>JACCHZ010000116.1:10545000-11960806 GCA_018907045.1 Wiebesia pumilae
ATATAGATTTTGTTTGAGCAAAATGGCATTTCTATAGGACGGTATATTATCTTGAATTGTGAATAAATGTTACTATTGTTAATACACAGTTAAAACAATATTGTAGCTTCTCATTCCTTGAATTTTAATATATGCAAATTGTGAAAATTGTATCCATAGTTATATATTTAAGTTTATTTACATATTTATAAAAATATATTGATTAATGTGATTGACTGAGTGAATAAATTTTATTTTTTAAATTAGTTTAGTTTGAAGTAAATAGTTCTTTTTTATCTTCTACACTTTCAAAAACTTATTGAAAAGCTAAAATTACCATAATAAAATTTAAGCATTAAATTATTTCATTATTTAGCCCCGTTCCTTGAATTTTTTATAAAAAGAAAAATTTATTTCCTTGTATAAATTTAGTCAATGTGTATAATAATCATATTTTATAACACTATACATAAAAGTGCTTTAATTTTTATAAATTAAACGCACTTATACATCCATATTCAATTTGAAGAAAGATGTGTGCATTGGTGAGAACGAGCAAAGTTGACGAGTGTTAGTTAATATCCTGCACGCCGAGCGAAGCGAGAGCACTTTGCGCGCATCATTTAAGAGAAGCTTAATTGCTACCATAAAATGTACTAAGAGCCCAACTCTCGTCGCCCTATCCTATTCTTCTTCTACTATCGGGTCCAGTCTGTACGTTCGGAGCAGAAAGGTTGTGCTCCCGAATTATATTAAGTTGTATTTTTTAAATCAAACCGATTAGTCTAGTTTGGCCTATCTGAACTATCAAAACGTCTATCTTCTTTTTCCCTTTTTCCATTTTTTCTTTTTAAAAGAATAGATTCGTTAATATATGAACGTATCACGATACAATCTCGAATTTATTCTTAGAAAAAGTATAACGAAAGAAGAAGAGAGAAAAAGCAGTAATATTCATTAATCTGTACATACTAAATGTATAGAGGTAAAAGAGGTGAAGAAAGTTATTCCGCTCTTCAATCGCATATCATCTTATAAAAGAAACAAGGACGAGTGGAGTTTCAAAACTTCTTTTAGTATCACCCGCACCACTATGACAGACAGACCTCAAACTGTCTTAACGTCCGTACCACCTCTTCGTTCTTTTCTGTCCCTCCCTAACTCACTCACTCTCTATCTCTCTTTCTCACTCTCGCTCTTCCGCATTTTCTCTCTGTCTGTTAATTTTTGGAACGTACTGTCACAAAAATAAACTAAATAATATACACTTTTCCTTTTTTCTAACTCTTTGTATTTGTCCTTTTTAGCAGGTTGAAATGTCTCTTACATTTCTTAGTTTTCAAAAAAACGTACAAATATTTTTCTTTATACGATGACTAACACTAAGCATTGGTGTCGCGGCCGCGACTCTAGCGGCTTTTCACACTTTACGACGCTCATAAAGCTGCACTGGTATGAATTTTTATTATTACAAGTACCGAGAAAGAGAAAGAGAATAGAGAGTAGAGACGTAAAGCAAAGGAGCGTCTTCCTCACTTTTGATAAAACATCACTCTTTTACAAAGCGCTTAAGACTTTTAAAAATACAAAGTTCGGTCGTGCTCCAAGGCTGATACATTATATATGATCATGATACGAAATGCTATAAGATTGTTTTTGGTCTTTTAATGCTCGTTATTATTCACATAGTTTTCATTTAAGTGTTTAACTTCAATTTAGATTCACGAGATTCAAAAAAACAAGATTTATAGAATAAATGCCGTTCTACAATTGCAGTAATTTGGAGAACATCTGATGATAGTGAAATAAAAATAAATTTTTCATATTTATTTTGAAAAGTTGAGTGGTATTTTTTTAGTAATATTTATGGATAATTAATCTTTAAATAACTTAAACGGCATAATTATACTTAATTACTACAGATAGACGTAAAATTTAGAAACATAAAAGTACAAATGTAAATGATAAAATGGTAATGATCGTACTCATATTCAGCAATAATTATGTAGTGATGAAATAAAAGATGAAAAAAAGAATATACGGTAAACATAATTCTTTCAGCAATATATTTACAGTCAGTTAGTTTTTATTAGTTTTACAAAGGATTGCAGCAATACCTTATATTTAATTAAGATTAACCTCATACACGTATATTTAATTCCTCATAGTAAACAGATGGAGTACCTGAACCTGTTGTCTGAGACAATAAAAGAATCGATATCGTGAACTGATATTGACGTAAATACATTAGTACAGAAATTATATGCAAGCTACATTTCCAATTATTAATTTCATTCGTAGAAAAGAAAAAAATTTTCAATCAATTCTCGAAAGAAAGTTACGATAATCGGGTTTACAAGACGTCCGGCAAGTGCGGAAAAACGGGCAGTGCAAACGATTCACGAATATAAAATGATACGCGAACTTTCAGTTCAAAGATCCGGGAATAGAAATGACACATAGAAAAAGCAGCGAACGACGTAAGTTAGCTCCTGGCAACGAAAACTTCAAAACTCCTGATTTCGCTTTCTCTCTTCCTCCCACTACGTTTTTTACTCTATTTCTCTTTCGGTAAAAGGAGAGTGAAAAAAACAGTTTGGTGAGTTTACGTGGTGAGTTGCCGCATTCCGTATTGACAGATATTTAAATGAGTATTCCGAGACTGATAGAGGTTCCTCCATCCCTCTCTTTAAAATCAAAGAAGAGACATTGAAGTAGGAAGGAGCAGATTCATTTGGAAGCTCGCGGCAGGTATACCGATATCCTATATTATTGCTCGTTATTTTTCCCCTTCCAAACCCGCACGTGGGTACAGGATTTCACATGTCATTCGTCACAGGTACGAATAGCGTTTTTACCGGATTTCAGCGGTATCTACGTGTTCTTTACTCTCTTTCTCACTCTCTCGCTCTCTCTCTCTCTCTCTCTCTCTCTCTCTTTCAATCTCTCTGTCTCAACTTTTTCCCTTCTTCGCCTCTCCCTGTATCTCATACGCACGCACGCACGTACGTCTGTTCGTGCCGACTTCAATTCAGAAACGGAAGGCAAGAATCGCGACCACTGTTGCTTTCATACATCCCTAAACTCCATAGCCTTGTTATTATGGACACATACACATCATTATGACTACTCAATCAACGGTAGTTAAGATGAAAATTGGATTATTACTACCATTTTCCATTTCTTTTTTCTACTTTAAAACTTTATATTGCGTCAAAATTACATTAATTTCTGTTACCAATTAAAGTATTGTCATAAATTAGTGTAAGAGTCGTAACTTTGATTGTGATTATATACTTAATATATGCTTTACATTCTACGCTTATCACTCGTACGTAAATGATTAAAATGGCTTATACTCGCACTAAAAAAATATTATGAATTCAACTGAATTCAACATAGAATATGTTACACATATTTATCTTATATGATAAAGCAATGAAACTATTTACAATATAATAAAATTACGATTTTATAAATTAATAATTTATTATGAAAAAGAAATTCTTAATAATTATTATTAAATAATTTATCAGGTATTTCATTAAAGAAAACAAACTCTATTCAAAATTGTATAGCACTATATAGAGATTTTTATGAAAAATCATTTATAATTTTTATGAAAAATCAGATATAAATTTTACACACGATTTATTTAACTCTTTTCAATAATTTTTATTATTTCTCCATAAATGTAAACAACAATTCTCATAATATTTCATTAAATTCCAATACTCAAGAAATTTCAATAGAACAGAAAATCTGCATTTATCAAATTACAATCATTAATCTAAGGTGCGTATCACAAGAACAGGAAACAATAAGTATGGGAGGTCAATTTCAACCTCATAATATCGTTTTTATTTAGCGATATCACGACTATTATTAGTATCGTGCAAGCAAATGCACACGTATTCCAACGACGCATCGGCCGAGTACTTTGTTATTTTACAACCACACTCACACCTGCACGAACATTGCGGTGTGTTTCATTATTTCTATTGACGAACCGAATTCGACTACTTCAATAGGTTTAATAGGTTTTAATTTAATAGGGTAATATTTATTTTATAATTTATTAAATACGCTTTCAAATTATAAAATTTCAAAATAGAATTTTATTTGTATTTTTACTAATAATAATTAATTGTTATTTTACAATGTATAAAAGTTGATATTAACTAAGAATTGTTCTATGTATTTATGTATAATTAAGAAAATCATGTATTTGAAATGGCTAAATTTAATAAGTCTTATTTTTAATTGAATAGTTAATTTTATGAAAATTTCGAAAGATTTTTCTAAAGGTTTTACACTCTTTTTGTTACGTACGTGCTGATATAATCAATTTGACCTATTAATCAAGACGCTAAGATTCAATGCACACCTAAATGTAACTAAAAACAAGTTAAAATGTCAGTCTACTCAAGTCTTATAATCACGGCTTATTTCATTGCTCCCATTAAGTAAAAAAATAACACACTAATATCTCATATATTTATATGATTTACACTCCATAATTGTTATCTTCCGCACAACATTTTGTTTCCCATGGTTGGTTCCATGTGCACTTGCAGTACGAGTCCTACAAAACCCGCGGGCGCAAAACTGCACCTTGCTCGCTTCGAGGAAGTTCAATGATGAGAAGACAGAAGGAGGGAGAACGAATAAGGGCAAGGAATTGAGTGAAAAAGAGAAAGAGAGAATGAGATAGGAAAGATGTCCAAGTGATTGATTTAGAATGACCACTTGCTTCTGCTCGATCGCCACGATCCCTGTTACATGAATAACGACTTATATATACAGAGCCATTTCCGCAGTGGGCAGGAAGTTCTCTAAGCAAACGAAAAAATACAAGAGGATCTTGCTTGAGGCTGTAGGAGGAGATGCACATCTGGACAATGAAAAGAACCGTTAAATGCAGAGATAAAACAATGAAACTTTACCGAAGAATAAATCACTTAGTATTACTTGCTATTGCTTTGTTTCGAATGAGTCAATTGCATGTTTTCATAAACAGTTTTTATTAAAATCTTTGCACTTCAATAAGCGCTAACATTTTGAAAACGTATTAAAAATTCAGTTAGAAAAATTGGTTCGTCAAGTAGGATTTAAAATATAATTTATTTGTGTCAGAAGCATATTTGATTCAGAAAAAATATGAGACACAATAAGATTCAAGAAATGAGTTTAGTATCAGTATTTAATATTAATAAAAGAAAATAATATTTTAAAAACATTAATTCTTGTAGTAAATAAATTTATACTATCAGAGTTTAATAACTTTTCGAAAGAAATAATTTTATTATAATATTTAGTTAATAATAAATTTATTAAGTAACATGCTCTAATTGAGCACAAAGAATAAAATTTGTAAACGTGTTTTTGAGCACTAAAAATAAAAAATTTTTAAGAATGTTACACTATAAAAATGATTAAAGTGACACTTGATTCCTATCAATTCAAATTTGAGTTTGAAGTTGTAAATCTGCCAGAACTCTACAGAATTAAGAGACTCGGAACAACAGCTGAGAAGTAGAAAAATTAGGTATTGAAAATGTCCCGTACTAAAGAGTTTCATTTACCCGATCTGGGGAATCTATAAAGCTTGAAAATCTTTTAAAAGTCTATGGGAAGTCTATAGAATCGCTGAAGATTATACAAGTCGACCCGATGGATTTCGAAATTTTTCAACCCACGGTATTCAATGTATTTTCTCTCAAAATTTCGTTGTCGATTGAGCTCCGTTTTAATTTAACTTTGTCAGCAATCCTTTTATTGACGTATTTTTTACTATCATAAACCAAACTATAATTACTTGTTAATACTGCTCTTTCAGAGTAGTAGTGTATATATTAAAATAAGTATATTTCAAGTGTACATTATCAATATTTTTTTTTTAATTATGTTTAGAAATTTAACTTAAATATTTTCTTTTGATATAAGATAATATTAAGAATTTTGTTTAAACAAACCACTTACTAAGTAAAAAGTCAAATTTTCAATTTTGATATATAATTTATACAAAGATTATTTTTGATAATATTACGTTGCTGACTGCTTGTTACAGGTTAATAAAGATGAAAAATATGCGGTGCTTTTTACATGTATTTAATAACATTTTGTTTATGATGGACCAATTAAACATACTTTTTCATACTTTAATAGTTACTCATGGACTGCCGTTATTACTTAAAATTACCTGATGAAATTTTCTGTATAAACATTTCTAGATAAAACTTATAACTGCATTAGCATTAATACTTTTCAAGGTATGATTCAGTTTGGATGGCATTGCCTGACGTAAATAAAAGACAAAGATGCAATAAAGAGGTGGAGATAAACAGGAATGAAAAGAACCGAGCTCTCATTTCTTATAGTTTTATGTTCTCTTCATATTTTTACGAAGTGCTTTGTCTTTAGATGCATGATCGACCGACCGAGACTGCACCGACACGATAGACCGATATTTCGCTGATCGCTCGTCGCAGTTATGAGAAAGAAAGAGAGAGAGAGCGAGCGAGTGAGTGTGCGAGGGAGGAAGGTTGGGAAATAGAATATAAGTTGGGAATAACTTATATATATAATGAATGAGCACATGAAGGTATTACGAATGTTCTTATTACAAAAGTGAATTAGCTTGGCTGGCATTTACCATTTTATAACACGAACGTTTTAATTTTATTATCACCACTGGATACGTCAGCGTTACTCTTACGATTTTTTAATTGGAAATATCGTGTAATGAAAGCTATTACTATTAACTAGTATTGATTCAATGACGTAGGGTACATAATCAATCTAAAGTAATCCACAATATATATTTATGATAAATGTTTATAAAAAATATGTTTAACTTCCCTTTCGTTGATTCATAGAATTTATGAAGATTAAAAGAAATAAATGAATGTACATAATGAAATAACTTTTGTTTTGCAATTAAATAAGTAATTGCATGACACTTTGAAGGCTATTCATGAAATGTTTAACCTGGAACACAAGAAAAACTAAATTTTTTAAGTTCTTCTCGCGATCAACTGTTATTTTGCAACTACTTAAATTTAAAGTTTTTAAAGTAAATGTTTTACTGCTATGATAAATAATATTTTAAGTGAATTGAGTTAATAATAATGAAGTGAAGTTATTAGAATGTTGTGAAGAATACAAGAAGTATTTAATGACATCACAATCATATAAATTACATTGAAGAGAAATGCAATCTTCAAAATAGCGTTGAACAAAATATTCGAGTACCTTATGTGAATCCAATGAGAATCGTAAAAATTAATATTGGTCCAATGAAAATCTTTAAAAATATTGCAAAAAGCAATATAAGAAGCTGCTAATAATAAAGACAAGAGCCCAAATCCATTATTATATGGAATGAAAGAAATCGTCAACTGTTAATCAATAAATCAAACGCATTCCATTACTTTTTCGTCACGAGAGACCAGTTCAAAACATCATCGAAAAAATAACGTCGATTTCCAGAGGCTGTAAACAAATAAATAATAGCCTTTGCGCATGCATTTTAAAACGCATCGCTATTAATCTCGCTTATGTGCCTCTCATTTTGAATGCACGCGCGATAAACGAATCGGTCGACTTTTGACGGGTGTTATTATTATCGCTTATACACAACCACACCACGTAGATAAGTTTTTTACCTTCGCGTATGTATACGCAACGATTCATCGAGGTGTATTACATGCCACTGAGCGACGACGGGTATAAATTACCGATTTATGGCCTCGACTCTCATACTATATGCGTGAACTGGCGACGAGCGCAACACTATTGACGCGCTGCTGAAGAAAATGACTCACCGCATCGCGATCACACAGAACTGATTCACGTTGACGAGATAAAATACGCGAAAGTCAGCAGGCGCCGCAGTTGTCGAAGTAAAATTTCGGCAAAGTTTTATAGGCACGACTCGAGCGTATTCATATTATAATTCACGCGAGAACGATTCAAAGGAGAAGCGTGTAAAGAGTAAAAGGAGTAGGCGCCCAGAGAATCTGGTTCCTTCCAAAAATTTCGAGGAATTTATCGTTTTCTCGACTCCGGATTAAATTGAATTCAACCGTTCTCTGGATATTATGTGCTTTTGTGAAGACATTGATAATAAACATTGACAGGCTCTTTGCTTTATCAAGTTATTTATTGGAGATAGGGAAAGATGTCTCGGTCGATTTCTTTACTCCTTTTTCTCTTTTCTCGTTTTTCGATAATTTGGAAACGTCCTGCCTTTTTTCAAATATTCAAAAGGAAAAAGAGAGGTATGAAGCGAGGAAGAGAAAAGGAAGAATTATTGACCGAGCGTCCATTTAATGAACGTGCGGAGGCTGGAGTAGCGGCGTCGAAGTTATTTTACCGAGCGCATAAAATGCCCACGTCGTTTTATTAGTCCGCTGCTTTCGACTGCTCGTGCACCACAAAGCCATTGCCTTCTGGTTTTAAATTACGAATTTACAACTTACTTGAAACTCGTTCGACGCGGCTGTAATTGTGTAATGAGCGAATAAGTCCCGAGTCTGCGATTGTGTCCATATGCTCTGAATGTAACGAATTACTTTCAACTATATTTATAAGATTCACCAGCAAATAATTATAAAGGGAATTAGTTTAGATATATTTGGATCTATAATATGAAAAATATTTGTCATTCCAATCTAATTTAATGTCCAACATTTAATAAAATTGATTTTAAGTAATTCATTTTTGAACAAACGGAATGGTAATTTCTGTACTTTTTCTCAATTATTTCGATAGAACGTAGTGCACATAATAGAACGCAGTTTCTACTCCGTATCTATTAAAATTAAATATTAAAGAATTCCGACGATTATTTAAAGAAATCATAAGTTTTTTCATCATCTAGCAGCCATCTAATATTTAACTTATGAGTTAATTTCATTATTTTATCTTGAAATTAATTTTAATAATTATTTCCTCAGTTCTTAAAAGGTTTCGTAATATTTTCTAGTATTTATTCTAGGAGCCGTTTATGTACTTTGGAGTAGACACCATAGGCAGTCGAAAGGAATGACTGAAAAATCCTTACTAATTTTTTAGTCGAAAATAACATTTCAATGCAAAATATTTAGATCAGTTTCGCAATAAATTAAAAAAATTTCATGGAAAATATAAACATAGATGTTCAATAAAAGGGCGCAAATAATTGACGAAGCGAAATTGCCACAAAACTTGACAATCGTGAAATGAGTTATCGTGAAGTTTTGCATCAGATAAATACTTGTGATTGAACGTTCGAACAAAAAGTCAATAATTATTATATCAGTACTTTAGTAAATAATCTCTATTTTAATATACAGAAAATGGGTAAACCAATTACTTTTGGTATACGTAAATGATCAAAAATGAATATTCTGTCAAAGTGCGTACCAATTCGGAAGCTACATGCTGGATTAAGAATTTTTACAATTACAAACACTTCGCCATACACGAATCCCACATAAAGCATAACAAATTGATGTGATCATACACCGTATATGCAACATAAATTAATTACATATCTGCTTTGATAAGACAAACGAATTTCAATAAGCTTTCAGAAAGATTACACGAAGAACTAGTTACTTATTGAGGATTATGCTACACCACTGCGAAAGTTATACACGGTTTTAGAAAAAATTTAACAACAACCAAGAATATAATTAAAAAGAAAGCACATCCATAAGCACCGCGACGCTTGCGTACTATGCAATGGACATTCTTAAGTTACCGTTACGATAACAGCAGATAATCTACTAAAACTCATCGGCATACGTGGTGTCAAAGACAAAAAAGAGCTCATGTATTATGCGCGGAACTTACTCACTTGCCGTCGTAATAGAAATCACGTTAACCGCCCAAGAACAATAGTCTATCTTCGGCTTGCAATTAAAATGATTAATATCCTATTTATATAAGATAAGAGAGCGAGAGAGAGAGGAAGAGAGAGAGTGAGAGAACATGACCTCACAAAAGAATCATAGATAGCACGACAAAACCGAGAATACGAACAAATCAAGCCTAATATGTTTGTAATGTTCTTTTAATCCTCTCAACACTTAAAACTAATTTAAAAGAAACTGATTATTTTTTAAGAGAAATAGATAAGCTATGTAAGAATATACAATATATTATTTTCCAAATTAATAAACAACCTGAATATATTATACAAACAAAAAAAACTTTAATAAATAATATTCCTTGTGAGTAACAACTTTACCAATAACTTATACTCTAATAATATTTATATATTTTTAATTATAAAAATCAACTTTGATTTAAGTCACTGTAGTTTTGTATTTCATGCACGTTTTACATTTTTTCGGCAAAATATTAAATGTAACGCAGAGATGAATTTTAAAAACCTTAACAAATCGTTCAAAGTTCTGTCATGCTATTTCATAATAAATTTATCAATTCTTTTATTATTAATTCCAGTTTATTACTAATAAGATTTATTAGTATAATATATTTTAGTTATATCAATATAATGAATTAGTTCAATTCTAAATTAAGAAATTAAATAATTAAACATATTTAACATATTTCAATAAATAAAGAATATTTTTAATATAATTACACGGTTTACTATTGTTTTTTTATCATTAATTTTAAAGAAGTTGATTAACAAGTTCAAAATTAAAATGTACATCGTATCTGATTGCAGTGGACCTTCTATTTATCAGTTAAATAATCTTAGGTCTTCTATTCTCTTTTATATTTGCAAATTAACTAATAATAAAAAAACAAATAATAAAAACGTATAAAGTGATAAATATTATCGGCAGTATAGTGAAGTGTAACAGAGTATAAAGTGTACATATCTAAAGGGAATAAGCATAATTTACAATCGAAATGTCATAAAACAATCGAATAACAGAATTTAATAAAATTCGCACAAACTAAATAAATGAAATGATCAAGAATACATTTTACAAAAACTATGCATTACTTTTGAAGAAGATTAACTTTTTTTTTATATAAAGATAGATCATTGTATAAATGAGTTGTTCGACTCTCTTTTGCTCTTGGCACAAGTCGCAAGTAGACAAGGTACGCGCCCTCGTCAAACGTGTCCATCGAATGGGACTCGCGGCTGCGTACACATCCACACACTCGTACACACGTTGGTGCCTAGATAGATACGTGGATGTAGGGAGCAAATAAGTTGGATGTGGAACTTGTAAGGTTGGCGGCTCGTGCGTGCCTGTGTATTTATTTACCGGGAATGTTATCGCCGCGCTGCTGCGGCCACCGGAAGGAAGGCCTCGGTTGCTGCTTGCTGCGCATATCTCCCGTCCGGTACACCGGCGGGGGCCGAGGGGCTCCGAGGACAGCCTTCGCTTTTTGGAACGATCGGACACCACTACTTACCTGGAACATTAGAAACAAAGAAACATATACTTTTATGATGCGCTACGTGGGGATATTTTCTTTCCTAGTATTTCTTTCATTTTACATAACTCAGATAGTATTTACTCAAATGAATATTCAGCGACATTATTATTGAGAAGTTCATCCTGCATGTAAATATGAATTCGAACAGTGTATTTTTCGAACTTCCAAAGAAAATCGAATACATTATTTTATTGTAAATAAGATGATTTTACAAAAACTCTTTAAATACGAAGTTTGTTTAAATATTACCACACTGATGAGACCATAGGAGACGAAGAACCGAAGATCCGAAAACTCATTATTTAAAATTCTTCGTAATTGATACCACTGACGATGATTCCAATAGAGATAATGACAAGCATTTATTATCTGTATATTCGTATTACGGCATGAACTTTTTTCTAATTATTTCGTATTTATTATGGCTTTGTAGCTCATAATACTATTACTTGAAAATATGTTTTAGTAAAATCATAGCTAAAGCATATGCATTTACGATTGCAAAATCCTTATCAAATCTTTTGGTTTAATATACTCTTCAAATATAAGGTCCTAGATAAAATATTAATAAAAATCACATCTATGTTAATCTCTATTGATGTTAAGATCTGGGACAACGATTTCAATAAAAGTGCATTTTAAATCATTAATAAAGCATTTCCTTATATTTAAATCATTTTTGTTGACAAATAAACAACTGATATAAATTATTAAGACAATATATTCATCGAAATTAAAATCAATTAAAAGTATCGAATTGTATTGGGTACATAAGCATTTGTTTTGATACCTGTGAAAATTGGATATATATACGTGTATATCGTTTAACTGATTCTTTATACTGTCTGTCATTGATTATAACGATCGGATTTATAAATATTATTCGAAAAACCCATTTTCGTAAGATCATAAAATGTAATCCGAAAAATTCCGTTACATAAAAAGCATTGAAAAGAGACCAGATAAAAACAAAGAAAGAAAATGCTTCCCTAGAGACAAAGCGCGAGAAAAAACTACATTATCACGTAACGTAGATCGATGCATTTTTTTAATTAATTCAAGGATCCCATATCCCATCCTCTTTCAGGCGACCGTCAGAGACGGACACAGGGATCCTCTTCGTTCGTTTTTTTTTTTTCAGGCAACCCTGGACACCGTCACAATGTCCGCGACGTCCGAAACTACGATGCTATGCGATGCGCATATCCAGCGGGATTTACCTCCTCCCTCCTGCCCTCGCGATGGGCGAAAAAGAGACTCGAGGAAAAACAGGGAAAGTATGGAAGAGAGATGGGAAACGAAAACGGGAAGAACGTTAGTAGCAGCGCCAATAGCAACAGCAGTACTAGTAGCAGTAGTACTAGAGTAGTTGTAGTAGTAGTAGTAGTAGTAGTAGTACTAGTAGTAGTAGTAGCAGTGAGCGCCAGGGCCTTTTCCTCGCGCACACCGCGAGAGCCATCGTAACGCAGTCGTATATCTTGTAGAAGAGAGCGTACGCCCTCGAAAGCGAGCTGCCTTTGTTTCAGATATTTATGAGGCGTTTTAATTCGCGCACCACGTCGCTCTCTCTCTCTCTCTCTCTCTCGCTTGTGCTCTTTTTCTCTACGTATAACCCCAGCCGAAATGGCACTACGGCGGGTGCTGAAGCGAGGCGCGAGTAGGGGAATATAATAGGCATAAGGGTGCCCCGATAAAATGTGACGTCTCTTTCTCTTTCTCTGTCTGTCTTTCTAATTCTACGTCCATTTCACTTTTACGTCGTATCTCACGTTTTGTACGTGGCTCATCTATACAGCTTGGCTGACAGTCGCGGGCGGGAGTTTTATCCGAGAAGCGGCCTACAAGCGCAACAAACTCGTTTTCGCTGTCGGTTGGGTATGTGCGTCTTTTCTCTGTCTTTCTCAATGAGCAGCGCCCTAATACATATATCTTTCGTCGATGGGCTTCGCCGGTGCGTCAGTGCCGTACTTTACTTTATATTATCGAGGGGGTTGCCCTCGCCCCGAATGAAATTTTTCGTTGTTTTTTTCCTACTCCAGCCTTCTTTATAGGAGTACGTATATACTCTGCACTTAAGTTTGTTGAGAGATTCATGATACTGACTTTTCTTTGTGATTTGTTTTATCGTTTTGGCCTTCTTTATAGCAGTTATTATCCCGGGAAAAATTTTAAAAATATTGCACACCGTATTGCATAATAAAAATCAAGTTCTATTGCTTCATCCGACTTACGTGTTAGAAATGACTGAACGATTTTCTTACATCACGTTCAAGTTTTTCCCAAAAACAACTTAACACTTCTATGATGAGAAAGCATTACGATGAAATTACGACAAATTTAGTTGAATCAGTAAATATTTTGAGCTCCATTATCATAACGAAACATATTTATGTCTTCGGTTAAACATTTGCATTATTCAACTAATACATCGTGTACCTAGAACTTTGTCTTGAAAAGCAAATAGCTTTTCCGACACAGATGTATAAAACAATTAATCTTGTCGTTTGTATTTTGCTTAAACCTCTTTTATTTTCATCTTCTTTATTCTAAACAAATATTAATCATTAATAAATTTCCTTTTAATATTATTTTTTCAAATAAGTCACAGCGTAATTAAAATGCTGATGCCTCTTAGATTTATTGCAATAAGCACTAAAATAAAGAAAGACATTAAAAAGATCGTATAATTGACAAACGTAGTAACGACTTAGGAAGTTTTGTTCTTTTGAGTGAATTACATTAATGTTATCATTGAAGAAAATTTATTTAGGTACACCTCTGTTTGAAGGTCCGATGAGTTTCCGAAATGCATAGGTATAATCCGTTTAAGTTTAATCGAAAATTAAAGCAAACTAGTAAATTTAACTTATTCCGCACCGACTGTTTTTCCAGAAAATGAATTTCGTTCCGATTTGTAGTAATTATAGAGGAAACAATAATGGTAGATAAGTTTTATAAAATACAATATTACTTTCTTACAGTTTCATAAGCATTGTATTGTGTAATAAGGCAATTTACCAATTTTTAATTTCGAATTACGTTAGCTCTCTATTGCTTATTCTAGAATCTGTTTCTTACACTGTTAAATTCAATAATTTATTTCCAAGCTCTTTTTATTTGGTATTCTAATTTATTAGTATAATTCATTGAAAAGTTAGTCATTTTTTGAATAGAAGTCAAATATGCGATGAAAATGAGTATGAATTGAAATTATAACTTGAAAAAATTATAAGAAAATCCATTGGAAACTATTTTGAATTGATTCAATAGCAGACTTGAAGAAAACTAAATATCGGATAGACCTAAAATGTTTCAGTGTATTGTGTAATTTTTCTTATTAATGACAGTTTAAAAAACTCAATCTAATTCTAAATAATTCCTTGTGCACATGCAACTCGTGCACACATAATCAAAGACAATTCTAAAAAAAAATAAAGTCGTAGTTCTAGAATAATTGCCACGTGCCTTTATCAGGTCGAGGATCGTCTTATCCATATAAACATTAATGTCCATCCCAAAGCCATCCATTTCTTTTTAAGAAACATTTTTCTCTTTATTTTAGGCTGGTTTTTATGTCCTTTCATGGCTCGCTCGCTGTACTTGCCAGCCTGCGTCCTTCGTCTTTTCTCACGACGTATACACGATAAAGAAGCCTCGAGCTCTCTTCTCCTACTCTCTTCGTCGTCTGTCTGTGTGGTCGTTTCGTGGCGCCTGTGTCTTATATACACGTATGCACACACACATTCCATTTCTAGGCTGCAGCGAGCGGGCGAGACGGTAGTAAGTTTAACAGTAACAGTACGTCACCCCGTCTGTCTCTTCTCACCCCCGCTAACCCCACCAACATCACGGTCGCTCAGTCCTTCTATCTAACTCTCTCTCACTCTGAACAGCCTTCACTCTCTAAAAGCCAGGGTGTGATCTATGGCGGGACGTTGCGTCACTCGGGGAACAGATGCAGGACTCGTATATTACCTCGGCCATATCTAGGAAAGAATGGAGAAGGAAATAGGGAGAGAAAAAGAGAGAGGAAAATAGAGACAAGAAAAAGGAGAAGAGAAGGAATAAGAGAAGGAAGGAAAAGAGAAAAAGAACCGCACCGCACCGCGCGGTCAAAAGAATGGCGAACGACACAAATCACTCGGTCTTTTGTGTCTCCTACCCCCTCCTCT
The DNA here is from genome assembly GCA_018907045.1 of Wiebesia pumilae. Lineage (NCBI taxonomy): Eukaryota > Metazoa > Arthropoda > Insecta > Hymenoptera > Agaonidae > Wiebesia > Wiebesia pumilae. Next base: position 10,560,567 of record JACCHZ010000116.1, read on the forward strand.
TTGCTTGTCAGACACACGCTCACTCACTTCCTTCTCTCTCTCTCTCTTTCTCTCTCTCTCTTTGGTTCTCTTTTCTTTCCTGTTTTCTCCTCTGATTTTTCCGAGAGCAAAAAAGGAAATTTTAGCTACTACGTTAAGATCCAGAGTTTTACGAACAAGAGCAATGCAAAACTATATGTTTGCGAGGGTAGAAAAAAGGAGGGAAGCAAGCGCGGAATGGCCGTGAAGGGAAAACAACAAATTGATCCTTTCAAGGTGCACTCGACGCGTCGTATATGTAAATTGCGATGAGTGAGAAAGTCGTTTGACACGCCGATTTAGTGTCTCCTTTCATTGTACCCATGTACTGTGCGCGATCGCACTCTCTTTCTCGCTCTCTTTCTCTCTCTCTCTCCTTCTCTCTCATCTATCGGTGTATATAACCTTCTACTGCGACTCTTCTTTCTTTCTTTCTTTCTTTTCTTTTTTTCAAGAAATTTTTTTTTGAGATTTATTAGCGACAGTTTTACGATTTGACGCTTGAAGAGCTTTTCTTCTGCGAGATTTATTTCGAGTCGAGATTACTTTTTATTATTAGTAATTATAATTGATGATGCACAAAGCACAGACTTTAATTTCTTAGGAATGGATGGAATAAAAATTTTATTTTGATAATCATTCATTGAAGAATAAAATACTATGAAATTTATCTATTTTGAACAGCATTGAAGAGTAAAAGTTTAGAAATAGCTATCAATACCTTTCGTACAATGGACTAGTTAGTGAAAAATTTAATGTCAGCTTCATTATATAGTTAAATACAATTTTGCTTATAATTTCATTTCTTAAATACTTATTTGTAATCCTTAAATTTGCTTAAACTATTTATAATGAAGGCATGACATAAATTTTTACAATTCATTTTTGTACAATAAAGTTCCAATTATTTCAGAACGAGTTTCAGTTAAGCCAGTAAATACATAAACCGTCAACTGAAATGATACCGAGAAGTAAATCACTATTATTTACAGCCCGATCTGACATGATTCCATTCATAAAAAACGTAATAAAACACTTTATTCCCCCTCAGCCGCCATAATTAACAGGGTGGAAGAACCGAATTCACCGAAACGCCCTACACCTATAGGTATAGCCGCATTTTTAGATGAGCTGTAACTGCCGTATTTTCAGAAACAGCTGACGAGCGCCTTGTCACGAAGATGGAAGCTACTAAAAAAAGTCGACAGAAAATCAATTTTCTATACTTATCAGGAAAAGTTGAATAAATAAAATGAGTAAGCATTCAAACATTTATATTACCTTAAAATATTATGAGGAAATATGACTATATAAAACTTTTTTCCTATACCATTATACATGTAATTTCATAAATTATAAGTTTAATACGATTTTGAATAAATGTCGTAATTTTGAATACATATATAATCTGTTCTTAAATATTTAATTTGCATTTATTTGGGTATGACTTAAATCTCGTTCGATTTCTAAATATACTAATAACCCTAAATATAAATTAGGGTACTTCTTTATTATCTATAACACTAGTTTATTACAGTTGTCTTTTTAAAAATGAAAAGTATGGAATACTCTCGCGTCTTGAAGCTGACATTATTAAAAATATTCCTGCATAAACGCGCCAGTGACACAAATTAGATAAATTAGCCGTGTAGAAAGTTGCAATGCATTTAATCTACTTGTGACGGTCTTCCATCGTACAAGTATTCACCTCCACCCCCAACAATGAATTTAAAAGATTTGCCTCCAAACTATTCATTAGCGTTCTCACGCAATTTTGTCAACTATTCAATGGAGACAGCGGCAACGACGCGTACAGCCTCACAACTGATCTTGCCAAGCGCTCCCAGCCTTGCATACTTACCGCGTCTTAGTCAAAGCATTCACACAAAGACTACGGAGACCTACATTCACGCCGGTGCACCACTGCGGATAAAGCGAGGCCAGTCCAGGAACACTCTTAGGGTTCACGAATGCAGTATCACTAGCCAGCTGCAGAGGTGGCAGCGCGGGTGAGGGAAAATCTCTGAAAAAGGCGCGCCTAGTAGCGTCGGAGTCCCAGCGAAGTGCTAGACGCTTCCAGCATCTCATAAATCAGGTCAGGGTTGAAGCGACGGCGGTGCGGAGGTGGAGGCAGCGTCTGGTAGGGAGAGAAGCCTGGGTTGCGCAAGAGAGATTCGTTAGATAAAGATCGACATGCAGCTAACACGTGCCATGCTCCCTAGCCCTGTGTGGGTTTATGCGAACGTGTACGAGTGTACGTGCATGCTTGAGTGCAAGTAAGCGCGCATGAATATGTGTGTGCGCGTGTGTACAGAGCATCAAAACGCATGCTCGTAAAATAGTCGCGCGTTAGCGCCAATTTTGTCAAGTGTGCCACGTTGTCGCCAAAATTGACAACTTGGAGGACATCAAGAGAAGAAAGAGAAAACATTATTATGTTTCTGTCTTACTGTCCATCTCGAGAGCGAGACGTGTACTTTAGTCACTAAAAATTTGGATGAAAGGGTGAGAGACGATTAGCATGGAGGCTTGCACTGCGTACATTACAGTGATTGTGTAGATATAGAAAGAGATTATGATAATTACCATTTCATTATTTTCAACTTCAATTTCAAACGATAATTCGTAAACTAACTAAATTATGTTTACAGATATTAATTCACGTAATAGTATTTCTAATTATAGTTATAAAATTAATTATATATTACCGAAAAAAATACTAAATATAAATGTTTGTTTCAAACTAATAATTCTTAAACAATGGATTCATAGATTACATTATCTTTCCATAAATAATTATAAACTAAAATTGAAATTTTTTTTAAAGTATACTATATAGATAAAAATCTATCAAAAAGAGCGCCATTATTTTTTCTTTTAAAGAATTATAAATTGAATTACAGTTCTATAAACAATTCTTATTTAACGTATTTGTTAAAAAACTCAGTATGAACAATCAATATCAGTTCTAACTTATTTTAACTCTTACATATGGAGCAATTAAATGTAAATCGAAGTTTAAAAACAAAATTTCGTGTTATCTTTTAGAGCTCATGAAAGAAAAACATAAAGTATCCTCATTAAGTGGAAATAAAACATTTCCTGTCTTCTGACTCTCGCAAATTCTGTTCCTAAAATGAACAATAAAAACAGCCCAACACGTATCACTATTATAATACTACATAGAAAAACTGAGCGAGAAAAATACGGACATAAAAAGGAGCAAAAAGAAGAAAGTGCTCGATCGCAATATATGAGCCTAGAAAACGCGATAGAAAGAAATAGGAACAAACAACGAATGGGCAAAAATCACCTCAAAGAACCCTAGATAGTATTAGTGCAATTGAAAATATTGACAAATATCAATAAAGTACGAGTGAATGACTGAATTCATTTTTACTATCATTTCTGATATTCAGAATGAAAAAGTTAGAAGAATCCTTATAAGAAACAGAGAAAGTGAGTAGGAAGCGAAAATGAAAGACGCGCGTTTAGGGGGATGAAACGAGACGAAGGGAGGTGGAGCGGTATTTATGACGCACACGTGGATTTTTCAAGGAAGTGGCAAATAAACTCTAGAAAGTCTGGAAAGGACGAGAGAGAGAGAGTGCGAGAGAGGAGAAAAAAGAAATAAGAACAGGAAGAAGACAAAAGAGATGTGAAGCAATAGGGTATGGTAGGAAAGATTTGCTGTGTTCGTCACGCGACATTTTCCGCCGGTGAATACAGTGTCGTCTGGTGCACAAGTCCCTCGGACTGTACGACGTCTGGGACGCCTACGTGAAGTTTCTTCCTCTATGTAGAAAAAAGAAAAACGAAAGAGTATACAACACTTGCTCGTACGCTACCTGCTGTTCTTGCAAATTTATGCTCTTTCTGCTGCTCTTCTTGACGCACTTTTTTCCATTTTCATAGCTATGAAATTTTTCGGTCATTGCTTAGGTTATTCAAAACTGGTTTTTTATATAAACTTGTAATTTAATATTATATTTTATATATAAGTAGTGCGTGCTTAAATATAATATATATGGAATAGTTCATGAGTTAATTTACGTAATTCACTTCATTAGCTCTCTTCATTGCATTATAAAAATACTTGGCAGTTATTTCTTAATTACAAGAAAAACTTAATATGCGCTATTACCTATAAATCAGAAATATTAATATATTACCGATATATATTATACAAAATTAGAAGTCTGACATCTCACATTTATTAAGTGATTGAAACCGATCAAACGTCTAAATCAACGCAATTACAGTTACTATAAATCATTAATTGGATCGTAAAAATAATAAAAATAAATGTCAAGGCATTTAGAATTTAATGTAAATTATAATTTAATTAAATTAGAATTTTTTAAGTAAATTCCGAAAGCTTCATGTCACACAACGAATTTGTTTGTGAATAGGCCAATCAACATTGCCTTCGATAAAAGGCAAATATATTTATTTATACTGCGCAAAATGTTCAGTTGCTGCTGCACTAAAGTTAAACTTAGTCAAAAGCTGCACGCGTCAAAACAAATGAAAATGAAATGACGAAACAAACTCTGGTGCTCTCGTCTCGACAGAACGTCCTAAAATTAGTACAGTCGCGTTGTGGCTTGCACTCGAGACAATTTGTTGCGATAAACTTTCTGTCTTCATAAATCCACCTTTTCCATTGACTGATTCAGTCCTCGCGAGATGGACTCGTTCGTTGGTTGCGTCAAGTCTCTAGGTCGACCATAATAGCTTCCTAATAGCAGCAGCGAGTAAACGGTCGATCGTCCATTTAAGAAATTCATGGGAATCCCCAATGGAGAGCATGCAGAAACTTCCGACCGTCCAAAGAAAACGACAAGCGTTTCAAAAGTCGACATTGCGATGTTGGATTTGATCTGTTAAACAGGGTTCGGGATTAACGGAAAACAAGTGAAGGTATTGAGTTTTATGGGTCTCAATATGCTGACTGAACTTTTATAGAAGCGCAACATTATTTTTTGTGTCATCGTTAAAAAAGCAGGATTATTGGCAGCTTTTAAATGTGATACCAATTTCGCGTAATGTATCGAAATATGTTCCAATACGCAGTATCTCTGAATAATTTTGCAAAACAGTAATATGTATCGCATTTTTCAACAATTGTTTACTTATGAAAATAAAGCTTGTATACTGTAAAATTAGTTTTTTTTTCTTGGGTTATCAGAATATTCAATATTTAAGAATACGTTATTGAATGTACAGAAATGCATAATTATTATGATCTTGTTTATCATTATTTTATTTAATAAATTGAGAAACAAACATTGCTTTATTAGGTATGAATCTATATGTAGATATAGTCTTTATTTCACAGAAAAATGATCGGCACAATTACAAAAGCTTTTTTTATTAAAATTTTTAATTACGAGAAACATTAATATTATTACATTCAATAGAACTAAGTAATGGAAAAATAGTAATTCTGATATTACATTGGAAAAATTTGTTAGATTACATTAAATGGTAAATTTTTTGGTTTGTGTATTTGTGTAAACTAAATTTGTGTGTTTGTGTAAACTAAAAAAGGTAAATTAAACTCTTTACAAATTATTTATTGATGAAACATAAAAAAATTTTTATTATCTTTTCAGCCTAAGAGACTCCAAATATTCTTATAAGCCCACTTCAAAATACCTAATGTACATGTAATAAGACTTCTGAAATGCTTTTCAAAACAGATCGTTCATTTGTAATAAAAGAACTATCACGTTCTCCGTAGCATACTTTCAGCATCAGATTTAGTGTTGCAGTCCCAATTTGAAAAGCTTTCTTTCTCTTCCAACAAAGCCATTTGGAGAAGCTTCGAGGGAAGCGTCTACCGTGTTCACCATACCCTATAGACAGGGAAACGAATAATCATCTACAAATGACAAAAAAAAGAAAAAAAATAAAAGCCAACGGATAAAAAAGGCGATGAAGGAACAGTGATTGAATCGATGATCTTACCAAAACGGAACAACAGCATCGACGCCACGCGCGCTTCGACGCTCGTTCAGGCACTCTTCTCGGGATTTATAATCGGCGAAACGAGAGTCGGAGGCTCCGGGCTTTTATAAATGTCCCGGGGCAATAAAGACGCAGGATGGATTAGCCGTACGCTTGGCATTCCGCAACGCCAGTCCCGGGAGCTATTCTGGTGATTTGAAGCCGGGCACGCGCGTCCAATGAATCAATCGCACTTGCCATCCGGGCGTCTCGCGAGCGCGCACCACTCCGTCTTCGTTTCTCGACCAAAGCATGAGCGAAAGAGAAGAAGGAAGAGAAGAAGGAAGAGAATGAGGAGGAGGAGGTGGAGGAGAGGACAGGAGCGACTTTACTTTTGTGACAGAAGGATCCATTGCTTCACTGCGTTGCATTGCATGCGTTGTCGATGTACTACTACTGGGAGTTGTATCTTCTTTGATAAGTCTGCAGACCAGCTTTCCCACTTTGTTTTCTTAATTTTGCGAATGGTTAGCTAAGACTAGAAGTAAATAGAAGCGCAACTACAGTTTAATTATATTTGCTTTAAATTTATGATATAGTAAAAGGAGTTAACTTTTCAACAATAATCGTACAACGACAAAATATTTTAATACTTCTATGATCAGTACTGCTAACTTTTTGATTAATTTAAATTTGATGATAATTAATTTTTTTATTATTCACTTTATCTTTGATAGTATAGAAAAGTAATAATATAGAATGAAAGGAGAGCACGTCTACTCGATACAGTAAACAATTATTCATTGTACATCAATTGTAAAGTAAAAAATCTTCCCAGAAATATTTTTTCAAGTATTATAAATACATAGTATGAAATATTGCTGTACAAAATTCATTATAATATATATTTCTGTTAATGAAAATCTATATTCTAAAGGAGGTAGTAGCATTAATCATGAGGCTAACTTAATTGATAATATTATTCAATTTTTATTTTGACAAATTATTAATATTATATTATTAAGAATAAAAATTACGATTAATAATCTAATTTTAGTTATAATAATATAATAAAGTTAATAAAACTTTATTGAATATTAAAAAGTACTACTTGCTACATTTTTTACTTAAAATATACATTACTTAAATTACCATCATAATTATTAACTTAATTTGTTTCGATCAATTTTCAAATATAATAATAATATACTAATTATTTTCCAAAATTTAAATAAAGGCTCAATAATAATTAAAAAAATCAATCAAATTTTAGCAACAAATCATATTTCAATCAATTTGTATTTTAATAAAATATATTTTGAACTGTCCGAGTAAATACAATTACATGTATCCGATTACAAATAAACGTCACTTTATTTTCGCAATACATCAAAATCTCTATTAGATTTAACAAACGTCAATCTAAAAATGATATTAATAAAACCTATGATCTAGATATATTTTATGAAATATACATACATGATCTATCAATTATAAATAATACGCAAGGAGCTTACGACTAAATTGCTGAATTCATTGAGGTAATTCTAAATATAAATCTTCTTTCTGCAAATTCTTAATATATTCATCGCATACAATAGTCATTTTTTATTTTTTTACTTTTTCAGTAAAACTGAAATTACCTAAAATTATGTAAATATGCACTTTACTACAATTTTTTGTTTAAATATAGAATGATGATGTATAAATTAATTTCACGCTTGTTGTATAGGTAATTCGAAAAAAAAGTTTTTTATCGGGAATAATAAGATGCCTACTGTGCCTGAGCTCACCTTGGCGTAAATGTATGCATAAAGGTATGTAGTTGAAAAAGTAATTCAATCCACGCGATAACATTCTTCTTCTCACAAGCTGTTTACTTTCCAATTACTTGAAAAAGAAAACTATCTCGGTAGCGTCCGTGTATTACAGAGAAGTAGGCCCTTCTATAGTTTTGATCGCCCTCATTGTTGTCTGCCTAACAATCATGTACAAATATTGCAGCTTTCGAATAAAATGGAGAAAGAAAAGTCGGAGGAGAATAGAGGCGCACAGTCACTAGAGGACGTTTCAACACAGCATCTTATCTCTGCTATACCTACAACCAAGTGAATTTCTCCGTCCCTTAAAATGAAAATCTTACCCTTTTCACGTACTCTCGCCTTACTCTTCTTTCATGGTCCATCTTTTGGGTCTGGATTTCTCTTTCTTGAATTTCCCAAAGTAAAGTCGGGGTATCGTGCTCGTACAAGGAAGACAACAAAGATTCGCGGTAAGTGAAAGGGAACTACGAATGTAATTACCAAACTAAACTTCCTCCTTTACTTCTTCTACTCTTCTATCCTATCCTTAGTCCAGAGTCAAAAGCATATATTCTCTAAGTCTCTGAAAGTGTTCTCATTTGCACTCCTTCAACACTTCAGAGCACTGCTGAGCATAAGATCAAACCCGTCATTAGAAAATAAGTTTACTTCTTACCTTCCCTCTAATTCTTTTCGAGTTTTCTCTTCCTTTTGCCTCTCTTACAGGAATAAGAGAATTATAAGTAGGAAGAAGTTGAGAGTTATTACGGTGCATATAACCAATATGATGACATTTCGAGCTTTGTGCTCTTATTTTAAGATTACGCTATAGAAACGTTTTTTAATAGTTATAAGCTTTAGAGCTATGAAAGTTTTAAAAATAAGGACATCATATCAAATGTCAGTCTAAAATTTCTTTGTACATACACGTAGATTCAATGTTTTGGTATGACTACTGTAAATGGTATTTATTTAAAAGAAAATGAGTTAATTAAAACATAAGAATAAAATTATCTAAACTATTAACTTTATTGTAAATACTTATAAGCCTTATTATATAATGGAAACAATTAATTTTGCAGAATATTATTTTTGAACAAAAATATGTAACTAATTAAAGTTTAAGTTATTACTGCATATCAATAAAATAGGATACTTTATGGATTCGCGAAAAAATCTTAAAAAGGCTCGATGTTTCTATCAGACTGAAAGCATAAATAACTACAGTAAAATTACAGATAACTTTTATTTTCAGTGATGAAAATGCTAGTCTAGAGTGCAACCAAATGAAACATAGAACGACACGGACGAATACGAAAAAGAAGATTAAAGAGAGTGACAGACAGAGAGAGAGAGAGAGAGAGAGAGAGAGAGAGAGTGAGAGTGCGACAAAGTGTTGGAGGGTAGAGGAAAGAAAACTAGGTGTGTATATATATACATATGTGTAAGTAAAGGAACGTGACTGGACATGAGTTGAATGCCCAGCGCCGGCGGCTATCAAGCCCAGCACAGTTGTCATTGACATCGCCTCTATACCGTGCTGCAGCAATCCGAAACTGACCACACAGCCAAAACTCGACTTTGAGGCAGCACTAGGCCAATACCAATACCATCAGCAACAACAACAACGGAAGCTTATACTCGCTCCTTTGCAATTGATACATTCGGACACTGAATATACGCCAAAGAAAACAAATTACTGCCCATTCGCTCCGAAATCTCTTACTTTCTTTCCTCATCATCTCTTTCGAATTCAAAATTGCTTATTGAAATATACTCTTGGATTATAACTTCTGCATCAAATGTATTATTCGTGTTTTTCATCGTTATATATTTTATATAGTTATTTTTAAAGATTAATATATTAACATGTAACTCACGTACAATATCCAAGCTCTTGAACGTTTAATAAGCACGCAACTTTACTTACTTATAAAATAAGGCATTAACGTTATTTGTGTGTTATTTTAACAAGAGCGATACCAACATTTTATTCGGTATTTTTAAATACGTCAAATAGGATGTGAATCATGTAGTATAAATCAACGTAAAGTTTAAAACATAATCGACGTATGGATACATCAAATACAAGACGTTTTAATAATCATTTTATATTCATAATCTACTTAAAATAATTAAATTCTTTTACTTCTATTAATTTTATAATATGATTAATAATTAAATTACAATATTATTTAAAATAGATGAACTTAATTAGAATTTTTGTAGCATATAAATATATTATTCGGATAGTGTTTCGGATAATTTATAAATAACTTATTTATGTACGAGTAATATGGTTTGCTTACAAGTAAATACTCTTATTCTGAGTTAATATTTTGTCATACGTATCGCGTGGATTATATTGATGTTAACTATATAATACAATTAGTAATTATTAAGATGAGTTTAATTCCTTCAGAAAATGATATTAAAATGAATCACTTAACGGAGCATCCGAGTGACTGTTGATTACAAAAGTTTACCAACACATCAGTAGCAATAAAATAGAAATGAAATTGTCTAGTCATGAAATAAAAATGAAAATTTAAGACATGATTTCTATCTTTTCTCAATCCGTAGACGAAGAAAGAATTATATCCTGTTGTATTTAAAAATTTTTTTTTAAGCTAACTCACAGAAAAAAATACTACTTGAAAGTAATTTTAATCATGCAATTATCTATTTATACATTGCGATTTTAAATAAAGAATGTTATTAATACTTAATATTTGTTTGTTATTCTATTGCAAAAATAATTTTCTTTTAATTCAAAAGAAAAATTTGAATAAGAAATACGAAAATTTTATTTAATGAAAAAAATGTGCATTATTAATATATAATCATACTTATAAATACCTGGCTATCAAGAAAAATATATGTTTTTAAATTAGAAATTTCATCCACTTACGATATTAACATATAAAGTGTCTAAAAATATTTTTGAAAATGAAGACAGTATCATGTGTTGAATAAAAAAATTAAAAAATTAAAGAGCTGAATAACTAAAAAATAATATGGAAAGCAAATGTAGTGACAGTGCGTGTAAACCTAAGTGTTCGAGTCACCTAGAAAGTAGAGAGAAAAAGAAAGAAGGAAACATAAAAGATGAGTAGCTTAATTTTGAAAAGGCAATGGAAAGAAAGAAGAGAACAGGTGAAAAGAAGGCACAGCTAGTATTTTCTCCCAGTACATGAACACTGTGGAAAGTAGGATCCAAAGAAGAATAACAAAATAGGTGAAAGATGAGAAAAAAGAGAGACAGTTCAGGAATAATAATAATGATACAGTCTGAGTGAACAGAAAGGAGAAAGAGAGATAGTGCGATGGGGCAACAATGACAACTAGAAACTAAGAAGTGCCCCGTTCGTATATAGTGTATGGGGATATTGCAGCTTAGTAATGTGCCTGGCCGAGTTAGTTCATCTCTCTCTCTCTCTCTCTCCCTTTCTGTCTTTTTCTCCTTATCCCTCGATAAAAGAAAGTTGAAAGCAGGGAAAATGGTGGAGGCTGGTTCAGGTCACTTGTCCATCGTGGATGAGAAAGCGCACGTTTCACGTTCCCTACGAAAAGTGATTGATAGAATGTCAGTCATGGAGTAGCCATCAATCACCGACTATTTCACCGTTGCTCCATACTTTGTCGATGTACATACAATCAACGTACAAGCGAAGAGAGCCGTTGCACATGCATAATACGTATCTGCAAATATACGATATTTGAGCCTTTTTCTCTTCTATCTCTCTTTCTCTGCTCTCTGCTCTACCCTCTCCCCTCCCGCGACATCGACCGCCACTTACACCCCTTTCATTTTCGTTTACATTACAATACTTATTCAATCACACAAAATATTTTAAAGTCATTCTAAGTTTCAGTTATAAAATGATTGAAATGTAACAACTTGTTGAAATGAACAAGTCACATTTTATATACATATCATGAATTCTGAAATTGTATTTCACAAAAATGTATTACTTATATTTAATATAAAATCTTTTCTGAAATATGTTTGTTAATTTGAACAAATGTAACTGAAAAAATGAAATAGCGTATAAAAGTATTGTAAAAAATATTTTCTGAAGGAAATCTATTGCCAAAAGTCTCTTACTTTATTTGCTCAACGTAGTCATTTATAATGAAAAAGAATATTTGAACTACATAAGGTCTTCCGAATGAATGTTTTCTTCGAAACTACAAATCCGACCTCGCATAATTATAAGAAAGCTGTATTTGTATCATGTACAGTCGATGTAACATTTCATAAAGTAAGTCGTTAGAATACATATTGCCGTAAAAGATCATCTAACCAATAACCCTGCTCTCTTGAAATCAACGCAATCCAATACTTTTCGTATCCTTTCTCTCTTACTGTATCGCTTTGCCTGGAAAATGTATGCATTACCATAAAATAATCAGTAGCGATGGCCTCGGTACCGCAGGAAGAAATGCAAAAACACTTGTAGCCTCGCAAGGCATTTTCGATCCGCCCCGCGCGTATACGGCAGGAGACGCGTATGACCAAACGAAGACTCTCTGCTCTACAGAATAGAAATCCGCATTATTTATTATTCCCATTAGAATACGGTTGCACGCCGAGGTAGAGGCTAGGATCGATCGACCACATATATACGTATGAGCCCTCCTTTGCGATCGGCGTATACCAAAGGCTTGTGCGATGACGCAGCACCAGACCACAAGTAGTGCGCGCATATCTGGTGTAGTCTCCCGATGAATTTTCCTGCTATTTATTCTCGAGAGATTTTTTCAGCTGTTTCGCATCTTCCTCGTTTTCTAAGCAGGTATTGGATGGACTTTCAGCTGATCTATCATTATGGTTAGAATCAGTGGAAAACATCTTTCCGTTTGTATACTCATATACATCTGAAAATCTTAAGATCTTATGAAGATAGTTAGAAAATAATACTTCGCTTTCTTCGTAACAAAAAAATTATTAATTTTAGCTCGAATGTCGTTACATGGAAGAGATCAAAAATCAACTTATTAAGAAGCATTGATTTCTATATTTCGTGGTAAAGTTTATATATCGCTTATAAAATATATAATCACTTTAGGAAAAAACCTTCGGAAAATACAGAATACTTTTAATTAATTTCTATTCTTAGTTTATTAAAAAATAAAGACATTTTTTCCAACTTGAGTATTATTTTTCTATTAAAAGAACCATCCTATAAATGTGCTCGTGAATAGTGCAGATTTTAATAAATCGAAGAAATAATATGTATTTGATGATAATTATCATGTAACAGATGAAATTCCATTTGCGTATATAATATTTTATTTATCGAACTCGAATACCTTTTAGCAGTATTATATATTAACTTCGATGAGATTAGTTAAGTAGCTATGACAATGTAAATAAAAAATATTAATTTTACTAATAGGAGAATAATATTTTTCTTGTGCGCAAACATTCGCCATAATAATCAATCCTATACAAGATGAAGTGCAAAAGTCTTTCCCCCATAAGCGTGGCAAACGCTGCGTCACGAAACGAATGCGCGCGAGATGCACATCGCAGTATTGCCCGCATAGCCGATCATCGCAAAGGTCACATGACGACAATCGCCGAATGATGACGAGACAAGCAACGATGATGATTCTTATTCAACAGCTGTCAATTCCAGCTCGTTCTATCTTGAGAGGACAAGAGAAACGCTCGACTCCTCTCTTTTCACATTACTAGCTTGCTTATTACTTAGCATCTCTAATCTCCCCTCCCCCCGCCCAACACTCTTAGAGGCATTCAAAATCCCCTCCCAGTTACTTTCGTCGTTTTCGTCGCAATTGAGAGCCTATTTTCCAATCGATGGTTTTATGATGCGCCGTGAAGAGAACCCGAACGGTTTTAGTTCATCTCGAAACTGATTTTTACGAGAGCGACGTAAGCTAGAATTATGTTCTGTTTTATAATAAATCTATTTATGGAATATAACGTGAGCAAATAAGCCTAGCATTTTATTTGAAAAAAAAGTTCTAATATAGAAATTTTAATTATTCACATAAAAACTACTTTTGTAGAGAGTAAATATATCACTCAATAATATATTTTGCATATTATTTAAATTTAAATACTCACAAAGTTAGTAGAACAGTTACAATTTCCGATTATTCTTATACAACAAATATAAATATATACATTAAATGTTACAAGGATTAATTTTTACATACTCTCGTATCTCTGATAATAAGAAATTTAATATATTTATTGAAATTTGTAATTTTATAAGCATTGATTCAAATTAGCCTTTATCACTCATTCTAATTAAATATGAACAGTTAGAACGTCTACATAAACTATACGATTACTGACCCATGATATAAAATATAATACGTCACTATGCAAATACGTGCACCTTAAAAATATTTTTGGTTTTCATTGATTAGAATTATTTCTTTTTAAATCGCAGAAATCAAGAGTTGATGTTGAAAATCACTCTATTAAAATATTTAAATGTAACGAATGAATATAGGAGCTAGTAAGTACGTTCAGCTGAAAAAAGGCTAAATAATATGCGTTACGAGACGAAAGTATCTGCACGGAACAAGAAAGGCGGAAAAGTCGACGATTTAGGCGTTTCGAGTTTCTCGAAGCAGGTATCCGAGAAGACATGGAGCAACTCGATCTCTTTCAAGCCGGACACGCAGAGATACCTGTAGTACCTGAGCCTCTTAACGATTCACTTTTTTTTCATCGTCTTTAAGAAGCTAAATGCTTCGCACGTTGTCGTAGTAAAGGTAGAGAAGCAACATACTTTTATCAAGAAAAAGACTTTGTTGAATATTATTATACTCATTATACTTGAGAAATAATATCCTTACAGGCATGCATACATTGTATTTGACTTTCGATGTTTGCGAATAATTTTTTGTCCTTTTCATATTGGTTTGATAATATAATATTTTTCTATTAATTAAAACATTTAAAGATTAAACATAAGTTTATGTTTATTTTTTTTTTAAATGACCTTAAAGGAATTTATATTAATCCATGCACATAAAATGTGCATGGAAAATAAAACTTCGATAAATATGCGCGGTATTAAATTATATATTAAGTCTAGTGTAAAAAACTGGGTGGAATAATTAAAAACCTGTATGTATTATTTTTAATATATGTATTTTGTATTATTTTCATATACCTGGATGTATATAAAAAGGTATTAACCAATTAATCAATCAGAAAAAACTTATATAAGAAAACACATAATTTAAAAGCCTACTGTTCGCTCAAAAATTGCAATTCGTAAAGTATGTTCTTGCATCCTTTTCTCCGCCTAGGGCTTAACGACGAACAATTATTTAAAATAGTATATGAAGTATATTGTATATATTACACTCAATTCTATATTCACTTAAGGCTTACTTGAGTACAAGCCTTGATACATTTAGCTTATAATCAATACTAATAGCCGTCTGAATGTACAGGTTAATTTTTCTCAAGGCCATTAACTAGAGGACAAAAAATGTCTTACCTTACAACACAAGATAAAAAATAATCCGATACTCAAAACTTCAATCTAAAAGCAATCAGTCTGTATTACTTAATTTAATAAATTCTAAGAAAAACTATTTTATAAAAATATTCGAAGAAATAATAGTATCATATAAAGATAAAATTATCTTTTATAATAATTTAGCAAATTACAAAATCATGTAAAATCTATCCCTTGACTGAGTAAAGAAGAGGAATAATCGATGTACCAATTCAAAGTGACAATTTTCAAAGGCAAACACGCTTCTGGAATTTCAAGCAGATTCACACCACTTGATCAAACCTTATACTATATAACAAACTTAAAGTATCTTCAAAAAACGCGCTAAGAGATTCTCACTAGTAGAGAGGCAGGAAAATAAATGAAAAAAAGTGAGAAGGTTCTCTCTATCCTTTCACTGTAGTTATCTATCAACTTATTTGATAGTCTATATACGCATATTTTGCTTTCTATACATTTTATACTAAAAAGAATATTAGTTCTAGAATCATACGTTTCAAGAAGGTCCGAGTGTCCACATTTACAGTATACGACTGATGCGCGTTCGATCATGTCTGTATGTAGGTATGAACGAATAAATTTATATACATAAGACAAAAGAACAATCAAAATAAAGAAAGAGAGAGAGAGAGAGAGAGAGAGTGAGAAAATACGCGGTGTTCCATTCATGGGTTTTCAAACTTTTTCCCCGACCACGTGCACATACGCGCTTGTTCAATATAGTTAATATGTTGCGTAACATATAAGAAGCTAAGCTGTATGCATCGTTATAGACGCCGGGTAAAATCTTTTTATAGGCTTCAGTCTCTCGCGCGAATGAACTCGCGTTAGCAGAAATGAGCACATTCATGCAGATTGTAAATAGAAAAAGTAATAAAGCGTTTTGTAAATCAATTACTACAATTTTTCACAAAAATCAAAACACGAAATCATAACGAAACATTTTGCAAAGTCCTTCCGTATTACTATTATTCTAATTAGAATAGAGATTAAAGTATAGAGTATATAAGTCATTTATTCTTTGCATTATTCTTACATATAAAAACTTATAAGCATGTTAGTCTAAGCTTCGTCCTTGTGTAGTTAATCGGCATTCATTTGAAAACCGTTTAAATTTCATTCCTGATCATTTAAGATTCTTAAAATAATAAGTTAAATTGATAATACAGAAAAAATACGAAGTACGCAGTTGCTTAGAAAATATAATTGATAATTAATTCTTTACAGGCTAGTATATAGTAATGTTTCTGTGAATTTAAGGCGTTCATTTGTTTTAAAAACGTTCAATTTGTATTGAACGTTTCTGTATTAAGTGTAGATTTACTAATTGTACTAAAATACTAATTAAAGTCACAATATACATTTGACACACATTATTGATCCAAACGTACATTATTATTTCAATTTGGATACTTTTGTACCGACGAACGCCTATTAATTCAGTAAGAATGTTTATGTAGCAAAATAATTACTAAAAATTAGGCACATATTTTATACTTATTAGATAATTTGTTCATGACTCACTTGCAATATACAATCAGAATTAATGCCTGTATAAAAATGTTTATAGTGAAATGTATAATGAAAAATATTTTTTCATTCGCATTTAATTCTTTCTTCTTAAGTCGGAGTTAAACAAAATTAAAGAAATAAATTTATTTATCCAGATGAAAAGGATACTGGATAATATATCGAAAACTTCTGAAAATAAAAACAATCATACATGTTTAACCCAGTTTTTGCTAGATTTATTGCCGGTCTACAGTATCTACTATAAAAATGGTTTCTTGTTAATGCTAATTATAAGTGATTAATAGTGTTAAATAAGAACTAATAGTGACTATTTGACTTAACGTTTAATGATGTATTATTGCTAATTATAAGATATTAATAGTATTAAATAAGAACTACTAGTGACTGTTTCACTTAACGTTTAATGATGTATTGAAATAATTTATAATAAGTATGTGAGATCTGCCTCTTTCATACATATATCTATTACTTCTTTGCTTTAATACAAGAATGGATTTCGGTCAAAACGAATTTCAATTTTTATATTTCAACATAAAAATGTTCAGCTTGATTTTCATAATTTTCTATACTAATATACATAATTCTTATTATGTAAATGATTTTTTGGAATGAAACTTAAGACAAAATATTTTCTTTAATTGTTCATCGACAGACAAAAGAATTTTACAAATTTACTAAATGACAATTAATAAAGAAGTCTATATTATTTTCGCATAAAAAATGGAAATGTGCCATTTTATTGATATTAAATTGAAAAAAAAAACACGAAAGCGTAAATTATGTACTAAAGAGAAAATCTCAGTCTCTAGAATTAATCTTTATTCTTTGCACGTTTCAATTTATATTTAAATTATCTTGAAGCCACGTAAATTAAGTTTCGCGTTTTAAGATTTTGTGACGCTGTCCACAGCTTGGAATTTCATTCTATAATTTGTAAACGTTTACACTGCTACAAATTTATTAAGTTAAAACCTAGCACTAATAAACCTTGAAACTTCATCATTCGCGCAACTAAGTGTAAGTTTCTGCAATAAATAAAGTGAAATTAAATTCGCTTTCAATTAAAATAAAGAGCAAACTCTGCTCCACAGGTAAGTACATGTTTATTATACATATGAATGTGATTTATGAAAGAGAGAATTTACCAGTATATTGACCTCGGAAAAGGATTTGCAAATAAATACATCATTGTCATAATTAAAAAGTACAAAAATTTGAAACGTAATTCGAGCACGTAATTATTTTGTTTTCTAAGATTAAGACAATGACTCGTTAGTATCTGGCTTTATTAATAAAAGTAACCTATAGAAAGGAAGAAAAGTACGAGCTGCGTACATATTTCAAATGCGTTTGTTTTGCTGACGACTATAAAAAAGTCATAGAGCCCTAATCTATGATTTGGATCGTGAGCGGTGCTGCGCTCGAAGAAACGAGGGCAGCGCTCACTCTTGAGGTTGAAGAACGCAGGCGGAAAAAATAGCATAATATATGATGACGTTTATATTAATGAGAAACGCGCGGCTTTGCAAAGAAGACAGCTTTGCCGTAGGCTGCCAATCGCGCTAGAGTCGAGCTTGTCGATTGCAGATCGCTCTACTGATTGCACCGACGCTAGGCACTGCGCAAGCGCAGTCCATTGTTATATCATCGTTCGCAGCATTATTGTAACGTTAATCTATCATCTATTATCGAGGAGGCTGCAAGTTATTATTGTAAAATGTTGAATCTGCGAAATGTATTTGTTTTAAGGTGAAGTGAGCTTAACGCGTGCAGATGCTTCTGGCTGCGGCCGTAATAAACGAGAGCAGGTTTGCAGAAGGATTCGAGTAATTACTTTTTGGTCTACACTTTATTTTCAACTTTTCGTGTCTTATCGAATGTATGCATTCGAGAGCGAAGGTCGAGGAGCGTCAAAAGTTTCAAATGTGCAATTACTTTTTGATTAGTCGAAGTCAAAGCCAAAGTCTCGCTGCTGGCGGTTTGGCACGGAGGTGGCACGGAGGAATTTTCATTCCAGCTGTTTTTATATAGTTCTACCGGAACATTTCGTAGAATTCCTGAAATTCGTCCTAAGAAAGCAAAAGTAAACAATTGTAATTTTTAAGCTGTTAATATTGCGAAATCATTAACTTCTACTTACTGTGTAACATTTTTGCATCTAAAATAAGCGCTCGATTTATTATCTTTTAAAATAGGATTCGCACTTTATATTTAGTATCTATGCACGCTCTAATTTTAATTATCTAAAATATATTCTGCCATTATATCTCAAGTGCTCCTTCAACTTTTAATCCAAATAAACGGCTACTGCTTTTAACTGTAATGATATTTTATAAATTTGACGTTAGTCGTTCCTGCAATATTAATGATGCATTTCCGTTTTATTACATTTCTACATTTAATTTAATAATAAATTCGGCGATGATAAATGCATCGACTTCTTGGACTTGTGATGAATGCGACCCGTACAAAGCAATTGCCAAATCGACCTATTAATACTTCTTATTCTCTTAACGTCTCTTAACAACAATATCAAAGAATTAAGCATTCATGCACAAGCATGACTCGAAGCTTTCTGCACCGTTCTCGAAACATTCTAATTCAACCACCTACGATCCCTGGAAAACAAGTACTCGCGCGGTCGCTGCATTGAATGACGCGGTTTTTTCTTCGCAACCGATATGATTAGTCGCGCCACAATTATTAGCACTCTGAGCAATAAAGATCACGCTCGAACGCACTCGTTACATTACCGCTGCTGTACATTATAATAGTCATTGGTACGAGGGCCCGTGCGAACAATCAGTTATTGTCGACACGTTGATCGGTTAGCTCATGCGATTGCTCGAATCAGAACGGCCGATCGTTAAAGCCTTAAAATGGGTAACGAGACTCGAGGCAGAAAGAGCGAGAAGACGGACAAGAGGGAGAAGAGAGGGAAGCCAAGCTACCAGTCGATCAAACGTGCATTGTTTTGTTGAGTTATGAAGGACGTGCAGAGCCGCGATCAATTGTCATGGCTGCGCATTGCGGCGAGGAATCGGAGTCAGAAGTCGTCGGTCGGCGACTCGGAGCTCGAATTTCTGCCGATTGGACGCTCTAGTCGGTTATAAATGAACGAGCTGACAGGAAATCGATTGGATCGCGCCGCTTTCTTCCTCTCTCCTCGATTTAGTTTATATTACGCGCGCGAAGTAATCCTTCGAATGCGAGCACGGTCGACATTTTTTCTCTTTTCTTTATCTTCTCATTCTACCAGTCTAAAGCGCAACGTTCTTCCTTGGCATCTTCATTTTTATGTGACATCAGCAACTTTTTCCATAAGATGATGCATAAATGCAACATAACTTCTATTATGCCTTTTCATTTCTGTCTACTTGAGAGCACGGCTTATTTAACCGCGAAAACTATTGTCGGATAGAATTTAATTGGCTAATGTCATTAATGATATTTACCCTGTTAATTGCTGTATATTAAGAGAACTTTCTGCCGCGCCGAACGATACTAATCACAACATTCGAAAAGTACATTTAGATATGCGCAAGTTATAATCATTTCTGAAATGTAAAAAATATTCTTTTATGTTCAAAAAATTAATTACGTAGAAAACATAATGCTTTTCATGTAAATTTATAACTTTGTTATATATAAAGTATAATGCAGATCAATGTTTTGAACACCTTAAAAAAGCAGTGTGCTCTAACATACTTTCTTCCACCCTCCATCATTCTCTCTCTCTCTCTCTCTCTCTCTCTCTCTCTCTCTCTCTCTCTCTATATATATATATATATATATATATATATATATATATATATGTATATATATGTAGAAACGAAATTATTATAACCCACGACTTACTTGTTTTCTGAAATTTTCAATTTTTTCGAAATTTATCTTTTGGTACGAGTATAGTTTTAAATGTAAAAATTGTCTTCACATGATCTGTAAAAGCAAGATGAAACGGTGCTCCGATCTGCTCTCACTTTTTCTCTGATTAATAAGAATATAGATAACGAATATAGATAAAAATTTATAAATTATTTGAAACTGTGTTTGTAACAGTATAAACTGGTATTACAGTTTTATTTTCGTTAAAAGGAAAAACAGATGAATTGCAAAATATATAAATTAGACTAATCATTGAGATATTAATTATATTCTTAATAAACTACTATACATTCATACTCAGTTTTATAATAACTGCATATATATAATTAAACTATAATTCATTACCTACTAGATACTAAATTATTGAATATGTGTTATCGCATTTTCATTAATATGAATATGAATTGATACTATTATTGTTGTTAGGAAACTTAAATAGCTAAGTGTAATTACAAACTTCCAAAATAAAATTGACGAAAAGTTTAAAGCTACTTACTTAAAGGAATGGCCGATCATAATATTGCAATCATTCGAATAAGGTATTAGATTTCTCAACGAACGGAAACATTAAAAATTTATTTTTGATTTATAATAGTTATGAAAGAATTATAGAGTCCACGGGCATAAAATTGGGTCAGATGGACGTTAACTCGGACGTCAAAACAATGAAGTCAATCAAGCCGTCAAGGTCGTTGATAAAAACGTAATAACTCTTTGTAGACGCAAAAAGCCATCTGCGACTTTTTCAATTTCAAACAATCGCTTATAAAAAGTGCAACTAAATTTTTTAATTTATGTACGCTAGAAAAATTAATTGCTAACAAATCATTGCATTTTTCTGAATCAATCAGTGATATTAAATTGACTGCGAAGTATGAAAAAAAGAATTGTTTAAAATATCATAGATTGTATAAAATGTTTATTAATATTATGGCTTAATGGTTGTTTATTATATAATATATTTCATCAAGTATATTGTATGCAAGTTTAATGATTAATAATTCAATTTTTGCGTAATAAAATATAAAATGCACATTTAAAACTCGTAAGTAATTTTAACTGGCTCACTGCTCTGGCGATATCTCATCGGAAAGTCTACGAAATATATAAAAGTTGCGTTAAACCCTTCATCAATCCTATTTGAACGCAATTACTTTATTATCAATTATCATCGTTACATGACGGATGCAGCAGCACCTATATTGTTCCCTTCTCTTGTAATTCTTCTCCTCATGCTTCCGCACTAATCGATCGATCTCTCTGCCATCAATCAATCGCGTCAGAAATAATCGATTAACGTAACAATTCAAGTTGAATCTCCGAGGTCGTCGTCGTCGTCGTCGTCGTCGTTGTCGACGTTTGTCGCGGCAAACCCGAGCAAACACATTGAAGTAAGCGATCGATCAGAGTGTCAATCGGTCACGCGTCTTTCGTTCTTTATGTGTCGTGTGATTGCGTAATATTTTAAAGAGAAATAAGTGCGCGTGAACGACGTTTCCTTTTAAACAACTTTTTAATTTCCAATTAAGTTATGAAGTCTCTGTCAAGGACCATCTTGCAGAGACACACATTTGATGTTACTTCCATTGACAGTGTGAGTCGAGTTTTCAGATTTTTATTATGTCTACTTGATTAAATATGTTGGCACTTTATTATGTTAATATACACATTATGCTTTTTGATTTACAAACAAAATGTATTTTTCTGTATAGAATTTCAATATTATTGCTAAGTGATATGATTTTACACATTGACTATTCAGTATTATCATATAATCCAGTTTCTTGCTTTATTATGAATATATTTTTTACATCATAATTATGATTAACAAAATAAGCTGCGCAAATTTTATATTCCATCTAGGAGAAATCTTACGTCGAATCATGATTCAGGATTAAATTGTATCGAGTTAAATTCTAATCCATCGATTAAAATTTTTTATCAAATAATAAATTCATACTGTTTATTTAAAAAAATTCTTTCATATAATAAAAATCAAGAAAAAATTACGAATAAAAATAAATATTTTTATCTTAAGCAGAATCAGTTTTTTGATATACTACTTTAATGTACAGAATGCAGATACTAATTTAAGGTTTGAATAACAACTACAAACATATACAGTAAATAAATTACCGATGTAGTGCACGAAAATTTAATTTTTCATATAAAGCTGAAAAGAAAAGACTGTTTGAAGTTTGCGCGATAAAGAGTTAACTTTGCGGCTCATCACATGCGCGCATGCGCGCAGAAAGGTGATCCGGATCTGAAGAGCCGCTGTGAAACGATCGAAAATGACGATAACCGGAAGAAAACCATAGAAAATGTGATGCACCCTATGCACGCGTAATGATTCGTCGTTTTAACAACAAGCGCGTTTATACCATTAGACACGTGTACGCTACTGGATGCACGTGTGCGCAAAATACCGCTACGAGTACCACGAGAGCTAGTCATTGGTGATTATATACATTGGTCCGCGGTTGAGCCATTCGCGTAGACAATGACACTAGCAGAGAAGACACTAGGAGAAAAAATGCTCCTCTTAGTTCACGGGCGTCAACTTAACGTAATGATTGTTAAAGCTTTCTTAAGAGCTAACTAGGTTTTGCTCTAAATATCTATCAAGTCATATGCATTAGAATATAATAGGTATTATGTTGTTTTTGGTCTGCTTTTTTAATGCAGCTGTTTCATTTTTAAAATAGTACTTCTGTTTCAATTTCAAAATGCTCCCTTTTTATAATGACGTACCTTCGAAATATTACTATTCTATAAAATTTACTGTTAAAAAATTCAGATGTTTAAACATTGGGTTTATAAAAATAAGGGTTTTAGTAAATATGATAAAAACATTTTTTACATTAACTTTGAACTATTGTTTGTGTGTAAAATAAGTTAATGTAATGAACCTGAGAAATTTGCTATTAACTATTATACGTGTTACATATGCATATAAGTACATGAGTGCATTTGAATTTAAAGACAGATATATATATATATATATATATACGGATTGTAATGAAAATGCGCAAAACGTCAACGAAAAACGTGTCATTTTTCTCTCTAATTTTTTATCTTCTTATTTATTATATGTTAAGCCATTGTTAACATTTTATAAAATAATTAAAGTTATGTCGTTATTATTCTTTTGAAATTTTCAATCTCCTCAGAGGATGGTTTTTATTGTTTTGAGTTTTAATTAATCAACTTTTATAAACTTTTCGAGAAACATATAATTTTGAAAAATTTCAAATATTTAATGTAAGTTGAAGACTTTCAACATATTTAATTAATACATTAAGGTCTTTATATTAAAGTAATTTTATAAATAGATATCAGCATTATCAAAAATAATGCTATTTCAACATCTGTATTATTTATTCAACAAATTCAGCACTAGGTAAAATTTCATTGAATATAGATATTCATAAATTATTCTTTTTTAAAACATTTTTATAAGCGAATAAAGAAAATATTTTTTAACTTAATATAAATAGCTTACCGATTATAACATAAAGATTTATATTTTAATCTGATCTAAGAAAAGTTTATTTGTTTAAAAATTAAACACATTGAAAAGAAAAATTTACTTATTAATAATAACGTAAATTAGTGGTGTCAATTTTATATATATTTTGCAATTAAAATTTAGTATTTTATTAGATACAATTTTAAAAAATTTTTTACCTGTATAATAACAGTAAAAGGTGGTGGTTAATTTTTTCAAAATTGATTAATTAGATGTTTTATTTTGTACACAGCAGACAATATATATAAAGAAACCTTGGTCCGTCTAATGACTAAAACCAGAAACTAATACAGAAATTATCTGAATAATAATTAATGTGTGCTGCGAGAAACTCAAGACAAAATAGTATATCTTTTACAAATTATTACTTTCAGATTTCGAGTTCTTTAAAGAAATTAAAGAAAGCAAAAACATGTCTTATAGATAAGTAAACGCAAACTTACAGAAGCTAAATATAAAAAGAAATCGAGGCGCAGAACGACATAATATTTTAGTGTGCCCTTGGAATGATTGTTCCTTGTTCGCATACGTAATCGGGTCTAGAAACGCCATCTCGAATCTTTTCAGTCGAACAGCCATGAATCACCAGCTTATACTATGTTATCTGATACCGTTATCCGCACGTGTTAGGTAAGGAACTAGTTAGAGCGAGGGAGTGATGAGGAGATCGTTACATATGTGCAACATTGCACTCACGATATCAGGTCCTTCGACTTAAGACACAATATAACACCCAACCTCCCTAGTGCCTTGTTCTATTACTAAAGTTAATGCTGTTTTCATAGGATTGCTATAAAAGAATCCATAAGATTAAGTAATTTTTGTAAGAACTTGAAATAATTTCTTAAAATTTTAATACGTTTCTAAGAAAATTAATATCTCACTTTATCCTTAAGTGTTTATTTTACAGAATAAAATACTCTAAAAATTCATGATTTTTTTTATATATGTTGATTTATTTTAAACATGTAATCTGTTTACTATTGATTATCTTAAAACAAAACTACATATCACGATTATTGTCTAATCCTGCGTTTTAATGAAACAAAATAACAGGCAAATGAAAATAAATTAACGATATAATGTTAATACATACTAAAAATCTAAGCTAGAATCGAATATAAATATAATGAGGATGAATAAACAGAGAAACTTCTCAACATAAAATTAAGACTCTCGTCTCCAAAACATCCTTAATTTTCTAGTCTACTTTAGTTATTTTGTAGAACAGTATATAGTATATTTAATAAGTTATTACTGTAAATGTAATAATAAATGTATAATAATAATGAACATTTGATAATATATACTTGCGTCTTTCACTCTCTCTTCACAAATTTGCGCTATCCATCATAAGCTCAAAAGTGATCTATGCACGCCTTCCCTAGCATTCACATGGAGAGAATGGTCTCCGCGTACATGTATATATACATGCTGACTCAATAAACGCAATTATTAGTGGTGGGACCAACCGTTATCAGGCCACTGCCTGCAATCCGAGGATTGCGTTCCATTTGCAAACTTATGAATATCTATTATAGACGCTTTGCGTCTAGCTTCGCGTCTGCACCTGAGATGTATTTCATATTGCGACGAGCTGTTGCCGAGTTTAAATAAATAAATAAATAAATATATATATATATATATATATATATATATATATATTTTTTTTTTTTTGCGTGCAAGCGAGCTTGTTCTATTTTTTTTTAAGAACCACATTTCTAATGAATTTGTGTCTGGCAACATGGACCACGCGAAAATCAGTTTGTAACCATTTTTGCACGTACGCGCGCTTAAAACGTTCATTTGATAATGCAATGAAATATTTTGGCCGTGATTGTGTTTTTGATTGTAGGTGCCAAATTATGAGCCAGAGTGACATGTATTACAAATATAACATTGGAAATAAATAATTTCTATGTCTTTGAAGTGAAACAGTAATTAACGAAGTTTTTAATTATTCTAAGACAATTTATTTTTAAATAATATTCAAATTTCGTGCTGTACAATTTTTTTATTCTGTCAATTTAAATTCTCGCAAATTTTTACGACGTGTTATACAAGAAATATATCCTAATGGCATAAACACTATAATATATCAGAAAACACCTTATACATTCGGGGTCAGGGATTTACTAATAAGTATTATTTTTTTTTAATTCCTTTATTTTATTCGTAAAAATCTCCAGAAACATTTATGATAAATAAAAGTGATTTATTATTCTTCAATTACGTATTCATTATTCGTTATTTTAATAACTCAATTTAAGCGAAATATTCAACGTGATGTACTCTACCATTAAAATACATGCATTTATTTTTATTCGCAAATCCATTTCTTTATAATTGCAATTTATTATTGGTAAGAAAAGGTGAACAAACTACACATCTAAATATTTATATAAATAAGTAAGTTATTAATAAAATTATATAAAGATCACAAACTTTTCGAATTAATTTTCTGTTTTTCTTGAATTAAAGGTATTTAATGTATTTTATATAATCTAACGGAATATACGTTAATGTTTACATGTTAAGGTAATTGTTTCCAGAAGAATTACTTAATAGCATGAGAATATGAACGTGTTTTTGCAAGATGCTGTTATAGGTATTACAATTTTAATATGAGAATTAACAAGTTCAGGGTTCGGATGATGTGGTTACGGATTGATTTATATTTGCAATTGAACCGACGCCTATGCAGATAGTCATTAAAAACATCAAGGTTACTTTTTCTTTCTCCTCACCCGAGGAAGTTTTATAACTGTTTAGAAAGAAAGCAATCCATATTTTTCGCTATTTTTATTCACTTCCTAACATCAAACCAAAACAATAAATATGATTTGTGTTCTTACGGCAAAGTGAAATTTCCCATAACTGCATTGTAATTACGGCACCGACATCGTACTCACCTGGAATGAAATTTTTTTGTAATTAGTATTGCACATAAAGTATATGATACAAACATTAAAACTCATGGATCTATTTTAATATATGTATCTAAGCTTCATTCGTGTCTACGACGATTTTCAAAATGGCATTCTTAAAGTAGATAAAAAGAATGAATGATGACGCAACGAAAGAAAAAAGTAGCGTCATTCAGAAGCGATCACGTTCAATTTTAAAGAAGTAGCAACTCTTATACATGTAAGAACATCTAATGATAGATTTAGCAAAGAGTAGTTCAAGGTACGAGTAGAAGCAGAAAAGGACCGGATAGCATCAGGTCAGCTGCGCTGCAATTGAGTTCATAACTCATAATTAATTAATTAATAAGTTCTATGAGACGACTCTGAGCGAACCCTTATATACCTCAATATACAAGCGTGTAAATTCCGAGTAAGATAACGAGTGTTGCTTTAATCTACTGGAGCATCTGATATGAAATCGAAACGCTACCGCGACTGCTAGCAACCATTAACAGCTTCTGCCATTTATTAGGCATTTGCTAATAAAAACAACGAGGATACTTAAATGCTTCGAGCATCATGATGGAAATTATTTATTGGGTTCGTTTGTACGTGCATTTTTTTATATAAAATAAGGGACCGATTTATAGTAGGGTATGCGTAATAAAATTGGCCCGGGCCAATTTTAATAAAATGACTCTTCGTTGATTCATAGAACTTGACAGATTTACATTATAGCACTGCGCTTATCAAATATATTTCTCTCGTTGCATTGAATAAGGAACTCTCTTTGAGAAATTAGTCTATTGGCAATTGAGAATGCTCATTATGATAACATTATTAATTACTTTTTCTGAAGAAAAATAAAAAATAAAAATAAAAAAAGATTTTCATGTATCTTAACAAAGACATTATAGTAAAAGTAGAGAGTAGTTTAAGATTCATATTTTAGAAAAGAGGCAGCCTTTACCAATTTCTAAGAAAAGTAATAATGTTAGATTAACCTATTCACTACATCGCTGTTTCTAATTTTTATAACACATTTTAAACAAAGTCCAAAAATTGTGGACACGTAATAAATGTTTAGGAAGATACATCATTGGTACGTGAACAAAAAGGGACGATGCAAGCGTTTTAAGTGCTGCTTTCGATTCATTCGTGGCATGATTTCATTCATTCTTCGACGCAACACGACGAATCAAGATAAGTATCCAGAAGCAATGCTTAGATTCAAGCGCGAAACATAAAACCGATAACAGCACCTACCACCGACTAAATAAACTTAAAACAGCCCTTTCTTCCACCCTCGATCGTACATAACTGGGGTTGTAACAGTGCCCATGGCCATATCGTAACTCAGTGGAAGACCGTTGGTCGCGCAACGCATATCCTTCTATTTCTATCTCCCTCATCTTCAGTACGGCAACCACTTCGAAAAGCGCGCGTACAACATTGCGATGTAGCTGCACGTGCGACAATCGATCAAGTACGTGAACCTTGATCGACGTACTCGCGGACTCTATTGATGCGGAGTCCGCGGTTCAAGGCGAGCCAAAAACGAAGGACATCGACGTGGACAAGGAGCATAAGGTTGACTTGTGGCCACGGATATGCATCGCGTTTATCGCGCGTGAGCTTTTTTAAAATTATAAATACTTTTCGATTTTTACTTGCGGCCGTGTTCTTCATTTCGATTTACATAGTTTTATTTAACGATTTGAATGGACCACTTCATGCTATTTTTGTAGATAATACAGCCCGGGAGTATAAAAGCGAAAATATTTTTATTGAACGATAAATCACGAATAGTTGGTCTCAAAATCTTGTAATGTCGGCGGGAAAATTGCAGGCGGTTAAAGATTTGGTTTTGTATAAACTACTTTTTGCACGATTCATTGCACGTAATAATATATAGGATGCGTAACTTATTTTTAACGGAAAAAGTCTTTTTGAATATAAGGGTACAATATGAATATGTGTTTAAAATTGGGTAGATTTAAAGATGGTATATGTCAGAATTCTTGATCACGCATACTAGTTTTACTTTCAGAGTGATTCTTTATTGTATGATTTGATCTTAGATTGAAATTAATAGTTTACATATTGTTAACAGCTTGTTGATGAACGATCTAAAAATAAACCTATTGCAATGTATAATATAGAAAGTACATAAATATAATAAGCAAATCGCTTATAAAACAAAATACCTCAAGAATATCCCTAATTAAAGTTAATATGCCCATTACTAATATAAAAAAGTAATTTTTGATCTATAATATTATAGTCATTGTATGTTTTCTCTTAAGCCAGAGAAAATATATAGAGAACCTTCGTATGTTAAACTGAATCTTCGAGTGCGCGAGGAAAGCCAAAGTAAAATCAACGAACCACTGAAATCAACATCTTCCGACTCGTAACCAGGCGGCAAATATTCCTCATTGCTTATAGATCGCCGACGAGAAGCGAAAATTCGCTTCATCTCTACGATACCTAACAAAGCTTTGCGTATATGGTAGATCAATCATTCGGCGACAATCTCAATGCTGTAATAAAAGCTGTCCGCTACAAAAGCAGAGTAAAAGAAGAAGATGGAGAAAGCGATGGAGGAGCTCGAGGGAAAAGTTCGTCGGAAGTACAAGAGAGGGAAAATAAGACGCACATTATCTGCGTTTGACGTCTGAGCAACAGTACGGCGCGCCATCAGCGTTTGCTTCTCGTGATGGACGAATTTCGTGTCTTCGCAAATAAGCGCATTAATCAAATGACTCAACGTTCTATTTTCGTGGAGGTGCGCCGCGCCATTCTCGCTCTCTTGTACCACCGCCCGCAAACGTAGATCCGCGAAGAACGAAACAGAATCTGTTTGTCCGGAGGGACGAGACATCTGTCATTCCTTGTTTTTTTTTTTTTTTTTTTTTTTTAACACGTGAACTACTGCTGCAGCGTCGAGCGACCGCGATCGTCAACGTCGTAAAGTCCGAATCATTCTCATTCTTTGGAGAGCGAGGATATCCGATTTTAGACCGCGCAAATGATCTATAACGCCACGTCATATTTATAGATGCACGTGTACGCCCATAGTTTTTTGTTTTTTCTCTAACGGATCTGATTTGAGAATTTTCGAGGCACTGGCTTGCGAGGTGCTTGAGAAGTTGCGTTCACATGAAAGTTATATTATATAGGGGTGGAGGATAGTGGTAGTGTTATTTCATATACGAAAATATGTGATTGATGAAAAAAGCAGAGATGAGGTTCGATGTACCGTGTTTTTAGTCTATTCTGATCTCGTTCTTAAACTCTATAAGAGAGACGTATAACAAATCCATTTTATCACTGGATTTTAATTAAAGCGAAGGCATTCGAAGAAACATTTGTAAAGTAGCATTTAATGTACTATTCTATAGTTAAAATTAATTACTTATTTAAATTTTCTTTAGAATTTTATAACCATTTTATTTTGCAATAAATTTACTTTTTCGGTGTGTGGTAAAAAAATTAATTTGTTCTTTTATTAAAGATTTAAAACAAAAGTATTAGTATTCACTTATTGAAAATTTTACTATATATAAGTCATTCTTATATTTATTATTATTAGGTACATCATTGAAAAAAGAAAGAAATAAATAATAATGTGAAAACAGGAAAAAGTAACAATACACAGTGTACAAAAATTTTAACGATAATTATATTCATATATTCATTTTATTCACCATATATTATAATTACGATAAGATTTAAAAAAAAAAAACAATAATATTAACGAATCTCTGTAATAGTAATAATTTTACGATTTGTTTCATTGTACAATTTTTACGGAAAGTATACAAAAGCTTTTGTTGATTTGAATATAATCTGACACACGCTGATAAAATAATGATAATATGAGGAGAAAGGAAAAACGAATCCAGTTATCCAAGTATACCAAATCACGTTAAATAGAGCAAATGAAATCTAAAAATTGTAATAAACACGTAAAATCATGTACATAAATTCAATCTTAAAGATTGAATGGAAAATATTGTTAATTAAAAACTTTGTAGTTAATAATTAAGCACTTTATTACAAGATAAGATATGACTTAATTAATAACTGTAATATAAGTTGATAACTAGGGTTTCTACCGTAAAGTGCATGCATGCGTGTGCAGAATATCCTTTAATTAAGATTTTAATATTTAAATTTATTAACTACTAATTAATTAGATTAACAATTTAATTGATTAATTACGTTTCTGTGCAGGGCCGACAGACGAACAATGTGAATATATGAAAATAGTGTATGTATTTCAACGATTAAAGAGGCGCAACGCCACCACGTCAATAATTAAAAATTGTCAAACGCACTTCAAGTGCAAATTCGACTGGAAGACCCGCAGGCTGAGAGAAAGCGGGAGAGAAAGAGAGCGAGTGAATCGTTGAGCAGATTGCAATCATTAGACAGTACATTATTACTCGGCGAATATTAATTGATTTCGAAAACATAATTTTCTGTGTGAACGATCAAAACCCTGCTCTGAAGCGTATTGTATGCCATACAGTTGATTGTCTGTCTCTCTATCACTAAACTTTTGACATCATTTGTATATCAAATTCATTTGATTTTATTTATGAGCAAAAATATTGTTTTATTCGATAATGCTCATTTTATTTATAGATGGTGTTTAATATCGTTTGTCATTGGTACTTTATGAATTAAAATTAAAATTAAAATTAAAATTAAAATTTATGAATTTTAAGAATAATTCATGTTTTCATTTTTTCAATACATTCAAACGTAGAAAACACAGTTAATTAGAAATATTTAATTTATTAAATGAATTGATTTTATCAAATTTTAATAATGAAATCAAACAACTTTTAAAATATATCCAAGTTAATAAAATATGAATATACAAAATCATTCTAGGCTGCATAGATCAGATCTTTAATTACTTTCAGCTATCAATATAAAACCAATCATAAAGTCTTTTCGAATGCCCATCTAAGAACGGCAAATGAGTATAAGTACTAAATTAATTATTTTGCAGACATGATCATTTAGGAATATCTGTTATTTAGAGAAAGATGTACCCTGACGTTATTTATTCTATGGAAAAAATTAAATGTATATATATAATTTTAATCGCAACACACTTTAGAGATCACAGTCTCGAAAATGCAACTTTTATATAATCAGCAGTAATCTATCAAAAATAACAATATCGGATATTACATGAATTTCATTTAAATAAACTGTAATATTTTACTTTCAGCCGACGTGACGGCTTTATCAACTGTTTTAACCTGACATTGCCTCTTCATCTACAAAATAAAAATAGCATCCTATCTATAATTAAATAACTAAAGACTACAAAACGTATTTCAACTTGTAAACTAGGCGGTTTCGGCAGTGTAAAATTCGAAAAAACAAATTGAGTACATATCGACCGGGCTGACAATATCGCATAAATATTTCATACCGTTCATGAGAAAGAATTTACAGAGCTACCATAGCGCCATCGAATGTACACTGTCTGCTGGTCGTATACTCACTTTTTAATGCAACCCTATCCTTTGTTTCTTTCGTAGCGTTTATCGGCCGAGAATGATTACGCGCAGGAAGATTACAAAAGTACAAGCTCCGATGTCATCGGTGAACGGGATATTTGAGCTCGTTACCAGTCACCGGCAAATGTTAGAAGCGCAACTGTCAGTCTATGAATTGCATGCTACGTGCGTGCGTACGGTTTTTGATATAAGCGAGCGGACATCGCGACGTGCCGAAAAGTATGAACTCACGTACGAGGATCTTAAATGGTGAACGGAGCTTGTAACGGAACGCTACCCGTTGAGAGAAGAGATCGTACGCTTTATTTTAAGCTGCCGCTTTATCGCGGAAGTCTCTTTCAAAAGTTAATTACGGAGACGTTTCAGGACTTTATGACGCTGAGATGACATAAAGTAGATAGTATATCATTTTGTTGGAATCATTGGAAACGAAATGTTAGTGCCTAAAATTATATAAGAAATAGTGCATTAGAAATAAATCGAACTCCTCAGCGACACTACAGTCATATTAATCCATTAACGTATGCACCTCAATTGTATATCAATTAAGTTATGCTCGTAAAATGGAAGAATTGAAATTCTTATACCATTACCAATAATATTTTTAAATCAAAATTAAATAATTTTTAATATAATTATTTCAATAAGAAAATTATGAGTGATTTATGTGCGCGGGTGGGTGGATGTATGTATGTGCGCGCGCGCGCTCACATTTTGTTTTTGTAAACTAAATATGAACTATTTCATTTTAGCTCTTAGTCGCACTACTTTCAATTTATGACAAGTTTCCTTTTTTCAGTTTTTAAATTGTAAATAAAGAAAGAAAAATAAGATATATTACATCATACGATTTAAATATAGCTCGGATAATACAAACCTAATGAGTATTATCAGTATTTTCTATTATGTTTATGATTTATGAAGTGTTACACTTGAGTATTTCTCGATCCTATAAAGAAAGAAAGTCCTACCAAGCTATGGATTGTTTCATTCAATCTCATTGTACTTGATAAAAGGTGATCTTTGTGAGCCGTTTGGATAAAAATCGCTCCCAAGTATCACTTTTTATACGAGGTACTTCTTTTATTTTATGTTTTATATTAAATAAAGGAAAGCCTGATATTGCTAATAAGTTCATAATTCAGTCTTTATTTTGAGCTCCTAAAATCTGTAAAATGGAAATTAAAAAATATCATAATTATTGCTTAACGAACCTTATGGCATCGGCATTGCGTTAGTGAAGTCTATAGCTTGCATAATTCAATAATAAAACAATCATGAATTACGTTATTAACGCTTATGCACAGCACATATATATTTGATAACAGACAATAGCAGCCCGAGATGAAATTCGCTTTGGAAGCCGCTGACTCTCGCGCGTTCGCTTTCTGTCGGCGCGCGGTCGAACGTGAAAATCAAATCAAGGAACACGTACGCTCATTGATAATTTCAAGTGGACGATAACCTTTCCTGTTCATCCGTGGTGCTGCACAAGACAGACAGAGAGCGCGCCGTCGAAGCTCTATTGGAGCATAAAATGAAAATCGGCCTAAATGAATCTAGCCGTATTTCTCTCTCTCTCTCTCTTTCTCTCTCTCTCTCCCTCTGACTCTCTCATTTACACTCTCACTACTCGGGTATACATTGTAATGTAAAATCCTCGAGAAAGGATAACCACGAGCATACGAAATTAGCGCCGTAACGGACGTCGTTTGTCGATTCATTTTTTCTGTAGATTCGACAGAATTAATATTCCTGCTACTATTTTGTATTGATTTTTCAATTAATAAAATCCCTTTAATCTTGATCCAATTAAAGAAGTACGTCTATTTCGTTTAAAAACTTGTTTAAAAAATAATATAACATTAATTTACCATCAGTTATTGATATTTTAAATTAATAAATTGTTACAAATATCTCCATTTGCATACATGTTCAATATTTTTTACTCTAACTTATTAAATCTTATTTATTTACTTTAAGGGTGTTATTTTAGTTATAAAAACTATGTATATAATTTACTTATCATAATCACGCACATAAATATACATAATTGCATTTGTGAAAATATACCACGATACACAGTCATCTATTATTAATGCCAAATGGAAAATGAAGTTAAAAATTAAGAAGGTAAATTCTTGTGCTACAATTTTACAATACTTGAACGTGTTAGTATGAAAATTATTTTTGCATTGACGAGCACATGAATGTTGATTATATTCGAATATTTGCAAACAAAGATTATTAAATTTAATTTTTAAGCAAAATTTTCAAAAAAGCGTATACATAATTATAATTGTAACTTCCATATATATGAGAATAAAACTCATATAACTTCATTATAACAAAAAGATACTATTTCCTGGGCTTAAAATTAATTAACAGATAATTTGATTTTCTTATAACATATACATATGTACGTATTAATTTTATAATGACTTCTCTATAAGTATTTTGTCTAAATTCGAATCGTTATGATAAATAATATTTACTTTATATTCTCGATTATTGAAGTACGTAATTGATTGAAAAGGAATAAAAAGTTTATTCCTATTTATGAGTGTAGAGTATTATTAATAAATTTCATATAAAAGTTATTATAAGGTTCATTAAAGCCAACAAGCATATAAGAGTTATCTGACAAAACAAAAAATAAAGGAATCCAAGAAAAAATATTCTCAGTGCGTCTTGTAAAGTCGTATAAATACGTCGATCAAAGACATAGAACTCCAGCAAGTACGAATGTCGGGGTAAAAATTACAAATCGATCTTCTAAATAGCTGCTTACAATTAATTAACTCAATTTTTCTACTGCATAAAGGTTGTCATCGTCTCACTCTCTCTCTCTCTCTCTCTCGCCTCCACCCCATTTTTGCCTTTCCACCAACAGCCGCTAATGGCTTACTCGCGGCAATTCGCAACATGTGTTCAATCGAGATTTTACGCACACGTACACGCGCATACACAGTCTAACCCCGTCGCTCTGTTTTGCTTGCGAGCTTTCGAGCGAGAATTAATGGAGCTGCACATAGCGGCAAGGCGAACTCGCGTCGGCCGGTTAACCGCCGCACCAAATGAATTCGCTAATATATCCGCACGCGCAAACGATAGCACGCGTACGGTAGTGCTCGACTTGCCTGCCTAACTTGTGCACATTACAGAAGCGAATCGAAAGACGGAGACGGACATTTTGAATTTCTTCTTTATTTCGTCTTTAGCCTGTGGTGTGTGATTTGTCCAAGTCTTACAAATTCAAAGACTAATTATGCTTTAATATACTTTAATTATGCTTACGCTTAATTATCAGTATAACGTGTTTGAAATAGCAGCACCGAAGGAAATTAATCGAAATTGATTTCTTTTCGTTGGAAGTTTTTTTAACAGTATTCAATACGGTCTAGACTAAATTCTAATTATAATATAAGCGTGGTTTTTATATAATGTGTCTGTGTATAAGAAGGCATTATATAATGTATACACATCTTTCTTCTTAACTGAGTTATAATTGTGGTCATTTAAACATAAATTAATAGTATTATAAATAACTACTAAAATAATAATAAGAATCGAAAGATATCTAAAAGAAATTTGTAACCAAGTTTAATTTATCAGGATTTATTGGAATTTAAATAAGAGATGGTGTTTTCACATTTTTAATATTACTACTCAAGAATAACACAGTGGAAAGTAGCCCTAAAATTTAATATCTTATAAACTTAGTATTGTGATTAAAAAACTTAGTTTCATGCTCACATAACTAACCAGTTTCTTGTATTTATAAATAATTGATAGAAATCTGTTATTCATGCTGATAATCAATAATTATGTAAGTAAAGTCACTTTGATGTAATGGATTGCATAATATATAAGAAAATTTATCATTTTTAAACAAATACAAATAAAACATAAGAATATTTGAATCAAGGCATTGAAAATTACAATTATCAACGAACAATTAAAAAAAGAACTAGTGGAAAGATACTTTTATACGAAATTAATACACTATTAAGATAATGAGACGCTGCTTGTAGTAGATATCACAAGAAAAAATTTCATCAAGGAGAAGAAAAAATACTTGTTGATGAAACACGTAGTACATAAATTTCTAAACGATTTCAAGTTAATAATTCATTAATTATTTCAAAACTCAAAAAAGATCCCGTATGAATAATATTACCTTTTAATCATCCTTTGCCATTTTCATGTCTGACTATTCTTGTGCGTTTAATAATTACTCGGCTTTCCACTTAAGTTTATCACGACTTTGTTAAATAATCAAAATTATTCTTTAGTCTATTTTGAATGAACTAATTGATATCATTCATTGCACAAGAATTAGGTATACTTTGAAAATCTTTTCAAAGTATACTTTACAATGTATCATATCTTAATCAAGATTTCACATTACGCTGATAAAATTCTGAAACTTTATTCATTTAATCCCAGTATTTCATTATCATATTAAAAACTATTGGAATTAGGTAAGATCACTTTTTTATTTTAATCTCAATAAGCTCATAAGTTTGAAGGATTCATCTTAAAATACTTTTCTAATGTATAAAAACTTATTTAAAGATTGCTTTTTTTTTTAATTTTTAAAGTTAATTATTTATAGCAACTAGTATGAATAAACAATAGTAATATATCTATAATTATAAATAAATTTATTTTAGAAAAAGATTTTGTACACATAACTTATAAAACTACTTTATGAAATTTCGTTACGAAATTTCTAATTCATTTTTTTAATTCGAACACCGAAAATAGAATATTTTAATATATATTATTAAAGTTAATATTAAATAATGAATTTTGTATTATAAATGTTCGATTTTCTTGGAATTGATTTAAATAATTTTACTTATTGAAGTAATTGCGACTATTTTCTTTATTTAATATTAATACTTCTTAAATTAAAAACTTATGTCTTCTGTTATTTTCTAAGTATCAAGAATGTAAAAAGAGAAATAGAAATAAATACTTGTCAAAAAGTGTAAATACATTTTTATCCTTCTTATTTCATAAAAAATGATTTCGTCATTTAATCAAGAAACTATTAGTTCGAGATACATATGAAAGTCCTTTACTTAACTTTGATCGGATATATTTTATGTTTTAAAAAGTGCGCAATAAAAAAATGTGAATGTCTAATATCAAAATTGTTTCCTAAACATAAAGATAATTTAAATCAGTCTCATCTAACCTGTTGATTTAATTAATGATCAATTTGTTTAAATGAAAAATTAAAATTTATCATTATCCAAAAGATAACTTGATAAATCAATAAAAATCTATAAAAATCTATAAAAATCTAAAATTTATGAAAAAATTATTATTGATTAGTACAACAAAATTATAAAATAGAATAAAACGCGTGACCTTACAAATTACTCTGTTGTTGTTAAGTAATAATTATTAGATGTGCATTTCGGCAAGAACATATCTTTAAAGGAGTGAGTAGTTAATAAAATATAAAAAATATAAAAACAATACATTACAATCAAGTCCAAATTATAATTCCAATTTATGAGCTTTGAATGATTTCAACAACATACTACGAATCAAGTATAATTGTTAAAATATTATTTCCTTTCTTTGTGCGGCTATCTATTCATATTAAAATTATGAATTCAACTAATAAGCGATTTTTAAATAAAAATTACGCATGAAACTTTAAAAAAAAACTAAGTGAACTTGAAATTTCGTTTCGGGGCTAAATGATGAAATAAATTGAAATTTCTTTAATGAATAGACCAAGAAATTCAAAGTGTAAAAAGCACAAAATTTGCGTAGCTACTCTAGCTTATGTAGCCCAGTCCGAGAAGTCGAGAATCCTGCGTTTATGAGCGAGTTGCCGAAGTACACGGTGCTAACCTTTCACCCGTAATAATCCCGTCGTCGGAACACTTCGTCGATCCAGCTGTCGTTTCAACGACAGCCATTCTCACTATCTTTACGATCGAAAGTGTACAAAGAACCATCGTATTTTCTTCCTCGATCACACACACACACACACTTACTTTTTACATTACGTCTTTTTCGCTTTTTATTTGCCTTTCCTTTCGATGACTTTCCCAAGGTTACAAAGTCTTTGAGAAGAGCCACGCAACTATTGTAGATGACTTCATACAATTTTTGGCAATATTTGTTCCTAACGATCGTTAGGTATCTTAATCATCCTTAGATGGTCGTAATTATTCTTTTATATTTATTCAATGTAAGAATACCGAGGTAAGAAATAGCAAGAAGTTGAAGCTTTACTTTATCAGTTAATTTTTCAATTATTATGCTTACATTGATCTAAATATTTCAATTTTTCGTCATTTAATGCCCAGAACAAGAAAAAATGTATTAACAGTAAAATGATAATAACTTAATAATACTGTATTACATTGTATTATATATAATTTAAATTATATTAATAATTATATTAATTATTACTTTTAAATACTAGCAAACAGTAATATTCAAACTAATGTAAACCCAATATTTGCAATGATTTCAATAAACATATTTACATGAAATCAAATCTGGTATGGCGTTACATCAATTCTATAACAATTCTACAAAAATTTATCAAAATAAACTGTATCACGTCAAATAAAATTGAATAAATTGCTTTTTAAGAACTACGTATCGTTACTTAACTAATTTAATAAAGACACTTGATTTTCTTAAATATACAAAACAGTCATAAACTTCGTATGAATATATAATTCAGGTCGACTATTCCTATTTTTGTCTTGTAAAAAAATATTTATTTTGATAAATTTTTTATTTCTTTCGATGATCATTCAATTAATATTTTCTATTTAATCTTTCCATATAATTAAACAAAATTAATACTCCTTTAAAATTAAAAAGTTTGAATTTAATAATTTTCAAATATTTTCCATATTTTTAATACAGCTTTAAACGAATCTTAACATTTTATCCTCTTACTATTCATGTCAATTTCATATCTAACATTAAGAGCAAACGCAAAAAACAATTTCAGCCCTAATCTAGATACAGGGGAGTAATCGCATTATTTGTAGCCGGTTTAGATACAGTAACAAGCGTACACCTTCTTCATATTGCATATACTCGTTCGTACGTTCGTACGCTTGTGTGCGGTATGCGCTATCTGGAAGGTCGGAATATCGATCTCTGTACATAATTAAATACTAGCTTTGAACAGGCATTACAAAGAGCGAAAGAGGGGAAGAGAAAGAAGCTCACTTGGTCTTTGATCTGCCCTGACAGACGGATCCCGTCATCATTGTGGACTTCAATAATTTCGCGTCTCTCTCGTTCACTCGCTCATCCCTCAGTCTCATGTATGCGTGCGGGTTCGAGAAATGAGAATACTTCTGTGCTGTCACGCGCTTGTCTTCGTTCGCAGAAATTGCGTACACGCGTGGTAACAAACGTCGCAGAAACGACACGCCGCAAACAGTCAAGAGCGCTTTTACACCCAATCCCTTCCCACTTCCACTCATTTCACAAACACACGCATACTCTCTCTCTCTCTTTCTTTCTCTCTCAATATCTGCTCATAAACTCGTGTGTGCACATGTATCCACTATATGGGTGGTAATTACAGAAGAAATTCAAAA
This sequence comes from Wiebesia pumilae, assembly GCA_018907045.1. NCBI lineage: Eukaryota > Metazoa > Arthropoda > Insecta > Hymenoptera > Agaonidae > Wiebesia > Wiebesia pumilae. The sequence goes on from JACCHZ010000116.1 coordinate 10,600,862, forward strand.
CTGCACGCCCAGAAAATAATTATTTCACGATCAAACTAAATAAGTTACGTATCCTTCCCGTCCGTTGTACGTGTATGCAAGTAAATACTTCCAGTTCAAATCGCACGAAATTTCTTCAATTTCTCATAATAAATAATTAACTTGTAATTCAAAGTCGATTAAATAAATTCAGTGATTTTCACACCAATATCCGATCCGAGGGAGGTATTATTTTTAAAACGAAAAAACAATTCTAGTTTTATTCGCAATGAATTACTTTATCGCAAATCCATGACTATTTGCACAAAAACGTTCATGGCATTATTAGCTTCAATTTGAAGCGTAAACACAATAAGTGAAAAAAGCAAAATGCAGCAGCTTGAATTTATAAATATTGATCGCGATATTTATACAATTTTGCTGTCATTAATGCTCCAATAATTTTTAGATAATCCTAATGAACGTATCATCGTAAAAAATTTCATACAGTGGTAATAATCGTGACTCTCGTAATGTTAAATATAAATATAAGTGACATTGTAAAGCATCATAAATAACATATGCAATTATTGAAACTAAGTACGCAATTTTTCTACCGTTGAAAGTCATAAAACTTCGTAAGCGTTTAGAAACTACATGACACTCTATATCAATCAGCGAACGGTCTATCGAAGAAATCCATTTCTAAAGGTTGTGCAATCATCTGTGCACACAAGCATATCTATGCATGGATAGATTCTGCGGCTATATATAAAAGGCACACATTCTCCCGCTGAAGCTCAATTACGTAAAAAGCCGCAAAACGCGTCAACGCGTAGTCAGCCGACGACACGAAAAGCAGAAAAATTTCGAAGCTGCGGCTCATTGACTGATGGTCTTTTGAATTTCGTATTAGCCGGTCGCCGCGGGGCCAGTTCAATTTTCCAGCCTGGAAAAGTATCGAATGCGAATCAAAACAACATTTCGATGATGGGCGCACGAGAGACTCTCGCCTCTGTTTCAGCTTGTCATCGCCGTCGTCGCCATCGAGAACACGCGCATTAGCATGTTTTTTTTGCATAAGCAGTGCCTGCGCTACAATAATGGCCTGTCAAAGCGTATAAACGATCGGGCAGAGCGCGCGAACTTGATTTTTGAATTTGTCTTGTGCATAGAGAGCATGCTTCTCTCTTTTATCATGCTATACTGTACACGTACCGCCGCTACAATATTCCAATCGGTATAAACTAGTACGGACGGTGTCCATTTGCAAACACTCGCCTTTTCTGTTTTTCATTCTTTTTTCGCATTTTTTATGCATCGATGAGCATCTAACTTTCTTTCACTAAATATTTTTAAACATTATCTTATGATTTATTAAATATTTTAACCTTTTCGTAAGAACTGTCATTGAGATAGCAATTTTCATCTTACACAAATACAAAAACGTTCCATCCGTAGAAAATTACAATTTCAAATGCTTGTGTCAAATTTTTTACTTGAGCAGGTGCAATCGAATTCGAGTATCATGAAAAATGCGAGGATATAATTTAGCAATTTCTATACCGATGTCAAATAAATTATACTTATCCACTAAAGAATTAAATCGTTACTTATACCAAGGAAAATATCATTGAAAACAATGATTCTCTATAATCCTCATTTGCTCTCAACATTCTTTAATTCATATAAAATAAATAAAGTCATGAAAAATTAATTAGAACATCATAACAAAGTATCTGATATTATACAATTGCCTTAGTGCATTATCTTCCTATAGACACTGAGAAATTATTCAGACACCTTTACTCGACACTTCTCGGTATAAAACAAGTAATTAAGCGAATGAAGAGCGCTAATCTCAAGCAACGAATGAAACCAATGTTTATTTACCACATACCCTTAATTAATCCATATTTGATAAATATCTTTAAAGTAAAAAATTTAATGCTCGATTATGTCTTTTAATCTGAACCGTTGAGAAACACAAATAAAAAAATAAATCGGTAAATGTATATTAATTCACAGTAGTGAGAACACCAACGATTAAATTCAGAACACACTTATCTCCAACAAAAATCACTTACGTGTTTAATCACTTATCAAAAAGCCGAAAGCTAGCAACCGATATCAAAATCACCAAAAGCTTTTCTCTTATATAAAGCGCATGTAATCAAGTTGATGTTTAATCGTCAGTTTCGCCTTACGTTCCCGATTTTAAATTCGATTTTAGACGTTCACGCATCCGTATAAACTGAATAACGAGTACGAGGTTTATGTACCTCAAGATTAACGTCATTCTTTTTATTCGTTTGCCGATCGTGGTGGGTGTAAGGAAAAATATAGGAAATGGCGCAACGCAGTGTACACTGCATAATTGAGTCTACTTCACGCGGCGACGTGGACATAACGACGACGTGGAAGGCCAAGGCAGTAATTGCGAATCAGGCAATCAATCACCCAAGATTAGAGATTAGCAGATTTCTACGTGGTTCTGGTGCGGGAGTTGTAGTTCGAGTGAGTGAGGCATCGATTTTTAAGGTCATACTTGCGCCTATCGTTACGCAACTCTGCATAGCGACTTGCTGGCGTAATTTGCGTAAACAGTGTCGATGAAATAGTAGTTGCCACTTATTGCAGTTTCTTTTAATCTTTACTTAAACTTTCGAATCCGTTATTCATATTAATATCTCTCTTATATCATAAGTGTGAAAAATATTGATTTTCCCGACAATTACAATACACATGCAAAAATTATTATAAATTATCTTATTATGGACATTATATAGCTTGTTTTTGCAAAATATTTATACAAAATTCACTAATTAATACTTCTTACAATGGTCGAGTTTATTTAGACGAAAATGTTTAATTTACTTTTTTTACAAACGAGTTAATGCTATATGCAACAAAGTCTTCTCTCGTATCCGTAAATATAAATCCTCGATCAAAGAAACTTATATGCAATTTATTGTACATCGATTTACTTACTTGATAATTTTCTTTTTCATATAAATAAATCAGTCTCTGTTAAAATTCTGTTTAAATTGATATTTCACAATTTATAATGATTGCTTTATTGCCGTAATGAATATTTTACAGGGATCAATACGTGAAAACCGTTTTTATTTTTCATGGCTCTTAATTAAAATTCATTTTTGTTACATAATATCAAATGAAACAAAGGATTTTCCCTTACACATCGAAATTCATAGTGAAATATTGCAAAATAGTTTTAAGATAATGCTGAATATTCGATAAGTAATATATTGTTAAAGAAGAACATCCATTTTATCGTCATTCACGTGTAGATGAATGACGATCCGTGAAGAAATGCACAAATTCGTCGAGTCGATTTAAAAGACGATTAAAGGGCACTCGGTGGAAAAGCCATACGGCACTGCAGTATCATCAGCACGTGGAATAATCGACTCAACTCGTGCTCGGTGTTTATCAGTCACCCACTCGAAATATCGTCACACGATGTGTCAGGCGGATTCACGGAGAATCGACGAGTAGATTTTGCGAACGAGGTAATATAAAGTCCCTCACCCGGCGTGTATATTCTGTTTGCTTCTCGTACGGGTCTTCAGACAAAAAAGGAAACATTAATGCATTCATAAAATGTACTTATTGTTGACACGTTTATTGTTATAAAAAATATATTATGCTTTTAGCGATGTAAAAGGGATATTTGGTTTCAGAGACATTCAATTGGCAGCTCACTAACTTGAATAAGCATTCATTTTTTTAAAAATTAAATATCTATACAAAATTATTAAATATCGAATCAAATTCATAAATTTAACTTATACATTTATTTAATTTTTCTTTTATAATCAATATTTACTTTTATGTCTTTATCAAAGTCTGATATTTCATGTTGGTATACCAAACGTGAATGCTTTTAAATATTATAAACAATTTGCAACAACATTTTTGCAAATATTAAAAAATCATGAATTAAATTCATGCATATTTATAAAACATTATGAACCATAAATCTACAAATTTCCTTTTACGAAAACGTATAATCGCAAAAACTCTTATTTTTATGAATTCAATTTCTACTTTCACGCGAAAAATTAAAATAGTATTAGCAAAACCGATTGCACAAGAGCCAATTAGAAGTACTTAGAAAATCTATCAAGATAATCCAGCTCAATTCAGATATCTGTTCATAAATTAACGCATGCTCACATTCGCAAGTAGATTCACCTGTAACGAAAGAGAGAGAACGGTAAAGCAGAAAAAAGTATGTGTTATATACACGAATCTGTGTGCCGCCAACGAGAAAGAAATATACCGCGAATGTATAAATGAGAGAGGAAAAGAAAGTGGAAGAGCGATCGGAAAGTTCAGAGCGCACAAAGCTCTCTAAACGGGAAATGATCGATTGCGGAATAGTCGCAATGTATCGTCGTGCTCACGCTAATGTAGAATGAGCCGTCGCATTTGGATAACACGATAAACTGCAAACTACACAACTCGCGTATGCGATAGTATTGTAAGCTATACTGTATTCGGAACTCGTGACTCTTTATACGCACAGAGTAAGAACAAGATATAAATCTTTTCGTGCGCATCGTATTTTTTTAGGGCCAAATCTTTTAAGATTAACGATTCTTTTGCCTTGGATATTCTCTTTTCTATTTTTATGCAGCACAATTATTAAAGGACAGAACTGGCTGCATATCAAAGTGACTCAATCATTGCCTTTACGTTTATGATACGCTTTGAAAATCAGAAAATCTTTTTTTATTTTTTATTTTATTGATTCTCACCTACAAAATAGTCACTTTAATGAAAGTTTCGAAACTTTAATACACAATAATGCACAATAAACTTTCACAATGCTGAACTAAATGAACTTTCAAATGTACTCTTTTAATAAATTGCTTCAATTATTTTTTTGTTTCGATAAATAGTGGATGTCTGCATTGATATAATTTTCTACAGCTTAATTCAATCAAAAATTATTTTAAAAATTGTAATTTATTAACATGAATCAAATGAATTATTTACTTGATTAATTCATCGAAAACTTTGTTTTTATTGCTTCATTATTATCTATACTATATTATAGGCTGTTAAACACCATGCATTTTCCACACTTAAAAATCTTTTTCTTTGTAATCACTAATATTTAATTTTTGAAAAGTAGAATATCGTTACAAAGGTAAGTGTTCGCTTTATCAAATAAATATTTAATCAACTACAATCACTTTATGTTGTAAAAGAAGTAATGTAATTAGTCATATGGAATAAATAATTTCCCGAAAAAGATGCATAATGTTCTGTAATATAGTATTTTTGTAAATGTAAACGTTTGAATCGTTCAAAAACAGATTATCGCCAGTAGCACTCATGAATTTCATTGCTTGAACTACAATACTAAAAAAAAAGTAAAACAATAAAAGAAGAAATATAAATTGATGGATTTATGTCAAATGGTTATTCATAACTGATGTCAAAGCCTTGCAGACACACACGATGTATAAGTTTGTGTTGCCCACGTGCGTTAGCGAATAAAAGCGCCTTTTATTCTGATCATGTCACTCACCCTTCATTTTTATCCACAGTCCGTTTCCTGTCTCTCTCTCCCTCTCCCTCTATCTCTCTCTCTCTCTCTCTCTCTTATACACACGTATATATGACTTTCTCTTATTCCTTAAATTCCTATTCCTCTATCATTATATCTATTGCATTACAGCATTTTTTCAATAATATTGTTGAAATATAAACCTCAAAATACGTGAAGGATCAAACCACAACAAAATTTTCACCCACGTTTTTCCTATTTTTCTATCCCTTTCTTATCATGAATAATAAATTACGCTAATGATTCTTATATATTTATCGATTTTGATGAAGTATAGCACTTTTTATACTAGGGACTTTCAATTAAAACTAGTTTCTCTTATTAATCGTACAACTAACTTTTTCGTACTTCGTATTTTTTTTTGAAGACTACTTAAATAATTCGGAATCATTTGATATTTATATATTTATATAAGATACTCATTAGATAGTCATAATATTACTGTTATTATTATTATCATGTTCGTCTTATTTAATTTGTTAATTAGTAATAAAATTTATTTGAGATAATAAAATTCAAATAAAAAAGCAATAAATCCGATATAGAGTGTAAATAAATTATGAAACACTTTCAATGAATTAATAATATGACTATATAGGATTATATCGCATAACAATATCAATATAATTACATCGTAATAATGTTTTTAAGAGTATATAATATTATATGCATAATTTTACAGTTGATTTAAACCAATTAATTCATACTTGAGTTCATCATATTCTTTTTATCCAAATCAATAATTTTTTTACATCCTTTTTCAAGGTATATTTTTTTTACTTCCTTACGAACATGAAAAATTTTCTTAATCTTTGACAACTTAAAATTTATAGGATTGAATATATATAAATTTGACACATCTCTTTATTTATATCTCTTCAAATTATTTCGAATTATATAAATATATTTTTATAATAGTAAACTAAATCTCCTATACATAGGTTATTTGCATTATTGTAAAGAATTAAAGAAACTATTTCTGAAAAAGCAAAAGAAGAGAAACAAAAACAAAACAACACAGGTCTTGGAGAATCGCAATCGAATCATCTGTTTTAAAGTTTTAAATTTACACACGTATATACACGCTTTCGGAAATCACAGGCATATACACATTTAAATGTAAACAAAAGAAACACATAAATTTATTGAAGACTAGATAACACTAAATTAATGCTGACGTTAAAATTCAAAATGGTTTTTACCCTTATATAGAACAGCTAACAAACACAAGAAAGCAAGAATTTTTTGGTTCATCAGTTTAGTTATCAAGTATTAATATTAATAAGATGAATAAAGATAATCAATAAAGACAATTTTAAACTCTATGAAAAATATTACTATTTTCTAAAACTTTTTACACAAACGATTTTTACATTACATACTCGTTCAGTCAAGCAAATATTAATTCTATACATATAGATAATATGTGCATCAAAGTAGCTTACTCATGTAATGGTATAAAACATTATGTATTACATTGTCTTGATATAAATAGTACTTTTATTTTAAGCAAACTTAAATTCAAAAGTGTTTTTGTAAATTAATTTTTAATATACTCTACACACTTATATAATTTTAAAAAATTGATAGAAATTCTTCGTATTAAAATTAAAATCAATTTAATGCACAAAAATGCTTTTTATTTAATAAACTGAAAATAAATTTCAAAAATTATTTTAAATAAGTTTAGAAACCATTCTTTACTTTTCGAAGTATTATAAAAAATAAGTATACCAATTTAGGACGTAATGCGATGGAAACGAATATACACAAAATCGGTTAAAGGTTTTTTAAAGTACTAATTTTAGCAAGGAAAATTATGTTTTTATCCTAATTATAAAATCAAAGACTATCCATTCAGATATTACGAAAATTAGTATTTTTAAGAATAAGTATTAAAAGATATTTCTAAACAAACAACAGACTAGTTAAGCTAATTACATATGAACGAAAATGAATTGCTCGGCTTCTTGATCAACTTTGTTGAACATTAATGTGCCGTCACCTCTCAAACACTTACTTAACACGTGAATTACTTTTAAATCTACTTTATAAGCAAGTAATGTAAATTCTTAGCCAAGAAATATATAATTGTGCAGACATGATGACGAGAACGTTGATGAGACAACAATGATCGCTTATTCATGCGCTCGTTAAAAAATCAAATTTACGCACGCATATTCGTGGTAAGTTGTGCGTTACGTATGCGTTTCTACACACGTTGCCTTTTCTTAAGTATTTCTCTTCCAAAAACGTCATTTGCTCGCATTACTCGACTCACCCATTCACGCACACGGTGCATGATCTCAGACACCTGCTCTGTGTACTTTTGTTTACTCAGCCCACGCGCGGCGATTCCCGCGTTTCGCACTTTGTGGGGACGATTATACAAGCGTGATAAGCGGCTCAGCCGCGCGAAATAGATCGAGGAAAGCGATTTACTTGTATGCATATGTACGTTTATATATTGTCTTGGTATGATTTGCTTCCTGACGATTGATTTTAGAACTAATTTTTCAAAGACCTTGTTACTTTTTAAAAGGTATTTTTTAGTAAAAATGGTTTTTCCTATTCTCTACGTTTATTCTCTACGAGGCATTTTCTATTAGCATACAAAATATAACAACGTATATATTTTTCGCTTAAATTGATAAAAATAATGATTCTCACATAGGTATATAATAAAATATTCCACTAAATAAAAACAGTTTTAGGATTAAAGATGCATAATATTGTATTCCGAAACGTTGTGTATTACTAAGACTGTACCAGTAAAGCCATAATTTAAAATACTTATTATTATAAATTATTTCTAAAAAACTTAAATATATTACGTTTTTTGTCTCAATTTAATACTTTAAAATTTGCTGTCGTGATTTCCTTTACATAAAAATTTTGTGATAGCCAACATGATAGAAAAACTGCACCTAACTATGCTATTTCAATGTTTCTTTTTTTGTATTTGCTCAACTTAAGTCTCCTAAAGTTCAATAACCATTTTGACAATTATTTTAATTTATGATAGACAGAGTTTTATCTACATATATATGTACACTAAAAATTATGACCTTTTTTAGAATACATTACTCAAACTATTACTGTTACTCCGCAATTACAAAAGAATTCAAAATTTTTATTATATTCAATTTATACGTAAACAAGTTTTAATTTAATTTTTAATTGTCAGTATTTATTAAATTTAATGCTGTTTTAACATTTTTATATTATAATCATTCGTAAATAAATATTTCAAATTACATTGAACGTAAGCATTTCTATATTAATTCGCATAAATTTTCAGAAGTCACATCAGAAATACATTTAAATATCAAAACTATTACTTATTCTCTTTCATATTCAATGAAAGTGTAATAATTTATACTTCACTGCACATCAAAACAATTTACTCTCTATATCATTATCATAACAATATTACTGAATTTTCATAAGTACCTTATAAAAATAAGTATTTTTAATTACAATAAATCCACGTGTGAAATGGAGGATATAAAATTTTGCATCGCAGTAGCGAAAATAGTGTTTCTGACAAAATATTCGGAAAGGGGAAAGGCGTGAATTTCTTCGATGAATATTTTGTGTAAACAACGTATTCGCTTATCGCAAAAGCTTGTGTTTATTCGCCCACGAGAAATGCAATGAAATTCCTCAACATGAACATTTCTGTGAAGATGCTTGCATTTTATGAATTAAAATGTTCTTTTTTAAAACATTTTTTATTAATAAAGTTTTGTTTTTCAAGCGATATATTTTAAAATAATATTGGTAGACAAGGTATAACATACTCTTCGATATTGAAAAAATCTATCATTTATGTATATATAAATGAAAATTCTACCTTATATAATAAACTTATAAATCATTTTGAAATCATTAGGAAAGAATCGTAAATTTATTTTATACCGATCAAAATTTAGTTATGCCAAAAAAATGCTCAATATAAAACAGTATCAAATAAATTTATTACCATCCTAACAGATAACAATACATTGACACTGATAACTGAAGCTGATGTACTACATACTGAATACGTGGTTTTTTAAAAATTGTTTGTCACTAAAGAAACCCTTATAAAGAGAATTTCGATTTTTAAATTTGAAGCACATTACACACACTCCACTAAATCAGTTACTTCAATGACCCACATCTATTGCATTATCTCAGCATTTTAATGAATCCGTGCAACGCATTTCATTTCATAGAAACAAAATTGAATAACCCAATCGAATTCAAATTAATTGAATGAAATATGAAACAGCAACGTTTCAGTTACTAATTGTACCTGAAACGAGAAAAGCGTCACAACCGGTATCCAACTAATTCGAAATCATTCAAGCCAATTCATCGTGAAATTGGCGTGATGAGGGATAAATCGCGGGAGTTACACAATGGAATATTTTAAAACATTTAGTTGTTTAGCAGAATATAAAAGAGCGTACTAGCCTTTCTGACCCGTTTCTGATCCCTTAAACTAGCGACTAGTGCTGAGAAAATTATAAGGTTACACACCGTATAAGTAGTGGATCCAGCGTCCTGGAACGATTAGTCCGACGACGTTGCTTCGAACTTCGCAGCGGGTCGAAAATGGGCACAAAACCGTTGCTGAGGAACGAGCACCAGCAATCCTCTTGCCGGAAAAGGCCCGAACCTCCGGCACTTGCTGCTGCTGCTGCTACTACTGCACCCCGCGATCACCACCATATCACTGCATTTTTTACTCTTCTTCCTTCGTATACTTAAATCACTCTACCGAACTCCCGCCTTGCCCCACAGTGAAAGGCAAGTTTTTTCTTGATTTCGTCGGGTCTCCCTCACTTTCGGGTGCTCAGTTCAAATTTTGGCTCCGCTGCTCGTCTCATTGCGAAAGAAGAAGCCTCTCGTTCATTCATTGAATCTCCCTCGCGCATGTAGTGACGGCTGAAGAAGCTGCTGACGAAACCGAGTATCATTCATGATCTGATGTCGGGATGCACCCGTCGCGGTCGTGTCCCCGTAGTAACACTGAAAACGAAAGCCGGACAGCGCGATCTGGGTCCCAGTAGCATTCAACGAATGCTAACTTTGCACTTGTATACATGTAACGCTTATCGACGTTTCGCGGATGAATCACGTGTTCCCGAACCACCAGGTGATCGGCTCCACCTTTGTCATACGAACTGAGCGCGATAACGTCACCGACGCACAGACGTGGAGCTTCCACGGCAGAAGCATCCACTCTCACTCTCTTTGCTCCCCTTTTGACACGCTTCCCAACGATCTCTACTATCTCAATTTGGAGTAACCGTTGACTTCTCGATAGTTCATATGCGCGTAAACTTTTCAAAGAGAAAAGAAAGAAATAAAGAGGAGCGAGAATGCATCGAAAAACGAACGTCTAATACACCTTTTCACGACGGCAGCACGTGGCGCACTGATGGCTCAGACGCTCAGCGACGCGTTTCTCCCCCCACTCTCATTCCTACCACTCTTTCTCTTTCGAGGCGCCCTTCCCCTTTGCCGGCGACGGTCGGTTCGTTCGGTCTCCCGCACTCTTCTCCGGCCCCTTCCACCGGGCAGCGAAGATCGCCACTCTCCCTCTCGGCGCCGTTGTACACAAGTGCAAGAGAAAGAGAGGGACCTAGCGTACCCCTACCGTACCATCAGTGCCCCACCAACAGGGTGGAGTGTGACGATGCTCTCTTTCTCGCTCCTCTGCTTTCGGCCATCCTTCCCCCTTCTCTATTTCACAACGAGAAAGCGGCGCCCATTCCACCCACGCCCCCATCCCACTTTACTAGTTTTCAAGTCCCCCGTCTTTTTGCCGCTCGCAGCTGATTGCCCAGTGTTCGCGCGGCTCCGATTATCCCACTCTCTCTCTCTCTCTCGTCTTCTAGCTTTCTAGGAGTCGCCAAGGATTCATCCTTTTTCGCTTCAAGATCTAGGCTCGACTCGCATCTTAATTGTACATGTCCAGACTTTTCCTTACTCCTGTCGATCTTCGTAGAATTGTTGGTTTCATTCCGAGTTGGGAATTTTATTTTAAAACGAAATTATTAATTTTCCGAATTATAGCGACAATTCTTGGAGTAATTGAAGGCGGTATATCACGGCTGGAGATACTGTTATTTATAAATAATTTACATTATTTTCTATAATTTTATATTTAGCGAACCAACTCTCGACACTTGCTCTTTCTGCCTGCACTGTGTTAAAGATTGTCTTGAAACCTATCGATCATTAAACACTAATTTGATCGTTATAAATTTGCAGATAAATTCAATGTCTTCTAACAAAATTTAAAAGTGATTTGGTGATTACGCGAACTTGTTTTTAATCAGTTTTTACTTTAAATCTAATTAATTAGTGATTTTGACATACTCAATCCGTAAATTATATTATATCAAAAACTCAGTGTAACGGAATATTAACGACTGCATGTTTTTCGAATTCGAAGTTAAGACTTATAAATACTGCAGTATCTATGATAATACAGTTGTAGAAAGTTAAGTAAACTATGCAATATTAATCAATGCAATATTAAATCTACTAATATTTGATATACCATTAGACTAATGATAAATTTATATGAGAATAATGTTATTTCAACAAAACTTACGTAAAGCCGAAAATTTGATAATTGATCATTACTGCATTACTCACCTGTAAAATAAAATTTATTAAATACGGGCTTAAATATGAAATAGAAAATCTTTTATCATGTGACAATAATCTATTTTCGTATGACACTGCTTGTTAAAACTAATTAAAATAAACAACTATAATAGCACCTTTTATTTAACATTTCTTTAAAACTAATAAATAATACTTATAATAAACCTAGTTTCTTCAATTTCATGACAATCTATGTTTCTCATAGTCTCATCATTAATCTTAACATTAATCTTATCATTATTAAATATATATTAATTATTAATTATAATTTATAACCATGTTCTTATTAGTAAGAGATATTCATAAGTGATAAGATTCTGAAACCATCAAATGCGTCTGTTATTGCACCAATTTTACTATTGCATTGGAGTAAAACTTAGCATTATTATTAAAACCAAATTAGAATCATTATTTTCTAATCCTTATACAACATTTGTCTTCGCTCAAACTGAATGAGGAACAATATACGGATTATATTAGTCCTTATTATCAATAAAGACATACATTGAATTTGTCTTTCCTTCGATGTAATTTTAATTTGTTACTTACGGTAGCAACTTTTTTTTCAGAAGTACAACTGTTCTTTCTACGCAGATGAAAACATTCACTGTAGTGCCAGCGCTCCAAGTTCTACCATCTAATATTGGAATTTTATGGATACATGAATTCTAGCTAGTCGGTCTAAGAATGTTCTTTACTTTTTACGCTGGTGATTTATCGATCTTACGCGTCTAAAAGTCAAGAATATACGGCTCAGGTGAAACGTGCGGAGCGGCGCGCGAACGAGTGACGAATTCCCGGCAGCCACGTCAGACGTCTCGTGAAGTGAAACGAACTTGCTCGATAAAGTTACCCGTGAGTCACATGGTCCATCTGATACGTGCCTGTATATGTCTCTGAGTGTGCTCGTGTACGTGCGAATGCGCACACCGTGGGTAATGGAATTCTCGAATGCCGCCAACATGTCAGTCTCTTTCTCCAGTTAGTTAATGTTCCATTGATATTATTATTGAACGAAAATTTTGATAAATTTGTCAATCGTGTGTGTAAAGAAAGCTTGAAGGAAAACATTAACAGTATTCTCTAGGCTAAAGTAATAAGGTCTCGCGCATCGAGTAAAGAGTTAAAATTTTTGTCTAATGAAGGAAAAAGATTTTATTATCCTATTAATCATGCTGTTCTATTACAGATATTTAGAATAACAACCTACATACTAAAATAATTAAAGCGTAAAGTTTTAAAATTTAATATATTTTTTATAACGCTCTTTAAAACATGATGATTCTTCTAAAAACTAAATATCAGGAAGTCTTTTTATAAATTCAATTTTTGCTATTTAAAGCAGATTTTAGTAAATGTTCATTCACCCTGTATAATCCCTAGAAATAATTGAACGCAATGAAAGATATCTTGCTCTAAGCTTCAATATAAGAAGAGCAAGAGAAACTCTTTTTTTCGCATAAAAGAAAGGAAACCACACTTATAGGTAAAAAATTATCCAAATACAGAGAAAGTGTATTTATGCGGATGGATGATATTTACAGAGCAATTAAGGAATTGACCGATATATTAATAAAGGCATAAAATATTTGAAATAATGGTATTTTCATACTGTGTGAAGTGTGAATTTGTTTAACGATTTATTGGACGTTAGGTGATGCTGAGAGAGCGGTGGGCGTAAAGGGGCGCGAAGGCTTGCGAAGGAGAACGACGATGGGAGTTTGGAGAGGGTGGGGGTGGCAGAGTGAAGACGAAAGAAAAAAGATGGAGCAAGGGAGGTGTATTGTTGATAAAGTCGGGCAGTAACTCATTCGGCGCTCTGTCACGCGAATCTGGTGCGGCGAAGGTCGAAATGAAATGGCGTAGGAAGGCGAGTTCCTGCACCTGATATAGTACTACAAGAGGACGAGCAACGAGCGACGACGCGAGGCCCATTCCACAGAGCGCAGCAACAGCAGCAAAAGCAGCAGCACCAGCTCCATTGCGAGAAAACGTAGTGGGAGAAGGAGCTACCCTCCTTCGTGCTGACTCTTTCCCTCCTACGTTGCGACCATCGCTACTCCTTTGGCTCTCTTTCTCTTTCTCCCACTCTCTCTTGCTGTCTCCCTCACACTGTGTCTCTTCTCTCTTCTCTCCGGGAACTCAGAGCGTTAGCAGTTCGGTAATAAATCTCTTTGAAAAAACATACGCACACGTGCGCACGCGCATGTACACTCACTCATACCTTCACGTAGTTCCAGTTCTTTTTTTTCCGTCTATCTTATTCGACTCGAATGCGTCTGCACGCGTCGCGAGTAGGTTGGTACATCCGCGTCTGTTTGATACGTCGTCTCTTCTCGCGCATTCTCTTTCTCGTGTTCTTGGGAGTCTGCTTGACGATGGAAAAAGATGATCAGAGGAGGTAGAGGGACCTCAACTCTCCTCGATCAAGTGTGCACACGCATAACCCATGGATCGAGGAATTTTTTGGCGTTTCGAATTATTTTAGCGAAACAAACGCGTTGTTTATAGCTTCGGTGTAACAGTGACGTAGAAATAGAAGTTAATGACAGGGCATTGCTTCAGTATTTTGTGTGTGTGTTGATTGCTTTGACTAATTTATTTCGACGTGCTACGAAATTTATTTCGAACGATTCCCAACGCTTTTTCGATCTCGTTAGAGCTCGAAGGATGATTTGCGTAATTGGGCTAATCGCAAGATTAGACTTTTCACGTATTTTTCCTACTCCTCTAAAATTTCTTTTATCATCGATACTTATATACATATATTGGATATTTTATTGTGCTGGAAAAGATTATATTTAGGATTTTGGCAACTTAATTTATAAGTCTCGCTGATCAGAGCTGTTTTATGTTAAAAAAAATTAGGAAATAGATTAATAATAGTCCAATAATCTAACTTAGAGTTTTCTGTTATTAATATTACTTTGAAAAGTATTTGGCATATTTTATATAAAGAGTAAAATATGTGAACCTTGAATAAGTTTTATCATAATTAAGATAATAAGAAATAATTCATAAACAAGATATTTTTTAATTTTATGTTAATTATTTGTGAAGTCATCAGTAGTTTTATTATCACAAAATAATTTATTTCTGTAATAATTTTAAGGCTAAAAGTAAGTCGATAGGCATTCACGAAACGGCAGGCAGGAGCGATCCATCAAAAAAGGAAGTATAAGATGAGCATAATCTAAGAAAATTTTTTAATACTATATTTAAATGTCATGTAGTGGAAGGAAGAAATACGAATGGTGTGAGAGGCCATAATTCTAAAATACGGAATTTTCAAATGAATCTGATCAAGCATCGAGCATTAACGTTCATTTAGAATTTTATGTTTTGGAATTCAAACCTCTCTTAATTTATAAGCATTCTGCCATTGGTCATCATCATCGGTATCATTATCCAAAGTTTCTATGATTCTTTTTTCTGATCAACTGATTTAATATTCATCTTGATGATACGCTATCCCGCTAAATTTTACAAACAGATACGAAAAGTAAATTACGAGTTTTTCAGATTATAAAAGGTAAAGGGTGGGTATTCTCGTATCTTTGCGATATACTCGAGAAATTTCACAAAATTCTATAACTTTTCGTAGAACGTAAACATCATGTAAAGCGAGTCGTCGGAGCGCGTCCGTACGCAATGGTACAGAAAAAGAATAAAAAAGTCTAAAATCACGCATCGAGTGGATATTCAGTAATATTTCAAGCCACTCTGTGCTCGATATTAATTACCTTCTCCTACGTGCGGGCTTCCTAGCCTTTTATTCATCTTATTCAGCAAGCGGTACGGTCGCACCAATTCCTCATCTTCGTAACGTGCACGACGCATCCCGAAGCCTTCCTTGCGTATCAGGTTACCGTCTTCGTCTTTGGTCTGGAGTGCGGACACAGCGCCCCACCCTCGCGACGACTCCGCGTGCACCACGACGACCTAACCAGGTCGACGTGATCTATGCGCTCGATTCAAAGCCGGGTGTCACAGATTGCTTGATGCATTGGATCCTCACCTGATCTTTTTACGCTCCGTCTCCTTTTCGGTCCACATATATGTCGCGCACACATGAAACGGCCCTCCTCTACCTTTTACGATGACTTTTTTCATTCTGCCTCTAGTTTTCATCCACAAAGTCCACGAACTCGGTCTAATTTAGCGGTGTATATATTTCTACTTTTCAAATAGCATCAAATATCTTTTTCTGTAAAAATGAAATTAATTTATCCACGAATCCAGTGGTGCCCTTTGTGTATTTCTAATAATCTGCTATGTTACGTGATTACAAGCTCTCTTTAATATATGTAAAAACAATAAGTAGAAACAAAAAGTAGTTATCGCATTTAAATACAATCCTATTCTTGACTCTACGTAGGAATCTCGAATATCCGTCAATATTGAATAAGTACGTGGGATAATAAGTATTAGCTTCATAAAAAGTTCAAATTCGTGTTTAATTATAAACTTGAATTATAAACAAACGACAAATTTTCACTGCGTAATATATAGAATAATATTTTAGGGAAAAAATTCAAACTGTTTCATGTTGAAAAATACTTGACTCTGGTAAATTTTCTTTCAAAATGAAAAATTAACGTATAACCATACATTCAAAATTCCCTAATATATAAATAAGTATATATTTTATTAAATACCGGAAATCCATTCATTTGAGAGTAGTTGAATAAAAAAGATTATAATATGAAAGCAATAAAAATACAGTCACTCAAGACAAGGTTTTAAAGAAAAATTCGTATAAACACAATTTATGTCTTTTATAAAAACTTAATTTTAGTTATACGTAATTAAATATCTACATTAATATTAATAATATAACTTATCAAAATTATTATTATATTAAAATGATTATGAATAACTATTTAACGAAATTTTGTCTAACAAAAACTCTCGAATTGAAATTTGTTGCATATAAAATATTTAAATACATCGACGTAAAGTTACATTATACTAAAAAATTTTTTTAAAAGTTTCCGAAAAATCACTATTTTTATATATTTCTATATAAATTATTCTTTATATTTGAAGATGTATTACCGATGACGCACCTTTATTTAATTGCAAAATTTATTAGCAATTAGAAAAAATTCCTTATGCATTTATTTATTAAAAAAGTTATATGCATATTTTCTATGAGAAATAATTAATGTCCCTATAGCTAAAATTTATTTAATTACCATTATGAAACAAAATTCTTTTTACTGCTTTTGACTAAAATAACGTAAATCTATTTAAAGTTTATATGATGAGTGCACATACAATGCAAGATATATGCGATTTGTCAGAAACTAAATGTCCAGAAATAAATTAATATCAAACTAAATACTATATACATTGGGTAACTGATAATGTTTTATTATAATTTATGAATATATTTCAAATTCGCATAATTTATATTAATTAACGTTTAGCGAGTCGATTTTACTATACCTTAAAAATTACGTATAAAATAAAAAAGAACATTTTTGACTACAGTTTTTTATTGTTATTATTTTAAACTCGCTCAAAAGGACTTGATGATCTTATGAAATAAAATATATCATTAATATTTTTAATGGAAATGAACAATCGAACCTTTGAAACTAGCCTACATCTTCGCTTGCAAAACATGCTTTTGATCTATTTAATATTGAACATATTATTGCGCAACGTCAAAAAAGTATTAATTACAACATTGATTCGTTTATTAATTATATGACATTTTTTACTTAACGTACTAATAGCAACATTTTGTATCATAAGATTTACTGTTAGATACCTTAACAGGTTTTCAGGTTACTTAACAGGTAACAAAAATAAGTAATGACAAAAATTCTCTCTCACCGACCGTTATAACCGATTTTTTACTCCACTTTAAGTTAATTTCAAAATAAATGTATAGTAACTATATCATGAAAATTTAAAATATGCTTGCGTATTTTATAAAGTACTACTTAGTAAATAATGTGAAATCGCACATTTTATAACGATATATGATAAAATATACCGAATAATGCATTTTAATTTAACGACGTTTTAAAATTCTTAAAAATAAATACTGGAAGATATTCTTACAAACTATTTTATAAATTGGAATATAAAGAATTCTGATATAAATAATGTATAATTAAATTATACATTAAATATTTATTTTATTCCCGTATAGAAGACATAAAATACTTATCAGTGTTACATTGTTTGAAAAGGGTGATGATTTATGTTATTATAAATTTAAAGCAATACTCATATTTCAAGTTATTGGCGTACATGAAACTGTAATTATGAATACGTTAAGAAGTAATAACCTAGGATCACACGATTTATCAAATTATGACAAACGGCAATATCTTTCAGTTGGATGTGCTGCTTAATATTGCTATAGATATTCTACGGTAATTACAGTAGAATAGATTTTTACTAGTTTATGAATTTTAAACAAGAATACGCGAGTTATTATAATATTGTTTAAACTGTGTTAAATCAGTTTTAAAGAGCTGCCTTAACTAGTATTTAACATTATCGGTATTTGCTGATAGTATCTTAAATCTTGCTTGCACAATTTTGATCCACATATCTGAAAATAAAATCATTAAATTCATTTCGTACTCACAATTTTTCCTTCTCATTTCGCAGAAGAACCTCGTTACATTTTCGCAGTTTAGCTCTGAACCGCGCCCACTGTCACCTTACACTTGAAAGTGTACTCAAGCTCAACTTGACCGAGGCGACTATCATGTCGTATTGGCTATTTTAATAAACCAGCGAGATTCTGAATCCGAAACCTCACTATGACGAAGATTTTACATCCATAAAGTATGCAAGTACGCACGCGGCATCGCGAGTTAATTTATTGCTACTAAAAAGGCGTGGTAAAGCCACCTTAGCAATGTTGTCCCCGATTTCATGTAATCTACGCACAAAACGACTAAAATAAGCGAATTAGGATAGTTTCACGTTTAAAAGTCAGAGTGCAAGAGATTACGAGTGGGGGGAGGAGGAGAAAGAACAGCAATACTATGCTTGAACAAATGGATTTCCTGGACATGTGTCAACCATACAGGTTTATTTATTACTTTTCTTTTCTTCGTCTTTTTAGAGCAGATACATATAACCTTCTCAAGAGCACCTGTGAGTCGCCGAGCTGCTGCTGTTTCTTTGTTCAGTACAAACTACAGGTCGTTTCGAGTCTCTGTTATGACAATTACTCGAAAAAAGGCCTATTGTTTTTTACGAATTTCAGTTCTGCTTCTTCCTTGATATCGAGCTCGCTATGCATCACCTTGGACGAAGACTAATGTGGAAGATTGGCGAGACTTGATAAGTTACTGTGGCCAGTGCTTTACTACTCACTTAATGCAAATTCTTCCAATGATGCAAATTTTTAGAGTACGTGATCTGACAACGACCGCTTGGAGATTCGCGGTACGTACTCGATAATGTCATATCAGTACTTTCTCGTGAAAATGAAAATCTTGTGTCATGCCTTTCTAAAGTTTTTGTTTCATTCAAAACATAATTAGGAGCTTTAGCCGCTGTCTAATTCACTGCTCAATTCAGGTGAATCGTTCTTTATTATTTTACTTTTTTTGCTTCCTTTAAAGCAATCAAAAATCTTATTGTAGCAAAATAATATATATATATATATTAATAATACGTACATTTAATAATGTGATTTATGATTCTCAATCATCCATGCATTTAATCCTTTATCATCCTTTATCGTTTGAACATGTTCAATTCAAAATATATAAGCAGTATCTGTATTAAAAAAGAGATTTTGACGATTGAATGATTTACACATTATTTATATTACTTATATATAAATTGTAAGAATTTTAAAACGTTACATGACAATTTGAAGACGTAAGGTTTTTTCCAAGACTTGTTAAAGAGAAAATAACATAATTTTTTATTCGATTGTCTTGACCAGTAAGGTTAGCATAGCTATAACTTTAAGTTTTGATTTGAATAGCATAAAATATAATAATTCAGTTTCCGAGGTACGAAATACGATAAGAAAATATCTGACATTGTGCGTGACAGAAAATATTTCAACACAACGGAATATATTTCCTATGTTGCTGCTTCCCATTAATGTACCTTTTTCCGTTGCGTGACCATGTATTTATCGTAAAATCGTAAAATCATAGACGTTGTACTGTATTTCAGGATGTATTCTGAAATTTATTTTGAGATACTTTAATCTACTAAAAAATTATGTGTGAACTCTTATTGATAAATACGCATTAATAGCAAAGTTATATTGCTGTTTTACAACATTTTATATAAATTAAGAATATTCTTATACCTAGCATCAACAGTTTCTATCCATTTACGCAATCGCGACTGTATTATTGCTGATTATTTTGATAATCCTATAAAGCGAAACAATATTCGCTTATATGAATTTTTAAAAAAATTAATTGATAAATTTCAAACTTTTTCTGATTAATTATAACTCTTCGTAATCTACAACTGTCGATTTGTATTATTTTATTACTTATGAAATACATAACTTATATTTTTGGGATCAATCATTTGTTATATTAATCAAGTTTATAATTCTTTTAAAAAAATATTAAAATTAGTAAAACATAGAAAAATTTTTTAAAATAGTTTGTTTATTTCGAACAATTAATGAAATGTAAAAATTGAAAAAATAAGATTTGAGAAAAAACATCGAAGTAAATTAAAAATTCCAATTACACACTCATTAAATAATCATTTCGGTCAATACAAATAAACTTTATGAACTTTTTAATGTTTTTGACAATGTTATGAAGCCCTAACCAATAAAAATGAGAAAAATTACAAAAACTGCAAACCTTTCGATAGCGAATTTCATAAAATATTCGATGTAAAATATCGCGAGTCTAAGAGCAAAATACTAAAAAAGTCTAATATAAACTTTTCAAAACTAAAAGAATGTTAACAAGTTTTGAATAAAATTGCTGAAAATTTAAAACGCTGAAAATAAAAAAATAAAATTTAATATTCCATGCAATGCAATGAAAAAAGGAAAAAGGCTTATAAAGAGGTGAGAATTATTATTATTATCTTAAATAAACTTCCTGATAAAATTATGATAAAAGAACTTATTCGTAACTTTTAGTATAATATTTTATTTATCCGAAAAGTGCTGATAAAAAATATTATAATTAAGTGAATGCAAGTGAATGCAAGTGAATGCAATGACAGGATCAGAGAAATATATTTTGAAGTAATTTTACGAAATTCTACTGATAACGTTTCACGGTAATTGTTAATTTAATCGTTAAATATTCCATCATTAAATATCACGTATTCCATTTATCGGTATAAAATCTATCAAAAATTCGAATCATTCGAAGAATCTTTCTGAATAACTGAAAGAGCGGCGTCGTTTTTACATTATACATTAAAACAATAGATATTGTAAGATATAAGCTTGTTGTACTAGACTATTAGTTTTATAAATCCATTAAAGTATCCGTAAATAGAAATTATGATGATAGTTAAGAAGCAATTTTAATAACAATTTTATTAATTAAATTATTTTCAAATCCGAGGTAACAATTTCCGTGAAAATATAAAATTTTTATATATTATGTTAATGGTTATATTTTAATATTTTGCACCAAATATAAATAATCTTTTTAAAAAGTTGATTTATGGTGAAACCATAAATTATGTATTATTATTAGTTTAAAAGCATATTTTACATTATTTAAATACATCTATTAGTTGAGTTTCTTAGCAATTACTTTTAAATTATAACTATCCATTTACTTATATTTTAATTACCACAATGTAAATTGTTGGATAGAAATATGCTAATACATACTTTTTCAAACTCATTAATACGTATGTTGGTGTGTATGAATTTAAAAACTTATTCGATTACTCATATTAATAAGTCACGCTATAAAACGAATCGTTTGCATTCATGAACGCAAATTGTAACGATGCAAGAAGCCTCCTTAGGAAACATATCATAGGAATCACAAGTGCACGTAATTTTTTTTATTTTTTTCTCTGAAAAAAAATGTAAGTATTAACTCCATCCTGAATTTGTCTATAATGAAATAATAAATCTTATTACGAAAAATTGCAATTAATTAATGAATTTCAATTTTTACAAATTTGATATAATTCTAGTAATTATAAAAACCATGTAACATTCTCATTAAAAATAAACATATATATTCAATAATATGTAGTTTCTGATATGTAAATTTTTTAACAATATTTAATCAATTTTTTAAATATACAACGAAAGTTCTAATGCTTCGATATTCTCGACTTAAAATGACTTGCTAGTTTTTTTAATTAATGTATTCAAGAGTATATGTAAAGGGCTAAGATCCATGGAATAGTGTCATGACACACGAATTGTGGACAAAAATTAAATTTTGAAAATAACTAACTTACGTTTTTCGACACTGATTCAAATGTCATATTTATAGTTTTTAACGATTTTTTATGAAATGAGTCAATAAATAAAAGATTACGTACAAAAGCAATGATTGAAAAATATTTCTTTAGTAAAATGAAAATTCATCAATATGTATTCGTTAACAATAATAATAAAATAATTATTCATTACACACATTAATTGAAGTATTTATTAAACGAAAATAAATACTAAATTAATAATAAATAATAAATAATTGTCAATAAATTGAGCAATATATTTTTTCGTTAATTAATTATAAAGTTCATTTGATTCAATAAATAATTGCGAAATAAAGAATTTTTTTGTTTAATTAACATGCTTATTATTTTAAAAATCTACAAATTATTTATTGATGATAAGGCTTAATATTTATCAAAATTTCGTTAAGAATTAATGTTATTGTCGCTCACTGGAAATATTTATCGAACGTAAGGAAACAGATAACATAAAAAATAATTTATTATGTTTTTCAGTCATTGAATATCAGAGGCGAACACTAAGCCAAGCGAAATATTTCTAGGCATGTACGGTAACGCATGTACATGATGAACTAGCTTATACAATTAAGTTACCTTTAACATAATATAGAGTACACTCGAAGTACGTTCGTGTTTAGACATTCGATAGATTTACATCTGCTTTTATTTTCTTTATAAAAACAAATAAAGTAAAATAGACAAGGTAAATACGTAAGGAAGTGGTGTCAGTAGGAACAAGAATAAGGTGGATAAGATAATAAAATGGAACGAACGGTGCAAAAAGGCAACAAAAAAATAGTGGAAAAGCAGACGATCTAAACAAAAAATAGTAGTGGCCAATGGTAAAAAAAAATATAGGAAGAGATGGAAGGAGAGAAGACATGAGCGAGAACTAAAGAAGGGGAGGGATTGAGGCTTCTCTCTCCGTGAAGAGTGAGGGAAACTGGCGCGTATAGCTCGAAGTAAGGGAGAGGGAGAGAGGGAGAGAGATGTAGAGAGAGAGAGAGAGAGAGAGAAAAGGAAACGAGGCTGGTTACATTCTACGGATCAGGGAGCTCGATAGCGTGCCGAAGTCGAGGCGTACGGCAATAAATCCATTTTTCGTGAAGGGTCGAAGGCAGAGCAAGAGAGAGAAGGATCGTGAGCGGAGGGGCGAACGAGGCGAGCAGGGTCTGATTAGCAGCCTGACTCGGCCGTACAGGATGACAGCCAGTGAGTTA
Source organism: Wiebesia pumilae (assembly GCA_018907045.1). Lineage (NCBI taxonomy): Eukaryota > Metazoa > Arthropoda > Insecta > Hymenoptera > Agaonidae > Wiebesia > Wiebesia pumilae. Next base: position 10,624,724 of record JACCHZ010000116.1, read on the forward strand.
TAATATTGCCCATCCATCTATTTATCTACTCCATCGCTCTTTTCCCCCTCGCGCTTCACCCCGCCTTCCCGTTCGTTCTTCGCTTTCTCACTCTCTCACTCTCTCACTCTCTCCCCCTCTCTCTCATTCCTTCGACCGCGCGCCTAAGCTCCTTTCTTTCTTTCTCTCCCCCCGCCCTCTCTGACCATCCTTCTTTCGTTCCCCTGCGAAGTCGAGCAAACTCGCTCGCGCGTTCTTTCACGACCGAATCGCGCACGAAAGTCGCGTAGCGACTCCATCGTACGAGTGCGAGTCGAGCTCATTGGAATCGCGTGGAGACGACGAGGCTGATCAGCTGGAGCGATCCTTTGTCGCTAGCGGCTACGGCTGCGCGCCGGCCAGCCAACAACGACCGACCCTCCATTACCCAAAATACCGATTATTATACGGCACGAGGGAGAAGCGAGGGGCCACAGGAAGCCTTTCGAAATTTCAGCCGCGATCATCGGTGGTAATTAGAATTATTGCGGACGGGTGGCCCATTGTTCATCAGTCGCTCAGAACTTTTATGACTTTCTACCATTTCCCTTTTGCGCTTTGGTCTCTTTGTTCTCTTTTTTATTTATTTATTTCTAGTGAATTGTCATTCAAAATTTCAATTTTTATTTAAACTAATCCATTGCTTCACATAATGACTAGGTGAGCTCTGTTAGTACAATTATATGACTTTTAAGAAAGAATTATCCATAGTTCCACAGATTAATATCAATTTCGATATTCAATGCAGTGCTCTAATGTCGGTAAATAAATTAAAAACTACCGTTCACTTTATGATGAAAAACGTTTGAAACTGACTCCAACCCATTCTACGATGTTAGAGTATCACAAATATTTTGTAGAAAATTCTTAAATCAAGATTTTCTCTAGATGGCCATAAAGATGCCCATTTAGGTAAAATTTTCGTTTCATTTCTCAAAATTTAATAGAAATTAATGTAAATAATAATTAGGCAGACCATAAGTAGAGTTTTTTTTCCTCGTATCGCATATACATATCGAATCCTTCAAAGCAGGACGGCAAGCTTTATGAAATTCACTTAGTCGTGAAAGAATAACCATCGCCGTTTCCGATAAAAGAGCGCGGCGCTTTAGGCTTTACACGCCATTACCACTGCTGCGAAAAAAAATTATACTCATTTAATATCGTCAATCTTTAAGTACAACTCAGCATGGTGACCAACGCCAATCTCTCTTTCTGTCTGTTTCACTTTCCCAGCTTCTCTTTTTCACTACCTATCTATCTGCCTGCTTCTATTTCTCTCCTTCTCTGTCGCGAATTTCAAAAGCGGACACCTTCTCGGCTCCATACATTTGAAACTGGCATAAGACGCATCTCTCGAACTTTCGACGCGAAGCAGTTCATACATTTGAAGTATGATCGCCATAAATAAGCAAGCCGTATGTTCGTTCCTTGGCTCTTCGGCCATGCATCGAGTGTGAGAGAATGAGGTGGAGGTAAAGACCAAGAGAAGAAGAGAGTTCGACCTCCTCTTTGCTCTTTGCCGCCCCTTGCCAAAACTTAAAATTTCTTCCAGCCAGTGATCTCTCGCTCTCTCTCTCTCTCTCTCACTCACTCTCTTTCTCAACCTTTTTCTACCACTGTTGTGCTAAGAAGTGAGAGGGTCAACCTGAATACATTTAAATAGAATGATGATCTGTGTGCGTGCGTGAACGAACTGTACCGCCCTCGCTACAGTTCGCTTCTATGGCGTACATGAACTTTTTATTTTTTACGATGACCATTAAATTAGTATTGTTCGAGGCTTGACTTCCGCTGCTAGTACGTGTATGCTTCCTTATTCTCAATGTACTTATGGATATTTTCGAGAATGTTTTAGCAAAATTGATGACTTACATAATATGCATGGGTACAAGTATTTGAAATTGATATCAAACGAATGCGTACACAAATGAATTAAAGAATTAATAAAACATTTTAACGGGAAATAATAATAAAGGGTTACTCATCATAAATCGGAATTTTCTTCTTGTATCAGATCATAGTATTGTACATCAAAACCTAAATTCATTTACTTGTTTTTAAATTGATTCGTATATTATACAGCATCGGTATAATTCATCCCTTATTTTTAATTTTTCTGAATTATAAAGCTGAATGAATTATAGTTGCACTCTTATTAAAGAAAAAATGAATAATGCAGATATAAATAAATTAACTTTTGACAATTTTGATAAACGCACTATGATCTGTGCTATATTTTAAATCACATTGGATACTTTCGTGACACTTTTATATAGAGTTCAATACAATAGGTCTTCATATTATTTAACGATATAAAGGAAATGAAAAAAAACGAATTTACAAATCTTGTCTAATTGCGTTATTATTATGTTACCATGTTTAAACGTATCTCCTTAATTCGAATAGAAGAATAAATTTTGCGATAATTGTCACTATTGTATTATATAAAGTTTTGCATGAAATAAATTAATCTTAAAAATGAAAAAGAACTTTATTATTTATACTGCAAGAGTTTCCTTAACATCAATATATTTGCTGATTTCATGAGATTTCATGAGATACACTTTTTTATAAAATTCCATCACCCAAAATCACTTCCTCCTTAAAAATAAATGTTTGTAAATCGTTGTTTATTTTTGAGCACTCTTAAAAAATGACAAATAAACTAATTGACGTTTCACGATCAAAAGTAATGGATTTGATGGATGCAGCCTGCGCATAGGTGCAGCTTCTCGCTCATCCCGAACACGCAACACTTCTTCTACGACTTATCGAAGGTACCGAATTTGCGATAGCAGACGTCCCCTAGGCTGTTCTTGTGGTTTTTTCGCCTCCTTTGAATAATCCGCCACCTAAAGTGCAAAGCTGCAAAGAAAACGAAGCGAAAAAACAGCTACATGCGGTGCGCCACACCTAGATTCATTGGCTATCTGATGCAGACGCACGGAAAAAGGGCGCGAAATATGAATAATAAGATTACCCGCATCCCACGTATATATGTGTGTGTGCGTGCGCGCGTCCCTCATAATCCGCAGGAGCGCGAGGTGTATCGAAGCCCGATATCCAACTAAACGGTCCGAACGAGTGTACAGTGACGTTGGGTGAAGGAAATCCTTCCGGCTTCTACGGCTCGCTCGAACACACTTCATTTGTGACTAAGTTACCTTTCTACCTCATTTTTTTCTTTCTCTTTTTTTACCTAATTGTTACTCGATACTTTTTTAATGCACGCTAATGAAGATACGCGTGACTTTTAGGTGCGCGATAGATTCATGTTAATAATAAGCTTTCGCATTTAATATTAGTATTTTTACATTATATAGCATTATGGTGTACATTCAATTAAAATAGCAATAAAGATTTATTCGATTGGCGCATCACGTCATCATGTAAGATTCGGTTAAACGGCACGAATGCATTAAAAATCATATGCTGCGATTCTCTTGCTCCTACGCATTCGTCTTTGCATTTGCATATGTGCACGAAAAGTAATATCGCAAGCGTCATAAAAAATGGAAACTGCAGAGGCTCTCAAGCCGGGAACAGTCGTTTTAGGTATCGACAATATTACTAAGGCAAACGGCATAAAGTTTATCAAAACGAAAATATAAACGATCGGAAGAGCATTCGATGGCATTACAAGAGCGGCACGAGCGTAATGATGTGCACCTCATTACAATGAAATGACGAGCACGAGAAGCCACCGTGTTTCATGATGCACCGGCTCGGTTGTCGCTGAATAAGTCACAATTTGTACGACAATATTCAGCTCTGGAGGCCTGATGCTTCATGACCTCCGGTCCTAAAAGAGGGGACTACGATTAAAGCGAAATTCGTCGGTGCCTCTAACCGAGAAGAGAGAAAGAAGCGAGCGCGCTCATATGCATAACCAGCCACGATAAATCTGCGATGTCCGCTGAAGAGAGAGGCGCGGATTTCTTCTCCAGGTCGCGGGATCACGATTCCGAGGTGAGCCGCGCAGAGATCGGAGTTGCATTCGCGAGTTCACGTTGCCGCACGACTTCGCGGTACGGTTGAGGATGCGGGAGAAGAAGCGTTATTAGGAGTAGCAAGCGCCTTTTTGACAAATGGCATCGCTTTCTTTGTTGCTTTCACATACAGGCACATGAGCGGATTAGCGAACAAAATGAGAGAGAGAGAGAGAGAGAGAGCAAGTTCGAACCCCCAGGCCCTGCTTCTTCTGCGGATGGTCTCGCGCAACGGACCCCGATCGTAAATCTGTCCATGGATGCACCAAGCGAACCAGTCAACGTTCTTCCTGCCTTTTTCTCTTTTTTCCTTCTTCTGCGCTTGACAGATTGGTCGTGGTTTCGTCGGCAAGAGTCCTACGGAGAATCGCAGCAAAGTCTAAAACGTGAGAAAAGGTAAAAAATATGAAGAGCACAAGGGAGAGTGCGAGAATGGAGGGTTGGAAAATGTTCTGGGTAAATAGTATGAATGTACATCTATCTCGTTGAGGGACGCAGTTTTTGACAATTTCCTACCGAGTCTTCGACTTACGTATCGAGGGATATTTTTTCTCCGCGTATCGTTATTGACTTATCGTGTGCTACGAGCAGCTATCACTGATGAATTACTTCTAAAATCGACCTTGACAAATTAAGAAAAAGCATCTTTGGGAAATTGAATAATTTATTTTTAGGGGAATATAAAAAAGAGGGGAGCTCTTATGCTATTTAATGCTTAACCGAGGTGTAAATTTTTTCACGGCATGAGCTTAGCATCGAATTCGTTGACTTATTTAATATGTGTTAACAATATACAATGTATGGATTTTTAAATATGCGTGCGCACGTGCGTTTACTTCTACATAAAAAGTATATATACAAATGACGCATGTAATAATACGCATTTTATTACTTTCATATCTTCAAGTATTTCACATTTTCATACCGTGTACATTTGCTAAACGAAGTAATCGACTTATTTATTACTAACACAATCGAAAATAATGGTCACTTATAGAACATTTATTTTTACTTTACATAACAAATATTTTGAAAAATATTACAAATTCACAGTACCTTTTGTCTATGCTACAAATATTCGTTTCAATATATTTTTACTTTAAAATATATTAGGTACTTAGTTACTATTTTTACATTAAAATGTAAAGAGAAGATGTTTACGATAACACTTAAATTTGTTTAAATTTGAGGAAAACGGTACTTGAAATTTATAGAATTTTGAACTCTTTCACGGGGGTCATAATATTAAGCATTAATAAAAAATTAAACTCATACACCTATAATAAAATATATATAGTAACTAAAATAATTTTATGCTAAAATATGCTCAAAATATTTTATCAGTAGAATCAATTGATTAATTGGGAATATGAGCTAATAATTAAATTTAGTTAACTTTATGTATATTAGCCAATAGTATAAAATCCTAATTCGCTTTAACTGCAACCGACAACAACAAATGTATTATTATGCAAAAAATATTGAAAACAAAAAATGTTAGAAAATATAATATCAGTAATAATAATTAATATCAAAATTCAATTTCTTTCATCATGAAACGTATCTACTCATCACTGTTCGTAAAAATAATCATTCTAATTATGAATTGTTAATGTTTTACGAGCTTTTATATGCATACAGGGTACTTTAAAAAAAATTTAGTATGATTTAACTAATTTAACACTCAATATTTTCGTTCATAAACTAGAGTTATTAATTTATTATTTTAGCTAAATGAATACTTACATCAAGATTTGCGAATGATGTGCGATTGTTTGCATGACACGAATCCTTGCTATGGAGCAGCGCATAATGTATGCGGTGCAATCGATTAGAAGGTCGTGTCAATCGACCAACGTCTGTCGTGCGCACGAACGCGCAAATTTCGAAGGCCTCAATACGCGGAACCGCGCATGAGGACCCAACTTGCTAAAATGGCGGACGCTCGCTATACACATGTGCAGCTTTCCTCTCACGGACTCTCGCTTCAATCTCGGCATGACCGATTCCGCATAAATCACTCTCTCGCGCTCTCTTTCCCTCTTGTGCGCGTTCATTGGTTTCGCCTCATTGCCAAACGTCCTTTCGTCTCCAATGGCCTGTTGTGTGCCCGTAAACTCACGTGGCGCCTCTTTTGCTCAAGATAGCGATACATCGATTATTAATTAAATGGCAAGGAGAAAAGGAGAGTACGAGAAACCCAATATTCTAAGTCGTCGATTGCAAGTACGAACGATGACACTAAACTCTGTGTTTTCGTGCTAACTCCGTCGTGCAGGCTCAAGTGTATTTTCACACAAATTCGCGTGTCTGGAAGTCCAGTAAAATCTCGTATTCTCGAGTTACATTATATTTAAAGTTTTTTCTAAAGGTATCTTCTTTCTCACAGATAACGCACTGTGTCATATCGATAATCGTGTTCTATAATATATAATACGCAGACTTATACAGTCATTCAATATAAAAAATGTTTAATCTTTGAATAAACTACAATTTTACTGCATTTTTAATCAATAATCGTAGTTGTTTAAGTGACACTTTCCTAAGGTTCAAAAATCATATGGATTTCCTTCATACTTTGTTATTAAATAATGATACATTGCATTACTGTTGATATACTTGTGTAGCTCCTTACTTGTAATTTAAGACGTATCAATAAATAAATGAACTTGATAAAAGTAAAGATAAACTAGACATAACAAATGATATTGCACAAACATAAATGCATTATACAGATACATTTGTTGGCAATTACAGAGTTTATTATGCAAAAAGTTATAAAAATGACTTTTCCAATAAAAGACATCTAAATGTTAATGAAATGTGATATAAGTTTACTAAGCAATGCTGAAAATTTTACAGTATCTAATATTCAATTAAAATTAATTCAATATTAATTAAAAAATAAGCTAGAATTTTCAGTAAATTAAAATTTTCATTTCTTTAAGGACTTTTATAATGAATAGTTTTCTGGTTTACAAGGTTTTTTCAATTAAATACTAATACTAAAAGTAATTAAAAAGAATTATATTTTATGCTAATTATATTTAGTTTATATTTACATCACAAATTTCAAATTATGGTATTGTCATTTTCTTTATTCGCGTTTTTCTAATTAAACGGTATTGAAAAAAATTTCCTGTTAATAAAGTAAATAACTCGTTATAAATTTAAATTGTGTAATTTAAAATAAAACATAATTTACTTTTTAAGTATTCAAATTTTTATCCATATATTTATAAAAAGACAAATATATTACAGCTCGTAACGTAGTCATAAAATAGTATATTTATTTTAATAAAATCAAGCATTCAATATAATATAACGTATATGTCAATCATAATAAAAGTAAAAAATGCATACTTTTATTGACCCTAAATTGTAACAGTTTCATGAACTAATTAAAAGGATAGGTCTATACATAAAAAATTGCTGTATATATATATATATATATATATATATATATATATATATATATATATATATATATATCATTTGATATAATATAAACACTTTTTCCTTACTACAGAAAACAAATTTCTAAATTTTCTTTTAAATTCAAGTTACTTTTAATCCAGTATAGGGATGTTTCAAAATTTCATATATAAATTTCTTTAATCTATTTAAAAACAAAATGCAGAATTGATGGAAATTATCAAAATTGTAGAGAACACTGAATTTATATATTATATATATTTATCAATAAGTAATTCCTATTGATAAAACAACTCTAGGATTAACTATTTGGAACGAATAAGTTTTAAAAGTAAATCTAATTTTTCGTGAAAAATTACGTATTACATATCTCGTTTGAGACTTTCCTTTTTTTATATCTAGAATAATTATAATTTGTATTCTTTCTGTTTAAATGACTGAAAATATTAGTTTTTTATGCAAATTAAAATTAATCTATATGCGTAATAGAGATGTTATTATGTGTATATGAAATGTTAAAATTATGTGTATATGAAATGTTAAAATTATATGTATATGAAATGTTAAAATTATGTGTATATGAAACAATTATTCAGATAAAATATAATAAAATTAATGACGTTATACGTATAACTTAATGCATTTAATAGAATCGTTATATTCTGGCCTTTATGTTCACATATATTAAAAAATAATTATTTTAATATGAAGCAATCTCATAGGTTTTCATTTAAACAACTAGTTCTTTTGCTTTTAGAAATGTTTTTAATAGTTAGTTATCAATAGTATTTAAAGAGTACTTCAAAAATATTTAAATATAATGAGAACCTATAGAAACTATCTGAAAATAATAATTCTTTCGTTGAATATAAGATGGATTATTTGTATTAAATTATATATTTTTATTTATATCTTTCAACGCGAATCATCAAAATACAAGGTACAATATTAATACTTATTCCCAATAAAACTAATTTGAAATTGATTCGAATTAATTTGCTTTACTTCGAATCACTTCAAATGTGTCACTCCGTCACAGGTTTCCGGTAAAATAGTGCAAAAACAAAACAAAAAATAAATCAACTGCCTTAAATTTTGAGTTCTAGTCGAAACTGTTCCTGCTGTTTAGCGTTTCATAGATGATGCGCCCAGGGTTTTTTGCCTTTCTACGATGTTTCAGAGGTAGTTTCTCGATTTTTTTCTTCCTCTCTCTCTCTTTTTTCTACATCTTCGGCCCTTCTTCTCTTTCAGTTTCGACCGTCACCCTCGATATTTATGGCGAGCTTTAGAGCCGAGGGGTTTGGCGCGCTTCATGAACGACCAGAAAGAAATAGAGAAAGATAGATTGTGAGGACAAAATGAGACAAAAGTGAGTAGATAAGCAGAAAAGAAAAATATTATGAATTTATATTTGTTGAGTTTATAACATTTAATAACTTTAACAACGAATTCCCATTATTACTTCTTTCTTATTTTATTATCGATTATAAATAATTTACTATAATAAGGAAATGATCTCTCTCTTAATTATTATTAAATTTTCTCTTACAGTTAATTTTAAAAAGCTTTAACAATCAGTTCCTATGTTAAAATTTAAGTCTCATACATTAATATAGCAAATTAGCGGACTTTGTTGATCGATCTTTGTTGTAAGTATAGACGGAATACGATTTGAATTTTATTTAATCATTGCACTGTGTAGTAATATATTTATTTGAAGTCCAATAGCTTTAAACTAGATCTTGTATTTTCAATGACAAAGGAAATTTTTTTTCACCACGGGAACATAATCCTTGAACAATGCTTGACTATACATCCAAGTAATAGGCTGAGTAATAATGAAGGGACTGAACAAGAGAATAAGGCTCATTGAGATGTAGTAGATAAAATCATCAGAGTAAAAAAGAGTAAAGCAGGAGTGTTGCTAGTAAGTGTCTACGGCAAGCAGTATACCGCCAAACAAACTGAGGGCCTGATCATACAAGTCAACGTAACAGAGATCCCTGCTGTATCTTTTAGTCATGATTGTAGTTTAATTTTAAAGATCCCAACGAAAGTATTACTATTCAGTGGTACTTGGCCTCCAAAAATTTACGCGATAATCTCGTATTTAATGAGCCCATAATCTTCTATCATTCTTTCGAATCCTCAAATTATCGAAATAGTGTCAAAATTTTCTGATATTTAGATCGTTTTAAGTGGAAGAAAGAGATTTGCTTTCTATCAATATAAATCCAAGACTATGGTCGGCTAAAATACGCATCTAAGCGATACGACTTTGGTAAACGGTTTACGTTATACTCTTAGCTCTAATGAAATTTTGTAAGTATATGCCGTAAAATAATACGCTACCAGTGCTAATTTATGACCGATATTAAGCTACGAGTTTAAGAAGAGATGAACCAATTTATTTATGGCACGATATCAACCAATAGAAACGAGTCAACTTCGAACATCCTCCAATGCTTTCAGAGTTTCTATCTTAAGTCTTGAGATTCCTCTCTTGGGCACGTCAGGCTCATTGAGGTGAACAGAATAAAAATAACCTTCTAATGATGACTCTTAAGATGGAGGAATAAACATCTATGATAACATTTCCAATGTCTATCGATTTAATTTTAACGTCCAAATTATAAAAATGTTTTGTCAATGAAAGTTTTGTAAATAGTTGCAATTTTATTTTCCAAATAAACTTATATGCAGATCTCCATTTTTCTTCTGCTTTTTTACACAAGATATTATTCTTAAAAAATATACGCAGTTTCAGATTTTTAAAATAATGCTACCAATATTTATCGATAAAAATGAGGATAAATGAGTTTTCGTATATAATTTTTCTAGCCTAGTATTTTTAAGTGATTTAAAATCATTAGAGGATCTTGTGGAATATAGGCAAGAACAAACTGAAATGATGTCTACCGTGTGAATTACTCATTTGCGTTACATTTTTCGAATGTGATCGAATCTTTTACAAAACTATTTTTGTATGCTCTTCAATACTATTGAAATGTTGTTGTAAGTTTAATTATTATACGATCTTATTGATTAAACTTTACAAAAAATTAGTCCACAAATTTAGACGCTGCAGACACCTTTTCAAAATGCCTTTCAATCTCCCAAACAATCTTCTTTAGGAAACAAAATTTTATGATGATAAGTTTGTAGTAATTGTTTTCGAAGTATTTATTTTCCACAAGCACTTACAGAAATGTAAGCGATATTAAAATTTAATGCATAAAGTACTCCATATGTAAGAAATGTGAATTATAATATTAAAATTAAAATTTAATACTTTAAAATGTGTTTCCTAATTTATTGAGTATACTTTGAAGAAGATTGTTCAAGAATACATCAGAATTAAATATTTTCCCACCTGAAGAATTACATTTAGATGCTAATTCAAAGTAGAATTACAGAAAGGCATTCGACAATAATGTTTATGCCTTTTTCGCAATATAAGTAAATTCGTTTACTTGTTATTGGTGTTAAATCTTTTGTGAAATGACGTATGATAGATTTCCTAATGAAATAAAATGATTTAGCGTTCCTCGTTATGGGTAATAACTCTCACGCAATTTACTTATGTACCTGTATACTTGTACCATCGTTTTCAACTTCAATGTTCAGCGTACATCTTTTTCATAGGTATCTTCTTACATATACTCAAAAAGTAGCCTTACGTCGCCACAGCCTTGCGAAAGAAAATATGCACCGAGCTATATTCAATTTCATGTATGATCCGCTCAAGCGGTGCTGAATTATTATCAACAAGCATCGGAATATACGAGAAAAAGGACGCACAAAGAAGCATTAAGTACAGAGGGGGGAAAAAAAGTAGAGGAATGATCATTGCTTATGAAATAGAAACGATTGGACGTGAATCCGCAGCGGTGCTCCGTCAATAAGCATAAATCAGAGAGAGACCGGCGTCAAATTTATGTTTTTTGGGCCGCCTGACCGTCGGGCCACAGCCACAGCCGCAATGACAACTGTCGTTCCTCATCGAGGCCTTTTTCTCCGTAACAACTTTTAAAGAGTGCGTCTCATCGGCGATACGACTTGGAGGACCCTCGCTTATCCCGATGCGAGTAAGCGGTGAGCGACACTCTGATTTATCGTTCCTCCTTGCAAATTATAGTAGAACTATTCGTGAATATGTGTATAGATAAACACACGTTCTCGAGCTGGTGTTGAGGCAAACCAACAGAACTTTCTCTTCTGTATCGAACAAATCGATTATTCGATGTTGATTGATTCGAGTTGATCCAATTATTGAGAGAAGGCTTCGTTTTTCCAGTCCTTTTTTTCGCTTTTTTTCCTTCTTTCTATTACTTTAATAGTCATTCGCTCCTCTTCTTTATTTTATGCTTCTACGCTTTTAATTAATATTACTTATCTATTACTTACTTGTACTTTATTCGCGTTGAAAATTTGTTGGCTCGTCCATTTATTACTACGTGATAATAAAGCTGTTTGCGAACAGTTTGACACGTGAATAATAATCATTGCTTTACATTTACTGTATTTTCATCCAATAATTACAAACTGTCATTCTTATCATTCTTTTAAAATTCACGTCAGATTAAAATTAAAACACTGCATGATGGATTTAATTAAACTTCTCTATCTTTACGCATATTATAAATAGATAGTTTAGATACGTTATTTATAATCTAACGATTGATTAAGCTGTTATCCATGTAATTCCGAATACGAGTGTTCAAGGTGTTTGGGTTATATTTGTCCACGTGCTTCATAAATAATACTTGTGTCATGAAACATCTGACAGCTTACGACTTGGTCATCTCGTAAATACTAAATAATGTGATTTTTTAATACTCTAAAACTGGTATTTATGTATTATGTATTTATAGAATTATATTTTTAGTATTTTAATAATTTTAAAATGAAATTTTTGTAACTACTAAAATTGATCACAATAAATTTTCAGATCCAAAAATTCAATATCCATTTGACGAATGAATTATATCCCAATTGTTCTGTCTCAGAATTTATTATATAAGCTGTCTATAGCTGTAACATTTATTATACATAGGATATAAAGGCGTCTACTTAAATATTTAATATAAATATCACGTTTTATTTATAATTTTAGAAAACATAATGCTTCTGAGTTATACTTATTTTCGTCAGATTTTTCAACGTAAACATCCTTTGATTCCTTTTAATAATACATATAAATGTTCTGATTACATTTTGTAAAGCATCGTAGACAATCTGACAATTTTTTTCCTACATTTTATCTGCATAAATGCTTAATTTATCGAAGGAACATAACACAAGCAATTGATTTATTATTCATTACCATTAAATACTGAATGATTTTCATAGAACATTAGTGAAATGCAAAAGTAATAAACTACAAATAAGCGATTGCAAACGTCGAAGTACGAAATATGTTTGGATTTTACCATTTATTTCATACCACAATGTTTTCGATAACCAACCTTTAACAAAAATTTTACTATTAATAATAAATAATATATATTATATAATAAGATGCAATGGACTATAATTGTACATAAGTTTTTGAAAGAAATTTAAACTTTGGAATTAAATCGTGGCTACCTTTAGAAAATTATTTTTTCCCATTACTTATAGAATGAAGAATCTTTACATAGATAATGCCGTAAACGTAATACTACTTTTTCTTTTACTTTAATAAATCAATTTTTTGAATTATTAATAAACATTTTCAAATGATCTTCTGTCTTCCGCTTGAAGTCACTTGGAGAAGTCACGTTGCTTTCTATACTATTAGAGTATTTGAGGCGCCTATTTTTATTTCTTCAAAATTTAAACATTGCGCACAAAGTTTTCAAATTTTTAATGCTATAAGCTACTTCGTAATACCACTAATTACAATGTTGACTTTTATAAAATTTTATACTCTTATGTTTAATTATTCAGATTTTCTTGTTTTATGGTCAAGATAATTATAATAATTTATGATCAATTAGATGGTCAAGATTCATGTTTGTTCACATTTTTTAGTAATTTTTTAATACGCTTACAATTACAATTTGGAAATCTTTCATTGACCTCGATTTTATAATGAAATTATTTGATTCGATACGTATAGATATTTGCGGCAAAGGTTTAAACATTTTATGAACTGCTTTCAAGTACGCGAATCCTTTTACATTTTCCGTTTTACTCTGTCGAACACAAATCACAAACTTTAAAATTATAACTTCCGGTGCATATCAGCAACCAAATTGTAACATAAATCAAATTTACTATAGCGCACTGTTTACCAGATCGATCTACAACGTAATTTTGTTTGTATTAAGAATAAATGAAAGTTATTAAAAGTTCAATTAATAAGATTTTAGAACATATAAGTATGATAAAGGTAACGCAGAAAAGTTCTTGATAAAAATAAAGAAAAGTCATTCTTAATACATAATTTTGTATCTTTTAATTTTTCTCAAATTATTTTACTTAAGTCGTGCCTCGATCTCTGTAAATGTCTCTATATATCTCTCTCGTCTATACATTTAATGCAACGCGGTCTGAATAAAATTCACTTGCGCTCCCGTTGATTGCAGAGTTGCGACATTCTCTGTTTGGCTTTGCGCGCCCGAAACAAAACTATCCTAGTTACTTCGTTGCGTCTAAATGCGCCCATAATGTTTTATGGAGGGAGGAGGAGGGGCGTTTTCGATCGTCGAGTTATGAAATGCTTCAGATGTAGGTGTGATTTAAGGCCATGGTGCGACGGCGGCAGCGGCAGCTCAGAGCGCGCAAGACTTTCGTTTTACACTTCGATTACCGTTATGTCGACGGCCATAAATAAGATTTTCCATACTAATACCATGTAGGGGGGAAATATTTTTTCTCCTTCAACTTTTTTCTTTTTATTATTACGAGAAAAAGAAACTCTGAAAATTGTATGTTTTCTGATTTGGCAATTTATTATCAATCGTCGAGATGAATAATTTTTGTAGGACAGCTTCGTTTGCATTCGGCTTATGTAAGAAAGCTGACTATTTGTTTCTTTAACTTATCCTTCAAGAGACTTCTATCATCATTAAATTAATTCTAGTCATTGAATTATTATTAAGCAATGTCTGCATTTTAATGACATTCCATTACGAAAATACAGCTATTGCTAAATCATAAAAAATTTTCTATCCTAAATTCTACGATACACGTCAACATTAGAATGTGGCTTAATACATGCTGAGCTAAACAGCAGAATTATGGTATGCAATTATGACATGCATCAAGTTTTTTTGAGGTAGTTTTCTGAAAATCTAAAACCACATAGTTCAAATATTTTGTAAACTATTATTACTATATATTAAAAACAATATGTTAATAAGACCCTATACATCCGAATCGAAGGATTTCTTACATCCTTGTGTTTTCTTGAAAATGGAAGATTTTTTACAATATGTCAGTAAAATGCAATAATCGACAAATGATAGAGATACTTTTATGCGCGTACTATAAAAAAAGAAATTAAAATTATTGAAGGAGATTGGGTGACCGAAAGAGGGTGAAGAGGAAAAAGAGTTAGCGTGTATAGTAGAGAATCTGAGCATGAAGCTCTGACATAGTTCGAAAGCTTGATTCCAAGTATGATGGACTACAGAACAGGTGCTCTT
The DNA here is from genome assembly GCA_018907045.1 of Wiebesia pumilae. Lineage (NCBI taxonomy): Eukaryota > Metazoa > Arthropoda > Insecta > Hymenoptera > Agaonidae > Wiebesia > Wiebesia pumilae. Next base: position 10,639,803 of record JACCHZ010000116.1, read on the forward strand.
GAAAGTAAAAAAGGAAGAATGAGAAAGCGATTCGGTTCAAAGAGGAGAGCGGAGAGGGAAATTCAGGAAAAGCAAAAATAGATTCGTGTTTGGGTGTAAAAATGTGCGCTTGAAAGCGGTCTAACAATATAGTGTAGGTACTTCATGCCTTACACATACATTACATACACATACTTATACACATACTTATATTAAAAAAAAAAGAAACAAATAAAATACAGAGAATAAAGGCGAACCAAGAGAAGGTGAATCGTTGCCCTCTATGTTACAGCGGCATATATGGACTCCGGCAATCGAAACGGAAACTATTGGACACCAAAATAATGGAGCTTTTGCTAAAGGACACAAGTAACGCCCGAGTCCTGATTTCTTTTATAAACGCGAGGGGAGTAGAGCAAGTTTGCGATTGTAGTAGCAGCAGAGGCGGAATGGGAGGCGAAGAGTTACTTCGACGATGCCGCGGATATGGGGTCTTGTACATGTACACGCGGAGACGAGAACTTCCTTTAGTTTCAGTCAGAGATTGTAGACATCATTCCTCCACTGTAGCAGACGCTTCGAGGAGGTCCAAGAAAACAAGAGATTAATCGCTTTTCTCTTTTAATAGCGAACTAGCTCTTGTACATCCTTACGCCCGGCGGATGGACATAAAAAGAGGAGAAAACAGGAAAACAAAGAAAGAGGAAAATTTAAAAACAGAGAAAGCGAGGCTTGTTTAAGAAATATGTACGGCACGAGTATTAATGATGGAGATATCGAAGACGATTTCCAAAAAGAATTGATTTCGTTTATTAGGTACTATTCCTTTTTTCATTTTGAGATCCTTACTTTCAAGATCTCAGAGACATTATGTAGAAGTTTCAATCATTATATACATTGAAACAGACAGACTTCAAATTATATTACGATGTGTAAGTTGTGCACTATTGATGAATATAGATTGAATTTGGAAAAATCGGTTTTTCAGAAAAAAATACTAAAACTAGATGTATTTTATTATAAAAATTTTGTACATACATTTAAATGCACATTTAATACACTTTAATGAACAATAAAATACAAGATATTATTATAATTATTATAATAAATTATACTATTTTTAACATCTTATTGGAATAAATGACATTTACTTATGTATAGTAAATCAAGCACTTGATATGAAAATAAATATCTATACCTAAATATAATTAATTTATATATATACTATTTTAAAATGAATTTTGAAATTATATTTAGAAATAATTTCAAATAAAGTATAATATAAACCAGATGATTAGGCGAAATATTCAACATTGAGATATTTTTGAACATTATTATTAAACAAGCTTTATTTTTGAAATAAAAAAATATATTTGAAATATTATCATCATTTTCAAATAAATTACTAGATTTCTGCGAGTGGAAAGACTGAGTCAGTAGATGATGAGTATCAAAAAATTATTTTTTACATGAAACTTCAAGTTTATTATATTATTAAATCTCTCTTACGAAGTTATTGCGTATTTATTTCCCGTTACTTATGAATTACTAATCTTGTGTTATGTGGCAAGTGCAATATATATTTATACTCGATATATCAATTCATTTGAAGTTACCGTAGCATACACGTAATTGAAATTTATTATGAAATTTGAGCACTTTTTACCAATTCATATCAACATAAAATATTTTATTTTATTCTAAATTCAATTATACAAGTGATTCTATGTGTGTAATAGAAACTCAAAATGATATTTAAAAAAAAATCAAATTTAGTTTCATTCTGCTTAATTTTTTTTGAAAAAACCTATCAAATATTTTGAAAAATTTAAACCAACTTATTAATTAAGTTGATATGAAAAAAAGTACATGAGCTACTTTATATTAAAAAAGCAAACGTTTAAATAGAAATAAAGTTATTATTTTATAACAAAATTGATAATTGAGTTGAAAAAAATAAAATATTGTTGTGTAAAAATCAAACTTAAAACTAGTTTAAAATAAAAATCTGATAATAAAAGTCACAGAACTGCTACAAATGAATTATAAAAATTATCATGAAAAACCTAAGAATAATTTTATATTCTGGTCTATTATTGCTATATTTGTTGGTCTGAAGGACTACTAAACTATTTTTAACAAGCTTCGAGAACTTTATCAAATATCAATACAACATCATCAACATTTATACAAATAAAATAAAATAAAATTGATAATCAAAATAAAATTAAAATAAAATTGTCGATTATCAAGATTATATAAAGATGTAAACAAGTCTTTGGTAAATCTATGATATATTTAATCTCTTTGAAAAAGTTTGTGTTTATTGGGTATTCCTCTTTACTCATAAATGCACGATATGGCACGCTTATACATTTAAGCAAGCGAGAGGAAGTACTACGTGAGAGCGGGTGAAGCATCATCGGAAAAAGATATATATATATCCATGCATAAATACATCGGGCGCTTAAACGTCGTAAAGCGTTTTATAACAAGAGTAAAGAGCTCTAGCACACCAAAGTGAAACCGACGCTCGCACCTTTCTCTTATGAGCCCAACACGTTCTGTTGTCTCACACAACTGTGTATATGTACACCTACACAAAAACAGGTTGCACCGCAGGTAATCGCTATACGGGCATCAGAAGTTTTTATAACTTAGCTTTGTGTGCTCGATGTCCTTTGACCTTGCGCGCTTAATACCCATCTCATTACTAACCCAATTCAGAAAAAGTTTTTATCGATGCCGCCTGGCTGTATTTTAATAAAGTGTGTTTTGCAGTTCAAGCAATACACCAAATGGACAACTAATTTTGAAGCTAATGTCAGTTAATTTCTAATTCAAGAGGAAGGTCACAAGGAGATGATTTTAATTGGACATGGAATACCAATTAAGTGTTTGTAAATATAAACAGCTTAGTATCACTATTTTCGACGGATTTACCCTTTGTCGATGGTTTTCCATAATACTCTTCTTTAAGAGCTAGTTAAGAGACGTTCGTTATACTAAATAGGATCATATGTAAGAAAATAAATTGTAAGAAAATAATTTGTAATCTCTCTAATTAAAAATTTATTTCGGATGATAACGTATATAGAATTAATTTTTCAACAATATTCTATATGAAATTGACCACAGATAGAATAACCACTATGGACATTCTTATAATTTTTTAATTTGTACTTGTCAATTATTAATAAAGATGCTTATGGTAGCTAACAAAATAGATAGATGTTAATAGCCTAATAAAACTTGCGTCACTTATCGCTATATGAAATTTCGTAAGAATACGTTTTAACGAACACATTAGCAGCTAATTATCTGTAATTTAATTTATCGAGATAGTTCGTAATAAATAAAATTCTATACGAGGAAAGTTTGAGCGATATAATGGTGAAAGAAGAAGCATTGAAGAAGTGTTCGGCTTTGGAAAGAAAAATCAGGCGAGCACTTCTCTTCGTTAAGGAGAAAACGACGTTTGAGAAAGATTTTGCTCATCGAGGCGTCGAATGGCCGTGATCGACGCCAGGATATCGGGTGCAGCTTCTCGCCGTCTTCTGGTTTGGCGAGTTGTGCGTCGTATCGCACGAAGAATCGCGAGGCGCGAGCTAAAAACGCACACCGATCAGGTTTGGGCAGCTGTCCGCAAACGCGTCACTCAGCGCGCGTCTCACTCTCGCCAAAAGAGAGACTTTCATTACGGGGCTTTATCCATTGGACCCATCTTCTGGCCTCTCTCTCTTGCCTTTTCCGACAACCCGCCCTTTTTCTCCAGGACCTCTCGCTGTGCCGAAGGTGCGCTAATGGCACACGAGGATATTATCGTACAACGAACTCGAGCTCATTACCACCACGGCTGACCCTATACGCGAGAGCAGCGACTTTTATTGTGTGCAATGATAAAATACTGCGGATATGGTATGATATCATATGAGATATGATATGATAAGATATCCCGATACTTGGACGTGGGATGAATCCCAGATCGGCCTTTTCGCTTCCACGAGAAGTAGTTTTGCGCTTGTTTCTAGAATGTCTTATCGGTTTAAAGAATTCAGATGAAAAGTCTGTTTCATCGTTTTATTGCCTTAATGAATATACTTTCCATTATGAAAGAAGAATCCATGTGACCGAAGTTAAACAATTTATATTTATATATTTCAATATAATTTAATGGTGGAAATAATTTCATTTGACTTGATAAAATAATGTTAGTATAAAAATATTAAGTCTTAGTAATTAATTGATAATTTTAAGATCTGTTATAGCATACACTAAAATTCTAACAGAGAGTATCCCTCTTGAGGCATCTATGACCAATAATAGAAAAACACCACATTATCTTTAAAAAGTAACAGACATTCAGTGATTACAACGCAACTTAACGTCAACATTGATTCTAATGATAAATATTTAAATACAGTAAATAGTAAATATTCATCTAATTCGAAATCTTTTTCTCGAATTACGTGTGAAGTAATTGAATCATTATTAGGCAAGCATTCCTCTTTATATACTTTTTCTTAAGGAAAATTATAAAAATTTACAAGATAAATAATATTAAATAATATCCTTTCGCAATTTCAACAATTATCGCATTCCTAAAGTTAATTTAAAATTGTTACACCATATAAATTTCAATGATTACATCTATTTTTTCATTCGCAACTTCGAACCCGTTCATACACTGCACATTCATATACAGGAATTCTATGTAATACAGGTACAAGCAATATTATTCAACGATGAGAAGAATGGCAATGAATCTCCTTCTCGGTATACATTTGTACTCAAACGTATCCTTGCCTCTAGTCATAGTATCAATATAATTGATACTATGTTAACTAAGGCACACGCGACTCCGCGATCGAGTAAATACCAAGCGCTAATATTCGTAGCTGAAACATTACGAAGGTTCAGTTATGAGTCGCATGTAGGCCCGATTCGTAACACGACCTCATCGTGCAATTGAAAGCTTACTAAAATTATGTCAGAAAAATAAATTACCAAGTTTGCGAACAAGACATTATGGAATTTGAATTACATATAAAAAAGTAATTTGCAATAAATCCTTTTTAATTCCAGCCCTACTTAACCGATTACATATTTGTATTCACGATGGCAGCTCTTCCGTATATTTAATTTTATACTCATTATGCAGCAATACATTTTTACAAAAAGAATTCTTGAGACAGTGTATTATAGTTTTTATCTCATACTATCTATGAATTGTATAAGTACGATAATCAATAAATGACCGATATTTTAAAATAGAACCATTAAAATAGACTTATAATTTAGAAAGATTTAGAAATATTAAAATAGACCAAATTATTAGAAAATATATTTTTTAAATAATATAGCCAACAGTAAATATGTTTTTAATCGATCTCTTAGTTCTTCTATTTTATGGGAGTAATGTGTCATTCATACAAATCATTTCAAATTCGAAAGAAAAATTATCTTTTTAAAAATATATACATATATAAGATCTCCTATTTTCAATTTAAATATTTTCGAAGTAGGAATACTGAAATCTCATCAGCAAATTAACCTTTGATTACAGCAGAAAAAATTCTAAAATTCCTAAATCTCTGAATTATTTATAAATATTTTATGCCAATATCTGGGCATATTTATCAAAAAGTTATTATAATAGATAAGCGATAAAAAAATCGCATTGTGGTATTGTAAATTATTATTAATCCAATTTTCAATAGTATTTTTAAAGTTTTGTAATAAAATATAGAATAGGTAGACTTTAAAAATAGAAGCACTGAAAAAACTATAATATAAACAAAGAAAAACAAAAATAAAAGAATTGCAAACAATAATGAACAAAGAAGACAGAGAGATATGAAAAACATAAGAATAAGTTAAAGAAATAGAACGAAAAAGAAAAGTATGAAGGAGAGTGAAAAACAAAGGCATAGGAAGTGAGATTGAAAAAAGACAAGTACCAGATGGGCGTAAGGTATAGAGAATAACGCGAGATTCAAAGAAAAAAGTGTGTGCAGAATGAGCAAAAGAGATAGACGAGACGTGAAAGAAGCGAAGAAGCGAGAGAGAGAGAGAGATAAAGAAAGGGAGAGAGAAGCAGCATATCCTCGCGCGCGCTGCACAACTTGATAATAATAAACTAAAAAAGGAGCAAAAGACGTTATTTTAAAAGGGAAATGCAGAGCGCCGCATTTTTATGTCTTCGCCAGAACTTTTCATCTCTCCCCATTGCGCATCTTGCTCACGCGTTACCCTCCCCCTCTCGAGCACTGTCTTTCTCTGCACCGCGAAAACTAAGAGGGACGTTGAGAGGAAGTAAACGCGCGTGGAAACTCGCCCGCTATCGTCCCGTGTGCTAGAGAACGAAGGAGCAAAAGGTGGAGAGAGGCTAAAAACGCGGAATGAAACGGCAGACTGCCGTTGATGAAATTCATAATTTAGATCCAATGCGTTCTCTCTCTGTACCTCGTTTAGAATACACTGCTATTTATAGTCGAAATTTTCTCCTTCGAAACGATTTCTCTCTCTTCCGCCTTCTCCTTCTCCTTCCTATTTCCTTCACACTTTTTCTCACTTCCTTCCATCTCCTGATGCTTTGCTATACTACCGTTCTTCCGCTTCAACGCTACGTTTACTCTCGCTTGCTCGACCCCTCGTTTCACTGCGATACATAAACTGAAAGCAGCCGCTACTTCAAGCTCGACTTGTCTATACAACGCGAGAATCTGTATGCCTTCCCTTTTCGTAATTGTGTACGTCCGTGTAGCTGAGCTACAGTCGAATCAAGAACCACGAATGAAATTGAGATTTTACAGGTGTGGAGGGTGTATCTTTTCGTTTTATATAGAGGTGATTCAGATCTTTTCAAAAATTAATCTTTCTACTTTACAAATTTCCTTCGATACACTCGGCATTTATTTCCTTAGATGTCTAGATAGCAACTAACCTTTAATTAAGTAACAGGGATTCCAGAAATTGGTATCTAAATATGATTTACCACTCTGTAAACTAAATCAAATAATTGTTGACAAGATATTGATGCAGATATATAAATATTACGAAAAAAACACATTGTATATGTCTTTAATGAAGTCAGTCATTGTATGCCTTATTTTTCTTTCATCATTTTTGCCGAGTGAAATATGCCAGTTTCATATTACACAAGTTTAAAAGCTTATATTTATAATTTAACTTATAGGCGTTATACGCAATACAGTAACTCTGAAGTTAATCTGGTTTTATAAATTTCATACATTCTTTAATTTGGAACAATGAAATTATGTTTCTATATTTGGAAAACACACAAGCAACGGTAATTTGTCTTTTCTTCAATGTGATTATTAATTAAAAAGAAAAGTATTTTTATACTTAATGAACTTGTGAAGCTTAAGACGAAAGTAATTATTTTTTTCTATAACAAAACAATATTTTCTCTAATACTAATATAAAGAAATTTAATTGTCATAAATGCACTTAGAGAAAATGATAGAATTGTAAAAATTACAGTTTTTATACGAAAACAAATCTAAAACACGATAAATTATGCAAATTATAATTATTTTGGTATTTTTTACTTACGTACTCAATTACGATGTATCAAAAGCTATTAGTATTTTAATATGTAAATAGCAATAGCATTGGGAGTATTAAAAATCATTATTAAAAATTTCGTAACCATTAAGGAGATTGACAATTTAATGACATCTTATGTAATAACACGGAACCAATTTACTAGTTGTTCTAAAATGAAAAATTTTAAATTATGTCAATAAAAAATCGACGTAAAAACAGAAGTTTTTCACTTAATTCCACTATATGCGGCTCTTTTTTTAACGCAGTAACAAGTTCCGTAGTTGTCGAATTGAACGGAAAGAAATTATCTAAGGGATCGATAGCAAACCGATTGATTAAATACCTTCAGAATTAAATGCAACCCACAGCTTTAACCTACACTGATTGTATTAGAAATTACACGAGTTATATATCCATGTATTTAGCAATAATCCTTCTTTGCCTTTCTATTTATTTATTGTAATTTTTTTTATTTTAACTTTTTTAACATATTCTTCTTCTTGTTAGGCAGAAAATAAATATTGTAAATAAGTAATCTATTTTAAATTAATAATTACAACTTATGGAATGTATCCTTAAATGTTAAATTAGTTGATCGCTAATTTTATTTCCATACAAAATTATTATATTTTTAAAATGCATTTTAATGCAGTTATTTATTTGTGCATAAATAAAAGACCATTTTTTCATTATAGTTATCAACTAGTTTTCATTACTAGTTATCAACTAGTTTTCAGTACTAGTTATCAACTTGAAAAAAATCGATGATATTAATTAATAATAGTCATAAATATTGTAAAAGGAAATTAATATTATCATTTAAAATGACTAATGATGAAAGTAATTATACGGATATTTGAAATAAAAGTGGTAACGAATGCATTAGCATACTTTCTCCATGATCTATTTTATTGAGCTACTGTCTTCGTTCAAATTATAACCACCTTTATTTACGTTATAAAGTCATTTATAATTTAATATATTTAATAATGTTTAATGTATTTTCTTAAAAATATATTTAATATGTATAAAAAGAATTCTATCTAGCAATGAAACAAAAATTGATTGCACTAGATTTCTTTAAATCCTAAGTGGTGCATATGATAATGCAGATATTTTTTTCAAACTATCGATATTTATGATTTCACTATTCTAATCATAAGCTAGATAAATCAAAGACAAATTATTTATGGTCTATCTAATATAAAATATTTTTTATGCAAACTGTTTAATTAAATAATACTATAAAGTTATATATATTTACTTATAAGGCTAAAGTTTTCTCAGTGCGCTAAATTACTCAACCACTCACCAAAAAGTTTAAAATGTAAAGTATTAAGTTGGCGGTTCAAGCTCGCAATGGTAAACTTTTATAATTTTACGCGCGTCTTGAAAACAGAAGAAAAGTGCAGTAGTGTTTTAAAAAAGCAAGCTTGGGCTTAAATAGTTCGTCACCTGGAAACAAGTGACGGTTGGTTGAAACACATGATCTTAGAAGGGTCTGCCTTGTTCAGACTGCCGTTTATCGTCTCACTGTCTCTTTTATGCAACAGTTTTTTCGTGTTCCTAATAAGATGTAATATTATACGAAGAGCTTACGTCCACTTGAATTCGTACGCGTGAACTGTATCGGTTTTACTGACACGAATTCGCCGCGTCGTTCGAGCTTTTGACTTCCATACTCACTTTCGTGCACCGCTGCACCTTGCCATCGTCACTTTTCACCGTTGGTGCTGCTATTTATTTCCCTTTCTCGTTTCCATTAGTATAAACATAACATGAATAAGTATGTCTAACAAGAAATGAATCTGGAATCCGTATGAGGATGTCAGGGAAAGGAAAGAAATCACAGATCTTAATTCGCGAACATTTCAATTTTAGAGATTTTGAGAATTTTAGTTTATTTTTATTCTTGATTCTTATATCTTAAAATAAATTTTATTATACAGTTAATTATATTTTCTGATAATTTTAATCAAAGGTAGAAAATAAAACATAAAAATATAAGTACTAAATTCTTCGAAAGATTCACTTTCCTAATGCACTTTATTATTTATTGATAATTTATATTCTTGAAGTGACTTAAATGTTACGTAGCGTTTTTTCTCGTTGTTAATTATATTAATCGTTATAGTAAGCGAGAATATCAAGTTTCAAAGTTGTAAAACGCTTTTATAATAGTTTTAGCTTTATAGAACGGAAACTAATAAAATATTACTATTTAAATTTATATAGAAATCACTTAGTACACTATGAGTTTTTCAGTTTATGTTCATATATAAATATTGTTATGTTTATCAATACAGAACTTAATGAAGCCATTACTTGTACTAATTGATCTAAATTAATTTTTAATATTTTGCATAAATTATCAATATGATTTTAAAAATCGACACGAAGATTTATAATAAATTCTCATCAGCTTATGGGAATGATTTTAAATGTGTGAGTTCTAATATTATAATAGTCATATAAATTAATAAATCATAAAATGTACTTAATTTAATTTTAGATATACGATTCATAAATTCAGATAAATTATCAATATATTTATATAAAAATGTTTGCGTTTATGATGTAAATTTATAATATAAATTGCAGTATAGAAAGTATTGTTTGTAACATCAGACTACTAATTTTAATTTAATTTAAATCCATATGCATACACGCTAATTTTGTAAATAAACTTTATAAAGAATAATCATTCATAATAACTTTATAAAAAGTAAAAACATACATTCTACGAATTATATAAATAAAAAAATTTTTACCACTTACATTGTAATGCTTGTTAATTTTTAAGCGTATTTAATACAGATTTAAAAAATATTACAATACCGTTGTAATTATATTATAAAAATGACGTAAAATTACTTTAAAAAGTACAATTTATAGTACCATCATACGTAAGTACGCGTGTGCCGCTTCCCCTCGTTTAGATCTGAGCAGAAATAGACAAATATGACGCAGGGATAGTAGACAAAGTAATTATGCAAGGGGGTTGTGAAACCAAGTATCAAGAATAATTTAAATTTACCACCAACGATCAATCAAGTGAGGAGCATAGGCCAAAGTACACGAATCCTTTTGTATCATTTTATCAGAATATAATTGTTTTTATTTTTTCTAGACGAATTATCAGTTTATTTCACTGAGCCTTGTGCCACAAATTTAATAGCCAAAAATAATCTACGTTTAACCAAATATATAATGATTTTAATTCGTAAAGTTACTTGCTTTATTCAATAACTCTTCATATTGAATCACCTTAAAGTTATGTATATTATATAATAATTATTCATAATATTTATTAGAATTTAATCACTTTCTGTAGAGGAAAAAAGATAAGACAATTTAAGATTTCATAAAAACGAAAAATAAAGTAATAAAATTTTTACTTAATTTAAATTATTAAAAACATTATCTCGAAGTAAAAAGATTTAATTTCAATGGTTTGAAACCTCTTGTTCTTTATCAATTTATTATTTTCATCAAGCAACATCTTATAAAACACACAGCCTTAGAAATGTCAATTTATATAACCATTATTAAATAATGTATATTTTTTACGCTACAAGACCAATAATAGATAATCTCCACATGGAAGGTCAGTCCCATATGCATGCAAAACTTATTAAACTCGAGGAAAAAGTAACTCCATGAGTTGATATCAGTATCCATATTCATTTGCCCATAAACAATCCTCCTCTAATGATCAAAATTTCTGCCTCTGCATCAGCTACCATCCTATTGAACTGAATTTATTATTATTACTCAACAGTGTGATTTTAATGAAAAAAATTAACTGCGCTTGTATTAAAAGTTGTTATACATTTTTCCTGATGCAAAACTTTAAATTGTTTAAATGAGATTTTAATTTCCTAGAATATTTGAGTAGATATTTTTGGAATCTTACTGTTTATTTTATTCGAATTAAAGCATACTTTTACTTTAAAATTACTAAAATCTGCGAAACCATACTTCGTTAAATTAGTGTGTAGATTTCTTATACTTGTAAGGATTGATAAAATTTTAAAAATCTATTTTAGCAATGAATGTAGCAAAGTAAAATAATTCTTTTTTAAAGTAAAAACATTAATTAACAATTTATCATACAGCTATCACACATAAAATAAGCTTTTATATTATAAGCACAAGTTTGGATTATTTTAGTATGCCTTAGTTCATAGTAAAAAATCCGACTCATCACTACTTCACCTCTTTAGAAATGTTAAATTCACTTTAAAATTGTTCGAGTCATCTTTCTCTAATTGTATTAGGTGTTTAGTAAACTCTAGTTTATAAGCAAATTGCTAAATATATCTAACAGTTATTTAGTTCTGGTTCGGTTTTTAAAATCTTAGAGTATAGTAAACAAACCGCACAAGCGAAGGTGCACACAAGTGAAAGAATATGTGTACGTGAGTGAATGAGCGAACTCGCGTGTGGGAGCGATACAAAGGCAAAAGAAGCATCCCTCCTCTAGCTCTGGAAACTATTAATTAGTCGCATAGACGAACGTCAACGAACTTACGTATATGCACACATAAATGTATGTGTACCTTAACGTCTATAGATAAGAATGTATTTACATGTATGAGATGCATGCAGATTACAAAGTAGAAGCAGTGCTTTAAGTACCTATTCGAGGAGTCGATTCAAGTTACAGCAATGCTCCGTTTTGCGGGTATTAAATTGACCGTAATTGCGTTCAATGCTCCGCGTGACGGATGAATGAAAGTTAATTGCACGACGTTTGATGGATGGGTTGAGCGTCGATGAGTGAGTTTCTACTTGTTTTGCTACAAGTTCCATAAGAAAGTAGGCGTTTAAATCGATATGTACCGTTTACTATAATTTTCATTTGCACCTCCGGCGACGTTTCATCATCGCTTTGCAACTGCATCCATTTTTTGTTCAACGATTCAAACAAGCCAATTATAAGTATTTCTATTATTTTATTTTATAATTGGAATAAAATAATTTATAGAAATTCATTTCAGTTATAATTGTATGTGCAGTTTTCGTATATATATATATATATATATATATTAATAACTGTAACAACAAACAAAAATATTTTTCTAATTAAACTTACATCTGATTTCGCATCAAAATGAAAGAGAGTTAAAGCAGAAGTACGTATTTTTCTAACTTTTTATACGACAGAAACGAATGGAAAATTGAATATAATTTATTTTATATATGTAATTATATTTTATATATAAATATAAATTGAATATAATTTATAATTTAAAAATCACTATAAACATTATTTTTTATATTCGATATTAAACGTATTTCTATGGATTTGTAAATACATTTACTTAAATTAATTTTTAAATTGAAAATAAGACTTCGTGTAAAATAAATTTAAAAAAATTAAATTTCGGCAATTCTGATGTATACTAATACCCTACTTTTCTTGAATTTAATTTGATGAGATCTTCACATTTTAATTTTACTCTACATAAAAGTAATTTACTTTTCAATTTTCCAGGCAAGATTACCTGCTCTTTTATTTTTTATCCTGACTATATGTTTAGTCTATCAAAATCTACCCGATTTAATTACCCTTAAGGTAGTAGTTAACGTATAAAATTTTTCTATTTCATCATTATGAAAGCAGTTATATTATCTGCTATCTTTATCTTATTTCTATTCTCGAATTTTCTACGTTTCTGTACTTTATACGCGTAGATGTAAATCATTTAATATTATTTCTGTTGCATTCACACGTATGAATCTCATAATAAATTTCAAGTTGTCTCACCTTATAGGAATTCCTTTTAGACATAGAATCGTTCCCATATTTTGTTTTCTCTTTTTACTGTGTGAAGAAAAATGCATATTGAGTTAAATAAATTCTGTATATTATTAACTAAACTAATGCAACTTTTATTTTTGATAATTAATCATCATTATGCAATTCTTTAAAATTTTTCAGCGGTATATTTTTTAAGTTCTCAATAGTACGGTATTAACTATCTAACTATGTATATTTAACTGCTGTTCTCTGATTCTATCAGAAGTTATATTGATAATTCCTTCTAACAGCAACTAAATAGCAAATGAGTCTTTTTGTTAAATATTCGATAAAATTTTGTAATGAATAGGAAATAATTACTAAAATCTATTTAATCTCTGAATGTATTTACATAATTGATAACTGAAAGACTTATTTCAAAATAAAAATTACTTCTAATTTAATAAGTGGTAATATCATTATAAGAATAATTAGGCATGCATTATGAAAGAGAGTTAAAGTAGCGATTTTATAAATCCAAACAATGAAAGAGTGTAAATTCACGGAATTTGCGTTAATTAATCTTTGCATATAGTTTGGCCTGAATAATTAAAAGAAACATAAAAAAAAACGCTAAGTTAAATGATTACTGTTGACCGCACCTCTTTTTTACAACTGCTCCAATACCTAAGAATGACAAGCGTCAACATTTTGTGGCATACTAACCACGTCAATAGAAAATAACATGTGTATTTCACTATCAAGGAAACATCCTGAGGTGAACCTCACCGATTTTCTTGATATTGTGATATGCTGTAGCATATCAAAAAATATTAGACAGGTGTTTTTTATAAGTTAACTCGTCGATTTTAGGGGTGAAAAGGACCTTTAAAGTTTCCCTCGAAGATCTTATTTTTTTAATATCTCAAAAACAATTTGAAATTTTGGAATAAACCGACGCAAATTTATTTCTATTGGAATAACGCTTGTGTAATAATTGCTTTTACTCCAAAGGGTTGCATCCTCTGTTTCTTATGAGGGTAAATATGACTTGTTTTTTTCCCCAGAAATTATTAAATTAAATGAAATCACATGAAAAATCATTCTATGATAAACAACATTGAGATGTAAAATTGACGCGACTTGGGATTTTTGAGAAAAAAATATATTCAAAAGAGTAACTACTCCTAACAAGTGTTTTCTAATATATACCTTAATATAAAAATATATAAGAAAAATGTATTAAAAAATATAAGAAATATAGTTGTACGTGATTATACTACCATTTGAGGGATAAAAAATACCCCTATAGTTCACCCCTAAAAAATATATTTTTTAATTGAAAAAAAAATGATATTCAAGGTCAAACTTTAAAGGTGCTTTTTATCCCTTAAATCGACGAATTAACATATAAAAAAAACACCTATCTAATATTTTTTATATGTTACAACATATCACAATATCAATAAAATCGGTGAGGTACACTTCGAGTTGTTTCCTTCGAAGTATCAACTACTACTAACACTTATCACGTATAAAATTCTCTATATGAAAATGTAGTTACATTTTAGATGCATACTTAAATTTTGATAATGTAAAAAATTAGTTTTTAAATCATATTGTTAAATAAATGCAGATTAATTTCTATTTATAAATTTCTTTTTCATCGTTTATTTCGAATTTCATTAAGGTAATTCGAGCTTGCGTATCAATTCATTTAAATTTTTAATAGTACACTTGGAGGATAGTCATTTGGCTTTTATGCATTCAACACGTTTTATAAAATTTATTAAAAAATAATCTAGACAGTTTTATTATTTCATTGTATAGGTAATTGCGTTTAAGATACTTAATGGTTTATCGTATAATTGGTTTTATAATAATGTGTACTAAATGTATTTATATCCCCATTAATCATGTATATAAAGTATTAGGTCAATAATGTACGTGTAATGTGTGCGTGTATACACGCAAGTTATGTATACATTTGATTTTCCTATGGATTACACATAATTTTTTTCACACATGCATTTATAAGTCAGCGTATTATCTAGCAAAGATAATTACCGTTAAATATACTAAATAAGGAAAAATCATTCTAATTTCTTTTCTAATTTTAAAAGAATACTAAGCATTAAATTTTTCCATGTGTTAAATATTATACTCACATAATTAAATACTAACTATATCATAATGGTATTTTTAGCCTTTATACAATATAATTATATGGTTCTCTAAATACAAAGCAAAAATGAAAATAAAATTAAGGAAAATTTATTATACTTTTTGATACAAAAGAAAACTTGACACAAAAGTAAAATCAGCAGAACTTTGATGAAAGTAATCAAAGTAATCAAATTGATCGGCACTCTTTCTTAAGATTAATTTATTAAACATATATTGCTTTTATATTAAACATTGCGATTAATAAATAGTAAGCAGTTAAAAAAAGATTAGTTGAGAAAATGATATATTAATACAGTATGAGCGCTATTAGTTTCGACAAAATCAGTATAATACGTACTGTTTTACAAATTCATATACTTGAAATCTTTAAAATACTAAATGTATATGTAATAATGTTGTTGTATATCAACACTATTTATTTTATTAGAAAATAAAAGAAAAATTTAATACAGCTGGATACAAATGAAATATAATGCATATTAACGTAAAAAGCTTGTATTCAACTGTCGATGCTTGAGCGTATCAACAATTTTAGTCATCCGTCTTACTTATATATCTTGTGTTATTTCTCGAAAATAACGAAAATGTTGTTAGTCGCACGGATCGCCCACCGCTTAAACTACTTTCAGCAAAACCGAGGTAATTTACTTACATTGAGAGAGAATCATCATGTGCGAATACAGGCATGCGTGTAATGTGCGTTTAAGTACTTGCACGCCTCGAATCAACCTTTCGTCGAGCGTGCAATCAATCTTTTTCTGCGACAAGAGCTGCCCAAGCGCGTACAGTCTACCATTATGAGATCGAACGCTCGTTCGACGCTCGTCTTACCAAGCTCGTGGGCATTCCATGAGAGCCGATCGCGCCTTGTCGATCCTGTCATCGCAAACTATCTTTACAAAAACATGAGAGAGAGAAAGAAACAGAGAGTGAAGTAACCCAAAAATATCGAACTTCCTTTCAATGCCAATCCATCGAGAGCTGCATGACTTTGTCTCTTTAAATATCGATGCGTTTTTCTGATTTCTTTAACATTCTCAAGCACTTTTGTCAACTACTATAAAGTATATAAATTTTTCCCAAGATATCTATCGCATTGAAACTTTGAAATTTGACAAACACTTACTTGAACAGGTAAACGCTCATTATTATAATTTTCCATACCCAATGTTCTTTTCAAATTCATGACTTTACTCTTATCCCTTATTAAAAATTAGATTTATTATGTAAAATAATATGACATATGTATATGACGACGACCTAAAACACATGGAACTTAATTTCGATCGTTCTTATTTTGTAATATAATAAAAGTTTCATTGTATAATTATAATATCGTTATAAATACCAAGAATTTATGATATATTCGATTATGCATATCTATTTATAATCAAAATACATTTGTTTCCAAATACAAATTCGATTTACATAGACCAGCTCAGCGCATCATACACTCGATGAATAAAAGCACATTCACATGAGTCTACTTTTTATAAATATGGAGTAAATTTTCTTAATTATTTAAAATATTTAAAAGTTAAATTACCTTCAAATGATTAAAGAAAATATTACGTATTTACATGCACAACATCGGATTAAAAAATGAGTAAAATTATGTCAACGTCAAAGAGTTAAAATGAAAATATTTGATTGAGATATTTTTTTAATACATATCTTGATGCTATCTTTTACTTTAATTCGAGGCTTATATAATGCATTATTTGTGTCAAAAATATAAATGACCGACAATAAATATAAATAATACACATAGTATTTTTTTACAAAACTTAAGTCAAATTAATGAGCAGCTTTTTATAAATTGTCGTCAATGAAATAACTAAAATAAGTAGTTTGTGATAATTAACGAACAAACCAATTAAAATATAATATGCTAATAAGTAAAAATTACAGATTAAAATAAACCTTATAATTTACAACAACTTATTAATAATTCGTAACTACAGAAATATGTTGAAAGAAAATTTACAAAAATTTAAGGTACATGCTCAGTCCTAGTTCTGATAATAAATTTGATTTCCTTGTGACATTATTTATCGAAACATACACGTTTCTTTCCCGGAAGAGTTCCTACATGTCCGAAAGATAATCTAATCATCACGAAATAAGACAAATGTAAAAAATCCTAATATGATGGAAGCGCTAAATATAGAAAATAGCAGAATGATTAAATCGACTTGTCGCTCTAATCAGACTCGAATGAAGTAACGTATGCATAAAAAGAATCACGATCATAAATAATTCGATCAGTCGCAAAACGCAAATTTATGGTTTTGAAATGAATTTCACGAGTAACAAAATGCTCAAGCCTTATTTATGGCAAATTGAAATACATCCGAAAAACGAGATAGCGAGAGAGAGAAAGAAAGCACGGGTTGACCAGTGGATAAACCCGCGAAGCATCATCCTGTCTCCGGAATATTCACGAATAAACAATAATAATATTTAAACGGCAAGTTTGCGTTTTAACGTTACCGGTACGGCGTTTGTATATAATACCCTTGTGCTCCATTAACAAGACGAGAGACAGAGAGAGAGAGAGAGAGAGAGAGAAATAGAAAGAGAACGAAAAATTGGAGAAAAAGTAAAGACGGCCCATACTCGAGCTTAAGTTATGTTACGTGAGCCACGGAAAGAAGCAAGTCTTTCGGACAGAGCGGCGAACCAGCGATCGATGCGATACAACTCTGCATCGCGCGCGAGTGGAACTTTCCAATAAATAACGAGATAATCTCCGGTGAAATCAGGCGAGTTATGTCCGTTATAAAGGCTCGGTCAAGACGATGGCGGTGGTGACGGTGATGGCGACGAACAGCTCTTGTACGCGTACACACGCGCCTTTTCGGGAATCTCACGCGTCTACGTTCGCGTTTTGTCAAAAAGTGCGCATACATGCCCGTGAAATCTGGACCGATTGATTCATCGATGATCATCGGCTGACCCCTTCGTTTACCTTGGGAAGAAATTTGAGGCCAAGATGTGCTCGATCCCTAGGACTTCAGGTCCGTGGCATCTTCTTTAAGACCCCGCCCGAAGCATCTTCTTGAAAAAAGAGAGTAAGAGAAGCGCGAGAAAATTTCCATATGCACTAATCCAAATATAACGCCACTTTTAACACAAATGGCCGTAAACCAATGCAATTTCTTCGCGACAACATTTTATTTAAAAACTTTTTACTTTTGTAACTTGACAATTAATTCTTTTGGTTGCAGCTTCATTTTTAATACGACTAGATACTCGATTAAGATTGTATAAAGGTAATATTTTCAACTATTTTTCGGAGAAAAGTTTCATCTATGAAATGGAATGAATTACATTACAATAGAAATAATGTATTTATAAGAAATATATTTCATTTTCATTTTGTTGTTTTGTATCATTAAATATTCTATTTAGTTATGAGATTTTGATGATCCTGTCAAAGAAATTAATGAATATTAAAATAATCTTATACGCTCAATCAAGAAATACAGAAATACATGTCTAGTTCGAACTCAAATGAAGCCCGAATTTTTTTCTACCTCTAGGCCATACAATACAAACGTATGTATACATTCTTCTTTAACTGATAACGAATGACCATTTTCTAAATTTTTCTTTATTTCAAAAATTTCGTTTGTAGTTTTTTTCATTTATTGCGATTTCGATGATCTTATCTAGCAAGCGTAACACTCACGGATGCTTATGAAGTTTTATTGGGAAATAATACTATGATACTTGCAACATTCACCTGAAATAAAAAATACAATATTTCTACATGTATGTGAATGTACATTATTAAATTATATTATAAAAAATCGCATTTAATGTAAATACATGAATTCATTTTTGAACGTGAATATAGGGACCATCTTCTTGTTTTTCCTTAAACGAAAAATTGAACTATTTTTTGTTTTCTGTCTGTACTTTTTGTTCGTCTTTTACTTTAATACTTGGAATACTTACTTATATAACACGTATCAAGATATAAGTATCAAAAATGAGTTAGGTTTATTAAAGGGAGAGCGATAATTAAGAAGCTATAATCGCCCTACAAAGTTTTTACATCTTACTCAAGCAAATCCACAGTTTAGTGCATCAAAACCATTAGTTATCCAATGAATAATTAAACGTCTCTCAACGCCCCGTAATTTCAGCAGTGCACGCCCCGCTACAAAAATTCCGAGCGGACGAAAAAAAGCAAGACACCCTCGAGAGGCTCACACGCGCAGCAACGGACGCATTAACGTGGTCTTGGGGGGTGGGGACAAAGGAGGGTGTGCACTGCCCCGAATCCATTGCGATTTTTCAAACAAAAATTATAAACGCGACGCAGTTGTGCCTGTTCGGGAGGCAGCGATGTTGCGACACGACCTTGCCAACAAGGCCGACTTCGAGTTTCGCCTTTCAAACCACGCACGACTCTACAGATGCCTCGATTTAAAGGAAGTCGCGGCCAACCGCGACACGCGCGACTGAAATGCAGCACGAATGAGAGATTGTGGAATCGATTGATGGTTGGTAAAAGAGAAAGAGACCGAATTTTGTGTGAGAACTACTTCTGAGAGTAAAATGAACCGAATTATTTATAAGACTTTCAACTGCTATTTCTTTAAATTACGAACATTTTCGGGAACGGAAGAGAACGTAACTTTGACATACCAGTATTCACAGTGATTATTTCTATTCGAAAAATGTAAATCTTTTATGCAATAGTATTGCAGTAAAAATTTACTCAAATACGATATTTAGGACTGATAAATGTATGTTGCATTGCTATAAATAAACGTATAAACAGTTTAAATTATATCATCTTTGTTAATGAATAAATCTTAATAAACTTTGCTCGTTTTATTATACAGTATTGTATAATACATGTATTAAAATAAGAGTTGACTAGAAATGTGAACCAATTAGTTACTCAAACATAGATTCATTTGAAGCTAAATGAGAAAAATTCAATAGAACTGAAGAAGAGAATGCGATAAGACGAGCAAAGAAACAAGCGACTCGACGAAGATTTGTAAAGAGATGCGCGATATATCAAGAGAAATAAGTTGGAGGAAGAAAGAAGAACGAAGAAAGGGAAAGAGAGCGGGAGAGGATTAAAGTCGAAAGTCTTTGATATGCGAGCTGGCGAGGAGACGAACGAACACACAGGCAGAATGAGAAGCAGAGAGAAACGGTGCCGATCAAACGTCGGAACGTCCGAGACAACTGTCTAAAGCGACGACGTCTCCATCAAGCGTCAGAGGAAATCGTCGAAGCTTCCTTATTTCTCACTTTTATTGCACATCATGCTCTCGTCGAGTTCGTCCATCACGCTTGCGCCCGCTCGCGTTTGATTGCAGTGTAGCACCGCATTTCCCTTTTTGCAGCTCATCCAGGCGTACAATCCTTTGTGGGAATGAGTTTCAGCTACGTTATGTACTAATGCTTTTTACTTCTTAGTTTCGGGCGCGCGTTATGGATGCGTCGCGATTTGTTGGCAAAAATGACGATTGAGATCCAATGTAAGTTCTACAACGCTCGGCGTGAACTTACGTAAACATTGCCAACTCTCGCTGCGATCAATCCTTTAGCACAATTTGGTAAGCACAAAATCTGGAGATTAATCGCATCGTTTTACATATTTTTCTATTTCTTAGCGAAAATTCTACTTGAATTCTGGAGTCGTAAAAGTAGTTTCATTTATAAAAAGCAGAATTCCAAATTACGAAAGTAAAATCTTCTATTATTCTTAAGCTGATTAGAAATCTTTTCGAAGATTGAAATTTCGATAAATATTCCGTGCAAACATTCAGTACTTTTGAAATGCTAATATTAAATTTATGATGAAAGACACACTTTTTAGCTACAAAAAAAATTTTCTTTCACATAAAACAGGAATATTAAATTACATTAATTTTGTGAATACAAGGAAACGAACATAGAGATGTTTTACTCAATATTTATGTGCATACAATCAAAAGATAATTTGCAATTTTTATCATTAATCTGAGGAAGTAGTTTTTATCAAAGTACGAATAAGTGCAAAGACTTTTTAATAACTTTATATTCACAGATTCTGATATTTTTCCCAATTTATCTCACTTCTATGGTTTTTGTTTTAAATACCTTGAGTATTTTATTAATTTAATAAAATATTGAAGAATATCAAAAAATAATAAATTGTGCTCATTAAGACTTAAGAGACGCATTGGAATTTTGTGGATGCACTATCATAATAAGATTGACGTTAGTCGTCCTGTGCAAATTATTACAAATTATAGCATCTCATAACAAATACTGAGTAAAACTCGATAAAAACTTGTATTTACCTTTTATTATAACATCATAAAACACGCATTTTTTTCACCAATGTCATAGCTTAGAGCTTTTTAAAATTATCCAAAGAACTAAAATAAACAATAAATTATACTTTTTAAATTTATAAAAGTCAGAAACTTTAAAATCCAAACATTTTTACGATAGAACGATGAATTAAAATTCCATTCCATTTCGGAGTCATTGCGGAAAGAGTCTTATCTCCAAACGAGTTAATAAAGGTAAAGGTCAAATAATGATCATCCTTATAACTGTACGTATAAAATACAAGGGCAACATTTTTTCAAGCTTCCATCAAGGGGAGAATAAATGGAAAAGTCTCTCAAAAAAGGAACATTAAACAAAGAAAAAAGAAGAAGAGAGAAGTAAAGCAACAACGAGAAAAGATCCGTGTAGAAAAAAGAGAGAAGGAAAAGAAGCCCACACTTTGCGGACATTCAGACTGATAAAGCAATGGATAGTTAGAGGACTCCGAGCTTCGGTAGAAAGAGGAGTTTCGAATGAAAAAGACCGAGAAAAGATAGAACTGCAACAACGACGAGAGCTAGCCACAACGTATGATTATCCGTCCTCCTGGGACTTCCGGCCGGGAAGGCAGCAATGGTACTGGCGGCCGTCGGTGGCAGCAACGGTTATTAGCCCTCGTTTTTATCTTCCAGCTCAATTAGCGAATATCATTCTGTAATGCAACGTGACACCTTTTCCATTCTATTCTCTTTCTCTATCTCTCTCTCTCTCTCTTTCTCTCCTTGCCGACTACTTATTTTTTATACTCGCTCTCTGTTTTCCTCTCTCTAGCTATGCAACTCACTTTTCGATCATAAGATCCCTTTTTCTCATTTCTCTCCTACCACTTATCAGTCTCTTCATGTTTTCTATTTGATTCCAGTTTTTTATTTTTAATATTAGTTTGTACGTTTTACCATTTTCTCTTTCCTACGCAAAAGTTTCTCTATACCAATTGTTATAAATAATACGTTTTAGCGGGATAAAAGGAAAGAGAGATATAGAAAGAGAATGACAAGCCGAAGGTATAAGGCTCGTTAAATTTTATCGACGTTTTTGAAGGATGTATGTGGATAATACAGTAAAGTGTTCATAATTAAAGTTGTTCCACATACGGATATATATGTGTCACCCTCAAGCTAAAATAAATGAAGTTATCGTCGATTTTGATAGTCAAAACTTAAAAGCGAATTAACGAGTGTTACACCATACTTAAATCCATATTCGTGTACATCATGTGTTATTTCCTTTCCATTCATTATGTTCAATTCAGTTTTATTTAGAAGTATTATAATTCTGTTATAAGATATCTAATTACACAGAGAATGAAACAGAAATATTTTGAATTTAAAATTAATTAATCTATTACTATTTACTCTTTAACTCCTTAATAACTTATAATCTTATGATAAAAAGTACATATTAAATTTTTACAAAATTTTGATTTTGTTAAAAGTATAAAACAGTATTATATTTTTCTCTATTTTGCATATATCATATATGTTGTATGACATTTTCTTTAGATGAGACATCATTGCAAATTATGATGTAAATTCAAAAAAGATTGGTGATTAGTATATCTTATGCATATGAAATATTAACATTAACTGAAATTATATAAATATTTCTTAAAATAAATTAGTACAAAGAAGTTCAGTAATCTTTACTGATAGCACTGTGTATTATTTTTATACATTATAAAACTGTGATCTCTCTTATCGTTAACGTCATTCGTTACCATATTCATTTTAAAATAAAAATATTTGTATTTTTTATCTTAAAAAGTTGAATTATTAAGCTTCTTGTCAACAATTTCAATCGGGTATAAGTATGTAAAAACTTATGTTCCAGTTATGTATGAAAAGAAATTTCATAGTATTTCGCAAAAATATCAATTGACCGATAAAACTAAAAGTCTAAATTTCTAGTAAGCGTTCGATGGATTTTACTTAGGCCAAGGAAGTCGATTACTTAAAGAAGTACCATAAATGATTAAGTTGACGGTGAAAGTAGTAGCTCGAATTTTTCATTATTTGAACACACTTTCAAAAATTTTACAAAATGCAGAACGTCTAAATATTTGAGTAATTGACCTACAGTAAAATTACTGGTGTTACCGCCAAATGAAAAATCAAGAATCTGTATTCACAATTAATAAGACCTTTTGGGATTTGCTTCCTTGGATAATGTCAACTTCTTCGATGATTCCGCCGAAGATTTCAATACACCTACACACATCATAATCATAAATTCGTGCCTGCTCAGCTTTGCGTAAGTCATAATATTTTATATACGCTCGCGGTAGTTCCATAGCTTATCAAAAGCATGCGAGAATCACGTCACGAATAAGCATGTACATTACGGGTTAGTCTATCCTCGCAAAAGCTTGAATATAGGGTTAATTATAGACTGGTGTTACGATACACGTGCAAACACATGCATTTCGACACTCTTTTATGCATTTAGTTGTGCGTCTCGAAAGCCTATAAATTACAATTACTGTACATGTGGGTACAAACATGATGTATACGTATCTCGTGACAAGTTTGCCTCAATCATGTAAGAGCAGTGAACGAGGCACCGGCACGGATATGTGCACGCATCCTTATTCTAAATCAATTATTGTTACCGACTACATAGCGTGCTCGAATAAAGCAAACGACAAAAAAAGTGAAGAAAGAAAGAAAAGATGATGGCAGAGGGCGACAGATAGAGAGGGGGGAGGGGAGCCGGACAGATGGGCACGAATGAAGGAAAAAGAAAGGAAATATCAATATTTATAGAGAAGAAGAGTTACGAGAGAACTTCGATGTTCAGGACCATTAGCATGTATCAGCCTCCGTTGCTGATTTAATATACGCCTATCGTTTTATAATCGGTTCAGTATTTAATTAAACATAAGTCTCGCGCTTGATAGTGACTCTGAGGCTCTTTTAAAACTTGGATGGACTTTTGTAACATCGGCGCATTGCGTACATACGTGTATATGTTCGTTACTTATGTCTTGCGTATGAGTTTTTTTATTGCAGTCTCCCTATATTCTGTGAGAGCAACGCGGCATTGAGCCGCTCAACCTCATCTTTGTTAACCCGATTTCACATCTTACTTCTAAAGAACACTACCAACTTGGCGCACCGATCGATGTTTACATCGAATTTACAATGCTTTTTTCTCTTTTTTTCGTTTTCATTCGTTTTACGAGCTCCGTAAGATAAAGTGATTTTAAAGTAATTTTTTATGAAATTTCGAATTGTATTGAACTAAAACGATACCTTAAAATAAATAGATTGACACTGAAAAAATTGTTTTAAACATTCATTGTAATAAACCATTACTTTTTCTTTTAAATATAAGTTGTAATATATTCAAACTCCTATCTCAAAATTTATAAAACATTTAAAAAATCTGTCCTTTTAAAAAATAGTGGTATAAAATAAAATTTCATAGATATATGATATTTTCCGCAATTAACCGAATGTAAATCGTACATAGAATTTCATGATTTTGCGTATTATATTACACTTTAGTATATATTTATTTATTGTGTATAGTTCTTATTATAATTTTATATTTTTTATTACGTAGATACAATGGAACACTCAGATATCTATTAAGAATGTGGTTTGATTAATCACTTTTTGCTAATGAAAAACTAATCAGAAAGCTGCAATCGATAACAAATAGCATTTAAAAAAATCAATTTAAACAATTGGCAATTTTCAAAACTCCGTAAGTATTTTTTAAAAAATAATTGAAAGTAATATTAAAATTTATTATTATTAAATATTATTAAATCGCATATTATTAAATCGTTTACTGAAATAAAATACAAACATTTGCAATTAAAATTTTTACTGAAATTACATAATTTATTTGTTTTCCATATATAAGCGTTACCTCAAAGCTGAGACAATCACATACGCTTAATTAAACAGGTAAAAAGCGAAACGGCCAACGGAAAACAATTAAAATCCCATAGAAAGGCAAAGGACAAAAAGGAAATGACGCAAGCGCGCGTTCATTTTCAAATTAAGGGTCGTCTCAAAACTTATATGTACCTTAACTACCTCCAGTATACATCTCTCGAAACATATGAAAAGGGGGCAGTCTGAGAGAGCAAGAGAGAGAGAAAGAGAAAAGCTATTGCACGAACCTCGTGTTTTATTGTAATAAGAAGAAAAAGAAATCTCAGTCGTGAAAGTAAGACTACGGACGAGTGAACGAACAAAACCAAAGGAACGACACATTGACAGCTTTAAAATTGATTATAAATATACAGATATTTAGTTAAATTTATTGTTTTTCTAATTGATGACTTTTTTCACTTATCACTCAAAATTCTTTAATACAATGTCATATTTTTCCTTGTATGTTTATAAAATTAATTACAATACAAAGATTAATATTATTTAATTTATTATTATATTGCAATGTAATGTTAAAAAATTTGTAATAGTATCAAAATAGTAATTACCATAATTTAAAAAAGTTACAAAGTAACTGAATTTTGTTTAATGTTAAATATGAATTGAAAATCGTGTAATGATCAAGTCATAAAATCAATGATATTGTCAATATCAATCAATAATATTTTATTAATTAGAATAAATTATATATTTAAGAAATATACGTTTTACTACAGCAAAATAGAGAAAAAATGCCTTTATTTTTAATCTTGCTAATTATTTCATTATGAAATATCGGAAGATAAGAAAAAGAATAATTTTATAAATAAGTAAAAATTTATTTATATAAAAAGCTGCTATAAATTTTATAAACAAAGTGCACCCAATCTACGAAAAGAGTATTCCGTCTGAAATATTTTTTAATTCTTTTTGGAAAGTTTTACATATTTAATAATTAAATAAATAGTCCCTCTTTTGAGTTTATAAATACTGAATTCTAAAATAAAGATTAGAGTATACCAATAATTTATATTAACTTAAACAAGGTTGAAATTTTTGCTAATAATAAATTGATATGAGTCATCTAAAAGTAGGATATCTATTCCCTTTTCTCTAGCTTCATGAACCTTAATACCATTTTTAGAATATGATTTTCAAACATATATAATGTTTAAACACCAAATATATATTTGAGAATATAAAACTTAATAAATTTAAGGGCAGGCGATATATTTTATTTTTAGATGCTTGAAATACCTTTTAAAATAGAAGTAGAAACTTTTTCAAGTTTATTGAAAATTCGTTATTCAAAAATTTGTTAGTCTTTTATAAGTATAAATTTATAAAATTTGTACTTTAGTATAAAATTTATAATATTTTATACATTATAAAAATATTTATAAAATTTATATTAACCAAAGATTGGTCAAATTTTGCTTTTACGTAATAATTCGTATACTTAAACGAATATATTTATATTACTCTTGAAAATGTTATTTTATTAACATGATTATAATTTGTATTCCAAATAACTAGACTAGATATTCAGAAGAAATAAGAAACAGACAAGGTAATTCTTATATAATCTACTGTATACGGTCAATATAACTTGAAATTATCACCTGCCTACTTAGAAGACAATTTAAAAGTATTTAAGAAATCAATAAAATCTGTATACTCTTACGGGATGCATTTTAGAATTCAATACAATGTACAAGAGATGGATACGATAAACAAAGAAAGAGTAAAAAAAGTATGTATAAAAGAGATGAAGAAAGAAAGAACGCATGATTGACGAAACACTACGTGATGAATACGACGAAAACAGTGAAAAGGAAAAAGAGATACGCAAGGGACGAGCGAATGAGAAAAATAGACGAAGAAAGAAAAAGATAAAAGAGTGAAAGTTGCTTGCAACTGGTGCAGTGGTCAGTCAGTTTCATGTCAGCTCGCTAATTGGCAACCGTGTCGCATAGAGAGGCGATGGCAGCAGCAGCAGCAGCAGCAGCATCAGCAGCATAAGCCGGTTTCACTGTAGTAGGATGCTTGTCGCGTAATTCGTAAGCGACTTTTGCCCTCCGCATACCTCTCACTCCTTTTTCGTCCTTCACTCCCCCCTCCCAAGCTCACCCAGCCTACTACTCCCACTCATTTTCTTCCAACAAACTTAAGTAGAAGACTCTTTCGACAGTAAGGCTGCTTAAGTTCAACGGAACACTTTTCTCATCTACCACTTCATTCGTTTTTCTTCAATGTTATTTCTCTCTTATTTTGAAAGCATTTGTGTGAATACAAAAGTTTTCAAAACCATTCCTTTCATTTGCCTTTGAAAATGAATAAATGATGTACAAACTGAACACCAAGAGTGTTAAACATGGATTTAATTTAAAAACATCAATCAAATTGAAAGTACTTATTGATTATTATAAACAACATTCATAACTTATGTTCAAAGTCTCAGTGGTAAGCTTTTTCGTCTTCCTAATTCCTCCATCCTTTCTCCTCGATATTTCAGTTCTATCTTATATCATCCTTCTGATTCGAGTGAATTTCCTCGCACGTGGGCGAGAATGTAATAAACGAGTTGAATGAGAATGGGACTTTTTGAGTTCGAGAGTGTCGTCAGCGGGTGCAATCACAGGGATAATGGACCAACGATGTACCTTGGTGGTCGCTCGCTGCAAATTTGTCATCGCGCAAGATAATGAATCATTGGCTCAATAATGCTATCGGATCACAAGGAATATAGTTAATTCCTCTACTTATCTTACTACGAGGATTGTGAACTTACAACATTAGTTGCGACACTCAATATGTGACATTAAGTATATCGTCTGTATAAAACTTATGAACTTGTTATTGATATAAAAGGTGTTTTATTAAACGAAATCTAATACAACCCTTGAATGGAATTTGGATATGCAGATATAAGTTTGCTTCTCTTTTATATTATAGCTTTATCAACTTAATGATTAAATTACATCGGTAATTAATTGGACAAAAATTATCAAAATAAATGCTATTATTATAAATTATATAATTTTAATTAGTAAATTATATTCATATATAATTAATCTGTATTTTGTTTCATTTAATAAAAATTTGAGAATGAGACCATTATAACTCTGAAAATATTTATAATCTAGTTGTACCACACTACGTATGCAACAGTAACGTAACTAAATGATAAATAATGACTGCTGTATATGGCATATTTATCTCAATTATCATTTGCATAGGCAATAAAAGATATAAAATTTTTTGAAACACATCTAATGAGGCAGGAAAAATGATCTTCAAGTAATATGATTGAGAAATATTCAAAATGTAAGAAAAGCTTTAAGCTTTTAAACAAATAAAGCTGTTTCCGTAGAAAATACTTTAAAAGTTGAGTATAAATAGATCAAATTTTAAAAGAGTATAACAACCGATGAAATAATAATAGATAGAAAATTCTCTCTATCGCCTTAAAACTAATCTGCACAGAATATTACGTGAAGCAAAGAAAAGGTAAACTACCCGAGACAACCCCTGAAACCGATTCTTCATTAACTCGAGTCGTTCCCTAATAACCCTCTATGTTGACGTTCGAAGCTATCAACCAGCAGCCAAACATTGACAAATTAGCTTCTCTCTTCTCGCCTCGTGTCTGTCGCTCATCAACAAACAAAAGAAGCGAGCCAAGCCTCTCGGCACAGGTAGTAGCCAATCTATGGTTGCGCCACCTGCGGGGCCATCGGCTTTTCTCTTCAAGCCGTCCGTTAAATTAAGCGACTTGTTAAGAGGCTCGTGCCATCGTTCCGCAAGATGCAACATCTCCCCAGCCTCTCACTCCTTTCCATCAGTCGACTCGTCACTCACGCACGTATACGCGTCGCCACTGGACGTCGGCTGCTCCAGGTAGGTGACGTACGTCGGTTGCTCGACGCCTCCTTCTGACATTTGACGAATGAGCCGAGGCATCGAGGAGCGCGGGATATTAATTTGATAATTTATGGCTCCCGATTAAGCGCGGAGGTAGCTGTCAAGACTAATGCGCGAAACGTTGTCGGATCATCGCCGCGAGCGACACCCCACTATCGCTCCCACCCGGTTGTGCTCACACATATGCGACCTATTGTTTTCCTCGGGAGCGACGACTTGAGCTGATAGAAGGAAAGGGCACATTGCGGACAGCTCGCTTGGAGATTGAGAGGGTGCCAAAATTAACGGAGCTACTGCTGCTGTGGCTCAGCTTTCATTTGGATCTTTGATCGAGCGCTGCAATTAGAGCCAGACGCACCATTTTTTGATTTCCTTATAGGTTACCTATCGGTATATTTCCTTATCGGTCTGAAACCCTAAGATCAAACAAACTATTTATTGAACAAACTATTTAAATCTATCGAAATTCCATGTTGTCATAACGGATATAAATCGTTCGCCATCTAGTTATATTGATTTGCCTGTTCTAATCTAGATGAAAGTAGACTTTACTGGGAATTAAGAGCCTTTTCAATAATTATATCGATATCAAATATAACATAGATAAGTCCAATATATTAGCCATTCTCATCCAGAAGTATGTTTATATATGTGACCAATGTGCGTAGGAACAAGTCTGCCTGTTATAAATTACATTTTCCAACCAAATGTCTGATCCATAAGTGTAACTCCTTTCGCAGATTATCCAGGCCGCTATATGATAATTTGAGCTGACAATCTAAATATATATTATTATTTACTTATAATAGAGAAAGAACCGATGCATATTTACTCTTTAAAAGAAGAATTTATTATCAGGTGTCGTATACTCCATTAATAAATATACTTATGTGCAAATACTTATTTATTACCCTTTGAACGTAAAAGAATGGAGCAAATATTTTAAAGCGACATTCAAAAACGCAAGCGAAAGTTTGTCTAGTTGCATCAAGTTTTTTTATTAAAAGTTCACGAGAGTGTTAAAGCCCTAATGGATGTGTTGAACGTTCGTAATCGATCGATTTAATTTAGATTAGCTATAATAATTAACTTGTGTAAAACACCTGCTGCTGTCAGATTTATAATGTAGTTATAGTAATAGAATAAGGTTCCTTGGATGTGACTGAGAAAATTGTGCGTGAAAATGGAAAAGATGAGGAAGAAACTCGTATACTAAGAAGTAAGTCTCAGCGAGCGTGCCCACGAAGGTATTTACAGATAAGGTATAGACATCAGCGGATTGCAAATTCGGGAGAAATCAAGGGGAACACCGCTACCATTATTAGGCTATTCATGATCAGCGGGACTCGAGACAGCAAATACGCTCGTCGTCCGACGGCCATCAATATCAGGTATACGACACGAATCTTGTCTTCATACAGGCAATGCTCAACCATCGGTACAAGGATCACCCGTGCAGGAAGCGCATTATGACGCGAGTCCCTGGGCGGTCTCTTCCGTTTGACGTATCATCCATCCTCGTCCGCCTACACGTCGGCCAGAGCGCGTGCGTCGCTTGCATTGCGCATTTATCAATCACGGGTCCCACCGGGCCGCGACTCGGGCACAAGGAAGTCTACTGTACTACATTGCGCGTGAGGAGATCGCGAGTCGAGACCCTTCATCAACTCCTTCTAACCATCGCCTTTTTTTTATTAAGCCTGTCTATGAGACGCAACTTATACGACTAGTTGTCTGTTTTAAAAATTATTTTTCATCTCGACTTTTATCCCTTTACGTGCGACTATCGTTAAAAGGCTTTCAAGTTTTCCAACGTGGTGTTCGAGTAACATGATGGCTCCCTTTCTCCACGTTCATTAGCATTGATTT
Organism: Wiebesia pumilae; assembly: GCA_018907045.1. Taxonomy (NCBI): domain Eukaryota; kingdom Metazoa; phylum Arthropoda; class Insecta; order Hymenoptera; family Agaonidae; genus Wiebesia; species Wiebesia pumilae. The sequence goes on from JACCHZ010000116.1 coordinate 10,671,315, forward strand.
ATAAGTACAAACTCATTTTCTAGCGCTCGATGAAAGTAAGTAACTTTATAGATTAGAAACCTAATATACATTTCTCGCTTCTACATTCCTTTAAAATGAATAACTTAGAATTCGCTGACAAATAATTATTTCTCAATGGTGCCAACCTAGTTCGCGTTTAAAGTTCATTCCTATAGGTGTACACATTAAAACCAAAACTTGAATTACGGCTCTATATTAATTTTACGATACAATAATATTCAAGTCACCGTATAAATTGCAACCAATTTCATTGTATTCAAGGATTAATAGATGATTGGATATATACCAAAATATTTCTGGAATATTTCTTGAAATGCAAAAATTAGAACGAAAATTTAACTTTGAACCTACGTGTACTTAGAATTTTCAATAAAGTGATTGCTCCTCAAACTTACCTGCAACATAAATAAACGATTGGAATTAGATGTATATTCATATAGAAGTTGAAAATGTTTGATTATTTGGAACTTAATTAATGGCATTCATATTATTTCTTCGTTTCTATACATTTAAAAATAATATTAATAACGATACTCACAATAATAGTGAATTTTATTTCGTAACAATAGAATTCTAAATTCACGAATAAAAATACATTTATTTGAGATTTGAATTATCTAATTGGTAATGAATTACTACAAAACAATGAATAAGATAATTTATAAATTACTGAAGAGGGTTCGATTAAACAAAGAAGTACTAAAGATGGCAAATGTAAAGCTTTATAAAATGAAGATGTACGTAACCAAATATGTATTAGAAAATACTCATTTGAATCACAATATTACAATGGTTTTATAAAGGGTGATTGTTCCTAGTGATTGCTCCTAGGATTAACGTTAAAAATGCTGGTTTAGACTAGCGATTTATAGTTTTCATACTGGTATCGCTTGTACAAGACAATGCATATATATTTGATAAAGTTATACGCATCATATATATATGTACGATGCATACATACTTATCCACATGTAGGATAAAAACTGCACGAATGGTTTAAATTTAAATACAGTTAATGCGTTTGCAAGCGGTAGTAATCATCGAGCTATGCCGATACTTATTCAGTTACTTACGCTCCTATATAAGTTGGGCTTTAATGAGCTTATTAAAAGTGAGATTCATTTGTTGAAGCTGTCAGGGACAAATATAGATTTTACGCGGGTAGAAATGCGTTTCGTACGTGTTTATTGTGCGCGTGCTACGCATCAAATACGAGTTTAGAGCCGTAACGCATGAAGCGAAGCTGAACTTCTTCTGTACACATAAATGTGTGAAAAACTGTATTTAGTTATAAGATATTCAAAGTTTATTTACGCCCAGTTGTTTCATATTTATGATACTAAATGAATATCAAAAATATTGAAGGTATAAAATTCATTTGTTATTTGAAGAAATTCCTAGTTTTAGTTTTAACAAAATTATTGATGTTTACTGTTGGTGGATATTTGAATACTAAAACTACTCAGTTTGCCCGTGTATTATTTTATTGTGTACTATTAATATTGCACTTTACATTATAAGCTATCCTTCTTGAATTGTAAATTAATTCTGTGTCTAAAATAAGTAAAGGTTTGTTATTTATCCTACTTTAACGCAGGAATCTTACATACAGTAGTAACTATTTTCAACGCATTACCGTTAATCACGCTGCAGATTATGTAAACGTTGAAATGGAAACGTAATCGTTTCTCAGCTTTGATGAAAAGCGACTATAAATTCTTATTTTGAAAAAAAATTATTCTGCATTATTTATTGTTTGAAAAATGAATAATATAAAAATCAAGTCAACGATAAAAATAATCTCAAGATATCAAAAAATAAGTCTAAAATAAAGTCCATGTAATAATATTCGAAAGAGTAACTATGAAAATGAAATAAAAATACTAGGTAGGAATATGTTTAATAAGTTAATAGTTCACATAAGTGTTTGAGTCAAAACTATTTACTCTATAAACGTACCTAACTAAAGTTTCAAATTAATATTATGAATAACTTCCGCAGTAAAAATAAAGCTTTATGCCTTTTTGCATAGGGGAGCTCTAGGTTAATAGTTACCACGAACTAAACGTCATGCGAAATTGCGCGTTGTAGATGTCAACTGGGTTCAGAGGAAAAGTGTAGGGTGCTGTCATTACAATTAATAGTTATTATATATAATTTTAAAAATAAAATTGGTATGCAAAATGAACTGCATTTTTCATCGATTGAATAATGTTTTTTACAATAATTAATACCATGGTTTTTAATCACTTAAACATTGTTTCTTCCAAATGACAATTATGTGCAAAAATAATTTTCACTTTTCTGTCTAATATTTTAAAGTGGAAAACAACTTTTTCATTTACTAATTCCATACCTTTTACTACGCTTATCTTACGACAGTTATTTATTCTGCATTAAATTATAAAAAGGTATTTATTGTTCAGAACTTATTTTATTTACAAACTTCATTATTTAAAGCATGTTTTACTTTTCAATTAATATTCAAAACTAATTTCTATATTTACAACATGTTTATGTATCATAGGCATAAGTAAATTTTTCAAACAATAGAGTAAATGTTATTCACGGTATGTAATTCAAAAATTTTAATAAAGTTTCCTTGGAGTACAATGCAACCAAAAGTATCTGTTATTTTTTAAACTGATTTTGAAGTTCTAAACTGCTTTATCAAATGATGTTAAAAACTTGCATCGAAAATAAAATATTTTTAATTCTTTTTTCTTTGAAAATGGTAAAAAATTGAATAAAATTTTTACAGTAGAATGTTTTTATTGAATAAACCAATGATTTTTTTAAATATTAAAAAATTACAATACTCCAAAATTTCGATCATATTTCTAGAAATTTTCAGTCTCACTCATAGTAATGAAAATAAATTTCTTCGCAGAGTTTGGTTGAGATGTCTTAACTACTTTACGAACCGTGATGAGATGTGTGCATATATAAACACCACACCGACGTTTTCTAAAAATTGCATATTCCGACTCCGAAAGTCATGAAACGTATTTGTACAAGTTGAAAACATACAATGTAATTATTGTAGTGATTCAAAGCTCTCATTTGGAAAATGATGTAAGGAACGAATAGATATTTAGATCCCAACATTATTAGGTAAGAAGTCTAGAATGAATAATTGATACAAAATACGAATTTTACGCACTAAACTAACATCTGTTTAAAAGAAATTATGATCAACTAGGATATTTATTTTTATGCATTAAATTTTTATTTCAGTGTCTTATTCGTTAAATCATCTTTCTGTATTGTCACCGTCATTAGTACTTGATAAATATGTATTTTCTTTTCTTTTTTTCGGTATTTGTCAAATTATCATTTACATCTAGCAATTTACATCACTCATCTAGCATGACATCAATTAACAGTATCTTGAATTTTATAGAAATAATTTTCCGAATAGCCAGAAACGTAATTAATGTGTTTCTGATAGATTCGAATAATAATCCTACATTAAATAAGCGTGTGGTTTGAAAATTGAACGGCGCAATGAAATAGTAATGAAAATCGTTAGAATAAAGCCGAGATTAAGTAAAAATTTATAAAAGGTGAGAGTCATGGGGAATGTGTTCAAAAATTCTAAGCAGGCGACGACTCAATTGAATTATCAGAAGCGCCGCACACTCGTAACTTCATCGTGCGTTAGGAGTTGCGTATACCACGAGCTCATTTCCCGACTCTCCTCGTAATTTACGAAAAAAGGCAAAAGAAGAAAGAGCAGAAAACAAAAAAGTCCCTTCGTTGCCGCCATCGACTCGGTCGGTTGGAAACTCGGGCTCCTTATGAGCGGCCGAGCGAGAGTTTAGGCCCGCATAGCGTATAAAACCCGCGGCGCAGTCCTGCTAATTATAGACTCCTATTTATTTTATTTACGCGAGCGCGCGCGCGCACATACGTGCACCGATGGAGAAGACCAACGCTTTCGCTCTTTCTCTCGCTCTGCCATAAATCAAAATTCCATTTCAACGTTTTAACGAAGGATCAAATAAAACACTTTAATTGACGTTTTTACGGCGCTCGGCAGCCGAACTCCTGCGCGCGAGTAGCCGCCACCGCCGCTGACCCTGTGTACGGCGACAGCCGAGAGTTTTGCACTCGACTGAACCGATTGCAAGCCCCGGATAGCCCAGTTGAGCCCCACACCAGTGATTTCTGAACGATCCGAAACCCGCCCGACCGCTTTGGCTTTCTTTCCCCAGCACCCTTTCAATTGCGAAAGGGTCCACGCAAAGAGGGTAAAAGAGGAGGAGGAGGTCGATGAGGAGTAGGAGGAGCGCCCTTATGACGAATTTCGTTGCTTTTATCATCGCTCGATCAAGCTTCTCCAAAGTCTGTGAATACAAGTATAGTGTCGTCTATCAACTCGATACTTCAATCGCATTTCTCATTATTTAAAACAATTTTGAAATTATGAAATTTCAATTAAAGTGGAACACCAGATCGAATTCTCCTACATGTTTGCGTCTTCATTCCTGCATTAAAACCAATGAATAACATTGTAAAATACACCATTTTTTAATTTTTAGTACGTAATTAATTTTTATATCAAAACAGCACTTTAAGCTTATAAGATATCTTTGACAATTAACTGATCACCCGATAACTCACTCTAATTTAGGAATAATCGATACTTCTTAAGAAACGAAATTAAAATAAATTGAAAATTTCTATTATTTATTCGGGAATTTAGAAAAAATAAATTTTATATGCTGAATTTGAAAAATTTCATACTTACTTTGAAACTCTTGTAAGTGTTTAAAAAGCAGAAGAATATCTTAATTGAAGACTTTTCTTGCATCGATAAGAAAATAAAACAACTTTGATTATCGAGAATGAAAATTTGCCAAAAACTCAAATGTAGACGATATTTTTCGCTTATTTGCGTATCTGCGTTCTAATAAGCTCATGAAAGAGCGATAACATAATTTTTACTAATCTAATAAAGTCCATACCATTAATAGACTTTCATAAATTACCTTCATAAAACGCTTCACATCAAGCACTTAATGAATAAATTATTAAAAATATATATAATTCAATACTTTTAAGGACTGATTGCACAATTTTCGCCTTTAAAAAGAAATACATGCTTATTATCGCGCACAATAAATGTCTAAATATTATCGTTACAATTTTTTCAATTATTTGTGAAATATCGTTAAACTTTTCATCATTATAGAAATTATAGAAACTAATGAAAGTAACGAACGAAACTCATATACTTGCGACTTTTACATAAAAAGTTGCATAATAAATTTTATACTATAATATTGGCTCTACAAATTGCAGATCACATACGAGGAACAAAGGAATTCTCTTTCGGCAGTAATCGAAATGGCAAAATCCGCAAGATTAAGATATACTCTGTTATATATCTGCATACTATCAAATAAACTAGAGAGAGATAAAGAGAGAGGTGATAAGCAGACGTAGAGAAAAGCTCGTACGTGACGCAGCCGTGTGACTGTTTATGTATTCCTCAGCATTACCGCCAGTGGCACAACCTCCGCTTTCACCCTCTTCGAGAGTCGCTTCTCGAGTTCCGATACAAATCCCAAAGGTTGAATTAGCACCGAGTGTTTTGCTTGTCCGTCGTTCCCTTTCATGGATGCTTTCCGTGCTGGAATCGCCCATACAATCTTTAAAAATTACTTACGTTTACTTTCGTATTAATTATTATCTCAGCATTCTTTGAGATATTTAAGCATGTATGACATCAAGAAACTGATTTTTAGTTAATGCATTTATATACTCACTCATCAGTTATTTCTCTTAAATATTTTTTAAAATTTTAATAAATATTCACATTCTTTTATAATGAACGATCGAACAAATACTTTTTATCTGTCTAAATTATAATAATTTATTCTTTAAAATACGAAAAAGGATGTTATAAATTTAAACTCGTATATTTGATGGAAAATATCAATAAGTCATAAATCATATATCCTGCAAAACTTCCGATGACAATCATTAATGGAAATCTAATATAAAGATTAAATTTTATTAATTTATTCAAGTGACTGAATTATAACTGACTTAAGTGAAATTCAATTCTTAAATTGAGGTTTAGTTACATTAGAAATCATTGCTACCAATATATCGTAAAATGGTAATTAAATAAAAGGAATCTATATATTTATATATCCCGAATCATAAAAAGCTTGGGATATGCTAAAAATATGACTCGAGTAATTCAAAAGTAATTAATAAAATTTAATACTTTTAACCGTTACAAGAGTTTAAAATGTAATAAATTACATAGTTTCAAAATAAATGCATATTTTTCACTTTAGAATCGTACCTTTAGTAAATGTGTATTTGAATGAATGCATCGAATAACTAAAATAAAAATGTGATGAAAGTCGACGATTTATTGCAGAAGCTACTTTCTCAGTGATTTAGCGTTAAATTCTAGTTCATTCACCCATCTAAGAAATAAAAATCCAACATCAAATATCTAGAGAATTATGATTAATAAAAAATTCAAATTTAAATCCAATTAAAAATTTAACGAGATCACGCGGATTCTAAACGATAAGAAAACCCACTAGAAATGTTTCGCCAACGCTTTTATACAGCGTCCACTTTATTATATGGTCAAAAAAGGCTATAAAAGTAGCTCCTTTCTAAACTTTACGAATCCCTCAAGAGTTCCTCAAACGTCCATCTCTCAATCGCGACTGCGGCGCCGTTGGCTCAAGGTCGCACTCGAACAAGCCACCAGTCTCGACCCGATCTATCTCGTTTCTCCATTGAACACACCTTCTCTCTCACTCACGCATACACACTCGCTCGCTATGACTCTGGCAATTATGGCGGACACAGTCTCCTCCCCTCCGTAGGGTACGAAAATCGGTTCACGCCATCCGGTTCGTCTTTCTATCCTCTCATCTGATCGCATCAACGTCTTCCAGGAAAGATATGATTTGCGAGAGAAGGAGAAGGAGCGAAAATCAACGTTCCACTTTTCTCTGGATTTCGCAGGAAAAGGTTAAATTTTGGTACAACGCTCGAAAATCACCGATCGATCCCGTACGACCGTATGTGTACACACTTGTGGGTGGCTGGCTACAGGTGTGCGCGCGAGTGTGCGTGTGGCAGCACATAATGCGGCACCGATCCTAAGAGAAAAATACCGGTGTTGATTATACACATACGCGTCTTCGAAGAGGAGAGAGAGCGAGAGGCAAGGCTATTGTTAAAAGAGAACGAAGAACCTTCGCTCTAACTTCTCCTCCAGATACACGCGATTATCCATAATTTCGTTCGGCGGCACTTGCTGCCTTTTTTTAGCGCGAATCTTGCATTAAAGACAAGCGCAGAGAGTTTAAGCGAAAAAGAAAAAGTCAAGGAGGGTCGCCATGAGATCGTTTTCTGTCGGGCGCCAATCAATAATATTAACCGACTCTCTCTCTCTCTCTCTCTCTCTTTCTCTGTATGTGTGTCTCGGTGTGAGTGTATGTATGCAGGAAAGATGACTATAAATGCGGCGCTTCGTAAGTACCCTTGGATTATTATAGTAATTTCCGTCGAGGCTGAAAAGATGCGCAGAGCATACTGCGAAATGCTAACGCGACATAACCAACTATGGGACGAAATCACTTTTTTCTGTCTTCGCGGGATTTTTCATTATCGCTGCTTTTTATTCATTCTCACGCCCGAGAAAAGTAATTTTGTTACGACGGACAAAATGCGGTTAGGTCACTTTTAAGTTTTTCGACCGTCCTTCCTTTTCTCTTTCTTACCGTGTACGTCTTCTACATGATTAAGATGAATCCTCTTTCTTATCCATGAACTCCATTCGAATTAACGTTGGCCTAGAATCTCTTTAATGGTATAATGAGGTAATTTTACATCGAAAATTAATGTTGATCGAAATTAAAAGCTATTTCTCTTTAACTACTAAAACCTGTTGTAGACGGAATGAATTTTATTTCATAAAGATGAATATTCTAAATACTCCACTGAATTAAAGTGATAATTTATGTGTATTACATTCGGCTATATGCTGTAATTATAAATTGATCTGATCAAAATATTTTGTTATTACTTACAAAAAAATGTTAACGTATTTGTTCTTTTTTTAAAAAATATTAATATTACCTTGTACATCATAATAAGTTAATATGCAATTAAAAATCATTTTTCTTTTTTCTTTTACCTGAATAATATTTCATCGTTTAATCGTGTCCTAGTTATTCTCGACTTAAATAATAAATTAAAACTAATACGTAAATTTTTAAAGAGCTCTTATCTATCAAAGTTATATCTCTTTTAATAAAAGCTAAGCATCTGTAAATATTGGAATACATCAAATGTTGTAGCAAATATCATATTATTATGTGTTCATCTATAAATTATACAAGATTGTTATGCCCAATTTATAACTTTAAAATAAATCACTGTCAAATAAATGAATTTAATTTAATATTAATCATTTATTTTCATCTAGACTTTTTTTTTAATTTGAACTGTTCCTCGAAATAATTATTGTAACATTGATAGAAGACATTTTCTTAAATATTTTCTCTGACTTCGGTTGCACAAGATCAATTGGCTAATTATTGTAGAAAATAATACTTTAAATACTTATTTCTTTTATGTTGGAAACTTCGAAAATATCTACAAAACAAAACACACCCACCGTATAAATAAGATAATAGAAAAAAGTTAAGCAGAACTCAGTTCAATCTTTGACTATTATAGACCACTCTACTTTGCATGTAATTGCATGATTTTGAAAAATTGAATGAATTTTTTGCACAGACGTTTCCTTGTGAAAAATACTTTTCTCAGCCGCAAAGATAAATAGAGTGGAAACTCATTTTTGTTTCTCAGATTTTTATTTTATGCGTGATTTCATACCTTGTAAGCGTTTGCCGCAAGTGATTTAAAGTTTCACACACTTTCTCAGAATATTCTAATCCGAAAGAATTTTTATTTCGAAGGTTAATTCAGAACCGCAGCTGCTGAGTAGAACAGGAGTAGTGGGACAGAGAAACGCGCGATGGCGCGAGGGAATATTTCATCAGTCCATCGGCGACCGAGTTTTACGATTGGCGGCGCCAAACGATCGCGCTAGTGAGAAGCGAACGGTTCGAGGGTAACGCTAGTGGACGAATCTCTTTCCTCTTTTTTTATACTCATCATCTTTCACTTGACTTTGAGGATAATAATACTTTCTTGAGCCCCCTCTACTTTTGCCCGTTCATTGGTTGTTCCTTGTGTTGTACACTCTTTCTCTTTTTCCATTTTCGAGCTTATATATATGTCACTAAATACAAGTATAAGCCTGAGTCGACGAGAGTTGCCTTCTTTATTTTCCTTAGCTGGGGGCTTGATTCTCGTAGTTTTACGTTTTACGACGGTTTGCGTTACAACTTATTATTATAGTTATTTCTCCTTCTCTACATTCGTCCTCTTGTTTATGTACTTTTTTTCTCTACTTTTTCGGCTATTCTTTGGCATTATTTTTTTGCTTATTGCGAGTTTCACTGACTTTTTTTTAGTTCTTACCACTGCTTCGCGTTAATAACACTTAATTTCCCAGTTAGATCTTTTATTTCTCCAATACTGCGTTTTCCTTCTCTTCTTTTAAAAATCTCAATAATGATTATACAATAGTTAAATAAATTACTATATTTCTATTTCTCAGCTAAATTTATTGCTTTCTTAATTTCGAAAATACAACTATAACATATCAAATTGATATTTATCGATATTATTCAAAAAAAATCGGCGAAGCTGAAAATATAAAAGGTATATATACGAAGCGAAAATTTCCTTGATTTAAATAATAAATATGGTATAAAATAGAAACGATTTTAACAAGTTTATGATTCTTTAGAAATTGGCCAATGTAGAAAAGTTTGTTTAACCTAATTTCAATTCGTTTTGAATCATAAACACATTTGTCTAGTAAACAATTAGAAGCATGATTCAACGCGTATTGTACTTATTAAAATAATTTGAAGCCCATGCCAGGTAGATTTTCAACAAAACTTTAGATTATTTTGCTTTAATCAAATATTACTACGTTATTTTCATTAAAACTATAGCAATAAAATTGATTGTTTACAAATTTATATAATCTTAAATTTAGATTTCGCGTATCCATATTTACATATCCGTCATATTATGTGGCAACTTTCCCATATTTATTGTCAACCTGCCTGTAAAACTGGCAACTACACAAGTTATATTATTTATGTTGTAATTTTTAAATTTATTGAAATGTGATACTTACAATAAGTTTACATGCAAACGTATTACTAGGAGCATTAATAAGACAAAATATGTTTCAATGAGCTTAAAAAAATGTGCATTTAAATGTTTATCAACCGATACATTTATTTAGTTGCTTGAAAATAAAAGTAATGAATAAAATTAAATGTATATCATATTTATTTAATTATCCGTCAAATATAGAATAATAAAACTAATAAATAAATTTAATATTGCAGGCAAATGTATGTGTTGGAATGTAGTGTACATAAGAGTGCGACTTGAATTTGTTTGAAGCTACAAACGTAACCAAAAGACCTTCTACTCGCAATAACTAAAAAAATGATTGAGCGAAATACTATACTTATTATATAATTTTTGCAAGAAATAAGTATCAAGTTCAGAGAGAAACAATTACATCGTTAGATTTAGTAATAAATACAAGATACGAATGTGCTTAAAAGCTAGTCTATTAGGAATCGCTTCCTCTCTACATTCAACCTCTCCGCTTCCATAATTTTCTCCTTTTCCCCTTGCAGCTCCAACGAAGTCCTTCCTCCCTAACTCTTATCTTGAGCGACTCCTTCCTATCTCTTTCTTTCTGTTACTTTTTTACCTTAACTGTGTCCCCCCTTGCACACTCCATTATTATACACGTCCGCAGATACACAGCTATTATACCTTGGCCGCCATCGCCGCAACCGCACAGACGAGATGAGCGTTTATGTGTATTTGCACATGCACACATACACCTTTGTACGATCTCCTTCTCCCCCAGTAATGCCGGCCATAAAATTAAATTAGGGTTATAACACGATTTTTCACAAAGGTTCTGAAAGAGAGAGCGAGAGAGAGAGAGAGAAAGACAAGAAGAACCACTCGTACGCCTTTCAACGACCGCATTACCAGCTAGCTATCTGACCACACATATATATTTCTTATTCTCATTCTCTCACTCTCTCTTTTTCTCTCTGATTCTGTAGCTTCCTACATCTATCTCGCTTTTAGTCTTCTTCCGATTTATTCTCCAACTCTAAGTTCTTTCTGTCTTTCCAATTCCAAATCCGCTTACTTGTCTTTAAGTATGTTCCACTCGATGATGCTTGTTTACTACGATCACGCTGATTACGTTCCACCGATGGCTGCCTGGATCAAGTTGGTAATTCATGTGTTCGGTTTGAAATAATATGATAGTCTTATTTCTCTTACGGTCTTAGTTTCTTTTTTATTGGCAGAGTTTGAACTTGGCTCCAGTCGAAGATATTTCCTTATGCTATGATATTATACTTCCTCCCCTTCGCTCTTTTCTCTCGCAGTATGTAATAAGTGTCCTCTAGGAGCCCCGAACGCGTTTATGTAGCTGGTTTTTGTGAAAAAGTAAGCGCCAAGAGCTGATTGAATGTTGAGCATTTTTTCCCAAGAATTTCGAAGATTGCTCTCAAGAGGTAGTAATTACGCGGGATTGGACTCTTTTTGTTTATGCGAAATTGCTATATGAACGTTTTGTTTCATCCTACGCCGATTATTCGCTATTTTTTCGGCTTAAATTATTAAAATTCATTCCGTGAAGGTTAATTAATTGGTTTCACTTTTATTATTTGCTGATTCTCATGAATATTAACTATCCACCTCAAATTTTGCTTTTTGTTATGAGTAAAATACCATTTTTTATTTAAACTTTCGCATGTATTTTGATAAACTACTTGATACTTCAAATTACTAAATTGAAACATTAACATTTAAGAAGAGTAAATTTTTTATTTTTGTTTTCTTTCTTTGCTATTAGTCTCTTCTAGGATTTATGAAAAATAAAATCGGCATCTTTTAGCCTTGTAATTTTCTTAAAAATGTTCGTTCTCAAAATGTTTCTTGGAATCAAGTTCGAAAGTAAATTCTCTCGGACGACGTTGAAGATGAAGCGCTTGTTTTAGAATCGAAAGAAGAAAAGCCTCTGGAGGGGTAAGTTTTGCAAAACTCTTACGTAAATGCGATTCGTCAATCAAATTCCATCAGACTATGACTTATAAATAAAATTGCACGCTACTCTGGTGACACTTGATTTATGATCCAAGTCAGTTTCGTCCGAATGACGAGATAAATTATTTCACCGCTGCATATAAAAACGTCACTGTGCGTCCGCGACGAGATCCTCCTCCTCGCCCCCGAACAAAACGGTAATTTTCAACTGTAAAAAAGCGAAAGAATGAAGTAAAAAGTCGTATCGCCACAAACTTTTCCACACGTAAATGCTGAATATGGATATAGGGATAAAAGTTTTTTGAAAAATAAATATGAAAAAGAAGTGCGCAAATAATGCTTACACATTAAAAAAAAATTTAGCTACTGATGGTCGGAACCGATTAGAGTATATCGGCCAACTTGAAGAGATTCAATTAATACTCTATAATAAAACGTCAGAAATGTGTTCGGTTGTAAATGATAAGGATAAAAGGAAATTGAAGTAGCTTCTTTGGAGGTATCAGAATTTTAACTGCCTTTGCCTTTCAGGGCTAACCTTTGCCTAGACAAACGGATGTGACTAATGTTAGATATGGCTTAAATATCCGAACTATTTTTAAAATTCTTCCTCTACTAATTAGGTTACTAAATTTTTTTTACAGCGAGCTCCGCTAGTAAGAAAGAAACTACAGTTGAGGTCTCATAAAACTTGGAAATTTTTTATTCATGATTCAGGCATCAAGTTATGCTTAACGTAAATCGAGGATTTTCTCAACTCTAAAGTTTAGTTTACAACAATAGTACTTGGGACAGGTTGGTTAGGATGATCGTATATTTACACTAGGATTTCAGTCTTTAGCTAAGGTTTCTTTTTTCTTGGAAAATTTGGAAAACATCCTGTGACTACTTGTGCGGACGATGCGGGTTGCGCTCACGCCAGTCATATCGTAGAAAGCTGCTTGGGCCTATCTAAGGGGTGATTTCTAATTTATGAGACTGGGGCGATGCGATGAACAGACGTCATAAAGCATGTCGCGCCTCGCATCCACATGCTGCCTACTCACCACTTTGCGTATGCCCCCCACCCCGTTATCGCGAGTCAGCCTCTTACTCTCTTTCTCCTCCTGCCCCAAAAGTTGTCTGTCTTTATGCGAAGCCGTCTGCAACAACCCCCTTTTCCTACAACTTCCACCCACATCGACCTCGCACCTACTGTGATTTGTGGTATATTTCGAATTTTCCGCGAATCTATCTCTCCCTCGCGCTCCACTCAATTTCTCATTCACGCACACTCCCTCGCTCTCTCACTCATCTTTTATTTCATTGACACAATATTTTTGTTATAGTCATTATTCATCAACTTCATTATTACCAATTCTTTTTCAGCAATATATCTATCTACCTTCACAAAGTAAATAAATATATCAATAAAGTCATTCTTATTTTTAGAAGAATTGACGAAAATTACGATTGTAGAATCACTTTTCAGACAACTCTAATATTGTTATATAGCTGAAATTTCATTTATCGTTTTCTCTCCAATTTCTTAACATAAATATTTTGTATGGACTTGCAAATTGTTCTACCTTCAAACTAATTATTACATTCCATTAATATATCACTAGTAAATTGAAGATTGCAAGAAGTCATTTTATTGACGTATCGAATAATAATAGATTTAAGAAATGTTTTAATTCGTAAAGAACTTTTATGTATAAGATGATAGAATCATTAATACGACTCCATTAAACATGACTGGGTATCTAATATTATTTATGGCGATATACGTAAGAAGTGTATTGCAATGGAATTTATTTTGTACTCGATTTCTATATATTGTAACTCCGTTTCTTCCTTATGACACAGAGCAACTCTTACGCCCGACTTCTTCTATTTGTTCTATTATACGTACACCCCACCATCTCCCTCCCACTTGTGTAGCAACGTTCAACTTCCAAGCCATTACTTGTCTTATGTAATGTTTTTGTCGATTCATTTGACTCAGAGGGATTTTAACAGCCAGCAACGAAGCTGAATTTTACGAGCAAGCCCTTACTAGTATTGCCACGACTGTAACGTAGCGCTTCTGTCACGTTATTGATTTGGTGCTGTCAAATTCGAGTGCAGTCCTGCTGTAAAACCAGTTCAGCTCAAAGCACAGGCTATTATTATTGTTTTGTTGGATGTTAAATTTCTACGAGAATAATCTGCAATAAATCAAAATGTACCGAATATGTATCATTGAAGTTTCGATTAATATAAAATTAGAGCTTTCGGAATTAACGATGGTTGGTTCAGCGGTAAAAGCTTTAAAATTATGCCGTGAATACAATACGATTCCAGTGGATATATCAATTCACAGATTTTTTCTTCTTCTAACTAACAGACGTATAGGACGTTAATCAGCCATGTTCAATTCTGTAATTATCAAAAAAATGCAACAATATAATTAACAGAATCATAATGCTCACTAGTATCTATAAGAAAAACTTACTACAGTACGTAAATATTAGCTTAGAAGATGGCATATTTATTAAATCTATGACAAATTTCATGTAAAAAACTGTTATGAATATTACATGTGCAATGCAAAGATTAAATACGAAAATCAATCTATATCTTTCATCTAAATTGCGATTCACATTCATCTTTTGTTAGCTAAGACTTATTGTATTTGAATAAATTATACCGTTTAAGCATCTTTAACTAAAGAGTAAACAATACTTAACAAATTTTCAGTAATTACTAAAGTAGCAGCACAATTTGTACGGTAATAGTAGCTATAAACTGTAAGAGTATGGAATCTCATGATCAGGTATCTCACACTAATTATAAAATTATCGTAAATATACACGAAAACTGTAATTGCAAATAGATGACAACAATTCTCTGACAAAAATGACAAAATCAGTAATAAATAAATTATGAAACTTATTTGTAAATAGTAGTGATCGATATAATTAACCTATTGATTAATTCGTAAACTGAATTTTATATTCTGTGGCTTAACGATATTAGCTTTCGTCTAACAAATTTTAACCACTACAACATTTTCATATAATTATTATTTTTATACTCGGTAATTGGTGTTGAGAATTTTTTAAATAAGACGACCTTTTTCATATGTGAAAAATAATGGACGCTTTATATTTTAAGTATTTATTATTAGTTTGGAAGGAAAGGTAGAGAGGACGATTTGTTGAAATCTGGTAAGAGGCCGTTGACAAATCGACGAGACAAGATATCGGGGACGCAGACATTCAGTATATCTATATACGTATAAGACGGAGTTCTATCTACGAGCTGTGTAATGAGCTGATTGATTGGCGTAATACCACCGTCGCCGCAGTCCGAAAGACATCATCGTTATACGAAAACTGACGTTGGCTTGTCCAGCGGAAAAGCTTTGCTCGGTCGCTCTACCCCCGTCACTGTCAATCTGATACAATGCTCTACGTCTTCAATACCCTCAACCCACTAATACATTGCCAATTAATGAACTGTTACTCAATTCTGTCATTGCCTTTTATTAATTTTATTTTTCGTGTAACTATTGTTTCTCTGTCAGAAACCTTCAGTTCTAGATTTCAAATCAAACTCACATTTGTCGATTTAATCTAAAAAGTAGTTTTTAAATATTATTTCAAGAGTACATCGCTCCATACATTGTGCATCTATCACAATTGATATTTCAACGACATACTTAATTACATTATTTTTCCCGAATGTCACGCGAACAATTAAAAAATATAGATTTATCGCTCTCTTTCTCACTCACTTACTCACTTCCGTGAAATAATATCAGTAATAATAATCCTTAAGCTAAACATAGCATAATATATTTTTGAATGTTTCTAACGTACTGGCCCATTCGTAAAAATAAATTTACTCATTTGATTATAATGAAAGTTGTAAAATTATATGATTACGTGAAAATAAAGTTTGAAATTTTTTCTTTACAAAATATCTACGAATATCCAGAAATATTCTTGATTTCAATTTTTATTAGAGAAAAAAAAAGTTTCCAAATTTAATCTTAAAACAGTACTACTTCTTCTCTGCGAAAAAGAAAAAATTTCAAATTTTAATAATCTGAATCATTCTTTATTGATGTTGTTATTGTAATACGTAATTATTGATCTATAAAACATGAGAATTGAAGCTAAAGTAGATCCTCCGAATAATAGCTTAATCAAGACTTTTATGAAAAATTCATAAAATAGACCTGCAATGCACACAATGAAGTTGGTCCAATTAACACTTCCCCCACCCTTCTTTTACAAATCAATACTTACTAAAGTCTTGGTAAGAAAAGGTCATTCATTCCAAGCGAATAATTCACTTAAAGCAACTAAGGCCTGGCGGGACGTCACACGAGACAACTGTACAAAGTCTCTGATAATGGTAAATTGCATTTGAGCGCTATCTCTCACGCGTCCCCTTGAAAGAAACTGAAGATGCCCGGTCGATTTCGTCTCCTCCGCCACCGCCGCCGACATCATCGTCGTGTACACTTGTCAGTAGTAGTGGAGAAGGGAGTAGTATCGATTAGCCACGCGTCAGCAATGGGTCACTTTACGTGGACGATACCGTCACCGCTGAAAGTCAGAAATCCTAGGTACATAAGGCTAATCGGAGGCGGATGGACAGAAATGGTTTAATGCAGTTGATTAAAATCGAATTCTTTTTGACCACCGCAGAATGCAGAGAGCGACGAAGCCAATAAATATTGATCTTAGGTGTGCAGACAGAATCACTTTCTCTTAAATACTTACACACATGCATACGCAATGATTCCCCTACTGCGTTTTGTGTCTAAACATTTATTTTCATCTCGAAGACAGTTAGTAGGTGCATCTCCTGAATCTCTTGTAATACAGAATTTTATTTCTTCTTTCAAACAAATTTAAATAAAAGAGATTTTGAAAATTGTAGTTATTATTTATTTTTGTGTAAATATTTCGCTAAAATTGAATTGTAGTAAAGGAAATTTTATGAAAACATATTTTTTCTACAGCACATAAAGTTATAATTTACAATAGAAAGTATTAAATAAGTTTCAAATATTATTGTATTATTTAAAATTTAAAAATCCACCAAACTTCAGGCTCCAAATATGTCGTTAATAAGAATATGAAGAACTATTTATTAAGTTATATGTGTATATATATATATATATATATATATATATATTAAAAATAATACTAACACATTTATAAATCATTAATGTTTAGATAGAATAGTATTTTATAATACTGATGATGTGCTCACAGTTATAAATATATTACCATTAATTATGATTACACGTATTATAATATACATTTTCTAAATAATAGCAATAGTTCTTATTAAAATACCAAATAATGAACTCTTCAATTTACTTTCTAATAATTTATATATATTAGTCAAATTAGAATTCGAACGTAATGAGCACCTTCTTAAGAATATGTACCTTAAACAATTAATGTATTGCGTTTACATTCAAATACAAATAAAATATATATTTGGAATAATTACTGATTCAAAGTTTACGAATTACTTTAGAGTTGTTACATTAATAATAATTAGGATTATTTTTAAATAAATAAGTATTCGTATTTTTATCGATAGTATTTTTTAATTGCAAGTTTTACAGACACTGAAAAGTTTTTCTTTTGGTAACTAAATATGAATTATTAAAAAATGGAAAGTGAATTTTTTATTACTAAACTTCAAAATTAATTTTACAAGTTTTTTCTAGTAACTGCAATAAAATTACTAAAAAGTGTTCGTGTTAAAATATTTGAAATACAAAATATATGACAATATGTATCATGAGCTTGGTAAAAAAAGAATAAAGAAAATTTGCATTGGAAAATATTCTGATAAAATTAAAATTTTCATTGGCTTCTTTGCGTAGCATAATTATAGCGATCGACTTAAAAAAAATTATATCGAAACTTTTTATCGTACAGTTGAATTTGTTTTTTTTCGACTGTTTAATTTAGTCAAGCATAGTAGTTGCAAACGAAGCCTCAGCTTTATTTGAAAAATTATTTTAGTCGAGAGTTTGTTGATAAAAGAACAAGTGTATAATAAAAAATGTGAATAAAAAGAGATAAAAGTATAGAGAGCGAACATTAAAAAGAGATGTAGGTAAAGCGTAGATGGGTGAGAAAAGAGTAGAAGAACTGTTACGCGAGAGCATTTAGTATCAACTCGCACACGAATCAAGAGAGCGCCTAATTAAGCAAGAGTGAGGGAAAGAACAAGAGAGACAGATAGAGAGAATTACTTCAACTCTATCAACATGAACTGTGCGCAGAGGGTCAAGGGAGTAAACGCGGCAATTACTCATGGAGTTACGTGCGCGTGGCTGTTACAACTGCTGTCGTACTTTTCGAAAAGCAGTGCTGTGGCCCTTTGGTTAATGCGCTCAATGAACTCTCTCTCTCTCTCCTCATCCTTTCCAAGCCTATTATCGTACTCGGCATTTTTTCATCTCTTGTCAGCAAGCGAATGAAATGTTTTGCTGAACACGAAAATAGCCAAGTGTGAAGGATGCGTTTTAAAGTTTGAACAAGAAGCGCAATGTTTGTTATATAGCACGGGCAGATAATGGACGGATGAAAATATAATATAATTTTGTTAGGCTTGTTACATTCTCACTTTCAAATTTTTCCTTAATAATTTTAATATAACAGTTAACAATTCGTGGTAAAGCTTGATAAATTGCTGGTCATGTAAGCTATTAAAATGCGTGATAATGATAAATTCAGTCTTTTTATACGTTATAAGACTTGTAAATAACTATATTCTTTTATGTATTCATGGCAACTTTGAATATATTTCAATAAATGAAACTGCAAATAATGAGTCCTTGTAAAACAGATAGGGGTATTTTTAGAGGTTGTCAATGAAATTTCAATACCTTTTACCTTAAATTTTAATGTTTACCTTAATCAATTAATACGTCCATGGTGAAATGTTTCACACGACTATGGACATACTTCCACTATGTATACGATACTGCACTACGATACTGTAAAAGTGCAACAATTCATAATTTATTCATAAATAGACTAGATTTTAATGCAATATTTTATTATTTGAGATCGAATATCTTATATTTAAAAAATTCTTTTTATAATAAATACTGAAATTCAAGAGCGCAAGCTTAGATAAATCAACACATTTTACCGGATATCAGTAAGATACCTAACCATTGTTTATTTTCAGTGTAAAAAATAAACGATAAGATATTGCACGAAAGCATTTCTCATCGTATCGTTACATATTTTTCTACTTTGATAGAATGTCATAACGCCAAGACGTTAAAAAACGTTAAAATATTGTTAAAAGACACGTTTAACATATGTTTCAAGTAGAAACCAAATAGCTTTTCAAAACAAATTTATTAGAAACATCTAAACTGTTGTCTGATACTGCAGATGAATTTATTAAAATAAAATCTCTGACAGTATCACAAGTATAAAGAAAAATATTCTTGTCTTCGTAATAATTAATAGATTTCTATTATAAAATTAGTTTATATTAGTTATTATTAGATTAATGTTTTAAAATGATAGAATTTGGTCAACACAAAGTTGATTGAAAGCAATTCTGTAATATTGTAGTAAGTAACGACCGTAGAGGAAGAAAAACTAGCAAGAAAAACAAATCCTGGAAGGCAACAAAAGTGAAAAAGCTGGAGTAAGTGCAAACTATAAGAGGACGAAAACAAACACAAAGAAAGCAGTGGCGCACAGATAAGCGACCAGGAAGAAAAGGGGTAAGCAGTAGCAGTACTAGCAGCAGTTAGCATCGAAGAAAGAGAGAGATAGAATGAGAGTGATCGAGAAAGAGACGTGCGAAGGAGACGTGGGAAAATAAAGGGGTGGGGGTAGCTGTCGCTCGCCCGGGCATTGGAAGCAGAGCAGACGTCTTCTGACCCGGCCGCCGCCGGTGGCTCAACTCAACTCAACTAGACCATGCCAGTAGTAGTAGTATGTATAGCGGACGCGCGGCCAAGCATACGGGGGCCGAAGGGTCGGAGGGGTCGGCAAAGGGCTAACACGGGAGAAACGAAAGACTGCTCCTGCTACTGCATGTGTAAGAGAGAGAGCGCGAAAAGAAGGTGTGGGTGGTCGTCAGAGAGAACGGCCGGTCGAGTTCGATGGGTGGGTGGCTCCTTGTGAAAGGAGGGTGATGGCAAGCAAGGCAGGTTATCGATCGGAGAGAAGTAGAGAATGAGAGAGAGAAGCTTTCTTCTGACGGCTGACGAGGCCGTCACGCGAGACGAGTTGAGACGGACGCGGACCGACGAAAGAGGAGAAAGCCAGATAGAGAGAGTGGGTGGGAGAAGTCTCTTGACGCCTATGTAGGGGGAACTGCTACTGAACGGAGTGAGCGATGCTTTTGTGTGAAAAAAAGAAAAAGAATGGAAAGAGATCGCAGCGTATCATCGTATGAAGACGAGACCGAAAGAGAAAGAGAGAATGCGAGGATGAGACGAGCAAAGGGCAGAAGGGAGGTTTAAATTGTAAAGGGTCGGAAGATGGAGAAAGAAAGTACTTTGCCTCCCCTTGGGCGCTGCTTCTCTCTTACTCTCTATCTGGATATAACCTGTAAAGGCAAGAGAGTGAAGCAGTACTGCCGACGAAATATGTGCAAGTGTGTATTTGTGCGCGCGTGTGCGTCTGGATAGAGACTAGGTGTATCTACTGCGCACAACCGCCGTCACCGCAACGAGTGGTCGCCGTTCTGTCCGTCTCGCTTCAACTTTTGCGTGTTTTACTGGGTTTTGAGGCTATATTTTCCGCACCCCTTCTACGCCCTCGCTTTTCACGGTTCTGTCCATCCACAACACTGTTCTTTCATTTTTTCTCTTGTATTTCAAATACACCATCCTTAAGGTCCTTCTTTAGCTGAATTTCTCTACAGTCCCATAATTACGAGCTGAAATTGTGTGTGTATATATTTACATGTAGCACAAATAAACTTATATATATAACTATGCCAGCCATATTATTTATAATGAATAAATTATTCAATGATAAGTATAATATTAAGAAATAATGGAATCATAAATTTGAATCATATATTACGACAAAAGGTAAAAACATTTGTTTAAAAATTAAAAATCTTTTTTCCTATCTTTTTTTTAAGTTAATTAAATATTACAATTTAAGCTCAAATTAATTTAGCATTAAGTTCTGATACTAATTATTTGATTTAACCTATTCTATCTTTATGAAATTGTAAAATATTTATTTAATAATACTAATTATAAATTATTTTTCAAATAAAAAAGATTTGCTTATTTAAACAATATAATAATCTATAAAAAATCTCTTTTTTAATTCTAGTTCTGAGATTCTAAAATTCAAATATTAAAAATACAATTCACTCAAATTTACTTCTATTTATCAGACTTAATTAATTCAACATTTCATATTTTAAAATACTATAAACTTACAGTCTTTTAAAAGCAACGTTAGATTTTGATTATATGTTACATCGACGATCTGCAAAATGGATTACTCTAATTTACTAGAAATTTTATTCAATAATTAATTCTCCTTTTTACAGAGAATTGTTTTCTTTATCTACAGCTTAGAATAAAATTAAATTATAGCAAAAATAAAGTTTGTTTTTTTTCAAGTAAAAGTTTAATTGAAATTAAAATCTTATTTCTTCTACCATGAAAAATATGATATGAAATAATATATATTATTGAAACTGCTTAAGGTAATAATTAAAACTATACTTGCAGCTAATGTCTAAGTCAATAATGGATAAATGCTGTCTTTTGCAATGATAATTTAAAAGGTCGCTTCACTGAAGTCAAGAGCTTTACAAATTATCTTCAATTATATATCCCATTACAGAATATGAATAAAATAAAATTTTATCGGAATACAAAAAAATGTAAGCGAATTCCTTCTTTCAGTGTTAAGCTACCTCTAAGAGAAATAAAAATTTGTCGGCTTTCACGTCCCCTTCCATGTATTTATTCGTCCTTCGAATGCATAATGTTTTTGTGATAAATACTTTATTTACAATTGATCTTGTGTGAATTCGCTTATAAAAATTGTCGCTTTCAGGTAAAAAGGAAGATCGATAAACTTTATGAGCTAGAATACAAAGTGAAGTCCATATAGGAGAAATGAAAAGCTATGTATTTCGTAAGTTCAGATATGGTATTTTAGTTGTAAGATCATCAGCAGCAGTTGAAAAATAAAGCCGTGATTAATCCCAGCCGAAGTGATCGCAGTCGTCCACAACACAGGTTGTCGATACAACTCCTCTCAGCGATTTAGCTATTGGACTTGAGAAGCAACAGCTCTCGCGTTGAATTGTAGAGCCACAACTCGCATAAAACCGTCTACCTACCGCTTGTACGTCCGTGCCTGTCGGTCTTGTCGGCTCTCGCAGCCTAACACCAAAAGTCACTTAAGACTTTGCTCTCGCTGCATCCACATGACATGGACTCGCCGTCGCTTAGGCCTTCTTAGATGTTGTCTTATGCGAGATGGCTTTCGATTTAAATGACTCCTCCACCGGTTTGAATAATGGACGCGGAGGTTGCGGGACAGGGTGGGCTGCAGTCGAGGGCTACTTCGACCCCTTTTCCCTAGACTTCTCTGGCATATCTGTACGGAGAACACAACGCGCACTTATGCATTTAAGGCAGCTGCAAAGTCGTGAACTATTGTGCTTACCTTCTACATACATTTATGTAATTTTCGACCGTTTCTTTTCGAGTCGTCGTTGAGAAATACCTTGCATTGGATGCATTAGAGAGTAGTCACGACCTAGTGTTTGATACTCAACGCAGTGTGAAATTACTTTACGTAAGCATGTTACCCTAATGGCTTATACTGATACATTCTTAAATGTAACGTCCTGTTCCGCAATAATCAAAATATGTAATTATCATACGATTTCGTATTCGCGATAATTTCTGAAAAAACAGTAAGTACTTTTTAGCGAATGTAAGCCAAAAATTGCTATTAGAAAATGCTCTTTTAAACTATTCTCAAATTACTTACAGAAGTAACAGATTTAGGTCATATTGAGAAAACAAATACATCCTGTATGAAATTCTGGATCTGAATTTCATATATTATTCATAGAATATACTTTTATTGCATAACGACATTTCTGGAAAAGTGCATTTACAGTTACTATTTTATACTTCATCTATACTAATTCTTCTCTAAAGAATCGCTAAAATTATTTATTTAATTTTGCTTAGTAGTTATAATAGCGTTAATAATGAAAAGCTCAAATCACTGTTGCATTATAAAGTAAATAATGAACTGGTGAATAATAATTGAGATAATTTTGTTATATTAAATATAAAGTGATTTGGTTAACCTATGAAAAATTGTCAAAGATTATTTGAATTGAGAATGTCATCAATTCCGTAAAATTTCTACAAGCAATTATTAAAGATGAAAATGAAATTTCACAAAGATAGTTTCAGAATTATCTGTACGTAAATCAATAAGCTAAAAATATACGAAAACATAAAGCTCCGATTAAAAAGGAAACAAGAATCCTTTAAGTAATCTTACAAAATATTTCAACATATTATACAATGCCGTTCCTCGTATCATTACAAAAACACTCTCTCTTACATAAACGACATTCTCTCATTCGGGCGTGGCATACATTTCGTATGTTTCCGAAAATAAAGGCCATAGCGCAGTTGACTTCCCCGTCATCAGAAGTAATAAGTCAGAAGACTCCGCTTTCTGCTGTTTTCGACAGTAGCAATCTTTCTCTATCGCGCTCTCTCTCTCTCTCACTCTCTTCTGGTGCATATCCGACATGCGTGTGCCAAAGAAAGGCGTAGATCCAATGAAGCAGCACGAAAACTGAAATGGGAACATCAATTAAAAAAGCCGAAACACTGAGAATAGAGAAATAGTGGGAGGAAGTGGGAGATAGAGAAAAGACTGACTTTGCAATCTCTTTTGATGTATCCCCACACGTACCTCCTCAGCACCACAGAATCATCGACCGTATGTCACTAGGCTGTATTTTTCTCACCACAAATTGGCTTCGCTGAAGAGGCTTAGCTTCGAATGAGGGGACGATGGACAAGTATCATATCCGCGGCTTTTCTCGTTAGTTCGTTACTTTTCATTGTGCATGGATCGCGTTTACTGATGAACCTCCACCTCGCGAGCCTTTCTCACGAGATCGAGCAAAATAACGAGGCAAATCTGTGAAAGCCGACGTATATATATGTGCACGTGTGAGTGTGTAAAGAGCGAGTGCGTGCCGACAAGCGGATTTCTTGTAAATACGAGAGACTTGCCTGGGTTTTTAAAAATATTTTTCTATCCTAATAGTTTGCACGTATCTTCGATCACTTATCCTTAAAGTTGCTGATGATGATATTCATCATTGTCATTAATTACTGATTTCACTTCGAATTTTTAGATTTTCGTATTTTCTAATAATAAATTTGTCGAATACGTCGAATACTCACAGACAGAGATCTGCTAATAACTTGGGTGATTCGATAAAGTATAACTGTCGTTAAAAATTTTTTTCGAATCAAGCGAAAAAAATATTTTAATAAATTGCAGTATTCTGTTGAAATATATTAATTTTTACAATAATTAAAAATAATTATTAGGAAGTGAATTTCTCATCTTTGTCGATCGTAATTTTTCAACGAATTTAATTTCTCTTGATTCAGACCATAATTTTAAATTGGTACATCCAAATGCTCGATGTGCTTCATTTTTTCTCTGGATTCAGATAATGACTTACATTACATCTTTTCGTTTCACACGGATACCTCTTTCTGCGCTTCCTATCGGATTTTTAGACACGGCTAATATTACAAAATTCAAAGGCAAAATATAACATACATATTAACATATACTAAGGTTAAATTAAAGGTTGGAATTTAAGAGTATGTGAAAAGTGTAATAAAAATAATTGCAATGATAATAAATTTACGTGAACCTTCGAAATCAGGAACTCGTAAATGAAAAATGACGGTATACCTATTTTGACGTATCGTGCCAAATCTCAGTCAAGAAGGGCAATGCCGACTTGAAGAAATTACGCGAAATTGGTCGTCCTTCGCTGAAGCAACAATGTAACAATTCAAATGACCAGCACCGACGACGATTCTGATCACCTGCAAACCCAAATATACGCAAGCATAAGGATACGATTTTACGAGTCTTACGAGTACCTGCTCCACTATTTTAAGATAAGCGAGGGAGGAAGAACAGGCACCTAAGAAGGCAATAATGCAGTGAGAGGGTGGGAGAGAGAGAGAGCAGACCGGAGTACATTCCCGCTGTCCGGGAAAACACGTGTCATAGCGCCCGTCACCCATTGCGCAAAACTTTCACCGCGTACTGCAACAGTCACGAACAATAGCTGAGCCTTTTGTCGGAGAGATCTTCTTCTCGGTATTGGAGTAACTGCCAGTCCGGAAATGCGTAGCGATGTCGACGACTGCGACTCATACCACTACTCCGACCACTAAGAATGGCCACTATAAATCCTTCAAGAAGGGCAAAAACTGACGCGCTTCTCTCTCTCTCTCTCTCTCTCTAGCTTTCGGCAACAGAAAACGAGAGAAGAACGCAACAAACACTTTTCTCTGACGAAGGTTCCGAACGTTTCTCAAAATTTCCAGTTAGGATTCTGTATGTGCTCACTTTCGTAATTCAGAAGAAGGCAGTATATAAGCTTCCAAAGGAAGCTAGAGACAAGAATAAATCAGATAAGATTCACATACATACAAGAGCTAAAGTAAGAGAGAGCGAAGGAGAGAGAGAGAGAGAGAGAGACTGACAGTACACGTAGAGATAGTCATAGCTAAGCAGAAGCGCTTCATTTTATACCTTAGAAGTTTTTGAACAAGGCAAGGCTTATAGATGTCAATAATTCAATTATACGTATTGTCAGAATGATTTGAATAAACTATGTATGTACACCCAAACAGCCATTACGAATGATTTAGCACCTTTAGATTTGTATTTTTATGTATTGTTAAGTAAGAAAGTTTATCATTATGAACAATGTAATTATATTGACCTTGTAATTAACCTGCATTTCAAGTAAAGTACAATTTTCTAGCCTGATTCTAATATTGCATCCATTAATTTTATTTAATTATTTGGTATATAAATTATCTAAAATGCTTTTCTAAATTCCATAGTAAGATATTATTATATTACTTTTATAATGAAAAGAACCACCACTCAAAAGTAGCAAAAAATTATTTATTTCATTGAATAGGTGCAAAAGAACATTTTATGCAGATATCTATTTTAAGAAATGTAATTATAATTGTCTTATCACAGCTTTATTAAGGCTTTTATACTTAAATAAATGAAAAATCCCAAGAAAACCTCTACTATGAATATGATATCCTATAAAATAGTTCATTGTAATATCGATTTCTTGATCCTACATGTGTAAGAATTTACGATAAAAAAAAACTTGTACGTATAAAGTACGTTCCTTCGAAAAAGATCGATCGCAGTTGGTACATGTGCGTTAATGAAGGAGCAAACTTAAATATAGTAGAACTCGCCATTTAATAAATTAGGTGCATCTTTTGACAAATCAATCATCTTGGACGTCTCTAGATGCACGCAGCATTTGTAACTAATATTTAAGACGTTTCTGTCGTGATCCATCTCTTCTCATCTCTCTTAATCTTCCTCTATCTGTATATTTTCTCTCTCTGTACTTCTCTCGCCTCCTCTTTCGCGATGCTGTATCTCTATTTCACGTTAACTCCTTTTCTCTCTTTATATCGGCGTTCGTTTAGAAATGCAGCTAAAAATATCCGAGAGAGCACAAACGAGACATTCGCACAAGTCTGCTGTCGACTACCGAAAAATACAGCTGACCGAGTCTCCTCAAATTTGAATGAAGGTTCTTGGCGATCGATACACTTCGATCTTCGGATTGTCTAATTAGATTTAAATTATCAACGTACCAATTTCTATATACGTTATTTAAAAAGTGGTGTTAATCAATTATCCCAGAACATTATTTACAAAAATCTTTATAATAATCGTTAGATGAAACATATATAAATAGACAGAATACGATTTTTTCGAAATAAGTCTTTTTTGTATATGTTATTCATAATCACCCTCGTGACTGATATGTCTGTTTTTAATTAAATCTTTCATTAAAACGAGAATTTTGTTAATAACGAGCAATTAATTTTTATATTTAATATGACTAGTTTTCACTATAAATAATAGAATTCTTAGACTATATTAATGTTATTTAGAACGTATATTTAGATGAAAAATACCCCCGAAAATTGTTTGTTACTGGCAATTT
Organism: Wiebesia pumilae; assembly: GCA_018907045.1. Classification (NCBI taxonomy): domain Eukaryota; kingdom Metazoa; phylum Arthropoda; class Insecta; order Hymenoptera; family Agaonidae; genus Wiebesia; species Wiebesia pumilae. The sequence continues at coordinate 10,698,867 of JACCHZ010000116.1, forward strand.
ATTCTTTGTGGTTATCTCGAAAGTGAAAGCATTAAAAATTACAGTAATTTATTAACTCGCGGTAAAGCAGTAAAAAGTATCGGCGAAAAAGAAGAAGCTCTGAACGTCTGATTGAAAAAGCGTGACCGTGGAATCAGTAGTCGCGCACGAGTTACTCTGGGATATGGCGCACTTCATAGCACACGGTAAAGTTGTGCAGCAACGCATCGCGTCGCGGCAAGCCAACAACTCTAGTAGCTATGGGTGTGAGAGCACGTGCGTGTCTGCGCTGAAAAAAGAGAAAAAAGAGACTAGCTGAGGGAGAGAGAGAGAGAACTTAATAACGCCATAAAACGGAACACGGTGGACCGTTTAAAAAACTAATTAAACTTTTTCGCGATCGGACACGCTTTAAAGCGTTCGTTAAAGGTCCTCGCGCTAGCTCGCGTGGACGAACTCGAGTTACTACCTAGTGTGCGTTTGGATGAACAGTTGTTCGAGCGAGTGAAAGAGAAAAAGAGAGAGAGAGAGAGAGAGAGAGCGAAACGGATAATACTCGAGATCGTTTTTCTGTTATTGCGTTTTTGCCACTGCTTCATATCTCTCTTGTTTTGTGATTTATTTATTTTCAACTTGCTTCTGCTAAAACGTTTAGCTTTAATAATTTTTTAGCGGTTTTTTATAATTATCACGATATTGGTATAAATGATACCATTTACATAGTGGCTGCTGAAATTATGAAAAGCTGTCGAGGAAAGACTAATTGATCTAGAATTGTTAAATAAGAGTAAATAACTTGATGATAATAAAACGTTTTAGCACGATCGATAACTCGATATTACGCTTATATTTAATTCGGAATAATACTTTTTTTTAATAAAAATTCTTAAGCCATCTAGATAATCCATTTGCCTCACTTTCACCTATTTTTCTAAAATATTTAATCGAATAAAATTGTAACTCTTATTAATTTACTCACGCTATTTCTGCTTTATTATTATAGAAAAATTATTTCTACTTCGTAATTTTTTTCGTTTCATTTACGACTAATAAACGTTTGTTTATTTTGTTAATATTTTTGTTTGCATGTTTATAAATATTAATATATCGTGAATATACAACAATTTTTATTTTAAAAATTCATTTTTAAATGCATTTCATTTCTCAAGAATATTAAATAAATAAATTTGTCCTTTATTTTAATAGCTTTCTGCTGAATAATTATTACACTGATGCTAATAATATTAGCATTTTTTTTAATTTAATATAAAAATGTTTTTCTTATTTTCTCAAGCCAAGAAGTTTACTTAAACTGTATTTACATCATATAAAATGTTAATCGTTATATTTTCAAATACGACAATTACATTTGATTATTTATAGGCAAAACAACATCTAGGTCCCCTTTACTACTAAAGGTTTGTTAACCATATTATTGATGCGTAGCTTGATTTAGTAATTATTATTACTGTAATCGAAGTATTTCTGAAAAGAGTCACTACTATACGTCCATTAGGAAATAATCGAAGAAAAGATTGTAAGGTATTCACAACCAAAAATGGGAATATAGCTTGTAAAAATAATGAAATGGAAATACCGTTAAACGCTACTTGGCTTTCAACAAAAGAGCTAACAAAGAATTTTTATGAGATCACACCCACAATGAAGCTAACGATAAACGAATGGTTAACGACAATGAATTCAGTTGTATGCGCATCGGACACCATAAATTAAACCGGAAATTAACCGTCCCTTTCTCCGGTACACCATAAATTAAGGAGAAAAATTAACCGTCGCTATGGTGACCTGCGCGCGCTCGCAACACATATTTTATTTCCCTTAGCGCTCTTCCGCGCGCGTCATCCACTTTCGCTGATGGCTTCATTCGCGATGAAACGCAAATTTTTAGCTTCGTTTACGGCTCCCGCGACTGATGAGTCGCTGCTACGCGCACACCGAGAAATTATCGCAATAGCGGAGTCGTGCCAACGCCGCTATTTCTTTCAAACCCGGAATTACATTTTTAATTATACACGCACACGCGCTCTTTAAACTCTGATACGTTCGGCAGGATGATATGGGGCTCAAGGAGGGCCTTTTTTAGCTACCGACGCTGATTTATAGTTACGATTCGAGAAAGATGCGGTCGCACGATTTCTATTTTCTTCTTTCCTTTACCCTTGCCTCTTGTAATTATTATGCGCGTCGCTATTGTTATTGCTGGATCCCGAATTTTCAGGTCAGAATGCTTTTCTTTAGAGTCTTTGCTTTATTGCTAAATACTCTGCTCGCAGTTTCAGCGAGCGGAGACTTTTCAAGACATAAACTATCGATGCTTAATGCTCTGTAAATTTTATCTCTGTTGAATAATCGAGTATAATTCTTGATATGACATTTAAGGGTTTCTGAGCGAGTAGGTGTGCGATGTCTATATTTCTTACATATCTTATGCATCTGTCACATCTGCAGACTGTTATTGATTTTCAAGACACATTTTAATCCGCTTATAACTTGCTTCGATCTAACTACAGCGAAAAGACTGATTCTTTCAATTGCCGTACCAATAAAGCTAATGCGCATTTATGGATATTTCAAAATATTTACATATCTAATTGTCATTTTCATCGACTCATTGCGTCGATATTATTTTTTAATAAATCATACTATCGATCGGTCTCATTGTCCGAATTGAAACATAAAATTTCTGGAAATTGATCGAATGCACAAGAGTTTACATCACGTGTATGCAAATAGACTTTCACATAAATTTTAAAATTTTATCCTGCCTTTTACCAACGCATTTTGTGCATAATGCAAATTCCTACGAGGCAAACTTATTCACATACACTTACGCTTACGTAGACAAAAGTAATTAAAGATCTACCCTTATGCTTCATATTTGTTATATATAATAAATGTACTACGCAAGTCGTATTAAAAATCAAATTTATGAAATAAAATCCCATTGGAGCAATGAAATTCCTGACAATCGGTGTTTCTTTATTATTCACGAATTGTCTTCCTCAGAAAACATAAATTCAAGCCTCGATGAAGGGAAACAAAATTAAAATCGAACATGAACGTTAATTCCATTCGAATTCCTACGGCGCGCGCTAGCGTAACTTGATTTATCACTCTAACTTGGCAAATATAAAAAAAAGAAAAATACAAGGGAATTCTGACTAACGACAAGCGCAGAAAAATTTCAAGAGCAACCATCGTCCGACTGTCACAAAGCACGCAAGACCACCAGTCGCTGTCAAATGTCGAATTTCCTTTCGCATCGCCCGGTAATGTTCGAGCATTACTTGAGTTTGCGCGCGTGCACGCACGCATTTACATAAAGCTCGATCGGCGCACGCATGCTTTACTACTGTACATTACATTTGGAAAATCGCGGTTTGCCCGCTCCTTCGGATTCAATCTCAATGACATCAGTGTTACGGATTCCAAATACATCAATACTGCAGCTTGACGCCAAGACAAATGCTTCACCTCGTTCAAATCTCAAGGTCTGCTCGTTTACTTGCTTGGGCTGCTTTGATCTGAAATATAAGTGATTTCCAAGAGAAAAATAGAGATTAAGAGAAAGAGAGAGAGAGCGAGAGAGTATGTGCGCGCGCGTTTGTGTGAGTTAATAATAAGCGTAAGGGGAGGGGTGACACAGAGAGATGTAAGGCAATGAGACAGATCAGGGAAAACTAAGAGATAAATACGTTTTCACGAGTAAAATTATCTTTTACCATTTTCTTAGTATTTACAAGGAGAAAACTTAGCAATTCATTAATTAAAATTTGAAAGTTTTTCTAAATATCTAAAAAATTACTTAGTTTTTAATATACATTCAAACTTGTCATTCGCTTTAGAATTTACAAAGAATTCGACAATATTAATTGTTTGAATGTATTCGAAATTGAGAAAATACTACTATGTATACAAACATAATATATAATTAAGATGTTAAACATTGTCGATTTCTTTTTACAAGTAAAAAAACATTTTATTTTTTTTACATAATTAATTTTTTCAAATCCAGTACTTTCAATTAGAAGATGAAGAAGATTTTCAAAAAAATAGTCACGAAAAATTAAATACAAGCGTAATAATTTCTAGGAATTCTGATAATTTTATGCTTGATTAATTTTATACAATCTGATATCTTTATTAATCTTTTAATATTAACTACATCGTTTAATTTATTTTTTCTATTCTAATAATTATTGATAGGTACATATTTATAAAAGGTATATTTTCTAATAAAATTAAATGTATATTTTAAATTGAAATAAAAATTAATTTTAGATATTGTGTATAATTAACTGTATGTTTAAATATAAATCATTCCATAATTCTAATATTAATTACTATTTTAATTTTTTTCATTCTTGAGAAATCACTTATACTTTAAAATAAAAAAGCAATTACGGTATAATACAGAAACTGAATTCATTATAAAAAAAACTTTATAGATTCATTCTACAATAATTTTAAATAATAAATCAGTTATACGTTCAAATCGAATACGAATTAATTAAAATAACAATCCGATAAATTATTTAGAAATAATATATTAATATATAATTTATATTCAATCATTAGCTAATTTTTTTTTCTAATGTTGATTTTCAGTTTTCTCCTTTTTCACATACCTTTATACGCTTATGTAAAAGTAATATTATATTATACTAAAAAATATAACAACATAAATAAAAGGTTAAACGAGATGATATTTGCTACACATAGGTTGTTGTAAACTCATATCTATTTATTTGATGGATGATGAAGAGTTAAATTATGATTACAGTTATAATGAAAATAAGAAAAATTTTCTACTGTCTTATCTTGTATTAGCAAACTAATCATTTTATAATATTTTCTTGGCAACTAAATATTTGCAATACTACTTTAAGTTTCTTCTATACTTTCAATAATATAATTAAATTTATATAATATACCAAAATTTACTTCAAGTATCATAGGTGCTAGTATAATTATAACCTGAAAACGTTTATAATTTACTGATTTTGTCTGAGAATTAAGAGTAAACTTGCTAATCGAAATTTCTTTAAAAAGTAGTATTTATTTAGAAAAATGAAATTTGTCAAAATATTGTTATTGTCATTGAATTTTAACCAATTTATTTTATTGCCGTTTCTTCAGATTTATTCTAAAAAAGAGTTTCTGTTTATCTTTAACAAGACATATTTAGTCAAATTTTTTTCATGTAACTCCTTGAAAATGAATGACAGTTTGCAAGATAATATTTTTTACTAGTTTATGGCAAGTAACGTGTAAACAGATATAACTTAATATTTTGTAATTAGTAAGAAATTCGAGAAAAATCAAACAGTTTTTCGTAACATTCTATTCAAATGCTGTGATCAAATTGGATCAAGATAAAAGCTCCATTGAACGACATAATTTCGTACCAAGATTCGAATTTACTCTTTTCCATCTGGAGAATAGCACACGAATGAATGAGCTAGAAGAAGATAGAAACTTTGGGTTACAAGGGAGAGAGGCGCGTGAAAAAAGGAGTGAGGAAGACGAAGGAAAAGAAAAGAAGGACTGGCGGATTTATTCGTGTTCGCGACTCCGACCTGATTTACCGTCGGCGTCGTAGCTTGAGTTTTTCGGAGGCAAGAACGTATAAAGTGAATCGTAAATGCTTTCCGCCCCTTCCCCACCCATTCGTCGACGACGACGAAGAAACTTTAACTCTCTTTTAAGATGGCGCGTTAGAGGGAGAGAAAGAAAGAGAGAGAGAGAGGGAGCGAGTAAGTGAGCGAGAGAGGGAAAAAGAGAGGAGAAACTCTTGAACGGAGCTGCCAGGGAACGAGAGCTGTAGAGTTTGTTTACGCCTCGGCGCTATTACTACAGCTTCCCACGTGGGGAAAGTCAGCAATAATAGCCGCAGTAGCAGCAGTATGGCGTACAGTAGCAACAACAGCTCCTCGCAGGCTTTAACGCACAAATCTTCTCGTGGAGTGCCGCGCGACTGCGCTTAGATCCACATTGAATTACTGGCTGAATAGATCTACTGTGAAATTGTGGGCGCGTTTGTTATGTTCCGAAGAAACGGGCGCAGCACAGCTTGTACGAAGAGATAAAAGAGAAAATGAAGGGGATCCAGAGCTAATCTCTTCAAAATTAATTTTAACGCTCGGTGATTTGAAATGACCTTGTACGGCGCGATTAATGCTTTAAATTCTTTTATATACTTATGGAACCTGAACTGAGCCTGAACCTATCAAGATTATAACGTTTCGATGTCTCTTCGAAGCCATTAGACCGACCTCATTTTATGATATACGAAGGCTTATGTTCGCAGTTATCAAAAATACAACACCGTTTACATATTTCTAAAATCCTATGTGAAATTTAAATATAATACAAAAATCATGTGTATTTGGTTTTTCACTTAAAACAATATTCTGATAATGTAAATATGACACCTTTCGTTTGTAAAAACATAAAAGTGTAACTGTGCTCGTAGCCTGTTTGATATTTTGCAAATTAAAAATAGGTGATGTTGAAGGGTTGGATTGTTTGAGTTATTTCGAGAAACTTTTGAAAAAGTCTCCATCAACATCTTCTATCCGTTTCTTTATGTATTCAAATTAAAAATTCTTCTCGATGTGCAAGTGTGTCGTTTAGCATCTGTAAACTTTTCTAAATTTCTAAATACTCATAGTACCACAAAAAAACTGCGCTAAAAACTAACGAGCAGAGCAAATAAACAGACTTACATTTCATGCGTTGCGGTGCGTGCTGTTTCCTACGGGTCATCTGCGTCCTACGAGCTGTTTCGGCTTGCCCTGCGGCCTCCAGCTCTTTGATTGCTCTCTTGGCAGCAACGGCAACTTCTCCAGAAAATCCAGATCCACCCGACGAAATCTCCCAATCTTGCGAAACTCAGCAGCAGTGCTTGCTAACGATCACTACCTGGCTATCGACTGCGTCCTCATCCTGTTTTTACCATCGCACAAAATTCTCTTTCCCTATCTTTTTCACTTAGCCTCTAGCACTGTATTTCAACACTTTATCAATATTCTGGTGCAACTCGGATTAAAAGAACAAATTGTGAATACTACGTTGATATATCTTTCTCTCTTGCAAAGGTCACATTTTATGATTTATGGCACTTGGTTTGTTCTTTGCCAATCGTTTCAGAACAAAATTCCATAATCGCCGAGCGGCTGCTAGTACGATTACGCACGGCGTCGCGGCGAATCGACTCCAAAGTTGCCGATTGTCTTGGTAAATGTCGATTATTCTTTCATTTCATTCTTGAATTTGTTGACGAATTCGTTCTATAATACATCACAGCCAAAACGTCGCCTGTTAGTGAATCATCGAACTTCACACCCCGCGCAATTGACGCACTTTCTTTTACCTTTGTTCTCTTGCACACGTGTAATATAACATTCGCAAAATCCTTCGACCCCAACACTAGAGAGTTATTATTCGTACAGCAACAAGCCTCGACACTCTCAAGACGCAAACGAAAATCGTAAATTGAGAGAATTGCTCTGATGAAAATCGTATAGACATTTCAGTTGCGTCTCTTGTTCGCGAACTTCCGGTTCCAGTCTCCCACTTCGCGACTTTCCCTCTCGTGTCGAAGTTCGCGATCTCTATTTATTTTTCGTATACCTTTTTAATAAAACAAACAATGAACCGGCACCGGGCAAAAGCCCCAAGTCCACTGTGCTCACAGAGGTCAACAGCGGACTCGTTGGTAAGGGGAAATGTATTCAACCTGGACGGCAAGGTGGGGGAATAAGTCGGGGGAAAAATCGCGATATTCGGAAGCCCGACGGGAACGACGGCGGCGGCGGCGTCGGAAATGCGTCGAAATGGAGCGGGCGGCGGTCCAGCGCTGACTGACTACCGGAGAGTACCGTCGCGACGGCGGCACGAAACCCACGAGGGGGGTGGGGGGCCGATGCGTGGACGTGGAGAGCCGTTGCCGCGCGCTTTTTCCCCTTCTCGCGGCTCTTCTCTCCCTTTATGCACCACCGACGAAAAAGAGAGAGATGGAAGAGTCTCGCAAAGAGTGAATGAGTGGCGTGTGCCGAAGAAAGCGTGCCTATATCTTGTGCCACACGCAACATTCTGTGCATGCACTGGTTGAAATCTATCTGTAAGGCCCAGAGGGTAGGATAATGTGAAAAACGTAAAGTCAAGAAGAGCCGACTCATCTGCGCGTTGTCGCTCGAGGTGGCTTCCTAGCTATTTGACACATCTCGAGGAAAAGATTGAGCATGCGATTACTAGGAGCAGATTTGGTTTTTTCTGACGAAGTTATTATTACGTACAACAAATTTTTTCCTAAAGTTTATCGGATGCCACACTTTTTTGGAAGAACAGCGCGTTTATTTACCGCAGTTAAGAACTGACAATAACCATCTCAAAATATTAGCTTTCATTTTTTATGAATTTTCATAGCTGAATTTTTTGCGTGTTATCCATATCAAAAATTTATCTTTTTCTAAAGTATTGGAAGTTCATTTTGTAATAAATTGCAACTTTCATATATTTCAAAAAAACATGCGCTTTGATAAAAAAAGGGCACGCATTATTTTATATAACACATTGTATCCGATAACTTTTGTCGCTTATTCTAATTTTCTTTTTATCTATTAATAAGATATCACAAGGAAAATCAATTGTGCGTTCCTTCAGTAACGCGCATTGCACTGGGTGCAGTTTTTCAGTTGCATAAAAATATAGAAATAAAAATTCGTTATTGCCAATACTTCTGCCCTAAATTCTATATAGCATAATTAACTATCTTGCAACTTAGAAAAAATTGTTTATACTACGAAGGTGTTGCTGCAGATAAATGTTAAATTTCATTGCTTCTATCAGGAGAATTCCTTTCCAATCGTCCGAGTTGTCGCATGAATATGAACATGTTTGGATCAAAAATAAAATCGCAGAAAAAATCACTTTGGATACTTGCAAGAATCAAGACTGTTTAAGTCCAACGGCCACATGGAGAAGCCGCAAGGTACGAGAGCAGATAGGGAGAAGGCGGAGCCCAAGTACACGAAACAACCTGCGAGATCGCGGCTGCAGAGTGGGGTGATCGAACCCCCCTCCATTCCCGTACTTTATTACCCGCCCCCTGTCAAGCTGCACCTCAACGGCCCCACGCAAGAGACGGACAACGTCGGAACTACGGCCACGCGTGGCGTCAACTGTGAGTTTCTCGGAGATTTTCATTCGAGGATCGTCGTTGTACTTCTTCCAGCGGACATGTGAGTATCAAATCATTTTCTTGTCTCATCAACGAACAGTTTTGAGTATAGATAGCTAAGAAACATATCGCTTTTTGTATAAATACGTATAAAACGAAAACCTAACCTCAAAACACCTAACCTCGTATAACAAATCATATTTTATTGGTCATTTCGTAGGATTCGTTGGACAAGACTTATAAATTGTCAGTCTCATTTCACTCGGGATTACGACAGTTCAGATGTGCAATGTCGACACTGACTTGAGATTAATCGAATTGAAAAGCTACCCTCCGATAGACCATGATCTTTCGATACTAACGTCTAAATAATTAATTGAAAATCGTTGAGTGAGTGCCGTTACACGTCGGTAAAACATGGGAAAGTTAAAGTCGATTATCGTGGCGAAAGAACGATTGTATGCATACATTAACCAATGCAGTCACTGCCGCTGCGCGGCGCTACGAGCTGAGCCAGAATACTAAGCCCCGCCCATGTTCCTCTGTAGGGGGCGGAGTCCCAGTGATCTATAGCGTCATACAATACCCCCACCAGCATCATATCGTCTTTACCGTCGGCGTTCGCTAGCTTGAAGTCACGCCCATGCGCACCGGCGCTCTCTCGCCTGTCTCTCATCTTTCTCTCTTCCTCGCTGGCTTTCTCCTCTCCTAGATGTTCCAAGTTATGTTTGTCCGTTCATACGTAGCTTTGACGTTCTTTTCGTTGAGTAGATGTGCGTCTCTATCCCTTAGTAAGTGGCATCAGTAACGCCAGCGACTGTTCGTTTCTAACGCTGGAACTGCTTGTACATGCGAGGAGTAATATTTATATCTCGTACGGCTATGTAAGGTCGCGCCGATTTTCGTGCCGAGCATGACGGACACTCTATGATGACATTGTTCCAAGTAGGTTTAAGCCCAAAGGAATACACGCTCATACGACTTAATTATTTGAGACACTATTCTCTCTAATAATTTATAAATTTTTTTGTATTTATCGTGCTTTTATCATCTGTATCGATGAAAGTTATTATACTTCTGTTTAATAGTTTTTCCCGTTTATTTATTTATCGCTGAAAGCTGTTAATTGTGACTAATTTGTTAATTAGTTTTTACGAAAATTTTCATAAATTTTATTATTACCATTTTGCAAATTCCAAATCCAATATATTTTAAAGGCAATAACTATGTCAATGTCATAAAAACTAATGGTTTCAGTGATTAGCAGATATTTAAAGTACTTTCATTTTCTAAATAAAATTAAAATAACATCACAACTGGTTGCTTTCAATTTTATATATAACTTTTTACCTGCTGTATAAAAATGGTTTATATTACTTGTGAAATAAATGTTAAATTTAACTTTTGAATACTTATGTCAAATAATATCACATTTTTTATATCCATTATTTATTTGAGGTACGACATAATTGCACTTATAATTTTTACATTACCGAATTGCATTTTCGGTATAATTAATATTTATATATATATTTATTTATTAATTAATTTATATATATTTATTTATTAATTAATTTATATATATTTATTTATTAATTAATTTATATATATTTATTTATTAATTTATTTATATATATTTATTTATTAATTAATATAAATAAAGTTTTTTGTTTATAAAACATATTCATAGCTCTTGATATACTTGGTCTTACATAATGAAATTTTATATTCTACCAATTTTGCTTCTATTTTCTTCCATTCGAAAATTGTTCTTTTCAGATAATACACAAAGTTTTTGTATATACATACAATTGTACGTAAAAACTTCTCCACAATGTTCTAAAGTATTATGAATAAACAAATTCTTGCGAAAATTACGTATGTGATTCTTTTCATTTAAATTAGTTAATTTTATTTTTAATTAATTGAATCTACTTAAAATAAATGTTAAATTTTATAAAAAATTCAGTAAAATAGTTAAATTTTTTCCTTACAAAATGGCACAAAGTTTTAAATGTATATATTCTTGCAAGAATATATTTTCATATAACCGTAAAAATAATAGAATGTTTGGAATATGTGATTATTTATATTTTTATAATTTTTCCGCGTTTAAACTATTTGTAATAATACTATACTATTATTATTAATTAAATATTGTTAAAGTTTCTTAGATTTTTTAAAAACAATATAATTTAAAGTAAGAAAAACGATTATCTGCGACATCTATTTAAGAAAATCTTTCTATTATATTACAGCAGTGATACATATAAGTCTTTCTACGATTCATACTCATATTCATCTCTAATACAGTGAAATGTTTTGTGCAATACACTATATAATAAACCAATAAACTTGAAAAGAATATTTGAGAATATTTCACCATATTTTGTGATATGAAGATATTCATTAAATTTTATAATAATTATTGTAACATTATTAGAAATTTCGGAGAACTTGTTAGATTTAATTGAGTTGTCAAAATAATTTGAGATGAATTTTACAAATATTCTTAAATTACAATTGAATAGAGACTTATATAATGGAAAATAATAGCCCTCACAATATACGTAGTAAAATAAAAACAATTATCATATAATTCACTTAAATATAATATGAATCAAATAATACGGTTGATTTATTTAAAGTCTCATTTTTCCATATGTCATAATATTAATTTAGTTGAATAATCACGATGTTATCGTAATTAAATTGTCTTTTGACGACACTTTAAAATAGCAGGAAATATATTGCATTCAGAATCGATATTCATATCTCAAAGATAAGGAAAATTCTTCTTTTATTTTACAGTATCTTGCTTTTAATTGTAAACAATTTGGAATACGCAAAAGACAGTTAAAAGCGGAGAATAATTTCAACGTTTAAGTTGTATATCTTTTCATTATGCAAATACATTGTTATAGTATTTTTTAATTAACATAATTTTTCATGGCTTATGCAGATGTAGTAAGATACGCTATTTTAATATTAAAAAATTGTTGGTTATAAATAGTAATATTTTTCTTTATTTGTCAAAAACTAATTTTTATTACAGTTCATGATTTATTCAAATCTAAATTAATACACGACAATAAACAGCACGAGCACAAATAAGTGATGAAATAACTTTAACATTAAGTACAATAAATAACTCAAGCAGGTTTAGTTCATTATATACTCCCCTTTGTCTTCAAAAGTGAAAGCAACAAAAGAAAAGAAAATAAAAAGATCAACAGGCGCAGTTTTCATCTTTCGAACTCTTCCATATCCTTCCCAATTGTGTGAGCATAGTTCGCCTTTCCTCCTCTTTTTCCTCTCCTCCTTCATCATCGTCTCTCTTATAGCATCCATGCGTCCTTTTTTCTCAATACCTCTGTACTTCGACTCTCCAACGACGTTTTTCTTTCTTTTACTCTCTTTTTCTCTGTTTTTCTTTTCCACTCTTCTCAGAGCTCTCCTTTACTCCAAGCAAGCTCGTGTCTTCTTCTCATGTCGGGGCGTTCATTACCGCTAAACATTCCTGTCAATTAAAAGTGCATGCGCGCCCGTTCGAACCCCATTTAGTGGCGATCTTCACATACTGGACCTTAAACACCATCCCAGACTCTTTTGTACATGTGTGTGAATGAATGAGTGAGACCAACAGACGGAGAGTGCGAGAGAAAGAGAAAGTCACAACACAAGCAAAAATTAAAAAAAATGGCTGGGAGACAGTGGAAGGTATACATCGACGGTAGAGCACAGACAGCTGCACATGTTCACGCATGCAGTGACTGTATGGTAGTAACCACCGGCTTTAGCTCTCCTATATATCCGTGTGACTTGGATACATAATGTAGTACGTAACGGCGGCTGACACACGCTCTCAATTATCCGCACGAGAACTGCGGGCGTGAGAATCTCCCCTGCGAACACCTGGTCTTTTAGACAATAAGAAGGCAACTACACCAATAACGACGCCACCCTCGCACTTTTCGACGCTTTATCGCTGCTTATCTTATTGTATCGACTTATATTTCCTTTTACCGAAATTGTACTTTATTTCTTTTTATAAAAGTCGAAAGATTTTAACAATACTTTACTCGATTTGCCTTATAATTTACCGATACAATTCACGTACAGAATCACGCTCCATTTTTAATGACATTATGCTTAAAAGTTTTAGGTCTCCTTTAAAAAATACAAAATGAAGTTTAAATGAAGTTTTAATTCGAATGTTCAAATTTTAATTGTGAAACTTTTCAATTATATATATATATATATACATTTACACATACACACACTCACAAATATATTCCAATGCTAGAATATTATTTATGACATCACTTATAAATGATTGATCGAATGTAGCATTCAACCTTAAACAAGAATAAAATTTAAAATATCAGAGATAGAAAATACTAATTTAACTTGAGCTCTCACAATGTTGGACAAACAACCAGTATTTTCATCGTGCACTATATATAATTTACATAAAAAGTTCAAGCGCTTGATATCCTTTCAATAACAAAACGATAAGCCATGGAATACACTTTATTGTAGCAAATATAATAGAAATTCAAATCTAAAAATAAAGAGAAAGAAGAAGCAAGAAGCAAAAGCAGAATCAGAAGCAGAAGCGAAAGCTCATATAGGAAAAAAATGATTTGCGAGAAGCTGCTCAGGGATATTTTCGTCAATGTCTCCTCTTGCAAAATGGTAAATGGCAAACAAACGCATACATATTCTAAATAGCGTATTCGTTGAGCAAACGAAAGCGTCGTAACTCAGAACGAATGCAAACCAAAGAAAGAAAAACGAAAGAAAAAAAGAGGGTGGGAAAGAAGATCTTCTACGAGCATCGTCGGCGATAACGTCGTCATAGTTCCTGTCGTAGTCATCGTCGTCGTCGTCGTCGTCGTAGTCGTCGACGTCGTCGTCGTCGCGACACAGTCTTCCCGTCTTCGCGAACCAATCCCGAAGACGGGACTTCTCGTGTTATCCCTTAAAATGAGAAAGAGAAAAAGCTTTGTAGGAAAAAATGGAAAATAAAGACAGTAGAAAAGTAAACGTAGGCAAGAGAGATGTAAGAAAAAATGTAAATAAGATAAAGAGAAGGGAGATAAGATAAAAAGTAATGTAAGGATTAGAGATTATTCATTTACCTATAAAAGTAATGATACGTATGTAAATCTGTAAAATTATGTTTGAATTATCCAGTGAAATCGTAATTATCAAGAATGTTGTTAAAAATAATTTAAAAATTTAAAATTGTTTTCTTTATAATCAATCCATATATTTTGTGCAAAATTAATTAAGACATATATAAATTAAAGTTTTTTTGTATTCAAATTCAAATTACAAAAAGAAACTTGAAAAAAATAAGTCAGAAAACGATGGGACTTTTTCATTTTATGGTTTGACTAAGCATTACTTCTTAAACTTTAAATTCCATTATATTAATTATTAAAAAAAAATTCAAGCAGGTTTATTCTAAAAATTTCGTGTATTTTTTTTTGTAAATATTGTCAATTTAAAAAAAACTGATTTTACTTAATTTAAAAATATTTGTATAAAGAGTTACTTAAAATGTTTCTATTATATTTATGGGAAATAAAATTATTCTAGAGTTGAACCGGTTATAAAGTCAATTTAGCTTCCCATACAATTAATTATAATATTCTCAAACATCAACTTGCGTTTGTTATTAGTTTTCAAATATTAAAATTATTTAAAATTGTATAATTACTCAAGATATAATTACTATATATAATTAAATTATTATAATGATGAATTTTAATTATACATTTTTTATATGTAATAGATCCGTTGTAAAAGAAAAGTAAATTTAAATCCTTTACTTTTTACTTGTAAAATATATATTATTATATGAATACTTTGCATATTCTTTCACATTTCGTTTTAAACCTTCTTCACATTTCATAAACCCGAAGAGAAACGGGTGGTAAAACAAAAACAAGATGAAAAAAAATAAGAAAGTTAGCATAGAAACGGCTTGTAAGCTGCAGCAGTAGATAATAGAACAGGATAAGAGTGATTTTTCGCGAAAGTGTTAAAGTTATAGCCTGACGTCGTACCAATGACCTCTGCGTCTTGGCATCGAAAAAGTAACGATAATACATTTTGAGGTCTGATACAGTACACGCGCAGTATAAATTTAATCCCAGCCTCGAATATACCTAAGTAGTTTCAATAACAATGTAACTTTTTTAATTGTCTCAAATATTGTTTTAATTAGTTCGATATCTAGATAGAAATAAAGAATGTACCTATAGATATACAAGGTATTGCAATGAATTATTTTTCTCCAAAAACAAATTTTTTGGACAAACAAATTTCGCATTAATAAACCTGCACTAAATTAAATCATTAAAATATCTTTCGATAAAACAATACGTTAACTGAAAAAAAATTTTATTTTGCCGTAACTAACTTTTTTTGATTTATTGTAATTTTTAGTTGTACATATTATGGCTATTTGTATTCAACTTTTAGATAAATCTCTACTATCTCAGATTTTTATTAAGCTCCCACTTTATACACATCATCTAAATGAGTAGAGTATTTTTTTAAATCTAAATTTTCAATTAAACTTCATTTTCAAGAAATGTTTTAAAAGAATTACAAACACATTTAAAAACATATATTCAATATATACCTTTAATTTGAGAATGTACAGATCTTAAAAATGAATTATACTCGAAATATAAGATATCAAATTTTAATACAAAATCAAACTGATAATAATGTTATTTTAAAATCATTCTTGCTATTAATTTTTTGATAAAATTATAAAGGGTTTTATTTTTGGAAAACAAAATACTAAATTCTTTTTTTAAGTTATAAATTTAATTCTTACTTCGTTATTTTTTCGCCAGTTTTTTTACTATAAGTAATTTTTAATTAGTCCATACATTTCATTAAATTAGAAAATATAACTCAAAGATTCTATTAAATGAATGTTACATTATACAGCAGGTATATTCTGCGCTCTTTAATGGGGCTCCAGATATAGTTTTTACTTCCGCTCCACTCCTCACCCTCATTGCGCATTTTGTTTGCTCGATTAGAATATTTGTATCCTTTCCTGTATTCGTCTTTCCGCGATATTCTGTCTAATTCATGTAGCTCAGCTTTTATCTTTTTTACTTGCTATTCAGTTAGTTTTTGGACACCATTGTATGATATTCTTATAAATCTCAATTATTCCGAATACTCTCTTCCTGTTGTTATTCCTTTTTTTATTTTTATATTTGATGTTTTTTATAGTATATTTTATTTAGAGATAAGTCGTTTTCATAAGTTACTTATTTTTCATTCTATCGTAAGTTAATAAGTCAAAATAATGAATAGCAATGTTTCTATACATTATAAAATGAAATAGTAATCCGTTAGAACCTTGTTATAAGTTGTTGAATTTTATTTCTTGTTTTATGAAATGTATTAAGAAATTAACACGTAAGCCTTTATTATAAGTCAATTCTTCTTTAAAATAATGTTGATTAATTCAAAAGTAAGCCTTTTACCTATGCATAAACTCAGTTTTTCTTATCTTTTTCAGGAAGAAATAAAAAATTATTACTTTACTAAGCTTTCATAATACATGTGAGAATGAATATTTTTGACGTTCTTAAGAAAATTTTTGCATGATTTTAATTTAAACTAAGAAAATTAACATTAAGGAGACCAATTACTTGTAAATGAAGTTTATTTAGTAAATATTTCAGATTGAATGACTATGATAATAGTGTAATTAGGCTTTATTATTATAATAATAAATTCATGCTTTGTCAAAATTGTGAAAAATCTTAATGACTAATGGGAAATTATTCATAAATAAAATTGAAAATATTTTCTCAGTTGAAATTATGTCTATATAATAAAAATATGATTCGATTTATATTCGTAAAAGCGTTTTTTAGAAAATCGCAGTTATCTATTATTATAGTGTCATGTACACTCTTTTTGTTATTACGTTCTTTACATCTCACATTGCAAATCAGAAGTTCTCTCTCTATAAATCCTGAATATTCTATAACTATATGCGTATTGGCATTCGAATTTTTTTCCCACGTGTACGCGTCTCTGAGGACTTGACATAACGACTTATCTCACAGCGGAAAGGAGTCTCGAATCATCAGATCGGACTCCGTGCATTCCTTGAATATTATCGGATATTTGTCCCTAGCGTCGTTTGACGCAGACTCTAAAAATGAAAAGAAGGAAGGTACTGTTTGCAACCCCGAAACAAATTGCGCGACGTCTGCATAGGCATGTGTTGGGACATGCGGGAACCGCGAGTTTCGTTGTGGCTGTTTGGAAAGGAGAGGAAGAAGGAGATGTGCTACGTACGGCCATCAGTACTTTGTAATTTGTTAAATAGCATAAATCCTGTTGTATAGGTATGCGCGTGTAACAGCAGGCGCACCGCATCTAAGCCAATAAATTCCAAAAGATTGACGCGACACGAAATATATGCATACGGACCCGTATAAGCTACGACACTACGTAAGTGTGCCTTCTGCGCGTATCAAGTGCGTGCGAAAGATGTAAGGAGATAAAAGCATGAGAGAGATGCATGAGATAGGGACAGACGAATGTTCGTGAACTAATAAGGGACAATTGGTGTTTCGTTCCGTCGAAAGGAGGAAAATCGATAAACCTTTTAAATATTTTTACGTGCCTGCTAATTTATAATACCGATTACGATACCAAGCCTTTATTTTAATACTTCAAAAACATGTCGAACTATAAACTCCATCTCTTATACTATAACCACATCTCTCCGTGTTCATTTCCAACAAAACCATTTTTTTGCTCTTTCACTATCTACATCTTGTGCTTTTATCTCTAGATATCATACAAAGTTTTATAAATAAAACTTAAATTAATTACGATATTGTGTGAGCAGAATTATGATTATATTAATACATTTTAATAAGCTGATAAAAATTTATCAGCTTATTAACTCTCAAAATTTTTTTTTAAATATGTATTTAAGACATATATAATCTATTAAAAAGAATTTTGAGTTACGATTTCTTTCGGCTACACAAAAAGAAAAGCGGAATTAATACATATTTATACTCACATAATGTAAACGCACACGTTTACGTACCTAAATTTGTTTAAGAGACTAAATTGTAATATAGAGATTAAATGTAATAATTATCTTCTAAATTATTTATTTTGAATTTACAATAGTTCATTTCTATATATATATTTAATATTTATAATAGAAATACTAAGTATTTAGTTTGGTGCATTAAAATTAATAGAGTAGAATGTTATTACGATATATATTTGGTGTACTTTTTAAGAACGTGTATTAATGGAATACAATGATTAACAAATATAATATTTAAGAATCTTCTTCTTATTACAACTTTTCGTCTTCTTGTACTTTAAAAATAATATTTGAAGGGCATTCGGTAATTTATTTAATCGAATTTTCGTTTTTAAGAAGTTACAATAGCATGCTGGATATTTCTTTTCGAAACCGCATTGTTAGTAACATTTTTTGAAATAAGCTATAATAAGATAAATAAAAACAAACATTTAGTTTATGTATAAATATCTATAATTTTTAAATATTTGATTTTAGTATTTACTTTTAAAGATTTTATTCAAATGATGCCTTTTTTTAAATTAGTATTTGGAACATAATGATTATGTAAATACAAATATAAAGGAAAAAATAAATATAATCTGTGAATAAGAATTTTTTAGCCAAGTATTCATGGTGAAAATTTGCATTTTTCACTTTGAAAACGTAGAATTGGAAAGCAGGCATTTCAAGTTTCAAGAATTAATATAATATATAAAGTCAACAGTTTATTAAATTAAATGAGATGCATTTTGAAACTTTAAACAAAATTTTTCTAATATAATATCTTTCTAGAATGTGTTACTTTTGAGAAACAATTTTTATGTACATTATGTTCTTAGGTTACTTTTTTAAATAATAACAACACAATAAGTTCTTTTGGTATATATTTCCATATAGTTAAAGGACTAAATTTTAATATAG
This sequence comes from Wiebesia pumilae, assembly GCA_018907045.1. Classification (NCBI taxonomy): domain Eukaryota; kingdom Metazoa; phylum Arthropoda; class Insecta; order Hymenoptera; family Agaonidae; genus Wiebesia; species Wiebesia pumilae. Next base: position 10,718,081 of record JACCHZ010000116.1, read on the forward strand.
AATGAACAAATAAGAAGTTCCGTGAAAGAAAATAATAATAAAATAATTTTATATAATAATAAGAAAAAGACCTTATGTCTTCGATTAAATAATTGAATAACTGAAAGTTATGTACAAAATTAAAAAATTTTAAAACATGTTTGTAATGAATGAAATTACAAAAAAAAGACATTTTGAAAAGTTTTCAAACTATTTTAAATTACATAGTAAACAGTCGAATGATTGATGAATGAAAAAAGATATATGAAAAGTTCATTGAAATCTGAGAAAAAATATTTTCTTTGAGGCAACGCAAAGATACTTAAAGTTGTACATCGTTATGTTTTGAAAGAATTGGAATTTAAAGAAGCTTGTAGCAGATGTAGTGGAGGTGTACATAAGACGAAGAGGAAATACGTGATAAAATACTGCGAAGTAAGGGAAGAGGAATAATAAGAGAAGTACATAATTTTATTATGGCAGAATGCATTATATCGTGTCAATCTGTAAATTTATCGTGCTAAATATTCCCTTCCTTCAATTGAAGCTCTCCCAATATATATGCCTTCTCTGCTCTCGACGCGAGAGAGAAAATCGCGGGTTCCCACATCACGTGCGCAAACCTGTAAATTATGACGGTGAAACTTAAACAAATCAATGCAGATTAATTCGTTTAACTCCGGACTTACATGTTCAACTTGGAGATCGATATTACAGATAAAATGCTTGAATCACGGCTGCGAATGTACGCGCGCCTCATGCTATGACATCTGCGCCCTGTTAGCTAAAACTTTTCCACATTTCCAGTCCTTAAGAATGTCTCCTCGGTTCGAATAAAAATCTTAAAGCAGCAATGAAAAAAGAACGTTTGTTGCAGAATAATGTCGTATAAATAAAGTAGCAAAGACAAATTACGTACTTCAATAACTTTATTAGTTGAAATATTCTTAGGAAAATAAAAGCCTGTGTTTATGATGGCGAGGAATAAATTCATAGTTTATAATAATTCAATATTACAATAATTCAAGTTCGATACGCCACAGGATTTAATGCAAAGAATTTTATTATCATGTTAGTAAGAATTTAACTTATTTTTATAAGTATTTTTAGTACAGCGTTTTTAACTCTCAACTCTATAATATCGGATTAAATATTTCTAATTTTAATGTTTACCTTTCTGACTACTGCTAATCTGGAGAACTATTCATCTGTGAATCTGTTCCATAAGCTCTTTAATAGGTCTTATATAATTTACAATCAACTTAATGGCTTCTGTTATTAAAAAAATGAGTCAATTTATTATATTATAGTTTTCAAAATAATATAATATTTCAGTTTTTTTATGTATAATAGAATATTAATAAATACAAGTACTCCTTTTCAATTGCACTATTATTTAAAGTTATTTTTAACTACACGAACTATGACATCGAAAACATGTTGAAAATACGGACATTCCTTAAATTCTTTTGAAATTTATGTGCGAAAACAATTTTTATTTCTATGGTGGATATAGTAAGAAAATAGCAAATCGAAAACGTTTTTAGACTACAGGTAAAAATGGATATTTTTTATCAAAACAAACGTTTTTTCTAGAAATTTAATCGTAAAGTTCGATAAAAGAGTACACTTCACTAATTTTGGCTAGCTTTTTGAAAATGAAATTCACGAATTTATTTCAAAATTTGAAAGATGGACAATAGTTCAATTTCATTTTCTAATAATTAGTCTTCTTACAAATACGTATTCATTTATATTATTATTTATTAACAATGTTAAACGTATATTAATGCTTAAAGTTTGAAATGATAATAAGTAATATATTTAGTATTTCATACAAGTATTTCATACTTTTATGTCCTGAAAATGTATCGTATAATTGCAAGTGTAGCAATTGTATTACTTATAAGAAATATAGTATAAAATTTAAAATAATTAATTAGCTTTAAATGTCCAGAAATGATTTCACGCGTTATAATTTTCAACTTTTAATTTTAACAATATAAATTTATATCAATTATAATATATTTATTGTAAATAGTTTTGGTTTAATCTGTAAACTTTTACGATTTAAAGTTACGTGAGTTACGATACATATTGTGTATGTTACAATTTTATGTTCTCAGAGTAAGATATTGGCTTAACAATAAAGTATACGGATAAAATTGATTTATAAAAATTAAAATATAATATGTATACAACGTATCAGTCATAATAAGCTTATATTCTTTTGCATTATTAGTGTTTATAAAAAAGATTTAATATTTCGAATTTTTAAATTTAATATAATATAAATCAATGAGCTGGAGAAATAGTTGTTACTAACAAGCATCTGTTTTAATTATTTTTACGTATAAAAAAATCATATAAGAAATTTTGCATATTAAGAAATATACTTAAATTATTAATTTTCAAAAATTAACATATTTATAGTTCATTATTTTTCAAAATTTTGTAATAATTTTTGTTTTAATCGTAAGTTTTCTACATTATTAAATATATATATATAGTATTCGACTCATAAAATTAAATTTTTCTATAAACTTTTTCAAGTTCTTTCATAAAATTTACTATTCTAAATAGAAAAATCGTTCAATGTATAAACTATCAAGTTATACAATAATAACTGAAATATCTGCAAGACAAATGAATAACGATTATTCATTAAAACATGCTTTATTGCAGGAATATAATCGTGCATTATCTTATCGCGTTACATTAAACTGGGACCTAAGTTCCGAAGAAGAATTTTTCGCAATAAATATTCAATGTCCGTAATGAGTAACACTTTTATAGTATCATAAGAAACTTATGCCTTGACCTCCAAGCCGACTTGTGCAAGTACACCGCCGTGGCTTATCTGCGACAATCCTGCATCCGTATAATCGTCGTCGTCGTTGTCGTCTCTCTCTCACTTCTCCTCTGCATTATATATGTCCTCTATCCTTCCGCCATGCAGTGCGCGGAGAAATTACGGCAGGAAACGCGAAAACTCCGATCCGCGTTACCCGTATAAATTAAGCGTAATGCGCTCGTTAGGTCGAATAAAAGTTTTACGGGCCGATCGAGAAAAGTAGAAGCCACGACGCACTACGAGAGAAAGAGAACGATGTAAACAAGAAGGAGAAGAGACGAGAATAGAGAGAAAAGAATACAGAGATCGAAAGAAAAAGAATCCTGAAGGTAAAATAAGAAAGGACAATAGTGAGAAGGGCAGTAGAATAAATAATAGACAGAAGGAAATGAAAAAATGTGGAGAGAGAGAGAGAGTAAAATAGAGGAGCTATCCAAGTATAGGTGTACCAAAACATTCAGCAGTCTTATTTTCTCTTCTATTTTATTTATTTCTGGTCAATGCTTTAGCGATCGTAACATCATTGCCTGTTATCCTAAAAGGGCAGTTTTAATCAATCGGAAACTTGTAATAAAAAAAAGGACTCACTAGGAAAAAGACTTGTATTTTTAAAATAATGCAACTACATAGAAATAATACTAATTTATGATTTATGTATTTTCAATTAGCATTTTGATATTGTAATTCTCTTTATTTATATTTATTTATAAAGTAGCAACAATAAAAATACGAAGCGATGATGTTTAAATCAAATGTTAAGTCTATCAAATTTTCATTCGTTTTTACTGTCGTTTAAATAAATGCAATTTTTTTAATTTAATAATATTAAAAATGAATTAACTAAAAATATGTAAACAGAATACTGTAATTCAATGATAAAGTTTAAAAATATAATAGAATTTATCTATTTAAAATAGTTACAAAACAATTAAAAATTTCTTAACATTAATCCGTGTAAATCCGTAAGATTTTTAAACCTAAGAATACGGTAGGAATACATAAAGAAAATGTGGAAGTTCACAAAAACTTGTACTAAACTTCTAAATTTCCCCTTTGTACTTAATTTTTCAGTAATATGCCGAAGGTGGTTAATAACATGAGAAAAGAGTGAAATATGTAATATATATGACAATAAAAATATCACAATAAATTCGATACGAACGATTTAAAATTGAAATATTTTACAGCTCGGTTTATGATAATTTTTAACAAAAATTGAATAAATTTGCTAAAAGCGTTTTATATATCCGCTATCACTTAATGAAGCAATAAGTCTCAGGTAAGAATCTTAGCTTAAATTTTTATGACGCAAAAGTCATTCTAATATATAATGATTATAAAAATAAACTCGGAATATTTATTCACACATTCAACGACATACTTAAAAAATTGTGAGTCTGTAAATGGGCAGAAAGACTGAAAAACGACAATCAGCATACAGAACTTGAAATGCCGCAGTGCGGTCCGTTGTCTGAAGAAAAGTATCTCCGCAGTGCGTTTCTCGGTGATCGCGCGCGCTCTACAATCTATCCCTTCCTTTTCCGCCACGAAACAAAACATCCCTCCAAAACCGTGTGTACGTATGTGTACTCATAATTTATTGATAATTTGGTTATTTTTTTCTTAATAAGCAGTTTTAAATAATTCGACGATTTTGAGACGAATTTTTATTCGTTTTGGCATAAAAGCATATTAGATATGAAAAGTGGATCGATATATATATATATATATATATATATATATATATATCTTCATTCCATTTTATCAACTTCTAATTTTAAATAATATTATATTTTACGCCAAAAGCCTATAGTTAGCTAATCTACATGAAATATTTACAAAAATATTTGATAGTCCAATTTCAAATAAATTCTAATTCTTTTTTACTCGTTATATAAGATATTTTTAAAAGTTTGATCAGGTTTGTTTAAAAAATCTTTCAGTTATAAATTAAATTTTAATTAAGTACAACATTCGAAAGCAATCATTTAGAATACGCTTAATCTTTGAATATTTACTCCTATAAGATAATTCTTATATACTTTTGCTATTTAAAATCGAATATTATAACTAAGATGCTATTTTTATTTTATAATTAGTAATAATTGAAATAAATTAAAATTAACTTTAAAAATTTCATCTCTAGAAAATAATTCAAATAATATTCACTTTATTTCGCGTTATTGTTAATTTGGATAATAGGACATCGTTATTTATTGTGAATATATCACATTATAAGCTTTAGTAATACTTACAAAAAATCGTTAATACAGAAAATTTAAGATATAAAACTGTTAATGGATTTTTAAAGTAGAAAAATATGGAATAAGATACAGCGTACGTTTTATTAATATTATAAATCGTAGAAATAAAACTGTTTCATACTGATTATAATCTACTTTTTATCTATGAATATATTTTTAAAGGAAATTACGTTAAATTTTCAATAAAGAAATGGTTTTCCATTTTACGTGAAACATCCACAGTTTAAATAAAGGGAATCGAGCATCGATTTTTTCTCTTTTATAACAATAAATCGATGCAGTTTATTTAAAATTTGTTTCAATTTACATTATGTTTAATTGAATAAAAAATGCAAGAGAAATCTTATATGTATACATGATTACATATGATATGTATATATGTATACGCTTGCGTTTTTTTATCTTCACGAAGACTAGAATAATTATATTGTTATACTTATCGATAAACTCAATATCGTTTTTAATCCGTACAAATTTTATTTACTTAAATTAAGTGGAAGCTATTCTATTTGCTCCCTACGAAAGTTATATGTTAATTTAATGAAATATTACAGCATGAAATATTATACGTGACAAGATTCTAAGGGATTTATGGAGAAATAAACAACAAAATAAAATCCAAATATATTGATAATAAGAGTAGGAGTAACCTGTTTTGAACGGTGGCGGTGACAGCGACGTTTCGTGCAGGCACGGAAAAGAATAAACGAAGTAGATCGTAGTTGAAGGGTGACGAAGTAGGAAAAGGTGGATGGAAAAGGAGAAAGACAGCCGCACAGCCTCATAAAACGTAATGCCCGACCAGAGGAGGAAGAAAGGCACCGTTGGAAAGGCAGAGAGGCGATACATAGAGATAGATAGATAGTTGGATAGAGAGAGAGAGAGAGAGAGAGAGAGAGAGAGAGAGGGCGATACGAAAGGATATTCCCGAGGTCCGTCCGTATCGATCGCGGGCGTATGCGGTAGATTGACACGTGTCATGGCCGCCTCAGAAAAGAGCCAGAACTCAGGAGCCCCGCGAGGGACAGACAGAGTCAGAGCTGCGCTCGTGAAGGGGAGTCGCGGAAGAACTTACCGAAAAGGAGGGACACCGGAGGAGAGGAGGACATTAAGGTGCGTAATAGCCAGCGGCTCGAGCGCGCACACCGCCGCGGCATCGATTAGACAGAATGCTCCTTCTCTTTCTCTCGCGAGAGAATATACCCCTCTCCCCACCCATCTGCTGCCACTGCTGTCTGCCTTCCCCCGCTAGCTCTTACGATAGGGGTCCTCTGCTCGTCTGCGAACGAGCAGAGGACTATAAAGAGAGAGAGAGAGAGAGAGAGAGACGAGCACTATACGTGCTCTACATACACACGGCCGCGCTTGTACGTCAGCTCTTGTTCTCAGACGGGTAGCGAGCTTTCGCCCATTTCTGTGTACTCGGGCGCATGCACGGAATAGGTAGCTAGGTATGCGGTAGGTACGTAGGCAGGTAGCCATCTAGGCGCGGGGCTACGAGGGTCCGGGAACGTGCACCGTCCTCGTCCTTCTCCTCATCGTCTAACGTAGTTATAAACATTAACGGACCGGCTCAATATTCTCCGGACCTCCTCCTCCTCCATCTCATACTCGTCTTCCTCATCCTACTATGCCTGGACTGCCTCTCTACTCTTTATACGCGGGGATAACCCTGCGCGACGCTTCCTCCTCGTACTCCTGTTTGAGCCTCGACAATGCCGTCTTCTTCTCTCTAGCCGGGCTAAGCACAACAGTAAAGTGATAGTCCATGCTTTTTAAAAACGAAAGAAAGATTAAGGCAATGACGAAATATCCTTCGACACGCACTACCTTTATTTCTGTCCGGCACATCTATGATAGCATATGTTGACAGAATACCGCATTAGTAGCTTCTTCTTCAACATCAATAATTTACCATTTATCTACCTATTTAAAAATATTCTTAGTTAAAGCATTAACGAGATAACGTTATTTTCTATCTTGAAGTTAAATATTGAGTAAATCAGTGGAAAGCTAAAGGTAAACTAAAAAAGATAAAATAAAATCTAAATTTTCATTACTGTACCGCACTTTTCTCGCAATTTACAGGAAGCATAACTAATCGATTTCCTTGGTTCACTGTTCCTTCTATAATGACTATTATGTTGTTGGAATTGAAACGAGTATGGCTAAAGAACTAAGACTAGACTATCTATTTATATAATATTTTGATAAGTTTTGTAAAACATTGATATTTCATAGAAGGTTATAATCGCAAATGTTTTGTACACGCGCGCTTGCGCACGCACACACACACAAGGGAGAAAAAGAACGTGGAGAATATTTAATAGAGCATTTAATGGTTTTATTTCTTATACAGGCAGTTTGATATAATTTAAATAACGAATAAATTGGCTTATAAAATATTTAAAAGCATTATATTGAACATTGGTAAAATTTATTGCAATATTGAAATCAATGAAATGAACTTCGTTAGATAAACTTCGTTAAATAAATAAATTAGATAAATTTCCCGAAATTCAAATATACAATGAATTTCAAATAAATATAGCAATGCTTATTATTTTCTATTTACTATTAATAAAATTTTAATATATTTTATAAGAGAAAAAAATGTATTTCGTAAGTAATAGATGTAATTATAACTGATAAGCTACTGTTAAAGAGAAATTTTTTTAATATTGTAGACTACATTTATTCTTGCAGTAAACAACTGATTTGAGTATTATTGGAATTGAAATAAAATTAAATCTTCGATTAGTTAATCTAATAAAAAAATCCTCTGTTATTACTCATCGAATGATGAGTAATTAAAAAAGTAAACAAAGATCAACAAAAGAGCTATAAAAGTCTTTGAAATTTAGAAAAACTATGTACAAGAAGAAATTCGAATGAGATGAAATTGAAGGTATATACAGTCACTAGTTTTGAGTTTTTCCTTTATTTTATTAACATAAAAGGGACAAGAAAAAGAATTAATCTAGCTGCTCTAAAATAAAAAGCTCGTCAAAAAACTTTACAAATCATAAGTACAATCTTAGTAAATATCGAGGTACTTCTCTTCTCCTAAAAGGTGAAAGATGTATACCCGACTTTTGTGCTATGATATATGATAAAATTGTCCCAAATTACTTCAATAACTAGTATACACAATAATTATTAGCTCAAATCTTGAACTTTCTCTCTCTCTCTCTCTCTGTCTATATATATATATATATATATATATATATATATAATTTTTTTTTCATTGGTGCGAAAAGATAGATAAGCGTCAATTGTTTGAAAAAATAAGTGGAGGGCCAATAAAAAAGGCAAAAAGGAGGACAAGTCATAGCGAATTCCATGACGTACAAAAAGGAAAGCTGGATTCCTAGGAAATACAAAATATCGCTGAGACTTTTCCTGACATTTTGGCATCCTCGTGGGTACCTAGGTTTTTCTCCTTTTAGCTCACTTTCCTCTGAGGCATTCGACTGCTTACACGCTCCGGACTTTCTGACGCGCGCTTTTTTGCTTTCCTTCGATATTAACAGAGGATTACACGCAGCGCTTGTGGTATCTTGATCATGGCGTCGTTAATATGTACACCAACGTCTGTTATCTAATTGAAGTAGCCGTAATTGTATTCCATTAATGCAAAATTTCGTTTCATTTTTTGTGATATACTATGCTCTTTGGTTTTAGAAAAAGTTAGAGCGCTTCACAGACGCAAAGTAGATTTGTGACGTATTTGGAAGGAGTGCTGATGACGTACCAAAACACGAAACAACATTTTTTTCAACATCATCATATAATAAAATTGCTTCCCCAAATAATTGCTGTAATTTTTTTTGACAAATAACGGGAAAATTTTGCATGAGTGAAATAGGTAATACTTTGAATTTGCGATGCCAATGTTTTCACGCGCTAAAAATGAGAGGAACGCTTACATCAACCCAATTCCAAAGCTCAGATCGGAATGTGAAACCAATCCATTTATCATAATTATTGAATTACAAACAAATTTAATTACATTAAAATAATTTACAAACAAATCCATACTGTAAATTTAAAATATTTTTTAACGTTTTCCTTGTTTTTGTAAACATTTTCACATTAAATAAATTTATTATCTTTAAGATTGGTGTTTTGTTATATTATAAAATAATTAATAAATAAGCTAAATATTTATATACTTATTTTTGTACTTGGATTTATATACATATATTCAAGTTCAATCAAATGTAATAATATCTTTCCACTTCTCAATTTGTTAACAAATAACAGCCTGTATATAACTTGAACATCTGCAATAAGATTTTTTCGATAATTTACTTTCACTATAATTTAATTATAGAGATATTATTAAATTAAATATTATATTATAACATAACAAAATTTATTGATCTAACTAGAAAATATTAGATTTGATATACATTAGATATACAATGCTGTAATGATAGTACATAGTATATTGTGCGTAAAAAATAATACAAAAGTAAATGATAATGCAATTATTTTCGTAATTATAAATGGAAAGATTATGGTAAACTTGTAATAATTGTTGGACAAATATAAATATAAAGTAACTAGTGTTTAACAGGAACAGAAACTCATACCTGCGATTCGTTTGCGAACAGCAGGTTTTCTGGAATTGTTTTTACGACTGTGCTTTCATTACTGAAGGATTATTTATTACAGATCAACCATTAACCTTAAGATATAATACGATCTTGATTGAGCTACCTTCGAAGAGTGTTATGTCATTTGTACGTAATTAAAAAAATTTTATTTCTTAGAATGTTATTCATAAATAAAATTTATTTTTACAAATATACTGATTACATTTAGCAAACATATTTCAAACATCACTGGAATTTATGTTTTAAAAGTTTAATTTTATGACATCAAAAGTAAAATTGATACCGCGAATATTTAAGAGTTTAAATATTGCTTTAATATTGATTAATACTTGAAAAGTCTTTTTAATTGAAACTATGGACAAATTGTTCTGTTTTATTCACGGTAAATGTAAACTAGTTTATATCAGATACGTTAATACATGCCAATGAATTTAACATTTAAAGTTATCGTATATTTTTTTCTTATAATTTAAAACTTCTTATAATACGTACAATTAACAAAATTTTATGTAATAAAATTTCAATTTATGCAATAGAAATATTTGGAATTAATTATGCTTTATTTCAATCATTTTACATAAGATACTGTTAATCCTTTTTTTCTGTTCAAAAGTTTATTTTTCATATATTGCAAAAAATTAAAAAAAATAAATTTGAAAGGGTTGAAGTTTTACTGAGCTTTTGACACTTAATTATAAATAAAAAGATTCTTCGTAATCGAAAAGTTTCTTTAAATCCTTCTTAGTTGCTATCCGATTTGCTTGCGATTTATTAAGTGCTTTTCCAAAGAAACGTACATCTCTCGAGCGTTTGAAATTTATTACGCGGAAGCCTATAATAATTACGTATGCTTTTGTTTATTAATTCATGAAAGAAGTGATTTCAAAACTCTATTTTTTACGACCTGTAAATCAAATAGATATAAGGCAATGAAGCTTGGATGTACGCCGATTGTAGTTTGCTTCAGAAAGCAGGACATTCGTTTATCTCGAGCTTGCCACAGAAAAAATACCGTAAATCAAAATCCACAAAGAAAATCGATTAGAAAGAAAAGCGACGTCGAGTAGCGAAAGGCAAGATATTCCAGTAAGGCGCTACGTATAAACATTGTCGAGAGCACGCTGGTACCGCTTACAGTTATCCTCCGCAACCCGAAACAGCTCCCCTGATATTCGCCTCGCAAAAATCGAAGAAAGATACCCACGCGAATCTTCAGCCACCCAAAGGATCCGAGAAGCTGAAGCAGAGAAGCGAAATAAGAATAAGAGGGCGCCGGAGGAAAGGTAAAGGAGTCTGGCAGCAGATTCGTGGATGAAAAGCTGAAGAAGAGATGAAGTCAGGACGAAAGAGAGCACGTCGGGGGTAGCGGAACTGGGGCCAGGAGCGCGAGATAGACGGCGAGAGAAAGGAGTCGCGGGAGCAAGGAGAAAGACATAAAGTCGGGTGGGTCGCGACGGGAGTGGGGAAGGAGAGGAGGCGAAGTGTCGTCGTCCGAATAACGGCCAAGCAGCATCGACCGATCTTCGCCGCTGTTGAGTCGAGCGTCGTGCAACCCCACGGTTAGGTTGCCCTTCTCCTCACTCTCTCTCTCTCTCTCCCTTTGGCCCCTCACATATACACACGAAGCGTCAACTTGTTTCCCTTCTACTCCGCGCATATTGAGTTCAATTTGCCCACTACTCCCGCATGCCCGTCGCTCGCCGATTTTCCTCCTCTTTTCCTCCTCGCCCCCGCCGTCTTCTCCCGTTCCCCTATTTTCAAAAGCTCTATCTGTCTCTGTTTTGCTTGGTATGTGGAAGGCCTTGTCTAGCGTGCGCACACAGTCTCCAATCTTCACGCCGCCACTCTAATGCGATTGTCCTTAGCTTTTGTCCGGATGGTCCCCTGTGGATCGTGTGCACTCTTCTGCATCTCTCTATTTCTCTCTCTCTCTCGCGTGCCCGCGATATAGCTTTCCCCTGTATACGTATCTACTGCTATTTCTACTACTGTATGCCTAGGAGAGCTCTTCTCTCTCCTTGTGCCATTTCTCTCTTTCCCTGTCTTTTAGTGTACGTGTAGTTTGTGGTGGAGTCGGTGTGATGAGAGAAGGAGAAAGCGAAAGAAGAGGGAGATGGAGCTTCGAGTCGCTTTAGCGCGAGCACTTAAAACCGAGACGAGATAGAGACTGCCTTTAATTTTGAAAGATAAGAGGATCACTGCACGCTACACCTGCACGGTTTGAATATTATGCCAGCTAGCGAACGCGAACGAACGCGCGCGAGCAATCGCCGAGATTATTGTTAAAATACGAGGCTAGCGTTCCTACGTGGCTATCCCTATATATGCTCTGGAATTGAGCTTCTCATCTTGCTGTGCTTCCACTCCCTTCCCCGTCTCTAACTCTCGCTCTCTCTTTCTCTATCCTATATTTTCCTTCTCATCTTCTTCTTTTACCTTTGCCATAATTGTATGTTTTCGCTTTTTTATTTTCTCTCTCCTATTAATATGTCCCATGTGCAACATCCCGACTCTCTTTGTACGCGGATATAACATTCAAAAAGGGAGATTAGATTGTGACTTTTTGTCACTGATTGTGACTAAGTCACTGGCGTGACTTTTTCCATAGCAAGATAATTTTTCAAATTTCTCTGATATTCATCATATGTATAAGTGGATCTAACAGAATATCTAAGTTCAGAAAGAGAATACACAACAAATACACAAAATATTTCTTTGTATTATATGCTTTCTTTTATATTTATACAAATATTTTCATTTTTATATTTTCCAAATTATTATTATATTTTCTGATGGTTGCTCCGAAAAATAAACTAGTTATCCGTAATTTGTAAGTCAGTCCTCCAAGTGATATTAAATTTTAAAACAACCGTACCTCGAAACTCATTTTTTGAATTACAAAAGTTTTCTTGTACTCGTGATTTATCCTATGAAACTAGAGCTTCACCAGATTTTTTTCTGAATATGTTTTTAACTTTTTCGTGTCTTTGTCTTCAGTTCAACATTTGGTGTTCATATAATTCTTTTGCAAATAAGTAAGCAAAAATTCGAAACTCATCTTTTCCATTAATATCACTATCTAGTTGTACAGATTATCAATGGAAATTACTTGGAAAAAAATTTAATATTTTCTATTCTACCCAAATGAAGGCACTCCCTGCGTAACAAGTTTCAAAATTAATAAAATGAATAATACTAAAATTGCTTGAGGTATTTATGCCTTGCGTAATATTTTTATAAGATTTGTAACTTCGTGATTACACTATATAATTTTATTTACTTTTAATTTGTTTCCATTTATTTTTTATTGTTCATATTCTTTTGTTTCTTTTCTTTTAATTACTTTTAATATACGGAATGGTTGAGAACATATTTCAAAAATTAGAAAAAGTTCGAATTTCAATACTTTTTTTCTCATAATAGTCTACAATATTTATTAATATCATTATTTTCTTAGTTTCTTTGGAAGTTAAATTTGAAAACTTGTATAAAATAATAACAAAAGGTTTCGAAATTAAATTCGAAAGTTTTAAATGGAACCTAAATAAAATAATTCAATAATAATGAATAGTTAAACTAATCCAAGCACAAATAATCCACGAGGCTCAATAAGATTTGTATCGTAACATATTTTAATTATCCCCCATTTACGATTTTAAGTACATTTTTTAGAATGTTATATGTAAATAAATATTTTCTAGTTTTAAAACGATCGCACACATCCGATCAATTTTTTCTTGGTGATTATGAATGTATTTTTACTTATCATTAAGATGATTTGGATTCAATTCAAATGAATAAAAACGTTATATAAATAATTTTAATACGAGATAACGTAGTAAGTTGTAGGGAGGAATTGGTTTAAATTAAATTTGAACCAATAAAACTTATAAACTTTAAATTCAGGTAATTAATTTTTGTGCTCTGTAAAAAATTATTTTTACTCGTTTATTATTTCATAGTTTGTATTACTTGGATTGCAGATTTGAATTTATTCATTCAATGAACAGTAATGTTTCCCTATTTTTCAAGCCTCGATGTACCGATCGTACAATATGCTATTGTGCTATCGAAATTGATGATTTTTCTTGATCACGTGGACTGAGATCGCACTGGAATTAGTACACGAATATGCATTCACTATGGTATTCTTTTTGTAATGCGAGTAATCTCTACAAAAGGTCCAAGCGCGCGACAATAAGGCCCCTGAAAATATTACAATGGCTTATTCTCGCTTTACATTCCAGTCTCCCACACATTCGAATATTCAGAATGTGTTTTTAATGTAAAACACAGGTGCATCATTAGTAAGTATCCTCGTATACACGAGAGTTTATAGCTTCCGTGTCCAGGAGACGGTCTCTCTCTATCACTCTGGCCTTCTCCCCTTTTTCACCTCAATTAATTATTTATTCTCGCACGGCATTGCTCAATCCGTGTCTCCCTATACGTTTTTCTCCTCGTTTCTCGCTCAGATTGCAAAATACACTCGAATGGAAATACGAGCGTGCGCGCATGCATCGAGTGCAACCGCCACGGCCGTTCTCCTCTAATTGAATTCGCGTGTTTACTGGCGGCGGCCGTCGTTGGGTCTTCTTCGAGGTGCATCGATGGCCGCTCTTACCACCTTATCTCCTCCGGCCCGTCGACAAATTTATTTTTACGCATTCGTGGCAAAGTCTCTGCTGGCACAAGAGACAGTTTTGTTCGCAATTAGCTGCCCACGCTGATGCGCGCACAAGAAATCTGCAGCTTGTATATGCGCGGGACATCGAATAGACACCAAATGGATTTATTTACAGTTCAGAAGTCCGATTGCACGCGGAATCGATAAATTCCATTCTCGCAAAATTCGTTTCTTGGCATTGCCTTCAACTTATTAAGGGTTCGATTCATTTTTATTATAACTGGCGCTTTCGTTTTGGGAATTACTTCACAATTATTGGACAAGTTGTCCGAGAGAAAGAATGTTTTAATGATAAGATTTTTTATTGAGGTATTTAAACCATTTAATTTTATAAGTGAAATGGGTACTTGATTAAAAAAAAATAGTATTTATGTTTTTGTTGGTAATCCGAATCTTTTGCCAATATCTTAGATTATTTTAGATATTAAATTGAGTATTTAAGAAATTTACGAAACTTTTCTCATTTTATCGTATGACCATATTTTAAAATATGATAAACAGTAAACAGGCGCGCACGCGCACACAAGCGTGTGTCTTAGAAAAGTGTCCGACTCTATTTTGATTATAAAAATTATGACTATACAAAAAGAAGGAAATAATAAAATATGTTTGCTGATGAAACTTAATAGACTTGTTTATTGTTTCATTTTAGCCAAGCACTTCTGATTTACCTGACATATGTAGGATGATTTACTCAAGCTTTTTATCAGAATAACGATAGTACATCTGAATTATAATGAAATCTTGCACAAGTATTTCCAAATTTTCTGTCTACCCATTTATTCTTTTAGTTTTTAGAAATGACAAAAAATGAAAAATAATCGCAGTTAGTTTCATAAAACTTTTCACTTAGAAATATTAACCGATACCTCTGAATTAATTTTCTTTAGTAAGCTGTAAAATACAAGAATTTCAATTTAACACTAAGTGAAAAAGAAATAGATAGAGCGAGAGAGACAGACAGAGAGAGAGAGAGAGAGAGAGAGAGAAGAGTGAGTAGAAATAAGAAGGAGGAGTTAAAATGTCTTAGCTCTGAAAACAAAATTAATATTGAATTTTGGTTCTGAATTGACTGAATTATGTCGCGAACGTGACCTAATTGAAAAAAATTGACTTAAACATATATTAAATATATTTTATTGTTCATTTATTAAACATTGCGACATTGAAAATACCACTCGTTGATAAATATAGAAAATTTATAAATATTTTCTTAATAAACATTCAAAATAATATACTAATTGAAAATTACGTGATGCTAAACTTTGCCATTTTGTTTTTATAAAACTTTTTATATTTGTTTTTTTTTTATTTTTATAAAACTTTTGATTTATTTTTCTTTTCGCGTTAATTATCGCAATCATGTAATTAAAAATTCATGAGCATTAGAATTGGCATAGTATATTATTTAGTTAAGTTTTATTATTTAATTAACTTCTGAGAATGTGATCGTATGAGCCTCACATAAAAATAAACATTAAAATTACTAAATGTCGAGTGAACTGTACATCAAAATTTAAAATCTTATTTTATATAGGATTTACTTGTAGACTTATGTAAATTTGATTAAATTTAAATGAATTTTACTTCGCATGTAACTTAAATTTATTTATATTTACAGTAAATTTCAATGAGCCTCTTTTATGTCGATATGGGAAATATTAATTTATAAATAACTACGTGAATTCAGAGAATAATTAAAATATGTTTTAAGCGAATTAAATATTAAATAAAGTTTTATTTGTTTCATTAAATTAAGGATTTTAGAAATTTAAAGATACAACTAGAAGTTAATGAAATCATATATTTAAAGAATTTTATTGACATAATTTATAAAACTATTTTAATTTAATGGCATGTCTATGAAATCATCACTGTATCTAAATTACGATTTTCTAGATGTCTTACTGTAATGTTATAATCGCAAATATTTATCCATTTTATTTATAGTTACGAAAAAAGGTTGGATTTTTCAAATTTCAAATGGCTCTAAATTATTGTTCTAAATAGTTCACGTCGCGTCTTTCTAGAAATTATAGCTATTTCTGCTCTTTCCTGATAAATTGATCGTCAATAGCATTGTAATATTTGGGATCAAAAATATAATTTATAAATGTTCAAATAAAGAATATTATATTTTTGATAATAAAATAGACTATTAAAATGTAAATAAAATAAATTTCAAAAGTTTTATAATTATAATGAATGTTTAAATTATTACAAAAATATATTTTATTTAAAAAATGATATTATGTATGCAAATTTATTTTTAAAAGAATAGTAAATTATTATAAATATTATATTTATAATAAATTTGAGTGTAATAAACTGGTTTCGTAGAAGTGCTTAAATTAATATATTTAATTAGGCATATTTTTTGTGAAATAGTGAAATAAAGATTTATCTATATTAACTTTAGGATTACATATCAAAATTTGCGCTCGATCTTTCAGCTCGAATGTCGAGGCTTGTATTCAACTTGATACTTTTTTGTTTGCTACAACAGAGTTGGCGACACAAAATTGATTATCCGTGGTCATATAACATCACCTACCCGATTGCCTTCTCTTTGCTAGCAAACGGTAGCATTTATCTAAGGCGATTTCGGGAAAATCACCGACACTTTCACTATTATTTTCATTATTTATATCAAAATTCTACCGAATTTTTCCAACTATCAAACGTTTAAGAAAATATTTTCTACCCAAAGATATAAAATGAAAGGATTTGATAAATACAATGCACATTTTATTTATTCATCGGAAATAGATTTTTAGTAATTTCTTAAGAAAAGTAAAGTGTGATAAATAGGTTTAAATTCTAAGGATTATTTAGACATAATAGATTAATAAAGTAATTTCAAAATATTGAAGATAAGTCATATTACTAATTCTAATATTTTACCAAATTACTTAAAGTTTTAATTTACGTATTATTTATATTATTTAACTTTTACGTAGTGTAGATTGAAAAGTTGCAATCGTAAATATAAATAATATCTTTATTTAAGCAAACCTTGATCAATTTCACTAGTTCTCATAACAGTTTTAGATGGAGAACTACGAAGACGACGAAGACACCCATTTTTGTAACAAATGCCATGCCACAATCAATGGACTGGATAATTACGTGCGTCACCGACAATCTGGATGTCGTACCACCGAAGATGATAAAACTGAGGTCTATCACTCTCCAACATCGACTCCTAATGTGTCTTATCCAGAGATCCTTAACGCAGACGCATTCTTCAGTTCTCTCGAATTACAAAGCAGCACCAAATGCCATCCACGTCGATCTACTGATCTATTAGACGTTCGCATCAGAAGATCTAGCCGTCACGAGGAACTCAAGAAAAGAAAACGAAAGGACAAGAATCTTGACGACAAGGACGAAACCAAAGAGAAACTGTCAACCCTGCTTCCGGTCGTCACCGACCTCGATGATCTCGGTATACCGTCACTCGTCGGCTTTTCCGATATTGTCACAAGTACATCTTCCGCTGTGAGCAAGTCCAGTATTTCCAACACCTTGAGTTCGATTAAGCAAGGCAGTCGTAGCGGTGTGAATTCGAAAATTGAAGATGCAGTCTATTCTATTAAACACGAGACAGCGGTTGCCGATCAGAAGCGCAATCAGGTTGAAAATCAGAGGATAGATCAGCATCAACATCATTCAGTCTGGTTGGAGGACACGATACTCAGTGATCTTGTTGTGAACAATGAGAGCGAGAATAAGGATGACATGAGTCATGCACATTTGGACCGATATACCGAATATGATTATCAGCAGGATGATGAGTCGGATGATGACAGTCTGGACGTCGACATACCCGAAGTGGATTCGTACTCTGATTCCGAGGATACGGAAACTCACGACGCTCAGTATCCGCCGCAAAATCACACTGGTGGAAAATGGAAGCCAGGAGGCATCGCACAAGAGGAGATGTTGAACGAAGACGATGTAGAAATTGAGGAGGTCGAGCATCACCATCAGGAGCATCCACCGCCAAACCATACGGGCGGCAAGTGGAAACCGACTGATTCCGCTCTTCAGGTAATCAGTCTACTTTTCATACAGATGTATCGTCGATGTATGCAAGTATTCTTTCTTCTACATGCATGTTTCTGACATAAATATTATTTTGCTACTTCTGCAAATACTTCAATATCACTCTTCTTTGTTAATATCAAATATTATAATAGTTACTTATACAATTATGCAATTTTCATAAAATAAATATGTTAAGGAATTTTACTACTGCCAAAAAGGACAAAGCTTTTTAATATTCAAAATATCATAGACAAAGAATTAGAAATATTATTAACAGAATTTCAAAGAAATTCAGGCAATAGGTTTTAAATATGTAGAAAGGTATTTAATTTAATACAAAAAAAATTTCTTAATTTTCTCCATATACTTATTAATTATGATTCTATTGTAGACAAACAGGGATTTTTAGATAATATTAAAAAGATTTATATAAGTGAATGTAAAAAGCTTAATGAAATTAATGACAAGATCTCATTTATTATATTAATGTTTTTGACATTGTCAATGCATATCTTACATTTTAAAAACAAAATTATAAACATTAATCTCAAAATATGTATTTATAAATTATTCTTGTGCATAAAAGATTTTCCAATTAATTTAAAACAAAATAATTTAAAGTTAATCTTTAAATATAAAAAACATATTGAAAGGAATATATTATTTGTGACATAATTTTTCTATTAGTATCTTTGTATTTAAAAGATTACATCGTTGACTGACATCGATGTGTATATTATAAAAAAGTTAAACATCCGAGTATTAATAATGAGATTTCTCTCATTTCTCATTCATCAGAAGTCTGATGAATACGTGGGCAAAAGCGTCTCAGGTCAACCGCCGCCAGGTCACACGCGCGGCAAATGGGTTCCGGGAGCTCGGGCCGATATCAACACGGGATATTGGTGCAGCCCATGCGGTCGGAAACTAGCATCCCGGTTGGTTTACAACCGCCACCTGCTGTCCGATCTGCACGCCAGAAGAAGCATTCAGGAAATCGATGGTGCTGTGAAAATGTCGAGAGGCTCTGCGCCATTTATGCATCGTCAGAATCTCAGTCGGCGTCAGAGGGTCTTAGCTTTGGTTCGTCGTATTCTCACAGCCTACTTTAATTCTATTACAATACAGTTATAATTAATTGCTTATTATAATAAGAAAATTGATCTCAATGATATATGAAAATGTTGTACAAAAGTATCAAAGTATCTAAGGATCAATCTAAATATCAAAGGATCTAAGCTCTATGAAACAGGTTTTATTGTGATGTCCAAATGTATTTTCTGATATTTAAAAAAATACAAGCAAAAATAGTTTGATCTCATAAATCCTAAGTAGTGAGATGTCTAGCTTTGTGTGATAAATATAAATTTATTTTATAAAAGTAATCGCTTGATAATAATTATTTTTCCTAATTTTTTATTATATAGTCTGTCTTGAAAAAAAGAAAGAAAGGAATTAGATGTAAAAGAAAACGTATGTATTCGATATTAATTCTATTATTTCAAGTTTTGATCAGTTTTGAGCAAAATTAAGAATTATTTAAGACTGTTAAATCAATAATTTCATTGCTTTGAAGTACTACGTGAAATATAATTGATTAACTTTTATTTTATCCTTTGAATGTGCTTTCGAGTTTTTTATTATTCACAATACATTTTGAATATTACATTTGAAGTTACATAGCTACTTAATCGTGTCTAAAAATTTATTAGATGAAACTATGAACATTAGATTATATTTTTACGTGCCTCAACCCGAAAATACATTTGTCCGTATACGAAGTTTTAAAAAATATTGATTTCTTAGTATTGCCGTAGTGAACATGAATATTTTAAATATTTTTTAAAAAATTAATGTCACCAATTTAATGAAAAAACTTAATTAAGTAATTAGAAATTATTTAAAATTTTTTCACGTTTTCTAGCTTTGCAGTTTTTAACTTAATGATATAGTACAGTAACTTTTAAATTGAAGATCTTTTTCAGTATTAAATATTAAAGCAATAGCAAAACGGTAAAATTATAACTAATAGCAGAATTTAATTTGATAAATTTAAAAGTGAAACAAATTATTATAGCCGAATTTATGCTTATCACGCATATAAAATAAAAAATATAGAACGGTTCTACTATAATTGATTCTTTTCTCTCGTATAAGCTTCCACGAGATAGACGATATACAAGAGCGTAGATAATTTTGGATAAGTACCAATGAGAGAATAAACGAAAAAATAGTCAATTTTATTGGTACATATTAACAGAGTGAAGCTATAAAGGGTGTCGAATAAGCTTAATTTCGCCGAAAAGAAAACAATGTAAAGCACATCACGTTGATTATTGCAAATGTAGACATAGATAAGTAATTGTGTAAATATCGAGGTCTTAAAAACGGAGGCAAAGACAATGTCGTTAAGAGAAGAAAGCTTACTAGATGGTATTTTAATTTTGCCTACTCTGCATGAAAATATACTTCTGGAAAACGCGTGGCTTAAGCTCGTAACTCTCGGTAGATTATGGCACAGCTCTAATTAAGAATTTTCACTTAAGCGTCAAACTACGCCTTGAAGTAAAAGCGGACGACGTTGTCTTTGTATCGCGCGGACCGTCCACTCCTGCCATCATAATGAGCACGCACGCGAGAATAAAGTCGAGCCAGTCCCAAATGAAATTGTCGTCCCGCAGAGGAGAAATGGAGAGTCGTGCGAGTCGATGTCGGCGACAACAACGACAGTGGCGATGCAACAGCCGCAAAAGAAGAGGCTGCGAAGGCGCGAGAAGGAGGTTCTTTCGTGCGAGATGTGTTACGCTCGCGTGCGCAGGGCCCAAATGGGCAAGCACCTCCTCTCGCATTATCACTGCCGCGTTGCAGGTGCGAACTCGAGCGGCACGAAAGCCCGTCGCTTTCTCTTGGAGAACATGGCGAACATTGTGCACCAGTGTCCCTTTCAATGTGCCTCGTGTCGCTTTTATTGCAACACTGAGGATACCTTCTTAAGGCACTGGCGATCTGATGCGCACAAGGATACGGTTTCTAAGGTGAGCTCTTCCGTCCCCGTCCTCTTCTTCACCATTTTCGTCGTCTTTTTCTTCTGCTTCTTCTCCTTCTTCTCCACCTTCTTTTGATTCATCTTTTACGCTGCTGCTGTTTTCTATATGTACATATGAAACATGCGACCAGTATTATATTATTTACGTGTAGTCTCGCCTGTATACATAAATCAGTTAATGTTTCTTTTATACGACGTAATTACATTTGCTTCATTTGTGATAGAAGAGTATAGGTAGCTTGTTTAAAATTATTTATACATCTGTAAATAGAAACAGTTAAGATGTATTAAAAATTGAAAATAAATAATGAAGAGGATTTAAGAAAAAAGGGATTTCATTTTAAATATTTAATATTTAGAGAATAATTCGTAAAAATTTATTATTATAATTCTATTTATGTACAGCATAGAATTTACCTGAATATCCGAATCAAAGTATTACTTACAAATTTATCATTTATTTTTTATAACCTTTGATATAAAACTTGGCACGTTATGGTTTAATGTAGCGATGCACATTGAAATACTTAATTCTGAAATTATGGTTTAGAAATCCCTGTCTTACGATAAAAATTAATTAATTGAAATTACCATCAAACGCCCTTAGAATGAATGGCATTTATTATGTCTATATTGAAAAGTCAAGCATTTATATATTAAACATTTATATTTAATCAATAAGCATACATTTTCTTATATTTTTCAATTATTATTATTTTACATTCACCAGATAGGAGGGAGTTTCATATGCGCTTTATGCGACTTTTGGTGCGATGATAACGAGAGCGTTGAAGCACATATAATGAAGCAAGGACATCAAGATATTGTTTCTATGATAAATGGCTCGGTACCGATAGTCATTCGTCGCCAGCGAATACTCACGTGTTCAACCTGTTGCCGGCGGTTCAGGTATTAATCCTTTTACTTCATATAAAGTGCTTGCTGCTGTTTCTGGGATATAATTATTAATTTAATCTTAATAGCGTAAGACTTATTACAATTTTGATATGTCAATTAGAACAAATGCGTAAATATCTTTATTTTATTTATGTTCAATATAAAATGTTTACTTTCATTAATTGTTTTCGCATACATCATTAACTACGAAAATTTGTAACAAGTGTATTATCGTGTTGCAACCATGTTGAATAAATCTTAAAAGCTGTTTGAAAATATATTTTTAACTTTTGACGTGTACATAATACCGAGTGTATTTATAATAAAACTTAGGGCACTATTTATAAAATAATACATATTTTATATATTAAGTGCGTTATTTATATCGATTTCAAAATAATACAAAATTTGATTAAAATTGAAAAACTGGAAATTTTAATTCATTTTAAACTTGAAAAGTGGTACAATAATTTAATAATTTAGTTAAAGCTTATTTTAAATAATAAATCTAATAATAATTTCTTAAAATTTTAAGTTATTTCACTGAACTTTTACAGTAATATCCGAATGTAAGATATCATTTAATTTGATTAAAAACTAGGCATTTCCTTATATTATTCAAGTATTTGTAGGTCGTATAAAGGATGAGCAATATCCTTTATGTAAAGATATCGGAGAGCAAATTAATCAATGAAATGCCAGTAAAGTGAGCAGGGAAAATAGTCGATTAAAGGCAAAACTGCAGAACGAACGTTAATGAACGTATGCACTTATTCAAGGTACAACGTGCAGTTGCGCCAACATACGAAGGACACCGGACACGAAGTCGATCATTCCGCGTCGGATGAGTACCAAAGCAGGTTGCCCTGCAATGTTTGCGGCCAGGTCGTCCGCTCGCTGATTTCGCTGCAACGCCACCAACTCGCTTGCCACAAGCCAGGAAACGAAGACGCCCATGCCGCGATGCCCTACTTCTGTTCCTTCTGCTCATTGACGTTCAAGACTGCACAACAAGCGGTACTTCATCGCAGAACCTCCGGGCACAAGGAGATGGTCAGGATCAAGAAGGCCGGCGACGCATCTGCAAGCTCTACACGCCGAACTTGTTCCCATTGCGAGGAGACGCAAGCTAATCTCGCCGAGCATAAGCGCCACTTGCTGGCTCAACATCTAGGATTGTGTCACAGGTTCGAGTATTTCGAGCGCTATTATCTAGAGAATCTATTCTAAAGAATTATACGGAATTGGAATTCGAATTTAAAGTATAAAAATGTGCCTTGTATGATTTTTACAAAGATGTATGGGAAAAGGGAGTCTGATCTATCTCAACTCTGATCTTCTTTATTATAAATAATGTTTCGGATTTATTCTCAACTTTTTCAACTTTTATAAGTACACAGTTAAAGGACGCTATTCCTTCTAATCAGCAAACTTTATGACTTATAACAATATTTTTAGAAACTTTGCTTGAAATTGATAAAGACGTTGTATTTCAGCATCGTTCTAACGTATGTAATGTCTTGTCGATGAAACCCAAGCATATTCCTTCATAGAAAATGTATTTTTCTATAAATCTATGTATATCAAGAGAAAATCAAGTAGCTACATGAAATTTAATAATCATAAATTTTATGACGATTGACACGAGGAGAGGCGATCCAGCGAGAGAGCAAAATCTCACTTGGAAACGTTTGCGAGGCGTGAGCTTTGTCAAAATTACGCATTCCCCTCTCGCTCCTCGCATTTATCTCAACTATAAATCTTAGCTAAGAGTTATTGCCATCCAATTAAAAAATATTAATATTTACCTAGCACTTTGAGAAAGATAGATATATTTATAAATAAATATATATATATGATTTTAAATACTTTCTAAGTAATGTAACAGAAGTTGCATCAAATTTCTAAAAAAAATCTTTAGATTTGTTAATCCAAATATTGAATAATCAAAACAATAATAATATCCTTTTAAAAATTGTTTTTATTTTCCTTTTTTTGTTTTTTAGAAATATACTTTAACCATATATGTTAAATGAATATTTTTTGTTAATTTTAAGTGAATGATTTTCGAAAAATTAGATTTCACTTCAAAAAAACATTTTAAAGATGTTAAAATGTTTTATAATTTTAAATATCCAAAATAAAATCAATTCGTTATGTTTAATTATAGCTAATGTCGATACAATACTATTTATAATAATATGAATTATATTTGCTTATATTTTACAAGAAATTATAATCTTAGCCAATAAATTTCTAAAATATAAATCCTTACATTCCCGTTCAACCATAAATTATATGAATTTAGCTTAAGAAAGAGAATGTAAGTTTTCTCACATTGCAAGTTTACTAGAATTGAAATGTACATTTACATTTCGTTAACATATTTGTTAATTTTACGTTATTCATAAATTCAAGAATATATATACAAAATGAAATAATTAATCAATAACATGCTGAGAAATGTGAACCATTGAGCGAATTAAAATGTGTTCATTAATTTCATTAACATAACGATATTAGTAAAAGGAGGAGCAAGACATTTATTTATATTTTATTATACAATTAAAATATTATAAATGAAGTCGCGGGGCATTTTATTAATACAGTCATAAATTAAAAGTAAAAAATATTTTTTTTTAATATAAACAATGCAGGTAATTTGTGTTGGTAAATTTTTTGTAATTGGGAAGAAGAAAATTGAGGCTTAATATGAAAATCAAAGTATTTAATTAAGCGATGGATAGAAATATTAATGTTCAATTTAAATTCCATTTAGATGTGCAAACTGTGGAAAGCAATTTGCTCTGTCACAAGATGTGACGAAGCACACGCGAGAAAAACGCTGTTCCCGCGATGAAAGAAACGCTTTTGAAAACTCGAACGTGGATCAGTGGAAGTGCACCGCTTGTTCGTTCACAAGTGACTCCGAAGCTGAGTTCTTATTCCACAAAGCTCTTCACAAGGGTACGGTGGAGGGCGATCCCCTCGAGAAAAAGGACGGCTCAACTTGGGTGCTCAAGTTTCGGTGTCCTCTTTGTGAGAAGGTCTTCGGCAAGTCCACTCTTCGCGATCACCTCAGAAGACACACGGGAGAACGACCCTTTCCCTGTGGCAAGTGTTTCGTTACCTTCGCCCGGAGATCATCCGCCAGGATTCATCAGAAGGAGTGTACTGGAAAGACGAAGGCTGTTGACTGGCAACTGGAGGGTATTCGAGAGCGAAACTACGTCTGCAGCGAGTGTAGCAGTGCTTTTCATACCAAGTCAGTACTATTAAGTTTGCCGATGTTCCGGCCTGCGATTCTCATTACTACTTAATCCTTTATTCCTGTTTGAGTGTTCGCTATTCCTAAGATCGCCAAAAATGGTCATAGTTACAAACTTTGTAAATTGTATTACGACTGGCTAAATATTCATAAAGCTCTCACCCTTTATTCCTTAACTATTATCGCATAAAGTGATAATTTATCTGATAATAACTTGGATAAAACGCAAGCAAAGTTTCGGATTTTAATGATACTTTTACCGGTATATCCATTCTTAATGCTTATTTCTTCAACATCGAGTAATTTCTATAACGATGTATATTTTACTTTAGTATGATTTCATATATTTAGAAATTATTACTTTCATCTTAAACCAGCTTATACTTCGTTTTTTAAATTTGATAGCCCTCAAAAACAATGATTATTCCAATTAATTAAATAATTGATGAAATTTGTTGATTATAAGAACATTTTTGAAATAAGTATTTTAATAAAACAAAAAATTAGTTTGTAATTTTTTCGTTCCTTTCTAGTAATAGGTAAAAAAATTAAATTTTGGCACATATTCATCTTATCGTACTATTTGATTAAAAATGAAAATCTTATAAATAAATAGTCAAGTCAATATTATTAAAGGTCAAAATTTAGAATTGTAATTTATAAGCTAATGTTTATAGTAAACTGAAAAACTTATTTTTAAATACAGAAAAGGAAGTAAGCATTGCAAATAATTAGAAATAGAAATACGCGCATCATATACGTCCAATCTACGCTGTACACTCAATTGAGGAAAAATAATCGTCTAGGAAATTTTAATGCGAGTTTGTCGCCTACTAGTAATAAAATATAGGAAATTTGTTTTTCGCATTCACACTTAGTATCACAACGTAGCTATCGTGACCACGCGTATAAATAAACAAATGAGCTTTGGGAAGAAGAGAGAAAGAGAGGGAGAGACGTATAGGAGACAATAAACGTCCGTGCCCGCGAGTCGTCTACGTTGCTGTAGTAAAAGTGTCCTCAGTGCATAACTATAAAATGAAGCACCGCAACCGCGCGTAGATATAGCCGAGGAAAACAAGGTGGCCAACTCTATGCTCTCGTAAGAACGAATGCAGATAGAATTTTTTCCGAAAGAGGTGAGAAAAATAAAAGCTGAGGGAAAGAAGTTACACTTTAATGCGGAGATACGAAGACACAGAAGAAACTTACTGAAGCCGATGTAATTTAATTTCGAGAAAATTGGCAAGTTATGTATAGAACTTTAGTATTTGCATAAATGGAACAATTTATGAAACTTTAGTAACTTGCTTGGCAAATTTTTTTCATATTTGTATTTATTTCGACTTGTTTATCCTGGCTACATTTTTAATTAAGCGACCTGAATAAATGGTAAGAAAAGTTGCATCGCGTTGTGGCAAACTTAGTTCCGAATGTAGTTCGCGTAGAACCCTTATTCATACAAAGTTAATATCGTATACTTGTATCGAGTTATTTATAAATAGTCTGATATACCAAAGAGCGCACTGAATTTAATGTGCAATTATCAAATATGTAAAGAGTTATGAAAGATGTTTGATCTGCTAATACATCCGAATGATGTACGTAAAATTATTGTATTCTTTTCATACGCGAAAGGATTATTGTTATACCAAAATTATACGCTCGAATTATGAATATAAAATAATTACAGGCATATTTTATATTTTATCGTAAAAAATATCTTATTGATAACTTGAAAATTCGCTTTTACCTTTTCATAACCGTTAAGTGGTTGATTTTGAAAAAGGAATTAGTCACAGGCAGAGTTAATAAAGGATTTATCGCAAATTCGGTTAACAAAAGAATAAACAAATACATATCGAACACATGCGAAAGGGTGGTAATAGAAGACAGCACTCTGAAAGTCCTTATTAAAATGCTAGTTATCATAAATAACGGAGGTGAAAAAATGTAACCAACAAGAGTAATACGCATGAAAATAAAAGAGGAGGTAGCGTCGAGCTCCAATGCAAAATGCGCACATTGACACGCAAAAACGCCACACGTGCTCTCCTTTACTAGTGGCACGTATTAACATCTCATACAACGTTCAAGGCTCGTATGTCCCGCTCGGGTCTTTCTAGTATTTAAAAGGTTTTTCGGCATTACTTTGCTAGCCGCGTGCAGCCTTTTACCCTTACAGCACTAACGTGTGCGCGATGTCTTTCGAGTTTAACGCCCCATCCGACTACTTCTTTCTCTCTTCTTACTTTTCCTACGCACGCTCCATCCCACGGCAAACGTGATCTTCGTGCACGAGGACGCGTGCCCTCTTCCGCACACGCACTTTCTCTCTCTTTCCTTGGCACTGCGCATCTCGACTGTACGAGACTCGACTTGTTCGACATAAGCGTCATCTTACTGTCAACCACGTAACGTAAAGCAAACATTATCACCTAAGTCCTTTACGTAACCTCCTTCCACCCTACAATATGCAAGGGCTATTTCGAACTTAACCGATCCTTGGCTTCATTACTTGTCACCATCTCTTCTCACCATTAAACTTTGAACGAATCTTGGATGCAAAACGTAACTGTATCTGTAAAGGTGCTTTTATAATATATGTAGTACAAGCGATTACGATTTGTTCGAAAAGAGTTTAGAAGGGCAGAAGTCGTTGTTCATTTATTCGCTTTGTTTTATCGACAAGGTGCGGTTACACTAATATGTTTAAGTGCCATGTAAAAATACAAAGAAGATAATTTATTTGTCCTTTATTGGCCTTTGAGCGAGGACGAATTTTGCGAAAATACAAAAGAATGAAGGACATTTCAGAAGGTACACAGAAACTGCAATTATTTTTAAACACATGACAATTGTAGCAATTATCGATACGAGTATTGCTAAGTTCTAGACTCTTCTACTTATCAGTAATATCTCAAAAGGAAGGAAGTCTTAACTCGAGCAAGTGAGAGGCCTCATCGGCTATAATCATTTCTACCGAATGGTATCGCACAGCATCGCGAGGCAATCCCGAATCTACCAACGCGCATAATTTCATCTACAAAAGATGAAATCTATCGCGAAACCACTCTGCCTCGTCTTCCTCGATGTTACTTTGCTATTGTATATCAGAGAGCGTTACACCTCTCTCTCTCTCTCTCTCTCTCTCTATCTGTAAGATACTGTAATGTGACGTCAAAAGTGACGGTATGTGTGCAGACCGAGGATTTCGTCTAATGTGCCCGCAGAAACTTCATTGGAAAAAAAGGGGATGAAAGCGTCTATCGTATCGTCTATTCGGATGGCTGCCCTTTTACGATTGCTCTCGCGAGCGATATGTGCGGCGAAGGACGAACTGACCGTCGAAACGGGGCTTGACAGATTTAGTAAATCGTCGAGGCGTGTCGGAGTTGTTTCCGCCGAGAGCGTAGTTCTTCGCGCATGGCTCGCTCGTTCCTTGACAATCTTATCGCAGGCGCGACACGTCGGGCATGCGGTATAAGTCGAATCGTAAAATTCGATGGTGCCGGATTTCTTGGTCTCCTCTTACTTTTCCTCCTCCTTCTCCTCTTCCTTTACCGGAGTCGCGCTCACGTGGCCACACGTACGAAGGAAAGAGCGTTGGGCAGATGCGCTGTCAGCTCTTGCGGAGAAGAGATTCCGCGCGTTTGGTAATATGTTTATGTGGCGAAAAGTCACTCGAATAGAGAGTTCTATTTTAAGGGCTCTCGCGCGTCGCTGGTGGGCTTGTCTGGTGAGAGGTTTTTTTATCGACTGTAATGAAAGGAAATGCGATGCCATATCGTTTATTGAACGAGTGGATGAAAGCATGGAAATAGGGTTACGAGATGTTGAAGTGCGTCTTGTATGAGAACTTCAACTTTTTTAAGTGTTACGATGACAATTAAGGATCTTATGAGTTTGCTATTTTTATCTTTCCTTATTTATACTTTTGAATAATTAACCAACTTGCTTTTTCCTTCCTAATTAAGAAGTTTTATACCAACGGGACGAAACAATGTATATTGAGTGCATTCTTAACTCTTTTTGAAATACTTAAACGAAGACGCAAAATAAATTTATTTTATTTTTTTAATCTCTGAACAGAAATTTTGATAACGTATCGGCTAATATTTGCATTAATGTAGGTTTTAAAACTCGTCACTTTTTTAAATTTATTCTTAAATTGCTTGTTCTTCTAAATACGTACAACTTTTGAAAATTGAATTGCATGACATTAAATATATATATTGTAAAACAGTCACAAACTTTGTGTAATTACAGACAACAAATAAATAATTATTAATAATATTTAATAATTGTATTCAAATTATTATATAAAATATCTAAAATATTTCCAATAAATTTGAGTGAAAATCTTTTACTCAAAGTTTTACTTATAGCCGAGCAAAACAAAGTGGCCTGCTCTGTGCTCTCGTGATAACGAATGCAGATAGAATTTTTTACTTATTTTTATCTTACTTATCTTATTTATGTGTACATTATTGCTCAGGTTAAAATTGTAGCTCTTTCAACGTCCTGTTGCTTTTGAAAATATTAGAATGCCAATGTCAAGCTTCCGATGAATCGAATCTAATCACTATATGAATTAAGAAAGGGCTTACAAAATGTATCCACTATTGAGTTATCAGCAACCATAAAACCAACCTTGAAAGACTACGTAAAATCTTATCTTAATCTAGATTAATGGTGAAAGTTTGATGTGCCTCTTATGTACTCGGTAATTCAACTTTCATTTTCAAGCGATTCATGTTGCGTTCCCTCTCGAGTACTTGCATAAGTCAAATACTAGAGCGAACTGTTCATGGCTCGATAATGCTAAGAAAACGGGCAAAAGGAAAAAATGATCAATTAAAATTAAAGAAAAAATAAAGGGACAGGAACGAGAGAAAGAGGTGACTCCCTTGACTCGGCTCGATACTTATGCATACAAGGAGCTTCGTAGCATCGGGGCTCTCATCGCGGCAAGAATGAGAGAGAATTGAACCAAGGCTTACGCCTGCTTGCGCGGAAGGTAATTACGAGACGGGCAGCTCCCGCGCACCGATCGACCGCTCCTGGTCCACCAGTCGCAACATGCGATTCCGAGAATACACCTCTATATACCCCCGGTAGGCGAGTAGTTCTCCTTTCTTCCCCCGAGGTTCCCTCTCGTGCTCTTGCTTGCAACAACTCCAGTATCCGAGAAGAGTTGCAGAAAGAAGGGGCTGGAGCTCCCGATGTATGCGCATATTCAAGATAGTATGTTACATACGCGAGCGAGCAGCTACTACCCGCACTCCTATTCGCAAAGTCCCCACCCTTCTTATTCGCTTCATCTTTCTCTCTCTCTTACTCTTCGCGTCCTTTATTTTGTTTCCTCCTTTTTCCCGCTTTATCTTTATTTTTAGTTCAAGAACGAGTCTCACCCGTGTCCTTCTTACTCTCGCTCTTCCTTCTTTCTCCCTGTCGTGCGCTTCGTCTATATCGTTTTCTTGCTCTTCCTCTCTCTTCTTTTTCAATCTGTCTTTGCGTTCTTTCTTTCGCTGTCTTCGGAGGGCACCACCTCGGCATGTATACGCGAGATATTTACATATATGGTCCGCGCGGCGCGACTTGATACTCAAGCGTAAGCATAGAGCGAGAGAGAAAACTGTCTATATCTTTTATCTTACACACAAATACAGATGCATAAGAAATGGTACGTGTCTACCCCCTTCCGAAGGAACATAACTTGTACGGTGTGTACGATTGAATGTGTGAATATACGATGATGGGCACGAAAACTGAGTCTACACTAGTTCTTTCCAAATACTACCTGAAATTAGGTCTCTTTGATATTTTTGATTCGGAAGAGTCGTTTGAAATTTACTATGACACACATTACTTGCGACTATGTGGAATAATAAAATTAATATTTACCGATATATTCAAATATTTAAATGGCGAAATTTACTTTACACCTACACACGAAATAAGACATAAAATTGCAAACGGGTACTTCTTTTCATAATTAATTCAGTTTAATATTATTAAAAATAGATATACGCTTCTCTTAATTGTAATGATTCATCTGTGGGTTTCATTAGAATAATTTTGAGTATTAACATTTTTTCAGTGAAGAATCAAAATATATTGCTCTGTTTCTCTCTCTCTCTCTCTCTCTCTCTCTTAATACATGACGATGTTCTAAAACTTTTCTTAAAAACTACAATACGAAATCAGATGATATCTGATTAAAAATAAATTATTGTCAGTATAATAAGAACTTTTATTATAATACTTATATGAATATGTACATACAGGATGTTTATTATACCCTATTATTATATATTGAAATATTTAAGTATATATCATTAATTTTTTCTCGTGGAAATAATGAATATTCTCAAGATTTGAGTATTAAGTATTCCTATACTATCCCTCTGTGAGCCATTGTGATTTTATGTACAAATCCTAATCATTTCTATTGTATCTCTCTACTTATACTTTTCATTTACTATGTTTAATAAAACTTGTAATTTAGCAAGGATTTCGAAAATTCGAAAGCTGAAATATAATAAATTTTATTTTTTATAAAAGAAATACATGCGCCAATATTAAATTTTACGCGAGTCTGCACATTATAATTAAAAAAACCATTTGGAAATATCTACTGTTACTCTACTTATGAATTTATAATATATTTATTCATAATACTACTTGTTAATAATAGTACATTTAGAAAAACACGAGTATAAAATTTATTTCAAACAATTTTTTTTAAAATACGAAGGCAATATATACTTTGTTAAATAAGTATTGTACATTGTATATATATATATTGTGTATATATAAACATTGTATATTACAATGTAATTATTGTAATTTTTAAAATAAAATAAAATATCTTCAAATCTTTTTTCTGTTATTAGTATAATTGTGCTAATAGTTTATTTATTTTAACATTTACTTATAACTTAATAAATATTTGAGTTTGATGTTCGTCATGGAGTTTTTTTCGACGCCTTAAAGTTATCTCTAAAAATTTTAAAAATTCACTCAGAAAAATAGAGGGCAGCATATATTTTTGTTAATAACTTATTATGATACTAATTAGTAGCTTTTTGAGTAAAAATCTAGTAAACAAAATATAGACTGTATTCGGATGAAATTTTAATACACTTGAAAATGAATTTTATTGATGTTCAATTTAATGTCTTCTAATGTCAAGTGCCATTTTAAAATTGTAGTATTAAAAAAAAAATTTAACTTTTATTACTAAAGTTATTAGCCTTTTTATAAGCGTAGTTAGAAAACTTAAATAAAATAATCAACGTATTTTTCAAATTATATACTTCGCTAAAATAATTTACGAATTGATGGATTTATACAAAAATTTAAACACTTGTAAGTTTCTCATCTAGAATCAATGTAGAAATAGAATATAGATTTTGTTTCTCTTCCATACGATTTTTTTGAACTCTTATAATTTAAAAAAGTAACATCAAATTTTATTTTAAATAAAATGATGAATGCTAAATCTGGCTTTTTAGTTGTTTACTTATTTGTGATTATTAGGTTATATAAAATATATTTGAAAATGTAAATTCTTTTATTAACAGAGTGAAGAGTTATACGTAATAATAGTTTATAATTTGAAAATATTTAATAAATATCTTATAAATATTAAAATATTATAAAAATATTTACAAAGCTTATTAAACAAATAATTTAGAAATATTTGTATTGTTTGCATAACGTGTTCATTTTAGTTTCACAAGTTTCAGAAATTTCTAAGCACAGATACTTT
Source organism: Wiebesia pumilae (assembly GCA_018907045.1). NCBI lineage: Eukaryota > Metazoa > Arthropoda > Insecta > Hymenoptera > Agaonidae > Wiebesia > Wiebesia pumilae. Next base: position 10,751,525 of record JACCHZ010000116.1, read on the forward strand.
TATTATCTCTCATAATTATGCATATTTTATTTTATTTTATTTTCTATCATGCATGTTACACAAAAAACACTTGACATTATTTTAGAAAAAACATATACTATTTCTATTTTTCACTCGAAGAAACGAATGTTTAGTAAAGTGTATTTACAATTAATTTACTAATTATTTTATGATATAAGTACGGTATTAAAACAAATAATTCCCATTTTTAAATAATTTATCGCTTAGAAAATTTGCTTTCAAAAGAAAATTAAAATTGTTATTTTAGAGTTAATTATATAAAGATTCATATATATTTCAAAAACGATTTAGCTTTTTTGAAAACTTGACAGCAATACGAAAATATTCCGAGGATTTCTTTATTTATATTACGTTAATTTTATTTAACTTATTTATTTTATTATTTAATGTTATCGTGCTAAATCACCATTACGGTCCTGATAAACACTAACGATCTACAATTTCTATAATTTTTTCTGTATTTATTTTTTTCATCGAATTTTTATGCTAATCAATAAGAATTACTTAAATATTTTAGTTTTTATAGTCAGGTATAAAAATAAATTTCTATTATAAAATGATATTTTCCTGGTAATAAAAGTCTTAAAAGTAAAATCACTTTTGTAAACTTAATACAGATCTACAATGAAAGATAAACTTTTTTTTTTAAAAATTATCAATTTTTCCCTTTACAAAACATAATAATAGCCTTTAAATGCTTACTACGTCGTATACGCGTGAACGGTCAGAAACAAACGTTTATTATCTCATACGTGAAATTGGAAGGCATAAAAACAGCCCGTAGGAAAAAGTCGAGAGATAACCCTCTCCTCTATTCTTCTTAAATACTTCATCTGGCCCTGGAGCTTTGCGCGGAATTGCCAGCGTGCAAAAGCTCACGCGGATTGCACGGCACGCGGTAACGCGTTACGTGCAGACAGTTTAGCGGTGAAAGAGCCTCCACCCATCCACTCTCTGTACTTGTGCAAATCAGAGAGAGAGAGAGAGAGAGAGAGAGAGAGAGAGAGAGAGAGAAAGTGAGTCAAGTTTGTCGCGTGAAATATTGCTGTTCATAAAATAAAACAAGCCTGCGGTCGAGGACGCTCGCGGATATAGCATCCGGCCGCATGACCATCCTTTCCTCACCATTCTTCTTTCCTCCCTTTTCACTCCACTTTCATCCTATCACAGTTACCCTCTTTCTCGCATTCTCGCTTTTTCATTCTTTCACTCTAGCTTTTTTCTTCCCATTCGTTTTCACGTTTCCTGTACTCGTATTATTTTCTCTGTGCTGTTGTCCCTTTTCCTACATTTTCTTACCTAGCACTTTTATAATTGTTACTATTTCTTACGATTATGTTATACTTCAGACAATTTCAAAATTTAATTTCTCTCTCTGGAATATCACAGTTTGCTACAAATACATGTCACTTTTTTCTATACTATTTTTCTCTATTATTGATTTTTTCTTCTACGAATCTCTATAACTTTTCATTGTCAGTGTACCATTGGATATATATATATATATATATAATTCAGCACGTGAATTGTAACATTAAAAGAACATTATGAAAAAATTATGACAGTATCAAAGAGAAATTGTTAGTTGTAAAAAAGCGTCGTATTTTAATAATAAATGTTGTACATGGATTGCTAAAAGTAGATGATGGAGCTCGTAAATAAATTACAATTAATAATATCACAATTGCACGTCCTCAATTGTTGAATTCCAGTACGATGAAATATATTTGATATTTATAACGCAACATATAATGAACTTTCTTTTCTTTTTAAGTTTTTCAAATAAACCCCTCGTATTTCTTGATATTTGCGCTTTAGTTCAGTGAGGACTTACGAAAAATGAAAATTCTTGCATTGAAAAATCGAAATCTCGACTCTGTCCAAGGCACAAAGGCTATTTATATAAATTTTCGATGAACAATAAAAGCCTTTTCCATCTTCCAGCCAGTTACACGCAGAAGCACTCCCCCCACATCCTGCCCTTTCCTTCCATATGCGACGCTCGAAGCCAGTGGTCATTTTCTGTCTGCCTGCGCCTTTGCCTTACATATTGGCGAACTTTCACTATAGAGGACGAGGGGGTGGCTACAGACGATCTGCAGCGTTCCTCTGAAACGTCGCCAAACCGCAGCAGCAGCGGCAACGACGGCCACCAGCCCCATCGTCGACCTGTACCATTCCGTATATTCTTCTTGGTACACGCACGGGGTAAACGGCACTGGTGCGCGTTTCTTCTCCGCCTTTTTCTCCTTCTTTCCTCTTTTCCTTCTTTTTTCATACATTATTTAACGAATGCTGACAGGTTTGAATTCATTGTATAATTTGCTGCAGCTTATAGTAACTCCGAATCCTTTTTCTGATACGTTTAACTACATCTTCATTCACTATATTTTTATTTAAGTAGCCATTAAATTATCCGTTAATCAACTTACAGTTGCCAGATTAGCTTGAAAATGTCCCGCAATGATCACGGGTCTTGTATAAAAAATAACGTATATATACTGCAATTTTTAAAACGTATTTGTTTCTTTTACAAAAGCCAACGTCTAAAATACTATTAGATAATTGTTCATAAAATTTCTAAGATAAACGAGATTTGTATAAAAATTTCAAAATATTTTCTAATTCTCATGTTGGTAATTCATGTTATAAGGCGCGATTTGAATGGAAAAATTGAAAAGGCTTTATATAAAAATTTTTGCGCGGATTAATACATCAAGTACAAAAAGCAAATAAAATATCGAGTTAGTAGATTCTAGGTAAATATAGTTTATCAATTCTAAAATGTTGTCTACACAATACTACGAGTTTATTTTATATAATATTACTATCTTAATAAATGAAAATTTTATAACTTCTTTTTAATATAAAGTCAGTAGGATCTTTTATCTTTAAAATTTGACGTCAACAGTGGCTTCGTTTTGGATTTATTAGGCTTTCTCTTTAAGTCTATGATATTATCCAAGTTACTAGTCTTATTTTCTAAAAGAAACATCGAAAGATAATAAAATCAATGCGTTATGAGAGTTAGTAAATTAAAAAGTGTATCGATCATTATTTTGTAATAAATCAATCGTTTTATGAGCATTATTACGCGTTTTCAATATAATAAAATAAGCTTTCTTTAAAAAATTAAACCTAAAATGGATCGTTCAGAGAATTGCGCTGTACGGTAATATAAACAGATCTTAATATCGTAAACTATAGTTAACCTAGCATATGTCAAAATCCAAATTTATATTCAGTTAACATTGCAGCAGTGATTCCATTACAAAAATGTTGAATTATCGAAATATCTTCTTCAATATTTTCTTAGAATTAGTAATAATAGATAATAATGATTATAGAAGTTTTCGAATTAAAAGTTTGTAGATTAGTCAAGAATATATCTTTGGATATATCGAAAAGGGATTTTATAAAAATGCAAATAAGGGAATTGTAAAGCGACATTTAATTATGAATGGAGGAAATGGTTGCCATTAGTTGTTTTAATTATTTATACTTTTTAATTAGTGACCATTAAAGTAGGTTGTATCCGTTTAATCCAAAAGTTAAATGCTGACTATTTAACAGAACATTGTGCAACGTGATTAGGCAAAAAATATTGCTTCGAATGAGTAGCATTTACAACGAGTAAAGTTAATATCTTTCACACGTAGACAAAAGTGCATTAGGGCTCTTTTAATGAGAATCCTATAATTGAACGGTTGACGAATGCTTAAAAGCAATGGCAACCAGAAGACAAACCAATCGTCGGTATTTCACTCGCGTAAGCGTAAAACTGCAACTCCCATGTAGCGCTGATACCAAAGATAAGAATCTCTCCTTAAGCATCCCCCTAATTCTTCAAATGAGTGAGAGCGAGTCTCGGGACGTCCTTTCGCGTCGTTATGCCTGTGCTGCCGCCAACTTCGGTGTCTCAACGACCGCTGTCGTCGACGCGGAAATTGTCCGATATCGCGCGGGTGCGCATACACAAAGTCTCCTTTTTCGCGCGGACGAAATTAGCGAGCGACATGTTTATTATAAATGAATCCCAGCAACCGTTGCTGCCGTAGCCGTCACTTCTCGAAGCTGTGACATTGCGGGAAGTGAACGGCAGAAAAGAGGGAAATAGACAAGGACGAGGACAAGAGCAGGCAAACGGACTTTACCGAACGCGTACATACGTATGGACTTGGAGAAGGGATTAAATGAAACTGGAGAATTAACGATATTTTCCGAGGGAAATTCAGATACAGGAGATTCTCTAAATAGAAGGAGCGCCAGAGAAGGAATTATTGAGGCAATAATTGTAGAACAACAAATCACTTCTATTTTTTACTATTGTAAAATGTAGAGATGCGAAGAACATATGCTAGTCCAGAGGCCCCTTTTTAACGCAAAAAAAAATGAAAACTTTTGGTAATTTACAGTAAAGAGTTACATTAAAAAATACATAATCCGATAGGATACTTTTAGGAAGTAAAATTTAATGATAAAATTAATGATAAAATCGAATAACGATAAAATTTTAAATGGTTGAAATGAGTTAAAAACAATCATGCATCTAAGATATTAAAAGACAACTGGGCTTTATACATTGTCGATCAGTTGCAGAAATCAAGAATGTCGAGTTTACAGACTTTATAATGTAGCAGGTGAATTTCTGCGCCTTAATAGGATATGACAATTGAAATAAAGCAAGAGAATATTATTTGCTAATGTCGATAGACTAACAAAAGTATTCGAATGTCGGTAAACCACTAGAATATTCATTCACGAAAAGGAAAACATGAAATATGCACATTCACCGATCGCGAATATACGTCGTGAGTATACGCGGTGTTGCAATCGTTACAAAAAGGGGATAGGCCTAAAAGTATAAGCAAGGACGACTCGAGAATCCCGATTTATATGCTCATTACCAAGGCCTCCCACCCAATTAAACTCCGGTCATAATATTGTTATTTATTCCGAGTCGATACAAGCCGACCCCCCGCAATGCGTCCTCAACCCTAAACGTTTTGGCGTTGCGCTCTTTTTTCCAACTCACCCTCACCGCTTCTTTATTTCTTTCACTGCTTGGTGATATTCGCTTTTGTTCGTTGCTCTTGTGTGTTTTCCGCACTTTTATATCTCGGTATCTATTCATTTTGCCAGTTTATACGTTGTATAATGACTGCATTTTTGTATCTTTGTTGATTAATTAATAAACACAAGACAGTATTATAATATCTTTTTTTTCTTAAATATTATATATACAACAACTTTCTAGTAATAGTATGCATCATTTTTGGAACATAAACTGTTCGGACAAATGTTTTCGTTATAAACAAATAATGGATTAATTGGATTAATTGGATTAATTTTTCAAGTAGAACAAAGAAATAATATTATTAACATATAAATAATTTACGTCTAAAATCAGAAAAAGAAATTTGGGGAGGTTGTCAATCAAAATAATTTTAAACCAATTTCTGAAATTTCAAATAAATCTTATCTTTCTTATATTTGCAAGTATTTTTTAAAACTGATTTTACAAAATATATGATAAATATAATAAACTATCTAGTAGTTCTCAAGTCATGGTATAAAAATGCATCAGTAAGTATATATGTTTTTACATTTATACGAACGTCATCGTTTAGAACAGAAAAGGAAGGAAGGATGCAATAATTATTAACGTTACGGTATAACATTAACCATTCAAGCCTACTTTTCAGATAATCCTTTTTCTCCTTTATCTCGGCAATGCCTTAACATCAACTTTAACTAAACTACCAATATTGTGAGTGTAAGTAGAGTCGAGTCTACGGTCAAGTTATGGAACGCTTACACGCTAGCTTCGGTAAATTCGGTGCGTTCACCTCCTATCACCCTCAGTCCACCCCGCCATTTTTCCACCATCATCCTCTAGCGAAGAGAGCCGCGTTTGATTAGGGATCGTTAATGCGAACTTATTTCGACGTTTAACGCTAGTCACGTACATCTAGTAAAGCTGGGCGACGTTTCTTGCGATTAAATGGAGACTCCATGTACCTGACTGCCCACGGTCCCGGATCATTTTCATGCTCACGGGGAATAATCAGAAGTAATCGACATTGCCTCGAAGTCTTGCTATAGGTACTTTTTCCGACACATACATTATTATTCCTTGTTATTATAGTAAAATTACGAGTTTGATGAAAGCATTATTAAGAAGAGATGCTAGATGAGAACGAACAAATCGATTCTTTAAAAATTATAGAGGAATCACTTACGTACCTCTAAGCTGTAGGAAATATATTGCACTCCAAGTATATCTCCAAATATATTGGATAACTTATGAAAAAGAAGGAAAATTCTATTCGTTACTTTCCGTAATAATATTTACTTAACGAAGATTGCTTTGGTCCTGTTTCTTATAATAGAAAGACTAAAAATTAAATTATATTAGGATGATGCAAGGGTTCGTCCCTGTTTTGCGCTAGAAAATATAGACATCGCAAATCCTACTAAAAAAATTCTATTATACGGCGCTGTTGAAGAAACGTTGTTTCATTTCTTGGTTCGTCATCGGGTCACTCCTACCAAATACGTTACAAATCTACTTTTGCGTCTGTGAAGAGTTCTAAATATTTCTAAAACCAGACATCATGATCTGTCGAAAATGGTCCTTGGTTACTGCCATTGTTAATGCTTAAGAACATTGAAATAACACAGCCATGCAATACAATTGTATCCGAGTACTCGTTTTCAAAGCATTTAAATTCAGCATTAAATATGCAACGAAATTTTGCATTAATTCAATAAACGCATAATTCATTACTTTTAATAATCAGCTAATTTTTCACGTTTTTACTATATATTTATTACATGTATTATTGCATAGCAGTTATATATTAAAATTAAGATTGAAAGTTTTAGTGTTTTGTAAATTTGATGCTTCACTTTAAGAATGGTTATAGTATTAAAACAACGTATTGGTACCGTAAAAGTTTGAATTTTAATATTTTTGTCAGTTAAGATATTATTTATTAAGCCGATAGGTAAAATTACTTGGGTTGAAAGAAAGCTATACAAACATTTAATCAATTCTCAATAAATAATACGTATTAAAAAACCTCTCGAAATTTTAAATTATTTGCAAGTTTGTGAAACTATGTCCAATTCTATGAATTGCTTTTTTATATAAATAAAAGAGATAATAAAGAATTAAAAATAAAATATCCATATATTATATAAACTTGTATATATTCTTTTATTAGAATAAATTTTTTAAAAATTTCTATTATCTTTAGATAATACTTATATAGTATGATGATCATTATATCTAGAACAAATTAATGAAGATTTTCTAAATAATTTAAAATTTTTGCAAAAAAAAAAATTGCATCAATCTTTTGGATCACAAGTTGTTGTAAACAAATTATTAATATACTTCTTAACTTAAGATTCAGAATTAGAACCAGATTCATTAATATTTGGTACTTATTAAAATATCTAATTTTATTTATATCCTTCTTTCAAAAGCTATCATTTCTCATTCTCAACACGAAAACGTGTTTATTACTCATTCCGTACTAATTATATTTATAAGTTACTTTCACATCTTCTTTCATATAAATCAATTTTAATATTAGTATTTAATCATCTTTTTAATCTCTACAGTATTTATTTCAGTTTCTTTTTTTCTCTATTATCTTTAAAGTAATTTCGTTCATTGTCTTTTTAATCTTATATCAAATTCGCTTTACCAAGGTAATTGAATTAATATGTTGATATTTTTGATACCGATATAAGACTTCATTAGTTTTTATTTCTTTATTTCTATTAATTTATTTCATTAAAAATAAGTTTCCGTACTACTTTTTTTTCTTAATTATTAAACATAAAATATTTTATAGATTGATTAAGGGACCAACTTAAATAATATATTAAGCACTATTATCTTTTATAATTGAGATTTATAATATCTAATATAATATATTTTTCGAAAATAATAAATATTTTTTAAACTTCAGTTTCCTAATTATATATTTTATTTATTTAAATATTGAAAGTAATTATTTAATAAAAAAATTATTGTCAATTTTACGATGAAAAACCAATAAAGATAAAATATGTTTAGGTTTATGATTTTATACATTTAAAAAGTAAAGAAAAGTGAAGATTGTTAATGAAATTTGAAATTAAAAGACTATTACAATTATGAATGCGATGTTAACAAATAATGTAGTACAACATTAAATTTTTAGATTAAAAGTTTTTCATTGAAATGAAAATATATATACACACTTTCAAGTAAGCTGTCAGCTCCTTTAGTATCCAAATTAAATCGTATAAAAAATAGAAAAAACTACTTCCAAAGATTAAGGGATTACCATAATTTAAAAATACGTCAATTAAAAAGTTCTTAAATAATATACAGCATATGAGCAAAAAACGAATTATTCGTTTACATATAAGAATATATATATATGAAAAAATACATATCTTATTTGTATTTATTATATAGAAATGTATTTCTATATTATCTTTTTGAAATATATTTTACAATTTTTCTTCAAATACCAAATTCGCCCATTCAGGAAATAGTAATATAATTCAACGAATGAGCCTGTCTATTAAATGCTTAATGTACAATAAATTATGGAATATATTATAAAATATGTGCACATAAATGTAATATTAGTTACACACCTTTTTTATAAGAATTATCCTTACCAATAACTAACATTTAATAACTAACATTTAATAACCAATAACACAATAAATAACATTTAATACAAGTTGTAGTAACAGTACACCTTCTTTGTACCAATTTAATTCAACAAATTTTTCACATAAATTTTAAAATACTTAAACTTACAATTTTATATCATACAAAATTGCTAAATAGTATATTTGATCTCGACATACCAATGTAAATTTAGAGGGTAAGTTTTATTAACACAAAAGTTTAACATTCTTGAAAGATGAAAGTTTTTTGTACATTTTATAATTTATATTTTATTCAATATTGCAAAGATTGAAGAAAAGATCAAGAGGATGTAGAAAGGACATGTTTTAAATTTAGTGCTTCATTGATTAATACACCTCAAAAATATATCCTTTACTCTCAACAAAATATCACGCTGAAGAATGTTAAAATAACGACTTTTTAAATAGATAAATAAAAATCTAGACATCATACATTACTTGGATAACAATGCTCTATAAATTTTACAAAACAGTCCTTTCAATCAGGTAGTCGGCAATCAGAAAGAAAAAAAGGAAAAGTGAGAATACGAAAGCGAATATAGAAGAAGGTAATTCCCCTATTTCATAAATATATCTCTTTGAAAGTCTAAAACAAATAAGTCACTAGACTTTCTAAAGCCCCAGACACGATTTCGGTACTGTTCCCACGTCGGAGCGAGAGCCACACGAAAATTCTAATCTATCGATCGATCTTCTAACTCTTTCGCTACGATGTAAATTAAGGGACCAGACTGTGCGCCTGATCCGACGAACCTTTCCTCTTTGAGAGGAAATCTGCACAATAAAGAGGCACTGGCTATAGAAAGAAACGCAAACGACTAAGAAGGAGAAGAACAAGCTAAAGAAGAGAAGAAGTCGAAGGAGCATAGGAAGAAGAAGAGGACGATGAAGAACACGCGAATAAAAAAAGTCAAGTAGGACTCTCTCGAGTTCTCTTAGACAAAACTCCTTTATAATCAGAGAGAGTGGGAGAGAGAGAGAAAGGAGAAGGCCTAAAGGAGGAGACGGGAGACAGAGAAAGAGCCGCCTTAGGAGCGAGACAAGGAGAGATAGATAGATCTCGCAGGTGCAACCTGCACTGGGAATGGACAGACGTGTATGAGACGGACGTAGAGAAGGTGGGATTGAGTTATGACAGCAGTTGCTCCGGGGGGCCGCCTATCCCTCTTTCTGCTTCTCTTTCACTTGCTCGAGCGACCAAGCAGATATTTCTCTTATTCTTTATATTTCTCTCTTGCAGAAAGAAGGTCCGATGGGACGTCGGCCATGCATCACCTTCGGCTCACTCGGGTCCGGCCTCTTCTACTCTCCCTCTCTCTCTCTTACTCTTCTCGAGAAAGAAGAGAGGCACGCACCGCCATCAACTATACGCATACATATTCGCATACGTATACTACATCATCAACGCCATTGCCATCATTGGAGCACAGTACTAAGCGAGACGCCTCGACGATCTCGATTCGTATAACCTACCTCTACCTCCTTCTTCCTCCTTCAAGATAGTACGTCTCGCATCTATTCTTTTTTCTTTTTCTCTTTTATTCATTCTATACAGATATATGCGGCGCGCTCGTCTTGTCTTTAAAGCCACTCTCTCTCTCTCTCTCTCACTATGTCTTTGTCTTTCCCTTGAGGCTTTGGATTCCACCCACCGGAACGATATAATATGTGTTGTATAATGTGTGCGATTCAAGTCGAGGTTTAACGTTTAGCGACCGACCCGTGCTTGATTTCCTCCTCCTATTTCTCCCTCTTTCTTACTATCTTCTCAATACGATGGATGCCCTTCGTTTCGAGGCCTGTGCAATTTCTCCACACTCCACCTCCGAGAAAAATAAATAATCTCGACAAACCTCTTGGATTAATTGCTCACGTTTGGGTTGACAGCCGCAATGCTTGCACTTGCAAGTTCACAAAGGATCTTAGTCCCTTCGATGGACTTGGTTCATCTTATATCCATGTGCCTGAGTTTAAAAAGTTCTAAGCATCGCCGCACGCTCTTAGAACCGTGGAAGACTTCTCTTATATTTTTCTCTTATATTCCATCTTATATTCTCTCTTACTCTCTTATTCTTAATAAAAGTATTTGATTGATTTCTCTTTTTCATTTTTCAATATGCCCTACTTGTTTTATAGGGGATCCAAAACATGTTTTCGTTTTGTTTTGTATAAGCTTTCAGATATAATACCAAAGTGAAATATAGTAGATATATTGTACCGATTATACGTTACTGATAGAATATAAATTTAATGATATGAATATCATTGACGATAACTTGATTACCGAAATTAATTATACGAACTTGTAATATTACAATATAATTGACTGTTACAAAGTCTGCAACGTTTAGTGATGCATTAGAATACTTGTGCCTCCCTATTTGTGTTACATTTCTTTTTACTATTTTGATCATTCTTTATTTATATTCACGAACACGTTGATAATACGTATTTCAATTTCGTAAGATTTGAGACATTTTTCATTTTTGCTGGGAATCATGACTGCGTTAGAAAATGCAAGAGAGTTTGTTTTGAAAGATTGTTAAAATTTATTTTTAATTACATTGAAATTCCAACAACGCAAATAATATTGAATTTATCAAGCTTGTTTTACGCGTAGCAATAATTTCATAAAAATTAATATGATTCAGAAAAATGGCTGACAATAATTTAGATAATCAAATGGAATCGCGAATACAAAATTATAAAGCATATAGATAGGACGAAAGCATTAATTTTATAACTCACATCCCTGGGCCATTATTAGTCTTCTTACTATTCATAACTCATCGAGGGAGGAAAAGTAGCTCCCACCTACTTTTCTCAGGACTTTTCTCACGCGACTTTTAACAGTCACGTGATGCAAACAATCGCGCTTCCTCGACGCATAAAGTCTCAATCTAGTGTGTACGTATAGAGACGTATACATTTGACGAGGTGGTGGCGACGTTGATCGCCTACTCGTTCGCACAAACGAGGGCATAAAAGTCTCCTCCGAGGATATAGGCGCAGCGAAGGAACTTTCTCGCGATTCGCGGAGGATGCATATCAGTGCAGTCAAGAAGAAAGAAGGACGAAGGAGCGGAGGATCGCTTTGCGTCCGCTCGTAAATACCTCAGCGCTTTCAGCCAATTAAAACAAATCATTTTAATGCGCAACCTTTTTAATTAATGTCCCGGTGCTATCTCTGTCTCTCTCTGTCTCTACCCATTCTCTCTCTTTCTACCACTTCCTTTACTACTCCCATCGTCTCTTTCTACTCGGTCGCTCTCCTCCCTAACCCCTCGAATTATCTCTCGAAGCTCTCATCGTTCTCGATCTTCCTCTAATGTTTTTATGAACAAGCCAGTAAGAATACCTTTTTCTTTTTCTTTTTCTTTTTTAGTTTTAACTTAATGTAGACAATTATTAAATATTTTGTCATATAATACAGATGTTTTATGCGAATTTGCTCTTAGCCTTATCGAGAAAAAAATTGAGTCACAAACTTCTTATTTCTATTACGTTCAGCTTACAATATTCTTTAATGCGGTGAATTTATAATTTTTCAGAATTGCATTTCTATTACATGAACTAACGCCAAAAGAATTTCTGCGTCTGCTTTATACTTTGACAAATATTAGTAGTGAAACAATAATATGCAACTAAATTATTACAATTTATCAGGTTTATAAGTTTTGTACTTTAAATTTGTCTAAGATACTGTCATACTTAAAAAGTTGAAATTGAAAGTAAATTTAAAACAATGAATAATTTTTTGCAATATATTCTGTTACACAATGTTATGGATTTTTTGTTTTAAATGATTTCGTAGATGATCTTAGCTATCAAACAACAGAATATTTATATTATATTAACAAGTATTTTACGTATAAATACTATCAAACAGTATGATTTTTCTCATTAAAATTGTTGTTAAATATAAAAGATTTTGATCTTTAATTATCAAAATTATAATTTTGATGATTAAAAGAATGTGTTTGATCTAATAATAAAAACTTGTTTCAAAGATAGATACCAAATTAATTATTTAATAAGTAAATTTCTATTTATTATGTTAACTTCCTTTTTAATTGTCCATTAAAAATCTGTTATACTAAAAATTATACATCTATATACTCTGACAGCTCTTAGAATAACATTTGGTACTTACTTACTACTCTATTTGAAACTTTCCAATTTTTTTCTTAAATTAACTATAAAGCTGCTTAAACAAAAAAAAATTATAATAATAGACGTGCACCGTACAAACTCCTCGTATATTGGAATATTTTTAATTCCAATTATCATCAGAGGTTTGATTTCTGTCAACTACACGAAACAAGATAGTAATATTTAATCTTATTCATTAAATTTCTGATTCATTTTTATAATTGTATTGAATTTATTAACAAGACAAAGAATTGCGTGTTTGAATAAAACAATATTTCTAAGTGATACGTAATAACAGAAATTATTCTAAAATATCGAATAATCAATTATCTCGACAATTGCAAATTGATAACAAACATGTATGTATTAGACAAGGAAGATAAATTGGAGAAAATTTTCCGTGCCTAAAGATTCAAAACAACGATAAGGTGTGCTTCTATTATGTCACCATTGTAATCATGATGCCTTGAAAAAGCCTTACAGAATACAACAATAATTCAGATCGAAGAGCATTTCAGTGAATTTTCGTAATTTGTATCTGGGTCCAATGCATTTGCTCCGAATATTTAATAATTTAAAATTAATAATTTAAAGTAAACCACACTCAACGTAAGAGAACTATAAAAGCTCGTGCTTCAACGAATATATTAACATGAAAGCTGCGTTCATATCGGCATCCCCGGCATTTATAACGCAGCGTATCCCCAACTCAAGGAGAGAGAATGAAAAAAGTCCAAGTCCAAATCGATACAATCTCAGCATCTCCATCATCGTTTGCTCCTTTTCTTTCCCTCTAGTGGCTGGTCTTCGGTTTCTCCCCTCATTTGAGCGTGGCCGCGCACATAAGTCACCTGGTGCGCTCGCGTCGGGTGCAGGCACGAAACTACGCGCCGCGGTCGTGTAAAATACGCGCCTGAGTCCCGCAGCATTTGTCTCATCGCTATTCCGATCGCGAGCCGAAGCCGTAACGTAATCCCTCTGCGTGTTACATTTGCACGCGCACAAGTGGGGGCCTCGTGCCATTTGAAAAGCGCGGCTTCGCGTGGCGACTGCGCTGTGACCGCGGACGTGGATGCTTGTAAAAAACTTTACAGTGGTATGCGACCATTCATGGCGAGGAGAGACATGACATGAAAATTATAAATAGTGAGTTTTATGTTCTGTGTCGCTGCATTCGCTACAGGAAGATTCTTAGTGTTCTTGTTAAATAGAGATGAGGATCTTACTTTTTTCTTCGCAAGTTCTGAACGACGGACAATGTGGAAGATTTTAGTAACATACGACCAGTCAAATGTTACTAAATATTCAATTAGTATTACATTTATTGAGGCAGTTATTTGTTGATTATATTTTTGTATACGAGTGGTATTGAGATTGAGCAACCGAGTAATAGATTGTGTCTGTTTTAATAACAGACACTATGCTGTATAACCGTATCCCTATGAGATCAACAAATCCTTATAGATTTGCTTAAATGAACCGTATTAGAAGAATACATTATGGAACAAGTAGTGATTGAACATATAAACATGAACATAGCTTTTTATTGTTTATTTATCGAGCTAATTAATTTAGCCAAACCGACTATGTGCTCTTTTTATTGAAGATATGCTTTTAATAGTAGATTCAGATTCGTAAAGTAAACGTTACTCGATGGAACTGTAGCTATTTAATTCAACTTATAAATCAAATCCGCGCACTTTTCTAAGAAATATTACAAGTTAATTGGTCTAAAAAATCATATCAATTATGATTTACATTTTTTTTAAAGACCTCTACTTAATTGGCAGTGAATAAAATTACTACAAAGTATTTTTTATCTTTACTAAATAAAAAGGATAGAAAACACGTTGATCAGTTGGATTACGGTCAATTATGCATATACCCTGTTAAATTAGTTGGAACTGGCAGTCATTAATTATCAAGATTGTATTGTAATGCACTAATGAAACCAATCAATGAATAAAGCAAATGTTCTCTAAACAATAAAGTGTATGAAATATTATTATTTTTACGATTGTTTTAAATATCAAATTTTTTGCTGACCCACAATTTTATATAACATGATATTCATACTTCATTAGATAGACAGTTGCAAAACCTTATCTACAAATAGTCTTATTTGTATATTTTTGAGTAATTCAAGGCAGAACCAAAGTATAATTAACCATTCGGTCATCGATATTCAATTAAAAACCTCCAATCGAGAGTGAAAACTAGCAAGATTTGTAACACAAACAAAATATGATATAAAGAAAACAGAAATAGGTATAGATACAATAGTAAGGCTAAGAGCAACGCTCGAATACTTGAGTCAAAATAGTAAAAAGAAAAGAAAAGGAGCTACAAACAAGTACAGTATATCGAAAATGATGCGACCGTTGATTATCATGCCTGTATACTCTTAATCAGAGTTTAACTTACATGTGCGTATTATTTCTATCCTGTATATTTCTTCAACCATCATGAGAGCGTGAGTAAAAGCAGCAGTATCGATATAGTAATATCTCGATTCCTAGAAGAGTGTATAATGTGCGTATGGGTGTTTTTTTACGCTCGTATGCATGTGTGTGAATATATAGAGAGTGTTTGTATGTGTGTGAGAGAGAGAGAGAGAGAGAGAGAGAGAGAGAGAGAGACAGACAGACAGAAAAAGGAAAATGAGATAGGCACCTAACATTATTATGGTGATATGTTATAGGAAAAACTGCTATGTATGGTTATACTTAGGTACTTGATTTTAATTACACGAATTGTCATTTAGATTTACGAGTTTTTACCTTTGATTAGGCATCTTTTATCTTTTCTTTTTATTTCATCTCTCTTCCCTCACTAATGTTGGGACTTACATACTATGTTGTGCTGTGTTCTTGAGCGCCACGGAGATTTATATTTATTGACTTACTGCTAGTGGACCTCCAAAGTAAAGAATTATATATATATATATATACACATACAGAACTAAACATAAAAGAAAGAGGTTGAAAATTCGATTAGTGTACAAACATATGAGTGAAATTGAAAATCACTCAAATACTTAAGGATGATATGTAAAAGATGATTGTTTCTTTCTCTCTACTTGATATATTTTTTAATACACATGAATATGAAAGAATTAGTACTATTGTTTTTAATAAAGATATATTTTAACATCCTTTAAATTTTAATGCAAAGTATCGTCAATTATCTTTCAGCGAAACTATATGATCTGTATAATTAAATTTATTGTATTTGTTTAATGAACAATAATATTTTTTCGGTTAAAATTATTATAATATAGGTTCTAACGAATTAAATATAAAAATATTTAAAATATCTGTATAACTTTATATAAATTAAATTTTAACAAATACAAAGAAGTAAGTAACGTTAATACAAGAAAAAATAACGTTTTGTGTTTTAGTTATTTTTATGTTATTTTTTATGTTATTAATTTTTAGTATGAACTAATATCATTTTCGAGTGATATAGTTTCATAGAGTACAACATTTATTGAATTTTAGTAGAATCATCTTCAAATCATCTTTTCGTTATGTATATATATAAAAAGATAAATATATTCATAAAAATCAATATATTTTTTTAACATTGTAATTAGTCTAACAATCACCTTATATACACTATTCTGTAAATATAATTTTGCATCTTCAATAAAATTATAACATTACATAAGTAAACATCTGTTTAAATCTATTGACTTATATTTTAAAAATAAAATTACTGAAAATAAAATAAATATTTAAGCAATCTGTTTCTTTTAAAAATCGTTATTAGCAGATATTTGTAAAATACATGAGAAATAGACGAAATAGTCGTGAAAAGTTAAAGAAAAGACAAAATAGGGGCTTTATAAAGTTGGCTACTCAACGTAAAAAATTTTTACGAAATTGCGCGTACATCAACTTTATGGATTGTCTTATACATGTCACCCACAATATTTTTCTTTTAGTTAACAAAACTTTTAGTACGATAAAACTTTTACTCTGGAAGAAAAACCTTTTCACTGTCGTAGGCAGTCTACATTTATATTTAGTCCTATTTTTCCCCTAACCTCACGTGTTCTTTACTAGGCTTTCTATTACCTTTGTATCTTCTTGTACTCTGTTTATTGAGATTTCTAATCTTTACGTTTTGCTTATTATATGAACACTTGTTTTGCTCTATTGTTTTTTTTTCAAACACGGATTAAATGCTTACCCTTGTTTATTTATGATTATTTTGATATTTTGCTAATATTTTTATATACGCTATGATTTTAATTTATAATAAAAATTGATATATATTTGAAAATTACATAGTCTTTTTGAAAATTTAAAGTAATAAAAAATTTTTTATAAACATATTTTTTGCACAATTTATTATTCAAAATAATTAATTTTTACTTAATTTAACATCAATTATATTTGATATTTATTTTTTTATATAAACTATAATAATAAACTATAAACTATAGAATAAACTATAAAAATTTCTATATAACAGTAAATAGCCTTAAAAACTAGTATATTAAGGAAGACATGGTAAAATTTGGTAAAGAAATCGAAATCCGTTTTTAAATAAAAGCTTAGAACCTTCATTGGTATCTGCATAATGTAATTGACCACAGCAATACTACTAAAAGTAATACGTGATTTTTGTTATCTATTTCTCTTCCATTGTCGAATGGAATAAGGAAATAAAATTTTTCATTAATTAATTATAATTTCTAAAATCTGTTTTCGTTCCGAATGTAACTTAAATGTGTTATCTCAAAATGTCAACGATAAATATCTTTTCATATATTATCAATTTATTTTATAATAGTTTGATGCTATATTAATTGTTAGATAAATCTGTTACATTTTGATTTTTTTTAATAAATTACTGATTTCTAATGAATCATATATATAAATAGCTAATCGATTGATATATTATTATATTGAAAATAAATGTTTAACGACAACTTCTTTGCAAAACTATTATTTATTAAATAGCTTATCAAACTATTTTTCAGAAATTTATTTAAAATTCTTAATTTTTATTTTTATCTTACATTTGTATTATTTGAAGTAATTATCATGCTTTTATAAAAAATCTAAAATAAAAGTACTCCACGCATTTTCTACCTTCCTTCTTCTTACTCGTACTATTTCGTTCAGATTCATTCGCATAGAATGAATCACGTCTAGCGCCTCGTTTCGATCCTCATAATGGCGCGTTTTGTTAATGGAGCCGCCATCATCGCGCGGCAACACACGCATTCAACCTGAGAGGAATAAAAAGAGAAAAAGAGGTACTAAAGCGAAACCAAAACGAAATGAATCGAAATGAAAAAACTTGTTCCTATCTCTCTCTCTCTCTCTCTCTCACTCTTACTCTCGAAAACGTCAAAATTTACACACGCATTAACGAACGCACGTATACACACACACATTAAAAGGGACCAGAGAATACGAACACAGACTCAAGTATACGGACGCCGCCCTCTCCACGCGTCATACAACAAAACTCGTCCCCTCGGGGATCTCGAGACAAACCTCCTGCGCTCGTATTGACGAATGTAATAACGAAATGGCTAGCGGCTCGAACTCCGAGATCCATACGCACACACGCACCCGTACAGGCGCGCTTTAGTCTTTTAATGGCGAGAGTCCGATCAACCCTGTACGCGCGTGTGTTGGCGCGAATAAGCGAATAAGAGAGGGCTTCATGAGATGACAAGGTTTTCGCAGGTAAATCATCATGATCGACGGTATCCGGTTTTGCTCAATCACGCGCGGCTTCAACAAACCGCTGCTTGATCGTCGTCACGCTTGCAACATTCCAAAAAAGCGATCTTCGTATCGTCACATCGATTAGAGCTTCTTCCTTTATGTGCGCACTCTTTCTTTCAGCTCACACGGCGTTCGTTCTAACTTTGGGGGCTCAGCTCGAATTTTGTATGTGATATATTTATGTGGGTGATATGGACCGTCCTCCTTTTGTATCGTTTTTTTTTTTGCCATGACTGAGTCAGATTGAGGATTGTGAAGCGTCGGCTTTCGAGAGGAGTGGTTGAAATCATTTTTTAATATGTTTTATTCCACTTTTTTCCTTTTCTTTCTCTGTGGAACTTTTTTAAATTTATGTGCAATTTATGTTGTAAGAAATTTTTTATATTTACCTGAAGAGATTTTACAAAGCCTATTACAGTCAATTTTCTTTCTTAATTTTTTTTCTGATTTTTTAAATGTTTTATATTTTTTCTTTTTTTCTTTATTTCTTTTTTTTCTCTTTTGCTTTCTTTTGTTTTTCAATTAACACCAGTAATCTTTCAACTATCAATAAGTGTCTTTCATATCTGCACTTGAAAAACCTTTATTAACTTTCGAATCAACTATCAAGTTACCTACTATATTGTCAATTTTTTTTACTATGGGAATTAAAGAGTTTGGTATTTGCCGTTAAACTGTTAACATCATCTTTTCCGATGTGCCACGGATAAGTTCAATGTTGTATTTCTTCAAGTAAGCAATTAGAAATATAATAAGATTAAATACATTAACTTTTGCCGTCATATTTTTTTAAATTCTGTAATTAATTATTACTTTATCAAGTTCATCTATTTTTTATTCAATGTTTATATATTTTATAATAGTGTACTTTCTTTCCTACCTTTATAATTTCTAGTTAATAATAATAAAGCAATTAACACTACCAACAGCATAAAATAAACCTGTATTTTAATCAGGTATTTAAAAAAATATTTATGTTTCGTTCCCAAATTATGCTAGAATTAAAAATTTAAATTTAAATTAAATAAGATGCAATGAAAAAATATTACTATCAAATTTCTTTTATTGGAGAGTTCAAATGAAATCATATATTTTAATGAAGCGTTACAAATTCTCTAACAGACCATTAGAAATTCTTAATTGCAGACTTTCATATACTTCTGTATCTTGTATATTTTTTTAGCTAATAAAATATTAAAAATAAATTCAAAGTTCTTTCAAATGAACTAATCGAATATTGTAATTTGAAATTTTTGCAGCTTCAAAGATCAATAAGTTTTATGTGTTTAATTATCCTACATGTAAATGAAAATTACGCGATTCGAATAAAGCAGAGCAAATTTGTAAACGATTATCACTACTATATAAAACATAAAATCTGAATAGTAATTAAGTATTTTTTCAAAACTTGATTAGTAAAATTAGATTAATTTATAAATATATTAAGTAGATAATGTACGAAAGAATATGAAATTTCGATCTATCAAAAGTCCTCAGCTTTTCTATTCATAATAAGAGTAACATTTTATACAAATAATGAGCTAATTAGAATATCGAGAGCATAATCACTTGTCTCGGTAAATCGGAAACTACGGAAGTACCGAGGACTTGTAAAAGTAACTAATGATAACAAAAGTACACTTCTTATAACACACTCGAAATGGTTGATGACAGCATCGTTGATACTTTCTATCCGCGCATAATTTGGGTCAGTACTGGCACTTGTTGAATTGGTATTTTGAAAAGCATTCCCATTATGAAATTAATGCCAAATTCGCGAGATTCGGCGGGCGTCCGAGGAAATTGCTCCGAATTCTACAGCACCGAATTCTAAAATTCTGAAGCAAGTTTAAGAAAGGTCCTTAGAGTGGGTCGCCTATGTTAAGAGCGAGGCAGGCGCATTTCGCGAAAATCACTATAGAAAGGGATCATTCATTCGCATCAAAAATCTGAATTCGCTAAGGTCCGTCTCGCGTGGTGCACTGGTACACGCATACATAACAGAGCAGTCGTTTGTTTGCTCGGCCGCTCGCACAGATAAGAGAAGCGGGGCTTCGGAGCCGCTCCATCGCCTCTCCCTTGTGATTTTTCATACGAGGGCGGGCGTCCTTACAATGTAAAACTGCGGCGTTACACTTGCGCGGCCAATTGCGGCCCGGCTTCAGCCGCTCACGAGAGGACGGCCCAGATCTTTCGCCCGCGCACTTCCCTCCTCCACTCACCATACGGTCTGCTTTACTCCCCCCTTCACCGCTCACTTTATCACTCCTTTATATACATCGTGTGTCCTTACGAACCGTGTCCTCCTCTCTCTCTCTCTCTCTCTCTCTCTCGGCATCCTTTCTTCTCTCTGGACCCTTCGTCGCTTCCGATATGTGCCCCCGCGCAAGAATTTCTCGGTAGCCGGTAGGAGCTATCGAAAAAAAATCAGATGCCCTTTTGTTCGCAGCATTCTTCGCTGTACTATAAATCGTCCTTGCTGCTGCTGCTGCTTTTGCTGCTAAGAGAGAAGAAAAAAAATTGATTTCGCGCTCCCGCAGGGACCTTTTGTAAGCGCTGCCGTGTACGCAGTCAATGCCGAGTTAGATGGCGGAGTGTATGGAAGGGCCTGTGCTCCTAATAAGCACGGGATATCGCGGCTAAATTTAAATTGCTCTTTATTATTTCCCCAAACTTGATAATGATAGCCAATGTATTTTTATAGCAAGCTCAAATCGAAGGTTTTTTATTTTTACAAAGTTCTCGAGAAGACAAATTAAATCGAGGATGTCAACTGTAAAGTCAAGAGTAAATATGTTAATTTTAGTGTCATTTTGATATAACGATATTATAACATTATTCAATATTTTGCACTTAAGATAAATAGTTAATATTCCTTAAGGAATAAATAAAGTAATCTTTAAGATTTTTAATTTAATTTGTAACATGATTTTAATTGTAGAGTTAAAGCCTCGAAATATATTATAAGAAAAAAATGATTTTCAATTAAATAATAATCTTTTCAGAATATCACTTGTATATATTATGTAAACAATTATTTGCAACTAAATTGCATACGTTATCATAGGTTTAAGAATCCTTTTGTTATACAGTGTTAAGGGTAAAAGCGAATCCAAATGCGAAAAAGCTATTTTTCAGTTACTTCTTTTATTGGAAAAATAAAGTATTGAACCTGTTTAAAACTTTACGAGATGTTCATTTATCATTTTAGTTAACAAAAGAAATTGTTTACAAATCTACAAGCTTATTATAGACTGCTATTATAGACTAAAGTACTAAGATCATGCTGCTTCAATAAAGGTATAAAATTGTGGTGGTTCTCAAGCTCGTAATACTTATTTGGAGAAAAATTTAGTAAGTTTCTATTAATAGAATGACTTTGTCTATCAACATACCTATCAAATATTCAGTGACTTCTGAATTAATAAAATGTCAGCACTTTAAGCAAAAAAATACAAATTTATATGTAATATCTAACATTGTAACTTCAAAGAAATTATGTGTATTCAGTTTTTAAGTATGCCTTTATTATATTTAGAAGAGAATTTAATTACATACAAATGAAGACAAAATTATTAAGATCGGATTGATGATGCCTCCATTATTTTCATGAGTTTTGAAAAACTTATTTCAACACGTTAAAGACACGGTAAAAACACGTTAAAAATGTACATATTTACAAAATGAATCTTTTAGACTATGTAAAATTTGAATTAAAAAATGCTCGGACGTATTCAACAGTTAAATTAAATAAAGAATTGACATTTCGATGCCGCTAATACATTTTGCTCTCGAATTCAAAA
The DNA here is from genome assembly GCA_018907045.1 of Wiebesia pumilae. Taxonomy (NCBI): domain Eukaryota; kingdom Metazoa; phylum Arthropoda; class Insecta; order Hymenoptera; family Agaonidae; genus Wiebesia; species Wiebesia pumilae. The sequence goes on from JACCHZ010000116.1 coordinate 10,773,978, forward strand.
TATTGACCTATATCAATGAAATCGTGAAAAAACATATCGTACGTAAAACACATTTATATTATATTTGTGTACTTATCAAAAATATTTAGAACCTTAATATTGACATATTCATTAGTAATTATCTTTTTCATATAATGTATATCTCACAAACTTCTGAAATTAAAATACAAATCAATTGCTAGCATTCTCTAGTTGTATATAGTGTGAAATAAGAAATTTCTTTTTATTATTTAATAGGCATATTTTACGGCAACATATGTTACGACATGCTGGAAAACAATATAAATGTGGACTTCCTGGATGTCCTACGATTCTTCGCACTGAGACAGAATTGAAGAATCATCGAAAGCTTGTTCACGAAACTTCCAGTTCCAATAGAGACTTTCAATGTAACGATTGCTCCTATGCCGCAAAAACGAAAGTTCAGCTTGCCAGGTAATCTATCGCCATTCTATAGTATTTAAAAATTTTTTATATTAACGTTTTCATAAAATTATGTAGATGTTATGAGGAAAATTTAATTTCTTTAATAATAACATTAAATGCAATATCCGCACAACAGTTTTATTTAGATACAATTAATTTACAGTGTTAATATTTGCAACATTAAAAATCACTTATTACAGTAAATTTCGTCATAAGAGCTATTCGAGCTGCAGAAAGTTTAACAGTCATAGGTCCGAAAATTGATGGCTTTGTTCTGCATGCGAATTAGTCGAAGGATCGAGGGGAAGGGGAAGGGAGAATGAGAGAGTGAGAGAGAAAGAGGGAATTTGCCAAAGCAGATAAATTTCTCGTCTGGACTTTCGGTATTGTAGTTCTTTGACCACACTAAACTCAAGGGACGTTGCACGCACGCACAAGCTCTGTGTGCCCAATAAAAGCGACAACGCGCACCTCTCGCATCATGTGCAAGTTTAAAAGTTATACAGCAACGCGTCTGATAACGTCAAGAGCTTTTTCCCTTGCTAATACACGTTTATTCAGTATTCTTTTTTATTTGTCTATAATTTTTTATTGCGTTAATTTCTCTTTTTCTCTATCACATTAACTTTTATGATGACAGTCTATTTTAATAAAAAGTCATTTTAATAATTTTAGTATCTTTCGTGACTTTGTTTAAAATAATATATTTGTATTGACAGTAATTGACAGTATTCATAAAAAACAGTTCTTTTATAAATAAAAATATTATAGACTGTCCATTGAAAATCTGAGATATTTTTTATAGTTTACATTTACCCTTGAAAAGCCAATTAAGTAAATAATATATACCTGATGGTTAGGAATATGACGTATGAATCTCTGAAATTTACAGATTCATTATTAATAAAAGAAAAATCTAAAAACAAGAAATGTATATTAAATGGATTCTTTTTTCTTTTAATATTCTTGCACATTATTTATGACATTGTTTAAACACATTTAGTTATAATTATATTTGCATTTTAATGTTTTTTTCAGGTATATAAAAAAGTTACAATTTGTACATACCGTATTTCTCAGTGTCTAAATATACATTTTTATACTTTCAATTTTCGATAATTTTAAATTTTTAAAAAGAATTAGCACTTAAATCTTTTGGAATTGAGTATTCTTAAGAATGCATAAAATACTGAGCTGAAAGTAGTATTTTAAATTTTGTTTTGAGTCGATAACAATGCGAGCTTGTAAAATAATAAAATTAATTGAATATATTGCTAATTATTCTATAAATACATTATAAGTACGGAAATTCATTTACTTCAGTAGATATAATAACTTAAATTTAATACAAATCATTCCCGACCATTAAACCCTTTTATAAACAACAATTCAATAAGAGTTTCGTATTCTGCCTTGTAACGCAATAAAAGTATTTACACGCTGAAAGAAAAAAGATGCAATGACCATTTTGCAGTCGTTCGGCTGATACATTGTAGCAGCTCGAGAAACACAAAGCAAAAAGTAAAATGATCCCAACTGAATCACATTCGCTCGACAGTTTTAATTATTCGCGAGGGGCGAAGAGGCACCAAGAGTGAAGGAATTATTTTTAATCGCGTTTATAACTGATGGCTTACATTTGCGCGTCAGGTGCCTACACCTGCAGTGTGCAGCGGATGCGCGTTATGGCCTCTTGCGCGTATACAGGTCGGACTGCCATAAATTGGCAGTTACATTTCTGGACGTGTATGATAATTGTTACCAATAATAGTACTACGCCTTTTTTGTTGGGATCAGTGACACACCTGCCCTCCTTCTCCTCCTCCCGCCCTTTCCACGCATCGACATAATTTTATCTAACAAACGCCTACACTGCTGCGTGCTTATTTCATAATTCATAAGTGTGAGGAAAAAAAATGAGAGAAAACAATCGGAAAAGGTGTATATGCATTTCGATGTTTAGAGAGAGAGAAAAAGAGTGAGAGAGAGAGAGAGAGGAGTGGTCGAATGTATAATTTATAATAGCCGTAAATAAGATAAGCGCGAAGATACATTTCCTTGCTCGAAGAATACTTCGATTCGATTTATTGAATAATATTGTGAACTTTCGATGTCACAATTTGTACCATTGGATAAATAAGAAATATTGAAGTTGCTATTATTTTCTTTTCAAATGCATAAAAAATCATTTTTAATTTGATAGTTCACTTGATTAACAAAGCGCGGTGTGTTATTTGAATTATATTGACTTTTGAAGAAAGTATAGATTTGATAGTCTAAAGAAAAGTACTGGTTAGTTTATAAAATAATATTTAAATACAGTGAAGGGATTTTTGGAAAGAAGTTTATTTTATTATTCAATATGTTTTTAAAGTTATCAAGTTTAAATATATTTTTTGTTTAGAAAAACTAAATTTTGTTTCTTGTATGAATAAATTAACAAATAATACAAACTTACATGCAGGAAAAATAAATATAATAAAAGATTTGAATATAAAAGCATTTTGCACGACACATATACAAGTGTCTAAATTTGTACAGAAAATTTAAAAACATGAAGTATAAGTTTTAACTACCTTTTCTCTAGCTTGAATTTCTATTAAATTTATGTATTTAAATAAAAATAAATAGTTAGGACACTTTGTCGCACATAAAACATTGAGTAGAGTCCGCAAAGCGAAAATACGTAGTTCCTGGAGAGATTCATCTCCCACTACTCGCAGTATATTTAAACTTTGCTCGGTCGTTTTCAATTTTCCAGCAATTAAGTGACCCTACGTTTTGCCTTCTACTCTTTCCTCCTACTTTTCACCCCTTTTTCGCTCTTCAGCTATGCCCGTGTTGTGCTCTTCACAGTCGTATTGCACACTAAGCAGAGAAAGAGAGAGAGAGAGAGAGAGAGCAGCACAAAGGAGAATGAAAAAAATTGCTAAACAAAAACTGACAACAAGCGAGATGGAAACTGAAAAATATGAACCTGTAATCTATAAAACGGGTATGCATTTGTTTGCGAAAGTTACTTGCTTAACACCCAGTGTATCGACAGACCGTTATAATCGTTTCTCTAATAATATTCATGATATTTTATTATAATATCAATGCAAGCTTTCATAAGAATCGTATTTAATATACTTTGTTCAGTTCTTATAAGATAAGAAAATAGAATTCTGGATCATTTTATCGATGATTTAAGAAAGTATCGATCAGAAAACTCGTTTCCTAATGCATTATCTTATTAAATGCTTCTTGAACGAAGTTTATTATCCGCATACCTTTAAACATTTTCGTATACTTGTAATTGGAACTTAATGCCTAGTGCATTTGATTTATTTTTGGCAGATGGAATAAACTTAAGGCTAATTGAATTTAGAGTCAAGAAATGACAGATTTTATTTTTTGATGAAAAATTGATTCTGCCAAAAGTTATTTCATATTTTATTTAATCGTATGCATGTAGATAAATTTGCAGTTAAATTGGTTGAAATCGTAATAAAATATTTATCATCGTGTGATAATAAAATTTATAATAAGATCTTAGATATAGAATTTTTATTTTCAATTATTCTGATATAACATCAAAGTTTTGATCCTTTACATAACTGAAAAATTATACACTGAATTTGTCTGTATTAGGATTAAATCGTTTTTACTCTATTGTACTTATTTTAATTTTTTATTTTTTAACTACTTCTAATGAAAATATTTTTATTTGTTTGTTTCAAAGTTATAATTTTAGAAAAACGTATATATTTTGAAGATAGCATTACCATTAATTGAAAAATTAAGCACAATTTTTTTTCTTACTCAAATTCACTGAAATTAAAACTTTAATTGGTGAAATAATTCTTAATAATAGCATATTACATGCATGGCCTTTAAAGATGTGTAGCAATAATGATTTAAATTTTGTGTAAATAAAAAATTCTTTTCTGTATTAAAACAGCTGACTAATTATATTTCATTTTTCAAACTTAAATCGATATAGTAAATTGTTATTAAAATAAGTTCTTTTATTTTTACTCTTTTTATTTTATACTAAAAAAGATTCATATTTACTATATATCTAATCAGGTAATCATTACTAAGCTTTATTCTTTATACATTATTTGAAAAATCCCCTTTGAAGCTTTGTATCATTCTTGAAGACTTACTTTATTTACAATTTATTTGAAGTTAGACTGCACCTTAAATGATATAGAAATGATAAATCATTTATCGATGCGAACAATTGTATAACTCATTAATATAACATCATTAGTATTTATCTTAATATTAAAAGATCTATTGTCGCTATATAAAGCTATATAATATAACATAAATAACAGTATCATAATTTTAATTTTGATTCGATTCTAAGATTAAATCTGAGTACGCTTTTTAAAGATATTTTTATCGTTTATATATTACGCTGAAGTCGAATATCGATAAGTCTAATTATTTAAAAATACTAAGTAAAAAATTTATTCATGCATTGGTAGTTTAATTTGTTTGCTTTGTCCAAATTTTTAGAAAAAGAAATGAAAATCGCGTGATTGCGGGTGTAAAATCAGCAAGTAACACGTATATGTTATTTCTCCACTTATCTCTTTCATAAATTGGCAACATTATATTTTAATTAATTTCTTTAACTATAGATTTCTATGAAAATCTATATTAGGTAAAATTAAATATAGTTTTGCTTATTAAATATGTTACATTGTATTTTACATTTATTTTGTATTATTACAATTATTAAGAAGTTCTTTAAATACAATCAGAAAATAAATATTATAATATTTTAATAAGTTTTCCATTAGTTTAGAAAAACTGTTTTATTGCGTGTTGTTCAGTTTTTTATGTAATTCATGAAAATAAATTATACATAAGCTGAAAAACATTGGTGATCAAATTTTTTTACCATTAATAAATTTTATAATTATTAATATTTTACAATCTTAGATCATATAATGTAAAATTTTATAGTTTATAAAATATTAAATTATTAGGCAAGCCCATAATAGACACACTATGGTACATAAATTTTATTTCATTGAATAAAATTAAATTTATGATAATTGAATTGACGATTTTGGAGTTTGGTTATAAAATAATGTATTATTGATATGCACAAAATAAGAAAATTTGATCTCCAATAGAACCAGTTTAAAAGAAAGATTTATTGTTTCGAAACGAATTTATTTAAATTTTGGTGAATGTGAATTTTTAAAATTATTGCAGCGGTAACATGTTATAGAAGTATAACAATTCAGAATATTTGTATTACGATTACATCGCACATTCGTCATTGGTAATTTAAAACAGTTGTAAAATCGAATTGATTTTAAAAAACAGTGTACACTTAAATGATGGTGTAATTAATATCACTTTCATTGCTGAATTTAGTACATGAAAATCCGTGTTGAAATGAATCAATACATTATACAAGTTAAGGCTGACTCGTAAGATGTGGAAAATCGTTATAAAATGAAAGGCAATTGATACAGTGCTAATACTTTGAATAAAATTAACATAAATTTTTATACAAGTATTTTGACGAAAAATGACAAGAGTCGAAACGAATTCATAATAAGCCGACTAATCTCGAATAAGTAACTCTTTGTATACTTAGCGGCCTTCAGCCGTCGCTTTTTTCCCTCTTTCCTGTTGGCTCGCCTCGCCAGTCTGCGATTCCCCATCCCCGAGTTGTCCCGCGCACCAGTACACAGGCGAATTCTGCCGAGAGTAAATCACGCGGAATTTTAATTAAACGTGTCACGCATTTCGAAGCTGATATAGGCGAGAGCCAAAGCAACAATACCCAGTTGCGCCAATGGCTCTCGAGAACTCGAAGAGACGGTAATATCGCGCACACATATCGCATCGGTCATAATCAGTAATCGCCTTCCACACTTTTGGTTCAGAGACTACGATAAACTTCGCGGACATCGACGTTTCGTATGCAGCGATAATCGCTCTCCTCCTCGATTTCCCACATAGCCCGATCGAAAATGATTAACACGTTTGTTTGTTTAACTGCTTCCACGCACTTTCTCACTTGCTTAGTACCGAATATGCTTCTTCATTCGCTTAGCTCTAAATTGAAATATGAACTTAGAGTTGAAACATTTGCGCTTTTCATTTTTTTTCATCTTTTGCTTTTTACTCGTATCGCGCTCAAAATTAGAAATTAGTGCAAATGATAAATATTGAAGTAGAAATTGTCGAAATTAGTTTTAAGATGATTAACAAAAAGTTGTCATTAACAAAAAGTTAGATTTTTGATAAGTGATTCGCTAGCCTCGATAAGATTTAATATTTATGAAAATGAATACGCATAAATATGCAATTATTATTTAAGAGATTCTATTGTTTTTAGACATCAGAAGAGGCATCAGAAAGCGTTTACACAGGACAGAATTCAACACTACTCATGCGAATACGTGAATTGCAGATTTCAAACGTTAATTAGATCCCACTTGAAGCGTCATCTTCGTTTACATACTGGGAAAAAACCATACAAGTGTCGCCATTGCACTTATGCAAGCAATAATTTGGTAAAGTATACGGATACATTTTTTTCATTTATGACTGATAAAAAAGTAGCATTATCGAAATATATAACGCAATTGATAAAATAGCATCAACACAATCCTTATTATTAACGGCACTATATACAACCGATTCGTCAGTATGACGGTATACCATTCGAAGTGTCATCTCATCAAATATATTAGTACCACGAATAAAAACTAAAAAAGATAAAAAGAGCATGTCCAGAAATCGAAAGTTTCGAAAACTGATTAGAAAGCTGGATAAAGTAATAAATAAAGTCTGTGATGAAGTAAAAGAAGAATCTTCAACGATGGAAGAAAGCCAGTCTAAATTGTGGCTGGTTGGAAATTCTTTAAAAAAATGCGCATTCTTCAGAGAACGCGCGTCGGTTAGGTCAGCGACGAAAGACTGCCTTCACATAAATCTCGAATCCAGGCGCTGATTAACCTTATCGGAATGCTCTCGGACTCTCATTCGTAAAAAGAGAAAAGGAGAAAGAAGCAGTTGCCGGACCTACCGCGAAGTGGTAGCTGCTCTTCGATTAATCCGAGAGCAAGAGAAAGAAAGGACGACTACCGATAGTCGTTGTGGTTAATACGGGACCATTACAATGTAACGCGTCGTATGCGTGCAAATAACCGAGGTGCTATCTTCTTCTCGCTCTACAATAAGGCAATACGCTAACAAGCGTAAAAGGCTCGATAAGATTCGGATTTCGTTCTGCCTTTTGGAGACGCCTATTCATTAGTGGAAAATCCGTTCTCGACTCGAGAAAAAACGTTTTATTATTTGATGACGACTTTTTGAACGGACTAATGCTGCTTTCATTGTCTTGAAGGTATAAAATTCTAACTTACCGTCAACTCTCAATGTGGTAAATGAGTAAGAAAGATTACATTTTCAAGGTTAAAAGCACAAATATTTATTTTTCATAGCGACCAGACCCTTACTTTTCCATTAAACTCGCAAAAAAATATCAAACTCGAACAATAATTCTACATAATATCATTCGCAAGTAACATATTCATTAAGAAACAAAGTAATGACCATCAAGCGCTGCACTTATCTGCAACACGTATCTGGCCGATCCGCGCGTTGATAACTGGCCTTTAAAAAAGATATTGCACTCAGCACGTATAGCTGTATCCTCGATCGAAATCGTTACCCGCGCCACCATAAAACCTTCGAAATTATGAATTTCGTACAACAGCGCCACGTCGCGCATCGAAAGCTACAATATAAAACGTTTATCTCGCGTTACTCGTCCTTCTCGTAGCGTTATCGGTGCGCTCGGCTCAAAGCTCGACACACCTGTTTCGTTCATCAGCATAAAGCTGTCAGCGCTCTCGCGCGTACAAGCTCAGCCAAATCGAAAAGCGAAAAAAAATGAAAAAAAGGAGAGAAGAAGCCCTTATGTGTATTTACGTAGACACATTTCGCGTCGGTGATCGCACACGCACTGACGCGCTCTTCCTTTTTTGCTCATCCTTCTCTCTCGCTCTCTCTCTTCACTCTAAATGGAAAGGGACGCCGGACGTTTTGTAATTTTTTGTGCAGGGTGTAAATTAAGCAAGGCTTATACACCTTAATGTTTTTTGGGCTCGAAGAGTCGCCGCTGCCGCCGTCGCGATAAGATAACGAGTTAATTGTACTCACTGGCTGCCCAAACACACGTATGCAGCGCTCAAATCGTTCGGGGATGGATTCGCGTGAGGGTTTCGTCGCCCGTGACACCGCCACAGGTATGCTAATGTCTTTTGAAGCCGTCGCTCGGATTGCAAACCGCTTCCAAGAGCTTCGTGTGTCGCCGCGATAGTGGGACATATAAACTCATCTCAGTGACTCTCAGCGCCGCGCTCATCGCGATTTTTCGCTCCTAACTGGGAATACGCGTACGCGTAAGCACAAGTGGTGTACTTCGTAGGCAAGGACTTTACGATCACTGAGCTCCGCTAATTATCGAGAAGTAAACGAGTTGTTTGAGAGGTGGTGTGTTCGTGCTCCATGAACGCACTCCGGTAATACAAACTTGGAATGTTTGTTGTTTAACGCGGCGGAGGCTTTGCAATCTTAAATTCGAAATAATAATTAAACGGTTTGAAAGTAATAAAATTCATGGATTATTGTCACTTTTATATCAGAATACACGAGTTGAACCAGTAATCTGCGAGTAAACTTAACGATCATTCGCCTTTCGTTCCTTACCTATAGTTTACGCTTACATTGACCAAAAGCTTTATACCTATTGAAAGATGTTTTTTATTCCATTTTGCGTACGTACTGAAATTCTTTTTATTATATATCTATTCCATAAGCCCTAGAATAATCAAGCCTTGAAGTTAACTATAAAATAAGAAACACATGTTTAAACGTGCAGTTATCTGAGTGACTTGTTCCAGTTGAAAGCTACAACACGGCCAAGGTGATAATTTTGCACTATTATAATGAAAATCCACGCCACTTTTCGAAAACTGAAAGGGTTATCGACTCTTCAAAGCCGCATAATAAAAATAATACTACGTGTAAGGCTATAAAATTTCGGAAAGACTATACAACAAATATGTAATGCATAATGCTACCACACTACACACATTATAAACTTTTCATGACACATTTAAAAGGAGTCCGTTTTAAAAGCCCAAGCATTTCTAATTATCATAAAATCGGCACAAAGTCGAAAACTAATAATTAAACGTAAATACAGTAATAAGTAAGAGCTTGTTGTATAATTTGAATAGCGTTTTAGTGCCAAGGTAGGAAGGACGAGAGAGTGCGTAAAAGAAGTGAGATAGGAACAAAGCCGACAAATATCGACAACATTGCAACCGCGAAAGAAAGATTTATTTATGGGAAATTAAATATGATGCTTGCCGCTACCATCAACGACTCATATTAGCCCAGGATACTCGGACGATGTTTACGACTGTGCCCGGCTACTTAACCTCGGCTCCCTCTCTCACCTACTCCCATCAGAAAGGAACTGCTGCCACTGATGCTATAGAACTTCGTTCACGCATCGCGACCAATGAAAGCCTTCGGTTTACCAGCAAATGTGCCAGCGATGAGTTCCTGAAGAGTATCTACTATTTTATTTCTCCTCCGCAAGCTTCGTTCCACAATTTCCCTCTGCGATTTTCCTTTTTTTATCAAGTATTTGCAAATGTATCTTCATCTCCTCTTTTCATCCTTCTTTTTACATTTAATGCCAATTAATTTGAATAGTATATTAAATTTAGGAAAAATACTTTGACTTTTTTCTACGTAAAAATAGAAACATTCATTTCTTTCGATATTTTCAACTTTAAATAGAAACTTTTTTTCAAATTCGCCTTCAATCATATCGACTTGAATCATCAGAAATGACGAATCATAATAATATTTCCGTTATTGCGTTAATGACCTTAATTTAAACGTTAAATGTTTAACGTAACAAGATATTTAATTCTATTATTATTAAAAATAATGTAACTTTTTCTTTTTCTCATGACTCATTTCCAATTTCCAAAAATTTCAAATGATACACTCTTACTTTATACGATCACGAAACAGGTTTTTCTTGAAATCACAAATCATGAATTCGAGGTTGACCATTTTTATTTAAAAATTCGGACAATCACATGAAATTTTATAAACATGAATATTCTGAATAAAGCTTCGCTTATGAGATAGAAAAATGTTGGAAAATAGATAAAAATTTACTGTTTTTGTTATTCATTTAAAAATATTAAGTTAGAAGTTAAAAACTAAAAGTAAAAGAAGAAGTACACAATTAAAGATACAATCATTTTTTATTAAATATTTTAGTAGAAGTAAATGCTTAAAGAAGAGAGCACGCAAATTTAATAAAATTCATTTTTTTAAATTAATTACATGTTTCCATTAAATTATATACATAGTTTTACACATATTTTCGTATTAATTTTATTTGACCTGAAAGAAAATATACAAATTATAGAAAATAACTAAAATAACTTTATTCTCAATCTTTTCCATTGAATCGTCATTATAGTAATAGAATTAAAATGATTTGAGACTTAATAATTTTATTGAAATTAATGAAATTAATAAAACGATTCATATAACTTTCTTAACTTTTTATGTTAAAACTCTATCAAAGAATATTAGATCAGTAAAATTGGCAAAATCTATATTAGCATAATTTCAAATGCTTCTCTTTACAGATATAATAGCATAATTTATTAAACGATTACAATTAAATTATTGATGTATATAACTATTCATTGGGTTTATCGAAACCTGTGTGCTATTAAAACGTATGTAAATATAATTATTCAGATAAAAATGATTCATAAAGTTTTGTTGAGTAATATCTGTAATGGTTCACATATGATTTGTGTTCTACGAAATTTATGGATCGCATAAGAATTACAAATTACATTGTCCTCTACTTTTATCTATGAGAATACAAAAATTATACACAAGTGATAATTAATATACGTACTTTGTAAAATTATAAGTAATTTAATTATATTTTAAATAGAATTAGTAATAAAGAAAAGTTATTTTATAAGAAAAATGCTTAACAATTGGCCAATTTTATACGAATGTTCCATGATCTTAAGAGTCAAGAAATTTAGAACACGACAAAAACCTGTGGACCTTCTAGTAATTGATATAATATTTAAATGATATGAATTAAATATTGAACTATCTGCCTGATTCCTGCTGATTATCCGTATTATATCCGATCCATCGTTGCTTCTCGTGTTCACTCTGATGCCTCGATCAAAGATCTATTTCTGATGAGTCAAAACGGTATCAGCGAGGATAGCAACAATAGTACCTTCGCGTTAACAACGCGGATGTCTGTCCTTTAATTTTGAACCCCGTGCCCTCCTGCTAGTTTATACGCTTAGGTACAAATGCTTAACGCGCAGACGCAGCGCGTACGAGTCCCTCGCGGAAGATTTGCGAAGTATGCAAATTCACTGGAAGTATGAAATGCGCAGCTTTTCAGCCTCTACCTTTCAATAATAGCCTTCGAAGTACGCGTTCTGCTGCTCCTGGAGTGGAGTCTAATGACTAAATCGTGCGAGAACGTCTTGATTTCATCGATGATACGCTAAGCGCTTATTTACTCAATCTATTTGTTAAAAATAGGAGATAAATTATGAAATTGATGTGTTTATGGACAGTTTCGATAGTTACCAATTTTCAAGTGAATGAATATATTTGTTGTGTTTTGAAGCGAAAAAAACACTTTAAATATAAGGCAGATCCTTTTAAAACCTACTTTAATTGCGAATAAATATCATAAAGAGCTTTTCGAGCTCATAACAATATTTTCTGACACTTATTGTGACCTATATGTTGTTGCTTATAATTCATACATAATGTTTAATAATATTCCTAGTGAAGCAGTTGTTTTAAATGAAAAAGCATTTTTATACATTTCTAATGATAATTGTTGCTTCTCAACTTTCGTTATAATTTACCTACGCTTATGAAAACGTATTCAAGTTTGATTTCATGTGATAATAATTATTTTAAATAATTTTCTCCCATATTTTGTAACTCTAACTATAATATTAATAAATTAAAATATATAATAATTGTTTTATCCACGTTACATTCATTCCATAAACAATTATTATTGTCTATGTATAACTAGAGTAGAAATAAAAATATAATTTTAAGTACTAGGAAATTGGTAGTTCAGTTGAACTAAAACATCGGAGTAATACATTGTAATAATTATGATTTAGCGTTCTTCTATGAATTTTCTCGTTTTCTTAAACTTGGCGGTAAGCTACCGATAAAATATTGACTTTTTTACTAGGAAATTAAATGAGCAATATTAAATGATTAGTAACGATAATTTCAATAGAATTAGTATTAAGTAGAAAAGATAACTTCATATCGTAATTGAATTTATGACGTTTCTTTTCAGGAAAACCTTCGAAAACACGTCTTATCGACAAATTTGCATCCAGGTAAAATGATATACCAATGTGAATCATGCAAAGGTGATGAAACCTTTCAAACGAATTTTTCAAAAGAACTTCGCGCACACTTACTTCAGTTCCATTCGAATGAATATCCAACACCGAGTGATGCCAGTAATTATGTAGCCGCTATTTTTTATGAACCCGAAGATGCAGAAGCCTGTGATTAATAATAACTGTGTATTTTAAATGATAAAAGTCATTCTTAATACAAACAATTTTTTCATAATAAGATTTTATATAATTTATATTTATAACATATTCATTTTAAATGCTGAAAGAGTCTCACGTCTTTGTGCAGCACTGTAATTCATATATCTTTAAATAATATATTTTTGTAAAGACATTCGAATGCAAAATGCAAGAAACATCGAGATACGGCATTAAGAGCCTTGTTGCCGACAATAAATATCAGCGTAAGAAAACGTAAACCATGGCTTCCAGGACGATGAGGACGACAACAACGTCGAGGACGAACCTATCCTATAAAAAGTCAATAAATTGTCCTCTTTACTAAAAATCTTTCATCCCCCTGACAAATTAAAATTCCAGCTTCTTTCGATACTCCGTTTTGCTCCGAACGAGTTTGCAAAGCTACGCGACGTCCGACAAGAAACAGCGAACGAGGGAAAAGGAGGAGAATGGGAGAAATGAGCGCAAACACACGGGCCTCATATAATTTACACCACCCAATAAAATTCGCGGGGGAAACCAGTCCGTAATTTCCGTTATTATAATTCAAATTAACGTCTTCGAGAACCAGTTGCTATTTCTAATCCTTACGTACATACGTGTCCGCGCTTGTACCTGCGAGCAGGACGCAGTAGAGCCTTAGCGTTGGTAACTTTAAACAGACAAATATGCGCGAGCGAGCGACTGTATTCCCGAGAGAGCGAGAAAGAGAGAGAGAGAGAGAAGCCCCGGAATACATGACCCGAGCTCAACGAAGACAGTCTCATAAGCTAGCAATTGCGATGCTCTTTGATTAACGGCGGCGAAGTCTTGGAGAAATTTCCGAAAGCAACATAATCTCATACTCATACCGCTACCTTTTAATGCTTTCGCCTTTTGACAGAACTCGACGGAACTTGGACGCATTGCTCACATAGCCGAGCCAAACGCGGATTATCGTACCCCATTCTGAATATCCAAAGTATCTGGAAGAGCGAAGCGAGGAACGCCAAGTAGGATTGGTTGCATGAAAAAAAATCAATCCTTTTGAATTTTGAATTTTTATTAAATACAGCCTTGTTATTCATTGAAATATGAAAGCTTGTGACATTATGACTCCGGATGCATTTGCTCGTTTCAAACCAATTTTATCACTGCTGCCGCATTGTTTCACTTATTTTATTTACCTTATCGAGAATAGCAATGAATGCACGATACCCAATGATTTCGTGCTACATTATTGCAGGTAAAATCCCAGATAAAATTGACCATCGGCAAAATGTTTTTCATTTACTTATCTGGCTGTCCATATTTTAAATAAATAATATCTTGCAATTGTATCTATATTTCCATGCTTTAAAAGTTGAAATGCCCCTCGAAGGATCTGGAATCCTAATACAGCGTAACCCAAAAGCAGCCTTTCAAAGTCCATTTTTGTGCAATCGCGAATCTTAACTTCTTAAGAAGAGCCGCGGCCAAACATTTGTAGTACAAAGCTGCTCGTATAATAACCACCTCGTAAATTCATAAAAGAGCAATAGCTAGCTTTTCGCTTGAATTTCAGCAAAAAGTCCTCGACACTGGAATATAAGCCGCACATACTCGAGTCGAAAATATAAGGAAGAACGAGCGCCACTCTTGATCGCGCGCATCTCCTTTCGATAAGTATCGTAAATCCAGCCGAGAAATTCGAGCCACCGTAAGTTATCTCGCGGTCTCTAAACAACTTCTTCGTGAATAATGCGACGTTAAGCATAGCCGTCGCTGCGCCTTACAGTCATACAACGACTAACGTTGCCCCTGACACGCTCTCGGGTTACCTTTGCAACTTGCGCGCGTGTACGTTCCTCGTTTCCGCGATTCGCGCAGCGATGTAGGAAGTCGTTAAGGTGCCAATGATTAACGACTGCGCGGCACGAAGTCGGCGCCTTCGAAGTTGACACCCAAGACTTTTGACACGCGTCTTTGCTCCTGATTCGAACCCTCTCATATTTTCATCCACACATGTGAAAAGTGCACGGGTCCTTAACGAAATCTTGATGAATGTTCTTACCTCCGCTGTAGATGTTTGTTAAAAGGTTCGATTCACTGCCCAGTCAACTTGATATATATGTATTTTTAGCACTGGCAATCTTAAAAACTACTTATTACTTTATTCCAAGTTTTATAAAAGAGCTTATTTCATCTCATGTGAATGCTCGCGTATTTTCATTCACAAATTGCCGAGGAATAAATTTTAGAAAGAATGTAGATGTCAAAATATTGGTTGATATTTATGAGTGTGAGTATGAAAGAAGCTGCAACTTTTATTTAAGTTGCTGGGAGCTAATTTAAGATATAAAATATTAAAAATATTCATAAATGCGTTACTAAAAAATTATAAAAATTTGTTACAATGTCACTATTTAGAAATAAGCATCAGACAATGTTGTATACCAAAAGTACGATTGTATTCTTCTTTACATGTACTTGCTTCTCTTGTTCATCGGTGAATACATGAATATTTATTAGGTGTCTATTATTTTTTGTTAAATACACTAAATAACAAATATTTCTTAAACGTGAAAAATAATATCTTCAAATTGATAAGCTTGAGTTAATTTTGATAAACGCGATGAAAACTTCTTCGTCGCGCGTAACATATAATTCGAAATGAAAGGCAACGTTCGGTAATATTAAAAATGTATCAATTAACACATAACGAAAAATAATTTTTTTAATCTCTCTAATATCTTACTTCAATTCTGAAGCAATGTTATATACGACTTCCTTACAGTAAGTCTGTTAATGATTTTGAATGTGCCTAATACAGTTTTACGATTGATAGAAGAATTCGTGAATTATGAAATTTCAATCTGAATAAAATGCAGTTTTTAATAATTCTATAATTACCTCAATGTATCCATAAATATTGTTTTTCTACTAATGTTGGACAATTAAGTGTGAAATTTATGACAGTGACTTACGAAAATATTTTTACCAAGAATTCATAAGCAGACGATATATCAACAAATAATGATTTTTAAAAATGTATAAGCGAAGCATCCGAATATAAATTGCTTTCAAATGAATGATATTGCTGATATTTTTTGCTTACGCAAAAGAACATCGGAAAAGAAGTATCAGGATTTGCAAAACCAGTCCACAGCAGAAAAAGGCTCTACCATAAGTAACCTTTATTTAAACGATACAGTAACGCCCAATCGGTCTAGTCTATGCACGCGCAGGTAACACAGCGATCACTTCTACACCTCGTTCAATTTGGATTCGCAGTCGAAAGGGCGCCTAATTCTGCAAAATAGCCATTTTATTCCCTAAATCTCGCTACTGCATCCTGCCTCATCGTTTTACCCCCGACGCCTGATGTAGGGTGTCGTAAATTGTGCGGTCCTTGCTCCCTGGCCCTCGCGCGTTTCGGCACTCCTCGTCGGGTCTTGTCTAGCAAAAATAAGTGCAAAAAAATCAAAGGAAAGACGCTTAGCGACAGGATGAAGAACAGAGGCAGGAGATAAGTAGATAGATAGATACATAGACGCATAAGCATTGGATTGTACCTACGCGAGCGTCTGCATGGTAGAGAGAGAGAGAGAAGCAGAACAGGTCTCTCGCGAGTGTCGAGTGCGAAGAATAATTTATTGACTAATTAACGAGGATGTCCTTCATTACGGGGCTTCGTAACAGCAGCAGAAGTAGCAGCAGTCGGCAGCGCGGGCGAACGCGCGGGCATTATTCGGCTGTCGAATATTTACGACCAGGCCCCTTGGGCTAACTCCAACGAGACGAAGAGAGCGAAGCAAGCGAAAGACCGAGAGACTCGATACCCTGTTTACGGGGCCCCATAATGATCTATCCCGATCTTGCGGCGATTCAGCACCGAGAGGAGCAGCCCGGAATTTTTCCTTCCAAAGAGCGTTTCTCTCTCTCTCGCTTTCTCTCGATCTCTCTCACTCTTTCCTTCTCTCGTGCTACTCGGAGACTCGATCGTCTGTATATCCCCGATACGATGAATTCGAAAGAAGCAAGAGAAAGACAAAAGGACGCACTTGCCAAAAGGTACGAGTCTTTACGCGCCGGATGTGTGCGAGAAGAGAAAGAGTTAAAAAGAGTGGAAGCTGCATATAAGCAGCAGCGTGTGAACCGACCGATCGGACATGTATGTCTTACGTTTTTTACATTGTTTATCATTGATTTAATGAATTTAGATACTGTTACTCGGCTTACGTTGCTTTCGCTCGAATGCATACAATATCTTTGACTAAATTTAATTAACTTGAGAAAGTATCGCTTTAAGTAGATAAAGACAATTGTGCTCTAAATGCACAAAGTATCATCGTATATAAAAACATTAAAAAACAATCTTTTAAAAATTCTTTTTCTTAAAACATAAAAAAATTAATTTCTATGAAAACTACAAACAACGCTTACAATTTCTTTAAGCGCACCTGCAGTGCTTAAAATCAAAATCAATTAAAAATAAAAGGAACGGAGGAAAAAGGTAAAAGGTCTTTCACTATTAGAAAAGTATTGATATAACACTATTCACTTATAACTTGACTTCGAATCCTTGAAAGCAATCTTACTTTCCTTTAAACTTTCACAAGTTAAAAAGAATTTGTCTCGACCTCCTTATGGACTCAATTCTATTACAAAACTTTATTCTTTCTAATCTAGAACATCTTTGTAAACTAATACTACAGATCATTTTGTCATTATGTTGAAAGAGCAAATTAATTATCTTCTTTTTTAATAGACAGAAACTTATCTTAATATTACTTATTCATATATGACTTATACTTACGTAATCGCCTTATCTTCTAAGGAATAGTTTAAATATTTAAAACGAAATACATAGAAGCAGTTAAAAGGTCAATAAACTCTCAAAACAACTCCGTGTTTCTTGTTTACATTGTAAATTATTCAAAAAAATTATTAATTATATAAAAGTATGCTCTTATGTAAGCCAAAACATAAGAATATTTTCGTGAGAAGAAATCAGAATCCCCCTTAGTAACTGGTCGTGCATCAGACGAACAGAAGCACAGAACGGCAGCAACGAGCGCTAGCAGCAACAAAATAAATCGTCTGCGCCCTGACAAAAATAAAGAAGAAAAGTATAGGCGCGTTTGCTCGTAGAAACGAGAAAGAGATGGACGAGTGTGCATCTAAGAAGTCACGACGGTACCGTTAGGTGGGAGTTAATGAAGATATAACGAGCGTTGAGCTCCTTGGGGGTTGGTAGGAGGACGCCACCCTCGTTTCACTCCTCTAATCTTCTTCACCAACGTATGCCAGGGTACATCCTCTCCATCTCTTCCTCATCATTCTTTTAAATAGCTTTCTTTTTTAAGTTTTCAATTATAACTACTTTAGCAGATTATATTACAAATTATGTAAGGTGTAAGTTTAATTGTAATTATTAATTTCAAATTTTAATTTATGATTAATACTTAACCTTATCGAGAAGTAAAAGTAAACTTTTGAGTACCTCGTGTTTGATAATATCAGTGGATACTTTACAATTGAATTTAAAAATTAATCTGATCTGAAAATATTTAAAAAAAGAAGTAATAAAATTCTATCTTTTTTCCCTTATTTTAATAATTAAGGAAGATGGTTTTGACATAAATATTTGCACCAAAGGTATTAACGGAATTTCTATAAATGATTCATTAAAATATATGTGACGAATATCATGTTACTTAACTTATTTTATGTGCGAAATTAAATTTTTGTTAAAATACATCGGAATTTGACATTAAATCAAGAAATTTTTGTCAATATACAAAATTTTCTCTAAAAATTCACTCCAACATTCAAATAAAATAAGAATAAACTAATTTTTTGTGGTACTAAAATATGCTAACTAAAATGAAAACTTTGTTTTAATTATAATTTTCATACATTAAATGATTCACGCTCATTTCGATTGTAACATCGCAATTTAACTAATGTTAAAGGAGTAATATAAATTTGTAATCATATTCAAACTAATTCCAGTAAATTTTTCAGTTTCACATAGACTTGAAAAGATTACAACAAAGGTAAGATATTACGTTAAACAATTTGTAAAGAATTTGAGTTTCATAATTTTTCGATCTAATGCATTATCCGCATGTGAAAAATTTACAAGTCCTTACAACTCCTGAATTTCTTGTAGATAGTAGTAGTTTTCCTTTCTTTGTTATTTCTCTCTATACTGTATTATAATACAAATTCTAAATATGAGAAAAATATAAATATTAGAGAAATATGTGAGGAATGAAAATGTAAAGTAAATAAATTAATAACAGTTATATTTACACGACCTATAAAAAATCATGAAAAAAAAAAACTTTTAAGCCCATGTCTAGAGTGACACATAATTACTTGACATGCTAAAAGACATCGTATAATGAAGGTTAAGAGAAGTTTCTGACTTTCAAATACTTACTTTTACAAAGCAAAGTTGCGTCACCGACACTTGCCAGCAGCCCTACGCAGAACGGTTGGCAGAATTCTGTGGATTTCATTCCTCCAATTACACCTGTAAATTTGTCCCCAAAGACGAGGGAAAAGGAGCAGTTGGAGGGTGAGGTAGAACCCGTTACCAACTCCCCGAGTCGCGCGCTGCGCTATCGTAAATACGCTCAACAAGACAAGCGAGCGGACACTTATGTGCGTACGTAGATACGAGTAGAGATGCACTCCACTAATGAATTAACGTCGAGCTTTTCCGGCCGTTTACTCTTTCATCCCTAACTCTTCTTTTCCTTGCAACTTTAATGTTTAGGGCTTAAATTTTAATGATTTGTGCTATTTAGACTAATGTGAATTTCTTTTTATCAATCGAAATCTTGGTCCTTAACTATTTTCGCTTTGTTTTTTTTTAATATTACCTTGAATGCATTAATGTATTTCATAACGATCTTTACCAATTTCAATATCTATCGTAAATCACTTGTAGCATATACTTATGAATTTCAGTTGACAATATTCCTAACGTATGTATTGAAAAGTAAATTAACATAATTAAAAAAAAACTATGACAATTTCCACTTTAATGAAGAACCAAACCATTGATTATTGATCTTGTATATCGATTTTCAATGTTCCTTCAATAATTAACTCGAATATACATAAGGTGTAATTGAGATATCGATGCGAAATTTCTAATCGATAATACGCTAAGATTATTTAATCAAATTACATGTATATAATTAAATGGAAAGTTGAATAAAAAACTTTTCGATTTTGATTAATATCCTAAAAAGAACATTATCGATTGTAACTCTTTTCTTATCATATCCTGATCAAACCTTATGATCAACCTGAATGCGTGTTTAAAACAATAGTATGCATGCACCTTACAAGCATTTATATCACCACATCTGATATCTATTATAGTGTAAAACAATACCATATGAATATAAAGAACCATTTATTTATTTTATTAGCTTTTTTATGAGTTTTCATCTTTTTTCTAAAATATCTCATATTTTACAGCATCAAAAACGGTTTGTTCAGATTATTCCTCATTGATACTCGTATTCGTAGTTTTAATATCGAAATATGTATCAAGGTTTAACTAAATCCTTTTATTGTGCACTAAAACATTTATTTTCAATTAACATTGCGTTGTCAGTAGAATATCAATTTATACTATACATCCTGCATAAAATCATATAAGAATTTATATTGTATTTATAAATCCGCCATCGAAAATATTATAAGTACTAAATGAGTATTCGAATTATTTGTTATAATTTATCTTTGAAAATATGCATTTTTATATTTTAAGAACTCTTTAAAATTATTGATCTAATTCTAAGTAAATGGATTTGAAGCGAATTTTAAGTATTTTAAGAGAATAAATTTTAGAATCACACCAAATAATTACTTATCAGTCTCAATACGAATTGATGTATACCGTAAGAAATTTTGTATTTAAATGAGGCATCGACAGTTCAGTGACAAATTAATTACTTTGGATGAAAGCTTCTTTATGAAATAATTAATATTGTATTCCATTTTTAATTGTATCATCTCATAAATTAATATAATACATTCGTATATAAAAATATACGATGTATAAGATTGTTTCTTGGCCCTGTGAAAAAATGAACTTCTGAAGTAAGGTAATAATATAAGCTACTAGCATTAATTTTTAATAAAACTCTTTTTTATCAACAATTTCTCGAAGCCATTCGAGCAAGCCCCATAAATTTCCAAAAATAAAAAGCAGAAACAAATACGCGAGAGGCGTAATAAAAAGACTTAATAAAAAGCCGAAGCCACTTCAAAGGTTCCCCCATTTATAATTAGCGTGCTTCGCCGTATGTCTCTGGGAATCACTGGGCTCGCATGGGCACTCGCCATGAGCTGAGGAATTTCCGCGATACCCGTCAACTCTCCTTTACTGTGCTTTTATGCAAGGGTCAGGCAATAACTTGCGCAAGGGACCCTTCGCTGTACAATTGTCTCCCCAATTAATTTCTACGCATCCAGCCAATTACATCCTTCAATGAGATGCGAAGGCGCTATTCGCTTTCCCTCCCCCCTCTTTTCGCGACACAGTACACCACTGTGCATCGGCGAAGTAAGGGAAACGAGAGGAGCTACCGCGAAGCGACGTTCTACGAACCTTGGAGCTGGAGGTGTATACACGCGAAGTTGCCTTGGAGCTCGTGCAGGGATTGATGGCCACCACCTTTAATGCCGTTTGTATGTAGCGAAGCGCTTAAGCGCCTCGCCTTACAGTAATTAGCTCAACAAACGCGCCACCCTGTCCCATCAATTGCTACTCCGAGCTCGTTCGCTCTCTTTCGCCCCCCCCATTACCGCGCGCGCTCATTCGTCCTCTCTCACTCTCTGTCTCTCCTTCTTTCTCTATTTCTGTTGTTGACTGTTTCTTCCTCTCTTTATCGCTTTACAGCTCGGGCTTTCTGTTGACGATTGCTTTCTTTTTCATTTCAATTGGCATACACGCATTTTGTTAATCATTTATTGTTGTTTCAATACTTTTTTTGTATTAGACATTGTGAACAATCTGGGTTGACTTAGATTTGGCGAATATCGACAAAATTTTCATTATTTACTTAGGCAATTATTACATTATTTATTTTTCAATTAAGAATTTGCATGTCATGACAATGTGATTTATGTTTATCAAATTAGTAATAATTTATCTTAAGAACTCAATTTTTTATTAAAAATTAAACTAACTAAAAATCTCAGTAGTCAGTAGTAAATATAATCTGTTATGCAGATTCGAAATACAGAAGAAATCTTGAATATAAATAATAATTTGAAAAACTAAATAGTAATAACGTTGAAGTTTAATACAGCACAATTACACAAGATTAAAAATATTTTGTAAAAACTGTTTTGGCACCATTCAAAGGAATTATTGTTATTTAAAAACTTCGTTCAAATATGCTTACATATTTATGGTTTTAAAAGGTTAATAATTGTTAGAAAGAAAGATGAATTATGCATACAATAATTAGTATTTTCTTAGAAATTAGCATTTACCAATCCTAAGAATATATTTATAATCTACGCCTAAGCCTATATTTATTTGAGTAAAGTAAGTTATTAAAGTAAGCATTCTTTTACTTACGCAAATTTATATATTTTTAACAGTTAAATTAGAAATACACTTCTTACAGCTAGTGATGTAATATGATTTTTGTTTCAATATAATTATTTCTTTAAAAATATAATCCAAAAATCTATAAATATAATAAAAATAGTTTCTAATACAAGCGCTTATGTGCAAGAATAATTTCTCATTATATTATAAATTCTCATAAGTCTTACTTTCACATCGACACAAATGGTAACAGAAATACAAATTGAATACAAAGTAACATTTTGTTTAATAACATTCTATGATCATAAAATTTACACATTTGCTTAACATAACAATAACTAATTATTTTAAAGTTAAATTTTTTATATAAACGTTTTTTTCTAATTATTATCATTATTCAAAATCATATGGCTTAATAACTAATAGTTTTGATTTTACGGTTCTTTCAAGGATTAAATAAATTATCTACATTTATTAAAAAAATAATAAAAGAATAATTTTTATAATCTGCAGTATTTATGATTATAGACTTCTGATTAAATTAAATATAAGTAAAAATAAATGAATAAAATTTTTGGCGTACATATTACAGTAAAATTCCAAGTTTATCTACAATAATTCTGTGCATATTATTCGATAATTATATAAAAATAAATCTTTAGAAATTTTACTTATAAAATAATGAAGTAATGAATACCTTTGTTTTATCGTTTATTTACTTAAGCACCTATTTTTTCTATAATTTGATACTTATTTATAATTTAAAAATCTAAAATATGTACTATATACACTCATTATATGTAAGTAGTTGAAAATATTATAGAAATCAGTTTAGTAGTTTAGTATATATTTCAAAATAACATAAAATACGAAACCATATGAATTTTCTTGCTATTATATTCGACTTGACAATTTTTTGATATTTTATTATAATAAGAATATGATATTTAATAATTTACATGTAAATAAAGTAATATATATTTGAACATTCTTCAACTAAACGCATAAAATATAATATTTATTAGCTAATATATAAGGAAGAAGTTGGAAGGAAAACTAAAATTATGTTGTATTTAAAAAAATATAAACACTGTTAAAAAATAAGTAAAAACCAAATATAAACAAGCAATATTTGAAATGTTTCGTGCAATATTTTTTGAGGATTATTTCAAATATTAATAAATACATAAGATATGTTACACATAATACTATTAAAGTATCAAATACCATGTTATAGTAAATTTAAATTAATTTTATACTTTATAATTTCATTCAGTTATATGGAAAATAACGTTTGTATAATATTAATACCATATAAGTATACGTTATATAAATATATGAATATAATATCGTTTAAATATATATCATATTCTGAACAAGTTTGATAAAATGGCTAAATCCAATTTCTTTCAATTTGTTCTGATATGTGGTGCATTTATTATCCCTTAAATTTGGATATGGAATAATTACCTTTATTCAATTTATTTCAATTTATTCTTCGAATTTACTTTTTCAAATTTTCTTTTTCACTTTACTTAATAATCTCCTTTATCGTGAATTTCTTTTTTCATGCTTCGGTAGCTTTTGTGGTCAACTTAATAAA
Source organism: Wiebesia pumilae (assembly GCA_018907045.1). NCBI lineage: Eukaryota > Metazoa > Arthropoda > Insecta > Hymenoptera > Agaonidae > Wiebesia > Wiebesia pumilae. The sequence continues at coordinate 10,798,246 of JACCHZ010000116.1, forward strand.
GTTATTGTTTTTCAAGTAAGCTTAGTTATTTAAAAACATTATAGACTTTGAAAACAAGTTCTCTTTTAACAATTATTTGAAAAAATTAATGAATTTCTTTCTTAAACTACAATTTTATGTAAGCTTATAGAATTAATAATTTATATAAAAACATAAATGAATCATAATACTACTGAAAGCCTTTTCTAAAAGAAATTATTCTTTTTTTAAACTTTTAATATTGTATTTAAAATATTATTTAAAAATTATAATGTATCTTGCTCATCTAGATATTAAATAAAATAAAATGATATATTCCGGTTAAATATTTTATTTCAAAGATCAATTCATATAAATTTAAAGAAAATTTCAATTCTAAAAAATGTGTTTATTGAAAAATGTTAAGACGGCATAACAATTAATTAATCAGAAAGTGATAAATAATTATATGGTTATATTTAAACTGCATTCAATTTATAATAACATTTATATTAAAATGTAATACAATTTTTCAATATAGTTATCACAACCTTTACCTATTTAAAGGTTTTTATCATTTAATAAAATTAGAAGATAGTAATTTTAATTCAGTTATCGTCTCAAATTATTGAATCTAATTATGTAAAGTATAAAGCATTCTGACCAAAATTATTATTTACTTTTATAAATAGTAACTAATTGTGACTCTATCCGAGAATGAGATTTCAATTATAAACTTAGAAATTTCTCAGTAATTAAGAAAATATATATAAATCAATACAGTAGTTCTTAAAAAAAATAATGAAATCTCTAATAGTATTGTAATACTTGATTTAATCTATATATTTTTAAATATAAGAGCATGTACAAAATTACTTAATTACCATTGAGTACGATCTAAATATATCGAACGAAAAAAATTGATAAATTGATGAACATGTAATATATTTTTTTTAAATAATAATAATGAAGAAAATATGTCAGTGTGTAACTCGTAGAAGTTCTTTTTTTAAATGCTTAATCTTAATAAGATCTTCTTTAGAATAATATATTTTTTTCGAACTTTCTTTTCGAATTTCATTTCACAACATCTTCCTATATTAGTATTGTTATTTCGTGAACTTCCATGTCTCCATTTTATTCCCTCTCTCTCTCTCTCCCTTTCTCTCTCTTGTTTCCGTTCTGCTTCTACATACGATAACTCGCATTTCCGTCCAAGTGGCCTTTATATCTTGAATTAAACATTCGACGACCACATCTTACCGTCTCTTAAGCCGGAAAATAAAATAAGAATTTACAAAGTGCGCGTTCTACCACAAATGCAAATGCGCGTTCCACGGATCGTGCATATACGCGCTTCTATCGTTAAGAGAGATAAGGTCTTTCCGAGTCGAATTAACTAAAAACTACCGTTACCTCAATTTTCGATTCTTATGTTTTGAATTATTGTTCTTACTTTTTCATTTGACTCCATTTGTTTTATTTAACCTTTCAATCATAATAAGTAATCAGTAAGACTTGATTTATAAGAGTACAAGAATACAAGTTTACAAAAATATTCTACTATTAAATAATCGATTAAAGTGTCAAGGTTTAGAATTAAAAAAATAAATATTGTACATAGAGGTTACCTTGAATCTAATCGAATAATATGCATTCAATGTAAATAGTAGCTCAATAATATTTATTAAATTTTTCAAAAGAACTTTTATGCTTAAATTAGATTAGATTATGTGCTAATTGTTATAAAAATGAGGTATTTGATAGAATAAAACTTAAAATACACTAATTTCGTTAATTCAAGTCTTATTTTGACGAATATTTCAAGTCCTAGTGCGATCTATGGAAATAATGATTATCACATCGTCATTTCAACAGTTGTAAATGCTTCTAATGGATGTGTGTTCCGTGTACACAGGAAAATTACGTCGTATGTTAATTCATACAATTTATTAACAATATTCGCTTTAATGATTCAAATAAATTTATGAGCTGCATTAAACCATCGTCAGTAATATCTGAATAGAAAATGTAGTGAAATAATTTAAGCACTCCAGGCATTGTATATTTTGTTTTCTATTCTGGATGACTAGTAATTCAATGTAATGACCAGTTGGATAGTAACCGAATTTAAACATTACAACAATATATTCTTTTTCAAAGGTAACATGCCAAGATGGTTTATTCTATATTTCAAGCATTATATCAGGCAAATGATGTCAATGATATATAAAAAACTAATAAGCTTATGATCTTAGCCACCTTATGATATGAAAATGAATTGCATAAAATAAATGCCCCCTCTACCCGTATAACGATTACAACTTTTAGAAATATCTATTACCACGTATAATATTCAGCATAACTTACTGTCAGCATTAGTAGCATATTGCAAACCTCCGGCATCGCAAAACGCAATTCATGACGAAAATCCGAAAAGTGCGCTCTCAACCATGTCGTACAAGAATATACGCAATATACACGGAAAGTGCACGACCGCAAAACACGGCCTGTACATGCCCTCACGTATTTTTTCTCCTCCGTCTTCTCGTATTTGAGCGCAAACGCAGAACACATATTGCGACTCGCCTCCGCTATTTACGATTGAAACAAATCAAATGTTATCAAGCATTCCGACCGGACGATAAAGAACACAGAGAGGACGCCAAGGCATTCGGGATTCCCCTGGGGAGACATCATTGAGGGATGCCAGGTTACGGGGTTTCGTTCACGCATGTACATACGCCTTTTGCGTCTATTTCTCCCGTTTGCGATTCGTCGCGCGTCTACTAGACGGCGCTCGACTTAACGTTTACCCTGGGTTATAAAAAGATAAGAAAAATCCTAAATAAGTCTTCGTTTTTCTGCTTTTCGAATTTAGCGTTGTCGAAGAGGTGCACACACGCCTATTAATAATAGTATACATTGTTTTTTTTAATGCAAACATGTGATTAAAAATTACCTTCATCACCAATCGATTCTGTCACCTTTGAAAAAGCTTTTGTTTTATCAAATAGCCTGGATATATAAATCATTTTGAATTGATCAAATTTCAATGTAACTTTTTCACAATTTACATCAAATTTATCATCAATTTCATTCGACGTTTAAAAATGATTTACATATATCTTAATTCTATTGTAAATTGTAATATGAAATTTTGATGAATTCATCATAAACAATTAAATTCAAATTTCTCTTATCATAGATCAAATAATTAAATCGATATTCAAATATAAATTCTTATTAATACTAGAAGATTCAGATTGATATTTCAATCTAATTAATGATATTGGGCACTTTCATTTTTGATCAATATGATATTTTAAGCTGTTTTCAAAAACCAAAATTCAATGACTTTTTCCAATACATTCACATAAATTAATTTATTATTAGTTATCATAACAAATTAGAAAATATTTATGAGGATTTGCATGTTTCAAATTAGATCAATTTGTACAACCATTTAGGTAGCAAGATGCAAATAATATGATCGCCTGAAACATTTAATTAGGAATATGAAAAACCATGAATTAAATCATTTTTATTTACAGGCTAAAAGAACCATTATATTTGTATTTTTTATTTGATATAATTTGATAATTTTATAAGAAAAGAATACTTTTTTCAGTATCTAACAAAATGTTTTTTTAATATCAAGTTAATATTGAACTTGGAATCTAGAAATATAAAATAAATTTTTAAATGAATGATATTTTAATATAATTACTTCATTTATTTGACTTGTTCAAAGAATAATAAACTAATTTTTTAAATTATTTGTTTACATAATTCTATCTAATTGATTACATTAAAATTATAATAGTATAATTTTTGAGTATTTCTGAGAATTTGTAAAATCTACTCATTTTTCATCCTAAAGTAATATATTCCATCGTAATTCTTAGTTTGCCTTTTATTTATAAACGCACTTCTTTTATATAAATCACGAAAAAGAATATTCAGAGTGTTCGAGCGTACATTCTTAAAGAGTAAAAATAACTGAAATAATGAAACTCGTTTGCATCACAACTATAGCATTTTAACAAGCTCAGTCGTAGCAAGAGAAACACGAATAAAATATTGAAATACCACATACGCGTAATAACGTACCTGAAAAACGTGACACGTATGTATAAACGTTCTTCCAGACCTGATTTATAAAGTCTCTCCGGAGCCTTAAAACGGTTTTCACACGCAATTTATCTGAGGTGCTTGTCAATTGTTTCTGATCAAAACACGTGTAGTTCTGCCAACTTATACTTTTTTTGCTTTGCGAAAACGCAAGACCTCACAAAAGAAAGAGATAAGATGAAGAGAGAGAAAGAGAAGTACAGGAATAAAAGGAGAAAAAGAATTCTGACAGACGTAACAATACTATTACGAGCTCTCATGCAAGGGCGCGAAATAAATCGCTCCGGTTTCCCCGCGGCGCGACGTGTGCAAAAGACGGATGGATTTCTCGGTGCGGCTGGAAGTTGAGAAATCCGAAGTGGTGTGCGCGCGCTCGTGGGGAAAACGGAAAGGGGGAGCTAAGCTTTCAGTTGAACAAAACAGGGGACGGATAATTATAGGTGGATATAGGCGCGAATACAGTTGAAAAAAAGAACTAATAGTGGCTATAGAATGAAGAAACGCGTCCACGCAGAACGCAGATCGCCCATCGGAATCCCCGAAATGTTCGACCGAAAGTCCATGTGTGTCCGCCTCTTTAAGTGAATACGTACGGTCTCTGGAGGAAGTGAAAGAGAGATAGATAAACAGAGATAGAAATGCAAGGATTCGCCAGAGCCTTAAATAAAAATTCATCCTTTTTCCATCGAGAAGAGAGAGAGAGAAAGAGAGCAAGTTAAGGGGTGAGAGTGGAGGGATTATACACGAAACAAGGGGAGGCGCAGCAGTACTGGACAAGAAGAAAAGGAAACAGTGAGTAAGAGAAGAAGAAGCAGATAAAAAGGAGGTGAGGAGAAGCAGAGCTTCGGTCCGAGTGATTTACGGGCATCGTTGCGTGTATCACACCGGTTCGTCCTGCAACGAGAGAGAAAGAAAGAGAGAGGCGGAGTAGGAGGATATCGGTCGGCGAGGCTCAGCCTAATGCAGTCCAAGTGGCCGCAGAAACGCGCATATTCACCGTCCCGGTGCGTATTGCTTTCCCATCGCGTTTGGCTGTAGTTCCTCTGAAGATTCAACCCCTTGCTTTCTACTTTCTCCCCTCTCTCTCTCTCTCTCTCACTCTTTGCTGACTCCGCGATAGCGAAGTTCGCAACCAAGCATCGTTTGTGAACGACAGAATGTTTCAGTACGGAAGCAAGCTGTAAGAGATCAAATAAAATCTGAAGATTGACGATGGAGATGCCGTTATAAAACTATTCAAACTTATGAGACATATTAAACAGTAACTAACTTTTCAAAGTAATTGTACTATTATTAAGAAATTCTATGCCAGGTATCTGCTATCTGATATAGTTTGTTGCATACAGAGAAGAATTTAAATTATTATTAACCTAAATTTAACGAATGAAAAACGAGACAAGCTATTTAAGAAACAAATAGATTTTATACTACTTGTAAAATTATTTTTCCTTCAAGCAAACACATTGGAGATCATGTAAAATATATCTTCCATGCTAATAGGTATAAGCAAAAATTTAAATTTCTGATTCATTTCTTCACATACAGACATAAATTTTAAAAATTGTAATTGCGCACGGCTATTACAAAAATTGAGTTGCTTAAAAAGTCAGGTATATTAATTCCTCAGAGAAATTACATTGTTCAAAATTAGAAAAATAGGTCTAGTCTTACTTTATTAAATACATGTTTTGTCAGTTCGGATAAAATTGAACTAAGGGTTTTTTCTTGACTTGTACACCTCGATATACAGTAATGTATGACCAGAACACCTACAATCTATCTTTTTTCAAAAAAAGTAAACTATAATTAAAGTGTACGCATTAAAATGAGTTTATAAAGCTATTTTTTTAAAAGTCGAAATAATGTATATTTGCGCATTAAAAATGAACTTCAAGTGTAACAATGTTGCTTTTGTTAAAGATCTTGTTTTTTTTTATATTAAAAATTGTTTTTTCAAGCGTAATTCAGTACAGGTACAAGAAGCATAGATCGCATCTAATACAACTATTAATAATTACTCTTGCTGCGTGATCGTTTAACAAACAACCGTACACGCGGTGTATACAAAGTGCACGCGCACCGAGACGCGCGTTGTTTACGATCGGCGTACGAACACTAATCCGCGCATATGTGCAGGTTGAAGAAGAGAAACCACTGAACATTGAAGCTCGATGCGATCCAGCTGAGTTGATTTGTGGTTGGACGAATAACCACGAGTCGAGAGAGCGCGAATGCTTTATGAACCGATCATCGTTACCTCTCCCCTTCGTTCGCGCAGACCCACACGCATTCTCTCTTTCTCTATCTCTCTCTGTCCCTCTCGAGCCTTCTCGCTCTACAGTGACTTCGCGTTGCACACAGCCTCATAAACGTCAGGAGTTTCGAAATAAGCGCACGACACTTTATATGTTGGTTTAGTCGGCGTGTAAGTGTTGCCCACCTTGCGTGCAACCTGCGCATCAATATGGCCATCGCACGCGCCTTATTCTCGCGTTAACTTTCCTCTATCTGTCTTTCGTTGTTTCTTTCTTCAGTACACCAGGTCGGGTTGTATCGACTTTGCAAACATAAATACGGGTACATTTACTTACCGGCATCGTTATGTCGTCAACACCTGTTGCAAGTACAATCGCTTATTCTAATTTGTCAAATATAAAGAATTAAAATATAGAACAATAGTTTTTCTATTTAACAACAATTACAAATGCAAGCTAAATTAGTTGTACGAAGTTAAATATTTATTTTTGATATTCGCGTGTACTAAAAATCAAAAAAGTCAAAATATAACTGTAGATTTACAATATTTTATTGTTGTTTGATGAATTTGTAAGCTTCTGCCGATTAATTAAATGTTACTTAACACTTCCTCATTAGTTTACATTTAACTTCTAATTTAATTTTGAAATCTCATTTTTTATAATAATTATAAAGTATAAATATTAAATATTAGAATTTAATGATGTAATAATCATTTTTACAAGAAAAACCATACAATTAGTACAGACCTTTTCCTACTCAAGGAAAATCGTAAGCTCGTACCGCACTAAAATAAATTTGTTTAATATTCTTACAGCTCGTTGCAAAATAATATCAGTTAAATATATCTATTGCAGAATTGTTAATTTACATAGATAATTTATGAAAGTAAGTAAGGGAAGACTGAGATTTGAAAATTTCTATCAGTCCCGTAAAATTCTAAGCAACTAAGCCTCTCATCGCGAAAAAAAAGGAAGAATGCATCGATATGTCGTTTAGGCTGCAAAAAATTGTTAAAGCGCATTAAACAATCTGAATATATTTCACCGAGATATATCTAGAGTTGAGGAGGACTCGAAGTCGCGAACCAACGATGTAGAGTCCTCCTCCGAGTTCCACGAAAGCGTTGAATGGAGTCCTATATATTGGAGAGTTTTGCTAGAAGCCATGGATCAAGACAAAGTTGCACGTTCGTTGAGAGCGAAGAGAGAAGGGGCAGAGGAGCGGAATCAGATGCCGAAGATCGTCGCTAACGACGACTTGTAAAGCGAATGGCCAAAGGAGCATCATCAGCTCGATCCCGCAGCGGTTTAAACTAGAGTTGCGACCGCAATTCCTTTTCCATCAGTCTGATAACGAAGACGGAGGTTTCAAAAACTTCGTCGATAATGCAATTAAATATAATTATATTATTTCTTCTAAAATGGCGAAACCATTTTCTTATAGGAATAAACGTGTTTTTTACATCTCAGAAATTTTTTTTAAATAGAACATAAGCAATTATTGGTCTAAGATAATTATTTCTCAGCCATTTTTCAATATTTATTGTTCATTAGAATAGCTTTGGTACGTTGAGAATAAAAATAAGCTTCAATTGTTTTTCTTTTATACTAATTAAATATCATTATTTCTGTTACTCTATAATAATATCTTGATAACTTTTACTTTACAAATACTGTGTCACATACCCTTTTATACATAAACATGAGAAACTACTTTTTTTAGCACAATGTGAAATAATTACAAATAATTACTTGTAATTATTTGTAATTTTAATTAATAATTACAAATAATTATTAGTTGTAATTATTTAAATGCTTAAGAATGAATGTTTACCAAGCCTTTAAATTCTTTGTTTCCTTGCATACACTACACAGTCGGAATAATACGTTTAATTAACCACAACAATGATAATTGTACTGGAAATGCAGTTTAGTTGTTTATTAAAAATCTAAATTTCAAGTAGAAATTAACGTTAAATAGATAATACAAGTAGTTGTATCATGTCAATTAAGATTCATATTTATTTTCTATTGATTACCAACAAGGTACTTATTCTGTGTTCTGCTTACAAATTAAAGAAGACATTGAATCGATACTGAATTAAAATAGTCACAGTTTCATAAAATCTAGCAAAGTTTAGATTAATCTTATGTATTTATACTCAAAAAATCTTCCTATATAAAAAGAACTTGTATAAAATTTTCTCTCCATTTATTGAATTCTATAATGTCTAGAAAGTCATCTAGCTTTATAATTTTAAAATATTGTTGAAAATATCGAAATTTTGTCTAGCTATCATTAAAAGATCGCCATTCGAATGATATTTCAATTTAATAAGATTTCACTTATATTTGTATGAAAATCTATTATAAATTTTTCTAATGAAAACCAATATATGTTAAAAATTAAAGTTCTTAACCTAAAAATGACATTGCTTCTATAGAACAACGACATTAAATAATATAATAAAAAAGATCCTTCTTTACGAATGATAAGAAAAGTAAAAAAACACGCGTAAAAATCAATAAATAATTAAAGCAAGTACAAAAACGAAAGCAAAAGAAATTCACCAAAAAATGGAGACGAAGGAATGAAAGAAAAGTAAATGAAAGAATGGAAGGACGATTAAGAAGAAAACGAAGAAGAAGAAGAAGAAGAGAAAGAAAGAATAAAACAATAAACTCGTGCCGTACAGAAATCTTATATACAAAAGCGACATTTAAAACAACGGCGGTAAAGAAAAGCACTGGTGGAGCCTTGCTTCTCCGACCTCCGTCGTGCGCCTACTTCTCTCATTCTGTCTCTCTCTCTCTCTCTCTCTCCTTCTCCCATCCCTCTCGATAATGTATGCACAATGGAGGATGCGATTCTCCACTGAAGAGAGACGATTCTCTGTGCGATACCAGCGAGGCAAAGTCAAAGAGAGATAGAAGCTACTTTGCGCTTGCAACTGCAAGGTTAGAGGCACCCGCCTGCAGTGGAGGGACGCGCCGCCAGAGGCACACGGCACAACACAGAACGCGAATTTCTACGTAAACTCGCTCAAGAGCAGTCCGATACAATCTCGCCTACTCGCACACGCGCACCATCCCGTCGCTCTCCGTTTTTGTTTCACGTGTCTCTCCGAACTCTCAACCCCCGCTCCTAGGGGCCCGTGCCGCGAACGTCTTCTACATTAAACCCGAGTTCGGTATAACACATCGAGGTCCTCGCTTAGGTCATCGAGCAGTAACAGTGGCGGCACAGTCCTCGTGAACTTATTACAAGAGATGAGTCTCAAGATTGCGGGTGCCGACGGAAACGGGAATCAAGGAAGCCTGCGACCTCAAGTCACTCCCGTTAAAAAAGCGATTACATCATTTCCTTCGCGACTTTGAGACAATTGTGATTCTAAGCTAATTCGATTACGTCCAAATACGTTAGACGAGCAAAATTCAAATGATTAACTTGCTATTCGCGACAGACCAGTTAGTCGCTCGCTCAAATGAGTTACCATGTTAAGCCTACGTTCTGTCGACAACTAATCCTTTGATATAAAAAGGTTTATTCGTTTACAAAATCAGACCCTTGTTAATTGCAATAGAATTTAGTACTCAAAGATATATTTTACAGATCCCGAATCATTGAATGATATCGTTTCATCAAAATACTTTACATTGTCAAACTGGACATCTTCTTTATTTTATTCTTTCTAAACAAGACTGAATTTCTTGAATCATAATAAGGAAATAATGATTATTTAACGATTATTTAAGAATTTTAAACCAATGTGAAAATTCTTTAAAAAGCTTTACTTTAGATTTATTATTTTTAGACGTATTCGTACGTGACGAAAAAAATAAACGAAATTTTCTTTGTCGACATCAACATCTTGTACGTAACATATATTAATAGAATTTTTTATACAGTAGTTTATATTTTAAGTAACCCACGACAAATTCAATTTTTCTATTTATAATTAAAAGCCATAAAAGATATAGAGAGCTACTTATTTGAGTACTGTATCTGAAATTTTCATAATTGATTGATTAAAATTCTGCAAATAATTTTCGTAAATAATCTGCTATTTGGGTTTCCAATATTACAATTACTTGATGCAAGCATCCTTTTTAAAATTTCGAAATCCTAAAAAAATCCTGAAATAATATCGAGTAACATGACAAATACTTAAAATATAAAAGATTATCTTCTAAAATTTATTGAAATTTTGATTTATTGAATTTATTGAAATTGATTATCTCCTAAAAGTTAAAAACGTATTGAATTAAAATAAAAATAAAGTGCAAAAAACAGCAGCGTTTATGTTCATTCGTATTAGAGGTTGGCGTGATCCTGTCTCTATCTTCCAGAATAAGTTGCGTAAGCTCGTGACATAAGAAGCGAAGAAGCTACCAGAAGCCACGACCTTAGGAAGAGTCGAAAGAAGAATGGCGTCTTCCTTGCCGCATACCTCTCGCACTCTCATGCCTCGAGCTCAGAGCCCAAGGAGGCGTTCCTGCCAAGCGCCTAAGTAAAAATCGCGAATACAGGGAAAAATCCAACTCGGTGAAGTTGAGCCCACGCCTATAATATAATAAGCGCACGGAAGCATGGAACTGCGGGTTGTGCTTCCTATTATCCTTGCAGCCCCTCTTGCGGGGCGATAGTGCATCAGATGCGCGAGACCGCGAAGGGAACACGGCTACCTTATAAGGACGAAGCAAGTTGCGGCGCTGCTTTGCTGTGACCCCGTGAGGAGTGCATAATATGCAAGCGCGAGACCTCGATAAGTGCGCGTGAGCCTCTGCTCCCATATGTCGTCTATCGCGGTCTAATGTTAATAGCCCTGCTGCAAGGCTTGACTTCAGTGCGAGCACGAGGGCTAATCGGTTCATTATGCGTGTCTTTCTACCCGGGCATGAGTTCCTCCTTATTCTGTAACTCGGCAGAACTGCGAGAGTGAGACTCGTTACGCAACAATGCTAGATCAAATGAAAATGACACTTGCTATCTCAAATTGCAGTTATATTTATCATTTTCAAAGAAATAATATCCATCCAATTTTTACTTGCTCTTGACTAAAATTCGTCAATATTGAACAATATCCTGGGAAAGCTGTACACCTACGACCTGCAACTATACCAATTTACGGTACTTTTTCTATGATATTTATAGTACGATTACATTCGAATATAGTCAACTTTTCATTTTTAACGCTAATGTTTTTACGCGTTAAATTTTAGATTGATAAAAATCCATCCTACCAACTTAGCTTTTGACTGCTCTAAACATTGTAAAATAATAAATAAGCATAAATGCTTTCATCGGTCTAGGATTTCATTTCAAAAATTCGATAAAGATACTGATTAGCTTCTGAATTTTAAATTTTCAGCGTTTTCTAAATACAAACCTAAATTTCTTAAAATTGTAGCGATGAACGCATCTATTCTAATTAAAAGTATCAACCTATGTATTTAAAAATACTCGGAATATTGATCGATTCTCAAAATATAATCGTCTATAATTTCTTACAAAAACCTATTCGGTAAAGGCCTTAGTTAATAGTATAATCCAAAACATGGAACTTTGAGTCTAAATTGCTAATTTATAGAACATGTGAGTCAGGTGGTATAGATTATAAACGAAGGTCTGTGCTGCATAGATATAAATTAAAGATCATAAATTTATAATTTCTAAAACATAGCGTCAAGATAAAAATGCACAGAATCGTTATGACGTCCTCAACAATTCAAGGATATCGAACACATTTTACCGACCAACAAAGTAGAAAAATAGAAAGAAAAGAATCGATCGAACGGACGAATTTTGATATTCGAGTACGAGTACTATAATTCAGAATTACTTTCTCTCTCTCTCTCTCTCTCTCTCTCTCTCTTTCTCCCCATTTTAGGAGCCATTTAAATGTCGAAGCACGTATATCCTGGACAGGTGTAGCTATCGATTAGCATAACGTAATGATGCGAAGGAGCACATAAACATCGTCTGGCGGCTCCAGACCCTCGTCGATTGGTAAAATCAAATCCCACTATCTCTTTTCTCTCTTATACCTCTTTGGCGTTCTCTCTTCACATCGATCTTTGCACCAGGCATGATTAAAAAGGGTTTTTAAGGAGTCATTCGCGACTCATATAAAGGATGATCGGTGTACGGAGTAGTTGCAAGAACAGAAAATAGGAAGAAGTATTCAATATTTTTTTACATGTAGGTGGATGATAAAAAGTGTAAACGAACAAAGTATTATGTACAAAAAGATTAAACTTCTACTTGCTAGTAATGACTTGTGTAATATATTTATACATACGTTTTTGTCCTTTACAACAGCATTAATCTTATTGATTGCACATATAAACTTTGTACTATACACCTCATATTCAAATGCTATTTATTGTATCTCTTTATAAAGAGTTGGATATATTTCATAAAAAGAAATAATGTTAAAACTTAAACTAAAATATTATCAGATTTATCTAAAGATGCAACGTTTAATACGAGAAAGTCTAAGAAAGTGACAAATATTATGAGAAAAGATTTGCTGAAAGGAAATGATTATTTAAAATTTTATTTTCTACTGTAAAAATTCTTGATTACTCTTTTATTAAGATGAATCTACCTCAAGTGATATTATCATTATATTAACATAAAATAAAACTGTCTATCGTTTAAAACATCAATTTTTCATTTTTTCTTATATAAAATATCTAGTTATTTCAAGTACCTTAAGATATAATTTATCAAATTTTTCTATCAACCTAAAAAAACGATTAATGAATATTACTTAAAATTGTAATACATTTAATCCACCAAATTTATCATATTTTTGTATTTAAATCAGGAACAAATTTTATGAATGTATAACAAAAAAAGTAGTTACTTTAGAGATGCAGATATGACCTTATATCTTTCATTGATATAAATTGTCAGCAGTTAGTAATTATATTTATAAAATAATAGCCATGGTAAATATATTAATTCGGAATTTGGCGTAGTATATTACAACTAGTATAACATAAGTGTATTATTATATTACATAATTGTATCTATAGAAAAATAAGTACTAATTTGGAACTGATAAATCCAGTAGAGATGTAATGCAAAGAATTCGTAAGATGATGAAATTAATAGTTTTTTAAAAATATTTTCGTCATATATTCTACAATGTATCTACTTTCGATGACGAAAAAAGAATTTTTTGCAAAAATGCCACGTTCAATATACTAATTTTCAGATTCAATATTGATTTCAACTATTGAACCTTTAGTATTGGTAGTTTAAAAAATAGATAATGAAACAAGTATTTAATTTACATTAATCCTAAAATATATTAACTATAAAAAAAGTTGAATTACTTTGTCTGCTTTAAACGCGAAGGATGCTCTGAAATAATTACGTGTGACAATTTATATTATCATTACTGATTAAAAAAACTAAATTAATTAATTATAAAAGAATAATATTAATCAATATCTTAAAGGGAATTAAAATATTGTATGAATTCATAAATACATCAATTCTTGTTTATTTAAGCATGTAAAATGATCGTAGATATAACGATAAAAATTGTTATAATAAAAATTAGTAAACTTATGTAGGCTAAACTGGTTGAACGAAATGTAAATACAAAAGGCACACAGTTAAGAAAAAGGAACAAATTAGGATAGAATTCAAATTACTTAAGTATTCATAAAATATCAGCAAGTAATAAGATTTAACAAAGTATCTTCATATTACAAATTATACATATTTTCATATATAATTAAATATATTGATATGCATAAGTAAAAAGCGCTTGATTCTATTAATAGACTAGAATTAACTGCGTACCATACTTTAAAATTATAATAATAAAATAATATATAATAATATAACATAAATTCTTAAGTGAATACAAATGTATTTAAATGCCAATTAAACTATCGTCGAAAACAGCATTCAAGTATTCTAAATCAGTAATAAAATTCAGTTAAATAATATATTATTATCTTTCTTGTATTATTAGAACGATTAAACTTCCTAATACTTCTTGTTAAAAAACAATTTTTTCATAGTAAAACGATATCTAATAAATTCATAAAATATATAAAAAGAGAAAGATTAAGAATGCGATTAGTTACAATATATTTATATAAATAAACGAAATGCGATTAATAAGGTATGTAAAGATATGCCTAAGTATTATAGATAAAATATAACCTAAAATAAAAATGACAAAATTACAAGTAGACGATGCACAAGTAAATAAAGAAAAATGTAAAGTGAAGATAAGAAACAAAGAATAAGAAAAATCGTGACCTTGTCTGAAACTAACGCCCATGTTGCACCGACTTGGTACATACGTCGAGGAGTCGCTGGTAGCTGCGGGTTCAAGGTCGTGATTGTCGCCGTAGAAGTCTTTGCGGTAACTCGAATTGCTCGATTCTCTTTATTTCTATCTGTCTGCTTGTCTCCCTCTCTCTCTCTCTTATTTTAATTAAAGTTGTGTATTTTTCTTTTCAAAAAGCCTTTTTCCATTTTTGAAAAATTATTCACTTACCATACAAAGAATATAATATGTATCGCTATATTTTATTAAATTCCTGTTTGATTCTAGATGAGAGTATAAAAAATCTACTATTTTATTTTATTAATAAGGATATTATATTTCAAAAATATTTTATTCTAAATGCAGAATTAATATCAGATTTTGATTTGTATTTAAATTTTTCCATATTACTATAATTCCATTATAAATATATCAATCAATATGATCAATTTACAAAAATCAATAAATTATTTTTAATGCTCATAATTGTCGTATAAAAAAATTTCATTTTCTTGTATTCATACGTTATTATATTATTCGGTAATAAAAATTGAAGTAAATGAAACAATCTTTTTAAAATATGAGCTTAATTAATAGAGAAACACTTAATTATCGTATAAATAATTATGAATAACTACTTTTATTAACTCAATGTATTCAATTCATGTGGTAAAGAATTGATAATTTTTAAAGATCGCGATTTTAGAATATAGTAACGATACTACTCTATTTAAATATATGAGAGAGAGATAATTGAACTTTAATTTTACTTTTCGAGTGTGCCAGTGCTTCGGTGATTCTATAGCGGTGTTACCCGCTCCTCACTACAAATTAATAATTGTCGGATGTCTCGACTGACCGATCGTTTACTTCAACTTATTGAACTTATGTCGAAGACTGAAAACTAATGACTAATAATAAATTTCCTTTACCTGATGACATGTCTTTAGTTTAAGTATTGGTCACATATTTGAGCAACTGTGCATTTTTGTATTTCAACTGTCAACGTTGCAGGTGACGAGTTTTAGTATGAAGGTTCGGTAATCGCAGCGTGAAGTATCTGGAACACGAACTGCCTAGTCGGCATGCATGACAGTAGTGAATTACGATATACTTCGAATTAATTGTCGAGTATATATCTATGTATGAAAACATTTATTTTGTTATAAAATGCTGCATCAGATAATATTTTCCAATTTAATTGAAAGTCAATATTTCATTTTCTGTAAATAATATGTTTTCTTTAAGAACAAATTAATTTATAAAAAATAATTCTTCTACTATTAGTAAACTAGTTGCTAATAATTAATAACAGTTTTTACATTTCTATCTTTATAATGTTTATATTCTTCATTTTATATAGAAGCATCTAAAATTGATCAAATATGATCAATTCGTCTTTAAAGTATTATTGTAAAATGACAAAATAATATTTTTTGAGATAATAAAGAGTTCGATATGTACGAAAAATAAAGATATGTATATAATAAAATAGATACATGTATAAATAAAGTAGATATGTAAAAAAAATTAGTGTGGTAGTTTTATAAGGCAATATAAGAATATCAAGAAATCTAAATTATCGTTATCTAAAATATTTAAAAGATATAATTTCTGTTTAATATTTTCAAAGATTGCATTTTTAACTAAAAGCATTAAATGGAAAAAAATTAATTTTAATACAATGGTCTAATTAAATTTTTTATTTACGCATTTTTATTTTTTATTATATTTGACTAAAATCGGATCTGAATCCAAATTTTTGAGTGTATTGTTTACAAGTAAAAGTGCTTCTTAAAATGGATATACAATAAATATCAACTTTTCATTTAATATTTTAATTCTAATGGGACTAATACGGGTGATAAATAAAAATTTTAATCAATTTAGCCCATGTCTTGTATGAATTTTGCTTAATATTTTCTTTAAAAACACGTTTCAGATAAGATTTTTATCTACTGATAAATTTTTAAAAGCCTCCTATGAAAAATTAATAATTTAGTAAAATATCAGTAAATGTAGAAATTAAAAATCAATATAAGCTTCTAATTATGAAGAAGATAGCTGTGATAATATTAGACTGTACCATGAATCCTTCAATCGACAAAACATATAACCAAACTCATATTAAAATTAATATAATATTTGAAATTGTATAATACTAATAGTACTTTATAATAATTCGATATTTTACTTAATTGATAATAGAACCATTTTATCTTATCAATTATAAAATTATATTTGTAATTTATCTATGAAATCTTTAAGTATTACTTTCAAATAGTTTATCGTATTTTTCAGAGAATGATTTTTTGTTCATTTGTAGTAATTTTATAAAATTTCAAATGAATTGATACTCGCTACATGGGTATATACCCATAATCCTAAATTATATTGATAAAGAATAATAAGTTTTTCTTTTATAATCTTTGAATTAATTTTATAATTCTTCACAATTCAAAATCTAGTTAGGTATTATTCGCTATAGTAAATCATATATTTTGAAGAACAAGTTATTAAAATTACTTAAAAACATTTTAATTATTATAAGCGAAAGTTAATTTTATGAATTAATCATTATTTTAATAATTATATTTAATATTAATAATTAAAATTATTTTATGAAATTCTAATTACTGAAAGCCAAAGAAATTTCAGTTATTCTTATTTAAAACTGAAGCGAAATTTTTCGATGAATTTTCACTTTTGATCCGAACACACTATAAAGTTTTTGTCTAATCTTATTTAAATTAAGTACAGCTAAATTAAGCATATTTAAAAAATAATTTAGAAATCATTTTCTATTTTTTTTAAATTTGCTTTTTACTTTAAATTAAATGTAATATTTATGTATTAAGATTCAAATTCATTGAAATCAGTTTGACTATTTCTAGTTCATGCTGTATCTTTCTTTTTTAACAATTAAAGAAAGATTAAACATAAATATTAGCTTAACAGAAATTTCGCTATTGGTAACAATGTTTCTAATTAATTTAAGTGTTCCTTTACGTTCATTTCTATAGCTGAAATAAAATGGAAAATGATTCTATTCGCTAAAAGATGTACTGACAACTTCGAGTTTGAATTTGCTGCGGTGTGAGGTGTGGGATCTGGTACAAACGACCTATCTATATTAGAAAGTGAGATATATATATATAGATAGATAGAGAGAGAGAGATGGAGAAACATGGACAGTAGATACATTATATGCAGAACAGGTAGAGCAGAGGCGAGTAGTGTTCGCTTTCGCATCGTTCGCTCGTTTCGTAACTCCACGGCTCTCGGTACATTGCACACTTTTCAGTCCCGGAAAATCCGCTATGCTCAAAAATAAAGAAACAGGGAGGCAGATAAAGTGAGCGAGTGGAGACAAGAAATACATAGATACGGATGCGTAGACGAAAGGGAACATTGCAAAAAGGCGGGAGAGGAGTACAATAAGTAGCCGATGGGCAGTTTCCTTGCGTCCTCTAGGCTTCAATATCAAGGTTTACTTCTCTTGAGTACGCGCCTCCTTTCCTGTCTGTTTCTAGAGGGGTAGCTGATTTATACAAGCCGAGGAAGGAAAAGGTGCTCCTAGTTCCGAATAAATATCGTTACAGAACAAAACTACTCCCGTCTTTACTTTTTTTATTATTGCAACAAGTAGTTATATGCTCATCTTTCGCTCTTGTCAGTCCGCGATGATTTTTAACTTTATATTTTATTCTACATTTTTTCGTTTAAATTACCATGGATTGTATTTTTGAAAATTCATTTCTAATATTTCGTGCAGTATGTTTCATTATTAAAATAAGATTTTTCGCACCGATTTCGATTTTATAGGCGTTTTAAAGATGAATACTGAGAAACATAATGTAGGATAAACTTAACGTGTAATTGGTTTCAAAGCATTATCAAATAAATTATATTGCAACGCACATGACCTGCTTTATGAGATCAATTATTTCATCTGTAATTAAAATATTTAAAAACATTTAATTTGATTAATTAAAGCTTACCAATAGCTATACAATTATTAGGTTTTGTGTGTAGACTTTTTATATTCCTGAAATGTGGTCACGCCGATCTTGCCAAGTTATACTTCAAATAATAATTTAATTACTTTCAATTTATTACAACTTTTTTCAGTTACTGTTATGTTTCTAAAACATTAATTCGATATTATTTATAAATATTTTGTACGATAAAAAAATTTTTCTCTATCCATTATCATTATTCTCACTTAAAACGTATTCAAAGAATATTTTCTTAACCAGATAAAAGATAATACATATGAAATTGTCTTTACAAAATACTAAAATTGTACATGTTTTGTTAAAATTAAAATATTTATTAAAATTGGGAATTTGTGAGAACGCTTTCTGAATGCTTTTAAATATTATTATTTATGATCGTTAAAAAGCTATTGAAATCAATGACGTCATGCTTTTCAATTTTCAATTATAAATTCTATAATAAAAACGTAAATGAATTATAATAAATAAGATGGTAAACTTGCTGAAATGAACAAAGAATAAATTACCGAATAAAAAGATAAAATTAAGAGCCAATCAATGAAAATCTTTGAAAAAAAGGTTCAACTTTAATAACATTTAATATCAAAACGTTCAAATAAAAAAGTATGCTGCTGAGATATAATGGATTGTTTGGAACAATTTTAAAGCTTTAAAGCTTAGTATTTATTTGTAAATATCATTTGTAAAAACATGTAACAAATGTATTTAAATCACATGAAAGATGTGATATTTTATTTTTTTACAAAAAGAAAGAAAAAAACATTACAAAGAATTATTACAAATCTCGTAATTATAATGGCATTAGGTTAGGTGAACCATGTGTTTCTACATTCTAAAAGCTTTAAAAAGTTCAAAAACTTTGCTGATCTAATATAAATGATATTTAATTTTTATCGTAATTTTAAAGAGTTTTCCTAGAAGAATCTCATTTTTTTCTGATTATTTGCACTGTCTTTGATTGCAAATATTTGAGTCGGAATAAATATACGTAATATAAAATTATAGAGAGAAAGTGGAAAATGTTCGTATTTATAGTGAAAAATATTTAGTATAAACATGACGCAGCTGTTAGCTAGGATTTGACTCCTTCGGAATATGAAGTTTCTCCCATGCGTATCTTTAGGTACACTTTCATGAAAACAGTATTAAAACTGCTGGAGTGCGTTTAAGCAGATTACGCTGCTAAGCGCCAACCGAAAAAGTAAACGATATTTTAGCGACTTCTCAACAAGGAAGATTGAAGAGCGCGTGCGCCGCGAGCGAAGCAGGTAAGGCGCGAATACAAGGTGGAAATGGAAGAACGCTATGGTCGTATATGGCAAAAGATTCGCGCGAGCGATGGAAGACGGCAAAGAAGCGACGAGGGTCAGAGTAACGAAACGGAGTTGCCTTGTTCTCCTCCCGCCGTTCTTCGGGAACGAGGAACGGCTGCCAGACCAGCCTCTGGATTCATTGGCGCGGTGACAAAGCACCTGCTGTCCTTTTGCGCTGTGCCTTTACCTTCTTCGTATCTCTCCGCCTAGCCAAGGTCCCTTTTTGGTGCATTATACCGTCCGCACCTTCATCCTTCCAGGCGCTCGCGTACTTTCGCGCGCCTTTCAATATGGAACTCCTGGTATCCATTGTTTTCTCGCACGATCGCGTATGCGTTCCTACTGATCCCTCCCCCACGTTGCTTTTTCACTCCATGTGCCCGCATATACGCTCTTTTTTCTATTCTTTCTTTTCTTTTTGCCCTTTCCTTTCTAGTCGTTCCAGCTTTGACTTTTGTACCTTTACGCGATTCTTTTTTTTCTTTTCAAATTCTCTAGAATATCTAAACGGAATTCACGTTAGTTTTGGCTGAAATTCGATCATTTTGCTTAATGCTTATACTTGACAATTACAGATCAACAGTACTATCACTTGTTCTTTCTAGAAACAACATTAAACGACTATGATCTCATGGTCTCTTTATTACTCAAATAAATAGACAGATAAAAGGATAACACGATTCAACCTAATATGATATAAACTTCAATTTATATTTTACGAAACTTCAATTTATATTTGCGAAAATTATTCTACGTGTCGAATACTTTTAGTTTGTTTATTCTTTCGTTATATAATAAATCAATAAAATTTTTTTTCACTGATCAGTCCCTATAATAATTTACATTGGCTTCCATTCACTAATAAACGTTCTCTTACAAATGAGTACATATATTTTATGTTTTAAATTCTGGCAATTCACTACATGATATCATATGACTTATTTCGATTTCTTAAATACGTATTTTTAAAGTGTTTTCTTCATGAATACGTGATTTTTTACATAAAATGTAAAAAAATCATAGATATAGATTACTACAAAAAGGAGAAATATTTTTGTGAAAAATTGCATCAATTTTGGCTGAACTGAAGTTCATTATATAATAAAAACTATACACTCAATAAACTAATACGAATACTTTTAAAATAATTTTCACAATTTCTTGCAGGCTTTTTAAATATCAAATTTTAATACAATATATTTTCTTTATACACATCTGTTAATTTAAAAATGTATTTATCTAGGTTTTCATACACTTTTAATCTATAAACGTCAAATGCAAAGCAACTAAGATATTTTCTTATGATAAATTTATCTTTTAAGTGAGAAATTACGTTTATAATTTATTTCCAATGTTATTGAATATCAATTAATTTGCTGAAACATTTGAGAATTTGAAACTATTTATTCGATGAAAATAAATTGAAAATGAAACTAATCTTGTATAACTTAACATAGGTATATTATTAGTTAAGCGTGTAAAAAATAAACAAAGTAAATAAATTATTTAAATTACTGAATTTATGAAATTTTAAAAATAGTGCAATTATTGATTTTTTAATTTTTATTAATAATATAATCCTGATTCAAGACTAAAATCTATAACTTTTTCTCGAGTATTAACGTTAATTATAGTAGGAATTTTATTATATGTAGATTAATTATAAGTAATTCTATATCCTTGTAAAAAATAACAATCTTTGATGTTAATAATTGAATCATATTTATGCAAAGAATATTAATCATTATGAAGACTATTCTTCATCAAAAACACAGTTCTTTTTATACATTTTATTTCATTAAAAATATTTAGATGTTTCAGATTCTTATTAAAATAGGTAAAAAAAAATATAAAATTTATATATGTGTATTAACATATGTGCAATGTATAAAAATATTTATAAACCTGTATTAGAGGATACATGAAGTTTCTGAAATCTGATTTGATTATTATGAGCTTATTTAATGACAAATTCCATAAATAGTTCCTCAAAGTTTTAACGTCTTTACTGGTTATATATAATGTATTCAATATTTGAAACAATATCTTATAAAATCAGAAAGAAAAAAGGAAAAAACGTTACTGTTGTGAAATTTATATTTCATGAATTTATATAACAAGGAAAAATAATAAATATATCAATTACTTAAGTTCATTACATTCATTTTTCAACTAACAAAGAATAAAAAATTAGGAATCACGGATAATAATTATTCGAAAAATTTTCTTTATACAAAAATTGAATTATTGTACTAAAAATAATGTGTATAATTTTCTAGCGTCATGATATAGCTCTTTCATTTAAATTAATTTAAAATTTTCAAATAATTAGACACGATTTTATCAATTCGGAAAGAATTTATCACGCAAACAAGATTTGATAATATAAAAATTCAAACAAAATATGTTTTTTCATTAATTATTTGAAACTTAGAAGACTTTGAGCTTATAAATATAATTATAATCATGTTTATCTAATATAATTTATACCTATAATGCTTCGAAAGAAATTTATGTTGATGATGAAATGAATTGAAAACTATAACTTTATTACGATATTTGAATACTATTGAGTTTTTAATTAATGATTTAGTAATGATTTTTAGTAATGATAATTAAAATACAAGGGATACTTATGAAGCTGCTATATCATATTATATGGTTATAAAATCTTACTTCTATACGTTGGTAGTTATTAATAAAATCTTTTTCCTCGAAAGAGGAAAAAGCAGATAAGATTTGTATTTAAACAATTCGTATAAGTGCAGTGAATTGAAAGGTCAGTAAATAATAACAATTATTTGACATATCAAGACTAGTATTAAATTGTATTTTTTTCTTTTCTAATTTCTAGTTTTCTGTACGAAGTTAAAAAGGCAACTAGAAATATTGTCTTCTTTCTATAATTTTAACGAATCATTATTTGTATATTTTTTATCATTCAATACGTCTTCCCTTTTATGTTTTTCCAAACTTAACGAAACTCGGTCGTAAGTATAGCTTACGGGGATCGAGATGCACTCGTTCAGCAAAAGGAGTGTCCTCCGATATTTGCTCGTAAAATTTGATCCTCCCCCTCCCGACCGCCGTGCCGTCTTTTCTGCCTCAACGCCTCGTGAGCCCCGTGCCATGCACACCTCGAGTCCAATCCCAAAAGTCCGCGCGATAAGAGAAGAGAGCTTTCTCTAGTCGCGCGCTGATTTATACTTGTGTCTTACTGTAATCGTCTTTATTGCCTAGCGAGCATGTAACATAACGTTAGTGCCGCGACCGACCGCGTGATTTAGACGCGATCTCTCAACCCCGCTCCGAGAAAGGAATCTTCCGACTCCTCCGCATCTTCGCTTCGCTTAGCTACAAGGGAAGAAGACCCGGGGCTGCCCGAAAATTAAGTTGCGTAAGTAAACCAGAGTTGAAAGTGAACTCGTCACGCCATCTGTCGGTCGATCCGCCAAGTTTTCAGGAATCTAGGATAAAACTGTCTTCAAATAATCAAATTCAAATACTTTTCAAATAATCTATTCGTCTTTCAAGACTTTCAAGCGCAAATGACATTTCACAATTTGCAACAAACTGAAGGCATTTTTATGCTTTCTTAAGGTTAGTTGACTATCCTTAGCAAGCAATTTTTTATAAAAAAACTCTATAATGACGTACTTAATTTTAATGGAGTATCTGAATTTCTATTTTTATACAGCTTCTCAACCTTATTAAGTGAGCAGTCCGTTATGAAATGTTTTTTTATTGTATGCAATATTTTACCAAATTTCAATAACTTATAACGGATTAAATACTTTATCGCAATAAAATTATATTGTCAATTATACTTTCTGAAAGTTTTCTTGTCTACAATGCCTAATTTATGATTTACATATGAATCTTGATGCGCATTTTTTAATCAATGCAAAGACTAATACAATAATAAAGCAAATGTTTTCATATATAAAAACAACAGACTTTCTTATTAAAAATAAGATTTATGAAAAAAAAACATACGTTTTTTCTTTTCTCAAATATGAATATTATTGTATAAAATTTAAAGCCTCGTTTCTCACGTTAAAATAACATTTTCTCTATTATTTTCACGAAATATAATTTAGCTATTATTATACTGGATATCATAATAATGCTCATATTTTCATTTCAATAGACATTTTCATAAAAACTATTAAATGAAAAAACGATGTCACTCAAACTTAAAGTGTCATTATGAGCTTATTTCTTTATTAACGAATTAATCATTGCTTATAAAGGACACATATAAACTGATATTACAATTATAATTATAATAGCAAAAAATTTTTAAATTTCTACTGTAAAAATGAGGATATATACAAATATAACTTTCGTCAATTAAATCGTTCTAAAGTTTTCCGTACGACTTTGAACACCATAAGAACAAAAAGTAAATACTTAAATTTTTATTTGCGGCAAGCTTCCATTAAAATAACTCGTATTGGTAGTAAATCTATTTCGTGTAGTACAGTCCGCACGATTTTATTTAGCCACGGAGACAGGTAGGTATACGACGAATGTCCGAAAGACGTTCTAAAAATTCCTTAGAATGTCATAAATCAGTCCCGCGTACGCCTAAGATCTTGCCTCTCTTCTCTCTCTTCTCTCACGCTGTCTTTCGGTCGCTCACTCTCGTTCTTCGCGTGAACCAGATCCAAGGAAATTGGATACGATGCGCAAGAGATTATCAAAACTCTCCAGCAGCTTCTCCGTAAATTCAAATGTATGTGTTTATATGTATATACATATCCATTGAGAGGGCGGAGAAGGTGAAGAAAAAACTCTCGGAGATTTTGTCCAGTTCATCTCGAGGGAAGCACTCGATCTCGCTGTCATTCGCCCAACGTTTACAAGTACAATATAATGCTTAAACGTATAAAAATATTCAAACGATTTGTCCTGTTCCTGCCTCCTTCTATATACACATTTACTGGTCGTAAATAAAAATATTTCGAAACGCTGTCATTATTTTTATGATGAGCCTTTACGATGATTTACATGGAGTAAAATACTGTAAATTATACATGGTATTTATTCGTCCGATTAATAACAACCAGAAACTTTGAATTTTATTTAAAATTATATTCCAAGATTTATTCAAGCATTTCTATAACTTTATAAGAAACTTAAGTGTTAAATAATTAAAAGATTTATGTGAGTAAATAAAATGTCTATGCTTACATGTTTGCGCGTTTTTAAATATGTTCATATATATTAATTATTAAGTATATCACAGATAATTGAAATAATACCATTAGATTTTATTAAAATATATACCATTAAATATATTTCAAATTTTACTTACCATTATAGTATTTCTCTAATAACGTAGTATGGTACAACGTTTAAAAATACAGGTACCCGATTAATACTGTATATAAACATTTTTATGTAAAACATAGTAATTTGTATATTAAATTCAGGAAAATAAAATCTTATTATTTGAAAACAATATTTATGCATGGAAAAAGAAAATTAAAAATTTTTAATATGTCAATGACACTAAAATAAGTCCGATCATTCCGTAACCGCTCTTCAAAATTACACAATATACGTATTTATTTTAGAAACTCATATATTAAATCAAAATAAATCACGAATCCATTGAGCTAATAGATGTAAAAGAACATGTCGATGAGCTAAAAACATCAACATTAGTCGATGTTCATACACGATACACGTCGAACATCGAAACTATCAAGATATCGCTTATAAGCATACGAACGAAAGCAAATTACAAACTTCTTATACAAAGTAAAGAAGACAAAATATAAAAATTGCCCGGCAATCGGAAGAGAAAAAGAGAGAGAGAGAGAAGCTATTGAAAAGGGGCGAAAGGTACACAGAATTTAAACGTGTTGTTCCTCCACCTCTCAGCCATGCATTTGCCGGTGACTGCACCTACAAGAATATGAATGAGTTTAGATTACGCGTCACCGTATTAGAACTCACACGGCGAGCTTCTTTGCACTTGCAATGATCTCAGAGGAACATCGCATGAAAAAAGGCTGAACGAAAAGAGAACGTCCATAGAGCGTAGGAAAAGAAAAAGGGACAGCAAGAAGTACGGAGAGAATGAAAAAAGAAAAAAAGGAGGAAAAAGAGGGTGGGGACAGAGAGAGAGAGAGAGAGAGAAAGAAAACTCAGTTCGCTGATGAAGATAACGCCAACCGAGGTCGTTTGAATTACGATGCGGACCAGGCAATAATAAATTCCGACAAACATTCATTTTCGTACACGCAACTTTATGTCTTTCTTGGCCGCGGGACACACTAACCGCTCGCCCCGGTCTCCATCTGGCCGACGTCATTTAGTATCCCGATGATGGTCCTAATAGCCCAAGTCCACCCTGGGCTCAATGGACGATCTGCGGAATTAACTGTTCGACCAGTCTACGAGTACCAAGAGAAAGAAAGAGATAAGAAGATCGGTAAGCCTCGCCACTCACTCTTTACATTTTGTTCTTCAATGCCAGTGCGCGAACCCCATTGTCATTATTTGCCTTCTCTTGGTCATCGTTATCGTTCTCGTCGTAGTCTTCGACGATACCACTACATTTCCAACGTAATCTCTATGAAGGACGATTGAAGTGTGGACACGCAAGGCGCGTATAACTACTTTCCTCCAAAGCTCCAACTAATAAGCTCGAAATTTTATGGTTTGGTTAATTACAAAGAAGGCCATTGCGCGACTTAAAGTGCGAATATTTTTGTTCGTAAAAAAGACAAAGGCTCTTAACCTTTTTCTTGACACTGAGATTCATTATTTCTACACTAAGGTGCACGGATACTTGCAATCGAGTTGCTCGGTTTCGATTTCAAGCACTTCGGGTGATAATAAAAGTAGCATAAGAATTCCAAGTAATGTTTGTATAATTACTGGGCACAAAATTCGCGCGCTGTATTTTTTCACTTGCGCAACTTTACATCCTTATTAGTGTATATTTGTGTATTCGTTTTTATCAATATTGACATAAAAAGAGAAATCTGTTTCTGCATCTTTATAAATTTAACGTAATTTTAATAAATATGTAATCGAAATTAATTACATAAGCGTTATTAATGAAAAGAAAAATCAGATAGACGTTAACTTTTAAATTATTATCAGATATCGGTAAAAGTTTTTCTGATAACCATTAATGATCAAGAACTATGTTTGCTGATATTGCTGCATTTTCTGCCACAGCTTCACCCTAGATAGCTTATGTTACAATTAGTTGCCAGAATCAGTTGAAAATAACATTTTAGAACCTGTTAAATTTAAAGGCTTTGTCCTTGAATTGCTATGTGAATATCGTGATAATTTTAAATAAGAATAATTTAAAATCTGATGCAAAATTAGCTGCCTTGCTCATCACGAAACCTTGGTTACTGAACTGGTTCACGATAGCATATAGATGTAATCATCGAAAAGAGTTCTACGATTACGGAAATGAAAAAATAGATACATTTATCTGTTATTCCCATGGAATTAATTTAGTAACGAGCACAAATGCACGTTAAGATGCATAGCCATCTGAGATACAAGAAGAAATCGCGAGAGAGGTTAAAATTTGTACTTGCAATTCCCATACGTATATAAACATAAGCGCATCTCCGTGCATTTCCACTCACCTCCGCTCACTTCCGCTCATCGCTCCTCGCCCCGGCCCACATCGCCTTCCCATCAGATCGGAATACTTACAAATGCTTTTCGATTAACCTCCTGGATACAGGCGCATGCACACAATGACTTGACTACAGGCGCCGGTGCCCAGGCCCGCGACGTTATAGGTGGAGCTTGTCGAGTCATGCAATCGTTCTAATTGGAAGCTCGCTATCGTTGACGATCGCTCGCAATTCCACAGAATCGTGGATCTCGCGCAGAAGCATGTCGCCAGGATCCACCTGTTGCCCGGGACGTGCATACCCGGCGACCTATGAAAAGCGTGGGCCCGGCCAAAGATAATCCGCTGATAATGAGAGACAGCCACTGCGCCCCGACCTGATTTAATTGGGAGCGTTTGTGTCGCTACCGCTACAACGTTCAGGGGAATTAAACGTGAGCACGTGAGCCACAGTTCTTGGAGTTAGAAAGGAAACTTCGAACCCAGGCTGGGTGGATAAAAGAAGGAAGAAGAGAAGGCTGTCGTAGAAAAGGAGGCTCTGCTCGAGTCTCGCTCGAGAAGAAAAATTCCCGACGGAGGATTGTGGGAAAGCAGGAATTACAACCGCACACAACACTGCAACGTCATATAACAAAGGATTCCTTTGCGTTTGTAGCACGCAGCCTTTGGGCCTTCAATTTTCCATTTTTTACTACTCCTTTATATCCTTATCGTCTGCAGCATTATCCGCGGCATTTTACAATCTGGCACAGTACTGGGTAATCGACGATGAATGACCCCTAAGATTACTGAACATTCAAAATAATTTTCACGTACCTACGTTTTTATTCGATCAGCTGTGATGTTTTAGCAAAAGGTCTAACAATATGCAAATCTTCCACAAACTCGAGCTTTATTCGTCAATGAGTGTATGTTTTATATATATAAGTTCAAATTTCAAAGATCAGATATTAAATAAGATAAATTTATTAAAAAAAAAATTTCAATTTAGGCAGCGATTATCCTTAAATTCTTTTAGTATTCGTACATCAATTTTTCTTTATTTTTGTCAAATAAGAAGTTGTTTAAGGCCATATTTGGCGAAGGTGATTATTTTTATAAGGATAGTATTTATTTTTACTTAAAAATCTTAAATTATTATTAACATAATAAATACTTGCAATTTTTATAAATGATTCAAATCTATTTTTTATGCAACAGCTACATTCAAAGCTCTAAAATATCTACATTGTATTTCTTATTGATAGTGACATCTAATGATAAAATCTCTTGGCAGATGTTACTGCAATAATCGAAAAAACGAAGAAACAAGTATAAAGGAATGCATGCAAAACTTTTCGATCTGTTATCGTAAATGACTTTTTCAGTATATAAAGTATGTTAATATAATGAATTGGTGTATATTTACGATTATAAATAATTTTAAAAAGTTTCAATAATCTTTCAAATTATTCTTTAAACTTATAGTCATTTTTATTATTATTAAATATATTTCTAAATAAATTTACTATGTCGTCTAATAGGTAAACCAAATACATTTTTCTTATTTTTTCTATTCCTAATTCTTCAAAAATCTGTCATTAAAAATTTTAAAAGATTTTGCTTAAAAATATTCAAATTCAATAACTACAATATTCAACTACAATTTATATTAGAAAATTAAAATCTTTACTTAGCAATTAATTAAAAACTTATAAATTTATAATACTAAATTTAAGCTTAAATAAATAACGCTTTATAATAATAATACTGTGACTTTGAAACATGGAATTTGATCTAAAGGGATAATGGCAAATTCTTCATTGTTTGGCTCGATGCATTTTATCATAGTAATACAATTACATTAAGCTTATTTAAATCTAGTATTAAAAAGTAATATTTCTCAAACATTTTTTTCAAATGAATATACTGTTTGTATACTTGCACATTGATTATTTGAATTCCATCAATATATTTTCATTCATTAAATTCTTATAATGAAATTATATCAGTTCTACATTTTAACCTTTACTTAACGAAGTACTTATATAAATTAAAAAATTTAACAAATGTTTCTTTCAGAATAATACCTAAAAATCATTTTACTTTCATTAGTGATATACATCTTTTATTTGAATATCTTTTTCTCGATAAAGATAGAAGTAATTTGAAACAAAAATAAATGAAAATTTTTTCTATTAATATTACACATAGTTTTTAAAGATTCTTAAGGAATATCTTTATCATAGAAAACGCGTTCAATATAATTTAATTTAAAAGTTTGACATCTCCTTCCAATAAAAAAGTATAAATTGTAATATCTGAGATATGATACCTGAATATGAAAGTTAAAAAATCAAATGAGGACAGTTATATTCAATTTTTCACATAAAAATATATAATTTGTTTATGGATTTTAGATTTATAGAATAAATTTTAATCCACTTTTGTAAAATCATTCAAAATATACAATTTCTGTGACAAATTACTAATAAAATACACTCCTTGAACGAATACATTAAAAAATGATAATACAAAATTTTACAAAAGCAAAAAAATATTACTTTCTCGCATGTTCATAAAGCTACTACATTAAATGAAATAACTCCGTTCCTGCTAATGTTAATAGAATTGAGATTAGTTTCCTTGAAAAGAATTTAAATACAAACTGAATTTCTTTTCAGGTAGAGTGATTTATTATCATATGATTAATTATTTAGAGTTCATTAATTATTAATTATTAATAAAGTGATTTATTATCATATGATTAACACAGTGGGCAATATGTTTGTAATTGGTATGGGAACTTTGAATAATAATCTTAAATATCACGTAAAGGAAAAATTCATTAGATTATTTATCGTTTCGTTTGTTCTCTTAATGCGAGTGCAGTTAAGTTCGTAAAAAAATCAGATTTAATCAGAAAGCAATAATTTTGCTTCCAAATTATTTCTTTTAAAATTTATTTACATTGATAATATCGTTGCATGTGTGTGTGGTGTACGCGCGCGCGTACGTATTTGTGTAGAAACTTTTGTATCATAAAAAATGAGAATTGATATATAGGAATTTTAAGATGTAATGCCTTATATAAATCATATAGGAGGTATATAAATCAAATAAGAATTTTACAATATAATACATAAAATAAATCAAATGGACGACACTTGATAAACTTTCTTATCTTCATTTCATTTTTGGCATGGTTGCTATAAAATTTAACGCACTTTTTTTCAGAGTACAAAATTAAATCTGCAGAAGACTAATATATTGAAAATACCAATTTTTTTTAATCAACAAATTATGTTGTAAAGAAATATGTTCAAAGATACTCTTTACGGTTGAAATACAACAACTAAAGTAACATTTTCATTTGATGAGAAATTGCGCCTTTCTTGACTTTTGTACGAGCTCTTTATCTTTTCGACGAACAAAGTTGAAAAGTGCTATTTGAAAACGTAATACATCATCCAAAATATACGATTACTAAGTCTCTAACAAGGAACGGTTATAATAGAGCTCATTGGCGAAAGATCGTACCAAGAAAGATACGAAGAAGCAATGAAATGCCAAGAATTGAAGAGGAAAAAAGACAGGTATACGAGTGTCGGCACTTGCGGACGCAGTGTGACCCAATAGAAAGAAGCTAAAAATCTCGACAGAAAAAACAAATCGGACGAAGACCAGATATAAAAGTCAAGATACTAGGCACACACGCGTGCAGCCAACAGAAGGTACTGGCGAACTGATTATACTCGTATGTGTATATATGACGGAAAGCTGGCAAAGCCGAAGAACACAGGGAACCCCCGGAGTTCCGAACGATCGACTCTTCTCTTCCTCACTCACTCTCTCTCTCTCTCTCTCTCTCACTCACGCTTTATAGCGGCTCGAATGAATTAGAAATATGGTTGGCGTGCACGAGAGTCGCTGGGGCATCATCATGATTGCGCACGCGCAAAATCTCTGCGCCCCGAGAGAATTACGTTAGCTGTCAGCGGCTTAAATAGGATTCCATTACCGGCTCATTTTTCGATGCCACTGATTACGAGGAGAGACATTCCTCCCCTCCTCAAGGTAGAGGCTAGCGACTCAAGGCGATTAATCGTAAGCGATTTGTAGCTCGTTATTATCGTGCACGCGCTCACGAATCGATCCACTCAGTGTACTTACGAGACGTATAAGTCAGACCACAGAAGCATGCATATAAGTACGTGTCCTTGGATTGCAGGTTATGCCGATATGTTCCTCGGGGCGGATTTACTCTTAATCAAAAACATTGTTTCTCGAGCGCATACGCGTGCAAAGTCCGTAGCCAGAATTACACGCGCTGCTGACTTTGCAATGTAGCCTAATCAATTATCTTGATTTCTCTACATGCTTTCTCGTACTTTCTGGAGAACGAAACTCATAATAATTATAATTATTTACGTTTTTCCAAACGTTTATCTTGCTTATCTTTTTCGTATTAACATTTTTTCATAAATTGCATTAACATATGATTTTGAAAATTCGCCAATTCACATACATTTTTCTTATCGTCAATAAAGTATGATTTTCTTTTAACAAATTGAAAAAAACTATGTATTATAAATGTTTACAAACCGATTTAGAAATTTAGTTTTGTAATTAATACTAATTACATTCGATGCTGTATTCGTTTCTTTTTTTTTTTCTTCTTTTTTTCTTGTCAAGATATACCCACATTTTTCTTTTATTTCATGACAAATTTACCAACTTTCTATTGTAGTTTTTTCAGATCAAACTACCAAAATTGGAGGTCTTATTTTTTATATCTATAAAATCTGTTATATTTCCTACATTTCCTTGATTTTGCATTTGTATTTCTCCTTGGCATCACCAGCAAGACTATATTATATATTAAAAATTTAAGTGTCTATTAATAAAACGATTCATTCGCCTATGTTATACTCCTAGTGACAACAAAATATACAAATTAATTTATTGTACAATTATATTTAATTATTATTTAACAGAATAATGAGCATCTAAACTTTTAATCTATTTCCTTAAATTATAATAATAAAAATACATAAAGTTACCTTCCTTTTAGTGTGAAACATAAAGTTATTTTCAAGCGTCTATTATAGAAAACCAAACTGTAATATTACATATTTTGTATCTAGGTATATATAATGGTCTGACAATCAATAATTCCCAAGTAATGTAGGTCTATAAATAATGAAGTCGTACCTTTTCATTGAGGATCTTGAAACACGAAATCAACAGAACGATCAAATGACTCGTGTTTGGCTGGATTGCACTTCGAACTTATTTTATTTTTTGTGGTAATACACCTGGAAGCTCCACCTAAGTATCCTTTCACATGGACCGCGTAATTTGAGGCTACACAATTTTGTAACGACTTAATCCCATGTGCTCGTGGATAATAAGATGTTTTCAAAAGAACACGACATTGTTGCCGCAAGAACAAGAACAAAAAATGCCACGTTAAGCTTAAATTGGGCTAAAATAATTTCAAAAGATATGCCTTTGTAACTTATATTAAGAAGAAATAGATTATATAAATTATAATACTTGTATTTTAATTAAAAAAAATTTTTATAATTAAAAATAGTAATTCATATTTTATGTACAATATTCATTATTCATGATAATAGTATGGAGTACAAATACTGACAATGTCAGATTTACTACATGGCTATAATTTTTACCGCTCAAAAGTAAAGAGTGCATTTATTCATTATATAAAAATTATCGACAAATCTATACTCTTACGTAATTGATAGATACTTGTCTATTGATTTATTAAAAAATACTAATAAGTATTTTCGGTTATAAAGAAATAATATTTGTTATTTTTACAACTCATATTTTGAAATTCTCCCAAATTTTGATATTAACTATTCTGCTTACAAAATATGAATCATTAATATTTTTATCTATATAAATATTGTTTATTAAACAAAAGAAACGATGATTTATTTACTTGACATAAAATTATATTTATATAAAGCTTTGAGTAAATAGATTTTTTCTGAAATATTAGAGAAATGTATGCTATTTATATATAATAGATAATAAGTTTTGAAAGTTCTAAATGTTAAAAGTTTCAAAGTAACTACATTTAATAGTAGTGCAATTGGAAATGCAAATTTTTCAGGATTACGAAAGAATAATTAAATATTACAGTTGCATAGAAGAATCGACTGGAAACCTACTCCATAAGAAGAAACTAATTATATAATGAACTAAACGGTTACACGAGTATTACAAATCAAAAATATTATATAGTAAACTAACAAACGAGTAAATATATAGCTATAAAAGAGTATTATATTATTAATACGTATACATAAATATAATAAAGTAAACGATTATCAAAAATTAATTGTTATGGAAAGATTTAATCAAATTATATGTTAATGTAAACTGTTTTAATTAAATACATGGTTAATCTTAACATACAAAATAAGAAAATACTAATTAAAGGAATAATTGATATTTACAATTCCGAAGGAAATTAAGGATAATTTAAATAAATTTTAAAAAGTTAAATACATACACATATATAAATTAATTTTTATAATGCAAATTTCAAGAAAAAGGTCATGATTCTATATTTATGACTATTATTACATATACTTGTATCAATTTCGAAACACCTACTCTTTTTTTCCTTTCTATACCTAATAACCTTTAATATACGATTACTCACGGATGCCGTCGTAATTAAAACCCTGTATATATCACCTATTATTTATGATCTAGCCAATATGCATGTTTGAATAAATTTTTATATGATATATAAAAATAATCTTATTCCATTGGCAGCCTTGGCTATCTAATCGTTTCACTTCCAAACAAAATCGGTGTATTTCTCTCTCTCTCTCTCTCTCTCTCTCTTCCTCTTGTTCTTGTAGATCTAATAAAAACTAAGGTTAAACGAGATAGAGAGTGAGAAACAGAAAAAATTTTCATAGTATCATATCGTATATATATATATATATATATATATATATATATATGTGGATATGTATACACTATCGCGAGCTCCTCCTCGTCGAGACTCATATAATTGCTGGCATCCATAACACTGATATATTTATGGTATTAACTTGACAGCCCTCTTCTCTCTAACTTTCTCGTCTTCTTTATTTATCTATCTATTTTTGTTTTTCTCTTTCTCCTTTGACGTTTCCTTTTTTATTTTCACTTCTATCGCTTCTATCTTTTTCTGCTTCTTTACCTTTGCGTTTGATCTCTCGATACTTTCATTTCAGCTGGTCCACTATCTTTGTTGTCGTTTCTCACCTCCTTCAAATAGATATAAACACACACGAGTGCAACCACAAGTAGAAATAATTGGTTGAAAACAACGTGCTCTCTGACAGCAATATATCCAGCTTACTCCCTGCTGTCGCATCGCTTAGATCACTTTCCCGTTACTAAAAGTACGCCCTCCACACCTCGCCATGTTTCACATACTTTACTCCACCTTCTCTCTTTTATTCGTGCATATCTTTTTTACTCTGTTTTTCGCTTCTTGTGTCTCTCGCTCATCCGTTCTTTACTAATCTCCGCAGCTCTGCCTTCTATCACCTTTTGAACAATTTAATTTCAACCTTTTTCGCCCCTCAAACTCACATTCGAATATTCAACATGTCGAGATACAAGCTTGATTACAGCTGTACGATATTAATAATAGAAATAAATACTGCTTTAAAATGAGTAATAAAAAACTATGATTTTTATTATTAAATAGTACTGAGAGATTTAATAATATGAAGAATAGTCTGTAGAACGTCTAGTACATAGAGATTGTAAATCAACATATTTTTTCTATTATGACTATCCCCAGCCTACGTTTGTTTATGTTGTTGACAATTTTTTTATACTGCTTTTCTCTACATCATGTTGATCGCTATCTTTTATGTTGTTCTTATAAATTTTTCGATTCTTATCTTCTATCTTCGTTTCCTTCTTCTATATGAATAGCTCTTGTTTGTGGAAATTGAATCGAATGATTCTCATTTATGAAGATAATTCGTATCTGTCACAAAACTTCATGACTACGAGATATCGCATTGATAAGCAACGATAATTATTCTTGCAATTAAATTTATTTGTATGAATTCCGCATCTCTATTGTAACTCAATACATTTGTTACTTTACTAATTTTTAATATTTTTCTCATCATTACAAAATTAAAATTCTTCTTTGAAATAAGCTGCGTTAGTTTAAATAATTACGCTTTTCAATTGAAAATAATTACTTATGGAAGGTATAACAAAATAAAAAAAAATTTACTTTAAAAAATTTTTTTAAAGTAATTAATAACAACTTTTAATTAATTTTGAAACATTGCTTTAATACTTTCAAGTACTTTAATGATTTTGTTTATAAATACATGATTTTCTTTTTAAAAAATTTTCTAAACATAAGTTTATGCACATTTCAAAATATACTTCATAATTATAATTAAATATATCTATATTATGTTTGTATGAATAAAATATAGGTATTAAATATTAACTATGTATTACTTTAAACTTAAGGTATGTGGAACAATTATATAACTTGCATTGCATAAAGATATCAAGTTATACATATGCACAATCATAATTATGAATTAGAAACGATTTATTAATTTTTCTATTTTTCATTTTCAAAAATTAAAAAGATAATAAAATATTGTATTTAATACCATTTAAAAAATAAATTTGATTTAAAGAAATCATGAAAAATTTTCACGAGTTTTGAAACATGAATTATAATTACCCTCACTCAATTTACAATTAAACCAAAAATAATTAATTTTAGAAATACCTTGAAACAAACTAATCTTTCTATGTTAAATAAATCAGTTATTTCTGCCTCCGTTTATAAATATTAATTCATATTTCATCATAAGTAATATACTACGTAATTAATTAAACTAATATATTAAACTGAAATTTACAGTTTTACTTACAAACTTTTATTTACAAACTTACAAAAGAAAAGTTTCAGTTATCAGTAATTTTTGAAGACTAATTAAATAATCTTAAAGTTTTCTACGATTCCTACAAGACATTATATAACGCAATATCGTAGATAAATCTGAAAATTTAATTAACAATTCATCATAATTAGCGGAAAATTTATGAAATAAACATACAATGTGTTTAAATTTTTATGACTGTTTTTAACGTCTTTTAAAACAATCTACATTTATATTTTCCTTGATTTATTTTGATTTAAGTAAACATTTTCTTTATCTTATCAAACACAATAGCATAAGTAACTTATCACAGTTATACTTAACTTTGATTTCTAAAGCCAGTTTAAATTTAAGATCATTTATCATAGTATGAAGCTACTAAACTTAAATTTTAAATTATCTATATAATAAAAACTCACTTCGAACATACACTAATCAGAAAACTGACTTCAATTATGCATGGAACTTCTCAAATTACCAGAATCAGTAGCTAATAGTTTATGAGAGTATTATTTTTTGCTACTTCGAAAATGTTGCATTTGTGATTCTGTTCTTCTCTCAAGAGACTGTACTTACTGGATTAATAAGTATAATCTTTACTTTATAAACAGCAACGTTTGTGATAAAAGCTCGAGTTATTGAAAAATTACCTGTATCAAAGTTTTAAATATTTTCGGACAAGTACCATTGAACTATGAGTATTACAAACGCTTTAAATAAACATACAAATCGGTGACAGCACTCTATTTTTTCCATTCCATTTGTAAGGCGCCAAACGATATATGTATAAGTATCCTGGAACTTTCACTCTTCTCCACAATCTCTTTTTAGTCTTGACAACTTGTTCGACTGTCTTTGTTGACATGTTCTCTCTCTCTCTCTCTCTCATTCACTCTTTCCATCCCGTATCCTCTCTTCGAACCTATTTTTTTTCACTCGCGTGTTTCACAGAACGATCGTCCTTCTTTTCAGAACCCTAATCCTGTCAAGCGATTCCCTAAATCTGTCCCCGATGTCTTCTGCCTGATTTAAGTGTTGTACATGGAAAGTGATTTTTCATACGGTACAAGCGTCCTTGAAATTTCATCTATTTACAATTTCTTTTGAAAAAGTGTCAACGACATTTTTATATTTTGATATTAATTCTTCCGTTATTTGCATATAAAAAAATATTTCACACACGCACACACACGCACAAAAATTAACCAAGGCATTTTGAATGATGACAAATCCATCCAATTTCTTAGTTATTAATATGTATAAAAAACTTTGTGCATTAAATATTACCATTTAAATAATATATAAATATATATAATAACTTTACTTAATACGATAAGTGGAAAATGAAACAAAATCGATTGAAATTAAATTTAAAAATTATAATACTTAATTTTAATTTTTACACATTTTTAATTAAAAAAAATAAATCTTTAATAATATTATAGGTTGCCTTTCATAATTTCGTTAATATTATTCATTCATATTTATTCATAAGAAACTTGTTTTTCATAGACAAATAAAAAACATTAATTAATACATCATTTTCAAGTAAAATTATTTTTCATATTGAATCATAATATAGAAACTTATTAATATACTATAATGTATTTCAGACCGCAGACGAAAATAGAAGTTAGATATTAATGTTGTTTTTAATTTATTGTCATATCTGCCTTCGAATGTAATTAAATTCTTTACTTTTATTGATGATTAGCAAATCATAGAACTAGTTAGTAAAGTATTCGAAAAATTTAAAATATTCATTTATTTCCACTTCTATTTCATTCGGTATTCTTTTGTTGTAACTAAAAACATATTTTTATATAATTATAAACGAACAACGAACTTGAAATATTATTAATTTTTATTAATAAACATACATTGCTACATATTTTGTTACTAGTGTAGATAAAAATTGATGATAATAATATTGGGTTATTCTCATTCCTAATTTTATAAAAATCAAATTGAAAATTTTAAATAAGATTCATTAAATTTTTTTCTTAACATATATTTTATGTGATTATTTATATAATTTATACATTTTAATTTCTATGTGATTAATCAGTCATTCTGTAAACTTAACATTATGTAACAAACTTAACGCCTGTAACATTACATTAAAGGTCAGTGCACTAAACCATTAAACTAAGAATTAACAATTTTTATATTAACACATTATACATCTTTATTAAAACGTAATTTTTCGTATGGAAATGAAAAAAATTTTTATAATATTGAAAAATATGTAGTTATGAAAGAAAAATTAAAATTGATGTACAATAATTGTATTGAAATAATACAAAAGCATCTTTCTATTTACTGATATTTTTATATCATTTAAAACTTGATATGTTAAGAATACAACCTAGTTTTTAAATAAACAATAATAAAAGATATTAAATCAATACTCTTTATGAAATTCGACATTATATAAATGCAGGTAGGCACACATGGTTTCATAAATATTTTATATTTGCAAATTATGAGAATATATATCTGGTGTAACTGTGAAAAAACATACTCGAACATGATTTTAAGCCTCCAATATTAGATTTTATTTATATTAATTTTGCATATATATCTAATTGCATTCATTTTATTTATAAATGAATAATTTTTTGAAAGCAACAAAAAAAACTATTCCATTTACCTAGTCGTAGAGAAATTAAAATGCCTACTTTAAAAAAAAAATATTTTTCTATTATTTTCAAATTTTAGATTTAAAGTTTGAATACTTTATTGAAATAAGTATTTAATATTAATGTGATTTAATAAGATGTTCAAGCAGGCGCAATAAAATAATATATTGTTACTTGAGCTAGATAAATTAATATTTATAAATATTTGTTTACAATTTATATGCAAAAGTTCAAAAAAATGTTCAAAAAATTTTGAAAATTATCCATGCTTAAGTCTGTCATGTGAGCTTTACGACATTCTCTTTTCCTTCACTTTAAAAATACCTTTTCGTACACATAAAAATACACAAATGTATTGTACATTCATATCATCTATGCGTTTTGCACTGCAACCTCGAAATTCTCTTCATTAATAAATCATCTTCTTTATATTTTTCAACTTTCTCATACTTCTTATCCCTCTCCATCATTTTACGTCGCCGCCTCCTGCCTTCGAAACTCGCCTTCTTTTTCTTCGTATCCTTTAACAGTAATTTCCTTTTGGTAAAGCTTGCTTTGCCAAATGAGAAATAGGGAAGAGAAGAAACAAGAAAAGAAGAGAAGAGAAGTGAAGAGAAGAGAAGACGAAGATTCGCGCAAATGTCTTGGCACGCGAAGAGTGGACATAATTCAGCTCGCGACATCTACACCGACGTAACACACTTATAAATGTATATAACATATATGTAGAATCACTCGCGAATGGAGGATACTATAAACCTCGGTACCGGGCGAATAAAATCCCGGATTTACAATCGTGATATCGTAGGAGCTGAAAAAATACACACGAGACAGCGGCGTGTCTCGTCTTCTTGTATCCTTCGATGTGTAGTTTGGTTTGATGTGACTACAAGCCGCTTTGGTATTCTTGTGAGATATCTCATGAGATGATGATCGTCATCCTCTCCACACTTTTCACTGCTTGAGTTCGATTTAATTTCTACACACAGAGCGTATTTTGCAATTTTTATTTATGAAAATTTGTAAATACTGAAAATAGTATTTGTATTATTGGTAAATAAAGTACAGAAAATCATTTATTTTCTACCAATTATAAGAGAAACTATTATATCACAACTAACATTTATTGATTTTTCAATTTTGTGACAAATTTCATATTCATTAATTTTTATGAAACGAACGAGTCACATTTCTATTACTTTTGCCACCGTAAAAAAGATAAATTAATTTTATCTTTAATAATTTTATTTTTCACTTTAGATAAGTATCTAAATTTTGTATAGATAAAACAACATCTTAAAGTATTGAAAATAACATTATATCAACACCGATTAATATAGGCATATTTCTTTTCCCTACATATAAGGTTCGTTATTGCTTACAATTATGCATTTGTCATCAATTCTTCTGTTACAGCAAATTAAATATGTAAAGTAAACAATTTCTTGAAAATAAATATATTGTCTTGATAATATATAATATAATCTTATTGTAAAATCATAGTCTAAGAAAAAAATTGAAAAGAAGAAAAATTACCTAATATTACTAGATAGAAAAATATGAATATTTTTTGAACATTAATATTTACAATATCATTTCAACAATTAATTTCCTAATATACCAAT
Organism: Wiebesia pumilae; assembly: GCA_018907045.1. Classification (NCBI taxonomy): domain Eukaryota; kingdom Metazoa; phylum Arthropoda; class Insecta; order Hymenoptera; family Agaonidae; genus Wiebesia; species Wiebesia pumilae. The sequence goes on from JACCHZ010000116.1 coordinate 10,839,061, forward strand.
TAAATCATAAAAGAATACTATTATATCATTCAAACTACCATAATGTCTAAAAATTCCTATATCTGATATAAAAATTAATTTCTACCTATTTTTATTACTGATTGAACTCAAAAGTGTACTATAAAAACAATACAAAATTGAAAGATAATATTTTTTCCATTGTAATTCAATATTATCTATTTAATAAAGTTTGACAAATTAATAAAATTATTAAACCAAGCCCAGAAAACGTGACTGATGAATTAATTTATACTTTTTCGGTTTATTTAGTTTGATTTACAAGTAATTTACTTTTCATAATAAATAATTAAATATATTATTTGAATTGAAATTTGAAAGTGTATTATATAACAAAATAATTAGGAATATATACTAGATTAACGTTATATCTGTTCCTTAAAAATTATTTTGCATACATTCCCAAATTATTTAAAAAACTAAAATACAAATGTAAGAAACTAGAAAACATTAATTGAAAATGTTGGAAAAATTACTCACGTAAAAGAAGAAATAAGTTCCAAAATCAATGCAACATTATATTATACTGTCTCGTATGCTAAAACAAATTGTAAATCTAAACATAATAATTCTTATACTTATGAATATTTTATAGATGATAATTATACTTGTGGAAACTGACTATTTACAAATGAAAATTATTAAGTTTTGTAGCAGTACCAATATTAAGAAAATATGTTAAATTTGTTAATTTTGTTAAATTTTCAAGATAGAAATAGATATTTATACAATATTTATAGAAAATTATTTAAACATAAGTTAAAAAATGTTATAAACTAAAATTTTAAGTGTCTATATTAAATATATTTAATATAGACACTTTTAAATAGACAAATTTAAAGATAGAAATAGATATTTATACAATATTTATAGAAAATTATTTAAACATAAGTTAAAAAATGTTATAAACTAAAATTTTAAGTGTCTATATTAAATATATTTAATATAGACACTTTTAAATAGACAATAATATAGACAAATTTAAAACATCTTTATATGAAATCGATACGAAAACATTTGTGTTTTTATTCTAAAATATTGTTTGAATTACATTCACTTTCAGGAATACTTAAAAATAAAGTATTTATTAATTTACTAATAATTTCACTTACTTAAGCAGTGTTTTTCTTATTAACAACATTAACAAGTTAGAAATCGGTTATGAACTTTTATAATGATAGAACTGACATAAATATCTATTTGACTCAAATTATAATTACTATTATTTAGAAATAAATTTTAAATTCTTGTGAAATACAAATAGTTTTATAATTTTAGTTAAAAAAAAATCATAATTGTACGAGGACCAATCATGTAATTAAGAATGGTGCGCTTATATTGCTCGTTACAAATATAGAGGCGCATAATATAAATGCCATGGATTATCTACAGCTACAGCTTAATCGCATAAATATATAGATATCAGTATACGCTATAAATTCATTCGTTCTTGTAGCTCATTTTTTAAATCTATACTCACTTAAATACCCATATGAATATTTGCTTGATTCTATACTTTCCTAAGCTTCTTTTAATCTAAAGTGTTGTAAGAATTTTTAAACTATAACTATATTTGCAAAAAATAAATATTTACTATTTCTTTATAGGACATATCAAAAGTTTATTTATATAATATTTGACATTATTAATAATTATTTGAATAATTCTATTATAAGGGTCGTATTTTCATATAATTGTAATAACAACAAAAAGCAATAATAATAATAATAATAATAATAATGCGTCATTTAAAAAAAAATTACAAAATGATTAGAGTATATTTATTTAAAATATCTTTCCACGTAGGCTGATAATTTATTTTTATTAAAAATGTGAAATACAAATAATATTTGCAGAGCTTGAACAAAATTTACGTCGTTTAATAACTTGTTTAAAACATATAACCTTTTCACTATTTCTTATAACATTTCTTTAATTGAATCTTTGAATAAATATATGTTTATTAGTAAACTTTAAGATAACCTCAATTAAGCGATATATTATTTGTATGTTTTAAATAGAAAATTCAAAGTAGATTGAAATTAATTAATTATTTATTTCAATATTTGAAAAGTATAGTATTAAAATTAAAATTATTTGCTAATTATGTAATAAATTATATACAATAAAAACATTTATCAACCTTCAATTCTCGTATTCCCATTATATAAGACTTGTATGTTTGTTTCTTTTCCAGTTCTTTAAAACCTTGCCTGTAGTCTCTTTCGGTACTCTCATTATCTCAGCTCTTTTTTCACATCATTATGTGTCGGACCTGACATCACATGCATGGTGCACACTAGACGTCAACCCAACTTGCAATGTGTGGTGCATCTGACTACCTGCTTTCTATCCCCCTCTCATCATCCATATACAGACGTACACATTCTCTTACTCTCTTCTTCCACTATTCGCCCAGTACCTACTTTATTATCGCTCTTCAAATGAAAATTTACGGAGGCATAAATGCTTATGTCAGCAGCCAATGCCACCAATGCCAAGCTAAAGAAGAGTCAATGGAGAATTAGCGAAGAGAAGAGGTGACGGCTTCGAGTAAATGAAAAATAAAGACAGAAAACTTTGAATGAGTTGAGATGAACTTAAAGTCAAAAGAAGTGTATACTTTTAACAGTAGACAGGTAATCAAAGGAAAGAGAGCAAAAGAAAGAAAAGTCAAAGACTGTATATTTATTTTTACTTTATGTACAGTTAATAAGCAGATTAAGTAGCTTAAAATGAAATGAAATCTTACTATCCTAGGGTTATGAAAGTATTATGAGCGTAAATGCAAAAACTATTATAATGACCGTTTAAAAAAAGGAATCGTGTACCTACTTAAATTAATTTACCAATGAGTTCATAATTTTCAACTTATATATAATAAAGCAATTATTCTGAAAAAGATTAAAAGCTTTGATGTAACATTTTAAGCGGAATTGATAAAAATATAGTTGAATTTATCCCATTTAAAAGTAAACCTTAATACAAAGTTGTAATATCAATATTCTTGCTAATTTTTCTTAAAAAAGGTATTTCCAATGCTTTAGATTATATTTTAAACAGAAAATATTAAAAAAGTGATAAGTTGGTATGAATGCATATATTTTTTTAATGATCAAAATTTATTAAACTTTAAGAATCTGCTTGAGTTCTCTTAAAAGAAGTAAATTATACTATCTTTTAGAAATTATACTTGATACATAGTAAATTTTTATATAAAATGTTTTAATCCTCCGATATATTTGTAATATTATATACCATATTAGAAATTCGTTATCAAATTTAATCACATATGTACGCTTACGATTATATATAATATATAATATATATTATATATAATAATCTTAATTTATTTAATAGATATATTTATTGACAAAATAGAGCAGAACAAATTTTTCTTTTCAACTTATATGCAAAAAATATTATGATTTTATCTAGTAAACATAATTCCAAAGTCCATTCTAGAATTCTAATCTTTAATATTATAATTTGAAGATCCCAAGTAATTGTCACAAAAGTAACTTATTTGTGCAAACATTTGTGATTGCACATAATTATATATTCATTTTAAGAATATATATATATATATCCGCATTAATATCTCGAAATATACATTATTAATAATAATACTATTAATTGTATAAGAATTTATTTAACTTCAAGTAAAATTTATAATTGTATTTGAATGATATTGGTAGAAAATATTAAAATTAATACAAATTTAAGTGCGCTATATTTCTATATCAAAAATTGGTTTGATCCATTTATTTATAAAAGATAATTCATGAAATTCGGCAATACACAAATTGATGAGGTAGATTATATGTATTACCATATAATTATTACCATTTAAGTATTACCATATATTATTAATATAAGTAATATTACCATATTACGTGTATTACCATTACATGTATTAATTGTTATGAAATTAATTTCTAATTATATATTAGCGTAGACTAATAAATAAGCAAAAATATATTCTATTTGGCGTGAAACAAAAAATATAAATTTGTTGTAACTATAATTTTATTTGAATTAAAATTTTACTTACAATTATATTCATAAACAATGTATATTAATAAAAGTTTGTTTATAATGTCTTTTACATCAAAATGAATGTTTAGCAGCTTTGCTAAATACATTTTACAAATGATATAAAATTATTTATTTAGTATCTAAAACACCGTATAAAATATGACGAAATTTTCATTACAAATTGAAAAGTACATAAAGATATAGAAAGAAAGCGATCGATCCTTTAATATTAATTTTAACTATTAACACAAACCCGTTGGACCTTGATCCGCTATTTCTTTCCTGCCTGCCATCGCATTCCTTAGCGTCTCACCTTAGCTTATCAACTGTGTGATATATAGATATAGAAGATGCTACATCTTTCAAAGCGCATATATACATGGCATGAATCCAGCATCGTACTAAAAGGATTCAAGTAGGTATTGAGCGCGATCGCGAATTTACAAAACTTGCTAGCAATGATGTCTTGTGCTGTTCCAAATCCTTCACGCAGCATATTATACTATTTCGTAGTTTCTAGTGATTTTGAACTCCAGATTGATGAAAAATGGAGTCAACAGATCGAATTTCAGAGGAATGACAGAATGATCAGACTATTTGTCCCAGATGATAAAAAAAGTTTTCTTTATCAGCACTGATGATAGTTGATCAACCAAGGTTAATAACGTCAACATAGCGTCTATATGATGGTAATGTAACGAATTCGACACTTCTTTCTTTCAGGTAGATTACAATATTCATTTTCAATCAGTGTGTTGATATCACGTGAATTTATAAAACTCGTTTGGATACATAAACTTGAACTTTCAAGCGGAAGAGTTGAGAGAAACGGCATATTTTCAAGATTCAAGAATTATTTTAGTAAGCCTTACATAAAAGAATATCTGTGCAATATGTAACAATGCAATTAATAAAACGTCATTTTGTATGAACCAAACATGGAGTTTCTCTTATCACTGTATCATAAAACATAGTATATTTAGATCATAACAATGATCAACAGCATCAATATATAATCTAGTTTGAATATAATAATCTATTCTTATTAGCTTAAAAGTAAATAAAAACAATTTTTTATAGATATAATAGTAATAAAATAATATACTTCTCTTCAGTGATAGAAATATACAATAATTTCTTTTGAATACAAATATTAAAAAATACAACATGTCTTAAATAAGATAATTTTATACAATTTTATTATATAAAATATTATATAAAATACAATGTTATTTATATTTTCAAAAACATTAAATATGAAATTTATATAAAATTAAATTATAATTATAGTTCTAAAGAATCATGAATTTATGACGCATGAAACTGATTCGAATTTTATGTAATTATTACCTTAACAAGTAACGCTACTCGTTTATAACATGTCGACAGTAGTTTTATATATATTTATAAAATTTCAACAGATATTTACTACGATTATTTAAATTTTGTATATTTCAAATTATTCAGCAATAAAATTACAATAAAAGTATCAAAACTTCGAGTTTTATGGTTATTAATGAGTTTACTATCGTCATTTATTTGCCAAGCGCTTGCCAAAAGAATAAATCACTCACGTTTATTCGTTTTCAATAAACAACAACCATTAGAATTTTCAAACTTTCTATATTTAAAGGATTTAAAAATGAAAATTAATCTCATTAAATTAAAAGAAATCATTACTGAGGTGCTATAAAAGAAAAAAGTATAAAAATCTTAAAAGTACTGAATAGAAATAATAAGCAGATGTGTTTAAATACGTAAAATGAATCGAATAAGATGGTTCCGATATACGTAAATTCAAGACACTGATATGAGTTCCACCTCCGCAGATAAACAACGAAGAAGTTATGTTACGACGAAACTATCGATTTTTGGGGTACGGCAAGCGTAAATCAATTTCGAAATTTTGAATTGCAAATTGCAATATGATCGATGTGGAATTTACTATTATGAGCGTAGAATCTTTATTACTGTTATTTATGAGTTTCAGTCACATGAACGTGATTGATGAACTTCTATATCTGAATGATAAGTTACACCGAAAAATATAATTTTTAAAATTTAAAGTAATGAGGTCATCAGCTTTTCGGTTGTCATGGATGGTTTTTTTATATAAATTATTTGTATAAGTTCTATAGCTTCAAATGAAAATAACTTGATATTTATTTTAAAAATTGAAAAATTTTTTGAAGCTTACTTTACATTAAATGTCATAAAATTCTTTCAAACAAGCCTTATTACTTCAAACATTACATAATATAAATAATAAATCAAATTCAAATTCAAAATGTTCATCATCGTCATCATCATTACTATTATTATTATTAAATGTAAAAAAATGTACCAATATTCTATAATAAAAATAAAAAAGTATCAATATAAAGCAATTAATTTGTGTCACTTTTAAATAATATATTTAAGTTCACGTTTCTACAAATATAAAAAAATTTAATTTCGTCAATAATTTATTAATTAAAAAAATATACGAAATCTTTTTTATATGCGAATCATGGTATTAAAATAACATAATATAATTAATTTAATTTTCACGAATTACAATCCAGAAAGAATATAAAATTTGCAATATAACACGAAATTTGACGAAACTAAAATTTTGCACAAATTATTTTGTGTAGAATAATTCTGATTTAGAAGATAAATACAGAATTAAGAAAAGAGACTAACGCTCTTTTTTTGAGAAAAAAATTATTCGTTTAATATTAACATAGGAATTAAGATGTATACTTACATATAATGAATATATTACAAAAATTGAGTAAAGTAATTAGATGCACTTTGTACTTTGTACTATAATCTTTCTATGGCATAAATTTTGTTCTATTAAGTTCACTAGCAAGTAAAATATAACAATGTAATTAGTCTATCACCTTAGAAGTTTGTTTTCAAAATTGCTAATCTAATTTTAAATAGAAATTGGAATCTTTTCACATTAAACGATAAGTATATGTAAACTATAAAAATATCATGTTTTTATGTTGATTTTATTACAGTTTTAATATCAAAAAAATTGAAAAAAATGTGACCAATTTATTTTAAAGTTTCAGTGGTCTCCTTTTCTTTAAGATTGTGATAATTATAAAACTTTTATGAAAATTGACAAAAAGTTTCGGCGTTATTTGAAAAAAATCTATAAATAACAAAATATCCAGAAGAGTAAATTTCTTCAACAACAACTCAAATTCGAAAATAATCGAACGTGTATTTGACAGAGTATTTTTTTGAGTTGTTCTTGCGGTGTGGCATTTGAGTATCGGTGACAATAAATTTTCTCGATATTCCGCTATTCTCAACAATAATCGCGCGCTGGCAAGTAAAGGCACGAGCTCGGCAATTCGGATGGCACGTTTATACACTGCATACGAATAAATCAAACCTACGTTAAGATTTCACTTGGCACCAAACAGCGTGTGAAATTGCACATTGGAACAGAGGAAAGAGGTCAAGCTGAGGATAACAGGCGATGAAAAATTCAAATTTTTAATTATGATAATCAATGACAAAATAACATCTTCAGTTGGAATCTTGAATTATTACTTTCTAATTATACCGTATTTTTGTTGCGAAAGAAAAAATATTTTGCATCTCAAATTGTAATTGAATTTATTCTATTCTATACAATAACACTTATGAAAATAATTTAACCAACATTTCTTAAGTCTAGTGGCATTGTAAACTACATCATTAATAAAAAATACTTATTAAGATTATCCCTATGCTGAAAATTAAGCATTTAATAAATCTACAATAATATTCAACTTTATTTCAAATGCGTAATAGTACAACTATCAGACATATTTCACAAATAAATTAAATTTAATTCGGTCTATTCGCTTCTTCATACAGATCATTTTCGAACATATGTATCAGAATTAATTCAAGATCCAAAAAATTATAATTACTTTTAATTGAGATTTTCGAGTATTTAAAAACTTCGATTAGATTGAAATTCTTTTTCTATAATAATTAATTTTTTACTTACTTATTAAAACAGTTTCAAATATCAATAAATAGAAATTAGTATTATAAATTATTGATAAATACATCGACTGAATTAATCACTATAAAGAATAAGGTTAAAATCACTGAAATTTAAAAGAGTAAAATTTTGTACATTTCAAGTTTAAAAAGTCTTTCTTTTCAAATTCCCTTTCTGCTCGCAGATCAACTTTAAACTTCAAGACTTGAGACAGTAGATTAACGGAAGTCTCCGTCACCACAAATCATTATTAGCATATTATCGGCAAAGCTTATCAAGGAGGGTGGAGCGGCATACGAGTCGGCGGGGGCGAGTCACGTCCCGTCTCTCAGTCTCCAAAGTGAGACTCGTGAAATAAAGACTTATCCGCTCCCCCTGCCCACATATTACTAATATATATAAAAGTCGCGAGCAGTGTGCTAGTAAATCAGTGATTGTCTCATCGCGCGACGATTATTCATTCGTTAACAGGCACATAATTACAAAGTGCTTGAAACATTATATCCTTCTCTCTCCGCCTTCGGCCGAAAGTCCTGTAACATATTTTCTCATGTGCATTTTCCACACTTTAGCATACCCTTCATTCATTTGCCATACTCCCTTGATTCGTTGGCTGACACCCTCTGCTCTTTGCATCATCCAAACAGAGAAAATTGAGTTAAATCGTATAGACACGTCGTAAAAATTATCTGCTCTTTTTTTCTCGTATTGCATAGCTGCATAAATACAGATAAACGTACTTGAAATGGAGTGAAAACAGCAAAATATAGATGCATATTTTATATGGGACTTCATCTCTTTTCAATTATAATGAGATATTACATTCATTCATTTTGTATTTATTTGTAAAACTTTTCATTTCTAATACATTAAGTTTCAATAATTATTTACTTCAAATTAAAAATTATTAATTAATTAAATGCGTATGAAACCTAGCAAAAATTTCAAGAATTCAAAGTTACTTACCTTATTATTGATGCATTAAAATAAATATAATTAATATTATATACTAGAAAATAATTACCTTTCTATTTAAGTAAATAAGTCATATTACAAAAGTGTCAAAGATTTGGTTGCACAAAATACGAAAGGTCGATTCATCATAAGATATGGATATTTCCATTTTGTCTCTCTTTTCCAAACGAAACTCAGTTTCTGAGGTACGGAGTGAGAAAAGGTTTTAGGGATATCTCTTATAGTTTCATTGTTATAATATTATGGACACTCACCCCTGTCATTGATCTTCTTAATGTCTTGCTTATATTAGAAATTGTTTCAAAGTAATGTTAGCAAAGTAAAAATTTCGAAAAAAGGTTGTTTATATTCAACCAAATAAACCAAATAATTTTTATGATAATTTTATTGTGATTTTAATTAATACTTTAATAAAAAGTATTAAGATATTGAACTTTGATCATGAAAACAATGTAAATAATTATTTAATATTTGAATTAAATTCCTTAATTATTTTGTTCTTTATAATTTTGATAAAATATTTTATTGGGATTATTCCGAACATCCTTATACTTAAATAGCTGTAGCCGATATTACTCCTAATTTAAGAGAAGTATTTAAACTCTCTCAATTTACTTGTCATCAAGCGATATAGGTTAAATAGCGCTTTTTAATTTCCACATATTGATCTGGAAATTTTATTCGTAATCTGATATTATATTTCTTATGCTTGGATTATTTTTGTGTTTTTCATATAAAATTTTTCTGATAAAAAAAATAATCAAGACTAATAATTCATTTACATTGTCGACAATTTGTTAATTTTATCGAATATTGAGATATGTTAAACAATTATTTTATTTTTATTCTAATTTTTCCGCAAAGAAAACTATATTTATTTGATCTTTTTAAATTGTAAATATAAAAGTACTTTGTATTTTTAAAATATTTACAATAGCCATATCTTCAAGTAAAGTAAATTTTCTCCGATTTAATTATTTGGAAATTAATCCAAAAAACAGAATATTCAAATATTTATTGAAGAATTCAAACAGTTTTTATATTAACTATGATTTTCTTTAAATGGAATAAATATAAATATAATTATTAAAATCTTCTATGATCTATTCTTGATATGCCTTATATAATATTCTTGATCTCATCTTGAAACTAATTTTCTATTAATTTTAAGTTTCTTCATACTATGTTTTTCAACCTACGAAATCAAATCATTTCAGAAATAGTTTCACACCCATTATTTAACTTTTTCTTTTTAAGATTGTTAACCAATTTAATCATCTAGATAACTTAAAATAGTAAACAAATAATTCTGTATAGTGTTTCTTTGGTTTTAAAAAATCAAGGCGAAACAAAATTACATGGATACAAAATTCTCAGAGAATAAGAGCTAATTTAATAAGTTTTGTAAATTCTAATAGCAGATTCCTCAAAAGTAAACTTTAAGATACGAATACGAGAATCGGAAGAAATATTTTGAAAAATAACGTAAATATTAACATTAAAGTACAACAATCGGGTAGTTTGTCAGATGTAAAATTTATTTTTCTCCTTCTTCACAACATCATTCTCTCTGCAAACTCCTACTTCCCTTATTTCATTACAACCAAGTATCAAAGACGAAGGTGAATAGTTTTCTTCTTTCTCATTTGATTTAGCAAACCTATCATACAAGTCTATAATCAAATATTTTTTTAAGCATTCGTTATGTAATATGTGCGTAGTGGTAGTGCATAAGTGCTCGCAAGTTATCCCAAGGGATCGCGGTCTCGACTCAACGATAACGCGCTCGAAAAAAAGTTACGATATTTGTCATCGAAGTTTAATAAAGCATGGAGTCGCTTGGGTATGCAGAAGAGCAAGAATGGAGGAGAGTGTTTTTGCCATGCGTATGTATAGAGCAGCCATAGTCTGGTGCTTCTTTTAAATCACATACGCTCCAAGACAAGTGTGTGCGTATATACTCCCATACACATAGTGGATACTCAACTCGTGCGAACTGATAGAGCTTATAATTTATTAAAATGAAAGTATCGTGGAGTTCTCGCCGTCACCCACGTCGTAATCATCATCGATGTGTTGACATTTACTTACTTTCTCCTTATGTTACATATAAGAATAGAGCCTTTAAATACACACTTCTACTAACGATATCGGCCAATTGCTTGCATGGGTCTTTAAGTTATTTAATATATTATTCTGTTATCTAATTTCATCTGTCATCGTATCGTGTTCATGACTCAGTATTATATTTTATATTATTTGAGAATAATTAATTTCATAATTTATATTAACATTTTATACAGAAAAAAGAGATTTGTAGGTACCTTATACGCACAGATTCACACGTGTATAAAACTCTAATTTCTAAATATGAACCAATCCATAGACGTAACAATTAGTGGCTTACAAAGAACCTTGCAGTTTGTTCCATTGTAGACATGGAAATAATTACAAAGAATTATAATTGACTTTTATCTTATATCTTATTTTAATGTCATTTTTAATATTATTTTAATTAACATTATATAAGATAAACTACAAAATCTTGGAACGTTCATTAATATTTAAGTGCAAAAAAATATTTAAATTTATATTTTACACTTTTTGCAAGCTAGTTTATTCATAATCGAAAACAATTATAATTTATAGTTATATAGTTTGTGTTACAGATAAATTTAAAAATTAAAACACGAATAACGAATAGTATGTATCTTAGTAATCGCTGAAGAGCTGAATAACATCTTTGCAAAGAAATTGATAATAAGGACTCATCAGAGCAATATAATGATTTTCCGAGACAACGTACTTTTAAAACAAAATTTGTAATAATGACGAACAGTGGATTTGAAAATTTCCACCTATGCTCATCATTGCTCGTTAGTATTCGCCTATTTGGTACAAGAAATAGAGGGAAAGGTGAAGAAATAATAGAAAAGGACGATTCCCCCTTCACCGGAAGGTGATAGCTTTTGGTTAAAAGGACTAGTTAAGAAGAAACCAGAGGAAAAACGAGTTGATTCTTAGAATAGAGGAAGGCAGACATCACATACACTGCAAAACCTAGAATTTGTTTAGAATCTGAGTAAGCATTGCTCTTTCCCGAAGACGCTATTTGAGCTGCTAAGATCGTGTACGTTAGGGATCAACATAATTAATTTAGACATTTAAGTTAGCGATAAATATATTCCGAATTAACTTCGTACCTTTATTTTTCATGTATAACGCATTCCGTTTGTAAATCCGAATCGTTATTTTAATAGCATACATGTATGTTCCTTTATCTGATTAAATTATTGTAACACTTAACGACAACTGTTATTTATCATCTAATATTTCGACGAATATCTTTTCTGAAATAATTTGTTTTCGAATACCATCACCTCCATGGAGACTATCCAACGTAGTGCATTATCAAGCTGCCAACCTCGTGCTGACGAAGGCAACGCAAACAAGATTAAAAAGAAAACCATATTCCAATACATGAAAGAAAGCGAAATTCTCAAGTACTGCGTTATAACAGGTTCATTAAAATTTAAAATCATTCTTATATGTAATAGAACTTTTATTACTTATAGTGTAACCTATAGTAATTAATTTTTTACAATTGTACATTACCGTTGTTATAATTAGTAGGCTTTTGTTCGTAAAATAAAATAATAACTGTTTGATAATAACTTAGAGCAGTAAAAGAATAATGACAGTACTATCATATTATCAATAATAAAACCATATTTTTTATTCATAATTGATTTTACTGTTTTTTGAAAGCAAGGTATAATTTTTAAATTCATTTGAATGTAGTCATAGTAATTAATCCTAAAACTAGACAAGTAAGTAAATATTTTTATTTTCAGTTAAACAGCAAATAAAATACATTGATTCATTGATTTGATCCTTTGAACGAATATTAATATTAGTATTTGATAATAAATATAAAATTAATCACTCAGAATTTGTGAATAGAGTATAATTAGACTAAATAATTTGGATTTGATTTGAACGGATTTAGGAAACCACATGTTTTTCTGATTCATTCGAAATTGACCCTCGGAGTATTTTCTCCTAAGAAAAGAAATTAACGAACAGCAATGATATCTACTGACTTTTATTTCGATTCCTTAATCTGTAAATACAAGGGACGTGCCATAATTTTCCTTACACGACTCTACCAGCATTTCTTAAAATCTTTGTTCATTTCCTTCTTTCCACAATAAATACAGAAATTACTAAAAACGGTCGATGAAAAAGCGCGAAACTTTGATTCAGAGTTTGTCGCGCGATATGACGAGTGCAAATCGATATTATTGCCACGAGCTATAAATGAATCATCACCAGTAGCTGCGGTACTACGACGGGATATGAGCAGCGTTGACTCGTCTCCTCTTGCTCCTCAATCTGGAACGGCACACAGAACATCCGAAAATTAATTGGCGTGGGCGTAGCCGATAACGGATGACGTTGCCACCGAACTGACAGTATATTTTACTTTGCGCCACTCCAGTGTGTCTGTTATTTCGCGGGCATTCTACTTGTCGCCCGGATATCGCGATTTACTTACTTCGGGTGCACTCCAACGATCACGAGTCCACTGCTAATGTGAAAGGACCCGCAAGCCCCAGGATCCACGAAGCAGAGATAGAAGCAATGATTAAGCGGCATGTAACTCCGCAAGAGGAGCGATTATCTGGTCTTCAAACCAATTGCAAACTTTCCAACAGCGCTAAAAGTCTCATCGATTGAGGAAGTAAGTAAATTCTGTGAAGAAAGAAATATCGATACGATACGTACTCATACATACTTTAAGGCCCTTTAACTGCAAATATTGGTCAAATTTTTATAGATATCTAGTAACTCGAGTAGTGATAGTTAATATTAACGTATTATTTTATAACAAGACGCAATTGATTCTTATTTTCGTATTAAAGTATTGCAATTATCTTGGTAAATAAATAATTTATCAACTTCATACATAAAGAATAATATACTTGAGACATCTTCTGATGTAAATCCATGAATTTTAAAATTCTTGCATAATTTGGATAAATTATAAAGCTCGGAATCGAAACCCTATTGAAAAACTACATCTACTTGTCTCCTTCTAATACTTCTATACTATTTTCTACATTTACAGCATTGTCACTTGTGCGTTTTTTATCATATTTTCAAATTTATTTAATTAGCCCTTAATAATAGTTTAAAATTAGTTTACTCTAGCAATATGATAGTTTCCTTCGATAACTTTTATATATAATTTTACGTTTAATACATGATATGGAGTTATTACTAATATCGACACTACGTATCAATAACAACATTTTTAGACTACAATATTATAATAATTTTCTATTCTTTAATATTTCTTAGTTAAACAAAAAGCAAATTAGCATCATATCTATCATTTTAAATCAAAATTTAGTGTTTGATTTTAAAAATATTTATAACTGAATAATAATCTTTCAATTCCTTTCTTTTAATTTTTCACGTTAAAGGCGTTATTGTAAAAGAAATACTATTAATTTCAGTAAAATTTTATGTATTTCTTTGTTAAAAATGCTATTAAATTATATCGCTCAACTAACGCTGTAAATAAATAATTATATTTGGCTATCATTAAAATAGTCCCAATAAAACTTTTCAGTTTGCTCTATTAGTTCATTTTGATTTTTGTTTTCAATAAAGATATTGAGAAAGGCCGGGGGAAGTAGAGAACTGTAATCTTCCTCTCCTGAGTAGCAAAGCCCAGTCATCGTCATGCTGCTACGTAACCGACGACACAAGTGTAGACTGTCGTGAAAAGAACGGATCGTATTTATATAAACCTAAATATTTATTAATTGGACCAATACTATAAACATTTTTACTCAAATAAAAATTCATTATTATTTAAGTATAAATGAAATTTTTCAGTATTTTTCGTTTTTTCCTTTGTACCCACTGTAGTCATTTGTCAGTTTTCTGTGACATACTCATTCTCCCATCTGAAGCTATCTAGCCTTACCTCGACTAGTAAATTCTACATTTAATAAAAAGATTAATCTATTAAAATAATGAGACTGAAGTTTTTAACGTTACAACTTCAACAAAAAATCAAATTTTTTATAACTCGAAATGTCTTTAAAAAACTCCATAAACCAAATAACTTAATATCAACAATAAAAAGATAAAACCCTAAAAACACCCCGAAAAGTAACCCTTATTAGAGAATGAAAAATTAACAAATTAAAACAACAATCGTTAACAATTACCAAAATAATAAAAAATAAATTTTATTACACATAGAAACTTATTATAAACAAATAGAAGTTGCGATGAGTACATGCAGAAGAATGCCTTGTACAATGTTCTATAAATACAATATTTATTAATAATTAAACAATAAAATTATAAAATTCTAGTTTTCAAGAATCAAGGATAGGAATAACAATTAAAAATCACAAGTAATTAGGAATATTGCGAAAAATATCCGCAAACAATACGTCCAATACGCTACCGATAAGAATATGCGTCTACCACATAATTGTTTAACGAAATCATGCTACCAGGATTCGACAACTTTTTATAGATGAATTCCGTTATAGATATAATAATCAACAAATAAACAGATTTTCAAGAAAAAATCAGATTCTTGTCATAGTTAAAACATTGTTTAATTGACTCTGTACGCATACGTAAATCGTATAGTGCAGCAGTTTATTGTTAATAAAAATAGCCCGAATAGCAACAGAATCAGAGATTCTTGTCATAGTTATCATCAACGTTAAACAAATATACCTCGTATGCATAGGCAATATATGTATTTTTATACCGCGACAGTTTATTGTTATTAATAGAAATTTCGGTTTATTTTAAATGTACTCAACTACTGTACTCAACTACAACTGCTCCTCTGCATTATTACCGACTTTCAATCACGTTATTATCTCTGTATACAACGACGTTTATTATCCGATTTTTTTCGAATGGAAAAACTCTTTCTTCCCTTTGAAAAATTACTTTTGAACCTTCTAAAATATTCGGTATTTTGTCAGACGATGATTTTTCTTTGAGCAGACCACCATTAATTTTCACATGAAATAGTTAGATTTATAAAAACTAAAATAACTATATGTATATGTACAGGTTGATTTTAATATGGTATCGTAACTATAGGCATTTAATTTTTTTGTTTCTAGATAAGAGATAATATTTAAAACTTTTTAAAAATATTATGTTTTATTTAATTATATGTTTTCTTGACCCATCAAAATTATGTCATTTATATAATTGATAGAAGATGTAATATCTCATTTTGTCAACAGAAAAAAGGCGAATGAGAGAGAGAAAGAGTGAGTGTGTGATAAAGAAATGTTTTTTCATATGTATATATTTTGAACTCAAATAGTATGTACATAATCTTAAAAACATAACGTTTCTTGGGATATGAAAATACAATTGCGTTTTAATTATTATAGTGAAATTATCATTATTTGTTATATTGTTATTGATTTGGGAATTTTTTGTTGATAATATATATATATATCATGTGATCCGATACAAAGAAATTTCCGAATCAAAAACTGCAAACAAGCGAATGCACATGTATTCACACATCTGCGCACATACGCATATACAATTGTACGTGACGGCCGTATTCCGTTAAGATCGTAACTCTACGATTTTGATGAGACGAAACGTAACTCCACGACTTTGCACATTACGTTTACAATATGTACGTATCAAATTACTATCCTACGAAAAATGAGAAAGATTAAAATAAACAATACAAATATAAACAATTTACCATCTCCTCTAGTATTCTGTCTCATTTAGTTAAAAAACATCACTTATTTTTTAATACTCTCTTTCACTCTTTCTCTCAATTTGTCAATATATTTTTCACTTTCTTTCTCATGTACACTTACTCAAATCATCAAATTTCTTCTAGATAGGTTTTTGAATTTGCAACATAAATATATGTCAGTATCTAATAAAAATTATAATCAAAATAAATATTTTAAAAATTAATCAATTAAATTCTTAATAGAGAAAAAACATAAACGATAAGTATTACGATATACTAGTCCTAATATCAGACAAAATTATTTCCTTAAGATAATAATTGTCAATGTCAAATCAAATCTATTATAAACAAATACGTATACACCGTTTAAACATATATGACATAAGCCAATGTACACTTATTTCAACGCTGTTGTTAACTATGAATCTCCGATTTTGTTGTTATTCGGATTATTTGTTCATTTTGATATGGCCAACGATATTCAATAATAAAAAGTTGTGGAATGCCTCGGAAATATATATTACTTAACAATAAACCGTCGCGGTATATGGTACACGTATGTCGTATGTTAAGTATTTCATTTTTTTCAACGGTGTTGTTAACTATGACGAGAATCTCTGATTTTGTTGCTATTCGAGTTATTTGTTCATTTTAATATGGCCAACGATATTCAATAATTAAAAGTTATGGAATGCCTTGGGAACACATTTTTATTAACAATTAACTGCTGCGCTATACGTATAATTAGCTAATACTATATAATTAGCTGGGTTAATTAGCCAACTTGTGAAATAACTTTTAGTATTGTAATGCAATTATTTCTGTTTAATTTTGACGTAAAATTTATGGGAAAAATTCAATATTAGAGAATAAAATTTTTTAAATTTATAAAGTTTAATAAATATGTATTGACTATAAATTTTAATCAGTCATCAAATATTTTAAATACTATACAAAATAAAATATAAAGTATTTATATCATGCTATAACTGTATCTTTAATTTTTATTATACATTACATATTTATACTAAATATTTTCATACGTTACTATATCTTAAATTGTTTATTAATATTTAAAGAAATAGGTAGGTATAAGAAGACAAAACACCAAGAGCTATATTATATTTTGTATTTTTCTTTATTTTAATATCTAATACCATTTATTCAATCTGTATTTGTTACATTGTGTAACTATACGTAACAATATATTAACAATTATAAATTACAGTTATTAAATATAATTTATTAAGTTGTATTACGAAATTATAAATATTATTTATTAAAAATGAAAACGATGAAATTAAAAAAATTTTTTAAGTACATGATGTTATGTAACTCTAATCAAATGTATACTTTATTCGGTGGATAAAATTAAAGAATATAAAAACATTTTTTATTAATATTAAACGTCATCAACTGAAAAATATAAAAAGTTTTATAGACTACAATTCAATGGCTAAAATTTAATATTTTGATGAAACCAGTTATATATAAATTTTTTTTATATATAATGTAAAAGAAAAATCCTAATGAATAAAAAAGCGATTCAATAAATATTTCCTGAAATATATCTGGGAGACCTAACTTATATTATTTTTGTTTTCCCATCACAATACATCGCATATCTTT
This sequence comes from Wiebesia pumilae, assembly GCA_018907045.1. Classification (NCBI taxonomy): domain Eukaryota; kingdom Metazoa; phylum Arthropoda; class Insecta; order Hymenoptera; family Agaonidae; genus Wiebesia; species Wiebesia pumilae. The sequence goes on from JACCHZ010000116.1 coordinate 10,857,498, forward strand.
TGCCATCTGTTAATTTAAGTTCATTTAATGTTCACCGGCATTCGTTACATACATATGTTGCACTTTATCTATGCATATTATAATTTGTAATAAGGTCGTTGCCGATAGTACAGATCACTGCAGGCATGCAATATCGTAAGTACAAGTAGTATGCGTTGCATACGTGTTCGTGCAGGACGTTGCGCATATTAAAAAAGAGAGGCAAAAACGAATACAGAATCTCATTTAAAACCCAATTGAAATTTGTGGTAATTGTGATTGGATTGCAAAAATATCTCGAAAAACATCGTTTTCGACTACATTAATAAAAGTGAGGTTATAATTTACACTATTCCCACTTTCCTCCACTAAAACGACATTCACATCTTGAAACTTTTATCGCACTCTTTATTTCTACGCAAGTCACGTAATATTCTAAAATCTTTAATATCCTGTACGATTTATAGCGTATATAGTGGAATTTTACGCGTTCTTTGAGACAACGACCATAATCTTCAAGTGATATCGCGCGCGTGCACACCTGGGCACTGGAATTGAAAAAAAAAACACGTAGCTCATTATTCCATTCTTTTACGGGTGTAGGTACGATAAAGAAATGTATGGTCTCGTCGCCGGTAATCCATATACCCGAGATTTTTGTCAAAAACGATGACTCGGGCAAATATCGTCGTCGGCTTGACTATTGCTACTAGTGCGTCCATGAGAATTGCCCCATCAAAGCTGTCACGATGAGTCGCCGAATAATTATTGCATTTCGAGGGTTCGTCAATATTGACGTATAACGAAGGAGAAAGAAATTACACCTGATTTGTTAAATATAAAGGTACTTTTGTTATTTTTATTGTTACTTTTGTATTTACAGTGCAAATAAGAGTAAATGCTGTGAAGAAGTAAAGAAATTTCAATTACGTTGTTCTAATTGTGATTTTGATTCGGGATAAGCGTTATTATTTTATAATACAAATGTACAATCTTTTATTGTTTTTCAAGGTTAGTGCCATTATTTTAAGCAAAATTTATATAAAAATATTTTATAAGCAAGTATGGATTCTGTCATTCAAGAAGAAGATCATAAAACCAAAGAGCAACCTGAAAACGTTCTTGATAAACCAGGTAAACATTCTACATTTATTAAGATTTATGTTTGCTAACGCTTTATATTTGTCATATTGAATAATCTACCTTAAAATTATTTACATAACCAATAAAATCTAAAAATATTTAACAGTTTACTTACAAATGAAAAAGTACAGTATGGTATTACATTTTCTTACAAAAGTTCTAAAAAATATATAACAATATTTATAAACCTATTAAAAAAACGATTTATAATTGTAGTTTAAATAATTTAATAATTTAAGCAACTATTATTTTTTTAGATGTATACGAAAAAGTAAGAAATTTAGAGGCAACTAATAATCAAATACGAGAAGAATTCGATATTCAAAGAGCAAAAATGAAAGAGTTATTTTTGCAAACTGAAGGTAATATCAGATCTTTCTTCAAAAACTGTTTTTATACAACATATTTTTAACTATTATTTGATATAGAAGATGCAAAGAAAAAAATAGAAGAAAATTTAAAACTACAAGAAGAAAATTCAAAATTACAACATGAACTAAATGAAATTAAAAGTCAATTAGTGATAATTAACATAAAATCACAAAATGACATTGATTTGGAGAAACGTAAAACAGAAGATGAAATTGCTTCTTTACAACAAATTATAACATCGACCGTTCAAGATTCTTCAACAGCAAGAAAAAAGTTAGAAAATAAAATTAGCAAACTTAAAGAAGAAAATAATAATTTAAGACTACAAATTATGCAAAATTCAATTCCTGATGGACCTCAAATTTCTTTATCAACAATGACAAAAACTCTGGCAAAAAAAGTAGCATCTCAATTAGGTGCTGATTCTTTGTCTCTTAGTTCTGAGAATGAAGATTGTTCTTTCAAAAATAAACGCCATGTATGCAATGAATTTATTTTTTATATACAAAAGTGTAATAAATGAAATTTATTTTCTTTAAATATAATTTTCTTTTATTATAGGCAGATGAAGACGCTGAAGTGTTACGTTCACTAGTTGTACCATTAGAAGAAGAAATAACAGCTTTAAAAGAAAAATTAAGAACAACAGATGATGAATTACAAAAATGTAAAGAAAAAGAAGAACAGTTACATAGTAGACAATTGAAAGTAAAAGATATGACTGATTCTTGGGAAAATACGTGTGATATGTGTTCTAATTATGAAGCTCAACTCCAAAGAATACAAATGGAAGCTAAAGATCTTAGAAAACAATTACAACAATTTGAACAAATTTTACAGAATCAAAAACAAGATTTAGTTAAAGAAGTAGAATTCCGAAAAGGAATGGAAGAGAAATGGAACGAAAAAAAAGAAGAACATAAAGCTGAAGTAGCTAATCTTACATCTACTGTAAAATTAGCAAAGCAAACTATAGATGAATTAAAACAACAATACAACTACACAAAGGAAAATGTCAAAAAAAAATTATCTCAGTTGACAAGGGAAAGAGAACTGGTGCAAAAACATTTAGAAGAGTAAGTAATAATAAATTAAACAAAAATTAATACTCAAAATAAAACATTTGCTGAATGTCTTAAATTAATGTGAAATGCCTTCACTTTATTAATGTCAAAATCATATTTATCAAAAAATTTGTTTGTATTATAATAAGTATTTGATTTTTATTTTTAAAAATATGTAAAGATTTTAAGTTATTTTAATGAATACAATCAAATTTTACTAAAATGTTTGAAATACAATATTTTTCTATTTTTTTTAAGGAATTCCAAAAATTTTAAATAATAGCTACTCATTTTATCAACAATTTTTTAAATTATTGGAATTTATAGTTTATTTTAACTCGTGTTATAATGTAATTTCAGATTTGTGTATATTAATTTCAAATAAAAAAACATTTAATTATTACAGACTTCAGCAACAAAATGAGTATCTGATGGGCAAATTCAGTAAACACTCAGAACATTATCAGTATGAGCATATAAATATGCCAAATAATGTTGAGGAATTACACCTCAGTATTCTTAAAATTCGCGAAGAATTAATAGTCGCAACTATTGCAAAGGAAGAAACTGAAAGGAAGTCCAGATCTCTTGAATGTGAGCTTGAATTATTACATGACCAAGTAGAACAGGATAATCACGAAAAAAAGAAAAAAGAATCAGAACTTCAGAGTATGGTAGAAAATGCATCTAAGGCAGATTTAGTTATAGCAGAATTAAAACAGCAAATAACAAACTTACAGCAAGAATTAAATACAGGTGAACAAACACAAAAAGATTTTGTTCGACTAACTCAGTCATTGCAGGTATTAACCTTTATTAATAATCATGTTTGAAGCTTCAAAAATAAATATTAAAAGTTATAACATTTTTTTTTATAAGGTTCAACTTCAAAAAATCAGGGATTCTGAAAAAGAAGTCAGATGGCAATTTGAAGATGATGTCGATGAATGCCCAACGTGTCATACATCTTTCACATTAGCTAAAAAGAAAGAAAAGGTAACTCTTTTTTATTATTGCATTAGATATCATTCAAATAACATATTAAACATTTTTGTTTAATAATAAAATAACAAAAAATTTTTGAAGTTAATTTTTATATTATCTTAAAGTAATCATTTTATGAAAATTAAAAATATATTTTATAATATGCAGGTGCATTGTCGACATTGCGGTCAAATTTTCTGTCAGTCGTGCCTAAATAATATTGTGAAAAGTGGACCAAAACAAAGGCCATCAAAAGTTTGTAACGTATGCCATACACTGTTGGTGCAAGAAACTGCTCCATATTTTAGCCGGGATCCTCCATAAATCCATTATGAAACAACTAAAGAAGTGATTAACATAGCTAACAAATAAAGTGCAATATAATTTCGAGAAGCTACATCAAATAATAATTTAAAAGAAATCTTGTACAAATAAGTTATTTTCACACACAAAACATCACATTCTTTTCAAATTATTTTTAAAAAATTATTGGATTTTAGGAAAATATATGAAAAAAAGATTAACAAAATTAATTTAAATTTTATTTAAACATTTTTCATAATGATTTTTAACAAATGTGGGAAGAAAATAATAGTATTAAATCGACAATTTAACAAAATATAATAGAATAATTCGTAAATATTTATTTTTCATATATTTTCATAATTATTATTTTGAATATTCTTCTAAATTTGTACAGTAAATAATCGAATTGCGTACGTTTCGGATAAAAAAAGAATATATCTGCAACTTCGTAGAAATAAAAAATAAATATGTTTATTCTTATTGTAAAACAGACTAAAGTGATAAAAAGGAGTAATCATCAAGTATCTTGTAAATATGAGACTATACTAATTAAAGTTTAATGTCGTTTGAAAGATTAAAGCTTTTAAATGTATGTTTTTAGCATTATTTATTTTGCCTTGCAGGTCAGTGGAACCAATCTACCTTAAGGTAAAATTTAAAACTAAAAAGTTAAGAGTAAATATAACCGAAATATGATATTTATGATGTTAAATATGTAAAAGAGATTATAAATATCATAATTAAAACATGGAATTTATTGGATGAAATATACAAAATTTTGCATTTCCACATCACAGTCCCAATTGTCACAGTAAATCCTTGTATTTTATAATAGAATTTAATGAAAATTATAAAAAGAAATCTATATGCACATTCATTGTGACTTTCAAATATTTATTTAGATATGAAAGTTTGGTTTCAACGTAAAACAAAAATTACTTATAAGTGTAATAAACGCTACAGCATGCCACGCAATTATTGCGTTATATTAAATTATAAACATATATTTAAAAATTAATATATGTACATACAAATAACATTAAATTTAAGGTATAAGTTTAAGTGTGAAGATTCTGGTCTATCAACTTTAGAATTTTGAGCAAATTAAGAAGTTAACAATTCTTTTTATAAAATGAGACACGTGTAAGATATATAGAACAAATTTTTTTTCTTTATTTTAAAAGTATAAAATTGTGTTTCGTCAAAAAATAATATTTTTACAGAAATAATAAAAATGAGCTCTATAATCTAACACAAGACTTCAAATTTGTAAAAAATATTTTTATGATAATGTTAACTTAATTTGCTTAAAATCATATTGAATTTTATAACCATAAAACAGGATTTTGCACACTAAAAATTACCGATTTATTATTATGCTTACAAATAAGTCATAAGTAATGTACTTTGATATTATTAATATAATTTCTGACATATCTTCTCATATTACTTTCAATTTAGGTAGTTCACATTTTAACAATCTCTCTTAATATCTAAAAAATGATAATATTTACTACAGATTTTATGCTTTTTTAATGTGCACATGAATATGTGAATCACCCAAATAAAAATTAAAAATTACAATGATAATACTACTTCATTGAGTATCAAAATTGATTATTCAGATACGTACAACTATAATGTATACAAATAAAATAACATTTTTATTTGTAAATTTTAACAAACTAAAACGTTGAGTGTTTCGAACGACTATGAATTTAATCCCTCAACAATTTTCTATATTCTGCCCAAAAGTTTAATTTTATGACAATACGAAATTCGTAGTATGTCTGATTTTAAGCATTTCAACTGGCAAATTTTGTTTTTCTTTAAAAAACTGATCTGCTTGTCATTATATTACATTGAAAAGAACGCATTTATTACATCTTCTAGTGGCTGAGGACATTTTTGATCAATTGGTGGTTCTTCTAATTCGGCATGCTTGTACCTCAGTTCTTTCCAGTGATTTAATGCATCCATGAACTCCAAATATTTGTCATGTTCTTCAAGTTTTGTATAAACATGTAGCAAACCTCTATAATCATATTCTAAACCACTATAGCTTCTGCCAAATAACTTGAGACCTACAAAGTAAAAATTTCAATTATAGCTGATAGTAATTTATATAAATTAATTTGTAAGCTAAATCCTTAATCAATTTATCGTATCAATTTACAGTTTGATATAATTATTAACATACCTTTAAGAATTAACTAAATATATTTATTAATAAATGTAAGAATGTTATTAATTGTATAATTTTAATATTTACTTATATGAATGCTTCGATAATACAGTTCTTCAGCATCCCTGTATCGATTCATATGAAAATTATAAAGTGACGCTAAATGTCCTATACTTAAACCAACTTCATAATCATCAGGACCTAATAACTCCTCTTTGATTTCAATAGCTTTAAGATGCATTGCTTCAGAATCCTACAAAGTAAAATTTTCTATATTGTAATGTGTTTACATGAAATAATACATATAAGTTTTTAAATTAATCTAACCTGAAATCTTCTCATGCTTTGGTATAGTCTCCCTAGATTTCCATAGTGTTTGGCAGTTTGCACATTCCGTTCTCCAAATGCAGTCTTTGCTAACTGTAAGGCAGACAAGTGAAGAGATTCCGATTTGAATAATAAATTTTGCTCTGTCCCAGGTGTTGGCGCATTATCCAATGCAATTTCTTCTAAAATAAGTGCTTTCACCCTTTTGACACTGGCTAGCATTAAATGCTCAGCAGGTAGTAACTTTTCCATAATCTCAATTGCTTTGTTAGCATGATCACTGTTGTAATTAAATTAAATAAAATATGTGTAATAATTTTGTTATTATACAATTAATTCTATCAGTTGCATTTTATAAATTTGGTAAAACTTATTATATTTTATAATAATTTATAAATAAAATCTAAAAATTAGAGGACAGTATAATTTAACAAGATATCTTATAATCAATTATACTGTAGTATTTTTTATTTTATTTACAAATAAAAAATTTGCTTTATATAAATTGAGCAAATACAAACAGTGAAAATTAGTTATAAATATGAATACAAGAGGTAAACCTTTGTATTATGAATAAAAATAGAAATAATTCTTTCTTATTAATTCTTTTATATTTTGTATATACCTTGCTAGGTGAAATGTTCCAGAGCTATATTCCTGTACATAAAGTGCATATGCTAAATCCTCATGGGCTATTGCTATATGAAGATTGTATTTACTGAATATTGCCTTCCTTATATTCAATGCAAACTGAAAAAAATATTTTTTTTTTTAATATAATTTAAATAAAAATTGTTCTTAATATTTATTAATAAAAATATTTTTACCTCATAAACGGAAACACTATTAACAATACTGTCTGAATTTAACAGATAAAAACCATAGTCAATAAGAACATCACTATATTTTGGATGATCTGTATCAAATATTTCTCTTGCAAGATACACTGCTTGTTTAATTAATAAACCTGCTTTTTTAAATTCTCTTTTTGCTACGCAAGATTTAGCGGCTTGACGAAGAACATTAATGATAATTCGTCCTGGAAGAGTTGGCTTTAATTGTTTTAACGCTTCTACACTCCATCTGAAAAGTAAATAGCCAATGAATGATTTTCTATAAATTATTATCACTTTATTATTTATAGTAAATTATTCATTACTTATATGCTTGATCATATTCACTTCTAATAAAAAAAAGAACACCAAATTCTGCATAGAGGGCAGCATGATTTGTATTTGTATAACCAACATTTTTAAGTTTTTCAATTGTTTGTAAAGAAAGCTCGTGCGTTTCAGCTGCTCCATTAAAAGCACAATATGCAGATTGAGCACGAAGCAATCTGTTGAAAAAGGAGAAATTTTTTAATTAATGACATTATTAATATTTATTGCCTTAAGAAAGATTAAAAACTGATGACTGAATCATTTTGAAATATTTTAAATAGTATGAAAGTAGTTTAATAAATTTTTTTGTAAACCACACGCACATGAGATGCATGATAAAAAATAACGGCAAAATTTCATCACCTATAAAAATGTTTGACTCCTCATTAACATTACATATGCGCACATATAATAGATGCATATACTTATAGTAAATTGGCAGAAAATGTGAATATTACTATATTTGTGCATGTAATTACATATATCGTTCATAAGAAATTATGTAGACTCCATTATTAAGTTTTATAAAGAATTTCAATTTTTTCAGTTGCTTTTAAAAAAATTAATTCTTTACTAATTCTTCTAATTGATATTTTAAGAAAATAATCGAAACAAAACTTAAAAGAAGAAATATAATTTTTTTCTAATAATTGTATGTAAAGTAATAAATTTATATTCATAAAGTACCACATTTAAAACGAATACATGATCAGAATACATTTTAAAATACTAGAAATATGGATATAAGAATATTAAGAAATAGACTGTAATCAAAATTAATGTCTTAAAAAAATCTTGGGAAAGTTTTTAATCAATTTACTTACTTGTGACAACAGTCTAAGGTGCGACACCAGCTATCAGGATTTTGTGGGCCTGAGATGCAGATATTTTTACATGCTACTAAAACTTTTTCACTCTCTAAATACCAGCCTGCATCACTTAGGAAGCTTCCAAGACATAGACCTAAATTAACAATTTTTTCTTGTGCAGCTGAATTTTCTTTATTGCTGAAACAGCAAATATTGTAACTAATAGCTAATTCATTTCCAACTTTTGTTCCATGGTCTATTAAAGCCTATTTACAAAAAATAAAAAGAATTCATTTTTATATTTTATACTTAATACATCACAAATATTGAAAATATTTGTAATGCATAAACACAAAGTTACATAATTTGAATTATATATATAAAATGATTACCTGAAAGCTTTTAAGTAAATGTATACGTCTGTTTGTTACTTTGAGCATACGTGAAAACTTGTTGAGATCTATTAATTCCAGACCAAGAAGACATAATTTTTTATCTTGGTATAGCTAAAAATAAATTTTGAATAATTAAACAAGGATTTACTTTAATCATTTTGTAGAAAATTTTATAATAGTCTTTTCTTTAACAAGTATTACTATTTCATTTTATTATATGCATACAACTAAATATTAATCACTGAAAATAGTATTACATGCATCAAATAATCTCATTTCATTTTGCTTCTTTCTGTTCTGATTCCATCTTAAAACTGATAATAAATGGTAAACAAGCTTACTTTTCTAAAATGTGTTGTTTGTCTTCTTTTCATATGTAATTGAATTTGCATTAGTACGTTTTTAGTATTTATCTGTTTTAATCTAGAAAAACATTCTTACTCTTATACACTATTTACAAATACTCTCATTTAGCGACAAACAATAATATAAACCTAATGTTTTTTCATTGTACTTAACAAATATATTACATTATTCAATGCAGTGGAAAATTATGAAACAAATTAGCAATGGTAGAATAATACAATTAAATGTGACAAAATTTTGCAGTAATAAATAAATTAATTGGAATTATATTTTAATATAACGAACTAATAATCCAAATATTGAAAAAACACTTTAAGTACAAAATTAATAATTGAACAAAACTTACTCTATTTTTATGTTTTTCTACACTTATTAAAATAAAATATTTTATTTTATCGAATCTCAAAATATTTTAAGTTTTAACATCAATATTATAGGTTTGTAACATAATACAAAAGTTAATTTAATTTAAAACAGATGTAACATATTATCATTTGTAAATTAAGAGCTAAAGTATAGTATTAAAAAGTTTTAAATTTCAATGAAGAATACTAAAGATAGGAATGTAACATTATAATTTTAATTTTATTATAAAAGACTAAAGTATGACAAAATTATATTAAGATGAATAGTTGCATGCTTAGTGTGGTTAAATTTATAAAAATTTTTAATTAATCTTTTTCTTTTTTTTATTAATATATGAAATAAATTTACATAATATATTTATATATATATATTTTTTAAGTTCTGAAAAAATGTAAGAAATATTAAATAACAAGATTTTTGTAACAGCGATTTATGATTGAAATTTGTATTTATAAGATAGTAAATAATCCTTTGACATAAATATTAAAAAAAAAACATACTTTTGTTTTCATTTGCATTTTAAATTACTACATTAATAACATTAAAACTCATTACAAGAATATAATTGACCAGTGCATGAAAAAATAAATTTAAAATTTTTAAAAAGTATTTTTATGACAAATATTTTATTAGAAGTATATTGATCGAAGCAATTCAAGTAAAATATTTAAAATAAATTTGACTATGTTTACAAATATTTAGTATAATTTAATTATAAAGTTGTACAATAAAATAATTTTGCAAGAATAAAAAGAAATTTAGCTATTGAAGAGAGCATTGTTAAATCAAAAGCAATGAATACCAAATTGAAGAATACATTATTAATTTTTACTTAACTCTTAAACATTTAATCTCTAAATCAATGTCAAACATATTTTATTTGCTCTGAACAATAGTTGGTCAATGAAACTTAACAAAAACAATTTTTACCAACTCATGATTAGATAATAAAGTGAATATATTAAAGAATGTATTAAAATATGATTTGTAATTTCATTGTCTTATGGTCATCAAATACAAGAAAAGTAAACAAATGGTCATATTAAAACTGTAATCGAACAAGGGATTAAGTAATATAAATCCTGAATAAAAAATATTCGAGTCTAAATAACATTAAATTATAAAAAAAAACACGTTTGAAGAAAAGAAAGTTATATTTTCCATCCCTCTCGCTCGCTTCGAAACAGTGTCTGTAATTGCAAAGGAGTGAAGAAGATAGCATCATAACGAGCTACGACTAGGTATCATAACGTCGCAACGACGACAATGACGACGACATGAAGGAAAATGACAACGTTGATGAGACGGCGTCATTAACGACAAAAATGTTTGTTTGACATTCAAAAGAAAAATTGAATAATTAAAAGAAAAGAAGAATCACCTGATAATATAAATCGAAAAGTACGCTTTCGGGCAAAAAATTAAGGTACTTCTTATAGGCAAGGAATTGCTCGGCAACCGCCGACACACTGAACTCGTAGAGGCTCTTCGTGGTGATGTTCTTGGAGTCGAGAGCTTCGGCCATTTTCCGCGACTGCAAGTCACCTACGCACACTCGCATGCACACACGAGCTTGCTCGTCTGCGAGGCTCTCGTTCTTTTTTCAGGGCCAACGATTATGCACCTCAGGGCATCAAATTTATCGGGCCTCTCAATGGTCTCTTCCTTCCGTACCCTCACCCGTACAATTTTTTTCCTCGTAATGAGGAGGTTATATATACAAACACGTACACACAAAAGCACAACGAGCTACTGCAATCAGACAGCGGCTGACGGATGACATGCACGCGCACTTCTTCTCGCTCTTTCTTCCATTTACACAGTGCACGCACACGCCACTCAACACGACTGCTGCTGCTCTCTGTATACGTTACCACGGCTTCTTTTGGCGCATATGTCCGATTGTACTACGGCAAATACAACTCATATATAGTTCTTTGGCATTATCGGCAATAGCACTTGCTCGCTCGCTCTCTCGTTCGTACTTGGCCGTTTTTCTTTTTATTTTACGACGAGCATCGACAATGGATGTCTAATTTTTCATGCGCAACCATTGGCTGAACTCATGCGCCATGCGCTCGTTACCAAGCGCCATATACGAGTTCATTGCAATAAACGGCAGAAATTGTAAGAAATGAATATTGAAGATATTCATTTATAACAAGAAAAAAATTAATAAATAATTAAACAGCGTTATTCGTGTAATCTTAAAGAAAATGAGACAAATATATTATATTAAGAACATAAAAATAGGTAGAAGTTATTTTATTTTTAAACAAGCCCTTGTCGTTTATCAAATACTACTTAAACTATGTATTAAAAATTAAACTATTAATTAATAAAATATAATCGACTATAAATATGATGCAGATCTTACATAATAGCAATTAAAAAGCACTGAAAAAATTTTTTCATTTACTTTAGATCTGAGGAATATGGAAACGAAAATTATTAAATTTAGAAAACTATCATGAAATGTAATCAAAAGGCTTTAGCAGTCATGTTTATATAGTAAATTACATTGACGTGAATGTAACCAAAAATAAAAAACAATTATTTAATTTGTAAGGTAATCTACAAGTCGCAGCATATACGTTTATTCGTAGTTTTGTTTCTATTCAATGTTTTGGAAAATTACGTCTTTAAGGGAATTAATTTAAAAGTATCTGAACGTGTTAAAAGTTAAAAGAATTCAAACTAAAAGTAATTAAAACATTTAATTTGTGTAAAAAGACAACTAGATTTTAGAAAAATATGTAATTACTACTAAATAAAAAACTCTAGTATTAGTACACTTATTGTTTTATTTTTAAATGTGTGTAATTATGAATGACAGAATTGAAATATGTATAAAAATTATTGATATTCTAAAATAGAAATGGAGTACAGATGCATTTATTAATTTGTAGAATATTGTAAAGCTTCCTAATTTGGTTTTTCTGAATTAATTTTCGTTTCTCATTTTTAATAAATTTATATCTCTCTAAATTACGACACAGTATTGCGCTTTTATCATTGATTTTTCCAAATAAAATTTTGAAAAAAATTATTCATTTCAGTCAGTATATAAGCGGATCCCTTTGAATTGCATGCCTATAAAAAAGTTTCAAGAATCTATCTTTCATAACAGCATTTACAGGACTCGTACTTAAAGAATATTTTGTTGTGCTAAATAGGATGATTGCGTTTTTTTCTACTAGTGAAAATTTTTTATAATCATCTGTAGTTATAATCCATAGAAAATGTGTTTTGCAGTAGGTTTTTTTTCCACATTATCTTAAGTTTAAAGTATAGCCTGAACACTTAACATTTTTTGAATATAGAATGTACTTCAAAACCTTAGCTCTTCTAGGTGTAATATAAGAGAAAGATCAATTACATGGTTGGAAAATAACACATGGACATTGGTTTAAAATATTTTCAAATACAATATCATAAAAAAAATTTTCTAACTAAATTACTTACTATTTTTAGCACAATTTCTAACTATATTTTATCGAGCTCTATATGATCAAGTTTAAGAAGTATAGTGATAATTTTCTTAACTTTTTATAATGTTAAGAAAAAAATTTATTATATTTTAATTAATTACAGATACAATTACTTTTATAAAAGCTTAACTGAATTATTAAAAGACATTTTTATTCTTTTTGATTTGCTTATGACTTTATGCAATATAAAATTTTGATTTCTTTCTTACCAATTTATTTTTTATTTTTCAAGTTAAGGGAAAAGAAAATAAAATAAACATAGTATTATTGTCAATCTGAATATGCAATATGAATAAAAGGATTTCCTAAAATGTCAGCATTTTCTAGTAAATATATCTGTAAATATTCATATTTTAGATGTAGGTGTTATGAAAATTGAAGCATAATGGATATCAGAATTTCAAGTTCATCATATTTTCATATTTCGAGATGGTTATACTGTGCGAACATTTTTTATTTTTCTTCATAATTTCACTGATCAATCATACTTTCTAGTCATATAGAAACTCAGAGCAAACTTTAAAAAAAAAAAACAATTATATATAGAAAACCATATCTATTAACTGATATGGTTAATGAATAATCCTTTCAATTATAGTCATTATTAAGTCAATAACTTGATCTACTTATAGAGAGGGTGAAGTCGAAGTAATCTTTTTAACATAATTGATTTTATCAAGGTTATAAATTCCTAAAAATATTTTCTATACAGGGAATCAGAGAAAAACCAAAGCTTAAAAAGAGATTACAAAGAAGAGGATTATTTTAATAATAAATCGATTATTTTTTTATCTAATCCAATAGATTTCGTATTGGAAGATAAGATATCAAGACATTTTAATGTTGTTGGTGCATAAATGAAAGGAGATAAAAAGCATTTTAAATGTATCATTTCATTGTCATTTATACTTCATAACATTTAAATAATTATTATCGTTATTATCTGGCTAAAATCAGACAAGTCCAAATTCTGTTATAGGATTTATAAAACAATATTTTGCGTATAAATTACGTTTTGATTTTATCAATAAATATTGAAATGTATAAATATGAAATACTGCATAATAAATATAACATATTTTTTTAGAAAAACTTTTTATAAGTTTTATGATGAAAATATGTCTTTGGTAAAAATACATTAGATAAAACTTATTTATATGAAAATAAGACTTATCTGATGCATCACCTAGCTTATAGTATTCAAGAATACGATTATGCTTTGATTACGATTTGCTAAAACATCAAGTGTATGATTGTTTTATAATCGATAATGATGTGTTGTCTGTTACAGATATAAATATAATAATTTATTATAAATGTGTTATTAATAATCGAATAATTATGAAAGAACATTTTTTTACATTTGCTTGATATAGATTGTATTACAGTAGTCAAATTTACAAAACCTAGTTTGATTTAACTAGTAAAATCATTTGCTTTTAAGAGTATTACTCTTCCATTTTAAGTTTACTGGAATACTTTACTATTTTCAATCTATATTTAGAATTCATTATTATATACAATATTTAATACCACACAATAAGTTATATAAAATATTTGTAATGCATAAACAAGAAATAATATGAAAACGATTACCTGAAAGCCTTTAAATAAATGTACACGTCAGTTTGTTACTTTGAACATACGTGAAAACTTGTTGAGATCTATTAATTCCAGACCAAGAAGACATAATTTTTTATCTTGGTATAGCTAAAAATAAATTTTGAATAATTAAACAAGGATTTACTTTAATCATTTTGTAGAAAATTTTATAATAGTCTTTTCTTTAACAAGTATTACTATTTCATTTTATTATATGCATACAACTAAATATTAATCACTGAAAATAGTATTACATGCATCAAATAATCTCATTTCATTTTGCTTCTTTCTGTTCTGATTCCATCTTAAAACTGATAATAAATGGTAAACAAGCTTACTTTTCTAAAATGTGTTGTTTGTCTTCTTTTCATATGTAATTGAATTTGCATTAGTACGTTTTTAGTATTTATCTGTTTTAATCTAGAAAAACATTCTTACTCTTATACACTATTTACAAATACTCTCATTTAGCGACAAACAATAATATAAACCTAATGTTTTTTCATTGTACTTAACAAATATATTACATTATTCAATGCAGTGGAAAATTATGAAACAAATTAGCAATGGTAGAATAATACATTAAATGTGACAAAATGTTTCAGAGATAAATAAATTAATTCGTATATATCGTTTATATAATGGTATATGTATTAAATTAATACATCAATTTTATTTTGAGTCTACTATTAAACTTTACTATTTTCGATAGAGAATATCAGATGCATATAATAAAAAAAAAGATATTGTACATTTTACGAGATATGTAACATATACCGCTATTGTCATTTTTTATTACAGAACTACTAAAATTTATTTATTATAGTTAACCTTCTATTTTCTAATTGCTAACCATGTTAACAATGCTAACAAATATCACGAGTTTTACCTTACATATAAAAAATAAAAGAAGCAAATTGTTCTGTTCCTTATTTGTGAATATCTATTTAATAAAAATTAAAATATATTTTTTGTTCAATATTACTAAAACCATATTTAGTCATTTAAAATAATAGGAACTTAATATAATTAGATATTAAATTTCGTCTTATTTTTCAAGGAATACTTAGAAAAAACTGTATTCCTAAACATAATAAAAAATAATATGAAGTAATTTATGTAAAATATAATATTATAAAAAATATCTTTCTAATATTCTTGAATAAAAATTAATTTGAATTTGAGAATTTTGTAAGTAATTCATTAATTATAACGTTTTTATTAATTTGTTTATATTATTTTCCGAAATTATGTAAGCTACATGTACGATATATTAAAAATTCGTCACTTTCCAAAGAAAATTTACATCCCATTTACGTAAATTCATATTTATTCGCTTAATTCTTTATTCCTATGATTCTTATTGCAAATATAGAAAAAAAATAGATTGACAATTTTGAAAGATTTAAAACATTTATAAAGACCTTGATGATCTTTGCTTTCATACCAGTACCGTTACAATGAATAATCTAAAAGATTATTAGATTGTAGAAACATTTTTTGTTATATTTATTCATTTTACTAAAATAATTTATAGTAAAATTAATAATTTGATTTAATGTGTATACTGGATGTTTGAAAATGTTTGGATATAGTTCTATATTATATTTGTATAATAAAATATTTATATTTAATTCCTTTTTAACTACAAATAATTTTAATACTTATTTAATTTATTTTATTTAAATTACTAAATTATAATTATAAAATATTCATAGTAAATTATATTTAAATGAAGTTGTACGATAGTCGAATTAATTAGATCAGCTGAAGTTACCTCCAACTGTCAAGCCAAACTCGCGGCTTTTCGGTGCAGCCGCGAGGATGAAAATGCGTTCCTGAAACAGATAAAAATATCACTCATTATAAAAGGATGGAAAATCAGGAAAACGGCGATCCAAAAGGTAGGAATTTACTCTTTTAAACAACTTCATAATTTAAATTAAGTTAATATTTAGTATGCATATATCGACATTCTCAACTTTTAGCATTATGCTCATAAACATTACGTTAAAATCTATTTTAATGATAAGATGGAATTGATATTACATGAAGTATTTGTCTTATTAATTATTAATAATTAATTATTCATGTTATTTAAGAATATTAATTTATATATATGTTTTTCACATTCGAATAAAAATAATATATTGTATACAAGCTAATTTTCATCAAATTCATATTAGTTATTACTGTTTTATTTGTTGCACTTACGTTATAGCTTTACAAGTGCAAAAATATTGATTTTTTCGTTACCAATATTTTATATAGAAAAATACCCTGATTGTACCCTGTCTAAGAGAGTTTATAGAAAATATAAAAAATGAAAATGAATTTTAACGACAATAGAGAAAAACATAAATGAATATGAAATATAATTTGCACATATTTTCTAAATAATTTTTATTTCGGATACATCAGGATAATAGAAATTATATACTTATACTACATCACTATTTAATCGTTATTAAGATATAATAAGAATGTAAAAAGTAATAAACGATTCAAATGCTTAATAAGCATACAAAATTCACTGTAGTATATTAAATAAAAATCGAAGCTCAAATTAGTAGATATTACATAAAAAATTCAAATCTAGCATTTTGTTGAAATATTTTGTTAAAACAGAGTGATTGTCTATTGATATTTTTCTTGTGATTTAATTATTAATTCTTTTCGCTTTAAATACTCTCTTCAATAATATTTGAATAATTTTATCAAAAAATTTCGATGATACATGCTGAGCAATTATTTAATACATTTGGCTTAATTATTAGCTGCTTTTTGTGTATTGTGTAAAAAGATGATTTAAATTTTTTCAGGGACTATGTTTTCATCAATATGTATCAGATAATGTTTTAAAATTGTCTAAATATATCAACAGTATAAATTTTAATATTTTTCATTATGCTAGAACCTTTAGAATTATTTTAATCAATTTTAAGTCGTTTAATTATGTTTGATAATAATTTTGAAAATAATTCTAAAATAAATTAATTGTATTTGTTGTACTTTGATCAGTTTGCCAGAACACAGTTCCAATAAAATATTTTTCAACTGCACTTCAAGAATTTGTAATGAAACCTATAAGTTCAGTATTAAGCTTTTTTATCACTAATATAAACAATTTTGTTGCTAATAAACTCAAGAAATGCAATAGAAAAGTGAAGTTAAACAGTATTTCATTGGACAATAGTAAATGTTATCTTTAGAAACATTTGATAAATGTGTTATGTTCATAACTCTATTATTTAAAAATGATCTGTTAAAATAATAATGAACTTGTAAAAACCCTTTCAGAGTGCCAGAACGAAACGATCGTTGAGTCTTCCACGTGTCTGGATAAGTCTCAGGAACAGCAGCAACAGCAGCAGTTAACGTGCTGGTTATACGTATCACGCACCTGTGGCTTCGATCAGCAGCAACAGCTGGAAGTGGGTCAGAACTACGGCTGCGATGGACTGCCTAGGGCGAGTCTCGAGGAAGCGATTCGTGCCGTCGAGCCAGCGGGATCCTGGCATGTGTCTGAAACTCATTGTGGCCTGATAGCTGGTTTTGCGCGAGAGGCTGACGCCGATAAACTCCTGCAACGCGGAGATCTCGCAAGGATCTTCGAGACAGCCGTTCAGGTTCAGATGTGCTATCAATTCTCGCGTAAACGATTGAGTCGTAGGAGCGTCAACGTTTTCTTCGTCGTTTCACATTTTAGGATAACATGAGGAATAAGATAATTAGTTTAATACATATTATGTAATAATAGGATATGGTAATTGAAATTTAATTAACTGTATAAAGTATTGCTAGAGACACTTCCAGTTTGGAATTTAAAAAACGAAATGTTCCAAATATTTTCATATTTGGTTAGCGCATTTTTTGTCAGGTATTTTTATTTCCTATGGTCAATAAATATAGCCCATCTAACTAATAACAACTTTTCATAAGGCAAACTTTGTAATTTTTGTGATTTTCTGCTTATAACATTGTAAGAATTCGTTTTGTGTCTTACGAATCAAAAAAACGAGTTCGCATTTATATGTTGTACTTGGGCTCGGTAATATACAAATATTTTGTAATATACAAATATTTCTAGATATTACAAAAATATTTAATCAATTTGATCTTAAAACCTTTATTATTCCGTCTCAGTTACATAATAGCATTAGTTTATTTTCATATATTTTTTTTACATAAAATAGCTTTACGTATTAGTTAAAAATTTAAATAAATAAGTTATTCCACATCTTTCGTTTCACAAGCTTTTTTGCTATCTATCTTCAGTTATTATATATAGTAAAGCTACTATATATAGTAAAAAATTACACATTAATGTACGGTTAAAATAAAAAACTATTAATAATTAACATAATTCAGATAATAATTGTAACCGAGATTGTTTTTTATGTCTATGAAACTACTACTTAAATATGTTCCTCACATTGATTTATACGATTGTCAATAGACCAAAAATCTGTCGGAATAGAAATAAGCCGTTGTTTGAGAAAGAAATCGAATCTATTTTTTGTATAACTATAGATTAAAAAATTGCATTATTGTAATTAAAAATTATAATATCACGAATAAATCTATTTAAAGTTATATTTTTCCTTGAGAGCTTAATTTACATTTTTAAACATTCATTTGAAAAAGAATATTTAATTACGTATGTGTAAATATTTATTATATATATTAAATAAATTATAGACTTCGGTTTCTGAAACTTAAGTATCATACATTGGAAATATTTTTTTATGAACTAAAATATTCAAAGTACATTTTGAAATAACTTATTTCTTTTACTATTATCGTCTCTTATAATTAATAATATTTTCATTATAAATGTTATTCGTTTAATTCAAAGATATAGTATTAATGTAATATCTAAGGTAGGAATAGACCATATTTCTGCAAATTAGCATTACGCATGATAACTCATCAGTAAATTACCGAATTAAAGAGAATTACACAAATTTGTATAAATTAACATTTTCTCTAATAAATAACTTTTTAATTAACAAATTTCAAGCATTTTAAAACATATAAAAATATAAAGTAATCATTTACTAACGTTAGTAAGAGATAATAATATATCTATCATTAGATGGTCATACAATGGTAGCATAATTCAAGCTTAAATATAATAAAATATTTGAATAAATGAAACAAAGTATCAAATGATAAAAATTATAAATTAAATTGATTTGAAAAATTCATTACAAAAAACCTATCGATTTCATTGTAATCATCATATAAATATTTCAAATAAATTATGTATGCGAATACCATAAATTTTATTTAACGTCTGAAATGTTATTAAAAGTATGCTTAACGATAAATAACTATTTAAGAAACTATATTGAATCAATTTTTAATATTGCTATAAAAAAATAATTTCTTTTTATTAATTAGTTTTTTAATTAATTTTTAATTAATTAATTTTAATTAATTAATTTTAATTAATTTTTTCATCAGATGTAATTCATCTTTTCATCTTTATTAATTTTATAATGTTTCAGAAAGTAATTTTATATGCATTAATGTTTCTATAACGAATATTTATATTTATTTCTTAATTAATAATATAATTATTTCATAAAATGATATTAACGTAAGAACAAAAAAAAATGAATTGGAATATTGTTTACATTTGAACTAAACTATGAATCATGTTACTACAAAATAAATAGCAATTTCTTTTTTTATTTTTTATTTTTTATTTTTTATAATAGAATCTTAATTAATGAGACTTATTTAAAAACAAAATATTTCTTAAAGCTTATTTTATTAAAAGAAGATCGAAATTTATACTACTTAACTTGAATATAAGAAAATGTAATTTAAAAAAATTTGGCTAAAAAAATGACTTAAATTTTAAAAGTAAAACCACCAATACATGTAAGTTAAATTTCAGGTGGCTCGATTTTGCGATCGAGACTCTCGATATCGGCAAGCACTTTTGTTACGTGATGTGCCATGGGCTATACCCCTTCCTGACCTTAATTCTGCATTAGCCAGACAAGGAATTGTAGCCCGAAGTGTTGAGCGGTTGCGCCAGTACGTCCGCGTCGAGGTAACCCATTCAAAGAATTTACTTACTAAATTTATTTACTAATTAATTAAATTGATGTCATTCATTTTTGATATTTTTATACCATAATGTGTACCATTTTTCAAAATAATCGCTTATTCTCATTCTAAGGCTTTTAAACGCATTTGTATCAAAGTATCGCCTTCGTTTACATATCAGCACTTTTAAATGCTATTCCTAGTGTTTCACCAACTCATCATTCATTATTTTCTCATTGCCTGATTTATTCTTATTCGCTTTGTAGTTTCGTGTATATTCTGAATTTGTTCAATAAATTTGTTGAATAAATTTGTTCAATGCTCAATTAAATAGTATATTTCATTCATCCAACGCTTTAATAATGTCGATATCTACTGATTAATTTTTAAATACTTAATTAGCTACTCAAAGATGATATTTCATACCTCTAATTGAAATTGAGTTTCTTAAAATTTTTATGTATTTAGTGAAAGTTTTAGCTAAATATCAAAAACTATGATTAAATTTATATTTTTATCAATTGCCTCCAATAACTTAATAGTTATTTCTAATATCAATGTTTAATAATTTTTTACGTAATTTATAATTATACTTTTAGAAGCAATAAATCACATGAACTTCTAAATTACTCTGACTTTCTTGTAATTTTATAAACATTCAACCTATAAAAATGGTATTTATTTAGTGACATTTTATTTTATCGATAAAATATGTTCTAAATTATTTCCCAAAATCCTTACGAAAAAGTCATGAAATTTATTTGATTGAACTGAACAATATACGGTTCTACTATTACTAATTTATAAATTGGTTTCGAAGAAGAGTTTCCGGCTTGTTTTCAGTAATTTTTAAAGATTTCTTTTTTGATGAGTAGCAATTTCTCTGATTATTAATAATCATATGAAATTAATTGAACACATTAAACCGCATGATATAATTCTCTTTTATTGATGATTACTATGTAATCATGTAAATGTGTAATATCAGTGTGTAACGATTCCTAGATTTGCAAAAAGAATTGTAGGACAACGCTCTGACCCAATTATCTACGTAGACGTATTTTAAGTCTGTGCAATACATTAATTGAACTTTTAGAGTAAGCGATGTTTATTAAAATAAAAAGGCATAAGCATTTACAGTACTTGGATGGAAATAAGTCCAAAAATATTAACTGTGAATGTGCTAGTAGTTATTTGCAAGAAAAAATAAATGTAGTACGTTATCAACGGAGAACTTCCCTACCAATAATGCTTAGACTTTTGCGCGAATTGAACTTTATGCTGCAGGTTTTCGAGTCGAGCCAATATGAACAGCTACTCCGACAGGGGTTGGATTTCTTTGGGGCAGCTCGATTCTGCGCCATTCCTGAGCGCTGGTGGCGGAACGGCGCCGGCATCGGAGGTCCGACGTCCCAAAATCCCTTGGTCGGGGGCTGCAACGGTAACCAGCTCCCGGAACTCGGCGATCCCGTCTACCAACAGCAGCAGCAACAACAACAGCTACAGCAACAGTTGGCCGACGACGTACTTCAGTGCTACCGATGCCAGGGATTCTGGCACGTGGCAGCCAACTGCCGACATTTACCGCGTTGTGTACGCTGTGGTGAACCACACAGCGTCGAATTCTGCGCTAGACCGAGGAACAATCCCATTTGCTGCCATTGCTCTGGCCCCCATCATGCCGGTACGCACTTTACATTCTCGTTGCATTTTTTTGCTCTCGTATTCCTTATACACTTTTATAGAACGAGAACCGAGGGCAGTTCCTTGCAGTCCTTCATTCGGCGAAACACATTATAATTGAAGAGGCGTCGAGCAAAGTCGAATCTTTTATTTGAATCACAATTTATTTTCAGGAAATAAGGAAATAACCGTGTATGTGCGAGACAAATGTTACGAGCTGATCAACTGCTTATATACTTCGCAAGCATTCTACAAAAGTAATTGCATCTCTATAAAATGAGAGCTCCAGAAATCAGTAAAAGTTTATTTGCGACAATGAGAAAGTAATCAATTTCCTTAAAGTCAGAATGATCTCTCTTTTCTTGAAAAAGTCTTTAGGACAAATAATTTTTATGCTGAACGTGGTTATTTTTAAATTTTTTATAAAATTGCTATGTTTCATTGGGTTTTTGATTAATGTTGATTTACAGTCTCAAAAATGCTATAAAAGAAATATATATATATATATATATATATATATATATATATATATATATATATACAATAAGAGTAATAATGAAAAAGGAACAACATTTTATATTTAGTCTAAATAATGCATTTTTAGTATTTTTTAAATACAGAACACATTGATATAATGTATAAAATCATTACGATATCAACTTTTATAACAGATTACTACATTTAATGCATATTACATACTACTGTTTCATAATATTTATATTAGAAAAGTATGTTGATATTATCTTATTTTCGTTGCTTTATAAAAGTTAAATCACTCACTTTTTCGGAGACTTTTAAACATACGCTCAGAAAATTTTGTTTAACAGAAAAAATTATAATCATATATTAATAATTGCACAATTTAAGAAGATTATTCACTTTAGTATATTTTAGTGTTATATTTTAGATAATGTTTGATGCATACATTATATTCGTCATCAAGGATGACGATTAAATTATAAATCATTAATTAATAAATCATTAAAAATCATTTTAAATTTCAAACCAATCTTTTTATAAATTTCATTTGAAAAGAAAAATTATTCTTTAAATCTAAATTCCATATTTTAATAAAAAATATAATGCTGTTATATAATTTAATAAACCAATAAGTTTTGTATTTCATGTACATCTTAAACTAAACTGACGCACAGATTGTGTGCAGCGAATAAACAATCTTTCTTCTGATGTTAGATTGGAGCTTTAATTTTTATTTTGATCGAGCATTTAGAACAAATAATTGGCAATACATTATAGATTTGTACATTTTTTACGTTTATTGAAAGGAAATTGAGTCAAACAAACCTTACGCAATACTTTCATTATTTTCAAAATGGTTATTATTTTTATTTGAAATGCTAATTTTATTGTGAAATAAACTTCGTATAAATATCTTCAGTTCGGTAAATTAAATGGTATATATTTACATTATATATATATATATGAAAGATGATTAAGAATCTTTCCTTGCTCATTACTTTTTCTTAAGCTATTAAGCTATTTGTATTTTTGCTACTTAAGTATTGCCTTGAAATAATGTCGTTTTTAAAGTGATTTCATTAATTACACAATTGTCGTTGTAAATATAATTATTATCGGTTCAAAGAAACATGTGCATGAAGAATGTGCATTGAGCTTAAAAAAATTAAAGTAAATGCGTTTTACTGAGAAAAATACAAACTTTTTAACAAAGAACCGTAATTGAAGTTAGTAAAAGAAAAAGTGAATTTTAAGTAGTAAGGGTTTACATAATTATTATCTAATTTGAATTTTTTATATTACATTTATTTTATTGTATATTTTAATACTGTATTTCGAAATCCAAATACTGAAATAGATTAAAAATCTTAAAGTTCTCAAGAAAACATATTCTTCGCGGAACTTCAATATTTTTCACATCAAACATTGATTATTAGTTTTTTAGGTACTTAACTCTCTAATCATTCCCTGTAAATGTAAAATACTTCAAATAGAACTATATTAGTATTAGAACTAAATTATATTCACACGTGTTAAGTAAGAGAACTTGTGGTCTTTGGTCAGGAATTTTAATGAAATTCTGAAAGGTATTTTGTGACATCTAAGATTGAAAGTTATTATCGACGTTTTTATTTTTGAAATTGATCATTGTAATAAAAAATATTATATACATTCAAGGATATCGCCAGTGTCCCGTAAGGCTACAACTATTGAATGCGACACCGGTCAGTCTGACACTAAGCGCTAATCGCTTGAGCTCCAACGCACCAACCAGCCAATTATTACTACCTTATGGCAAATCCAACAACAGCAGCAGCAATACAACCAACAATGCCGCAGCGCTTTGAATAATTTTTTTATCTCTTTTTACCTATTATTATTGCTTTTTATACATCAAGATTTATTGCAAACCTGCGATAACAAGTGGCTCAACTATTAGAACCACTTTCATTTTGTTTTCTTTTTTTTTTGTAATTTGTTATGAAAAGAAAAAAGAAAATGTAAAAAATATACTTACATTATATTCAAATTAATAGTTTTCTTTGCGTATTATATCAGTAATAAGTACGTTTACGCATCATGCATGTTACTCTTTTTTAAGGCAAAGTCTGATTATTTCTCTATAATTGTTTGCTTTCAATTGGCAATTAGAGTGCTTTCAACATTAATTGAACGTTTATCAAAATGTGAATGGCTTTTTTCAAAAGTAAATTTGTCAAAGTAAATAAAGATTATGGAAATTCTTTACTACATTGTTTTATAGTAAATAGTGCAGTAGTAAATAGCGTGTCGGAAATGTTACATTGCGGAATGATCCATGTAGCAGTGCTCTCGCAAGTTGAACACGATAAACGTCCCACTTTCTGCGGCCCAGTCTTCTCTGTCAAAAGTAGGTTTTCGCTCTCGCGTACACGCTCGTCGTTTTCTCTTATTCTCTCTCTCTTCCTACCGGCACGTTTCCTTATTCGATAATGAATGTTCCAAGTCTTGCTTCGTCACCAATTCCTAAACGAACTTGGAGAAATTTAACAGGGTCCATAAAACTTCGTCCTTTTTTGTCTTATCTAATTTCATAGAATTTTCGATCAAATCAGTTTCATATGTTTTACGCAAGATTTTTTCACTTGCTTTATTTTGACATCAATTAATAATAGTTCTTACATTATATAAGGAGAAATTTTTTCGCAATTTGGTACGCTTTTATGAAATGTATTATAATACATAATACATAATTCATTCTATTTTAGTCATTTTAATCACTCCAGATTAAAATAAAATTACATCGCAAATGTAGAAAATAGGCTAGTAATTATTATACATACAGTTATACAATTCACAACTTTCGTTTTGTATACATAATCTTCAAAATATTTTTGAAATATTTCTGAAATTCTTGAAATTATATTTCTGTCTAAATGATAATTAGGTTAAGATATTCATAATGCAAAATATTTTTTTCTTGTTTTTCTTTTCTTCTTTTTAAGTAAAATCTAATTATTTAAAAGAAACAAAATCATTTAATGCAATTATATTATGTTAAGCGATTCTTAAATTCTTTTAACGTCTCAATAATTGACACATTGTTTATATAAATAAAAATAATTTAAATGTAATAATAAGTCAACGTCATCACACATAGCTTCAAAAAATTAGAGTATAATAATTAGAATTATTTTAAGGATCTAAATTCTAAGTATCAAAATAATTTCAAACATAATTGATTTACATATATTTGATATTTTCAATGTAATAGGAAAGGAAAATATTAGCAAATTATAAAAAAAACAAATTATTAATCTATGCCTTAAAATTAAGTGCATTTATAGTTAGTAATTAATTATATATAAGTTTTATATATAATTAATTATATATTAGTTTTATATATAATTAATTATATAAAATAATTAATAATTAATAATTAATTATATAAATTAATTAATAATTAATAATTAATTATATAAATTAATTAATACTTAATA
Source organism: Wiebesia pumilae (assembly GCA_018907045.1). Taxonomy (NCBI): domain Eukaryota; kingdom Metazoa; phylum Arthropoda; class Insecta; order Hymenoptera; family Agaonidae; genus Wiebesia; species Wiebesia pumilae. The sequence goes on from JACCHZ010000116.1 coordinate 10,883,755, forward strand.
ATTAATTATATAAATTAATTATATAAAAAATAATTAATTATATAATTAATTATATAGTTAGTAATTAATTATAATTAGTAAGTAAGTAAAAAATAATAGTAATTATCAGTTCGAGAAAAAGTCGATATTTACGTGGTGGCATTTTTTAATCTAAAAATTTAAGTTCAAAACGATGAAATCTAAACTTTATTTATAATACTAGGAAAAAGGCATAAGAAAATGACATTGAAAATCAGTATAGACCAAAATGGACTTTATAATAAAATCACTTTGACACTAATTTCTGTGTAATGATTATGTGAAATTAGTAAACGAATATTCACCATTTGTTTATTTCCTTTTTTTAAGAGTGAATTAAACTTAAATTTATAAATTTTAGTGTAACAATTTCAGCTAATGAAATATCAACGAGTAAAATTAGCTTTCCAATGGTTTTTTTATCGATTTTTCAATAGTTATTAATAATGAGCGGTAATAATCACTAATTGAGATTTCACATTAAAAATAAGTTACAAATGAGCAGCGAAATGCATTTAATAAGTTAGAATTTTATAGAAAAAGACCTATATATCTAAATTATATAACTCAATGGTAGATATAAATTTGCAAAATCAACAGAGCAAAATATATGCGACAATAAGAAAAAGCGTAGCCAATACGTAACACGATTGTCTACATAACTAAAAAATATAGAACATAAAAATCAGCCACGTAATGTATTCACAGGGGTATAGGTCTTAAGCCTTTATGGCTTTATGAGATAGTGTCAGGCAAATCAACGGCTCACAGGTGGGAGAGTCGAAAGGATCAGCACAATCGGAAAAGGAGCTTGGGAAGGAGTAAAGGTGTCAGCATGTCTCTATTCGGGTAAAATCAGCTTATGCCGGTGAGAAGGAGAAAGAAAGAGCGAACCTACAACATTATCGAGACAGACCCAGAAAAAAGACTAACCTTGCGGAGTAGTATTCGCTCGGTTTCAATCGGCTCACAGTTCGCGTCTGCTCTTTGAGCCAACGATACGTACGTACTGCGGTATCGCTATACGTGCAGGAATGGTACTACGGTTTTGAAAATCACACCGATATACGAACAAGATGCGAAAGAAAACACTTTGGAAATTCTTTCACGAAACGCTTGAATGTATCGTTGCTTGATAACGGAAAATTGTCTATTGAAGAATATCAGTTTATGATTGATTGATTCTTTAGTATCGATATTAAGCATTCTCAAATGGATAACATCGACTTTCTTTGCATTTTCCAGTGCTAATATATCATAGCTTACTCAGTATTTAAATTTTAATATGTAAGAGTTCTATGACAATGCAAAAAAGAAGCTAAGATAGTTGAGTTAGTTCCATCGTAAAGCTCGAAAAGGGTTGAATATTAGACGTACACATAACCATATGAAAGAGTATGTGGAAAAAGTATAGAAAAGAGGAAAGAGATGAGTGAAATTGTTATGATACCAGACGATTCCACCAGTGACTAGAGAAGATGGAGTGAGACATCGTGTCGAGCGAGCGAAATAATAAGATCTTGGATCACGCACGGAATAAAAAAGACCCTAAGAAGCTGCTCGATTCCATAGATTATTATTAGTAAGGTAAGTATATTGGTTCTTTTTTGAAATAATCGCGATAAAAGTATTTTGTTTCAAGTTTTCTTTTTTTCTCTTTAATTTATAGTTTTCGTTCGATTTCTTTTATGGTTAGATGCAAAAGAGTTAAATTTTCTTCTTGTTTCAATGTCAAATACTAAAATAATTGTATGAAAGGAAAAGAGATAGTTCTATAAAATATATCAGTGAATTAACTATCGAGAAAATTGAAATAATTACTTTGTAAGAATATCATTGTATACTCTACACTGATTTATTGAAAATTCTTTTTAAAACAACTGTATAGCTACTTGTAAGTAAAGGGAACCATACTTAAGTTTATATTAATTAAACTGTTCATTTATAATTATATTATATTTTGAAAACATAAACAGCAGTTACTCACTGTTATTGTAATAATAGATTTCTTTTACAAGAAAACGGTTTTATTATTTTGAAGAATCATTATTTGGATTTATATGTTTAAAATTTCCTGTTGCTCTCAAGTACTTTGTCAAAACGTAGATTAGTATTAATGTACGAAGCCGAACACTAAAACTTTTCAAAAGTACTTAAATTACAGCTTTTCTTTACAAAAAAATACGTGAATAGGATAATTATAAAATCATGGTAATGTTTCTGAAAAACTGAAAATACACATTATGTGTCATCTGTTTCTTCATATTAGTTTTAAATATAAAATTGTTGCGTTTGTTTAAATGGAATTAATTTTTGTACCATTTTTATTTCCTATAACTGTAGAGTATAACACAATTGTTTAAATACAATGTTACCTTCCTTATAATTATTGTTTTGATTCATACAAATATATCTATACTTAGTATAATGAAATAATAAAATTACATATTTAAACTGTAATTAAAAATTCCTTTGAATATAAATGTAACGCTTGTTGAAATGTTGTATTAAATGGTTAACTATTTATCCAAACTTACAATAATTTTATACGTAAAATTTAATTCTCGTGTAATGCAGTTTATTTTCTTTGTTATATCTAAAAATCTTCATGGAAATATTCATTGCTATGAATATCGTATAATGAAATTATTGTTGCTATTTTTTAATTATAGCTTAAATGAATATTTTTTTAATTTAATACTTTTTTATAATAATAATAAAAAAATAATAAAATAATAATAAATAAAAATTAATTTACTACTTCAAAAAATTAAAATTAAAATAAAAATTAAAAATTAAAAATTAAAAATTAAAAATTAAAAAATTAAAAAATTAAAAAAAAATTAAAAAAAGTTTAATTAATAAAGTAAAAAAATTAAAATTAAATATTTGTTTTGATCGTAAATTAATACTTTGCACGAACAAAAGTACTCACTTTTTTGTTTCAGTAATTTTTTTTTTGTAATAAGTTTCTATAACTGTAAAATATTTATGAAATGATTATTTATAAATAATAATAATTAATGATCTAAAATGAGTACATAGTTTTATATTTGACTCGGTTAATTAAAATTCTAATTGATGTTTCATCGTAAAGTTACAATAAATTATATTATAAATTATTGATTTGTTTACTTAATTCATTCAATTTTTGTTTTAAACGTAGGTTAAAATTTAATCTACCAAACATAGTAAAGTTTTTATTCAATGTTTTCTTCTTTTATATTTATTCCCTTAACAGATATTTTTAATGTTAAACTAACAACAAACTGATAACAATTAATTTTCTCTAAACATTTTTTAATATAAATAATTCTCATTCTGTATCAAACATTTAAGATAAAACTAATCCACACTTCTACATAGATAATTTATTCAAATGATAACAATAATCAATAATATAAAGTAGATGGTGTTATTAACCAGTATTAAAAATAGATAAAAGATTTTGGAAATCAAAAAATCTGCAATTTATCTCTATTAGTATTGAAAGTGTCAAACCCTAACTCTTCTTTTTGGGCGCGAATGATGTTTCAATCGAAATGCGATTAAGCTATTTTCTTAATAACCCTACAGATCATTTCACCAAAACCGTCTATCTTATTACTAAACGGTTCCATTTCAATTTCGAACATGGCACTGAAAACCTTTAATTAAAAAAATTAAAATAACTTATTATGAAATCATTGCCATTTGACTTATTAAAATTCATTTACAAACTATTTTTCAAATATGAAACATAATAATTCATAAGTTTGCATGGCATTAACATTTTCGTTTAAAGTACTTAAATAAAAAGATTTCAAAAATATTTACATCCACATAAATTCAAAAATAATTTACCTATAATACTAATACAAAATTGTATTAGCGTGTAATTATTGATGCAGGTAAAAATGTAAATGAAAGGTAATTAATTATTTTTTCGTACACAGATAATGATTTTTCTTTTATTTTATGATTAGTTATGGAAAGCATTCTACCAATATAGAAATTTATTCAGCGTACGTTAAAAAATATTAACATAAATTGACGGTCGAATATGAAACAGCGAATAAATAACTGGCTTATAAAGCAATATATTTGTACTGATGCTTTCTATGTAAAGATTTATTTGTAGTCTTTAGAGTATTGTATTTTGTATTTATATCTAACAATGTCATCCCTTACAAGAATTCATTTCAATAATTATATTTCAATCTTTTTTACAGTTTTAATTCATATCATTTTTTTCATTTGATAACGATAAGTGTGACTTACACATTAATCTCTTTAATTTAAATAAATGATTAAGTTTTGAATTGTATATTAATGATATCATACGATGATAAAATTTGTTTAGAAACTAGAATAATTGATAAGTCGTAATTTAAATACTGTTATCTTATAGAGAAAGTATATTGTGTCTATCGATTTAATTGTAAAAAGCCTGTTCAATATTAGATGAATACTCGGAACTCAAGACTACTTCCTTTGAATTGCTATCTCATCATAAATGCAAAGATGACTGGTCAATCATTAAACTCGTGCATATAAATTTGTCTTCACTTTGTTCCTGCAGCTCTTGCGAATTAGAGTCCATCTTGCTTCCATCGCCCCGATCAACTAAGATCAGTGCATCTTGGAACTCTGACTAGATTGTATCATTTGTGCTCTCACTTTCGTTCGGTCACGTGGACAAAAGAAAATATCGCCTAGCTTCGAAAGTGAGTGTCTATCGGCGAAACACGTTGCGCACGCAATGATTATCCTGGCATTGCTAATCTTACTGGTATGCCAGCGGAGTCTGCAGAATCCAATCTTCACCCCGTCGTTTACGACGGCAACATCGAGGTCTTTTCCGGCGTCAATTTCGATGGTAGGAACAAACGCTTTTAAGGGTCTGCCGAAATTGCCAAGACTGAATGAAACGGCCGGTGAAACAAGATCGGTATATTACTATGATCAGCTCGTTGCTGTGCTAGATATTGAAAGAGGAAAGAGGCTTATTCATTGCGAGCTCATTGAAGTCTAGTGAGTAAACTTTTCTTCTTTTTCTTACATTTTTGATTGTGGAATAAAATTAATCGCTGACAGTTTCCGTTACACCGTTCGGGAGTGTTTCAACGAATGATTGATGAGTTACAATCAACGAAACGGATCTTATAGGAATTATATACAATTAGAACGCTTCCTTACGATATTTTTCTTGTGTTATATAATATTTTGTAACACAATTGTATATTTCTTCTTATATAGTCTGTGATATATGATAATGACTTTTTAATTTTTAATTAAATTTTTAATTTTATTGATTCAAACCAGTTAAATTGATATTCTGTACTTTTCACTCACATCACTTTACAACTGTATCATAAATAAATTTCTACAAAAAGTAGCATTACAAATAACACTAAAAATTAGCATTAAACCAGAATTAAGACCTTATCAATGTCGTTTTTGGCAATTTATTACATTATAACAGTTGCCAAAACCATAAATACGTTGATATATTTTTACTACATTATTACAATTGATCAAATCAAATTTCTGCAATTGCAGTGTAAAAATTAATTCTCTTTATATTAATAAATGATTTTTTAAAGAGAATATTAGGTTTTTGTATTTAACTTATATTTTATTATTAATATAATTCCTTTAACTACATGTATCTGTCGAAAAAATAAAAAATATATATAGCTATTTAAAAAACCACAATTATCGTATTGTCATTGGATATCTAATCTTCAGTATTTTTAGAGCGAATGTTATATAAACCTTAATTTCTTTATGATGACTAATAATTATGAATAATAAGTTGATGTTCACATATTATAATAAATCACACGGTTTTGTAAGGATTTATTACAAACATATTTTCATAAAAAACAAGTTAAATTCTTTTTTTTAGTAGTGTATATAATACAATATAGTAACATAATAAGAAATTTACTTAACTTTTTAAATCTGAATTTCCAATTGTGAATATATTAATTTTATTATTCAGATACTTCATAGAAAGTAAAGGAAAGTAAAGTTAAAATGAAGATCGAGTGAGAGTTACATAAAAATTACGCTTAATTAAGCATTTTCTTCAAAAGGGATTATTTTTAGCGTATATCTTGAAGAAATATTTTGCCTTAAAAGTAACTTGAATAAAATACAAAATGTTCTTTCTTATATTCTATATAATACCAGATTGCTTAAGATGCTTGATTAATTCACAATGTGTTATATTGTAGTGAATTCAGTGAGGCACGCGAAGTTCTTAAAAATTTATCGACGACTTTAAAACCTCATGAAATTTCCTTTAAGGATATGTTAAAACTCATGGAGAAATGTGACAAATTGGATGAAAATTCGGCACGAGCATTAAAGTTTTTAAATATATATATAGAGCCATCTAGTGAAGGTAATCCTTTATTGGCTGGAATTGTTCCAGGTAAAGCTTTATTCAGAAAAATATTTTTCTTTTAAAATGTAAAATTGATAGAATCGTATTTATTTACAGGAACTAAATGGTGTGGAACTGGCGATATTGCAAAAAATTATCATGATTTAGGATCCAGAACAAGAGTTGACAGGTATAAAATCAATCTAAAAATGTAATCCTTAGAATTCGTACATTTATATTTAAGGACACTTTACTTTACATAATTTAAATAATTTTATTTTCTCTTTATATGTAATATAAATATTATAAAAATGATAACATTTTTTTATATATTACTGGAAAATAATTTTCCAGGAACATATTGCATATTAAAACTTTTTTTTTGATAATATAATTAGTTCTGTATTGGAAAAAAATGAAAACCTTGACATTCTTCAAAAAAATTTTAAATATTTACAATAAAAATAGATATTAATCTACTACATTATATAGTGATCTAAACAAGTATTTATTTTTACAAAGTTGCTTACTAATAAAATAAATTAATTAAAAAATTGAATAACTAATATAATTGATATAAGTCTAATAAATTAGCAGTAATAATTAAACAAATTATAAATATAAATACATTGAATACAAATTTAAGTTTTACTGTTATTTTTAATAATTTGCTTAGTAAATCTGATCTAACTAAGTCAAGTCTTAAAATATTCTAGATGTTGTCGAACTCACGATTTGTGTCCAGTAAAAATTCGTGCATATAAAAGTCGTTACAACCTAATGAACAACTCATTTTTCAGCAAGTATGGATCATGTATATAAAATATATTATTGTTAATATATGTGATCTTACTATGATCTTTTAATGTATTTGAATTCCTTATTAATACTTTTTTTATTTGCAGATCTCATTGTAGTTGTGATGAAACATTCTATGATTGCTTAAAAAACATCAATCATGTATCAGCAAGAGTCATTGGTAATATATACTTTAATATTGCACAACCACTATGCATAGAAGATGTATCATCATCTAGGGACAATAACTTAAGAAAACTTATTCCTGTAAGAATAAGATTTTAATTTTCAGAATTTCTACTTTTGTAAAATTGTGGTTTTGTATATAATAGTGTATTAGTATGGTGATATTTATTATTTGTAATAAACTTATACATGTTTAATTGTTTAATGTTATTTTTTTATATTGCTTAATTGAATGAATTTATTGCAAGTGTCAAAGGCGGTAAAGAAGAAACGATTAATTTAATTCTTTGTTGAACAGAATCCAAACAATGATTGTAGAGGTTGCCTATACAATAAATGTATGCACGTCATTATGTCCATCAAATATTTATTTACTATTTCAAATAAAAATATTTATTACCTAATAACCACAACGTTTCTTGCCTAATATGAATATATTCATGAAATAACAACCTTTTCAGCAAAGTATAATTTCTTTCAATTTCATTGCTGAATAAATAAAAGGCTACTTGGCCTGATGATTCTGATACAGTATTACATATAATTCTAAGAACAGCTGAAATCTAAAATATTCATGACAATTGAATAATTCAGTAAAAATTAATAAACATGTCAAAAAATACACCTTTTCAATATTCTCATCTTCTTTAAATAGAGCTTCAGAAAAGTAATTGCATATTGTAAATGTACATTTCAAGAAAACCTTTTTACATTCAGATTTTGATGATAATATTGCTAGTAACCACATAGTATTAATGTCAGACACCATAGGATATCTCATTACCATTATTTCGCCAAGTTTAATAATATCCAATATTCTAATATATAAGTATTAAAAATTTATAAGTACATAGTTTTAAGTTAAAATATTATACTAATTTTAACTTACTCTATAGCATCAGCTCCTGTATGGATATATCTTAATAATGCATAACTGATAGCAGGTAAAAGTGTAACAGAACTTTGCTGAGCAAGATTAATCAACGACTTCATGCAACCTTGGGCATGTAAAATGGAAAATGTTTTGTTACTTTCACTGACTAAGTTTCCAATAGTCCAAGCACATACTTCCTATCAATATATAGATAAAAATATTAAATTTTTGCAAAAACTTGTTGTTTCTTTTTTTATAAATATAAAACATGTTAATATTCACTTACAGCTAAAGGCTGGTTTGTACTTTCAAGATCAGTAATAAGATATGGAGCAATAAATTTACAGAGTGTAATGCATGTTTTTGAATTACCCAAAGCTAAGTTACAACAACAGTTAGCAGCTGCCACTTTGGATTGAATAGCTGCACCAGAAAGATCTCTGCTTAAGCCTTGTATTGCATTATTTACTTTGAAAAATGCATTGATATGATTTTCACTCTAAAATTAATCAACTTTTATAATACAATAGTCCTGTATTATAATTCAAAAACAATATTTCTCACCTGTATTAAAGCATTTTGTAATTTTCTATATTCTTGAATATTGAGGGATTTTTTTCTGAGATTTTTTGCTGATGTTATAATAAATTCTTCCATATTTCTATTGTCGGGTAATTCTCCAAGAGCCAAACGATTTTTATTCACGTTTAAATCCCGTTGTTGTTTCCTACTAAAATTAATTTCATCCCGTAATTCATCTCGAATGAACTTTAGAGTCTCATCTTTATTTGTTGATTCAGATTTACTTTCAGTCATCGCGAATTTAATTGAAATATTAATAAATTACGCGATATTCAAATATCATAAATCTTCTGATTAATCACAAAGGATAAACGTAACCTCGAGTATATACAATGAAATATATACACTGAAAATACGTCGACAAACAGCTGATCGCGCGAGCATGTCGAAGCGAATATAAAATATTTTTAATCAAATACAAGCTAGTGACTAACTAGTGTCATCAACTTATTAAGGATCCCGTTCACCTTCAGTAAGCTTCTAAGTTTTTAAATAACAAAAATTTATACACACTCATATGCACAAACATGTAAGTACGCTTGCGCGCAGCCTACATTACAGTCAAATCAAATTTTTGATTTTTTTCTATAACTAAAAAAATACAGTTTTTATAAAAAGAATTTTAAATATTTAAATCTCAGTCGTTTATATAAGCTAATACTTTGAAAAATATTAAATATTAATAACTCATTAATTCCCAACCGATGTTGTCTATTATGAGTTGCTATGAATGTAATTTAATGTTTATTCACAATTACACAGATTGTCATCTTCTTTATAATATAATTGACTGTAATATATATAAGTATTTGAAAGTTTTTACTATTTCATAGAATTTAATATTGTAATAATTTTATAATTTACTAGATAAAAAATTTTATTTTTGGATCTTATTTTTTATATTTTATTAAAATATTTAACAAAGATTAAATAATAGCTGAGAAAAAATATTTAATATATTTTGCTTTTGAAAATGTCTAACCGTTTTCGATTATAGAATTTGTTAAATACTAAATTTTCAGACATTTGGCTTAGGTATTACATTATTATCGTTATATCGTTAATAATATTATTAAATGTTTAATATTTTTTCATATATTCCAATATACTTATTGTTTTCGAAATTCTAAATTGTAAGAAAATGTTGTGCCAATAGCTCAGCTTAACAAGTACAAAATAGGTAATGTTTATTAAAAAATTCATAAGCTATATGCCTTATATGTATATCAAATATGCTTACATTCTTCAAGTTATTTTAATTTTAATAGTTAACAAATTTCGCTAAAATCTTTATGGATCATAGTTAGCACTTATCAGAAAATCCCTTTAAAACTCTCATGTTTCTGATAAATATAGTATATTCACAGCATACACAAGACACAAAACTAACAGTATTTTTAATAAAATAAATATCTTCAAAGTAACAATGTTAGGTTCACGTCGTAATTGCCCCTTTTCGGCCTATACAATTAAGTACACTAGTCAGGGATCGACTCGGTCCTAACACTGAGAGGAAAAACTGATTTTACCTAAGACGAAAGGTCGAAATTATTAAGAAAATATGCAGTGAGTTACCAGACATTTATATCTGAAGGACCATATACTATATATTAAAATCTGAGAAGAATAATCAAGGAAAATACAATGCGCGACTAGACTAGTCTAGTAACTGCAGTCGTGCTTAGAAAATGCAATGGGTCACTAGCCAATCCCCTTTAACTAAATTCTACATAATAGTTTTAAATGTGTTTATCACTTACTTTTTACAATAAGTCAGCAGATCTATCTTGAAGTACAAAATATTATGGAATGCTTTCGGATCGGCAAAGGCGCTCTTTTTATACAAAATTTGAAGAACAAGTGGTATAAGCAAAGAAGGGAATTTTATAACTTTTCCTGAAAAAGTCTATATGGTCTGGATACATTTTCCAATTTTTATTATATAAATCATTTTATTTTGCTAATCCGTAGTTATTTCTTAAATTGGATACGCAATTTATTCTTTTGTAGATGTATAGTTTTTATTATTATTTTTTATTAAATTAGTAATAATGTGTTTACAATTTGTATTTTCAATTTTTGTTGTTATTATTAACATTACCACTTCTATAATAAATAGATAATATAAAATATTTAAAGTAATAATAATAATTGTAATGTTTAATTGAATAATTATAGCGATACTTATGTTATAGTTCTTTACTATAATTAGTGAAATACAATTATTTATAGATAGAGGTATATATTTAAGTATTGTTACGTGCATTTAATATTATTAACTACTATTATAATACTTCAAATATTAAAATTGTCAGAGGCACTTCTCTGTTATTATAGTTATTATTCTTTTATAGATATGATTTTGTTTTGTGTAAATGTAATGTTTTTTAAATTGTTTTTAAATGTAAATTAATTTAATAGTGTTTGTAAATAATAAATTAATTTATTATTACAACATTTTCTATTCTTTATTTTGATGCATAGATCACTTTTAAGAAAATTAATTATTTATGCATTTTTTATTTGGACATGAAAATATTAGTATGTACTTAAAATTTTAGTATATTACTTAAGAAAACACTAAACTACAAATTAAACTACAAATTAAAATACTATATTTAGTTGTATAACAAAATTTAATTAATTATTTTACAAAATTTGTTGACACTGTGAAAATGAGTTTAATCATAATTGAGATTTAATTCACCAACATCCAAAGGTTCATACTGATCATCATCACATTCTATTATACTAATTGCAAAAATATTATAAATTGGTTTTTGAAATGTCACAGATGGACCCAAAATCTGCATACGAATGCTACAAAGTCTTTTATAATATTTTCCTTTTAATTTTATTCGTTGCTCGTGTGTCATTTCCTAGAAAATATAAAGCAACAACTATTTTAATTTTAATCCATTAATTTATAATTATTCAGCCTTCTAATTATATTAAAATACTTTTAGTACATCCACAGTGCATCCTATGGCTTGTTCTGCTGCTGCATCTCTTAATCGGCATCCAACTAAATATCCTGTATCATCTTTCAGGTTTACTAAGATATTTAAACTTGTAATATTCATAGGACTTTTTATTCCACTTCCGAATGGACATTCCAAATTCATACAAGAGTCATTTCCATTCAAAATTATTTTTTTACATTTTGCACTAATAATTAATAATTAATTTAATGTTTACAACACAAAATAATAAAAAATTATTATTCCTCTCATATACAATCAACATTAAACGTTATTTTAAACAAAGTAAGTAATTTTGTACAAAAAACTAGACAAATAATTTTATATACATAAAATTTCACAATAAACTGATTAATTTTTTTTTTATCTAAAATTATACGGATTTAACACATTTTATACTGGAATTATTAGATAACTGTAAGAGATTAAAAAAAAAAAGAATTCCTTCACATTTCTTATTTATGATCATGAACGAAAATATTGGATGTATTGTAATTAAAGTGTACAATTTAAAAAAAAATGCAAGTGATGCCATAGCAAAGAAATTTTTTCACAAGGTTACAGCGTAGCATGAAAAGTGAGCTGAAGCATTACTGTATGATTTAAAATAATTTCTAGTATTCGAAAACAGTCTATTACTCTTTTAATATTATGTATTTCAATTAAAACTTAGTAACAATAACGAATCTTAAGTATATAAAAGAGAAATGTAGATAGAAAATATATCGAATAAATGTAATAAACCATAGTTTACTTTACTTCAAAATTAAAAAAATATATATAATGAATAAATTCATATATTATTATTTGACTACCTAAATAAATAATTACATTTGATATTGTTTGAAGATATAAAAAAAATATTTATTTAACATCGTTTCATAAATTTTTGACAGCTCTAAATATTTAGGGTAAAATTACTAGAGCAAGAAAAGCTTTTGCTACAATGGCAGAAATAAAAGTTTTAATAATTTTAGATGAATATTTATGCAAGATATTAGTTTAACAAGAACCTTTTGTAGTTTGAATTGCTCAATTATTATTTAGAAACATTTAAATATATAATTAAATTTTAAAGACATAGTACAAGTAGGTTTTTATATGAAAATTTGCTATTTAAGCTTCTTTAATAATAATGTAAAAAATAATTTAAATTCATTTTGAAAATTATTGGGTACAAATTATTCAATTTACCTACCATCTAGCACTAATTAGAGGTAAATCATCACTTTCAAGATTCATGTCATCAATCATTGCATTTACCATCACTAACAGTTGTAATCTATTATTAGAATTAGCTATGACTACTTGGTTCAGTTTATTCGTTATTTCACGTATAGTCATCTTTTTTGTTATGGAATTGGCTGTAGTAGGCATAAGAAAGTATTTGAAAGCTTTTACTAATTATATAATATTTGAATTAAATATCCTAATCATTTTATAATTTTGCTAATATTTAAGTTAAAGTATTAAGAGATTAGCAAAATTGCTTAGAAATACCTTCAGTCTCTTTTTAAAGCGATATCTCACATATGAAGAGTTTAAAATAATAGTCGTGATTAAATATTCAGTATAAATTTTTTAAATCATCATCTTATAAGTTATTGGTTATTAATATAAATTATCTTATTAAAATAAAAAAGAATAATATGTATATTTATATTAAATATACATATTATATAATCATTATATAATATATATATATATTAAAAAAATCACAAGATAATTATTAAAAGAACTCAATGTACTTTAAAATATTTAAAATTACAAAGTATATCAAAATATAAATGACTGAATTATACCACTGATAAACTATTAATAATAAATTTAAAATAAAGTATTAACCATAGTATTTTATAAAAGATTATCAACTGTCATTAATACTGAATTAATAACATTTATAATATTAAAAGAAAAATCATGAAATTGTAGAAATAATCAAATACGTATTAAAACAATAAAAGTTACTTTAAACAACAAAATTTAGAAAATAAGACTTAAAATACGAAAATAATTTTTCTTGAATATTTGTGTATGTATTAAACGCGTAAAATGTAAAATATGTAAAATGTGAATATAGAAATATCTATTTGTATGTAAAAATTTTTTTTTCTTTTTTTGATTAACATTTTATATTTGTATATAATTTTTGATAAAAATTGATAAAACAATAAAAAAAATATATAAATAAATAAACATAGGAATGAGTACTAACAGTTGATATAATGATCATTATTTTTAATTATAATATTCTGTACTAATATGTTAGTATATAATAAATTAAGAAAATATATTACGATTAGGAATTGCAAATGGCGACATTGATCCAAGGTCTGCCCTACTTTGAAATGAAAGTCTGATATCTTTTGTTTCAGGAATATCTGGATTTTCTGTGATAATCGTTTTTCTCACTGTAAATGAAATATTTGGAACTTATTTTTCAATTCTTTGTATCTTTCCTTACCATTTTCAAGCTTAATAATAATAAAAATATGAAGTTGTATCAGCGGATAGATGTAATAAATTTTAATTTGTAGATTTAGAAGAAATTATATTATTTTAACGTGCCAATGGTTAACACAGATTTTTTCACTCTTTCATTAAAAATAATTTGGGCATCTGCTAAAAATAAAATTGTGCATCTTGATTCCCACTTATCAGCTAATTTTATCCATTCACTATCCCAAAGTGTTAATGATACTGTTTGATCGGTCGATTCATCACCAACTTCGAATTCACGAATTTTTGTAAGTTCTCCTAAACGTGTAACAATTTCACGAGTTTGACTTACCTATAATAAAAAATTTTTGTAAATATAACTTTTTGTTGTAATTTTATAATATATTTATACATTCTAATTAAACAAGTACGAAAAATATTTTACAATATAACGTGTAAATATTTTAAATGCAATAATTATGTAGTTTTTTTCTTAGAAAAAATGATAGCATAGAAAAAATAAAATAATAACAGTGTAGTAAGAATTTACAATATTTTCTAGTGAGAGCGACCAAATAATAAATTATAATAGCTCGATATAACATTTATAATAGATCTAAATATAAGATTTAAAAACGTTGCGGAAGTTATAACATACGTACAAATGTTACTGCAACAATGACATCGACATATTGATTTTTCAGTGATTCTGTGTTCTCTAAAATATATGCTAAATTACATGCCCCTGCGGGATTCTTTGTTGGTATGCGAAGTAAAATTTGATAACGTGCAACAGCTGGGCTACTATGCATTTGTATTAATGATGAACTTTGATTTAGACTTAAAGTAAAAGAGCTTGTTACAGAGGGAACGTAAACTTCGTTTGGATCATCTATTTTACGTTCGGATATTTTAGCGTTAATTATTTCAACTAGGGCAATATTCAAGATGTATAATTATTGGTTTGAAAAAAATTTATATAATACATTCTAATTTTTTTGGATTTCACTCATGATAAAATAAAAATAATTTATTTTATAAACTTACCTACACTTCCGATACTAAAAGTAGTAAACAATTTGTTAATGTAGTCAACAGCCCCCCAAACTGTTGCGTTTATAAAATCATTTATTGAATCCCTAAGAGTAAAATTCCAAACAGCACGTGACCCTACATTATCTAAAATGTTTCATAAAATATTATGTTTAATGATTTTAGAACTCTATAATAATAAATAAAATTATAGTTGAATGTTATTTATTTTTATTGTTTATGACAGATATTAAATAATAATAAAAATAATAAAAATAATATAAAATAATGTATCCTTGTATTACTTGTTAACTTCTTTGTTACATTTTATGATCAAATTAATATTTTAAATTTATGAATTTATATAATAATTTATTTATAATAAAATATTAATTCCAAAACATATAGAAGCTTGAGCGAATTAGGAAATCTCACGTGTAAACGTCAATCATAATAAATCAAAATATAAATTTTAGATGAGAAAGGTATTTTTTAATAAATTGTGTCTGTTTCCAAATACTAATGAATGAAATATTATAGCTTTATTGAAACTATTTATTAAAGACTAGAAAAAACATATTGAAGTATAATAATAAAAAACTTACATCTCGTTCTTGTTGGATCAATTATTTTAGAATTTTGACTTCGAATAATAATTCCAATGATTACTGTATTTTGCATTTGCGCTTGTAGCGTACTTATGGGATGTCGAGAAACAGTCGTCATTTTTTAAACCTACTATTAAAATTTTATAAAATTGATATTCTAAAAATATTTTTTTTGAATCCCTTCAGTATAGAATAAAATATGACAGTTGCTCTTTTGAATTTTGAGCGATTACAGCGCCATATGAACATTTTTATCTTATTTTGTTAACTTTGTATATATATTATCAATAGAATATAAATAAAAACAGGATTATGAGGATTATGAAAATTGTAAATAAGATCATTTTTCTATTAAAATTCTTTTTATTTTACAATTTCTTGTTTTAATATAATATATAACAATACTCTGTAAAGCTTAGTAATTAACCTTTCAAAATATCTTTTATTATACAAATTACTTTATTCGATTCATTCATAATTATTAAATTAGATTTTGTTCAAATACAATTATTTTATTATGTACAGTTTTATGAGTAACATACATAAATTTATGATAAAAATTGAATTTTAATACATTTGATAAAATATCAAAGATAATTTTGTTTAAAACAGCTCGTTATTTATTAATAAAAGTTGATCTCTTTTAATTTGGAAAACTTAATATTAAAAAATTTCACATGGAAAAAATATTAAAAATAGGAAGTCTTCCTGTGTTAAAAGATAAATCACCCAGTTATAATTAAAATTATAATAATCCCTAAATTAATTGTATCATTAAGTAAGGCACAAACTGCTTGCTAAGTAATACTGCAGTCGATTATTATTAATCTAAAATAACTAGTATCTACACACTTTAGTAACGACCAAATCACAATGGATTTTTGTGGTTTGTGTTATACTCACAGTTTATGTCATTTGTGGATTTAAAAATAAATTCATTTGCCTTTAATTCTATAAGAAACTTTAACACTTCATACTAATGATATTTGACCAAGTCCTTTATCTAAGAGTGTAAAACTATTTTTTTATTTGTATTGAAAGAGAAATATGTTTATCATAATTTATGAAACAGTTTATAGTTTTTGTAAAAAACTTTCTTTAGTTATTTATAATCAATAGAGAAATAGAAAATATTTGCAATGTTTTTAATTTAAAATAAAAAGGAATCATTGCTTATCTAACTATTTATAATAATTAAAGCTTCTTATTGTATCATTTATAGTTAAAATATACTTATATTATAGAATTAATGATACAAGTGGAAAAAAATGAAAGTGCAATTTTTCTAATATTGCAATTAAATAACTTATAATTAAAACCAAATTCTGTAAATTTCATTAAAATATAAAAAAAATATCTATCCCAAGATACAAGGACAAGATCACTGCTGTAGCAAAGGGATATCCCAGGAATGTTGTTATAAATTGACATTAAGATAAATTTTGTAAGACAATCTATTTACAATATAAATGGATTAATGCTAATGGGATTGCAATCTTTACATGAATTTGATTGAAATTTTAAATAGACTCAATAAGTACAGGTAAGTAAGTGCTCATGTTTAAAACTTAATTTCAAAAATACTTATAAACATACAAAGCACGAATCTGCGAAAAAATTCTTAGATTCTTGGCACATTATCGCTACAAAAGTTCACGCTCAAAGCTCCTGTTTACACAACTTTTGCATAAATACCATACAGCGCGTGCACAGGAACTTCAGCGCAATGCTTAGATAATATTTAAAGAATGAGCTACGACGCAAATCTGACTACTTGTTCAAACTGGTGTCTCAGGATTTTCCCAATCTTGAGCATTCTGACGTGACAGGGGACGATTCCCGCTCGACGAACTCGATTCCTGCATCACTAATCCCATTGATCCAGGATAGTAATCTAACCTCTCCAAGTTCCCATGTTCAGCACCTTTATGCAGACTTTTGGTTGGTCGCGAGGTGTGCGACGGCAACTCACTGCTGTCGTCCTTGAGGCTCGTACTCTTAAAAACATTATCAGCAGTGGAATGTGCAGGGCTGGACAATTCGGATACCAAGGGCGTCGATTCGCTATCGGTATCTTGGCCCGATTCGAGAGACTCTGTCAAAGCTTCCACGAGCTGTTGTGATTTGCCTGCGTTCATGAGTTTGCCTTTCAGTCTGGTTAACTTGCTGAAACCGCCGCTACCAGTGACGGTGATTTGCGCGCTAGTGGTAGGCACGGGAATAGAAATATCAGAAGAGGAAGTGGAGTGTTGCTGGGAAATCGAGCGTTTTGGAGAATCAAAAAGCACAAGGTCTCCGATAACGGTGTCGCCAGTCGACTTGGACCTTAAAGCGGGCCGTGGTGATGCCGGTGGCGATACCAACAACGATGAGGGTCGTTGCGCTACGAGCTGCTTTCCAGAGATCCTCTGGTGTACTGCACTCGTCGGTGGTGTTTTGTAGTTGCTAGTCGAACAACTTGAAACGGCGCTACAGCGCGAACTTATGCTTCGCTGTGAGTTGGAGCGATGGATAGGTGTCAAGTTTACGGAGTCGAGGGAGCTATCGGAACTTGCGCTGCCGTCTTCGGGTTCGTCGGACACTGGCACCCAGTGCAGCAACGGACTCGACTGTAAGATCACATAGTCCGTGTCTTGGGACATGCTTGACGCCCTCGATCTCGTGCGATCACCTGCAAACCAACGACCTAAGCTAATGTATAATGAATCTTTTTCTGTATTTCGTCGATACTTTGTCGTGAATATACGTGCTTAATGCTATATACAGTTTCGATTATTGCGACTAATCAATATATTGCACACATGGTACAATTTTCAATATAAGGTAGTTAAGTGTTCGATACGTTCTGGGATAGAGTGGTTCAAAATGTATTCTAAGAAACTAACTAGTACTGAGTAAAATTGAGAATTTTCTGTTAGGTGTTGATCCGAAAAATAATGTTGTGCAAGTTAACTAATAACATCTCTTAAACATGTATATTGAGTAATCATGTTTATTGAAATATTAGTTATGCATAAAAATTGTTTGAAAATAACAAATTTTAAAAACGTATTGGATAAATATGTATGTATATTCGATTAGATTAAGCACATAATTTAGTCCTTTGCCTTCAGACCTGCCCTGACATCCGTTGCCTCTTGACTAGCTGGATTGTAAAGACATAAAGTCAACTTTTTTTACTTAAACAAAAGCTTTATAAAATTTATAATAATGTAATAATAAAATTCTGCATTTGTTATAATTTTTTTTTCAAAGTAATGCTTTATTACCATTTAAATTAATATTCATAATATAATATTTTATTTTTTTCATTAAAGATTTCACATAATGGTGTAATCATATTATAAAACGTATATTGTATAATTTTAACAAGAAAAAATATAATTATTCAGTATCACTTATGAACAAATTATTTGAAATACGTACTAAAATTGTAAATATAATGACATTATTACATTCAATATGCACTATTGAAAAAGATCACTCTTTAAAATGTACAACGTAATATCATCGCCAAAGTACGGTTTTAGTAATATAAGAGATCATTAAAAGGAACGATTTATTTGCTGGCAATAAAAATATGAATAAGTTTTTTATCTCTTTTAATGTTTATATCACAAGTTCTCAAATGAATATTGTGCTTTTTAAGAAGCCTATACTGACTACTTAGATACTTTAAAAGCATCTTAGAGATCATGCTAGATATTGATGACGCATTATTAGAAACATACATGCACACGCGGGCACGATGACACTCATCTCTCTTCTCTTTCGGCTCCCTCCCGCACATACACAATAAGGAATACGCGCGCGCATAAACAAAGTTGTATTTCTATAATTTTTTTTTCTTAAATTACAATATTTATCTTTAAATTTGTATACACACGGTGCGTGAAAAAAACACTCATATGTATGAACTAATTGATATATCAATGGCAACATTTTTTCTTATTTATCTCAATAAATTAAACTTATATCTTTTAATATTGGATATTTTATATAAACGTATAACTTTTGTAATGATGATATGATTAGATATGGCTACATATATTTGTATGAATTTGAATGTATAAATTATATTTTGTTCTATTAAACTGAAATATGCTGCATTACAGAAGTTTTTATGTACAATAATAATAGCCTTTGAATTTATAAAGTTTAAAAAATAGATTGACTAATTCGAGTAAGTAACACTATTTAATCGGTACTACAAAAAATCATCAATATTTTACAAATCGATACAATCGATTAAATATAAAATATACCTGCAATCATCAATAGTTTTGCCAATAATTTGAAGATTATATTTTTATGTTCATTGTGTAATTATTAAATATCAAGATATTTTATTAACTTCTATTACACATATAGTAAAGTATAAGAGCGGGTAAATAAATTGTTATCATGAATGAAAAAGAAAACAAAGAACAATGATATAACAAATAGAATTATACATTATAAATTGTTTCAAATTATAAAGTAAACAAATATTTTTAAATTTCTGATCTAGAACTTTGTTAATATTAATAATTTAAAATATATTACAAGATACAACAGAAGCTAAATGCATTTACAATTCTTCAAATTTGATAAAAACTATTAAGTATCATGTATAGTATTAAATAACTTGCAATATACGCTGTATAAAAAATCATAACGTGCAACTATAAAATAAAGTTGCTCCATATCTCAATCGAGGCTACAAAAAATATATAAACATTCTATAGACTATCTATGTTGGGTAGCACTCGTAACAACAGAATAAAACTTCTGTCCACGAATCTTTCAGCGTTTTGCTTCATTTTACTTTTTGTTTTTTTTATTGTACAAGTCTTAAGTGTTCGGAGTGTATTCGGTAACAGAGTCAGGGCTTTGGTCGGACATCGATGGTTCTTGGACTATGACCAAAGGCAGTGTAAGTGGAAGAGAACTGGGCTCACCTGGCAGTGAGTCCGCGGGGACTATGGCCGGTGAAACAGGTACGTCCAGTACGTCCTCGCACGCTTCTTCATTCAGAGTTTGTAACGCGCCGCATATCATCTGCTCTTCCAGTGTAACCTGTGAAACATTCGTACTTATTGATTATTGAAATTTTCTTTGTCCTTGTTACAAATTTACAAATACTGTTTTTTACATAAAATGATTTACGGGAATGCACACCAAGAGAACATATATAAATATTGATTAAGAAGAGTTATTTACAAGTGTATATATCGAATTCTTACCTGAAACTTGGATTATGAAAGTTATTTTAGAAAGTCCGTGTGAGCGTGTGAGATAAATAAAACATACGATCAGTCATTCTTTTTTTTTAAATTAAATAATAAGGTAAATAAATTGACTTTGTTTTAAAGGATTTGCGTGAATTTTATACTTTAATATACTGTGTTGTGAATCATAAAAGAATAAATGTATTTAACAAGTGTTTTAATTCCTTTATCTTATTTAAATATATATTCAATTAATATAGTCATATTAATAACTACTACTATTCTTTATGTTACTTTATTAATTGTACTATTTAATGAAGTTACAATTTAATTAAATAATTTTATTTTTTATTGTACTTTTAAAATCGATTTAAAAGAAATTTTACATTAACTTAATTATTAAATTTTCAATTAAATATCTACCTGTTTTTCCATAATAGATTGCTTGCTTTGATCTCTTCTTCCGTCTGGTCGAGATAAGCCCTTTTCCTTTTCGATTGTCACAGGAACTCTCGAAGAATTATTTTGAGTCATATGTTCTATTAGAAGCAATATTGCAATAAATTAGTTTCTACTATTTGTAATAAGGAATCAGTCATATCAATCTTGATAATGGCAATGCTACCTTTACGGATACCCTCTTCTGGAACCAAAATAAATCTAACACTTCGAGGTCCTTCTTCCTGAGTTATTAAAGTGGTCAGTTCTTGTTCTCTTAAAGAAACAACTACCATGCGAAAAAGTTCCCAATCTCCAAAAGACATTTTAAGTACCTTTTATTAAAAGCAATACATAATAAATTTTTTCGAACTTTTTTCTGTTTTTTAAAAAAATATGGGATTATTATAATTACATTTTTTAATTCCAATAAATCACAATGAAGCAATACTCTACCACTTATATTATTCTCTTTAATAATCTCCTTATAGTGCGGTATTTTATGTAAATTAAGCTCTTGAATTTTATCAAGTAAATCACATAAGCCATAGACTGTAAGTAACGAAAGCTTAATATCCAATATATCTGACTGAAAAAATAATATAAGAATTATGTATTTATTTATAAATAAGTATTTTATCGTAATAATGTCGTAAGATGATACTAATACAATGTATATATCTTGTAATAAATTAATTAAAATATATTTAATACGATTTAATATTTTTATCATGTTTTTACAGAGTTTCATTTAAGAAATACAAGAAAATATTTCAAAAAAGTGCAGTTAAAAAATTACAAACATATTCTTAAGTATATCCCATATATGTGTACCCATAGAATGGGTACAACACGCTTAGCTCAATTCATCTTTAGTAATATTAAGTACCTTCTTACCGGTAAAGTAGTAACTGCAGAAAGAGGCTTATGTGTAGGTTCCATTGGAGGTGGCAGATGTGGCCATTGAGATATTTGCCAATCATATCCTTGCCTCATATTTGACCAGAGGGATGCGGATGTAGGCGGAGGTGGCAACTGAGACAGTGAAGTCGACCCTGATACTACATGACCGATGTTTGACCTTGACATTCGTGATTGTCTAGCAAGAGTCGCAGTACGAGTGTTTATAGAATAGTTGGAATCTATAATACCCTGGTTGCCACTCGTTGACAAAGAATTGTTCCACTTGTACATGCCCTGATGATTTAACTCCTCATCTATGCTTTGTTGCTCCTCTTTGATTTTTTTCTTAATATATGGATCGAGATTTATAGTGAATGGCAGGAAGACCTTCATATCGCTAACAAGAAGACTGGATCGATGAAAGGTCAAAAACACATCGAGTTTGCGTTCGTCTCTGTCCATTTCAAGCAAAGGTTGAACATCTTTGAAGATTGGAATTTGCGGACGAACTCTATAATTACAATTTTTATCAACAGTTTCAGTTAGGATATTATACAATTAGTAATACAACGTTGACATATTCAATGCAAAGAAAATACTTCAAATTTTAAGTAATGTTTACTTTTATATAATATTTTTGGTTGAAATTTTAAAAGGTCCAATCAAGTGTTTTTCTTTATGAAATACAATAAATTCTAAGTTATACTGACTTCTAATTTCTAATTTTGGGGAATCCTGTATTGAATAAATAAGTAATGTTAGTAGATATTTGTAAACAAGTAATTACAAAAAAAGTTTTAAATTTATTACAATTTTTTAAATGCATAAGGATATCTGTATTGTTATAATTGTATTGCTAAATAATTCTTATTTTATTTAACAATCAAATATTTATTTAAAAAATACCAAATTTCTTTTATTAAAAATAAATTATTTGATTAGCTAATACTTTAATCAAATTTGTCCTTAAGAAATTATCAAGTTGAAATGAAAAATGTCAGATATAATATAAAAATGAATATTATATAAATTTAACTAATTTAAATATGCAAACTATTATTAGACAAGGTTAGAAACATTAGCGTTCATTGAATACAAAGTTAAAGTTATGTGAATCTTATCTCCAGTCAATATTTATATATTACATAAACTGTAAACAATGACATATGAATTAAAATGATCAATTATCTAATTTTCTAGTTTTTTCAAATGCAATTTTAATTTTGTTCCGATTTAAAACTATAATAATAAATAATAAATAATTATAAAAAATATCATTTTGTTAAAATATAATTAATTTTTATCAACGAGTGCATATTCCTAAAAGTAAAATAAAAAACACCCTACGTACAAAATAGGAATATTTTTTAATTTCAATACAAGTAACAGTCTTACTTGTCATAGAGACTTTTCAATGACATAGAATCTTCTAAATTATCTTCACTTGTATCATAATATAAAATCATCCATGATGTGCGAAATGGCCATTGTTCAGTGATATTGATCCAACTTGCTAAATGATACCAGTTAAAATCAATTTGGAATGCTTTTAATAATCTTCCTGTTGAAATAGTAAAAGTATCTGTAAATGTGTATGTTAGGTGTGAAAAACTTATTCAATAATTATATCAATAATCATATTATAAATAAATTCTACTAAATGAATTTCTTTTATAATTCAATTTGAATTATTTAATACAAAAAGAAATTTTATTTATGAGTACATTAGTTTTATAATAACTCAGAAAGATATTTTAAATACACCATAAAAAAATACATAGTTAAATTATTTAAAAATGAAGTCGAAAGTCTCATCAATTAGAATTGAAAATTAATAAAAATGATTTTTTGAAAGCGTATAAGTTATAATTAGTTATAATGCGCGCCAGATTCACCATTAAGTCACGTTTAGATATAAAATTATTAACTTGAGAAGTAACCTGTAACGTAAACAACATTCATTAATCGTCGCATGCTGCGCGGATTGACGTCGCTGAAATAATCATCGGTTAGAAGCATCTTATTTAAATCTTGAGCACCTCCTAGCCGATTTAAATTGCTGCCTATACTGCTTGCTATAGATTCGCTTAACCTTAACTTTCTACTGCCTTTACGGCTTGGCGGTTTCAGCTTCTCGGTACTGTTCATCACACCGGATTCAGTACTCAAACGTCGGTTCGATACCGATCGATGCAGTGGATTCGTCGTTGCATAATTGACACTCTCTTCTGCCTCATTCCATGCTGTTTTTTTATTGCTGTATAAAGCCGTTTGTTGGGCTATCTTGACTTTGCGCAGGCCACTATTTTGCAGGTAGAATGGCAAGTGTACCATATTGCGAAGGTAATCATGGCCTCCGATATTCGATTCCGTGAAAAGTCTTCGACTGTTTACTTCCACTGCCTTTAAAAATCCAACGATTTTTATTGAAAATATGTGAATACTTATAAAAATTTCTGATACTATATGAACTATAGGTTTAGAAATTGAAATTAAAAAGTATAAACTAATAACTTATGTATTACTAATATTTTATACTATTTATTTAATAATATAAATTGTACAAGTATATTTTATTCATTTTAAAATGTTGCAAAAATTAATAACATAAATAAAGAAGAAATTTTGGATATTAAAGAGAAGACAAATATTTACATCAAAGATAATATATTTTAAAATTATCAGTAGAGAATAAAAAAACTTACTTTGGATATAATATGAGGATCAATAGCTAAAATAACAACAAATGGACACCCATTGTCACTGAACAAGGATTGAATAGCATCGAGCACCAATAATACTTTATCTTGTTCACAACTATCGAGACCATCAACAATGACCACTAATCTACTCTTTTGAGCTCTAAAACCATCTAAGCACTTAACCTGTTAAAAACAATAATTGTAAAAAATAATGATAGAATTGTGTAATTATGAATAAAATTAAATTTTTCTCTTAAAATGCTCTCACCATTTCTGTCATAAGATTGACTTCACTTCTCAGTGTTTGTAAAAAGCCTTCACTTTTCAACGTTTCTAATCTGGCAATTCGTCGCCTAAGTTGCCTTCGCTGTGAGAAAACGAGAGACTGAAGGGTTCTACTCCATGTATACAGATTTGCAATTACGCTAACGGCCAATAATAAAGCAATACTAATCATGATAATATGTGCCGTTACGCGCTCGATCACAGGCCTTAAAATGGAAAAACAATGTACATTATTTGTTATAATAACTTTTTTTATACGAAATATATAAAAAGAACGACTTATAAACAAATAACGAAGCATAACACATGCGAGAAAAAGGTCATAATTTTTAGTAACAAGAAATGTCGTAATGTCGTAATAATGAATTAATTATTGATATTATTATATATTCGATTCAATTAAAGAGTTCACGACTTTTATTAAATTTGTTACTTATTTATAATTTCATCATGTATCCTCAAATACTTTATTTTTTATTTTTTATAATTTACAATTCAAAACCTAACCTACGGATATTTGCAATACTCCTATTATTTTAAATTAGTAAAGGTGAGTTGATTAATAATAGGTTACGTTTCATTAGCCATACAAACTTCTAACTAAAAATGCTTTCACTAGCTTTTAGGCTGTTATTATTAATATCGAGCAATTAATATCAAGCTTTAAAGAATAAAATTTATTTTGGATGGCTCTTATATACATAAACTAATTTTAATTTGGATCAGTCGACATAATAGCTTTAAATTTAATGAAAGCTTTAAGTAGTTTTAAATTTAAAGCTCTTGAATTTCGCGTTGTCAAATAAAAATAAAATTTTCTGCTTACTCATTAGAAGACGAATCTATAATAAAGACGGTGAGTATGGTGATTCCAACGAGGAAGCTACAGAAGCAGAATTCAAATATTGCGACGTAAGGCAAACAACAAAGGTGCCTCCACTTCCAGGATGTAGTAGTTTTCACTGGCTTCGGTCTAAAGGCCCTGTAGAGTCGGGTTGGTAATGAGCCAAATTCACTTTCAATTGAATCATAGAGTGAACCGACCATCTGTACCACAGCGTTTTCGCCAGCCGTCGTTGTTCCCACCCTCGTCTGATCAGTGAAGTAGAATTTAATCGGTTGTATGGTAATACCTTCATTCGTTTGATTACCCGGTGGATGGCAGAAGGTCACTTGTAGCAGCAATTTCAAGGATTTCAGTTTGGTGCTTAGTGCTACAGTAAAACTATACGGCCAGTACCAGTCATACCTGCATATCAAGAAACCTCGTCTAGCTTTTAATCTCTTACGAATGTAACAATTCACATTATAAACATTTTCATGTGTGAGATTTCAATACTTTTATATATATTATTGATACCTCGTATTTAACTAACATTTTTATTCCAAATGCTGATTATCTTTATTTTCTATTTTTGTGAAATTTAGTAAAACTTGACAGTATTTTACTGTGAGAATTTAACTTATATCAATATAAATCATCTTTACCGATTCGTGACAGACGATTCATTAATTGTATAATTTTGATAATTTTGATTCTGTAATAAAGTCTTTTTATAGGAAAATCTATGTTACAAGGTTTAATCATGATTATTATGGTATATTTATTTTATCATTGTTTCATTCCTTCATAAGTATGCACCAGTTAATAAAATACCAGTAGTAGTATTGCTATTTACCTCGTAATATGTTAGAAGGAATAGTTCTTATGATATTGATGTTTATTGCCTTGATTTTTATTTTCAAAAATTTCTATTACTACTTTTTTATTAAATAACTGATAATACGATCTTGTAACTTAACTATTCTTATTCCATAATATAAATGTTAAAGAATAATTTTTTTTCGACTACTAGTCAAGTAAAAATACACATTTATTAAAAGATTTAGGTTGCAAAAGAATTTTTATTAAATTATCTTAATTGAAAAATAATACTCTTAAAATAATTTTACGATCTATTTTTATATTGTATTTGAAATATTTTTTAAATACTATAGTACGATTTAACTGCTTAAAATATTTATTATTGTCAAAAAACACTATGAAACATTAGGTTCTCCAAAAAATTAATTCTTGCATTATTTCAACAAGTTATATTTTCCTCTAAGATTTTAAAAAAGTTAATAATGAACTATTATAAGATTAATGGCAGCACAAGTAAAGCTTATTTTTGTTTTTCATTAACAAATATAAATCTATACCTTTTATACTTGGTTCTATTTAAGAGTACATTATATTAATAAAAACGGAAGACTTACCATTTGTTAGCATACCATATCATCAGTAGGAAGATGTACACAATAATAACTAAGCTTCCTCCAGATATAAGTCCAGTTATCCATGATTGACAAACAAGCCCAATGATTACTCCAATCAAGAGTGAAGCATGAGTTACAATTAGAAATAACAAGGAGGAAAACTGGAAAGACGGATCAAGCCATTGACGAGCAAAATTTTTCATCTCCTCTGGAAAGATAAAGAAATTTACTTATATAAAGTTTATTAAAAATATCTCTAAGAATACTAGAGAATAAAATTTAAACCTCTGAGTTTATTTAACAAAAAAGATTTTCCTGATCCCCACTTTGCATAAAGACCAACAGTTATAGGAGTTGAAAGCGAAGGTTCGCTCAATATATCTGCTAGCGCGCTACTGTAAAGATCATAGCCAAGCATATTTTCATTATCTTCGTTCGTATTTAATCGACCTACAAACATATTAGATGAATTTATCAGTTTATCTATAAAACAATTTCTAAACAACTTAGGTTTACAATATTTTTGCAAAAACGGGAATCGCTCTTTTATTACAGGCAATTACTTCGACTATCTTAGGAGTTTCTGAATTACGCAGTAAATGTTATAAAAGTAATTAAGCAAATGAGTCTGAAGGTGTCAATGTTGGAACTCTAACAAAAAATCAAATATTTAAAAACTTGAAATTTCTTTAAAAGAAGTACGTAAACCACATGATTATGATGTAATATTAATAAAATATGTGATAACCCTAAAAACTAAAAACGCCACCAAAAACTTTCACTAATTATCATAAATAACAATCATTATCAACTACCAAAAAAAAAAAAAAAATTTTATTGCACATAGAAACTTATTATAAACAAATAGAAGTTGCGGTACGTGAGAGTACTTGCAGAAGACCGCCTGCTACAATAGTCTATAAATATAATATTTTTTAATATTTTAAGAATAAAATCACAAAATTCTAGTGAATAAGAGCCAAGGATAAGAATAAAAATAAAAATTACAAAAAAATATTTAGCAATATTAAGAAAATCATCTGCAAATAAACATGTCCAATACGCTACTGATAAGCATATGCGTCCACCACATAAATGTTTAACAAAATCATGCTATTACGATTCGATAACTTTTTATTGATAAATTACGTTACAGATATAATAATCAACAAATAAACAAATTTTCAAGAAAAAATCAGATTCTCGTCATAGTTAAAACATTGATTTTAACCCGAGGCATTCGCCGTTGAATACAGAAATAATAACGTGATTAAAATCGGTAATAATGCAGTGGAGCAGTTGTATAGATTGTACATAAATACAACGTTTCTTTTATGTCAATTGGCTTATTTTAATTTTTCAATCGATCGAGTACATTTAAAATAGACCGAAATCTCTGCTATCAACAATAAACTGTCGCGGTATAAAAATACATATATTGCCTATGCATACGAGGTGTATTTGTTTAACGTTGTTGAGAAATAAGACGAGAATCTGATTCTGTTGCTATTCGGGCTATTTTTATTAACAATAAACTGCTGCACTATACGGTTTACATATGCGTACAGAGTCAATTAAACAATGTTTTAACTCTGACGAAAATCTGTTTATTTGTTGATTATTATATCTATAACGGAATTCATCTATAAAAAGTTGTCGAATCCTGGTAGCATCATTTTTTTAAACAATTATGTGGTGAACACGTATGTTTATTGGTAGTATATTGGACGTGTTTATTTACGGATGCTTTTCGCAATATTCCTAAATATTTTTTTCTCATTTTTTATTATTATACCTTTATTTGGTTCTTGGACATTTGAATTTTGTGATTTTATTGTTAAAAGATTAATAAATATTGTCTTTATAGCTTACTGTATGAATCATTTTCTGCAAGTACTCTCACGCGCCGTAACTTTTATTTGTTTATAATAAGTTTTTATGTGCAATAAAATTTTGTTTATTTTTTTGGTAGTTGATAATGATTGTTGTTTATGGTAGTTAGTGAAATTTTTCATTATTTTATTTTTTAAATTTTTCATCTCCTAATAAGGATTGTTTTCGATGGCGTTTTTAGATTTATCACATGTTTTGTTAGTATTACATCATAGTCATATGATTTACGTAGTGTTTGAAAAGAAATTTCAAGTTTTAATAAATTTGATTTTTTGTTGGAGTTCCAATGTCGGAAATTTCAGACTCATTTGAGCAAACCAAATACAATGAATTTTTAATATTATTACTTGAAGGACACGGGACTCACGTGCTCCAAAGATTTGTCCAAGTATCGTTTTCGAATGATTGATGTCAATATTGTAGGGGGTTTCGCCCTGCTTATTTGGTCTGTAGAGAAGCTGACTATTTTTAGGATTCCTTAAAAGTATCTCGACGATGCCTTTTGATCTAGCACGCATTGCGACGTGTAATACAGTGTCACCCTTCTTGTCCATCGCCGATACTTTTGCCTTTTTGTCCAATAATAGCTGTACTACCTCGGCGTTACGCGACCTAACGGCCCGTAATAGCGGCGTGTCCCCATCTTTCGTCGCGATTTCGAGGTCTGGGTTGGCGCTTAACAGTACTTTCAGTATTGCCACGTTACCCTTTTCCACTGCTATATAGGTCGCCGTTTTTCTGTCCTGTATGTATACGAAATGCACACTATCAATTAATTAGCCATTTTTGGAATTTTGAAAATGTGGATAAGAGATATTTTATTTATTGCCTTTATTCATAACATTTTACAGCTTGTAATAAACTTTTTACTTTTAAGAAATTGATCCAACGTATATTCTAGAATTTCAAAATCATGTTATATTTAACTTTATTAGACTAGGAAAGAAATATTATATTTAAACACCATCTACATATATGCTATAATTATATTTATATTTCAAAGTAAGCTAAATAAAAAAGTCTAATGATTTAATATACTATTTAACTTATAAAGCTATTACGATCTTTAATATAGGTTTACAAAAACATAATAATTAAAGAACATTCGAAATACTAATAAAACTAAGATAAATGCAGTGGCGTCAAAAGATTAACGTAAATTAAATAAATGAAATAAAATCAATTTAATAATACTTGTTGAAGTAAATTTTATGACTACAGTACTGATTATTTATGAAATGCTTTATTTAGCAGTTGAAGGATTTCTTAATAAAAATCGTTAATTTTTAACGCTTTTTATAGTAACTACTATACATTTGTATATTGCTATAAATATTTTTTCGCCAAAAGAATATTTGTTTATAAAGCTTTTCAATATTTTTATAGTTATCTATAATTTACAATTTTTAATATATTATCTTTTATTTATTCACATTAATCGGCATAATTACTCCGCGATTAAATTAGATTTTGATTAATGAGCATTTATCTTTATACAGATGTTTGTCAGTAAATGATATCGAGATATTATCGGATAAGATTTAGTCTTTCAATAGAACAATGTTTTGTATTACATAAAATCTGTTAGTAATTATCATTATTTTCGAATTTAAAACAAATCCAAATTATTAAGTCAATCACCGTTTCAATTAAGCAATTTCAATGAATTCAGTCATCTATCATTGCAAACAATCCGATGATTGCAACTTTTTTTATAAATATTCATAATTACTTATAATATATGAATTATTTTTCGTGTCATTTATTATTGATAAAATACGTGTACTAATAAAAATATATTACTAATATTATATTTCTAATACCTTGCCCGGAATATCAACATCGGCATACTTTTTCAGCAGGGACTCAACAACACCCCTGTGACCACCTTTCACGGCATGAATGATATTTGTATCACCACATTTGTCCTGGATATTAATATAGGCGCCAGCATTAAGCAAAGCATTCGCAATTTCATGATAACCATCACGACAAGCGATCGACAATGCAGTGCAGCCGTCCTTGTCCACAGCATTGACATTTGGTTTGTGGTCAAGGAGTAATAGAACAACTTCAACGTGATTACCGAGTGTTGCCACTAAAAGAGGTGTCCACGAATACTAAAACCAAAAGCAGTCTTTAATTGATACTAAAAAACAATTTTTTCATAAGTCGATATATTAAATTACATCCCGTAAATTTTATGAGGATATTTATACACCATAAAGAGAGTGCATTAAAGGATATTAATTTACCATTCCAGCTGTGTCAACCGTAGAACCAGCTTTAAGAAGAGCATCCACGATTTCCACACTACCTTTTCGAGAAGCCCATACGATAGCAGTTGTGCCGTACTGAAAAAAAAATTAGTCAATTGTACACAATCATTAAAATTGAGTTTACAGTTTTAATTATTTTATTTAAAAATCGTTTTTAACAGTTTATTCGTATTGTAATTTAGGAAATATCTATGTTCAATTATTTTTTGGAAAATATAAAAATACTTATTACAAGATCTTTATCATTAAAGTGACAAAGTAAATAAATTTATGATGAATTAAAATAAAACGTAATGTGCACCAACATAATATAAGTAATAATAGTGAAAAGCTTAAATGAATTCTCACCTTATCGCCGACATTAACTTTAGCACCGTATGCAAGCAACTCTTTAACTATTTCAGTATAACCTCGACCTGCAGCCCACAATAGAGAGGATATGTGATAGTTGCCGTGAACGTTGACATCTGCGCCACGTGCTAACAATAACGTCACCGTTGTGGTTCTACCTTTATACGTTGCCCACATAAGAGCCGTCCACCCCCCCTGTGAACGTTTTTTAGAAAAAGAGTACTGCCACGATATGTTAAAAAACGCGTTTCGCATTATTTAAAAAAATTATATATTTTTTTATTTTAAAATATTTAATATTCTAACAAATTAAAAATTGTTTGTAAATAATGCTACTGTAATTAAAAATAAAATAAACCATTAAGACTAAGCATTAATTTCATGTATAACTTATTTTAATCTTAAATAGTCAATTTTATTTAGTAGTCAATCCTTCTAACATAATTTTCTCCGAATAATAGGTTGCCATAATTAATAAATTTAAATTATTCTAAAATTTCTGCAAGTTATTTATTATATAAATATGATAGAAAAAATCAATATCAATTTTAAAACTAGGTAATTTTTTTAACTTCAATTATTAAATTATACATATACCTAATCGTTACGTATAATTTTTGAATTGATATCATTTATAAATTATTAACCATTTATGAACTAAATAATATGAAATAAAATCCGATTAAATTTTTTAAAGTAATATAAAAACATACAGCATCATGATGTTCAAGATTTGCTCCATGTTCGAGGAGTTCAGTGCAAACATCATTGAATCCCTCTTTGGCAGCAAAGAGCAGTGCTGTCCAGTTATCCTAGACATTGTACAAATAGAAAAACAGTTTATAAGTAAAAAATAGTTTGATAACGTAAATAGTATTGATAATAATGATAAAAAAATAAGATCGTGTTGTGTTTAACCTACCGCATCCTCGGCATTAATATCTGCTCCATGGTTGATGAGTTCTCGAACAAAGTGGATTTTCCCTCTACTTGCTGAAAGAATGAGAGCTGTGCTGCCATTCTGTGCAAATTAATTCAAGAAAAAACATCAATAAACTTTCACATTAGAAGTAAAAAGAATTTTTAAAGGAAATTAATTTGCTATTGAAAATATACTTCCTAAAAAATATCAAGGAATCTTAAAAACCGTACATAAACTGCATCGGTTTCCTTTTAATAGAATCAAAAGATATTTATACTATTAGGAATAATAATTAAAATACCACAATTCTCAAATATATTTAAATATTTATAAATGGTTTAACTCTTTATAAATATATTGTGCGAGTTGTACGTTTTGGGAGGCATCATCACAGGTGTTTGTTTACTTGGAGAATTAGCCGCTACCGAGTTGCTTTTATAAAATAAAACACCTCCTCTTATATTGTTCGGTTTTTATTCTCATATCGCGATAAACTCATCAGTCTTTAAATAGCTCAGGACGTGATGGACACGCTCTCCCACGAAGACTCGAACAGTTGCCTACAACGCCGTATTCTTATCTCTGTCATCGCTTCCCGCTACCAGGTCTTTTTTCATGGAAATATTATTGCTGCCACCCGACATGGACAACTTAGACTACTTTGACTGACAAAGGCGCGAATAATATATATATATATTAAAATGAAAATTATTATTCAGAAAAAAATAAAAATGAACCGAATGTAAGTCTCAAAATTATTAGGGAAATAGAAGAAGAATCTATTATCAAATAAATTATTTTATATTCTTTTTAATAATTTAATTAAAGATTTATATAAATTAAACATCTTTAAACTATAATTAAAATAAAAAAAGAAACATATTGTCTGAGAATATGTTTAAATATATTTGAAATAATAATAATAATATCTAAATTTATCTCAACTTAAGATAAAAAAGAATCTATTAAATAGCTTTAAGTAGTTTTATTAAAATTTTTCAATAATTAGTCGTTATTTTGATTTATTTGTAAAAATAATAATATAAAGTTGTGATTAATGTACTACGATTAAGAATTTTAATTCTTTTAGCTTATGAAGCATTCTACAATAATTAAGTTCTGGTAAACCCTACAGTAAAAGTTATAAGTGTAAAATACTATGATATTTATGAAAATATTTTAGAATAATATTTCTAATATTAAAAATTTCATAGTTTAATATATAAAATTTAATATATACACATAAGATATTAACTCCATAATTTAATTATTTATAAATTAGATATTTTAAATATTATACTGTAAACTGAGAAAGTGAGCTCGTCAAGTAATGTAAAAATGTTAAAGAATTTATGTTAAGCGTGTTAACAATACAATATAAGTTACAAAATCACAATACTAAGTAGTCTTAAGGAATATTATAGCTTACTAAAATTTATGAAGGCACTGAATAGTTTTAGTAAGTATAAAATTTTGCTATTGAAGTTAATATAAGCAGATAGAAGTGAAATTATGAATAAATATTTTCAAAAATATATAAACTTTGATTTCGTGACTGTAGAAACAAAACAATTCATTTCAAAATCAAGCTAAAAAATATTAGTCGTCAAAAAGTCCTTTTTATTTGTTGTTTTATTTTAAAATTCTACTGAAAACAGAATAATTAAGCAAATACTCAGCAACAGAAAATAAGCTCACCTCATCGCGATCGTCAATCTGAATCCTTTTATTTTCGAGGAAGTTCTGCAAGCCGACAAGATTGTCATCGCTGACATAACTGGCTAATGTGCGATAACAAAGCGATACCATCGAGTCGGTCCGATGCAGAGTCTACGGCAAAAAAGCAGACCCTTAACATAAGAGGATCTTTGATAATCACTCAATTACGTCTCAATATACACATGCAGTCAATATACATACGCACTCAATTATGCGCATATCTCCGCACACACATTAGACGCATTGGAGAGTAAACAAACAAACAAAATGACCATTGGTCCAAACTAAAATTAACAAAGGCCATTGCTTATAAATACACTAACGAGGATTCATAGCTGTCATTAAAGCTTTTTTATTTGTTCTCCTATTTTTCAGCCTCTGGTTCAGCAAATCACTAACGTTGTATTATGAGAAAAATTACGGGAGTTTGTTAAATAATTGAGGTTATTATATTTTCTACATTAAGCTACATATGTTAACTCTATATTAGGTGTATCGAATTTTCTAAATTTTTTTTTAAAAAATTAATTATAGATACTTGTTAAATACTTAGACTGTTTATAGACATCAAGATTTTCTACATATGCAATGTAAATATTTAATTAGAACATAAAAATTAGCAACTATTCAAAATTGTTTATTTTATGCAAAGTATGCTTATTAATAAATATTATTTTAATATCAAACTATTATAATACAGCCAAGGAGTTAATAATTTATAAATTTCAGTAAATAAACAAACGATCAATTGTGTAATAAAATAAAGTTAAAAATATCTGTTTTCTTACAGCAAAGACCATAAGGATTAACAAATTGGAGATTATTATTATTATTATTATTATTATTATTATATAAAAATTCAATTAAGTTGAGAAGGTATAAAAATTAGCAGTTGCTTCGAATTGAATATGTTGTGAAGAAAACTGTAAGCCAAATCATTGTTTATGATTATTTTCTAAGTTACTTTATTATATTTTCAACGCAAATAGAAGTACTAGTTCCAATATTTAAATATTTTCAATTAATAGTCATTACTTAATGCACTAACGAAAAAAAATTATAGTTAATTCTTAGCTGAATTAGAGAAAGAAAATTAAGAAAAGTTAGATAAAAAATGAATGAAATGATTTCCTTTTTTTATTATATCTTTGGCTTTGAGAAAAGTAAAAGATTTAAATATTAGCCAGTAATGTTATAAAACCTTATCTATAAAGTGTTGCATATACTGTAATAGTACCTGCAATAGCCATAAGTAGTTAAACGGATTTTTTAATTTCATAAATTAGAATAAATATTAAAACAAGTAATGTAGTACGATTAAATAAGGGTTGTTACAGAAACAGTAAATCAATCCAAGCGTTCATAAAAAATAAAAAACGAAGTAAAAGAAATATGCAAGAAAAAGTCAAAACTTCATAAAATGAAAGCGACAAAAAGACAAAAAAATAAGAGAAGGAAAAAAAGCGTAAACAAGATACAGCAAGGGAGGCGTCGAGACTGTAGTTTGAGGCAACAGTGTTCAGCCATGAGATAATGGCGAGCTGCATGATTCAAAGGCGGTCGACGACTTCACACAAACAACGTCGTGGCTGCGAGACACCAGACACTACAAGATGTACACGCTCGCGGTTGACGATCTTGAAAAGACTGCAGCCGATTTCTGTGGCTGCAACAGCAGTTCCCGTGGAAAAACGCGACTTCTTGAAGCATCTTCTCGTTCTTTGCTTTTTCGCGTGACATCGCAGAAAACCGGAATGCGCCACTAGTGCCGCCGCCGTTGTGTATAATATAAAGTATTTATATACGTGAAAGTCTGCTCGTCATCTCTCTTCAACATATGTCTACATATATCTATATATTATGCACCAGCCTGCACTGTCTATTATGAAGTTCGATAAAGTTCCATATAATTCTTTGCCCATAGCCCATTTAAACCGAAAAGAGTTCTAAGTTTGAGTTACACTTTCTTAACTTCCTTATCGATGAGAAAAAATGAAATGGTATTCTTATTTTTAACATCAGTATGCAGTCATTTGCATTTTATTTTAATAGGACTGCAAATTAGCCTGTTGTTAATAAAATTTGTACAATTATACCCTTTCGAATTCGTTAAAAATCTTTTACTATAATTGAAGCAATGTTTGTCAGACTTTTATTAACAGTTGTTACAAATTAAATAAATCACTGTTGATTTATGATCCTTGCAATTTTTTCTTCATTGTATCAAAAATATCAAATTAAAAAAAATCATTAACACAATTTACGACTCTTATACTGTAGAATATAAAATAAAAAATTTAACATTTTATAAATTTTCTGTAAAATTCAAAGATTAGAATTAATAGGCAATTGAAATAATTGTTTGAACGCATAATAGTATATTATTGAAATGTGATAACGAAAAGCTTCTTTTACAGAAGAAAGAATAATTTAAAAATTGCCATATTTAATTTAGGATTTCATATATATCCCAGATACTCTATTAATTTATTATGATTTATGCTATAGTAAGAAAACTAAAAGTCAAATAAAATCTTGCTTTATCAAAAATATTGAGATGAAAAAGTTGTTACAAACTATTCAGATTTTTTAAATAATAGATTATACTTAAGCTAAGTATATAATCTTAAAATAAATGTTATAATAATCTTGTAAATTTAATATATGACCAAAAATAATATTATTTGCATATACTTAATGATTTATTTCGATATATATATCAACAGTTTTGGCTTCATAGTAACCTTAAAATTGTATGTATATATATTTGGTATAAGTACTAACATAATATTTCTTATTAAATATTAACTGTTAATTCTTGAACATTAAATTAAGTTAAAATAGGTATAGCTATAAATAATATTTTTCAATAATTTAATTGAACCATCTAGTACAGGTAACTGAACTACGCTAAAAATCAAGAAAGACTGAATAACGTAATATATAATATTATATAACTGAATAATGTGATATATTTTTCATTTATGGAACTTTAACAAGATTAAAATTTGAGCTTATCAGTTGAATCAATAACATACATGTACGTTATATCACATATATATGTATGAATTTTTTCATTTATCTAACTGTACATATACGCTGATGTATATGTTTATTAAATTTGTTATAAAAGTACATTCAAAGAGAATATAATTAAATAAAATATTAATGATTCTTCATGATATATATATATATATATATATATATATATATATATTAAAATATGCTATACAAGTACAAAGTATCAGTCAATATTTAATAAATTTCATTTACTTTATATTTTTTACAATCTTATTATATATTAAAAAAAATAAAATCAAAGCAAAAAGACTAAGAATTGCAAAAAACAAACATTTGTGCTTTTATTAAAGTACAAATATTTTGCAATAATCTAATTTTCATTATAAGTTGTATTAATATATATATATGTATTATTTAGTTAAGGTCTGCATACAAAGTTGTGGTAAATAATAATTGAGGCCAAATAAAACTTGAGTATAATTTGTTAGCACATGCACACAATATAATAAATGCAAAGGATTTGGAATAGGACATAAAGCCGGATATTTACAATAAAATTTATGATATTTACAAAGTTTATAATAAAATTCTGTCAAGTTAGAAGGTGATAATATATACAACTTTTATTTTTAACTAATAATATCTTGATGTACACTTGAATTATGAAAAAATATAATTTTTTATACGCTGTATAAAATTATTTTATTAGACAATTTTCTTTTTTATAAACTAGGAAATAAAAAACATAAATATTTAATAATTTTTATTATCGTAATAAGCTACAACTGTAATATTACAAAAGAAATATCTTATTACGTATAACATTTCTATTATTATAATTCAATAATGATACAGATAGGCTTAATACATAAGTCTAGACATTAAAGTTTAAAATAATGATTGCGAAATTTTATGTATAAAGTCTATAATCGAGCTGCATAAGGTTATTAGTGATATTTTTATTATAATATATTTTCAAGAAAGAAACCATAAGAAAAAAAATGGCAAGCAAAACATTTTTTAAATTTCACATAAAAAGAAAACTTTATTCAACTAAAAGCGAATTAAAATTTTGTAGTATATATAAAATAAAAGTGATAAAATGATTAAAGATTACCCTTCACTTTTTTGTTATCATTTAAATTTTCTTTTATCACTTTTAATACTAACCTTCTTTTTGAAATTTTTGTTTTAGTATCATTCTAAATTTAACTTTCATTTTATTTATGGAAAAAATATATTGTTAATCTCCAATAATTATAATAATTATATATTATGATTTTACCTTCATATAAATGTGAATGTCTACTTAATAAATAAAAAGATATGTTCAATAAGAACTTCGATGCGGAATATAAAAATTGTTATATATCTAATTAATTAATGAATAATGTATTTTAGAAAAATAAATCTGAATCTTTTAAAAATAATAATATTCAATATATAGATGCGTAAAATAACTAAAAGTAAATTAAATTATCAAAGTATTAAACTAATTAAATTAATTTAATGAAGTAAACATCTGATGAGTTTTTCAAACAAATTAACAACAAATATTATTAATTTTTATCATACAATAATAATTGATTCAAAATAAGTTTATGGATAAGAGTTTAAGAGCTTTTTAATTATAGCTTTGTTGATATTTTTGTAAATGAATGGATTAACGCTATATATTTTTAATAATTTTTTTTATTCTTTTTGCACAAACATTACTACTAAAATTGAATATTTGAAAAAAATCAGATAAATTATATTAGTATATCTTTTGCAATTTTCACTTTTTGACTTTCATAAAATTTATTTGTAATTTACAAATCTAATACATAAAGATTAAAAACAATTTTTTAATCAAAAAATATTAATGTAAAATTATGAAATAAGAATATTAACAATAATAATGAAAAGTATATCTTAAACAAGTAGGTTAATTGTACATTCTCATTTTAATTTAATGTAATCAAGCTAAAATATATTAATTTATTTGACTCTACATCTTTTAAATTGGAAATACCTCGAAATGTAATTTATAAATCTATCTATTATTTTTTATCAGTTATTTATTATTTATCTATTACCAAGTTGAATTTTCCAATACGTAAGTCAGTTAATATTTCTAACACTTAGAAAACAGCAAGAAAATCAAAACCAACCATCTGAGAGTGTCTCCTAATGCCAAAGCTGAACTTTCTACTGTCGCTAGTTTGTCCCATAATCGAAAACGTGGGTACATGAAGATTTGATAGCATATGATGATGGTGATGGTGATGATGATGATGATGATGATGATGATGATGATAATGTTTTGAGCATTGCTGCTGCAGTTTTATCAGCTGTACCTCAATATTCTCTGAATCCTGATGTTGCAGAGCTTTCAAGAAGGGTAACTTTGACGACCATCTACGACCCTTGGCATCTTTAGTTATATCTTCGAAAGCCAGGGATTCATTCAAGGATGAAAACGTTGCACTTCTTCGTAAATTAGATTCTGATAACATAGATAATGGTCGGGGATAATTGCTACCACCCATAAAAATATCATTGGATATACCAGGAAAGATTCCTGCTAAGCTTGGACTAATACTCGAACAAATCGCTACACTCGTAATGCTGCCTCTTCTATTAATGCACTCGATAGGCATTGAAACGGATGATTTATCACGAAACATTGTGAGATGTGCATTTGGTATCTCCGGCATCGTCTGACGACGGGTCTGAGCGATATTGCCATGTGATAGTAATGAATTTTCTAAGGTCACTAATTCTCCCATTGGTAAGTTTAAAATTGGTGTTGTAATTTTTTGCCACTCTTCTTGAATGGGTTCTTTTATCGCTGGCGTCAAATCTTTTGTGGGTGTATGCTGTGAAATGGGAATGCAAGTGCTTTCTTGTTGGTACGTTAACTCTGTAATATGATCATTGTTTTCAGCAGTACTGATTTCGTCTTCGGTTTCTTCTATTATGCCAAAGTTTATCAGGAAACGATGGGATGTAAAAGCCGTTTTCCGCATTGCATTATATCCAGTAGCTTTATATGAATAAAATGAAAAAATGCACATATTTGTATTGAAGCATAACTCATTTACTGATTGTAATGAACAGCTTTACTATAAGCTTATGTGCATAATCATATAATAAATATAAGGAATTAACAAAAATACAGATATACACACTGTATATATACCACGAATTCACATGTACTTAAATAATATTGAAATATATTATGTGTTAAAAAAACTTTTCAATGTAATATATAAAATCATAAGTAAATCTTATAAACATCTTTCGCAATGGGTAATAAAAAATCTGACTATTATTTCAGATATGTATGCAAAAAGCATTTTAGTCATTTAATTTAATTCAAGATTTATGTACTTAGTTATTACAAGCTTCAAGAAATTATTTATCATAAAAATACTAATAAATAGAATAGAAAATACAATATAATACAACATAATATTCTTCATTTTTGAAAAAGAATAATTTTCTATTATAAAGACTAATTAATTTTATATTTTTTTACTTGGTAAATTAACTTTTAATTTTTATATAGTACAATTTTACTCCATTATTACAAATTTAGAGATAATTAACCTGAATTAAGAAGAGTAATATTCTCATTCTATATATAACAGTTTACTCATTAGATTGGAATTAGGCTTCAGACTTTTAATAACAATACGATTAAAGAAATACATAAATATATTAATATAGAGAAAAAGAATACTTTATTATATATTTATACAGTATCTTGGTTTGAAGGTAGTTTATTAAATTTTAAAATAAAATTTCTATTTAGGTATAAATATATTTATAATACTACTCTAAAAAAACTATGAATTTATTAGATAAAAAATGGGTAATTCTATTTAGCGCATGGAACTTATAATCTTACGTAGTATTGCAACAATAACGATAAATGTAATTAATCATATTGATTGTGCTATGGCTCTAATTAATCCTTTCACTTATAATGTAACATTTTTTACATGTCTTTTTAATTCAGTTATAGAAATTAAGAAATATTTATTCATATTAAATTAAAATTAAGTTTCTCTTTATATATATATATGAAATATCAAGAAACATTAAAATAAATCTAATTTCCAGAATTATATTTCCAAATTAAAAACCTACATTTTTCTATTTTCTCATTATAACTAAAATTTTCATCAACTTATACTTTAAATTTTCATAATAAAGTAAATATAACGATAACTTCGTAAAAAATTTAAATATTTTTTAATGAGTATCAATTTGTTTCAATAGTTTCAATAGAATCAATAGTGTCAATAATAGTTTCAATTTGTTTAATAAAGTTGTATAATTAAATGTTATCAAATTACTTTCCTTGAAATTACTCAATTTTTTTAAACCAATTTTTTTCTCAAATTAATTTACAGTATAACACTATGAAGACTAGCGAATGACACAATGTGTTATTTATATATAAAAATTAAATAGTTAGCGATTATATTTATCACATTTACTGTCTTTAAGAAAAGAAATGTTTATATTGCATTTGATCATTCAATTTATACGCAAGAGAATTTATGTGAGATAATTATAGGTTTATATTTACAAAAACTATATTTTATTTTATCAATATATTAATTTATTATACATTATTTCATATTATAAATAATATTTTTAATAAAAAAAACAGCTATCTGTTGAAAACTATATTATGTAAATAATAGGAGAGTAATTTTTTGTGATTTAACAAAAACCCTTATTAATACAAATGAAAAGTTTTGCATAATTTCTTTTTCCAAATATAATAATTTTTTACATAATACTTCTTTTTGGAAAACATAAAAGTTAAAAGGTAAGAGCTTAATAGTTCGGTTTGAATTACAAGCGTATCTCTAGGTAAATTGTGTGTATATATATATATATATATATATATATATACATGTGTGTATTAATTAAAAAAGACTTTAAAAATGTAAATGAAAATAATACGAAAATAAATATTATACATATTACAGTAAAATTTTTAATTTATCTTATTTTATGAAAATTTTGCTAATACCAATAAACTTGGTGAATGGTTTGTTCATTATCAATTATTTTGTACTTTATTAGGGTAAAAATTATTTTTTATCTTGAAATTAAAATTTTGTTAAAATCATTTGATTTTGACCTTGATTTAGGATCACTTTACAAATTTAATATCAAACACTTTATAATAAATTCTAAATGTTAACGAGGTTTTTCAACATTTTTATAGAAGAAGTA
Organism: Wiebesia pumilae; assembly: GCA_018907045.1. NCBI lineage: Eukaryota > Metazoa > Arthropoda > Insecta > Hymenoptera > Agaonidae > Wiebesia > Wiebesia pumilae. The sequence continues at coordinate 10,926,869 of JACCHZ010000116.1, forward strand.
CTTACATTATGTACGATTCTGATGAGTATTATATTTTCAATTTACTTTAATTATGATACTTTGAAAAATTTTTCTTAATATAAAACACATTTAGAAAAGAAAAAATTAAGGTAAAATCTAGATCCTTATTTGGATATAAACTACAGAAATTCATTTTCTTATCGTACTGTTAAATTTTCTAAACGTGATCTTTTTTCAATTAAAATTTGGTTAAATAGATTGATTTAAATGAATTTGTAATAGATATATAATTTATAATAAAAAAAGAATCATTTAAATATTATATAAAAGTTTTAACATAATAAGAGATAAGAATTTTATTATTATATTAGGCTTCTTAACTAATTATTTGAGTTTTTGAACTATTTTATTCATTATTTGAATATAAATCTATTCATATAAAATCATGTTTGTATTTATAACTAATGATATATTTTTTTTACGACAAAATATTTAAGAACAATGTACAATACCTGTTTTGATTTTATTATTCCGATAATATATCTTTATATACCAATAAGTTTTAAGTTACGTTTAAAAAAAGCAAGTTAACTAGCTAATTATTATTTAAAAGGTATGTAAAGCTGTAAGTGTAATCCTATTTGCCATTCCGTGTATATTTTGTATTCTTTTTTTAACAAATAAGCTTTCATTTTATTGTTATTAACAAAGAAAATTCATTTCATGCTATTACTATTAATATATATATATATATATATATTATAATATGTATTTTTATAAAATACTTTGTAAAAGCTTAATTTTTCAATGATATACATCTTATTCAAGATAATAATTAAACACAATTTTACAGATACAATTAAGATATTTGCACGTAAGTAATCCATAAAGTACTACTGACCCTAGAAATAGTAGCAAGTTTCAGCATCTTATAGAGGTCATGGAACGTCAATCTAATTCGATATTACTTCTTCGCGATAATTAACTGCATAAAAAATTAATTTGACAAATTGTCACATGATTAACTGGAAAATTATAGATATCTAATAATACAAGTAGCAAACGATTTATTAGTTGTTAATTCTAATGCGGCAAACACAAAATAATCCGGAGAAGAACCGACTGATAGCGTCCGCATGAAAGAACTGGTGTTGCGTTAAATAGCTGCGAGACTCTCGGCGCGTTCACGATAAATATATCGTTTCTTAGGAGTCGCATAATGAAACTAATGTATGTACACAAAAACGTATCACAAAAGCAAGATGATGCGTATACATATGCTCACTTGCGCTTAGATGTGAACTTTTTCATTTTATGGCGCTTAGTTGTTTGACAATAGAGTTTATAGTTTTTTTTTTGATTCTTAAAGCATGGAGTGACAACGAATTATTTATTACTTTATCTTTATTCTATGTTATTTATATACGATTTTTCGTGATAATTGTTTAGAGTTCTTAAATTGTCATTAAGTTCTGGCTTTATTCATTTCTTAACTGTTTAAAATGCACTTTAAAAAGTTAGAAGTTTGATATTGATGTAAGAATTAAATACTAAAATATTATTCACCTACATTGTGAAAAATTTTATGAATGCTGTAATGACAAAATGAGATAAAAATTAAATATATGAGATTATAAATGTATAATTTATAATATAATTTACATAAATATTCATCCGGTAATATTTTAAAATCTAGAATGTTAATATTCATCTTTATAGTTGCTTAATAACTTAATCCAATTATGTCTAGTTAAAATTCTCTAAACAATAATTTTCATAATGCATTACGTTACTTTTATATTTAAATTCCATAAAATAAAATTAACATCCGATTATTCTTCAAATTAAAAGAAATATATAAATAGTTAAAAGCCTACATTTTAATAATTTTGAAATTTTTAAAACAATCAACTCTTCTATATTTCTACTTTCATTTGAGTTATTATTTATAAGACTTTAATTGAAATTAGAATTTTAATTAATTACATTCTAAAATTATTAGGGTATATAATATATAAAAGGATATTAAATAATAAGTATAACCAATTTTTTTTACATGAAGTTTGAATTTTCTAAAAAATATTTATTAAAATTATATGTTTAACGATATAATGTAATGAAAGTTTGAAATTTTCCAAAATTATGTTGCAGTGAGAAATTTAGAAAAAAATGTTGCCATCATATAATTATGAATATAAAAAATTCTGAGAGAAAAATCATCAATTATAAACTTTTGAAAAGTAAAAGTGAAATTTAAAATCCAACAGAAGAAAAAAAGGAATACTTTAATGTAGACATCTATAAGTTTAAGATTACAGACATAATAAGTAATTCTGCTTTTTGTATTATCATCTTTATATTGTAACTTGACTTATTCAGAACTGCTTGATTAAATATAATTAAGATCTGTATGGTTAAATTATGTTCTAATTCAGTGAAAATATATTTATAAACCTTAAGGCAGTAATATTTGTTGGATAATCATTTTTATCAAATTTACATATGCAAGAAATATGGTCGTACGAAAATACGCAGAAGATGACGAAATAGTGAAAAGATAGCTTATATTATTATTATGCTTAAATTTATTTTTCCAAAAGAAAATTTTATTAAAATATTTATCGGAATTAAATGCAATAAGTAATTACCAAAATGAACATTTAATACTGCATCGTAGAGTTTAAGCGATACTTTTCGAGTAGAAGTAGTCTTAAAACAAGCAAATTAATAATATCAAATTCCAAATTAAACATAATTTTGTATATTATAAATTTATAATTATAAAATTATTCTATTTTCATATTTATAATTCTTAATATGTTAATTATTTTAGATTGTATCCAGTGTGATAAAAATAAATACTTAATAAATTATCAATGATTATTTTCATTCAACTTATTATTAATAGTTTTTTTTTATAAATTACCATTTCTATTTTCAATCTTAAAATCAAATTTGTTTACACTAATGCTCGCTTAAAATCATTTTGAATATCATAAATCCTTGAAATAATATCATAAATAATTAGGCAAATACAAATAAAACTTCATTAAAAAGTCATTCCAATCACTTCTGTATTTGGAGAAGTATCATTATTATTTTTTTTCTTCACGTGAGCGTTAATAAAAATTTTCCATTGTTAAATGAGTCGCGGGCGAGGTTAGAAAAACAAGAGAATAATATTTGAGCCAATTGAATTGCTGAGCAAACTAATAAAGACTGTTAGCTTCTACATTGATTACCCACTAAATTGAGGGTGCATGCCTTGTTTCATGGTGTTAAGTCATTTGCTTTTCAAAACAAATATTACAGCTCGTAGCATTGAATTTTAACAGAGTCATAACGATTGCTTTGATATCGTACGTCATACCGATACTGTAACGTTAATTATTTAAACACTAATTTCAAGCGTTAATATATGAATATGAAAATAACTTACTTTTTTATTCAAGTTTTCAAAGGAATAAACAAATAGTAAATGCAGATGTAGTATTAGAAGCTAACATTACCACGTGTTTGTCTTTATATGTATATTCAAATTCGTTTGAAACATGCTTTAAAATACTATAGCTCTTAAAAATTTTCCTTCCGTTTATTTTCTTTCGAAATGTAAGTATTTGTCATACAGTTCAGTCTAATGACTATATATGACACTAATATTCTTACACTTTCAGACTCGTACTTATCCAACATTTGAAATTAATTTCAACTAAGCATTGCAGAAAAACAATAATTGCTATTATTTTTCAGTTCGATTTCCTTGACTAGAAGACATTTTATTAGCATCTTTACAATTTAGAAATTTCTATAGTGTAGAAAAAATGATTTTTACATGATTATATATTCAACGTTAAAGATTGAATATTTTTATTACATTAATATTTTAATTTTTAAAACTTTTTGAGTCTTTAATCTTGACCTGTAAATATTAAAAACGATTTTATATCACTTCCTTTTTACTTTCCTTCCGATAATACTGATAAAATTCGATTAAATCACAAAGTTTTTAAAAACTTATAACTTTGAAATTTTTATTTCAAATTTATATTACCAAAAAATTATTATTACAGTACACTTAATAGTTATATTAAAATATAAAATACATTTCAAATAGACGAACCTACATTTACCGGCAATACTAAAAAAAGTCAGTACTGATTAAAATGACTGAAACTGTGTACTCATATTCCATATATAATTACGAACGTTTAAGAAAACTTTATTTGCAATACATCTCATGTTTTTAAAGCTAGATATTTATCAACGTAGGTTTAATTCATTACAAATTTTCTTCAATTCGAAGTATAACATTTTCGTAAAAAATATAATTAACGTTATGTAATTTTATTTCTTATAATATAATACATTTTTATCGACATGATTATGTAGAATTTATTTATCATTCATGGGTATAAATGAATGTACAATCGTCACGGCAGTGATGATTTTCTCTAGTTAATGGAGTTCTCATTTACAAATGCAAATTTTTCTATTCTTTTATTTTATATTATTTTTAGTTAACATTGGCGATTATTTATATAAATTTACATAAGTCGATAGAGGTCAATTAATTATAAATCACTTTTAAGGAAGAACTCTACTTATATAAATATTTATTAATTACGCTTGTATTTTATATATACTTCTAATACCATTAATATTTATTCGTATTCTAAAAAGTTATTAATGATCGTTGAAAATTTTTTCTTATACTAATAAGTAAATATTAATTTGCAGTAATATCATGTACAAATGGGTATTTGGATTTTTATTAAATTTAGAAAAAATTTAAAAATTATTTGATAAAATATTTAAATTAGAGTTTGAGTTGAGAAAATAACAAAATGATAAATATAAAAGAAAATACGTATACATTTTATTTTAATTGCTATTTAATAACAAAATTATATTTTTAACTTTATATAAGCTTTATATTTTTCGTAAATATAAGTTTTATAAAATTTTTTAAAATGTAACATTCTTTTAAATTATAGAACATTGATTATTTCAAATTTAAATATCAATAAATTATAAAAATTTATACAACTCAAAATACTTACTGTTATTCACCTGTAAATAATTATTAAATCTTAATATATATACATATATTCTATATAATTTGTATATATTTTAGATAATTAAGTGTACCAATAGACGAAACTCAATTATAATGGTACGTGAATCCTAAACCTAAGCTAATTTAAGCTATAATAAACCTAAGCTATAACATTCTGTTATACAGCTACAATTTAAGGTACCATAAAAATTAATTGATCCAGATAATAATGATAAGAAATCCGATTTTCGTTTCCTGAATTCCATGTTTTTATGACCTATTTATAATTTAGAATTTATAATATATACACCATTTCGTTAACAAGACACGTTAAAGCTTATGTGTTGAAATAATTTAACAAGTTCTGCAGATTTTAATATGAAGTAATCTAAAATGATAGAATTTAAGTATCTGTATTTCAATATAGTCTATCTTTGAGCAAATAATACAATAAAAGTAATCTAGAAAAAAATCAAATAGAATTTTTTACAGGTTATAAGAAGGAAAGAATAAATTAGTCAGTCTCATTAAGTCTTGTATGCAATCGACATTTAGAAGTGAATATAATTGTGTGAACTCTTTTGTATCAAATATTTCTGTTGACTATTATTAATAAATTATATTTTTCACTTTACGTTTTATTGTTTTTCGTTTTATAGTTTAATTATATTTAATACTTCAACAAGATATTTGTTGAAATTAAAACCTTGATAGTTTTTGATAAAACTTATTTATTATTTTCGTTCCTGAGCAAATAATAATTTCGTTCTACTAGCATCATAGATAAGATCTTTGAATTATTTCGATATTACTAAATGCAGATATATAATAAAACGCTATAAATAATACTTACGCATTTCTACATGTATATACGTATTCACAATCATATAGAATTGTGACTTTATTTTTGTAAGTAAAATATAGTGTATCATTTCAATTAATCACAATTTTTTAATTTACAATATTTTCTAAAATGATGACTGAGTAAATTTGTTCTTAAAATGTGTTGTAATAGATCCAATGTAACAAGAAATGCATTAATAGGTGTGTGTGTGTGTGTGTATGGCGCACGCGCGCGCTTGCAGGTCTTCAGGTCTATATATTTTGAAAAAAACTACATAACGTACAAGCTGGTAATAAATACCACTAAAATATTATAATGATTATAGTCATATTGAATAGAATTCACTGAAACGTATTTAGTTATCTACCTACTCATTAGCATGCCAATAACTTCTTGAATGTTATTATTAAAATTAGGTGTATGATAAATCTCAAAAAGATGCTACGGAAATGCATATCAGATATGTAATTTTTTACTAAACTAATTTATTCATAATAATTTTTTCAAACCACTATGAAAGTAAATAATACAATAAATCTTTGAAATTAAAATAATTACAATGGTCTTATTAATTATATGCAATTTGAATAATTTCACTTTTGCCAAAGTTTTATAATTTTATTTACAATATTTACTTAATATACTATTTATTTAATAGCAATATACTTGTTTCTATTACATTCACAGTACAGATACAGATACCATCACGTTTTCATAATTGATATATATTTATAAATTATATTATATTTTATCCTGTAGAAATGTAAATCGTTAGAATTACATTATTACTATTATTATTATTATTATTATTTAGTTATAATTATAATTTATAATTAGTTTCAAAATAATAATTCATAAAATTAGATAAAAAAACATATTTTATTTTATGACATATTTCTATTATCTTTCAACATAGTCGTATTAAGCATTGAATTTACATTTCCTATTATCTACCTTAAATAATTGTAATTATTTGTCCTTGTAATATGTCACGTAGAGTTCTTAAGATTAACTTCTTTTTTCTGTTGAACAAATAAATAATAATAAAGATATTAACGGTGGTAATTACATATTTAAACGCATATGCATTTTATTACAAAAAATTTTATTCTTGACTGATCAAATAATTAAATGTAACGTAAAATATTTTGTTTTTATTCTCATTCGTATTGTCAAGTACGGTTCATACCTTTTTACTTCTGTTCCAAAATGATTTTACAGCTTGTTGGCAGTTATCTACCAGCGAACCATATGATTTAGTTATGCTACTGGTAACTGACGAAGAAGAAGCACACAAATTTATCGGACTCAAGAGTTCAGATTTTTCATCAACGTTATATTCCATGTGAATTTCGATATCTGGAGGAACTTCCATTACCGTTTATTAATTATTAAGCTTTTTTTAACTCTTTTTTCTGTTATCTCTTTATCTCTCATTATTAACAATTAACAATTCAAGTAAATCGAAATATTAGCTTTATTAATTGTAATATTTATTTTATGACAATAATTTAAAGATAGTAGTAATTCGTAAAGCAAAATGTAAGATTTTCTGGTCAGAGCAAAATATACATTGCATTCTGTTTTTTTTTTATTTTACCCTGTAAAATTCGGAACAATTTTATGTTAAAGGTTTTTAAAAGTTTAACAAAAAATTTTTAAATTAAAAAAAAATTAAAAATGGGGAAAAAATTACACCGAAGTTTAAAGATTCCAATAATATTAGACGATAAATTATTTTCGCTGTATTATGAAGTAAATATTCCTATACCAATACTATTTATGTTTAAATAAATAATTTATCTCATATTTCCTTTCTACAGTCTTATAACTTTTAAAAGAAGAAGGAAGAAAAACACAAATGCAAATTTATTTTTTTGCAACTAATTCTTTTTAAAAGCGATAAAATAATGTCTTATCTTTCAGTTGAAAAACTAAAACTTTTATATTTGAAGAATATTTAAAAAATAAAAAATTAATTTTTCTTATACGTAATAGATATTAATTCAATTGTGCCGTCATTTTTACTTGAAAATTATTTGTATCAAAACAAGATACTTAACATTTTAAAAGTTGTCGATCAAATTCTTGTAAACGCATCCTATAAGTGTCTACAAAATATGTACAGATACAAACATTTAGTTTTATACCTGTAATATGAATATAAAAATAAAGCAATTTAAAAGAGTTGATAAGCTTCATTATATGCTGTTTATGTCATTACTTTATATTTTAAAATCTTACGTGGAAAAATATATAATATTCACTATAAAATACCTAATACAAATATAAAAAATTATATTTGAAATAATTAGACCTAAACAATAAATTATTTACTTCACATCATACAAAGTTAATAAAATTGTATAGAATATATTATGTCTTAGTTCTAATTAAATTATATAGATTAATACAAACATAAATTTATCAATTAATTTAATAAAGATAATAAATTGATATAATTGACCATCATCAAAAAAAGCAGATTTATTATTATCGACAAAAATTAAACAATTTTGTGTATAAAGAAAAACTTTAATCATATAAATCTTGATTCATTTTAAAATTTATAATTTCACAATTATCTGGATTTTATTATAATTTGATAATCGCAAAAACACTAGTTTTGGAAGTGAGGTGTGTATATATATATATATTAAAAGTAACTGCTTGTATAGTATAATCATTTTATCTTGCATTTTACACAGCTTTTATAATAATCAATATTTATTTTCTCAACCATTCTTCCTCTCTTCTTTTAATAGTTTTAAATATTACATTCCAATTAACTGTTCAATCAACACATTTAATAACTGTTTATTAATATTTTACTATTAGTTTTTTAAATGTTTTTTCTCAATGTATATATGACTCAAATATTATTTATATACAAGATTATAGTGAATACAGTAATTATAATGTTGTTAATTAAATTATAAATTGCCTTATAAATAAATTACATTGTCCAGAGCTTCGATTTAGTAAATCTAATTAGAAATATTTTCTTTATAAGTATTAAATTAAAATAGATTATACAAGATAAATAATAATAATATCAACCAAATTATTTTATTTATGTTTAAAATTACTGGGTTGGTCAAATATCTGCAAATCTATAATTTCATAAATCTATGAATTCAGTAAAACTATAGAATAAAGGTTTTTCTGCGACATTTCAAATTGTTCACATATTATTTTAAAAAATAAAACGACTTTCTGCTTCTTTATATTATTGTTCTTCTCTTTCAGATATATTGTATTAAAAAAATTCAAATATTTTTTATCAACAATAAATGTAGAACATGGTACAGTTATGTCAGATTAAATTTTGTTTAAAATAATACATTTTATAAGTACTTAAATATTTTAATACAATTTTAGAGAAATTTACAGCTTATTACAACGTATTACAGCTATAAAATTTTCATGATTAAACATTAAATAACATGTATACTTCTAATTACAATGGATTTTCTTTCTACAGCAAACAAATCCTACTTTTTTAAACATAATGCTTTACGATTTTTAAACGTCCAATATTTTCCCTATTTTTCGTAATAATTCGTTAACAACATAAGATCTGAGAATTCGTTTTTAGAAAGGGCTTTTAAAACAAACTCATATCATTCACTTGCACTCGCTAATCTACTAATTCACGCACTAATATCTTCAATTAATTTCTTTGCCGTTCACGTGCACATTGCGTTGAACATCCATGAGCGCACCACCGCTTCTTTCGGTACTCATAGCATCAATCACACGACTGTTTCCGAACAGTCCAGAGAAAAATAGCGAGAGGCTCGAAGATCAAAAACGATTGTGGTGTAAGTATGTGTGCGGTGGCGACTCAGCTATCGCAAACATTATCTGTCATCGTTCGACTGAAAACTCGAGAGACACACGTTATCGAGATATAATCGATCGAATATTGAAAGCCAATTTATTTATATTCTGTGTGTAGGTTTGCATGGATACTTTGAAATTATCACTAAACGATAGACGAGTCGATAGAGAAATCACGTAGGAGGAGATAAGAGGCTCCTGCTGTTGACGCATGACGTGAATCGGTAGTCATTATCAATGCTTTACTTCGTATGGAGGAAAATCTTTCAATGATCACTGACAAATAGACAGATTTTTATTGAAAAATATTACAAGCGTAAAATAAAGTAATTCATTATTAAATACAACGAACTAAGAAAATTAAATTATTATATATATAGTAGACATTATTAAATCTAAAACTTGAAATAGTAAAAGATTAGTTGTGCGAATTGTAAGTTTTTACAACACAGTAACATAGAAGCACATTTAATTTCAAATTTTGTAAACTTAAATGAATGGAAGTAGTTATTAAATAAGCACATTATACGCATTGCGATAAATAGTAATAATTATAAAATATGAAATGCAAATGTGAGTAAAAAAATTATAGAGCAAAATTTAAACTATTATGATCTTCAATACTGTACAATTTTTTTTACTTTAAATTGGGATTGAATGCATAAATGCTAAAATGATGATAAAACCTTCCTTTAAAAGTTTCGTGTATGATATATTATAGTATCATTTATAAATTTCTAAAGAATCTATAAACAGTATAACATTTTTAAAACTTTTACTATTTTATTTTATTAGAATCCAGCTCTGCTTTGAAGAAATATTTATTTTTAATTTTTACATACTTATGTTTTCTGCAATCGAAATATAAAAGGAGTGGTAAATTATTAGAAGTGTGAATATAATGGTTTCACTTATGAAATTATGCAACTTTAAATGATCTTATTTTAGAATAAATTATTAAACTCTAATCGGTATAATATTCCAGAACATTTCAAGAAATCTAATTCTGAACATTCAGTCTTATTTTGAAATTGGTATTATATTAACATATGCACTAACTAAAGTTGTCATCTAACTACAAAATTAAGTTATAAAGTAATTAATCTTTTTGTTACATCATCAATATATATATATATATATTTTAACGATTTGATATTACTCTCATCCTTATTAAAACACAAATGCATTCATTATTTTTCTATTTGCATATTATTTTGTTTTTTATGTAATGTGTTCCTTGAGAAAATTTACTTTCACTCTCGTATAAGTAGGCATGAGAGTTTTTGATAAAAATATGACATTTGAAACTAATTTTATATTGAATTACCGTCATTCGCTGGTTACACTTGCTTACTCTGTTAATATTTATTCCTATGTACATTGATTTTCTGATATGATAACAAAGCATCTTTATTAATAAAATAAATATAACTAATTATTTTTCTTGTATTTATATAAATTTATAAAAAAAGAAATAAATAAGAAAAAAGGGAATTTTTGGCAATATTGCTAAGTATTTGTTGGAGATTTTGTTTATTATTCCTATCTTTGATACTTGAGCATTAGAATTGTGCATTTTCTTTGTTAAAATATTATTAATTTTTGTATTTATAGTCTATTGTAAGAGTAGGTCTTCTGCAAGTACTCTCACGCGGCACAACTTCTTTTTGTTTATAATAAGTTTCTATACGCAATAAAAATTTTTTTTTATTTTTTTGTGGTTGATAATGATTGTTGTTTACGATAGTTAGAGAAAATTTGAAATTTTTCAATTTTTTTTTTCAATTTTTCATCCCCTAATAAGTATTGTTTTTCGGGGTGTTTTTAGAATTAAATCGTTTTTTTATTAATCCTTTATTATACTTATGTGGTTTACGTAGTTTTTTTGAAGAAATTTTAAGTGTTAATAAATTTTATTTTTTCTTGGAGTTCCAACGTTGGTAACTTCAGGCTTTTAGAGTTTATTCGTGTGTATTTAAATTTTATTGGTTGAGAATATTTACATCATTTGAAACTAAAAAAAATTAACTTATTATGCCGATCTACTTTTTTCTCATTATAAAAAAATTAGTAAATAAGAATTTTGAAGCAGATGTTGTTTAACAAATTACTAATAAATAGTTCACCTAACTAATCACTAATAGAAAAAGATCTATTTATAAAAAATACATTTGTAAATATGTTGATAAAAATATATTTATCTGTTAAAATAATAAACAAATAAAAAATATATTTAAACTAATTCTTAAAGAATTGCTTATTAAGTTTTTTACCATTAATTATTTACTTGAATACAGATTATTCAAATATTAATGTTTAGCAAATTCACAAAAGTATTCTTCAATTTTTCTTTTACTTTTTTCATTGTAATACTATTTAATAATTAGAATATATATAATAACTGAAAGTCAAAAGTTTCATATAACTAAGAATTTAATTCTTAGTTTTTATTCTGTAATTATTTACAAGCGAGAAATTAAATTCATTTTAATTAACCAAAGAGAAGTTTTTACGAAAATACATTTTGTGTAGAATGATTGTTTTAGATATATCATTTGTGACTTACTGTTTATTATATAACTTTTATTTTTAATAGTTCAAAACAATAAATAAGAATAAAGAATGTTAGTCATATACATAAGAGTTAATTAAAAAAATTTATTGGGTAAGACAATGAATTTTGGTGCATTAAAATTAATTCACTGTTTTATTGAAAACAGAAAAACGTGCATATAAATACATTTGAAGGAGAAAACATGTATTATGGTAATTGTAATTAATTTTAATTATTATAAAATATTAAACTAGTTTAGAATTAATAAATATAAAAAAATACAAAATTAGCTGTCAAACAATTAGAACTATTGCGTTTAAATTCGTCAAAACAATTAAAGTATTTTGTAAGATATTTGTTTTTTATTGCTAAAAATTCTTAAGCAATTTATTAATTTAATTATATAATTATGTAAATATTAATTTATTAATATAACTTATATTGAACATGAACTCGGAATCAATACAGGACTATTTAAATGTACATTAAAAATTATTAAACAGTAATAAAACCGTAAATAATTAACTTGTGTTAGAATAAAAATATGTATATCCTTACGAGAGCGAGAAATAGTTAAACGAATAACCAGAGTTAAAGAGAGAGTGAGAGAGAAAATATAACAATAGAAGTATGTTTTTGTTTGATAAAAATTTCTTTTTAAGTAACTTTACTTATTTTGTGACATTAGAAAGGCACAAAACGCACAAGAATCAATCGATGATGTTTTACTAAAAAAGCATATTTCAATGATTAATAAATAGTACAAGTATTATAATATTATCAATTTATTTTTTTAATCAATAATTGTTCCCTTTTATTTCCATTCCATCTTCTTTACAAAACAATAATTCATTTAACAGCTAAATTAAAAGTTTAGAATCAAATTAATTATTTTACAACAATGAAAGAAAGTAAAATAATTCATTTAGAAACATGTTTAGAAAATTGAAATATTCAATATATAATAGCTTCTTATTTTTTAATTTATTTTAGGCTCAACATTTACATCAACTGTTGTAAAATGATAAAGTATTAGAGTTAAATAATAAATTTTACAAAGCTGCCGATAATGTAGAATACTCTGTCAATGTTCTCCAATTAAAAGATTGTATATAAAGTAAAACCTTTCAGAAAAATGTTTTTTTTAAATATTAACAATTAATATTTTAAGAATATAAATTTAACGTAATAATTGCAAAGACTAAAGGTATTATATTACTAACAGAACAGGATGCACATTTAGTATTATGCACCAATCTTAATATTGCATTGTAAATCATTATCCTAAAAACTTTTGTAGTATTTGAAATTTAAATTATATTTTTTTAATTACAGTTACATTTCGAATACCATCGTAAGAAAATCAAAAGTCAAAATACATTGTTTTTTGTAATCCAGTAGAAGTGTATCATTGATCTAAGAATATAATAAAATAAACATCATTAAAATTATATGTCTTTGTTTTCTTACGAAGATAAAATTAAAATAAATTAAAATTAATGAGTCAAGAATTGATTTAAACCTTCACTATAACGATATGTATTAAAAAAAATTAAGTTGTTATAAACGTAATATTCATTAAAATTACATAATTATGAGAATGTTTAAAAGTTCTCCTAACCATACGAAATATTTTGTTTATTTTAATTTTTATTATGATTGAGATTCTAAAATTTGTGATGAGTCTGAAGTTTCCAACGTTGGAACTCCAAAAAATGAAATTTTTCAAAACTTGAAATTTTTTCAAAAAAACTACGTAAACCATACAACTATGATACAATATAAACAAAAAAACGATATAACCCTAAAAACACCTCAAAAAACGACCCTTATTATGGGATAAAAAATTGAAAAAATAAAGTTGAAAAATTTTAATTTTTTATTAACTATCATAAACAACAATCGTTATCAACCACCAAAAAATTAAAAAAAAAATTTTATTGCACATAGAAATTTATTATAAACAAATAGAAGTTGCGCCGCATGAGAGTACTCGCAGAAGACCACCTACTACAGTAGACTATAAATATAAAAATTATGAATATTTTAACAAAAAAATTGTATAATTCTAATGCCTAAGAACCAAAGATAAGAATAGCAAAAAAATATATTAAAAAAATATTTAGCAATATTCCCAAAATCATTCGCAAAAAACGCGTCCAATACGCTACCGATAGAAATATGCACTTAATTATTAATTAACATATGTTCCCGGGGTATTCGACAACTTTTTATTATTAAATATCGTTAGACATATAAAAAGCAACAAATGATCTGAATGGTAAAAAAAATCATTCATAGTAAAAGAATTAAATCAATATTATGATATACATATGTATAAGTAAGCATTTGATTACGTAAATAAAGACAATATTTCAGGTACAACATGTATTTATATACATTTTTATATCTTACGAGACTATTATATGCAAACTTTGAATTTTTTATTGACTTATAGCTTTTATCATCCTACAATCATAGATGTTTTAAGAAAAACTTGACTAGCATTTTGAAGTTCTATTATTTAGCATTTTTTGAAGATTTGTAAAAAATAGTATAATAACTTTCAAATCATAATAATATTTACAGTACTAAATTCTGTACTTTAATGACTACCATACTAACTAATTATTCATTTGAAAAGAAGACTAACAGATATTGTTACACGAATTAAATGGATAGTATTATGATATTATCCAATTATTCACAGGATTTTTGTTTTTAAATATCTGTTTTAAAAGATATCTATAAAAGATATACCTCTTCTAACCCATAAAGCAAAGTAGTGAACATTTCGTTAAATTTTAGTGGTTTTATTGAAGCAAACTACTGTTGCTTTCATAGATATCAAAGAAGTTTAATTTAAAACTTATAATGATTTTTTATTATATTACTATATTACTATATTATGTTACTATCTATAAATAAAGCTAGTATTAAGGCAATACTTTGTTTTATTCTGAAAATTAGAATTCAAACAGTATGAAAATGTGATCGTATCAAGTATTATTTCCCCACATTACAAAACTCTTACAATTTTGAAAACAAATTGGTGAATTTATAATTCTACAATTAAATAAATAAATAAATATATATATATTTTAAAATATTTAAATATTACATGAATAAATATTTAAATATTTAAAAATTATAAAATATTATAATATTAAATATTGTTTTAACGGAATTTTTATTATAAAAATTAATCTTGTATTAAATAAGCAAAGAAAAACTTTCAATTAAAAAATTAATCAGCTTTTTTAAAAAAATTGGTAAGACTCCTATAGTTGTAAACCTACTTACATTTAATAAAAATTAAAGAGACTCTACATGTTTAATAATTATAAATATTTTTATTTCAATCAAATATTTTCTGCTTTATTAATAAGTAGAAAATAAATTTACTTATTACTTAAATATATTTTTTACACCCTAAAATATGGTGGAAAATTTGTCAAATTTTTTTTATAAAACAAAAGATATTAAGCAGTGTTTCTTCTTTTTTTTATTTATTGTCTTCTTATTCATTAAATTTCTTCATTTTTAATTTTATTCAGTCTTACATAATGTGTTATCAACAGCATTAATTTCTAAAAAGATTAAAACACACGCGCACTTTGCTCCGGCGTATATATAAATACGTGCTTTGAGATACAGTTAACTGGCACGTGACGTTCATGCACGGATGCATTTTACAAGGATCCACAAATCACCGCGTCGAATACGCAAGAGGAAAACATGCGGTAAAATGCATCAACTTGTCATGCATCAACGTGTATGACTGGTCTCAGCACGATTCTGACGTAGTGTCCAATACTAATATATGAAGAAGTAAAATAATATGCACGTGAATTATTCGTATGACGGCACATTTAATGAGATTTAAATATTATAGAGATGTGCAAGATTATTGTATTTTTTTATTGTTTGTTTAATTGCTTAATAATTCAAAATAATTTAATTATTTTTAAAGACATTTTTTTAACAATCGTCTAATTTCGTTTTAATCAATTTTATTTTAGACTACACCAATATGAGATAATATATAAAAATTTTTTAAAATCATTTGAATTACTTAGTTTTTCTTCGAGGATAAAATATTATTATGTATCTTTATAAATATACCAGTACGTCTATAGAAATTACGTACTTGTTGATGAATACTAAGCAAAAGAATAGTTCAGGACACTAAAAACCATGTAAACTCAATGTCATGTAAGATTTATTTGATTTTATTATAGAAAATATCTTAGTTCAATTAAAATATATATCTTGCTTCCCACAAATTTCAGAATACAATCTGAATCACGGATGATTGAGGACTGCATTCACTGTCGTCGAAAACAATTCTTTTATAACTCAATTGTATGAGATCTAATATAAATACAGGTTTATTTTTTTATGTAATGCTTACTGGTAAGATATTTACTAAAAGAAATTAAAATATTGCGATTGCAATGATAATGTGATTTTTTATTTTGACTTTTTATATAATTAAGAATTTCAGTAACATAAGGTAATTTTATAAGGTAAATTTTATAAAGTTTCAAGTTTAAAATTTCTAGTTCTTTATCAGATTTAAGGTAAATATTAATTTAAAGCCATTTTGGGGATACTAGATACTAGATTATAGAATTTAGCTTTATACTACCAATACTCAAACTTCCAACGTTCGTGGAAAATCTTTTATTGTTTAAACAATATCTTATATTAAAAAAGAGCATTTAAAATTTCAGATTGATCGGTTAATTGGTATTTCAAAACTTTTTTGTAGCCAACTTTAAAAATGTAGTTTTGAAAAAAACGTGTTCAAAGTTTTATTATTTTATTAAATAGCATTTACAAAAAAATAAAAAATGTATTCGTAAAATAATATATAATCATCTAATTAATTCATATTCAATTGAAAATTTAATAATAATTTTTGAGATACTACATAGATGAAAGAAATGCAAAAAATCCAAAAATCTTTCTAGAAAACTCACTGCCTCTAACCCTTTTATAAACAAATAAAAATCGTATTAATAGTAACATTGTAAGCTTAAACATATATATTTTCAATGTGCTTTTCTAATAAAAACAATATTTGGGTATGACGATCTATAAATCTCATAATAACTTTTATTCTACATTTTAAAATATAAATTTAATACATCTTATATAGCATATTAAATAAAAAAAACACAACTTATTAATTGATTTTGAAATTAGTAAGCTTTGTAATTGTAATGGCAATATAATGATAAAAAATTGATAATGTTCTTTTAATCAAGTATTATTCGAGCAGTTTAATTTTGTAAATTTAATAATTATATATTATTGAACAACTTTTATAAAATTAGTTTTACGTCTCATCAATATTACCGATTTCAGGGAAGAGAGCAAATTAATACAAATGAAAAACTGATTTAAAAAGTTTCTTTTTAATATGACATAACTTTTTAATTTTATTCAATAGAATCATACTATATTGGAAGAAAACATTACAAATATTACAAAGAATTCAAAGTTATTGATTTATTATGTACATAAAAAATGTATCAGTCTGTGCCTATTTCAGATTAAGTTTATTATGTTAATATTTATGTTAGTAAAAAAATATTAGTATAATTTTAAACAAAGATTTGAATATAT
The DNA here is from genome assembly GCA_018907045.1 of Wiebesia pumilae. Taxonomy (NCBI): domain Eukaryota; kingdom Metazoa; phylum Arthropoda; class Insecta; order Hymenoptera; family Agaonidae; genus Wiebesia; species Wiebesia pumilae. The sequence goes on from JACCHZ010000116.1 coordinate 10,944,761, forward strand.
TTAATATATTTGTTTCAAATTACTTTAATAAAGATATATTTTTTATTATGAAACATTTACATCCTTTACGATATTCAAATTGATTAAAAAAATATATTAAATTTGCTAAAATGCGCATCTTTACATTAAAAATATTAAATTAAATTAGAAAAGAACGATTTTGCAAGATAAGTACTTGACTCAGAAAAAATGACATTCTTGTATTTAGGTTTTACTGTTAGTCACGAACGAAAAAGAAATTCTTAATTATAATTTTTATACAAAAATAACAATTTAACAAGTATATTAGTATATTTAATATCATTTAAAGATATTAATCGACAGAAATTAGCGTCCGGAAAATATTCATATTCTTACAGTGCGAAATGAAAATTTGAAAGCAACGAAAGTTTTTTGATAACGAATTAAATAACGAAGGTAACGATGAATATATATTATATTCATTTTTAAATTATATAATTGTAATAGTATTAGCTTTTTCCTTACTTACTTACGTAATTTTTTTATTAGCTTTAAAGATTTTAGGCATTTCAATAGTGTATTTATTTCCTTATACAATAGTTTCTTTAAATCTGTTGAAGAAGATTGACTGAGATGTAGATAAGAGTTGTAGATATATTGAAATATGTTTAAAGAAAGTATTTTAGTTTAATAAATGCATGTGTAAATAACGAATCATTAACTGATACTCTTTTGAGAATATTGTACTTTAGGAATAAATTACGTGGTTATTAGAATATACGTACAAAAATTGTCTTTGTTCGTTAAAACATCAGTAAATAAAATGAGTTTTGAATTTTTTCAGGACACGTTTGTGCAGGTAATGATTTAATTGAAAAGAAAGAGAATGGAAAAAAGATTCTCTTCGACTGGCTTATGCACTAAGTACACAACAAATGCACGTCTTGCCTCCGTCGAACATCAATATTTTAACGCGCAGCAGAAAAAAGGCTTGATAAAAGCTCGAGATCGGCATACCTCGTGTAGACGATGTTCAGCAAGTCGAACGATAGCGACGCTCTGCCGTCCATTTTTAAGTAAGGAAAATTGACGGTAATTTTTTCCAAAGCCTCCCCTTGTCTTTTTCCGTAGATGCGACATTTATGCGAACTCTTGCGTTACGACAGGTATTATTCTCGTGTCAAGCCTTGAACTTGACACTCCAGCTTCGGTGCATTTAATAAAGCAAGGAAAGACTCGTTTTTCTGTTTATAGACGAAACTTTAGACGTGAAACGTGTAATATCGAGCTTTGCCGTTCACAGGAACCGTCTATTGTAAGCGCTGAAAGAGTCATTACGTATTCGATTTCATAAATACTGCGCGCGCGCGTAGAGCCTTTACAATCTTTTACGAATCGGTATCTTCCCGATCTAATGCAATTTTCCGAACGCGAATCACAGCAACTGAGATTTGCAGTAGAAAATCAGTCGAGGTAGTAGTACCGAAGTAACGTTAGCCCCACAACAGGCGCAAGGGGGAAGGGGAGGGGAGCAAGTCTTGTGGAGAAACGAGCGTCGTTCAATCGAGCCTCGCGAGCTCTACGCGCCAACTTATTTACGTCAGCAGGTCGCTGGAATTCGTTACCGCGTCCGCGAAGCGAGCACTAAGACTGCCGATGGAGACAAAACCGCACGTTTGCGAAATTCGACTCCGATTGCAAATTGGTTGAGCACGAGAGCCTCGGAACTCTACAGAAAGGGAGCGCCTCTACTGTTCGAGCTCGGCCCATCGGAGCGCCGATGGAAAGGAAAAATCTTTGGTCGAAAGCACGGCTGTCTCCATCGGGCTTGCGATTTTTTCCTTATCGCAGGAGAAGCGCGGTATGCGGACCGAGGTGGACTAAACGCACGGCCGACGAGTCAAGGATACAATAGCTCGTGCGCACTCGCACGATTCGAAGAGAAAAAGAATTGTTTAGTAGTGACACACTTACAGTCGCATGTGAGACCCAACTTGGAATAAATCGGAAAATTACTCAGCGTTCAAAATTACGAAATAAAAATTGCGTTGACAGCGTTGACACAAAAAAAGGAGAAAACCATATAATACGTTTGAAATCTGAGTTTGACCTTGTTAATGGCATACCTACTCCAGCGAATTAATTTCTTTACAGTAGCTTGCAATCATTTCGATGCAACATTCAAATAGTATTCAATAAATGCTTCAACATTCAATAAATGCTCTAACAAATAGTAGAGAACAACTTATTTTGTAATATTAAGAGAAAGCTTAATACAATTGGAATTATCTATAAACACAAACAGCATGAATAAACATTAGTATATTGAAAATAGCGATGTTAGGCTCATAATTTAAAAGTTATTAACGATTAAAAATTAAATTTTGCTTCTTGTGTTCGGCGATTTTACAATATTTCATTATGTAAGATCGAAAATTTTCTTAAATTTTGTATAAAAATTTTTAGATAAGTTTAGAGAAATTTTTTAGACATTTTCTACTTTAGACAAGTCTCAACAGAAAAAGTTTTTAAGTATACTATGTAAACGTTTCTGCGTGTACAAATGGTGAATCAGATAAAAACAATAATAAAAATACATCACCTAGCAAACCAATGTTCGTCAAAAAAATCGGATAGAATTATAAATGAACATTGAATCACTAATTAAAAAACTATTAAAGAAATTGCTAACAATTCATATGTAACACAATTCAATAATTATAAAATGATTATACTATCTTTATCAAAATTTAGGAATTAAAAGGAATTATTAAGATAACTGAGGATTAATGTTGGATACAAGCCATTGCTATATCATATTGAACTAGTAATTATTCAAGGTTGTACAATTATAAAAATGAAATAAATGTCCAACCTATTTAAATAAAATATTTGAAGGGAATCTTATTTGTAAAAAAATATAGCATGCTTCCATAAAATGAATAATAGGATAATATTCTTTAAATTTTATTTCAACGCGTATAAAAATCTTAAAATGGAAAATTAGTTTAAATAAAAGTTATATTTAATTATCAAAGATGAAAATTATTGGTCTATTTAAAGATATTTCAGTTTATATATTTATAAATATATATATATTGTAACTTACCTTATTTACTCTCATTTCTCTCACTTTCTCTCTCTCTTTCTCTTATGCCACTTGCAAATAATATAAAGATTTCCTGATATGTACTTATGTTTATCAGATAACAAACAATTGCACAAATGTCAATACATAATAAATGTTGTAATTATAAAAACATTCTTAATAGATATAAATAAAATTATTAATATAAATATAATTAATATAAAGTTTATAATTATTATAAATTACCATAAATAACTATACAAATTATTATTATAAATAATAATTATTGCAATTTAACAGCTAAAATTTCATTAGAAAAAATTAATTGTGAAGATACAATACTTAATATTTTTAATTGATAATTTATTAAAAACAATTATGACACTATGACACAAAAAAAAATACATGTCACATTATTAAACATATGTGTATAAATACTTATTTCAATAGATTATTCAACATCACCAAAAATAGTTTTTTTGTTGAAAAATTATTTATTTTTATATTTTTATGCGAGCAACAAAAATCATGAATAAAGTTGTGGAATTCCTATTGAACAGATATTATAAACAACTGTTATAAAAAACAAGATTTTTCATCTTTTAAAAAATTCATTTTTTGTATAAATTTTCAAAATTTCTAACTCGGATATGGCTTTGTTTAACAACTTAATTTCAGGACAAATTTAAGATTAAAAATATGTGTGTTTTATTTGATTTTATATAAAAGAGACTATATTCTAAAATAAATTTGTGGAATTACGTAACGACTGTTATTAACAGTACCAACAGTACATATATGTGGACATATGCTTCTTACTTTATTTAACAAACAATTCAACTATGTTGTGATCGATTTTAATATTAACTTTAATATTATAGTCTTATTTCGTTTTATATAAGAAACTATATTCTCAAATACATTTTGTGAAATACCGAAACTATCTTTGTTATAAATATTTTAGTAAATTCCTGGTAAAATCATTGAATTGCGTATGATTTTGTTTAACAATGTAAAAAACATAATTGACAATCGATATTTAATATAAAAATTTGTTATATATTATAGTTTGTATGAGTCACGATCTTTTGTAATAAAAATTAATGGCACGTTTTCAATTAACAATTAAAATTTTGTAGATGTACTATTACGCGCCTAAGAATTAGTGTGTTTATTTATTAACTGATAGCGTTTTAAATAATGCTGTTAAAAATAATATTCCGGATCGATTTTTAAAATGAAAATTTTTTTACGTATAGTTTATTAAGTGCTTAATATTAGTAAAAAAAAATATTATAGAATATTAATATTAATATTAATATTAAACTAAAATATTAATAATTTTAGACTTATGAGTTTTTTATTTTTCATCTTCCTGTAGGGCTGGTTTTTAAGGAGGGAAAGATTATTTTTAATATATATAGATAATTTTATGAAATTATTAAGCATTACCAATGTTGTAAGAAATTATTCGTTTTTAAAATCTTCAACTTTTGTTGAGAATCAACAGGTTGAAACTTCAGACATATTATATATAAGTAACTATATATGATAAATAAAAATTAGTCTGTGGTAAACTATGTTTTGGCGAAACAAACTAAAATTATCCAAATTTATAATTATGAATTACAAAATTATGTTAAATACAATTGTAATCATTGTAGAAAATAAATTATAATAAATAAATTCACTACTTATACTCAACTGTATTAGGTAGTGAAAATACAAAAATTAAAAATTTAAATGTACTGCAATTTTAGTAAATAAAATCACTAATTAATATTGCATATAAATTAATTAAATGAAATTTAATGGCTTATTCTATGAATCACTCGCATACACTCAATAATACATTAAATTAAAATGTAACATAATAGAAGTAAAAGGTTCTTGTTTTTCGCATATGTTTAATAATCTTTAGTAGATTTTATATAGCGATTATAAAGTATAAAAACAAATTTATTTTTTACCTTATCATCACACTATTCCAATATTTACTTATTGCACAAATATTTACTGAATACTTAAATAAAGTAAATCTTATATTCTACTTAATAAAATGAATAAATATTTTTTTTCCTACAAATATCTAAAATTTAAGAGCATTCTATTTCTTTCATATAGGAATAACATATACAAATTATTATGAAGTATACATTGATAATTCAATGTATATCATACAACTGCAGTAATATCTTAAGACCTTCAAGAGCACTAAAATATTTTAACATAGAGTAGATAGGTAAAGAAATAACATAAAATAAAATAAAATAAAAATAAAATATGTATTAAAAATGTAAGGTCTAAAATAAAATCATCCCATTTTCGTAAATTACCGTATTCGTTTCTGACTCAAATGTCAGCCATATTCTAGGATCATGAAAAAGCCACGAATTCATAATTACACTGGAATATACTTCACAAAATATATAGTATAAAGTTTTCTTTTATCGTTTTTGTCTTCTTATATTATGTACATGAACACATCAGCTATATCAATCATTCACTCGCGTAGAAAAATAAAATAATTATTACGAAAACGAGATAACGAGGGTCCAGAAATTATAATAGTTTGGAGACTTTAGTTACTCGAGTTGCGTTACTAACGAACAGACAAATGACTGAGAACGTGGAAATTCTTGCGTGTATTGATAGAGAAAGCCCGTAATGTTTACTCGAAAATTGATGAGAGCCTCTGATGATTTTGTAGCATGTGTGGTTATTAATGGCGTCGATTACAACTCTGTTCTTTTCTTAAATTTTTTCTTTTCAAATTAAGTTCGTATTTATACAATTCTTTACTTTATGATCTTTAACTGATTGTTGATAATTAAAATTTTATCGATTAGAATAAGATTAAAATTGTTATATCTGCATTCTTGTTACACATTGTATTTAGTTATCCAAATTTACATGAATATTGTGTATAAAATGGACACGCATTTTAATTTAATGATTTTATAGAAATTAAAATTTGTATTTACATACATATAATTTATTTTTATAGAAATGAATTCTTTTATGGGTTTTATTTCATACTAGCAGTACAATATTGTTTTAACGTTGCTAAAAATTTTCGATAACTTATTTCCTCAACTTACATGTCAAAATACTTAAAAAAGTATAAAATTGCCAATTATCGTTTAACGTATCAAATGACGTTAAAAAATCAATCACAAAAGTAAGGCATAAAAGAACCTATTTCTTCTTATAAAAGATTACGTGCCTTTATATTAGTGTCATAGTGCTTATCTGTTCACCAGCTTTATCAAAATAGCACAAATGCCAGGCAAATGGGTATGAAATTGAGTCGAAGAGACCGAGACTAAGCGTCGGCGGCATTATATCTTATGAACTTGGCAGGTTGAAAATTCGCTTGCTGATATATCACAAGTTTCGCGTATTCGACGGATGTTCTTAGTCACATCAAACATTTAGTTCAAGGTCGAATTTTATGAACTACAAATATGTGAATTCACTTGACTTTTTTCAAGCTTATGAGCGCTCTATTTCGTTCTCACCAAGTTCACAAGATAATGATCGCAAACTCTTCGCTACTATACCAGTTTCCAATTTAAAGACAGTTCCATGTTTTTTATCAAACAAAAATGTAGCGCATTACTACTTTACCAAAACAAAATTGTTTACGAATCTAATATGTATTCAACATAGATATAATTTATGTTTTCACTGTGCAATGCCTCCACACAAATTTAATGTTAACTAATCTATGTAAAGACTTTCTATGTCGCCTTTCACATAAATGTTGGTTTTTCATATGTAAAAAGTAATAATAATGATATATGTTATTATGTTTATGTCAATTTTAGATGCCGTAAATAAAATAAATATTATACAGGAATTCAAAATAAAAAATTTTTATTTAATATTGTTATTAATATTATTTAAATAAATGGTATCGAAATTTAAAATACTTTGGATTTTAATCAATTTCGCACACATTTTGTTATCACATAATTTAATACCATAGGTATCGAACATAAAATAATAATACATTATTATTGAGTCTATCGCTTTATTTCTTAGGTATTATAAAAACTTAGAATATAAGCCGTACTAAATATTTTTTTACAATATATGAATAAAATTTAACTGTATTAAAAAAAATTAATTTAATTGGAATCTATATATTGCTTTTATTTTAAAATTATAAGGTATTTGTAATTACCTTTCATCCGGAAACTCGATCTAAAAAACATGCTTTGATCGCAACAGAAAATCTTTAGGAGTCTGAAGTTTGCAATGTTGTTGTCGAAACGAAAATTGAAAAATTTTAAAATCCAATAATTTCTTCAAAAATCTATCAAAAATTATTAATTATTACACAAAACTACCAAATAATGAGTTTCACAAAAATTCTACCCTTATGAGCCACCCTTATTAAGGGTTGACATTTTCAAAAATTCATAAGAGTAAATATTAATATAGCACAACATTTCTGTTTAGAAAATCGTTAAATTCATTAAAAGACACTCGAAAAAAATATTTTGAAAAAGAAATAGACGTGAAACATTGACTTTAGCGCATTTATATATCATGCATATTAACCACTGTGCATATACCCTCGTACCGGCGTGTATAATAATTAATAAAAACTTTTACAAAAACATTTCACAAAATCCGTTTTCAGATTCCGATGTATCATTATATACCAAATAAACCTATAAATATTCATTTCGAAATTCGAAAATGAACTTGAGTTTTAATGCATTTATATGCATATGCAGTCTTATCCATATATGTATAGGAGGACGTATATATTTCTTAATAACAACTCTCATAGAAACATTGCACAAAATCTCTTTTTACATAACAAACAGATACACAAAGTTTCATTTGGAAAATCGAGTAATATTATGTGCTCGTTGCACTTGAATGCATATGACTCTTATACACGTGTCTATATGGGAAGCCGTATATTTTGTAACACTCGCACAAAAACATTGCCCGAAATATTTATGCACTTGAGTTACAGTTATTGTATTTTTTTAGTGTGAAAGTAGATACATTTTCTATTAAGTTGCTGTAGATAAAAAGTGTATATATAATAATGTAGATTATTAGTCAAAATTAATTCTTTTATTTCTATATTGAAAATTTAATATGTTATCAGGAGTTTCGATATAGTAAATAAAATTATTTGAATGAACACGTCAAAATTTATATTTATATTCTTACAATTTTATAATAAAAAGATTAAGAAATGATTTTCCATTGGGTGTTTTATTCGTTAATATATAAATGTGTCATAAATGCATTTTTTAAATATAATTAACTTGGTTTTATTTATATTAACATATAATTAAAACTATTCCCAAGCCATTTTAAAAATTTTATATTTCCTAAAATATATATTCACTCAATAAAAACGCATAATGTTAATTGATATTATTATTTCATATTATTATTACTAAACTAATTACTAAATTATTATTAAAAAATAAACAATTCATCATAAGTATCATTTATATTAATCAAACTTATTTTTGAGGATAGCGTACATAGACCATTTTACTAATATGAGTATTGCAATAATATGATTAAACTTTGTCGCGGTGTAATGGACTCGAATTAAATTTGAAAAGTTTGTTTAGAAAATAAGCGACGTTGCCGCGGCGCAAAATAGAGAAACTACGGATGAAAATCTTCGAGTCCACTAGACTTGCGGAGTTCGACTGAGTTTCGAAACCTTTCTATATGTGCTATACATGTGTGTATATGTGATGCCATTTGAAGCAGATCGGCCGAAAACTTAGGGGCTGATATAATCATACAATTTTTAAGTACAAATTTATCTAATACGCATGCAAAGTAGTTCTGATATTTTGTTTTATTATTATTATTTGAGAATAACTTTTACGTATGTATAAGTGAAAAAAAATCGTTAGTTAAACTTCTATTTTCCATTTTTCCATATATTTTTTTACTATATTGTAATATTATTACATTTTTGTATTACATTTATTCAAGTCATAGTAATTAACAATAATAATAATAATAATAACCATTAGCTTCCTTAAATTTTATAAACTTACATATGAGATATATTTGGTAAATTAATAATTTAAGGATTGTATCTTTTTTATGGGACGTTTTTGTATCATTTAAGTGGCTACTTCCAGATTTTCAAAAAATAAATTTATTTAACCAATTTTTTATAAATTTATAATTTATTTAGTCAAATTTTCTATTCAATAGTTAATATTGCAGACATACTGAAAATCTTATTATTTTATTTACGTAATTAATTTGAGTACCTTTGCCTTATAATTAGATATTTGCATATAATTTACTAACTTAAATTATAATATTTTATTATAATATAATATTTTAAAACTAACATAATATTTCAGAAAATTACATAATTTTTATAATCATAATATTTTGAAAAATTTTTACAATATTGCTAGATCTTTATAACTACAAAGTCGTCTATTCTTGCTCGGATACATGAATATATTCATCTCTAAGTTTATGTATACATAATATCTTTTCAAAATTTGTTTACGGTCGAAGGAATTTTCTATCACTCATTTCCTTAATTGCAATAACTTTGTAAAATTAACTTAAATAATTTCTTTTTCTAATCCAATGTAATGAATTTGTGATGTACACGACTGCATCATCCTTTTGAATTAGTCAACATTTCACTAAACGTTGTAATAAAAATATCGGTTAGTAATAGGAAATCATCCGTCGATTTGAATCAAAGAATATTCTTTTATATTTTTAAGACATATAATTATCTTTTCTCTCTTTCTCACTCGCTCTTTTAACGCCGTAAACCTTATTGCTTATAATAACTGTTCAATAGGAATTGTAGATTTTTATATTAATGATTTATGTTGCTCGCACAAGAAAGAAATTGGATTTTCAAGAAAATATAATGTTTCGTGATAATTAATAGTTTAATCATGCTAACTATCGCGTATACATGATAATTTTAAATACATTATCAACATAAATGTTTAGAATCGTATCTTTATAATTAATTTCTTTTTAATGAATTTATAACTGTTATAATGAAACAGTACAACTTATAAACTTTATCTACTAATAATTTTATTATGTACATTTTAAATATTTATTTATAATTACAATAATTATTATGTATTGACATTGATTTCTTATATGACAAGTAAAAGTACACATGAATTAATATTTAGATGATTTATGAGTGACTTAATGAGAAACAAATGAGTGTGAGAGAGAGAGAGAGAAATGATAAAAAATGTCAGATTAAAATTCTTACATTTGTACAATACTTAACAACAAATTAAACTTAACAAGTAAACTTCTTAGTTTTTTGACTCTTTGAATATTAGAGAGTATTTATATCAGTATACTTACACTATGATTATATTTATTCGTGGTGTAGTGGATATGAAGTAAATTTGAGACGTTTGTTTAGAAAAAAAAGCGACGTTGCCACGGCGCAAAATAAAGAATCAACTTATCGACACGTAAAAATTTTCGAGCTTACGAGCTTGCGGAGTTCGACTGTCGCTTGTAAGCGCCTATATGTATTGTACATGTTAGAACATTTGTATACTAGCCGTTTGAAACAGGATCGGTCAAAAATTAAATGAATATAATTTTTCTCATGTGGCAATTAAACAGCAAATTATATTTCTACAAAATATTAATTTACGAATAAAAAAGTGTTTACGAATAATAAAGCAAACCAAGCACTATATATAAAAAACTTTTTTTAATTCATCTTTGGTAAAATTAATTATTTCCATATACTTATCTAAGATTCCTAATTATAAAATCATATATTAATAGAATTATGATTATTTTTATAAGAAACTTAGAAGCTTAAACAAAAAAAAATATTTGTTTTATACCCATTAGTTGTATAATTATATTTTCAACTTTATATTATATATATATATGCATATATGTAATTACTTAATTTATCGAGTGTGTGCAAAATCTTCATTACTATATTAAAAAAATACAGATTGAAGTTTCATTAAACATACATTGTTGAAATAATATTCAACATTCAAAATGCTAAAATTTAATTAACTATACTATCCAATTATTTTATAATAAGATATAAGTTATATCATATATCATAAAATTACTTTACTAAAAAAATATTTAGGTTTGGTCATAATAATGTATTATCATTTTGGGATGGGCTGCGGTCCAAATTTATCTAAAGTATTCTTGTCTATGAATATATACGGTGATAAAATTGAGGGTTGATAAAACTCAGTATTTCATCTATCTTACGTGATATAATTATATTAGTAGCATAAGCACAGTGCGACCAGACGTTACGAATTCCTCGCAATTATGTATAAGATATTAGAATAGAAACACCATAGCGCAACTAGACATTTCGTCTAGTCCGTAATTATGGATAGATATATTAGAATAGAAACAACTAGTTAGATCTATATAAGAAAAAATCTTAGGATAAGGAAAAATGAAAAGGGTGGGGGTCAATTTTCCTCCAAAGAGTGACTAAATATTGAAATTTTAAAAGAAATGTATATATTACTCCCTTCTTAATACAAGTCAGTATGTCAACTTCTAGGCACAAGGTCTAAAGTCGAACTCTCTAATCTTGCATAGAGAAATGCATGAGTCTGAAGTTTCCAACATTGGAACTCCAACAAAATATCAAATTTTTCAAACCTTGAAATTTCTTCAAAAAAACTACGTAAACCACATAAGTATGATAAAAAATTAATAAAAAAACGATTGAATTCTAAAAACGCCGCGAAAAATGATACTTATTAGGGGATAAAAATTGAAAAAATAAAAATAAGAAAAATTTCCAGTGACAGAAAATATCTGAAAATGTTATATTTTTAATTGACTTGGGAAAAAACATCATTAGCATACAAATAGAAGATAAAATTTATGATGTAGGTGAAGAACTCATTTATTGTGTGAAAATATAAATATGTTTACAGAATGAAAAAATAAATTTATTTTCATCAAATTATTAAATTTGATAAAACATTTACTTGAATAAATTATGTGTAAAAGTACTTATAGTTTTTAAATTCTCTTTAATCTTATAAAGATGTATTAAATCTTTTTATTTTATACAAATAGAGTGATACATTTTATTTTATTACATTAATACATTATTTTTACATGATTTTTACTACATTATTTACTTAACTTTGAATAAGTAATTTTTTTACTATATAATATATAAAATATGTATTCTTTTTATTTTTATTAGGTAAAAACATAATACCTTATTATATCTTTAAATAATGAATTTTTACTCGCTAAATGAAAATTTTTTTATTCATATACAAAAATATAATATGTAAATATTATATTTAAAAAACAAATGTTCAATATTTATTTGGAAACAACTTTATCAAATAAATTAAATTTTTCTCGAATATGGATTTTATTTATTTTGAATAATATTGTCTTCTTAAAACAGTTTGTTTTTCTTTTAAAACGTGTTAAAGCATTATTACTACTTTTGTATATATATGTTTGAAATATCTACACCATGAATAAAAAAAAAATGCTTTTATTTGTAAAATTTTGTAAGATTTCGAACACAAAAAGATGAAAATTATGAACTTTAAAATTCGAAATCAAAACTCAATAATCAATAGTTAGTTTTATGTATTAAGAACTCACTCGTTGGTATTCAGTAATGAAACTAGGATTAATATCATTAACAAATCAATACAATACGTAAACGATATCTACAGAGCACTACTAATCGCCCGGTCAATGAGATAAACCCGTTGCAAACAAACGGTTATTTTGATTAGCATCGAAGGCTAAGTGAATGAAGAATAATATGAATTCTAGAATCGACTTCTTAATCGAAAATTATTTACAAATATTAAGAGAAAAAACACGCTATGCGAAATTCTCGCGATTCAAATATGAAAAAAGTTAGAAGCAGAGACTTAGAACTTGGAAACCGATCAATTAAAACTACTAAAACTTACGATGAGATTATAACTTATACCTACGTATATGAATACAAAAATTTGCAACATAAAAGACAAAAAACGCGTAATTTATAGAATTGTCTAAAAGTGATAAATTTCGGACTAACTCAGCTTGAACATATCGTCACAATAACGTGCAGCAATTCCTTAATGCTTTCACGAAATTCGAAAACGGGGTTCTTTAAGCTTCTTCGGTTGCGTTTTATATGCACTGATAATATACTTAAATGATATTAAATAACATAAAATCTAAAATTTAAATTTACTTCAACTTCTCTATAGAAGTAAATGAAACAAAATTAATTATAATTAAATTTACCAAGAAAAGTATATTACAAAATTTTAAGTTTCGAGAAAATTCCAGCATACAGCTAAACTACGTAACCAAATGCAACTATAGAAATTGTTACATTTAAAGCTAATCGCTTTCTTATTCCTCTCATAAGGAATATAAATATCTAATTAATCTAGTTAAAAGCAGAAAAATTTTAAAAAAGTGATATAAAAGTAATTAATAAATGCCGTCAATTGTAAATGTAAATAAACTAAAGATAACAGGAATAGAATCGGCTGTTGCAATGAATAATCCGGAATCAAAATAAAACCAAGTTGTTTCAGCAAATGTTAAAATTACACTTAGCAATAATAATGTTCTTAAAGTTATTTTTATAATATTAACTATAATTTTTATTATTATTATTTATAATATTTCATTTATCACTAATTATTATTAAATCTATTAATAAAACAAATTTTTACACGCTTGTTACAATTGAGTCAAGTTTTATATATAAAAAATTTCGTTTAGAAGAAAAATAGAAGAAACTCATTTTTTATACAAGCTCAGTAATTACTGAATTAAATCTTAACGCATATTGTGAAAATCCAGAAAAAGCGTCTTGTTGTTAAATTGAGATTTGATTCTGTAGCGGACAACGTAAGGTAGCAAAAATCCTTACATATGATCAAGAAATCATAAAAATTCTTGATCTATCAGTCCGCTGCAAAACAATTCGGCGACGGCGCCCACGTTGCGGTTTATACCAAATGATGGTACGAAATTGCTGCGCATATCGTCAGTATCGAAGATCTTCCAGCCTTAACAGGTCTCTTTCAAAGTTATGTTTAAAAATTACATTTCTCTCATTAAATAAAGACGATTTATTTCGTCTTGCCGCGTCCTCCTCACGTATCTCCAAAATTTTACAGCGCGTGCCTTACATGTTTATCCTATTTAATTTTGTACGTTTGTTTAACTCTTGACACATTAATAAAATCTAATGTTTGCGAAATATTCTTCGTGGAATTATATATCAGTATTAAATCGTGGTAAGCAATAAGAATCAGCTATCATTGATTACATTTGTTCATGAAAAACCGCAAACATATCCTTTAATTTTTGCTGATACTGAAAAATGTTCTATTTTCAGATAAAATGAAGATATTAAGTTAAGTAAGATCCTCCAATTCTCTTTAAATCAAATTCCAAAGAAAGGAATCAATTTTTCCAGAAATACAACCAATTTCAAAATAGTGTAAAAAATTTTAGATAGTAATTATTTGTAATCATTTTGAACTGAGTTCCTTAACGCTCTAAATTCTTAAATAAAATGAAATTATTTTCTTGAATTATTTAATCTGTACATTGATTTTTAGAAAAATATATATATATATATTAATTACTTATTTTCTATCTTTTTCTTTAGAATGTTACTTACATTATTTAACTTTTGAATAGCGTCAACTAAAGATTAATTATGAAAAAGAATCGTATAATAAATATTAGGTTATTAAGTATAGAGCTAAAAGAATAATGCTAATATTTATTGCTGAATTTATTTATGATATATTTGAATTTTTTCTATATAATGTTTACACGTAGATATCTTGTAAAATTTGTTTCTTAAATTTTATGCTTTTGTTCCTTTTATATTAATATCAATAATGTTATTAATTCAAATTCTATAATAGTGAAAATATTTGTTCCTTTAGTAAAACGAATTGTAATAATAATTGATCTACTTGAATTTATTAAATATGTTTCATCATGAAATAACAATGATGTATGTACCTCAATTGTAAGACCATGTTTAGGCATTCAATTTATCGCCAAACAGCAATAAATGACCAGATACATTTTTTTGTTGGTAAAGACAAATAAATTAAACTAAATAAAAATAAGTAATTAAACATTAATGTTGGTATGATTAGCAGATAATTAATAGAATTCTATTGAACAGCAAGCAGATGAAAACCGTATGTTACTTAAATTTAGAGACTTATAAGTTATGGTCCTAATCTATAAAGATTAAAATGAATAAACAAAACTTGAAAAAACGAGCAACTTATTCATCCTATAAAGAAGTATAAGTACAATTCATATAGGACAACATGCAAATGAACCTTCTTATAATAAGAAATATAAATATTTAAAAAAATATAAATTACGTAGACAATAGCAATTTTGCAATTCATCTTCGAATAAACATTTTCACCAAACATTTGAAACGAAAAAAAGTATATCATTAAAATTTAATTTGAACGCAATTTGCAAGATACCTGAGAAAGAGACAAAGAGAGAGAGAGAGAGAGAGAGAGAGAGAGAGATATGAAGTAAAGATATGTTCAGGATATTACTTTACATTATACGTTGCTTTAGTGCTATAATGAATTCGTGTAACATAAGAATCTATTATTTCCGAAATAAATAGGATGAGATCAATCCAAATTCTGATAAACAGATAGTATATTAAAACCTAATTAGGAACTGAAATATATTAAGTCTCCCCGTCATAAAATAAACATGAAACACTTGTCGCAAAGGAAAACTACTCATCCACCATTTTAGATCGATCCATCGGTCAGACTCTAATCAATCAATCGTTCGCCTAATTTTCGATTTCATAATTGTATGAAGCCGAACAAAATGCTTCGTACATAAATACAAGAATAGTACTGAATATAAAGTATTTTAGTTCTTTTAACTAAATAATAAAATAATAAAAAGAATGAAATTCTAAGTGCTGATCACAGCAGAATCTGTTGTACACGTTTTCGAAAAAAGAGTTGAAATAGATACCTCGATAAGATGGTTTATTTCCTTAAATGAAACGAAAAAGTATGTATTAATTTTCTAATTTCTTCGGTATACAGAAAGAATGCTTTATGCTTAAATAGACGCAAAAAAACGAAACATATGTGCGGATATATATATACACAAACATATAAATAAGAATGTATACTTTTATTTGTTCGTACGTGTAAAGGAAATATTTTGTCATCAATTTGCAATTCAAAAGAGTATAGTAATGACGCTTTCGTAAAAAACAAGAAAAAATTAAATTAGTACAATATTGCTTTCCCAAAAAATATAGGTAAAACTAGATTATACGCAAGAAAAATCTTGTATACCAAAGTTACCGCGTTATATTTTCAATATATATACATTCATAAATTAGATGTATATATCTTTGTATATATAAGAAAAAATAATTGGCATCTAATTGCAAAAACACATTGGTTCCTAGAATAAAAAAAAAATATATAGATATACTTTAACTAAAATAAATGCCAGACGATAATCTTATTTCTAAATAATTTGCACGCGAATCTGTAATATGCAGTTGTAAATAAATTATTTACAAATATTTATATTTATATTTATAAATATTTATATCGGCCTAGTAAATTTGAAAATAGTTTTAAGTAGTTAACAATTATTGAAATATTCAAGAAATATACTTTAACATGTATTTAAATTTAAATAAATTCTCCAGAGAATGAATATTGAATATTAAAAAAATTTCGGCTCATGTATGAATATGCATAGAAAATAAAAACACTGTTTAAAGAATATTAGTATTACTTAATTTTTAATAATGTTTTCTAAATTAAATTCTGTTAACTAAAAACACAAATTTTGCAGTTCTTGAAATAAAATTCAATAATGACTTTTTAATAAATACTAGTATATTTAAAGCATTATAAAAGAACCTCAATTTACTTTGAAAAATACAGGTTATCTAAAATTTTTTCATTTTGATTTTAACTGATGCATACAAATAAAAAGAGAAACCTGTCTTAACTTGAAAAAAATTGTAGACT
Source organism: Wiebesia pumilae (assembly GCA_018907045.1). Taxonomy (NCBI): domain Eukaryota; kingdom Metazoa; phylum Arthropoda; class Insecta; order Hymenoptera; family Agaonidae; genus Wiebesia; species Wiebesia pumilae. The sequence continues at coordinate 10,961,888 of JACCHZ010000116.1, forward strand.
ATATTTTTCTGTAAAGACAAATCTACGTATTGTATATAAAAATATATATATCATTTAAGAATAGAACTTAACTTGAATAGAAAAAATACGTCTGATGCTCGAAATTAATAAAAAATAATCATATAACATTATAACATTATAAAATTGTTACATCTATGACATAAATGCCTCTTTTAGGCCTATACAGTTAAGTATACTAGTCTGGAATGGGCGACCGTCCTATCTAAAGTATCCTTGTCTATGGACATATGCGGTGATAAAATTGAGAATAATTGATAAAACTCAGCTAAACAATCTAGCTATTTTACAATCATGAGTATAATTAAATTAGTACTATATTAGTACGACTAGACATCGCGTCTACCCCGCAATTATGTACTAAAAATATTATAATAGAAACTCCATAGCGCAACTTAGACGTTCCGTCAGTCCGTAAATATGGATAGAAATATTAGAATTACATAAGGAATAAAGGATCTTAGGATAAGGAAATAGGAAAAGGATAGGGGTCGATTCCCTTTTAAAGAATGACTACATATTGAAATTTTAAAAGATAAGTTTTTATTACACACTTCTTAGTACAAGTCAGTAGGTCAACTACCAGGTACAAGGTTTAAAGACGAACTCTGATTTTGTATGAAGAAATGCACCCTTTTTATACAAAATTTAAAGCACGGGCAGAATAGCCAAAGAGGGGATTTTTATGGTTTTTCCCGGAAAAGTCTATACAGTCTATATACAATTTTCATTTTTACTAATTTATTGACATTTATATTTAATTAATTACTTAACTGCTTATAAAATTCGATTCGCAATTTCATTATTCGAAATTGGACAGTTTTTGTTTCATAAATTTATTAATATTTAGCCTGTTTTTATTGATATTAGTTAAATTAATAATAATTCCTAATTACATTTAAATTTTCTTCAGATTTTGTACTAGCTATTATTTTTGTTATATTGATTTTTATTATTTTCTACGTTAGTATTACTAATATTATTATTATTATTTATTATATTCTTTGCTTGAATTTATTACTATTCGATTCCTTTAATCGTACAGAAAACGTTATTAATATTTGTTTCTTTTGTTAATATTTATTTATTTTATTTAGATTTTTATTTTCATTCCCTTTTTTCTTATTTATTTCTTTTTAATAAATTTATATAAATACAAGAAAAACGATTAGTCAAAATAATGATAATGATTGCGACATTTAATTCAGCTTTATAATATGATTTATATTCGTTTAAATAATAATTACAAAAATTCCATGTTATAAACTGTATTAGGTTTGTTTTATAATTTTATTATAGTAATTTATTATGATTATAATTCTACAATTTTATTTTTTTTTGTTTCCTTTAGATTAATTAGATTTTTCTTTAATTAGTTGTGTAATAAAAACTAAAATAATTAATGGAAAAATATGTTTTCCTTTGTAAAATATAATTGCGCAGTTGCAAAATGTAGCTGTATATATGTATGCATATGTGTTCGAAGGTACAAGTATGAAAATGAAGATGTAGTTGTGTGTACATGTGAATGCGTTCGGCCACTTACGGGTGCAAGCGCGCAATTGATGGTTTGCTATACGCGTGATAAGTGTAGGCCTCTCGCTGCTCAAATTTGCTAGCACAGTCATAAACATGTTACGGTTATGACCTTTTAGGCTGACATTCCAGGCCTAGGTGTCGAATTTAGATGTTTTAAAATTTTCTTATTGGAGTGAGAAAGAAAGAAAAAAAATTTCTTTTACGAAAGAAAAAAGAATTTTCTTTCTTATTTTTAATGGGTTTAGTGAAACGATGTCGTAACAAAATCTTACGTTAATCTAGGATGTAGGTAATATGAAAAAACTGCCAGTCAGTATTTTGTATCACATTGAAAAGAAGTTTAGTGTATTGCACGAGCGGCAGTGTGAATTCTTTTTAAACAACACTAAAATATGTTTATATTAGAAAAATCTTTTGCTGGTAATTAGTAACTAATGCTGGTAGCTAAATCTGGTAGTAGATTCATAAAAATAAGATTGGATTAAAGAAGTTGTTGTTTTCTGTCATTCGAACTAAACATTAGCTTTTTCTTAATAAACGTAAAAGTTAGATCTCTTTTACTATTTACTGTCCTACATAAATGCGTGATTTATCTACAAATCACGCCGTATAAAGAGAAGCATCTGCCTATGCCGATTCGGCTATGTTTACAAAGAATAATACAATATCTTTATGAAGCTATCATTTTTAAAATTAAAAACAAAAATAATCTAATATTAGTGAAAAAAGTGAACATGAATCCGAACAACCAATTCGAGCTGTGATAATCGATATGATTGCGAAATAAGATAGACTAAATAGCGTTTGCAACGATAGCAGTATCAAAGGAACATCGAAATCGAAAAAAATGACTGAAACACTAGAAACTAATCTAGTGGAAGTAAAGGAAATTAAAAATTAAAGAATATGATAACTGTAAGGTACAGTCAAAATATCAGACGAGAATACAAATAAATCGTCAAAAATACTTTAAAAAAGATTCTCTACATATGAAAACTAGCCATGGAAAGTGCCACCTTAAACGGTATGGCCAATATTTATAAAGAACAAAATTTAAGGTAAACCGAAAAATTAAGCATAGATGTAGAAAAATGATCTTACAGTCAAATTATAAGAAAGAACAAATATCAGATGAAATTTAAAGAAGCTTCATCGCTAACAATAAAAGTGAAAACATACATCTACTATAAGAAAGTATGTAATACACATAAAAGTTGATGATAAGCTGGATATTGAACTGGCCAAGAAAGAAATAATAAGTTTAATTGAAAAATGGAAAAATAGATAAAAGTAATTGTTACGTCTACGACGCCTTTCCTGTTTTCAGCCTATACAATTAAGTGCACTATCCGAGGATAGATTATTGGGTTATCAGGTTATATATATATAACATATGCATATAAATGTATATATATATATACATATATGCATATAAATGCATTAAAACTCAAGTTCATTTTCGAATTTCGAAATGAATATTTATGGGTTTATTTGGTATATAATGATACATCGGAATCTGAAAACGGATTTTGTGAAATGTTTTTGTAAAAGTTTTTATTAATTATTATACACGCCGGTACGAGGGTATATGCACAGTGGTTAATATGCATGATATATAAATGCGCTAAAGTCAATGTTTCACGTCTATTTCTTTTTCAAAATATTTTTTTCGAGTGTCTTTTAATGAATTTAACGATTTTCTAAACAGAAATGTTGTGCTATATTAATATTTACTCTTTTATGAATTTTTGAAAATATCAACCCTTAATAAGGGTGGCTCATAAGGGTCGAATTTTTGTGAAACTCATTATTTGGTCGTTTTGTGTAATAATTAATAATTTTTGATAGATTTTTGAAGAAATTATTGGATTTTAAAATTTTTCAATTTTCGTTTCGACAACAACGTTACAAACTTCTAATACTCCTAATCTTTAATATACAACAACCTTTAGTGAAATTAATATAGTTATATTTAAACATCCGTTTAAATTCAAATTAGAATATAATGTACTTAATAAATTAATTAATATTTTACGTTGATGTATTGATGTATTGAGCTGCATTGCGTAATAAAATTATTATTTATATTGGCGCTAATTTAAAATAGATTGTTCGTTCAATATAAAGTATTTTCTTTTAAAAAGTTTTTTCGATAATTTAATTCAAAACTTCAGAGAATTATTATAGTTTACTATTTTATGAATTCAAAATTATATTCTAATAAATTTATTGTTATCATCTCTTGTTCATTGTATAAGAAAAATATTTGTTTTTATACTTGTTCTTAAAATAAACCATTTTACAATCATTATAATACTTTGTGATAGTGTAAATATTTTCATACTTTTCATACAATTTTAATAAAGAAAAGTAAATTAGATTATAGTATTTATAGAACTAACAAATACAGCAATGAGATTTATTTTTTCTATACTTATACTGTTACGATTATTTAAAACAAGTAAATATTTTGAAGTACGATTAAAAAGTATTGTTGCAGAATTTTATATTAAAAATCATTATAGAAATGGCCTTTGATAGTAATAATTAAAGTAAACTTAATTAAAAATTATCCATAAATATATATTAATATGACGTAATAACATTAAAAAAATTGGTTGCGCTGCAGATTATTAATACAAGATTTATGAATAATTATTTTAAAATTTCAATTGATTTGCACCCCCATACATTTAAAATAAATAAATAATTGTATGCTTAGTATAATTAGATTCTATTAATGATATTCAGAAAAGTATTTTAAAAAATGTTTGTTGGTATTGAAGAAGATTATTATTGACAAAGGGTTTTCATCATGGACAACTAGATATAAATATTAATAATGAAAGGTTTTTCTTTTTATACGAAAAGATACAGTTTTCACTATCTCTATGAATGCGTTTAATCTCACTGAAATTCCTTGCAGAAATATTTCACTCGACCATTATTTAAAGAATAGGCGCGATAAATGACTTACAAAATATCTGTACGAAAGTACAAATCATAAATTCAGAAAAATTTCAATTCATTGCACATAAAACGATCGAAAAGCAAAAATATAAAAACATACAAAATCAAAAAAAATATTGAAGTTTTAAAATAAAAATGACTTAAATAAGTACAACGAACAACATTAATATTAATATAAAGAAATCTTAAACAATGTGTAGACTCGATGTTTGTATACTGGGTCACTCACCTAACGGCGGAAATTGGATCTCATTGGCAACGCAGTAGCCCAGTAGTACGTGAGTAGTAATATTTGTCTGGCATAACCTGGTATTTTCTGCGCTCAACGTTCAACGTGCTAATATAGGGATAGACTCAAATTGTGGGATGCACACGGCACTCAATAACAGAAAAACGTAATAAAAATACAATTTCGAGATTTATTTACGAAAGAAAGGTCTTTCTAATCAAAGCGACATATCTGGGTTTTTTTTTAGAGAGAATAATGTTGAAAATCACTTCTTTTTTCTTTTTTCTAGCTTTTGCTTGGGTAAGCTTCAAGCTTCGAGCTTCGTACTTCTGTCGATAGTGGATAATATGCACAGTCGTGCACAGCAAAATGTACGTTATCGCACTAACGCGTAGCCAAAATTCACGCGATTATTTTACGATTTAACACTACAGCACATAATTTTCTCCACAAAGTAGACGAGCGGATGAAAAGAACAGACGCGCGTTTCATAAAGACCCAGGATATAAAAGGGAAATTTGAAGATGAGAAAATGCATAAAGGAAGACGAGAATGGCTTAGAAAAGAAGCGAGAGTGCACTTCATACGACACACACGCGTAACGTTTGCTCGATTTAGTACAGCACAGATATAAATTAGAACGTGATACAAGAAACGTCTTTTTGCCTCTCACAATGTTTGTTGCCTTTCTTTAATTCGTCACTGTACGAAGAAAAGCTTTTTCACTGCACTCGATGTTAAACCGTAAGATGGCACTCATATTACGATCAGCTGATTTAATCTTCCCACGCATGCTCCAACATATTCCGATTTCTATTCGACCACATATTTCGTGTCCTTCTTCTGCATCTTCAATTTGAATGTTTCCTTCTCTTTTGTTTTCTGTAGGAATTGCGTGTATGTTTATCCAATGGACGTTTGAACAGTTGACAATTTTTTAAAATATTTTTTAATAATTGTAAGTGTCTATACAAACACTTTTGACAGCTGTTTTTAGTGTTTAACCTTAATTATGCTTTTGCTTATATTCAAGAGAAAAAATGAATTTTTTATTTTATTAATACTTTTATATTGAGATTATGTAATCAAGCTTGTGAGAGTTCCGTTAATATAATATTAAATGAAGGGTAATTTACGATTAATTATTAATTAATTGTATGCTATTTATTTTAACTTATAATAAACTGTAATTGAAAATAATGCTGTAACTAGTATTGTTCACTATTTAATGTTATTTATTAATCATAATACATTAATAGAATTAAATAGATCATTCAAATAATAAGATACATGAAATCAAGCAAATTATCAACATTTATTCAGGAATAATTTATTTATGCATTGTTTAAAGCCTGTATTTTTTTTAAACATCTATGTATAATAAAAATGTTGTTAAATAAGTTAGGTCAATTTATTAAAATTTAAATTTGTTTAGTATTATAATTCAATAACTTCAGTTAATTACAGAATAATTTATTTTAAGTTCAAAAATAATTTGAATGAAAAGTAGAAAAAATGGCAAAAGTTGCTATACCTTTACCACAAAAGAAGTTTTATCGTCAACGAGCTCATTCTAATCCTATAGCGGATCACTGCATTGTATAGTAAGTTTTTGATATAATATAGCTTCTTAAAACCTGTTATAATTCTAGTCTATGATAATTTATCAGCAATATAAATTTATATTTATAGTCCTGTTAAACCTGATGCAATGGATTGGTCTGTTTTGTATGACAAATTTATCGATACATGTGATTCAAACAGCAATATGAAAAAATTGAGTAAACTTGTTGAATTTGCAGATGTTGGTTGTGGCTATGGTGGACTACTTGGTAAATTTATATTTGATTAAAAGTCATTTTGTCTTTTTTATTGAAATAATTTTTAAATAAATTAGTTACACTTTCATCAATGTTTCCAAATAATTTAATTGTGGGAATGGAAATTAGAGTCAAAGTCTCAGATTATGTTATGGATAGAATAGCAGCACTACGTACTCAATATCCAGGTCAATATGGCAATATTGCTTGTATTAGAACTAACGCTATGAAATATTTGCCAAATTACTTTTATAAAGGCCAATTGAAAAAAATGTTTTTCTTGTATCCTGATCCACATTTTAAAAAAGCAAAACATAAATGGCGAATCATTAATAAATCTCTTTTGGCAGAGTATGCTTATGTTTTAGCAGAGGATGTAGGTATAAGTAATCATGTAATAACGTTTAATACTAAATTTATATATTTTCTTGAGACATGTTGTTACATCAAATATCCAAATTATATTTTAAGGCTATTATGTACACAGTGACTGATGTCAAAGATTTACATGAATGGATGGTACAACATTTAATAGAACATCCATTATTTGAGCGTATTCCAGAAGATCAATTGGTAAGATTTTTACAGATATAGGAAAGGAAATATTTTTTATACAACTTAATCTATTATCTATATAAAGACTTCAGATCCAGTCATCGAAAAATTATATGAAAGCACTGAAGAAGGACAAAAGGTCACAAGAAATAAAGGTGATAAATTTTTAGCAGTATTTCGTCGACTTCCTGATCCATATAAAATGAATAATAAATAATAAATTTAAAAAGATAAAACACAAATGACATGTACAATAGAAGCGAAAAAATGTTGATATAGAATCTTATCAATTAACAACTAATAATATTCATCTGCTTTAAAAATTGTATATTTGTTAATAAATTTATTAACATTTGAATGTACCAATACTACTTTTGTAAAGAATGGATCTCAATTATTTTTTTAAATATTGTAATAATAAGAATTTTTTTAATGAAAAATTGTGAGTTTATCACAAAAACTACTAAATTATAGATAAAGCAATTGTAAGTACAAAATATAATAAGTTTGAATAATCAAAAGATATTATTGACTCATATTATTTATATTATATATTATATAATATATTGCATAAAGTAGAGTAATAATTAGTTATAATATTAAAGCAATTTTTGTTTAAATTGAATTTTTGTCGGTATTTACAAATATATAAATATTAAATTTACTTAAATTCTATTAAAAACATGTAATATATTATTTAGACTATTATATATATATATATATTATTTAGATATATTATTAATATATTATAGACATTTTATTACTTTTTCTGAATAATTACTAACTTATTACATAATGCATATATATTTATTCTTGTATAAATTAAAATATAACGATATTGTAGTAAACAAACGATAATACTAACATATAAGAAAAAATTTTATTTTAATCAATGAAGAAATTCCTTACTATATGTGCTAATGAAGTCAGTAGAAAATATGTTCTACATAGAATAAAGTCACTAATAGGTGACATTACTAAATTAACAGTAATCTACAGGCTATTAAAAATCATTATTTGTAACTAAACCTGACTGTGATTAAAATACAGTCAATGACTAATATAAATCAATATTTATAGTAAATACAAAAAAGGAGAAAATAAATTTAAAAAAAACGGATGGCATCAAATATATTTGTAGTACTATTCTAAGCTTAGATTAATGTGTGTTTAGCTAATATGAAAACAGAAATGATATACTTTTAATAGCGACCATCGAGTCGACAAAAACATCAATTATAGACCCACAGCCCTATTAGAATAGGAAGTTTTTTTTGGAAAAAAGACGAACTATATTCAGTGAAGTACAAATTTTACTCAATTTTCATTAAGGATTTTTCTTTTGTGAAAACTATTGAACTTCGCTTCGATTTTTACTATACTGTAAAACGTTTCTTATTTTATAGAACGCGATAGAAATACTGTCGCTAAATAAACTGCTTAAAAACAATAAGTGTACATGTATGTGTAAGTATATATGTGTGTGTATTAAACGCATGTAAGCACTAGTCAGTAAGTTATTTCGTAAGAGTTCATTGGTGGCGGACCATTTTCCCCTGCGCTCACGTTGTAGTCTCACTCGTCACTTTCCTTGTTACCTCGGCACAAAGAGGGCAGCCCTTCGAAAGGCAAGAAAAAGGTCTACGCGCAGCGAAAGAAAGTCGTTCTTCTCGACCTTCCAGATGAGTCGGGCTGCTTGGAAAAACTCATCTACTGCTCCCTTCGGTGTCGTTACTTGATGCACCGAGTCCCGCACCCTCCACGTTGCCGTTGATGGACGTACCAGATCCGTCCTCGGTGTCACTAATTGAATCATTGCTCCCGCCATCTCGTTTTGATTACACGTCCACGTTCAACAATACTAATAAAAATGTTATGCATAATCTACTATTACTTCTATTTTAAATAACCTTTTTGACTTTTTTAAAGAATAAATAACAGCATTTACATTTTAAACGTTTGAGTTCTCTTCTCAGCAAAGGTTTCATTTCTTTTTTTCTAAAAGTTCGCTAAATTAAAAATTAAAGCAGGATAAAATCAAACATCCGCAATACGTGGCACCCTAACAGGAACTATTTTAGTCTGAGCAATCGTCATTTATTCTTATTAAAAAAAAGAATAATTTTATAAATTAAGTTAAGTTTACATATGGTTAAATAAAGTTAACTTAAAAAAAACCCGTATGCTTGGATCGTGAGGCTAGCATAGCTCGAGCTTGACGCGGGCCGTTAAATTCGATATGACACGCATTGAACGCGACGCGCGGTCCGGACAGGAGAGGGTGACTCATGGTGAGTTACCCAATGCAAGTAAAAACTGAGGCGACGCGTATCGGGAAAAGGAAGCCCGGAATTTTCCGTTAAAACGCCATCGCGGCGATTCGAGCTCGTCGCTACAGCGGGAGACGTCCTTTCTATAATTGGCGTGACGTGGCCTCGACAGAAAGCGTTCTTTTACGAATGGCACAGCGTTGGTTCGGGTTATTGTAGTTGCAAACGCCATCACGTTGACCGAACGACGTCGCTATGGGATGGATTGGTGGGAAATCGCTTTCTCGTACATTGGCGCGGGGCGAGGTCAAGAAAGAGTGGGAGGAAACACAGCGCAATGATTGAGGCGGCGATATTTGAACATAAGGAATGTAAGGAGGCCCCGTAAAGACGTAGGGATAGTTGTGTAGGCATCGGGAAGGAAGCAGGACGTTACTGGTTGGTTTAAAATAGAGCCAAGATCAGTTATTTCGTTTTTCTTCTTCGCACTTTAGGTGATAACTCCCCCTCCATACTACAAAAAATCGTCCTTTTGAGGATGAACGTTTAGGGACAATTATTCTCATCAATACAACGTTGTGATAAACCGCTCTTCTTAGGGAGAGTCCAACACAAAAAAAACCAACACGCAAAGAAAAGATCAGCCGAGCGAAATTGGCCAGAGAGAAAGCGCATCGGCCCCCTCTAGTCAGGGTTAGAAGCAGCGACTTCCAACGAAGGGAAATATCACCATTCTCCGTTAAAGATTCGCGAAATTTGTTGAAAAGAACGAAACGATTCGATATTGGACCAAGAAAATATTTATTCTTATTCGCGATGTAAATATTTTTGATCATCAGGATCTGAGGATTTCTCCCACATCTAAGTTTCTTTAAACATACTGTTAACAAGAGAGTGGATCCAGAAAAACCACCGGCAATTTTCGCCAGAATAATCAATACATTAAGGAATCGCTCTATGGAATCGCAAATTCCATAGAATGTTATCAAAACCTTCATAATTCTTATGAGCATGTATTTTCGTATCTTATTTATTTGATTTTTATTTTGATATATTCTAAGCTCCCACGTGTTCGCCGTTAAAAGACAATGGGTAGAATTACTATTCTGTAGATGCGCCTTAAATAGTTGAACTTCATATTCCAAATAGTTGAGTCAAGTACTCTGAATATGTTAATAATCTTATATTTTCTATCGATTTATATTATGTGTCTTTTGAATTTCAGACCTTTTTCTGTAGAAATCCAAGATACTTAGTCTGTTCAGTGTATATTATTTCTTTGCTATTTATTTTTACATGTAGTAATTTTGGTCAAACTTTTTCTGTATTATTGGCTGAGTCTGTCAAATATTCATATGCAATAATTATTTTTTTCCTTTATTTGAGTTTAATTTATTATTTTATTATCCATGTTTTAAAATTATCAGTTCAGTTTTACTTTCTGACAATGTAATACATTATTCTTACATCATACAAGGATATAAATGGTATATAATTTCCATTCATTCTCAATGAATCATCTCTGACAATCAATATCAGGTCATCAAAATATGCTCTAAGTTTTTCATTCATCAAGCCTTTTTGACAATTGGTCCATACAGATGTTTCAAAATTCTGGATTTAGTGAAGAACCTTGTACATAGCCTTTATTTATTTCAATTTCTTTTTTGTAATAATTGTCAACTAATATTACTCTTCTTTTTTTTTTTAATAATATGTAACAAGAGATATAGGTTTTTTGGACAGTTTCTTTTATATAATACAGTAATGATCTGTTCCCATAAGATGTTATCGAATGCTCCTGAATTATGGAATAGGATAGCAATTCCTATTTTTGCTTCAGATTTTTCTACAATTTCAATTGCATTATATATTGTATCCTCTGTTGCAAGATTTTTTACACATAATGAAAAGTTACCAAAATGGAACTATTGTTTATGGTGGTCTGAAGATCTAGTATTTTAAATATTTTGAAAATTTTTTTAATATAAATAGTAAGCATTTAAGCCTAAATGATTTCATATTTTGCATGTTTTATCGTTAGATTTTTAATATTAGATTTACTTTTTTTGTCTTTCATAATTTTAAGAATACTGTATATTTTGTTTTACGAATTTTTTCTAAAGTTTAAGAAAATTCATGGATTCAATTTGTTTGGAATTCAGGAAAATGTCGAAAAGAAAGATACTATTTTTTAAGCAAACTGCGTAACACGAGTTATATATTATTCACCGATTGCCGAACGCGTGTTTGGATAATGAATTGTTCAGAGAACTGCAAAGCGCTCGTTCTTTTTTAGGATTCTAAGACCGCCTTGCGTGGTAAAAACCATTTGGATTTGTTCTGGATAAATTGCGTAGTGAGTAAATAGTACTTATTACATCAAAATAGCGTCGGACGTGTTCGTTTGGTCTTGAGGTCGCTTTTTTTTTGTGGTGAAAACTACTCGGATTTGCTTGGATAAATCGCATAATAAGTGAATGGTACTTATTGCGTCGACGTAGTGTCGGACATTTTTATTTGTAGATTTTAAACAACTTCACTTTTCTCACTATCGAATGCACTATGAAAATCACAATCGACATATTTACAGTGATAGTAACAAAAAATAAAAAAGAGCAAAAATGAATATTATTAAATAAAAGATATATACGAACTGAAAATGGATGCTGAACTATTTTCTTAGACAGATTAAATTTATTTATTTACGCGATGATGCTAGATTTTTTTAAAACAAAGGTGTGATATAATACCTTTTTCAAAAACAACTGAACTGTACTGGCGCGAGCTTTTGTTTTATGCTACAGTATATACTATACGTATAGTGTATCGTTACAGGGATTCAAGATCGTTATCGAAGAACAGTTTTGACCATCGTATACGTTAATTGTCACGTCTTTTTCGGGTTACGTATGCGTGATAGACAGCGCCAAATTTTAAATGACGTTTCGACGTAATTCTACACGTTTTAAGCATACGTTATATATTTTACTTAACTCAGTATGAATATTATGTTTGTTGTATGCTGTATGATTGATAATTGCTATTTCTAATATGTCATATCCTGATACTTTCCATTCCTTTATTTCTTTTAGTCTTAACTATTACTTGTTGTGTCCATGGAAACACATCTTTCTCTAGTTTGCTAGTTTCGTTAGATTTTTCGTATGTAAATATATTTGTTTTTTGTACATTATAAATATTTATATTAAATATTTTTTTAAATATTGATTCTGCTATTTCTTACATGATTTTTATGTACATTCCTTTTTTATTTTGTATGATAGAGAAGGCTTTTTGAATTGTTTCAATAGCTTGTAAGCTATTGACTGGTAAGGGCTTTATTATATCGGTTTTATAAAAGAATGCCAGCGAATCGTTTTTGCATATTTTATTGCTTTTTGCTGTATACCTTTTGCAATGTAATTCTGTCTTTTGTTTCTTCTTACATTAGTATTAGTTTTCATTTTCATTTGCCTTCTTAGCTGGTCTTTAACTTTTCTTAGTTTTGTGAAATCACTATTCCATTATGGTAATGATTTCTGCATCGATTTTTATTTTTGTTTAGATTTCTTTAAAGCAGTCCTTCCTAAGTGTCAAGGCAAAGACTTCTACATTTTCTTCTATTTTTAAATCAATATAGGTTAATTTTATTTTGTTTATCAAGAGTTTATTATCAGATTTGTTTCAACTGGCTTGATTCACATTATATCTTCTTCATTTTCTTGGTTATATAGATGATACTGAGGTTATACCTATACCCTATGACCATAGGTAAATATTGATTATCTATGACAGTATTAAGTACCTATGGCTCTATGGTCACTTTAGACATAATTATCTTTAACCTTCTATTTGCTGGAATTATTAACGAAACTTTTACTTATGAGATTTATATTAATATATTTTTCTCCTCTCATGTATGTGCAGAGATTGTTGAGTTCATTCAAAGTGATAAGTTTGAATTGTGCTATTAATTCTTCAATTGCAGGAACTCGATCGTCTTTGAAATCAGTTGATCTCAATTACTAAAATGATGCAAATTTAATACTCGAGGAGCTAATTATTTTTGCATTGCAAATTTCTTTGAGAGTTTTCATAAGTGTTAAATATATATTATAATTGGAAACAAGAATTTAAACCAAAAAGATATGCAGTAAAAACCTTCAAAAGTACAGAGATGTGAATACGTATACAGTGTATAGTATTTTCATAGGCTACTTATGTGACAGTGCATGCTGAATTGAGGATTACAACTGCCACTCATTGCCTTTTAGATTCCTTTGCGCCAACTACTATTGAATTTCTATATTTTAATTAATAATCCAATTAATTAATTTTTTACTTATATGGTTACTGAAGTAATACTATGTCTGTTTTATTTATATATATATGTTTCTATGCACAAATCGTATGTAGCAGTTCGTCCTCTTCCTAGATTATTCTCTGTAACTTCTATATTGTACATATAGTGCCAGATTAACCCTTTGAAAGTCGGGTAATTCTTATCAGATTTATGCTTGTTTGGTCTTGTTACGACTCTGTCTCACAGGGTTACTATTCCATAAAATGGAAAAAAGTGAAAAAAGAAGAAACAAATCCATAGAAAATATTTTTTCTCTCTCTCACTACAAGAGGAAAATGTTTAAGAACTGAAACCATGGCATAGGTTCAAAATAGTATCACTAGAGTGATACTATTGATAAGTGATGTGATAAATGAGTGATGCTATAGATTAAAGCTAAATGATAAGTACCCATATACGCATATACAGTAACCACAGTAACTGCGCATTTGCATTTAAGAAAACATTTCGTTTTATACATACTTATATTCGTTATATAAATATAGCTTTATATATTCTTTATATACTTATGTACTTATATATACGTATATTCTTAAAATTAGGTAGCTCTTAATCTAATTATGTAATAAATAATCAATATTATAGTGAAATAAATATAAATTATAAAATGCTAAAACATAATTGTAAACAAATCGAATAATGTTTAAGACGTTATATATGTGTATCTCGCTAATTATTTGAAAGCGACTATAATATAAACACCGTAATTATTATTATTATTCTAAACATTAATCATATCAATAACTTGTTTTTCTTGTTAATATATATTTATATGTTTATATATATATAAAACAAAAAAAGAGAATATCAATTAATAAATAATAATATAAATAATGACTATAATCATTAAACAAAAATAATAATTATAATAAAACCGAAAAAACAAATTGTAACCGAAAATTGTTATGAACTTATCTAATATTAATAAATTAATAAAACAAAATTTGTATAACTATGAGAAATTAAATTGTGAATTAAATCCTATAGATAATTAAATAATTAATAGAGTAAAAAATACTAATTATTCAAAAAAATTAGAAAATGTACACAGGCTGTATACACTTTTCCGTGAAAAGAAAAAAAATCCTCTCTTTGCCTACACCGCCTGTGCCTTAAATTTGATATAAAAAGTGTATGCATTTTTTCATGCCCCAAAAACTTCGTTTTCAAATCTCGTTTCTAAAAGTAGATTTAGCGATCTTTGTAAGAAATAAGTATTAAAGATTTTGATATTTATTGTGCAATACATTATTATGGGGTTTGACCTCAACTTTTTCTGTTACCTTTCCTTAAAATCCTTCTCTATATAACTACCGCACACTAAATTTAAATAAATGTTTTTGTATTTTTCTTCTAATAATTCTTTTAATATAACTGTGGATAAGACGTAAAATCTCGTCGCGCATTATGTTCCTTTTATAATAATTATATTATATATTATTCTTATATTATTATTACTTTAGGATTATAGCCCATCTTTAGCTATTATACTTGATCGTATAGGCGAAAAATAAGCATTGTGTCGTAGACGTAACAGTCTGTTATATTTTTTACATAATATACACTGCGATTGTTTCTTTCGTACAATTTTTGCAATTGTACCTTTCATCGGGATAATATGTCCATGTCACCTTTTCATTTTTACAAAAAGTTGTTACTTGTCCATATTCTTCATATTTATAACATTTTGATAGATACAAATATCAGCAACTTTGCCTCGTCTATCTGTAACATATTCTTTCTAAAGTTATTAGCAGATTGCGGGGATCAGACTCAATTTCTAGGATCCAATTCACCGTATCTTATTTTCATTGACATTTTTGTATCCATTAATTATTTTTCCTTCTACGTTTATTTCTTTGTAATTGGCAAAGATATTTCTATTTTGCCTATACATAGCAATATTTACATCTTTGTAACATACGTCATTAGAATATCATAGAGTATTACTTTCAGTTTTTTCTCTGTAATTTTATATTTATCTTCAACTGCTGTGGTTTCAACAATAGATCTATTTTTCCATTTTTCAATTAAACTTATTATTTCTTTCTTGGCCAGTTCAATATCCAGCTTATCATCAACTTTTATGTGTATTACATACTTTCTTATAGTAGATGTATGTTTTCACTTTTATTGTTAGCGATGAAGCTTCTTTAAATTTCATCTGATATTTGTTCTTTCTTATAATTTGACTGTAAGATCATTTTTCTACATCTATGCTTAATTTTTCGGTTTACCTTAAATTTTGTTCTTTATAAATATTGGCCATACCGTTTAAGGTGGCACTTTCCATGGCTAGTTTTCATATGTAGAGAATCTTTTTTAAAGTATTTTTGACGATTTATTTGTATTCTCGTCTGATATTTTGACTGTACCTTACAGTTATCATATTCTTTAATTTTTAATTTCCTTTACTTCCACTAGATTAGTTTCTAGTGTTTCAGTCATTTTTTTCGATTTCGATGTTCCTTTGATACTGCTATCGTTGCAAACGCTATTTAGTCTATCTTATTTCGCAATCATATCGATTATCACAGCTCGAATTGGTTGTTCGGATTCATGTTCACTTTTTTCACTAATATTAGATTATTTTTGTTTTTAATTTTAAAAATGATAGCTTCATAAAGATATTGTATTATTCTTTGTAAACATAGCCGAATCGGCATAGGCAGATGCTTCTCTTTATACGGCGTGATTTGTAGATAAATCACGCATTTATGTAGGACAGTAAATAGTAAAAGAGATCTAACTTTTACGTTTATTAAGAAAAAGCTAATGTTTAGTTCGAATGACAGAAAACAACAACTTCTTTAATCCAATCTTATTTTTATGAATCTACTACCAGATTTAGCTACCAGCATTAGTTACTAATTACCAGCAAAAGATTTTTCTAATATAAACATATTTTAGTGTTGTTTAAAAAGAATTCACACTGCCGCTCGTGCAATACACTAAACTTCTTTTCAATGTGATACAAAATACTGACTGGCAGTTTTTTCATATTACCTACATCCTAGATTAACGTAAGATTTTGTTACGACATCGTTTCACTAAACCCATTAAAAATAAGAAAGAAAATTCTTTTTTCTTTCGTAAAAGAAATTTTTTTTCTTTCTTTCTCACTCCAATAAGAAAATTTTAAAACATCTAAATTCGACACCTAGGCCTGGAATGTCAGCCTAAAAGGTCATAACCGTAACATGTTTATGACTGTGCTAGCAAATTTGAGCAGCGAGAGGCCTACACTTATCACGCGTATAGCAAACCATCAATTGCGCGCTTGCACCCGTAAGTGGCCGAACGCATTCACATGTACACACAACTACATCTTCATTTTCATACTTGTACCTTCGAACACATATGCATACATATATACAGCTACATTTTGCAACTGCGCAATTATATTTTACAAAGGAAAACATATTTTTCCATTAATTATTTTAGTTTTTATTACACAACTAATTAAAGAAAAATCTAATTAATCTAAAGGAAACAAAAAAAAATAAAATTGTAGAATTATAATCATAATAAATTACTATAATAAAATTATAAAACAAACCTAATACAGTTTATAACATGGAATTTTTGTAATTATTATTTAAACGAATATAAATCATATTATAAAGCTGAATTAAATGTCGCAATCATTATCATTATTTTGACTAATCGTTTTTCTTGTATTTATATAAATTTATTAAAAAAGAAATAAATAAGAAAAAAGGGAATGAAAATAAAAATCTAAATAAAATAAATAAATATTAACAAAAGAAACAAATATTAATAACGTTTTCTGTACGATTAAAGGAATCGAATAGTAATAAATTCAAGCAAAGAATATAATAAATAATAATAATAATATTAGTAATACTAACGTAGAAAATAATAAAAATCAATATAACAAAAATAATAGCTAGTACAAAATCTGAAGAAAATTTAAATGTAATTAGGAATTATTATTAATTTAACTAATATCAATAAAAACAGGCTAAATATTAATAAATTTATGAAACAAAAACTGTCCAATTTCGAATAATGAAATTGCGAATCGAATTTTATAAGCAGTTAAGTAATTAATTAAATATAAATGTCAATAAATTAGTAAAAATGAAAATTGTATATAGACTGTATAGACTTTTCCGGGAAAAACCATAAAAATCCCCTCTTTGGCTATTCTGCCCGTGCTTTAAATTTTGTATAAAAAGGGTGCATTTCTTCATACAAAATCAGAGTTCGTCTTTAAACCTTGTACCTGGTAGTTGACCTACTGACTTGTACTAAGAAGTGTGTAATAAAAACTTATCTTTTAAAATTTCAATATGTAGTCATTCTTTAAAAGGGAATCGACCCCTATCCTTTTCCTATTTCCTTATCCTAAGATCCTTTATTCCTTATGTAATTCTAATATTTCTATCCATATTTACGGACTGACGGAACGTCTAAGTTGCGCTATGGAGTTTCTATTATAATATTTTTAGTACATAATTGCGGGGTAGACGCGATGTCTAGTCGTACTAATATAGTACTAATTTAATTATACTCATGATTGTAAAATAGCTAGATTGTTTAGCTGAGTTTTATCAATTATTCTCAATTTTATCACCGCATATGTCCATAGACAAGGATACTTTAGATAGGACGGTCGCCCATTCCAGACTAGTATACTTAACTGTATAGGCCTAAAAGAGGCATTTATGTCATAGATGTAACAATTTTATAATGTTATAATGTTATATGATTATTTTTTATTAATTTCGAGCATCAGACGTATTTTTTCTATTCAAGTTAAGTTCTATTCTTAAATGATATATATATTTTTATATACAATACGTAGATTTGTCTTTACAGAAAAATATAGTCTACAATTTTTTTCAAGTTAAGACAGGTTTCTCTTTTTATTTGTATGCATCAGTTAAAATCAAAATGAAAAAATTTTAGATAACCTGTATTTTTCAAAGTAAATTGAGGTTCTTTTATAATGCTTTAAATATACTAGTATTTATTAAAAAGTCATTATTGAATTTTATTTCAAGAACTGCAAAATTTGTGTTTTTAGTTAACAGAATTTAATTTAGAAAACATTATTAAAAATTAAGTAATACTAATATTCTTTAAACAGTGTTTTTATTTTCTATGCATATTCATACATGAGCCGAAATTTTTTTAATATTCAATATTCATTCTCTGGAGAATTTATTTAAATTTAAATACATGTTAAAGTATATTTCTTGAATATTTCAATAATTGTTAACTACTTAAAACTATTTTCAAATTTACTAGGCCGATATAAATATTTATAAATATAAATATAAATATTTGTAAATAATTTATTTACAACTGCATATTACAGATTCGCGTGCAAATTATTTAGAAATAAGATTATCGTCTGGCATTTATTTTAGTTAAAGTATATCTATATATTTTTTTTTTATTCTAGGAACCAATGTGTTTTTGCAATTAGATGCCAATTATTTTTTCTTATATATACAAAGATATATACATCTAATTTATGAATGTATATATATTGAAAATATAACGCGGTAACTTTGGTATACAAGATTTTTCTTGCGTATAATCTAGTTTTACCTATATTTTTTGGGAAAGCAATATTGTACTAATTTAATTTTTTCTTGTTTTTTACGAAAGCGTCATTACTATACTCTTTTGAATTGCAAATTGATGACAAAATATTTCCTTTACACGTACGAACAAATAAAAGTATACATTCTTATTTATATGTTTGTGTATATATATATCCGCACATATGTTTCGTTTTTTTGCGTCTATTTAAGCATAAAGCATTCTTTCTGTATACCGAAGAAATTAGAAAATTAATACATACTTTTTCGTTTCATTTAAGGAAATAAACCATCTTATCGAGGTATCTATTTCAACTCTTTTTTCGAAACGTGTACAACAGATTCTGCTGTGATCAGCACTTAGAATTTCATTCTTTTTATTATTTTATTATTTAGTTAAAAGAACTAAAATACTTTATATTCAGTACTATTCTTGTATTTATGTACGAAGCATTTTGTTCGGCTTCATACAATTATGAAATCGAAAATTAGGCGAACGATTGATTGATTAGAGTCTGACCGATGGATCGATCTAAAATGGTGGATGAGTAGTTTTCCTTTGCGACAAGTGTTTCATGTTTATTTTATGACGGGGAGACTTAATATATTTCAGTTCCTAATTAGGTTTTAATATACTATCTGTTTATCAGAATTTGGATTGATCTCATCCTATTTATTTCGGAAATAATAGATTCTTATGTTACACGAATTCATTATAGCACTAAAGCAACGTATAATGTAAAGTAATATCCTGAACATATCTTTACTTCATATCTCTCTCTCTCTCTCTCTCTCTCTCTCTCTCTCTCTCTCTTTGTCTCTTTCTCAGGTATCTTGCAAATTGCGTTCAAATTAAATTTTAATGATATACTTTTTTTCGTTTCAAATGTTTGGTGAAAATGTTTATTCGAAGATGAATTGCAAAATTGCTATTGTCTACGTAATTTATATTTTTTTAAATATTTATATTTCTTATTATAAGAAGGTTCATTTGCATGTTGTCCTATATGAATTGTACTTATACTTCTTTATAGGATGAATAAGTTGCTCGTTTTTTCAAGTTTTGTTTATTCATTTTAATCTTTATAGATTAGGACCATAACTTATAAGTCTCTAAATTTAAGTAACATACGGTTTTCATCTGCTTGCTGTTCAATAGAATTCTATTAATTATCTGCTAATCATACCAACATTAATGTTTAATTACTTATTTTTATTTAGTTTAATTTATTTGTCTTTACCAACAAAAAAATGTATCTGGTCATTTATTGCTGTTTGGCGATAAATTGAATGCCTAAACATGGTCTTACAATTGAGGTACATACATCATTGTTATTTCATGATGAAACATATTTAATAAATTCAAGTAGATCAATTATTATTACAATTCGTTTTACTAAAGGAACAAATATTTTCACTATTATAGAATTTGAATTAATAACATTATTGATATTAATATAAAAGGAACAAAAGCATAAAATTTAAGAAACAAATTTTACAAGATATCTACGTGTAAACATTATATAGAAAAAATTCAAATATATCATAAATAAATTCAGCAATAAATATTAGCATTATTCTTTTAGCTCTATACTTAATAACCTAATATTTATTATACGATTCTTTTTCATAATTAATCTTTAGTTGACGCTATTCAAAAGTTAAATAATGTAAGTAACATTCTAAAGAAAAAGATAGAAAATAAGTAATTAATATATATATATATATTTTTCTAAAAATCAATGTACAGATTAAATAATTCAAGAAAATAATTTCATTTTATTTAAGAATTTAGAGCGTTAAGGAACTCAGTTCAAAATGATTACAAATAATTACTATCTAAAATTTTTTACACTATTTTGAAATTGGTTGTATTTCTGGAAAAATTGATTCCTTTCTTTGGAATTTGATTTAAAGAGAATTGGAGGATCTTACTTAACTTAATATCTTCATTTTATCTGAAAATAGAACATTTTTCAGTATCAGCAAAAATTAAAGGATATGTTTGCGGTTTTTCATGAACAAATGTAATCAATGATAGCTGATTCTTATTGCTTACCACGATTTAATACTGATATATAATTCCACGAAGAATATTTCGCAAACATTAGATTTTATTAATGTGTCAAGAGTTAAACAAACGTACAAAATTAAATAGGATAAACATGTAAGGCACGCGCTGTAAAATTTTGGAGATACGTGAGGAGGACGCGGCAAGACGAAATAAATCGTCTTTATTTAATGAGAGAAATGTAATTTTTAAACATAACTTTGAAAGAGACCTGTTAAGGCTGGAAGATCTTCGATACTGACGATATGCGCAGCAATTTCGTACCATCATTTGGTATAAACCGCAACGTGGGCGCCGTCGCCGAATTGTTTTGCAGCGGACTGATAGATCAAGAATTTTTATGATTTCTTGATCATATGTAAGGATTTTTGCTACCTTACGTTGTCCGCTACAGAATCAAATCTCAATTTAACAACAAGACGCTTTTTCTGGATTTTCACAATATGCGTTAAGATTTAATTCAGTAATTACTGAGCTTGTATAAAAAATGAGTTTCTTCTATTTTTCTTCTAAACGAAATTTTTTATATATAAAACTTGACTCAATTGTAACAAGCGTGTAAAAATTTGTTTTATTAATAGATTTAATAATAATTAGTGATAAATGAAATATTATAAATAATAATAATAAAAATTATAGTTAATATTATAAAAATAACTTTAAGAACATTATTATTGCTAAGTGTAATTTTAACATTTGCTGAAACAACTTGGTTTTATTTTGATTCCGGATTATTCATTGCAACAGCCGATTCTATTCCTGTTATCTTTAGTTTATTTACATTTACAATTGACGGCATTTATTAATTACTTTTATATCACTTTTTTAAAATTTTTCTGCTTTTAACTAGATTAATTAGATATTTATATTCCTTATGAGAGGAATAAGAAAGCGATTAGCTTTAAATGTAACAATTTCTATAGTTGCATTTGGTTACGTAGTTTAGCTGTATGCTGGAATTTTCTCGAAACTTAAAATTTTGTAATATACTTTTCTTGGTAAATTTAATTATAATTAATTTTGTTTCATTTACTTCTATAGAGAAGTTGAAGTAAATTTAAATTTTAGATTTTATGTTATTTAATATCATTTAAGTATATTATCAGTGCATATAAAACGCAACCGAAGAAGCTTAAAGAACCCCGTTTTCGAATTTCGTGAAAGCATTAAGGAATTGCTGCACGTTATTGTGACGATATGTTCAAGCTGAGTTAGTCCGAAATTTATCACTTTTAGACAATTCTATAAATTACGCGTTTTTTGTCTTTTATGTTGCAAATTTTTGTATTCATATACGTAGGTATAAGTTATAATCTCATCGTAAGTTTTAGTAGTTTTAATTGATCGGTTTCCAAGTTCTAAGTCTCTGCTTCTAACTTTTTTCATATTTGAATCGCGAGAATTTCGCATAGCGTGTTTTTTCTCTTAATATTTGTAAATAATTTTCGATTAAGAAGTCGATTCTAGAATTCATATTATTCTTCATTCACTTAGCCTTCGATGCTAATCAAAATAACCGTTTGTTTGCAACGGGTTTATCTCATTGACCGGGCGATTAGTAGTGCTCTGTAGATATCGTTTACGTATTGTATTGATTTGTTAATGATATTAATCCTAGTTTCATTACTGAATACCAACGAGTGAGTTCTTAATACATAAAACTAACTATTGATTATTGAGTTTTGATTTCGAATTTTAAAGTTCATAATTTTCATCTTTTTGTGTTCGAAATCTTACAAAATTTTACAAATAAAAGCATTTTTTTTTTATTCATGGTGTAGATATTTCAAACATATATATACAAAAGTAGTAATAATGCTTTAACACGTTTTAAAAGAAAAACAAACTGTTTTAAGAAGACAATATTATTCAAAATAAATAAAATCCATATTCGAGAAAAATTTAATTTATTTGATAAAGTTGTTTCCAAATAAATATTGAACATTTGTTTTTTAAATATAATATTTACATATTATATTTTTGTATATGAATAAAAAAATTTTCATTTAGCGAGTAAAAATTCATTATTTAAAGATATAATAAGGTATTATGTTTTTACCTAATAAAAATAAAAAGAATACATATTTTATATATTATATAGTAAAAAAATTACTTATTCAAAGTTAAGTAAATAATGTAGTAAAAATCATGTAAAAATAATGTATTAATGTAATAAAATAAAATGTATCACTCTATTTGTATAAAATAAAAAGATTTAATACATCTTTATAAGATTAAAGAGAATTTAAAAACTATAAGTACTTTTACACATAATTTATTCAAGTAAATGTTTTATCAAATTTAATAATTTGATGAAAATAAATTTATTTTTTCATTCTGTAAACATATTTATATTTTCACACAATAAATGAGTTCTTCACCTACATCATAAATTTTATCTTCTATTTGTATGCTAATGATGTTTTTTCCCAAGTCAATTAAAAATATAACATTTTCAGATATTTTCTGTTTATTTAATAAAATATTTTCTGTCACTGGGATTGTACGTGGACCTAGAATTGAATCTTCATAGTAATATAATGTGATTGCTGAGGAATCTGTAAAAATGATAAGTATTTGTATTTAATTAATTAAGAAATTTATATTTTAGTTTAAATATACGAATAATATTATTAATCCTTTAGTTGGTAAAATGTTTCTATTTTATGTATCTTAATATTTTTATTTCCTTTTAGATACCTTTGATATTTTTTTCTTTTGCAAGTTTAGAAATTACTTGTTCAACTGTTTCACCATGAGATATTTTAATTGATGCATCAAATAAACCATTACATTTTTGTGCATTTATAAAATGTAAATATAAGCTTGGTTTTACAGTAAAGATAATAAATGGTGCGCCAGGGCAACATTCTTCCTTAATGTTATCTTCTGTCTCATTCGCATATTTAATTTCTAATTCCTCTAGCTGCAATAAATGTATTTAAATCATTCATTGAACTTTTTATACAATATAAATAGTGTGTTATTTTAACTTTATACATACATCAAGAGTATTACGTAAGTATTGTTTACTACCTAAGAGCACATCAATTTCGCTAAAATTTAAAGTTAAATTAAGAGCATCTATACCAATTGCTTCCACTTTTTCCTTTATCATTTGTACAAAAGGCATAACTCTTTTAATATATTTTTTTAGTTCAGCCTTATTACCTAATTCAGCAGCAATAACTTTATTTTCTGGAAGCTTATCACTATGTTTCTAGATAAAAAAGTAAATTGATTATATTTCTTCACGTCTTTTCTTTAAATAAATAGTGATAAGATAATTAGTAATTACAAAGTCAAATTCTTACTATGTACAAATTTTTTAAACTTCTAAGAACTATGCTTTGCCAAGTAGGCCAAGTTTTTGTTACATAAATGGTTCCTACAGTAGGTTTTTCTATCGCAACAATTGAACCTTTTTGTTTTTTCTTCATTTTTTGTGTTGTGTAGTTAATCAAACGTACTCTGAATGAATGAGCAGCTGCCATAAGATACTGTGATGACTTTATTAAAACATTGTCGATCAAACCGACAGGGGGCCATGTAGCATTTAAAATACTGCCATTCTAAAAGTACCAATGAGTATATCATAAGTTTTTTATGATTTAATTATTTTCGTGAATTTTAATAAAAAATTAATTACAATAAACAAATAAATAATACAAGATATTATATATACTTTTATATATTAGTTGTATACGAGTTATTTATAAAAAAGTCTGTTTTGTGTAATTGTTCTAAAGAGAACAAGCATTTATATCTTAAGTTTATTTTACGACTTATTATACCTTTCCAATCAAATTCCATACGTATTCTGCTACGTGAGGACATATTGGTGATAAAATAATAGCTTGTATTTCCACAAACTGCATTAGAAGATTCCAATTTGTACCTTCATATGCACTTAGTTGTAAGTACTTATCTTTAATCGACTGAAATTCAAAGAATCCAGTTCGTAATGCTTCTTTGAACAGCATTTTCCTATAATTATTACCAGTTTCTTGTGTCTTTAAGTTTATTTCACTGTAAATATGTAATCATTAACTTTTTAAGAATAATTTTGAGTAAATCTGTTTACTTCTTAAGAAATTGTCTATTAATATTAATATTTCTTTTGTATATTTTTTATTTACCTAACAAATACTTGATCATTGAAAGTAAATTTTTCTTGACGGAATAAATTTTGCGAAGCTGTAACTATTTCTTTGACCCATTCAATAAAAGTATAAAGTCTAAGAATCCCCGCATCTGCAGTACGTTCAACAAAATTTGCATCCTCTATAGAATCTCCAGAATCGGCTAGACAAAGACGAGTACCATCAGAAGAGTACTTTTGAAGAGTTTCAGAGAGAGTTAAGAAATTGCCTTCAGATTTGGACATCTTTAATTGAATAAAATAAAATATTTTATATTATTTATTATAATAAACTAATAAAAATTTATGTTAGATAGTACCTTCAATGAATTTAAAAGTAAATGGCCATTGGCCCGAATTCCTTTTGGCCATAATTCTGGTTCGTTGGGCCATATTGCAGTGTGATTATAGATAAAATAAGTAAGGTGGTTTTGAATAAGATCTTTACCAGAAACTCGTAGATCAACAGGATACCAGTATTGAAATTCTCTTCGCATTAAATCTAAACATTCTTTTGAAATTTTGCAAGTTTTAGGTGAAGGTAATTTTGCTTCTTTAAAGAAAATATAATCCCAAACTTCAGGAGTCATCTCTTGAGCTCTAAAAATTATGAAAATTATAAAATTGAAAGTACAATAATAAAATAATTTTTATGTATTTAATTACTTAATATTTAGCTTATTTGGCTTATCTCCTTTGATACTATTTCCTTGAATTAAATGAGCCACTGTATAATAAGCCATGTAAATCGTTGAATCTGACAAGGACTCAATTAACCATTGTTTATCCCAAGGTAATTTAGTTCCTAACACAAATAATAATAATAATAAATTTTGGTATTTATTTCTATCTCAAAAATATTTTAAAAAATTAAATATTTTTCATGTGTAAATAAAATAAAATGTAGATGTAAAAGAATAAGTATTCACCAAGGCCATATGTTCTTGAACATGCATGCTCATGAAGCCAATCAAGACAAGCTTGAAAATTTTTTCTTACTTCATCATGAAAAGTTTCTAAGTTTTCTAAAGCTTTTTCAGTTAAGCTTTTCCATTCTGGCTCTCCATAATTTAAATACCACTGGTTGCAAAGAGCTACGATGCATTCATCTCCAGAACGAGAAATAATTGTTTTTTCAGGTTCATAATAAATTACTGCTTCATTATTATTTATTAATTCATCTCGTATATTTTTTTTGACATCTTGTACTTTTCTGTTTTTATATTCTCCAACTAGAAGGAAGCCATCATAAAAACCCTTTAAATAAATCATTTCTTTTGCTTGTTGTAATTTTACAAAGTCATTCTGAGATTGTATATTTAGTTGTTCATAGACTGTAACTGCTGATAAATTTCCGAATTCAGCAATTTCAATTATTGGAATCTGCAATAAATAAATATAAATCAATATAAATTGTATTGATTTGATTTCATAAACGTATTAGAGGATTACTCACAGGATTATATGGTAAGACCATATTATCTTTAATATTATACTTTTCTCGTAAAGGTTTCTTCTTCTTCAAATCCATTAGTGCTGCATAATCATCAGGAGAATCACTAGGTACTGATGTTACTACTCCAGTACCTTTCTCTTCTTTAATTGTGAGCATTGGTAAAGTGTAAATTATATTATAAGAAGTTTTTGGTGATTTTAAAGACAAACCTAACATCTCCTAAAAGTCGTTCATTTTTCATTATTAAATATGAACCATATTATTGATTAAAAATACTTGAATAAATATTAATTTCATTAATATTATTACTTACTGATCCAAATAACTCAGCGACAATATTAATTTTACCTTCTTCTTCTGTAAAACCCTGCCAAGACATGTTTTTAGCAGCTCTCTTGGTAGATATAAAAATTTCTCCTTTTACTATTGAAAAAGCAATATAATGTATATCTGGATGTACCCAACAATTTGTTTGACCATACATTGTTTCTGGTCTGAGTGTAGCAGCTACCAAAAACACAGGTGTTTCATCAGAAATAAATCTAAAATTACAAAAATGTATGAAATCTTTTATTGTGATAAAATATTTGAGATAATGCATAAAAATTAATTCAAAATTATATTTTCAGTATTATAATTTTGTTAATAAAAAAACTCACTGTAGCTTATTTGGATATGGTTTTAATATTTTCATTTTGATTAAAGTATATTCTTGAGGACCAACTCCTTCACCAGAGTGTCTGTCATGATCCATACAGGGCTGGCTATCTTTAGGTGAAAAAATTGTATAACGCTTACCATACTTAACTTTATTTTTTGCCTTTAGATGATAAAATTGCCACTGTACAAAAGCGTTGAAGAATGGATTAACATCAGTAGTTATAAAAGAACGCCGCCAATCTACCTGCACATATTTTAAATAAAAATTTAATAAGAAACTAAACAGAATGTATTGATTTTTTAAAAATTCCAGTTATAAAACATACACTCAGACCAAATGTTTTTAAATCTTGCACAGCAAGTGGTGGAAAGTAATCAAGCCAATATGAGGCATCAGCAAAATTTTTAATTTCTAAATCACTTAAACCAAGACTTCCCATTATTTGCCATTGATATTTAGCTACGCTTGTTTTTGCTATTACTTTGCTCTATAATAATAATATTAAATTTTTAAACGTTTTTTCCTATTTGAATTGCACAAGAAAAACATGTATTAAAACATGTAATAAAAATGGCTGACTAGTTCATAAGAATCAAATTATATAAATTGTTGTTTATACTTATGAGTTTATACATACATACATAATCAAAAAATGGTTGTTGAATTTGCATACCATTAAATTCATTATAAGTAGTAATATTAAATTACAATACAAATGTTTCTCTCTAGTGCAGATAAACAAAAAGATGCCTGTACAATATTTTTTATTAATATACCTTCTTTCCTTTACTTTTATCTACAATAATTGAATCATTATTTGATTCCTCCACTATTAAATCATCTTTTATGACAGGAAATTTTGGTGGATATCCATAAGTTTCCATTTCACGTTTTAGTTTATCAGCACAAGCCTTGATTGGCATTCCTGTACAATGAAATCCAAAGGGAAAAAGAACATTTTTTCCTAATAGACGATTATATCTTACTGCAAACTAATAAAATCTTAAAAATATTTCATGTTATTAAATAAAACTCATGATTGTGTACCAACAGATACATTACCTCACATTTTGATAGAGAAAATGCATGTCCTAAATGAAGCCTACCATTCATGTAAGGAAAGGGAAAAGTAGCTAGAAATTTTTCATCGTTACCCTTTTTTGGATCCTGTGGAGCATCTATTTCAAATATATTATCGGTTTCCCATTTTCGTTGTATTTCATGCTCAATTTTTTGTAGATATTCGACTTTAAATGTACCTTTTCTTTCAACCATTAAATTCTGAAATACAAGTTTTATATGATTTATAACATATAATTAAAATTTTTCAATTAATAACTTACCATTTATATGAAAAGAATTAAATTAAATTTTTATAAAATACAAATATTTTAATTGTTCAAAGTTTTAAAAAATTATATTAGAATGTGAATAAGGTTAGGTATACAGCTATGCAAATATTACTTAATTAAAAAAGTTGCTCTTAGTTATTAGTAAAATTTTCAAGTATTAATTAACTTTGCTTATCATTATTAAATTTTAATTAAGTATTTTTTATTAATATATATATATATATAACAAAATATCATGCTTCGCTTTTCGTTTTTACACGAAGGCTTAAACGTGTAAATTTGAGACCATAGAATGCACGTATATTATGAAATGTGAACTATGGATTAATATGCTATACCCAGTATTGAACTATAACGGATGACGTTGCTTATGACATTACCAAATATCGACTCTTAATGATGAGAGATGCAATTTACATTAGAGTGTGTTAGCAACGTAATCGGTAGTTGGTACCGGTATCGGAATTAGGACCGCAGGATGAAGTTCAATGCATCAATGCAATATAGTTTAATGTTGCATAATACAGATTGTTCTTTTATTTTATTTATAAATTACATCGATTTGTATTTTATAGCAATATATTTTTCTTAAAATTTTAATTTTAATTTTAATTTTCTTAAATCACACATGTGAATAAAAAAAGGAAGGAGTGAATCGTATACATTCATAATGTTATATATAACATTATACATGTCCATAAAGTATGCAACAAGTTTAAACAACTTTTCTTTCCTTTATCATTAATGAATTTTCTATTTTGATAATTAGAACAAAAAATTGATACTTTTATTACATTCTCTGAATATATTTTTTATATGACATAAGTTATCTATTTATTTTATATTCGTTTTTTTAAATTTCGTTAAATAAAATTGTTAAATAAAAAAAATAAACAGGATATTTCAATAGTTGCAAATGAAGTAAAACTATTTAATTCCAACAAGTAATAATCACCATTTTTTATCACAACTATAAAATTGATCAAAAGTAGATCCTTGATGTTTTTTAGAAAAACCCTTGTTTTTCTAATTGATTACACATTTTGTGAGTCTGCTTTTATATCTTGATAAATAAAACTGTTCATTTACTTTTATTTCAAAGCCTTAAATTATCACTTAATTATCATTACACATCAATTTCAAATTTATCTATTCTGTTTCAAGTATTTGCAAATGAAACATATAATTTGCAATAATAGTTGCAATCAATTATTTTAAACTTGAAGAAACTCAAGGTACTCAAGCACAAATTGGACCCTTCTCTAATAACTGATGTAGGCATCCTTTATTTGAGTTAAGGAAAGATGTGATTGTAGTGCCACACTGTTTGCAACATCCAAACGATATATAGTGAACGGCTATTCCTATTAATTATTTTACCACCAGTGTGCAGCTTAGTAAACAAGGTTGTAAAGCTGAAATTGTATATAAGTTTTATCTCGCTTACATGAGTAGTTTTTCTTTTTGGCATTTTTAAATAAACCACAGGAAAAAAAATTATTCAAATTAAATACGTATTAAACTCATTAATATGTTTTTTATTTCACTCTTGTCACATAAGTAAACCTATATTTTGAAAAGTAATTAAATAGTTAAGAGGAATTGGCAGTTGCTTTTGTCAAAATAATTTTCTTTATAATTCAGTAATAAGAAACTAAAATAAAAACAGTCTTTATCTAATATTTAAATACGAAATATATAAATACGTATATATAGATAGCTACGAGATTTTAAAAAGAGTAGTATTTTTTCATTTTTTAGTTTTATAAAATTAAAAATATTTGTATAAATTTTTTGCGAAATTTTCTCTTATAATGTACAGTTATATTACCAAATCCTGAAGTAGAACGTATTAAAATGTTTCTGAACAAACGTAAATTTTTTCGATAATAATAAAATGTGGAAGTTACAACTTTTAAAATTCTTAACATATAAATTATTCCAAAATTTTTTATAAATACTCATTTAACTTAATAGAAAAAAATGAAAATTTTATAGGTTTATAGTAGCTTCACCAGATAACGACTAAGTTAGTATATAACTTGAATATAACATTGAGTAAAAAAATGTTTCGAAGAAAACGCATTTGAAATTGCTTAAATTCATTTTAAAGTCCATGTATCGCTTAATCTGGTAGGTTAGAAAGTCAATAAATCTGATAATTTTACAATACTTTAGTATAATATAGAAGAGATTAAAATATAAAATATGCAATAAACAAAAATCGTTTTTTTAACTTCCTAATTTCCATAATGAACCGTATCACTATCTACATAGCTTATATTAAGTATTATATATTATATTAAAATAAAAAATCTACGTAATTTAATAATCAATCTAACATTGCGTAATTTACTAAAATATTCATCAAATATTATTTTTATACTTTAATGATTTTAGAATAATATTTTCACGATTAAAAAATATTTATTCAATTAAATATTAAACATATTTGACAAATTATTATTAAATATTATTTGCATTGATTTCTATAGTAAATTTCTGATATTATAAAACATTAAAATACTCTGTAAATAATTTTCCAGTTGTACTTAATTTACTTTATACTCAATGAATATTCTAGGCTTTATATTTTTTAATAAAGCGAGATAATCGAATAGGGTACTAAAAATAGTAATACAAATTTGAAATAAATTATTTGTAAAGCTTTATTTCGAAATTTTCTGCAAAATTTGCTAAGTTGCATAAGATTAGAAAATGATTATAACAATTTTTTAGAATTATTTAATTTAATTGCTTTTTCTGTAAAGTATTTTAAAAGAGATACAAATGTAAAAACAACGAAATTTTCATTTTATTTATAAGTTTTTAGATTTTCTACATTGACAAATATACTATTTTTAATTATAAAAGTTTAGAAAATATCAATTATTATAAAGATGTTAATTATGAAAAATTTTTGTTATGCATAAAATTTGAATACATTTGAAGTCTTAAAACTTCGGAGTTTTTTCACTTTAACCCCAAAGACAATTATACTTCAAAAATTCTGAGCTTTACTTATTAAAACAGAACTTCGAAAAGCATCGAATGAAAGTTTCGTGAAATTTTACAATTAGGAAATTCCATGCTAACGAGACTTTTAAGATTTGCAATACGTGAATACGTGAATAATACTTAAAAACATTATCATTGGGTTGTAACAATATTCAAACATTTTCAAAATCGATTTTTTTTAAAACAGTAGATAAAACTTATCCACGATAAGGATGATTTTTAGGGTGAAAATTACAGTGAACTTATTATTTTATCATTTGGATCATAATCGATAAGTATCTATATTTAAAAAAAAAAATCGATTTTGAATATGTTCGAATATTGTAACTTCAACAATGCAGAACTTTAGATTCCTTTAACAAGAGCATCTAATATTTCACGTAAATTAAATATAATGTGAAAATTTAATTTTTACCACTGTGTGACATTCTAATTGCTCTTCCTTCTGATCTTCTATCTTTGTGTTTCTTTATGCTGCTTTATTTCCCACTGCGGTGGCTCAGTCTTCC
The DNA here is from genome assembly GCA_018907045.1 of Wiebesia pumilae. Taxonomy (NCBI): domain Eukaryota; kingdom Metazoa; phylum Arthropoda; class Insecta; order Hymenoptera; family Agaonidae; genus Wiebesia; species Wiebesia pumilae. Next base: position 10,994,439 of record JACCHZ010000116.1, read on the forward strand.
ACGTTTCCTGGATGTCCTGGCCTGGACAGTTCGAGGTTGGATCGGGTTAGCTGCGAGGAGGAGCGTGAAGAGATCCAGGTAAACAGAAGAAAATGACTTTGTTTTCGTTTAAAATGGAGTAATGTATACTGTAACGGGTTTCGATTACATAATAATATCACAGCAACTCTTATATTATTTGTTATCTTTAATCGGTGAATCCATGCCGGCGAATACACAATTATCCCTTTGGTGGCGATAACGTATATTCTTTATCTATCGTCGAATACGTTTATTTTTAGTTGGTGGATTCGTATAAATCTATTTTTTTACCTCTGGTCAGCGGGTGCGGCGTTTCTTCCATACGAAGAGGGAATCTCGGAAAGCGTTTTGAGAGGGGACTCGCATTCAGGTTAGTCGAAGTACATCCGCTGCAACGAGTTGCCTCTAACCCCTAGAATTAAGTTTCAAACAAGCTCGCATTCAGGTCTGTCATAAGACAGTATTTGCCGTAGCAAACTAGTCGCTATCGGCGAGCCTAAATGGCTTGCCAGGATGGGCTGGGGTCTCTAAAGCTTCCTTAGTGCTGGATAGACAAAAGACTACACAACTACACAACAGCTACACAGTCTGCCTAGAGGCTTGCCCGAAGCAACGATAGAACATCGCACCCCAAATGGGTTTGGATCCTCAAGCTCTTACCCTTCTTGATGTCTACGGAAGGCTTTAAATCCTTCGGTTTGTCCCGCGGCTCCTACTGGAGGAACGCTTTTCCTCCTTACACAGCTAGCATGGCGCGAGTTCAACGGCAAGGGGTGGCGGTAAGGAGCGAATGCTTAAGGTTTAGCCGAGCCGGGCCTTAGCCTCGGCGCGTAATTAGGTTCTTCCTTTCTACGCCCACGCGTAGAATATTATCTCATTCGGTACATTCTCTCATACTGCGCTCACTTGGGCTTCGCCGCTTGCCCGACTCTCACCGCAATGCTTAGTTGTACATGCAGTTTGCACTGCTCTAGAACCACTTTTCCGGCACTCCTGTGCTCTGGAGCTGCAATGTATCGTTTTGTTCTTCAGGCCACCGCGGCGTAACGGGCAGCTTTCCTTCGCCTCTGCTTGCCGTGCTGGTGACGAGCCTTCTCGATTGAATTCATTATAATTTACCACTAATTAGAGTTGATTTTCTTTGAAATCATTTCAAAAATAGCTCTTATAAATTCTTCACATAGAAAGCTAATTTTTCTTTAAATATTTTTGCAATTTTAGTAACATTTAAAGACTTTAATCATATGATAAATAATTTTTATGAAAAAAATAAAAATTATAATTAAAATGATTTTGAATTTTTATATATAAAAATATTTATATATATAAAAAGCAAATTCTTTCTGATTAAAATATACGATTTGAAATATACCTTCATTTATATACTCTTAACTGACTGTGTTAATTTTCTATAATTAATTATACTTTTTAATTTAATAATATATAAGTTTAAGTAAAAATATTATGTTTTTTTTATTAAATAAAATGTATCCCGATAACACAAGTAATTTTTTATTCTAGTTATAATGAATTATTTTATCATAAATTTCCGTATACGTTTTATTATACGATATTTGTCTAATATCAGGAGGATGTAAAAAATGACCAATTTCAAGGTTGAAATCCTCGTGAACAATCATGCATATCATCTATCAAATAAAAATAAAACTTAAAATTTACATATATTTATAAATATGTAATCACTAGACTTAAAAAGAATATTGCTTACAGTATGCAAAATGTCTGCAATATATCGTTTAGGTGGTGTAATATTGCTTCTTTTTGTCTGGCGTTTTCTTTCTACGATATTTATTGGTAGTTGAGAATATTTGATATTATGTGTTGTATTCAAATTTTCTTTCAAAATTTGTCCAAAAGTTTTACTATTAATAATTTCCCTGTCAAAATTTACAATTTTATTTCGTACTATAGAACATTATAAATTTTTATCCTTTTCATTTCATTATTTATATGTAGGAAAAATATAAAAATATGCAATATAAAGTAGTAAAAAATAATAAGTGATATTTTAAATTTATAAAAAAGTTTAATTATATATAACACACTATTTTATCATAATACAAATAAATAATATTTAATAGATATGCTCAATTACTAAATATACAAAGGTGCACATCAGTTACTTAAAAAATTTTTTTCGTTAGTTATACTTATAATCGACTATTCTATCTTTAATTTAATTAATAATTATATAAATATAATTAAAATTATTTAACGTCAAATGTTAAATCTAGTGCATAAAGTAATATTTTTCAAAATACATTAATTTTATCAAAATACTAATGAAGAAACTGCCGATGGAAAGGACAAAAATGGATTAGACATGCATATGCTATATATAAAGTATATAATATGAATAAGAAATGTATATTTATTATTTTCTATTATTTTTATCGAATAAGAAAAAATAACTTACCAAATTATAGATTCAATGATTTGAGATGTGATATTAATAATATGCGAAGAAAAATAATTTTCACATAAACTCGGTGTTCGTAAGATTTCTTGAGTTGGTGTATTTTTTAATTGTTTAAGAAAACTAGTTGTTTGATCAGCTGTTTGAGAGTTATAGACATTGATTTTTAATGTTAAAGTTTTACAGAATCTTGTTGGTTTTTTAACTGTATGAATAAATGGTCTCTTCTAATTGGAAGAAATTGTAATATTTATATTAGTTTTAAGCTATTATCAGTTATTGTATTGAAACATTTTAATGAATAATCTTTACCGTATCAACTAAGCCTGCCTCAGTTATAGTAAATTCATTTTCTATTTGTTTTATTAAATTTTCCTCTTGTACTTTTTCCTTCTCTATAAGACTTCTTTCACTGACATCCAAAAAATCACAGAATAAGTCTATATCCAATGAACATTCATGAAAACCAATAAGTATTTCTATCAAAAATGTAATTAAACTTTGGGGTTGTATCAAACCACTCGGTGGTTCTACATTAATTTTCACAAATCTAGGTATTTCATAACTAAAAAATTAATATTTATATATATAATTTATCATTCATATAGTACGATGCTATACATTGTATTATAAAACTTTAATTATTGTGATAATTACATAATATATTCACAAGTATTAAATTTTATAATGTGTTCTTTAAATATAAATTTGAATTTAGAAATTTGAATATAAACAAGAACACATATTATTTTTATATGTAAAATTACCTTTTCCATTTAAAATATAGTACATTTTGTTGATGATGATTATGAACCATACAAATTTTAACCACTTTTCCATGAGTCGGTAAAGCAGGTAGTATAAAACAATGTTTATTGAAGTAAACAATCATTTCTGGCGTAGTAAATGTATCAGAAAGTGGACATGTTTCGTGTGTAGTAATCATTTGTTTACGATCACAGGTGGATTCAGCTTCTATATTTAACGTAGATTCTTCGTTTCCTAACTTTATTTTAACATTTACCTGTTTAAATAAAAAGTACACTTTCATAATTTTATAATATTAACTTATAAGAAAATAAATTTATGAAGATCATTAGATTATTTAGATTATTAGATTATTATTTTTAAATCATTAGATCATCATTAGATTATTTAGTAAGTATATAATGTTAGTTATTAAATTTAAAGTTATAGCATTATATTATTAACAAGAGTAATATGGATATACAGTTAAAAACTTTTCTATTTGTTTTAACGAAAAAGAGCAACTATAACAGTTCATATAAATTAAAAATTATATGCTTGATTAAAGAGTATAAATTTTAAGGATATATTACTTTCAACAATATAAATTTAAAATATGTAAATAATAACTTTTATGAAAAATATCTATTTTATGCTTAAAAAAATTTTAAACTTTAAAATAAGAAATAAGTATAAAATTATATAAATATTATAGGTTTTTTTTTCCAAATGAATTATATCTGAAATATTTTACATTAAATATACTAAAAAAAATTTACAACAATTCTATCATTATGAATATAATGAAAACTACTGTGCATTTAGTAACTTACAATATATTTAAAAATATGAGGTAGTATTAAACATAAATATCTAAATATTCGTTCTGTTATGTATAATTTAATACCTTAAGACTCCTTTAAGGTATGTATATATTACACGTTTATCAGTCGTTGATGAAATAATTAAAATATTGAAAAATAATAGTTTCATATAAATAAACGTACATATACTAAAATGTTTTCTGAATTTAAATTTATTAACTTTAAAAATTTTTTAATGCTCCTTCCTTATCATATAAATTTAATACAAATCATCGAATTTTTATATTCTTTAAGAAAAAATACTCACAGTTTATAGTCTGATTAATAAAACAAGTGCGAGTAATATTAATTCTTTATATGTAAAGTTATTAAAATGTATCATTTAAAAAATAATTGTTAATATTTGGATTAAAAAATGATTCTATTTAATCTCTATTTAAGCATATAAATATATTATGTATATAAAATTTACATCACTTTATATAAATTCGTATTACTTGAATTTTTAAAATACGCACGTGCGTGTGTGCGCGTGGTGATTTGTTTAAACACTGAAACGGAAGCAATATATTGTAATTATAAGTATAAGCTTTAAACATTTTTTCATATTATTCTTTTTATTTAAAAATGTTGTTACATTATATGAGTGGATTTAGAATGCACTTAAATATAAAATTGCTAAGTTCGTTCAATAATCTTAACATTTATTGAATTAATGAAAAATATTTTATATGTACAAGGCACAGTTTGTACATTAGATTTATTTAATCAGAGGCTTTACTTTTGGAAATTTTCTTAAATAAACAACGAATAATGATGCGTTTGTATTAAAATTTTGACGAATAAAATGTTTAAGCTTAAGTATTATGAACTTTGCCTACTTTTAAAATCAAATTAATTTAATATTAGTAATAGTACTTTTGGATGTCTATATTATCAGTACACTCTTTAATTTTGAGTATGTCTTGGACTTCGATAATGATTAACTAACTTTGAACTTTCCAAATCTATTAGGACGAAACCCGAAAAGTACAGGTTTCCGGGTATACCCGTGAATAATACCTTGTGGATTCAAACACGTAAAAACTATTCCATAATTTTTTATATTAAGAAGAACAATATTTTTCATTTCAATTGTATATATATTTTCACATTCAGAATTATTAAACAGCCAAATTGCCTGAAAATAAATATTTTTATTCTAAAATAAATTATTAAATAATCAATGTATTATAAAATGTATTAATCCTCATATGTGAAATGTATAAAGGAAAATTATATGTGAAATTATATAAAGGAAAATTGAATAAAAACCTGATAGTGCATGTAACCACATTTTCCAATATATACATTATTAAATTCCAAACGCGGACCAGATAAAATTATGGATGTTTCAAGTTTAATATTTAAAGTAATGTGTCTTTCTTCTCCAATACTTAAGTCCCAGAATATTCCACATGATTTTAAGATCTTATCATTTATTACAATTGTAAGAACATCAATTTCATTTTTCTAATAATAATTTGCATAATTAATAATAGTAAAATTATATTATTAGTATTGCGAATTTTCATGTATTACAAAATTCGTACCATTAATGTGATTTTTTTAGGCTGAATTGTACACGATTGGTCACAAACACAATAAGCACAATCACTATTATGATTTCGTTTTAGTGAAAACTTATTTTTCACATTTTGACTTTTGCGTAAACAATTTCTTTTTGGTTTCAAAGACCACGAAGCCTTAACTGGATTTAAATTTGTCAATAAAAGTGTAATAATGAACTTTTCATTTTTGTCTAAGGTAACTAAAGGAACAATCATGTCGATTGAAGTTTCTTGTAATGGTAGTAAATTTTTCAACGCTGAATTGAATCTAATAAAAATTTTAGTTTAGAAGAGCATTAAATATAATTTCTATTAATAGATTTGACTTAAATTTGATTCTTAATTAAAAAATATTGTACATCTCTATTTCGATATTTTATTTTTTAATTATAAAATGAGTTCAATTTTACTTCATTCAATGTTCTTAATTATGAAAACGATAAGGTTTCTTAAAATAATTTTATATTAAAAAATTTACTTATAAAGTTATTAAACTTCATTTTAAGTTCGTAATATATACTAGTAATTAATTTTCATGTAAAAATGTATAATATGTAAAATAGTTTTAAATAAATAATATTTTGCTTACTTATCAATTGATAATGATTTCCAAAGGAAAATTTTGCTGATTCCTTTATTTGTTTCTGTTTGATACAATAAATCTTTTATCTAAAAATAATGAATTACTAAATAATAAAATGTAGTTATTTATTTATTAATTTTTTTGTTTCAAACCAAGTATTAATTAAATAATACTTAATTAATTAATTAAATAAATAATAAACACACCTGTAATGTTGGTAAACAACATGTATAATTAAGTTTACAAAGAGTTTTAGGCTTTGTTATAGATAATGGCCTTTTAACTGACAAATTTGGTCTTGTAAAATACGCTATAGTCAGATCGTGAAATCCTGGCTGTGTGGGAGTTATAATGACTTCAATTTTTTCTTTTTTTCCTGGATTAATTGTACCATGTAACGGAAAAATCTTTATATCAATTACTGCATTTTTTGTTATTTGCATATCTTCTGTTAGACGACAAATCAATAAATAATGTATCGTGACTGAACTGAAGTTAAAAATCTTAAATTCACTTTTATAAGATTCCTTATATGCTTGTTCACCTAAATTTAATTCTTCCGGAATTGCCTTTTTAAATACATAAATTATATAGTATTTTTCTGTTGAAAACATGTAAAATGTTAAATTAGATTAAATGGAAAGAACTAATTAAGTTTACTTCCTAATTCTATATTGTGGCTATGAAATTCTACAATTGTAATGTATTTATCTATTATATAAATTATCGTAGTTAATACACACCACACACACACACACACACACACACACACACACACACACACACACACATGAAGTTTGTTAATTAAGTGTGTGTTTTATTCTTTTAAAAAAGTGATAAGAAAGACGGTCACAATTAAAGCTAGAAAAGTGTAATCTACCATTCTCTCCCATAATCGGTACAAATACATTGATTGAAAAACTACATAATGTCTATTTTTATATTTTTCATCGTGTTGTTAAAGTCAACGCATTTGTAAAAAATTCTATTAGTTCTAGACTAGAATAAAATTTACATTTCATTGTGAAAGAATTGCATACTTTAACTCTAGTTTGCAAAAATTGATGTATTTCATGTAAACAAAATTTTTTAACTTATAATATAAACTTAGGATTTTTTTAATTAGTAGAAAATATAAAGTATGCAAAATATGTAAAAGAATTTGCTGCAAAGAATGAAATTATACGTAATAAACTTTGGAAATGATAATGACCGCTATTTAAGTAATGTCTACTTGGTAAAAATTATAATCTACATAATATAATAACTGTACTACTTTAAAGATGTAAATTGAAAAGCATAAATGTTGTCTGTTTATTCATCCAGTCAAAAATTACAAATATTCCGAAGTTAATTTAAATATTTATTTATTTTATCCTAAAAAAGTAGTTGCTTTTAGAAAATATATTTTACTATTGAACACTAAGAAGAGACACATTCGTAATTATTCTGCTATTGTGCTTTTATTATTTGATGTCGATTACATATTCACATTTCTTTATTTGTAAATTTACAGTTATTCTTTATATTAATAGTCATAGCTTCTAGTTTAAACAATAAACTATGTTATAAATAATAATAGTTATTCACAAAGCACGTATATAACATTGCAACTTTAGTAAAATCGAATTTTGAAGCTACGAGTTTATGGTATATTTAAATATATCGTGAAAATAACATAAATATAAACTCATATTATTGCTTCATACAATTTATTTCGTAACGAAATATGTATTTTTTAATATCATATTTTTGTATTTTCTTATATGGAAAACAAATATTAATAAGAATAAAAAAATCACGGATCGAATATCGTAGGCTACTAATACGTTAAAAAATAATTTTCTTTTAACATACTTATGAACATTATCTATTAATCATAAATCAGAAAAAGGAGCAAAAAGTAATCTAAAATATGTTCAGCTAACTAACAAACTTAATAAAGTCTTATAGTATTATTTTTAATTTTATTGTATTATTGTTCATTTTTTAGATTACACGAATTCAAGTAATTTACATAGTATTTACATGACTATTATTTACATATTTTATATATTTTCTAGTAAAATTATATCCAATTGTAGAACAACAATTGGATATTTATAGCTATATTTAGTTTTATTTTAAATTATATTTTCAATTTAAAGATATATTAATAAACACTTAAAAGAAACAGAAGTGAAATGTAAAACTTGACGTGCATATCTATTATGAAAAAAAATGAATATTTCATTTTATGCCTTTATTTATATAGAAATGTTATTAGTTCATTTTTGTGAAATTATATTTGGTTATATTAACTTTTATTAATTATGTGTTTATTAATATGTGAGTGGGTGTTTTTGTGTGAGCGCGCCTTGTAGATGGATTATATATACTATAGTTTACAAGATAAATATTATGTACTAATTTTCTTTTATTTATTTTTTGTTAAACATTAAGAATATGATCATTTTATTTACTATAAGAGAGCCTTCCATACTATTTCCAGAGACTTCAATTTGAATGACAGATTTTCTGCTACCAATTTCGGTACTCAAACGACAACGGATATCGAACTCGTATTTTTTTAATTGATCAGGTTTAAAAATGAAGTCATGAAAAACTGTTTCATTTGGATGTAAGACTCCGTTCATTTGCTCGATTTGCAATTCCTTTGGAAAGTTACACAGTAAATATTCAAATCTAAAAATGTTCAAGAAACCATAAATACAATGAATTTCTCAATTTTATAAAAAAAAATTAATTTCAAATGTATGTATAAATTTATGTTTACAATTAACCTTAATAAAGATTTAATTTTTATTTTTTCGATAGGAATCAATTAATAAAAATCATATTGTCAATAAATTGTATTGAAATTATTTTTTAAGAGAGATATAGAGCGTAAGGCTTACTTTCTGTTTCTATGCATGAAGTTACATAATTGTTGAAGACTTTCTTTTAAGTTACAATGTATAAATTATATAAGAATAAATTAGAGCTTTTGCTTATATGATGAAAGGAATACAATATTATCTACAAATTTTATTACTTTATAAATATCAACTGGAACAAGTTCATCGAATATCCGAAAGGAAGACTGTCAGAAGATTGAAAAAAAGTGAACCATTCAAAGTTTCGACACTCGTAAAGACTTACTTTATACAATGTCGCGTAGGGTTACGTACGGATACCGATTTCTTTTGCTCACAGCCAATATGAACTGGATTAAATATTATGGAATAATCATTGCTGAAAACGAGACTCGCTTCCTCAGCGTATCCGTGAAAATCAAGGTAAATTTCGTTCTTAATGTTTCCATTCAATCGCAGAGCCCAGCGTTCGATATACGCTTTATCGCCCTCAACATCGGGGAATAGTTGCACAGCAAACAATTGATAACCCTTTTCACTATAAAGTACATTTTATTGTACCTGTTCTTTAAGCATAGTTTTATTTTAATTATCTAGTTTTTTATAACTATAAATTTGTTCTTTAATGTGCCTAATTCAAACTTTATTGTTAATTATTACATTTTTACAAGTGTCAACTCCCTTTATAATAATAAATTCTTTTAATAACAAATTATTCATTTTATGATGGATATAAATAGCAGTAGAACTTCAAAGTTTTCTATCAAAAAATTTTTCTACTGTCTTTTCTCTTTAAACTGCCTTTGCTTGAAATCTTTCAAATATTTATATAATTTTTTTTTAGAAAATGAAAGTATATTTGATTTAATGACTAAATAATCTAAGTAATTCACTGAAATATAAGTACTAAGATAACAGATTCATAGTTATACGTTAATATATTTTTATTATTATTATTTAGGTATTTAAGAATATCTAAATGTGATGAATTCATATGAAATTTTAGTTTTACATTTTCTTTGTCCATAAATGTATATTTATCCTAGTAACTAAAGTAAATTTTACCCATTGATATATTCAGCACTTAGATGTGCAATTATTAAAGTTAAGTGATTAAAGTGTAGAGCGTTACTTTTGCCAGTGCTATTGTAAAATAAAATGTTCCAGAAAATTAAGTAATAAAACTTAAGTAATAAACTGTATAGTTAAATTATTTAATAATTTATTTTTTAAAATAAATATATTCTGATTTTTAACATAAATTTCTTTCATTAACTAGTATTTACGAATTAGGAAGAATTAAAGGAGTAGACAATAAAAAAGAAATTTATCATATTACCTTTTTAAATTTTAATCGCGGATTGATAATTAGGAATTACAAAATATTATGACGACTAAGTGGAAATCATTGACTGATGGGTGCACAAAATAATTGAGTGACGAAAAATACAAATTTCTACGCCACTTTAGTCTCTAATTACGATTGTAGAATGTAGACGTAATAGACACAACAGTAAGTACAACTTTCGAGAAGTATTTTCTTAGTTACGAAGAACAATTAAAATTGTATTCAGTCACTCAAGGTTATCTTAAAAATGTATTGTACCCTCAACCCATTTCATCACGTACTATAATCAGTGTTTTGATAAATAAAATAATTTATACTGTACTTTATTGTATAATTATATTTTTATACCCGGACCACTACAATATTAATATTACATAATATATTTTTCACATATGTACTTTCTTATAAATAAGTTTTTCATAAAAAGTTTTACTCTTGTACACTGTAATAATAACCTACATTGAGAAGATTAATAATGCTTAAAACTGTTAAAAATATTTCTCTATTACAGAACAGATTAAATTATTGTATTAAGTATTTAATATTTATTATATTATTCTATTTTATTTATAATTAGTGAGTAAAAAAATGAATATATAATTATAAATATAAACACATTATAAATTAAGTACTAATGTAAAAGAATTTTAACATTAGTTCATTACTTAAAAATATAATTAACAAATATTTGTATAAGAAATTTTTTTAACTATAAAAATCTTTGTCGTATAGTCATTTTTTAAAAAGTAATAATTATTCAAACAATAATTGTAATAATTTAATCACTGATATCAAGTAAAATGTTTTTAAATATTTTTGTAAGATTATATAAGTAATTATTGGAAAGAAGCTCTTATAACACTTCATATATGCTTAAATGTAACATCAATAATATTTTTAACTTAATTTAGTAAATTTATAGTAACATAGAAGAAAGAAAATTATTATTTCTTAAAATTGTATACAAATAATAGGAAAATAATATAAGTTATTAAAGTTTTAAGTTCAAGATTATCTTATTCAAACATTCAGAATACCTTCGTTTGCTAAAAGCTAAAGAGAATTATTTGGATGAATCAATTTATAAAAGAAATATGTACTTTTTATCTTACTGATTAATAAGTCCGGCCATTGGTTTAACATTATAATGACTAATAGCTGGTGGAATAAAACAAAACATGAGAGACTGTTGTCCGAAATTCTTTATGGAAAACGTTGTGTATACGGGTAATGTAGGAATACAAGCAGGCATTATTACTGTTTCCGGAATTTCATATAGAGGTATCCAATTATAAGAATTATTGCTGTAAGTATGACCTTAAATTTTTTATTAGATTAATAATAAAATATGTATCATACAAAGATTTTTATTATAAGGTATTTTATATACTCTATGTACCAATAAAACGAATAGAAATGAATTCAGGAACTATGCTTAATAATAATTCATTGGATATTTGAATGTTCATTACACAACAAGGCACACGAAATACTCGTGCTATTAAATCTTTCGAATACGCAGTTTCTTTTTCTAATGGATCAAATCGAACTTCAAAAATGATCGATTGATTAGCACATACTTTTACTTGTTGAGGCCGGATAATGAATGTTTCTGATACATCTAGAATATTAAAAAATACGCATTAATAATTAGATAATATACATTATTAAAATATTTAAAGTATTTACAATTGTGTTCCAGTATGAGTAATTTACGAAGTAAATCAATGCTTTTTAGATGCATTGAGGTGGTCGTAGGGTAACTTATTGATCTCATTAATTTAATATACGAACTACTTAATTATGTTTGATACAATATCATTATTTACGAAATTTCATGCTTAATTTTACATTAGAAATAGTTATTATCAATTTTTAATTGATACAACTATTTTGTAGGTAGATTCGGTAATTGGAATATTAAAAAAATACCTTTTTCCCATAAGACGAATACATCATATTTATTTTGATTACTTAAACATACAGTTTGAGGATTCCTTTTTCCAGAATTTTCGAAGCCAATTTTAACTTGTCCAAAATCTATAAAGCTCGAAGATAGCGATATTGACGGTGGATTACTTTTTACTATAGTCGTAGAATCGCTCATATAATTTTTAAAATTATCTGTAATATCTAGTTCAATAATATCTTCAATTTTTGAATAAAAGGACTCAATATATTTTTTATCCAAGCCATAATAAGAAAAACCATACAATTCTAATATAATTGGATCCTGAAACAAATAAGTTAGTTTTATAATATTATAATATTATAAAATTTTTATATTTTATAATATAATAATATTTTTATATTTTAGTTATAATATTTTTACATTTTTAGTTGTGGAAATTATGAAATTTAATATATTTAATAAAAATAAGAACTTTTCTTAAAATTCATTATAAAATATTATTTAAAAAAAAAATTTTTTTAGAAAAAATAAAATCATTTATAGTTATGCTAGCTTTGTAGTAATATGTATATATATTACAAATAGTAAATTTAAAATGAAATTATTTTTCGATAGACAAATAAAAGTAGCAAATCAGTAAGTTACCTGATCTAAAATAAGACAAGACAAAAGATATTTATAAACTCCAGCATCTGCAGGTTCGAACGAAATCGTAAAGCACTTACTCGATGATGCTTTTATAATTCCATTAATTTCATTAATTTTAAAAGGGCACTGTATATTGTCAACGTCGAACATATATTTAGCAGAAACATTTGATTGATTTATTAATTTAACGATTTCTGTAGCTCTTGAAAGTTCACTTTTACAAACCATTATGAATCGGGTTTTAGAGCTTCTCACTTTCGGACCTAAAGTGCATTTTTTTAATGAATAAGGTTTACACAAATTTTTTTTATTACATTTATTCTTTACAAAATTTCTAAGCTTTGTAAATCAATAACTAAAATCAAATATAAAAAATCAACAGATTTAATATTTCTTTTAAGAAAACCTTTAATCATATTTCTCCAACATAGTGAAATAGATTAAAACTTTATACCTTTACTAAAAAATTTAAATATATTTCACCTATGCAATATCCTTCAGCTACAATTTTGCAACAACAATGGTATGTATCTGATACCCAAAAATAATCAGTGTATTTTCGATTTGGTAAATTAGGCTTGTAGCTAATATCACACTCATAAGATTCATGAGGTGGCAATGACCAAGTGCATTCCACGGTGTGAAATACACAATCTAATGGGTTACTTATTGAATCTCTTTGAATAACGTATGTTTGATGTTCCTAACAAAGTGAAGTAGTTAAACAAGATTATACACTATATTTAATAGTTAAATACATATGCTGAACAAATTATACTATACGATATTACTAATACAAAATTTAATATTTATTTAGTAAGGAAAATGCATTTCATTTTGCCACGGTTATTTTATAATTTGATTTTTTTTTGTAGAATTGTACTACATGTAATAAATGTTATCCTATTCAATTTTATTCTATTTTAAGCTTGAATGCTGTTAAAATTCTTTTTTCAAATTTTTTATTAATTTGTATAAATAATGATGGATTAGATTAAAATTTATAAGTTTTTTATAATTTTATTGAACCTGTGTACTATTACAATTGTATTATCTATTCACGATCCTTTATCTTTATTTAAAGTTATTTTAAATCCTTTTTAAATTAAGATCCTTTATCTTTATTTAAAGTTATTTTATTTTAAATCAAATATTTTCATTATGATAAATTACTTACATTACTTTGATTAACGATTTTAATAGATTCAATTTTTGTAACTCCCACCTCTACTTCACCAAAATTGAGTTGGACATAATTATTATTTGTATAGCTTTCAATACTGTAAATAATGTAATAATTTAAATTATTTTTTATACTTTAGGAACCTAAAAAATATTGATTTAATTTAAAAGATTGAATAATATTCAATTGAATAAGTAACTGGCTTTAAGTGTGACATAATTATATCTGAAACAATTTATATTGTATAAATAAAATACAAATTGTTTCAATACTGTTATTGAACGTTATTTTAAAAAGAATAAAATGAAATGAAATATATTATATTGTATATTATGTTCATATATTTTGATAAGGAAAAGTTAAAATAATTTTGGTGACTCGATAAGTTTTCAAATAGTTATTATTTTTTAGAAGTAAATATTTTGATGGGATTCAGTCTCTTTATAATTGATATGTAAAAGATCTTCCAGTTATAAATAATGAATTGAAAGTTCATAAATTTTTAAATAAGATCATATTTTACAATTTGTTATTTTGTTTAACAATTGTTAAATATTTATAAAATTGGAATACATAATTGTTATTGATATAAAGGAAAATAATGATAAGTTTATTTAAAATATGCTTAAACTATTATTCTATTATTCTTCTTTTACAAGAAGTATATGAGGGAATTGTTCATTATAAAAATGTAAATTTTAAAAATATTTTTTTACATTTTACAATTTTATGAATTAAGAAAAAATGACAATATTACATTTATCACAATTATAAAATGATTACAAATTTATTATTTTATTGTTTTTTCTATTTTTTTCTTTATTGTGATTATCATTGCAATTGTGCTAATACTCGGGTTGAGTATAATTTATTTGAATGTTCAACTGAATTAAAATATTGTATAATTCTAATAATATACAAATTTTTAGTTGAGATGTGTTAACTTAAGCGTTGTTGTTTAAGGAATTCTCGTAAAATAAAAATGATATCGGTTGCTATCTGATGTTTTTCGGATATTCCATAATAAAATAAGTATATTCTCAATTCATTATTTATTCTTAAAATAAAGCTTTCTTTGCTCCAAATTATATTATAAAACTATTCTCGTTTTAATTATAACATAATATGCACACGCAACGTACACACCATACATATGTATATACTTTTTTAAAATTGTGACTACTCAGCATTTTATAAATTTGTAAAAGCCTTTCTACCTGTATTCCATCTTCAATGCATAAATTCACAGTCTGTTTAGTGCTAATAATTACGTATTACAACGGAACAGCAATATTGTGTGTAACGTGTCTTGTAAACAATTATTCACAGGCGGATATGCATGCATGTTCTCTTAATGAGAAGAAAAAGAATTCCTTAGCTGTATATGCAGGTGGCAGCAAGTGCATTGTTTTGGTTTCTTGTGTTGAGTAGCATAAGCTTAGTCTGCGTACTATAGACTAAGAAGTAGAGTCTTTTTCCTATGGTTTCGAAAGAGTTATAATATATTAAAAATAAATAAACAGATTTCATCAAGATTTAAGTACGCACGTAGCTTATAATAAATGATGTCGTATCACTTGATTCTAAAAGGATTATCAATTTTCTTAAAGAATTATCACAAATGAATTTGAAGCTAAACAATACGAAAATTCTGCGCGATCGAAAGTAAAAATCGTTGATTAAATATATTATTATTAGGTGCTGCTGCCTGATGCTCTTATTTCAGTTTTCCCTCTAACTATTAGATGTGTCTCTATTCTTTTCATGCGTATAAACTGGTGCTGAACCCGATTTGTTAACTCCTACATGGCTTTGTGACAGTTCATTCAAGATGGCCGGGTACTATACAGCAAGCTTCATTTATTTCGCCTTTTTTTTTCTCGTGGGCACTTCTGCAGAATTAGATTCTTCTAAGTTGTACATTGAGAGTATGTAATATAGTTTAACTGTTAACCGTTGACTGTTAAAATATTTGATATTTATAAGTTTTTAAAATCTTAATTTTATTGTATTTTTTATGTTTCTGTGCAGTTGGTTTAGACAATGCTGCAATTTGCAATCCATCAAATGAAAAAGTTGAAACTGTGGAAATATTGAGGAAGAACAAAGATTCTGCTATCATGATAAAGCCTTCTCATGTATTTGATAGTTGGCAAGTAATGTACAGCAAACATTGTAAGTTCAAAATAAAAGCGACTAAAGGTGAAAGACTTTTCGCAGTTATACAAAGAATGTCTCTGAGAGGTAATGGATCAGAGTGTTTGGATTATATCAGGGTAATTATTATTTTATATTTATTAAATCTGTTCTAGAAATATAGATATACAAGATATTATAAAGAACAAAATAATTGAATACGTTCCACCTTTCTGGCGCACACATTCACTTAGCAAATTTAAAATAAAAATTAATTTATATTTATTTATAGTTATTATTCTATTTAACTAATATGATATAGCAATAATTTATACATTATAAGACTCTTGATTTTTCAGATAAAGTTTTAGAAGCTGTAAAGATAACAAGTACTCTATTAAAACATTATATGAGTAATTAAAAATATTGTTTTATAATTTAATTAATTTTGTATTGATATTTTCTTGACAGTTTTGAAGATTTCATCTCTGTTCTGTATTCAAATTCCTATAGATGCCACATGTGAATGTTCATTTACAGTATTGAATAAAATACAAATTAATATTTGCTTTAAATAAAGAATTTATTTATAATTATTGCTAAAAAATAATACTTATTTGAAAAATTTATGAATATTTATAACAATATTAATTTTCATTTTTAATGTATTAATATTTAGCTTCATAAAAGAATTTCATATTTATTAGTCAAAAATTATGATACTGCTAGGATGTTTAAATTATATTATTACTAACAAAACTGTATTACTATTCTAATTTACAGTACTATTTGTTTCAGTTTACAAAAGAAAATGGAAATGAATCAGAAAAATATTGTGGCAAACTGGATAATTATAATGGTCGTAAACGCTACATTCCAAGTATACAGTTTGATGAATATGAAATGCAAAATTCAGATAATGCAATAGAGTATACTACAAAAAAGTTTGAAGATTATAGTGAGCAAGGAAAGATAACAACTGAAATATATATTTCACGACAGCCATTACTTTCAGGACAAACACTAGACTTAGTAGTAATATATACTCCTTATAAACAAAGTACAGGTATGCAATATTATTACATAGTAATTGATAATTTTATGACATTGCAATCTTTAATTTTATTGTTTATATTCTTCAGACTGTAAGAATTTTGAACCTGGAACACGTTCTTGGTCAGGTTCACCATCTATGTGCATTAATAATAAATTTATTTGTGATGGTTTTACAAATTGTGCTAGCTCAATATGCTTTGATGAAAGTAATTGTACAAGCATAGTAAATCGAATAGTGAGTGATGGAACTGGAACTAAAGTGACTGTTAGCGCTGTGACAACTATATTTTTATGTTTCATTATATTTATTTTGTGTCTATGGATTTGTCGAAGACACAAAAAACTTTGTTGGTCACCCGATTGTGCAGGACCATCTAGTACTATGAGTGGTAGTACATCTGGATTACCAATGGAACGTGGTGGACAAAGTGCTTCTAATGTACCATATGTGCCCACTGCTTCAATGTTGGAAGTAGCTGTACCACCATCTGTTCACGACAAAGATTTACCACCCAGTTATGATTCCCTATTTCCTTCTCAAGCTAATGCTGCCAATGCCTAAAGTATCTACTAATATTGCTCACTAATAAAGTGCACACTTACTATTGCACATAATTTTATATACTGATTTATCTAATGTTTTAATTAGATAATTGATGTTTGAAAAATCATCTCTTATGAAGTTACAAGGCATTAAATTGCATAATTGATGGGCACTTTTTTTTAAGTTACAATGATAAGTTACGTAAGAAGAAATTAGAATTTATACCAAAAAGACAAAAGAAAGAATATTATTAATAATTTTGATTACTTTTAAAACAAATATTTGTAAACCCTTTATAAATTATTTTGAATTTTTATTACTATTTTAAAAGTAATCGAAGAACTACCCAGATTTGTTAGTTAGTGAACTGGGAACATTTTTAAATTAATGCTGTCTCAACTAATTCTCAATAATTTCAAAAATTATTGCCTGATTTTCGTATTTTACTTTATAATTATTAGTAATAAGAAAGAATTGGTATTTACCTATTCTTGAAATTATACATAGATTCAAATACTTGGAAGATAATAAATTATTAGCTAGACAAGTATTGAATTCATAATCAGAAGTTCTGTAAAATCAGTTGTGCTAGAAATTATCATGATATAGTAATTTTTAAAGATTCTGTTACAGATTTTTTAGTAATATACTGAAAATAAAGTTTAAAAATATTAAAGAAAAATATAAAAATAATTTTAAATTATATTGTAAAAATATAATTAAATATATATTATTAATTAGATATATATTATAAACATATATATTAATAGAATAATTACATGAATAGAAAGTAATGAAATGGAATTACTTTAATAAAAAAGAAAGTTTAATAATCTATCAAAACAGCTTAGTTATAGATTATTGTTTTCTCCCCTAATATTCTTATTAATTTAAGAAGAAATTGATGGTTTTCCCATAGTAAAAGAATTTAAGTCTTTCCATATGGCCAAAACTTAATTGTATGTATTAAAGTCATATAATAAAGTACTTCTAATGTAATTTATAATGTGTAGTATAATAATCAGATTAAAAACAATAAATGCTTTTACGTAAAGAAAGTTATAAATATTAAATTATCCTAAAGAAAGTTCACATTTGTATGTAGAAATAGTTACACATTATATTATTTAATTTCTAAGAGTTCATTTGATCAAATGCTCTTATTTAATGCATCAATCAATTTTTATTATTAATTTTTATGACAAAATGTATTAATTATAATTGCAAGACTAATTACAGAATGAAAAATTATAAGACATGCATTTTTTATACATTTTTTAGAGTTTTATTTTTGTATACATCTTGTACTAAACTTTAAAAATATACGTAAGCAATATTTTTTACATGTATAAAGATATATAATGTACTCGACATTTTCAGCATTGATTGACAGTGCATGTTTTGTATGTGTTTGTAAAACATATGTTCACATACGTGCATTTATGTAAATCAAATATATGAAAAATAAACAATATAAACGTGCATATTTAAACGGATAATTGGGTATTTTTATTACGTACCTTCAATCATATTTCAATGAAAGTAAGTTTAATTTTACTTGATTTTTTATAGAAAATATGGTAAAGATGAAATAACTGAGGCATTTAATAATGTATGAAAGTAGTAAATATTTTAATAATTATTTTGTCTTAATAGAATTTAAGTCTGTTCTTGATTATATTTCATTGTACATTATCAACCATAGTGCGGTATTAATAATATTATCATTTTCCATTTCATCTTTTCTTAATGAGTGGTTATCATCGTAAATAAATGATCAAAATAAAATAATAATATATATAATATTTTCTTTTTTATATATCAATATAAAATTAGAAAATTATATAATTATAAAATTTGTTAGTTCTCTTTCAAAATATTTACCATTTATTAAACTATATTCACTGAAAAGAATATTTTATTTCAATATTAAATAATTAAAAGCTGAATTAATTATTTTTCATTTTTAGATATAATGTTTTTCTTTAATTCAAGACTTAATAAATGTAATTTCAAATATGTTTGGCCATTTAAAATGAAATTATATTTTCAAAAAGAATACTACTTAGTAATTACATTTTTTGACAACAATTGACTGTACGACAGTTTACCTTGGGAAGATGGTACTCGTAAATCTTTTGATCCAACAACGATCAAAGTTGATGCTTTAACTTTGTTTGCATGAATAATAGGCGAGTGTTTCAGCATTTTTATCGATAATTCATTATAATTTTCGTCTGCGACACCTAAGAAATAAAGAATTTAACATTAGTCAATATTAAATAAAATATTAGAAACTTATATAAAATATTATTTCAATTTTTTGTATTGATACAAATCGTAATGTTAAATTATTCATTTTTAATTTTATATTTATATTTTTACTTGAAATAAATGAAGGTACATATATATAATATGTACAATACAAGAAAATTGGTTTTAATTCATTATGATATGCTGGTGCATTATATATAATGTGAAATAATACATATCAGATACAAAACATATATTAGAATTTATGTTTTTAATTGATCATTATAAATAACCAAATAATCAGAACATATAATAATATACTTTTAACAATATACTTTTTAATTATACACCAAGACTATTGAAATACTTTACCTAAAAACTGCATTTTTTAAACGTTAACAATGAGTTCTCATACAACATTTAACCGATCAATTAAAAACTTTATATGATTTTTCCAATAAAAAGCCTTCATCGATAAATTCATTTTGTAGTTTTTAATTTCGGTACAAAAATGAATATTTTTATTAATGAAAATTGGAGAATTTGACTTTCGGTAATCGTAGTGTCGTTCCAAATTAATTTTTTCTTTAAATCTTCTATGTAAAACTATAAAATTTTATTTAAAACATAAATGTATTTGTTTTATTTAATTTAGATAATCCAACTTAAAATATTAGTTGTCACCGTAAAATGAAAATTTCTAGAAACAATTTACGTTATTATTTGTAACTTCGTGAGCTTTTATTATTTTAACTGGAAATTTTTACTTATACTTTAAATATAATATAATACAGTAATAAAATTTATAAAATAAAACATAATATTGTAGTTTATAGCAAAAATTCACAAAAGGCGATTTTATTTAGCCTTTTAAATGCCCATGATAACCTTATATATTTCATTATTTGTTTTTTATATTTGATTAATTGAAGATTTTTGTAAAGATAATTTAATTAATTTGTAGCATCTTAAGTGTATTGTAATCGCTTAAAATTTTAGCAATATGAATTCTTAGTGATATATAGTGATATTAGCAAATAAAATTGTTTGCACTTATTTTAGGAGAAATAATGTCTATTAAAAAAATAAATTATATTCTATCTGTTCTTCATCATATCATATTTTTGCTAAAGGTTTACCGCTTTCCGAATTTGCTACTAATACTAAATTTTATATTTACTTTTTATTCTAGCTATAAGAATAGTCCATATTAATTTATGAAACTGAATGTCCTTTATAATATTAATGAAAATATAAAGTTTCTTATCTTCTTTATAAATTTTGTAGGCATTTTAGAAAGCCCACTCATGTTTAATCAGCTTTTGATTTAGAAAACGTTTAGAACGTTTAAAAAAATCACCAATGAAAAATCATGAATATTGAATATTTTAAAAAACTTTCATTAATTCAATAAACATTGGTATCCAGTATTAAGTATTTTTTTCTTCAATACACATTTATATATAAGTACTGTAGAATGCTTACATCTTTTTCCTTAAAAAGAAGTATACAAATAAGAATACAAAATTTTAAACAGAATTTTAAACTTAATTTCACTTATGTAATAATAATTAATTAATAAATGTTATCGTAAATTTTTAAAATATTAAAAATAATAATTTCTGATATAAAGTTATTTTAATATATTAAGTTTAAGTTTCGTTGAAGTAAATTTTAAAATGTAAATCATTATGATTATAAGTAAAAAAGAAGTAACCTTGTCATACATTTCTTTAATTAAAAATGAAACTGAATTTGTAATAAAATGAATTATTTTTTTGACATCGCTGCCATGTCGATTACTGTTCAATATTACTACAGTTTTAAATTTATTCTGTAATAAAGTATTTTTTTTTTAATGAGTAGAGTTACTGAACGCTATAATTTTTTACATGTAGTGTATTTTATAGCGAGTGGTTATAATGAATGTAATTAATAAATGCAGGTTATTACAAGATAATGAACTACTTGGCTCCTATCGCGAAAAAAAATTTTTTTACGCATAGATGAGTGTAGCGCGTCACATACACCGAGTATGCGCGCGAGAGTGAGAGAGAGAGAGAGAGAGATAGAAAGCGTGGCGTATAAGTACATATTTTACTCGCATATGGGACGTACGGTCCGGACTAAGGTATCCCCGCGGAATCATGTGCTACCGCCCATCTGACTTGCGTTGCTTGCACGAATGTACGTGAGTTCCGTTTCGACTCGCACAGCAACCGGCAGCATGTGCAATCCCCGCTCCCGGACGAACGCTAGAAGGTATGTGCGAGACCTACCCTCATGACAATGTAAGGGTGCGCATTGCGCGACTCATCGTCGATTCGTTTACAATCAACCTCGGAAAACGACCTCTCCTATCTCTGCTTTGGGCAACAGTTTTTGCTGCGTCCACTTTTCTTTAGTGGTGAGAATAAAAAGATTTTCGTCGCATTTTATCTGCTCTCCAACCACGATCCTCGCCGCATCAAGAGAGTGCTTCAGGATACGGTTTTCTGGTGAACTGCGTATATGCATAGGTTAAGTCTGTGTTCTTAGAGTAAGTTTGTATAGCGCGTGCCCAGTCAAGATTTTTTCGCGTGTGCTGTAGAATTAAGTGTGTGTCAAGTGAATATTAGATTTAAGTCTGCGCATTTGTACACCGCGCCTAGTGGCACTTTTTCAGCTGTTATTTTATAATAAATATTTGTTGTTTGAATTATTTAAGACAGAAGTAGACACTACGCCGGCCACGTCCCTTTAACTATTCTGAATCAGCGGTGTTATGCAGGAACAACTTTCAGAAGTTAATTTACTTTTGAAGAAAATCAGATCTAATGTAATTTACATTTAGTTACTTGTACTGTATAAAATTATTGAAATATTAAATCCAAGTAAATTAAAAAATCATAAATATTCTTACAAAATTCATTTCCCTTTAAATGAAAGACGTAGGATTCTTTATTAGTGCAAGCATACAGGCCAAGATATCTTGTTTTGAGCTTGTAAGCAATGCCAACTATGTCATCTCCGTTTGGAGCCCACATTACTTGAGCAGGAAAATAATCATCTGGAATTGAAGCTACTGGAGTTATGGTATCTTCTTGAATGTTTAAAATTACTACAACGGATTGATGTTTGCCAACTAATTGTTTCCCTCAATCAGGTTTGTAAACATATTCTGTGCCCTAAATCATAGCAATATTAACTATAAATAAAAATATCTTATTTAAAAAATGTGATAATCGAATCAAATAATGATTTTTGTAAAATATAGAGTACTGAAACGATCATTCAAGTGACTCAATATGTTTGAATAACTCGAGCACAAGGACAAGAATTGAGAAATAACTTGATTACTCTTTAATGCTTACTAAGACGTTTATTTTTACTTAATGTGAAAAAAATTGTAATTCGTTTGTTATCGCATATATTATGATTCTGTATATATCTCGATTCTAACTTATAATTCTTAATCTGAAGCTAAATCTCAGATTTTTATGAAACTGATACTAAAATCTTAATAATTTGAATGCTTTTTGAAACTATGAAATGATCTTCGTAAACTGATTAAAGATAAATCTTGACTTCCCCAAAATTGCCCTCTTTTAAAAGCCTTTCTTCTTTTTATCTTTAATTTACTTAACTTCTTGACTCATTCACAACAAGTTTTCCCTCAATTGATTTAGATTTATGATCCTAATTTGTTGACGTGTTAATCTTGCCGCTTCAGATTGAATTCATTTTTTGAGTGCAAGTTTGTGTCTTAGACCATACATGTGCACTTTTTACTCTAATTAATGTGTTATTTTTGCCCTCTACTTCTATATGGGTTGCTATTGACATTGAAATCCCTTACATTAAAACTACATCTTCATGTATTACAAACGATAGAAAATTACTTCATATTATTTTTAATTAAGTACCCTAAGTGTGTATACAGTAGATGCTTAGAAATACATAATTTTATATTGAATTAAATTTCAATTAATTATGGTTACATACAGTGAATGTATTTTATTCATCATACCATTTACATTATTCTATTCTTCTAATATATATTGAAAAAAGTGATTTTTATTAACTTTTAAATGTCTCTCATAAAGTTATTTTATTAAAATATTAAATAAAACATTCAGAAATAAACTTTAATTTAAAGTATGATTATAAATATAATGATACATAACTTTTAGTATGCAATAATTGTTAACGTCTTACCAGATTTAGTTGTTTCCCATTATCAAGTTTTTCAATTTTATTTTTGGGTTTTTGTTGATAGTAAGATTCATGTTTGGGTAATTTTTTTTCAGCGGCATATAATAAACGTATATTATCAGGTGACAAATGAAATGAAGAAAATGTATCTAAAGTAATCTTTAAATGTAAAATCATTTTAAAGATTCTTTTTATTATACGTATTTAAAAAATTTTTATTTTTTACATTCACTGTAAACATCTTCATGAGCGTTGTAATCTCATAAATCATATGACTTACTGAGATACTGCTTGTCCCAAATTTCTATAAATTGCTTTAATTTAGCATTAACTGTAGCTTCTCTTAAAATTGCTTTTAATTTTTCGTCTTCAAAAAAACATGTCATAGGCCTTTATGATAAATAATACATTATCATACATTAAATTGTACATAAATGTTATATCATTCGCTTTTATTCAATTTAATTGTGACGGTATATCTTAAAAATTTACTTATTCAGAAGTAATATCAATAAGGAAATTTTCTACGAGCGGTTGCAAGTTTGCATCATAATTAACATTTTGAATGAATTTATGCTTTGTAAGACCTTTTAAATTTCTTTGAGACCAAATACTTTGTACTGTAATTCTATTTTTAATTTCAGGAATAATTCTAGATAAAATAATGTTTTGGATTTGGTATAAATGCTTATATATGTCTAATACTTAATCTATCTGAAAATAAGTAAGTGTTTTAATAACTTTCTTTAATATTTTAAATTGTAGAAAGTTTTTAAAACATTTGATTTTCAAAATGATTTTAAATAGTAAAAGTAAGTATCGATAATTATTTAAAGTTAATTTTATATTAATGTTATAAAAACGTTTTTTCATTTATTAAGTCAGAGAGTAACAGAGAGAGAGAGAGAACAAAATGAAGGGCGAAGTATCGGTATTTAAGAAAGTAATCCATTCTTCTTCGCAAGTCATTAATTTTTCTA
Source organism: Wiebesia pumilae (assembly GCA_018907045.1). NCBI lineage: Eukaryota > Metazoa > Arthropoda > Insecta > Hymenoptera > Agaonidae > Wiebesia > Wiebesia pumilae. The sequence goes on from JACCHZ010000116.1 coordinate 11,019,770, forward strand.
AAATTAAAAAATATATACTCGAATAGTTATTTGTATAATACCATTCTATTTCGTTTTGTATTATTGTTAAACTATTGTTTTAAGTTTTTATTTTTTATGCACTAACGAAGTGAAACTAGCCAAATCTGGACAAGAATCTTGGTTTAGTAAATTGTAAATATATTTTCCTCAATGGCTCGTTTCAAAAACATGCTGTAGTTTCGGTGGATAATAAATATGTGAAATTTCTCAACATTAATTGTATTAAAAAAATACAATGAGTTAAGCAACAATTAGTTGACCTATTAATTTAGTCAAAATTAGGCTTTTGTCTAAATTAACAAGTCCACTCCCACAATAGTATTTATTGTAACTTAAAATAGTTTATTTATTTATTTTTTATTAAATCGTAATTTTTTTGTGAATTATTAATTATATCTTGATATTTTTATGCAGTAATTGAACGATTGTGAATAAATAAGTTTAAGAGAAGAGAAAGCAGTTGTAAATTTATTTATGAATTATTCTTTGTCGAACTTAACAAAAAGAATTATGTGAAAAATAGATTATTTCTATAAATATTTTGTTGTAGATATACCGACTTAATACATTATAAAAGGTATATTACTAAAAAAATACTGTCTCCAAAGGAAAAATCTTGTAATGGACAAATTCAAAATAAACTTTGAAAATTAATCAAAACTTTAAAAAAGTATTATTACTTTAAAAGTAAAAAAGTAGAAGTTCAAATCAATAATGTAGATTAATTATAAATTTGAGTATGATACAGAAAAGATAAACCTGTTAATAAATGTTACTAACTATGAAAATCCTTATATTATACAACGCCATTTGGTTGAAATGTATTTCTTATAAATATAATCATAAAAATGAAATTACTATTAAAGTGTGGAGATCTTTCACCTAAATAATAAATGTACTAAACTTCAATAGTAGTGGAAGAAGACTGTATATAAATACAAATATGTGTTTCTAAATTATTGTTTTAAATAATAGGTAGTGATATTTTTCAATTTTAAACTGTTTGGCATTTTCATACAAAATAAGGAAAAAGTTGTCGAGTCTTGAAAACAATTAAAGGAATACGGAATATTTCTTTAATTGTATGTAGATGTAGTTATGATAATTAGTAGAAAAATAAGATAAAAAGTGTTTGATAGTAAACAGTAGAATTTATCAAGGATACAAATAGTCACTTTTTGATAATTACTTTACTATAATTAATTTATAAAAATTCTCTATTTAAAATGAGGCTAAGCATTAGTGGTTATTTTGAATATTTTACTATCGTTATATGTTGTATAATTAATAAATTTTATTTTTTATAGTTTTTTCATTTATTTTTTTCTTTCTTTCTGCCATATATGTATACACATGTATATTCTTTTTCTAATGAAGTAAATTTATTGCAATTTTATAATTTTACTTCTGAAAATTTAATTTTCGTTTAAATATATTTATTCATTAATTTTATTCTTATTTAAATAAACCATATTTATTAATAAATATATTCAATACAATTTATATTTTTTAAATACAAATTCGATATCTCTCAAACATAATCTGAGGAGCCATTTCCCTTGTATGTGCGAGATTTTGCAGCATTTTCAAATACTTATTTTATTTGATTCAAGAAAGGAACATTCTACGTCCGCTAGGGTTTGAAATATGATGTTCATTTTTATTTAAAATATGTAAATAAAAAAAATAAAATGTTTTTAAATCCGTATTTTAAACGTCGTCGGTCTATATTGGTTTGCGATTTGTTCCGATTTTGGCATATAATTGCGATAATTAATTGTTTCTTCTGGCGTCAAAATTGAGGTCGTGAAATTGCGATTTCTCAAAATTGAAAAGGGATTTACTTTATTATTATTTAAAATCCTCAGCATTATTGTACTACAAAAATCGAGCTGTTTTTTGCTATTTTAATGTAGGCAGCTTTGTGCGTTTATGTAACTGTTAACAAATACATTTTTATGTACGTTACCTATAATTGAAGAATTTATAATTTATCTCTCGATTTCATTAAAATATCTTTTTCTTTATTCCTTGGTAACTGACATTACTTTTTTGAAATTTCGGGTATTTGTAAAATAGTAATAAAAGTTATTAATGAATTATTTATTTGAGTAATTATTTCATAACAGCAGTTTTTTCGATATTTTTCAATATAGACAGCTCTTAATACTTCAATTTCACTAAAATATCTGCACTTATACCTTCAAGAATAAATATTACAATATTGTACAATTACTTTTAATGTATTCTAAACTATGCATTACTGAATTAATCTCAATACTTCAAATAAAGTCAAAATCTAACATTTTCTCCAAAATTGGTATTTTAACTCTATTAGTTTTTTTTTCATTGATTGTTCTATATTTAGCAAAAACGTATTAAAAAATATTTAATACCACTTCTATTTTGACAAAATTCTTTTTGGTTTTTTCAATAAAATAGTAAAGATGTATTAGATTATAAAATAATTAACTGCACGTAACTACAGATGTAATTATTTTATATCGTTTAAGAAACATCAATACACTTTTAATAAATAAACTTAATTTTAATACAAATTTATACACGAGCAATTATGATATATAATAGAAAAATTGTTCTATTATAATAATTATAAATTATTATTTTATGTTTGAAAACTTTATTCCTAATTTTCTTACTTCTACAAAACGAACTGTTAACTGTTAAACATATTGAAAGCAGATTGATTTTTAAAACATTAATTAATTATTTTCTCAATAAATAGAAATATGAAAAATGTACTAATTAGAAATTTCTATAGTTAACACAGGGTAATAAAATTATAATTTAAAAAATTAGATGTATATAAAACAGTTCTTTTGTTAGCTTACCTCTTTTGCCATGATTATTGGTCTATTATAATACGTATACTTTTTTATATTTTTTGAGAAGTTACGTGAATAATAAAGAATTCAAGGATATTCCAATTGTTCCATCTGAAAATATAAAACATTATAATAAAAATAAATTTAACGTAAAAAAGAAGAATGTAAGTATTTAGATTTCAATAATATTTATACGAACAGCCACCGTTCATTTATAATTACATTTATTTATAATTATAAATTCTTTATTTAGTAGGATAGAATTTTTTTAATTCTAGGGTGAAATTATAGAAAATATGTATTTATTATCTATGCAAATTAACAAGTATCTGCCGATAATAAGATATTTTTGGCATAATTGAGACGTTTGCCTTTTGCTTCCCCCTAATTACTTCCTCCTGCATTGTTTGATTTTATTTTTCTTTCTTTCTTTGTTGCGCCCCCCCCCCTAATTTTGTACGCCTTTTTTCCTTTCTGTAGTCTGCGCCGGCTCTGCTCTGCGTTATCTGATTTTTTTATTATAGACTACGACCCTTGCTAGATAGCTTGGCCCGAACCGAGGTTCTTTGGGTAGGTCTTGTTCTGTTTCAAATAAATATAACGCCGAATTGTTTCAGGGTATTCGTATAATTTATTTTTAAAAAGTCTAGAAAAATTTAACGCGGAAAAGAAATTCTAGACGAGAATTTAAACGCGGTTTTACAAAGAAATCTTATCGATATTTAAAACAAAGATTAAAAACTGAACGCGACTTATAATGGCGAAAACAATTATTAAAAAGTATTATGACGTGATTTACACTATCTTATTGAATTGAAAAGATTTAAACGCAACTTGACCGTTATTCTTTCGCAGACCCGCGGTAGCGGCGGTGGGATGATATATGGCTCAGCACGTCAACCAGTGTTACCGAGGAGTTGAGATCCAGTGCGTCAAGCTACGTCACCGGGTAAGAATGCGGAACTCGGTGCGCCAACCAGGGTTTTCGAGGAAACGGGAGGCGGGCTTTCCAAACATTTCAACTAGTTTGGAAAATCATGGAGAGCAACCATCTCGCTGCGCACTGGCCCTTTTCTTTCCCTTCACAGGGCTCTATTCCTTGGGCCAGGGTGCCAAGGAGGAAGATGTGCGGGCTAGAAGCGTGTATGTTGCGAGAGAGGCTGTGGAGAGGGTAGCGCGTCGCGAGGAGAGAGCCAGCCGGGCGCTAATGCGGCGCGCCGCGTGGGCGTGTTGCGTTTGCTTATTACCATTTATTATTCCTACACTTACGCCTGCACACTTTACTTGCTCTCATTTTCACACTCGACACGCACTATCCTTGCTTAGCGAAGGATTGGTTCGTCCCATATTAAAAAAGATAAAAAATTATTTTGGTAAAATAAAAAATGTTATGACATTTAAAACATGTAGATTACTTATATTATGTTATATTTTTCAAAATATTTTTGATACCAGTAAGTAAAGAGTGTTTAAAAGTAACTTATTTTGAAGATCTGATAGCGTAACATGAAACGGAATGGATGTTGTTATATATTAATAGTTCCTGACTTAACATTCGAAACAAATTAGTTTAACTGATTAGTCTTAATATCGTAAAGCTATGAACATGTAGTAACAATTCAGCAATTACAATATTTCTTGATTTTGAACAGAAATTCTTTCTCGATCGTAAAAGGAAAATAATTTTAAGAAAATAATCAGCTTAAACAAGTACATTGTGTAATTGAATTAAATTTCGCAAAATCTGATTCTTGCAAAGCTGTTAGAAGAATACAAGTATCTAAACTAATGCAATACGCCGTGAATAATATGATCCAGCAAACAATACCTATTGAACCTTATCTATTGCCTTATCTAATCTAACATTATCCAATATTTAATGAAATGGAAAATCTCTTTAATGATTCAGCTCTTTAAAACGATCAAGAAAGTAATAAGAATTTGACAAGCTGAAATACTTTGGCAGATGAAGAAGGTATAAGAAGAAAACAAAACAAAATAATGGACAATGCGCTGAAAAGTTACACAGTATAAAGATCGATATTTAATTATAAAAGAGATTATTAAAGGTTAAATTTCAAACGTAACAATCAAGTTGTACATTTTTTGTTGATAAATCATATAAGTTCCTTCAAATTTCAGAGTAAAAAAATTAGAAATAGTAAGGATTTAACCGACATTAATTGAGAATATGTAGTTGTAAAGAAGCTTCACCGATAAGTTCAAGATAATATTGTCAATAATGGCGTCCAGGCACAGCAAGAGAAAGTATTTATCATAAGGAATGATTATGAATTACCAAAAAAGTGTTCTTTACATTATGCAAAAATACTGTTACGTCCATGACGTAAATGCCCATTTTAGGCCTATACAGTTAAGTATACTAACCTGGAATGGGCAACAGTTCTATCTAATGTAACCTTGTCTATGGACATATGCGGAGATAAAAGTGAGAATAATTGATAAAACTCAGCTAGACATTTCAATTATTTTACATTGGTGTATATAGTTAGATTAGCACTATATTAGTACTACTAGACATTGCGTCTACCCCGCAATTATGTACATAAAAATATTAGACAGAAATCCCATAGCACAACTTAGACGTTTCGTCTAAACTGTAAATATGGATAGAAATAGTAGTATAGAAGCTCTATGGCGAAACTTAGTCGTTTTCACCTAGTCCGTAAATATTCACATAGTCCGTAATATGAAAGATATTAGTATTACATTAGCAAGGATTTTAAGATAAAGAAATAGGAAAAGGGTAGGGAGCGATTACTTTTTAAAAAATGACTACATATCGAAATTAAAAAAAAAGGTATTTATTACTTTTAGGGAGTAATAAAAGAGTAAAACAGGTAATAAAAGTATTTATTACTCCCTTCTTAATACAAGTCAGTAGGTCAACTACCAGGTACAAGGTTTGAAGGTGAACTCTGCTTTTGCATGGAGAAATGCGCCCTTTTTATACAAAATTTAAAGCAAAGGCGGTATAGGCAAAGAAGGGATTTTTATCGTTTTTGCTGGAAAAGTCTATACATCCTGTATACAATTTTCATTTTTACTAATTTATTGACATTTATATTTAATTAATTACTTAACTGCTTATAAAATTCGATTCGCAATTTCATTATTCGAAATTGGACAGTTTTTGTTTCATAAATTTATTAACATTTAGCCTGTTGTTATTGAACTTAGTTAAATTAATAGTAATCCGTCGTTACATTTAAATTTACTTCGGATTTTGTAGTAGCTATTATTTTTGTTATATTGATTTTTATTATTTTCTACGTTAGTATTACTAATATTATTATTATTACTATATTCTTTGCTTGAATTTATTACTATTCGATTCATTTATAGAAAACGTTATTAATATTTGTTTCTTTTGTTAATATTTATTTCTTTAATTTAGATTTTTATTTTAATTCCCTGTTTTCTTATTTATTTCTTTTTTTTATAAATGTATATAAATATAAGAAAAACAATTAGCCTAAATAATGATAATGATTGCGATGTTTAATTCAGCTTTATAATATGATTTATATTCGTTTAAATAATAATTAGAAAAATTCCATGTTATAAACTGTATTGGGTTTGTTTTATAATTTTATTCTAGTAATTTATTATGATTATAATTCTACAATTTTATTTTGTTTTTCTTCCCTTTTGATTAATTAGATTTTTCTTTAATTAGTTGTGTAATAAAAACTAAAATAATTAATGGAAAAATATGTTTTCCTTTGTAAAATATAATTGCGCAGTTGCAAAATGTAGCTGTATATATGTATGCATATGTGTTCGAAGGCACAAGTATTCAATTAAAGATATTATTGTGGGTGTAAACATGCATGGTTATGACCTTTTATGCTTACATTCCAGGCCTAGATGTCGAATTTAGATGTTTTAAAATTTTTCTTATTGGAGAGAGACAGACAGAGAAAACAAATTTTCTTTTACGAAAGAAAAAAGATTTTCTTTCTTATTTTCAATGGTCTAGTGAGACGATGTTGTAAAAATACATATCGGAAAGGTCTAAAAAAGAGATACTATATAACTGTCATCTTTTGGTGGATCTTATGCTTTTATTAGTAGATAAGGAAAGTATATGTACTTTCATTTTTAAGTCATGTTTTATTAATTTTATCTCTGTCTCAAGAATTAAAAATGTATGAGTACAAATTGTAAAAATTCAAATTGAAGTATTTACAACGTGCTTTATGTAAATTAATTTAGTTTCTTATATAAACAATTTTTATTAAATGTCAACTTCAAATTTAGTAAAATAATATACAAAAGTAAAATCATTACACTTGCGTTTTCTATAAAAACAAAACTATCGTAGATATTATCAAAGGTATGTATTTATCTTCTCACTTTGCTTTAGATGATACCCATAATAACCTACTTTTTTATTGAATTAGTGTGTTCCATTAACCATAGTGCAGCATTAATGATAAAATCTATTTCTACTTCATCTTTAGCGAGCGAATGATTGTCTTCGTACATATATAACCTAAAAGATAAAAAGGTTTATATATTGGAATTCCTTATACAATTTATGAATTGTTTATTTGTATAAAATTGAATATGAATTTATTTTCATAGTCGTTGTATATATTTGAACTTTTATAATTTCCACATTTATAATGTTCATTACTGTTGATTATTTATTTAAAGCAGACAGAAGAAGAGATTATCTTATTATGACAAACTTACTTAGTTAGTACATTGTTTGCATTTAATCGGTAGTACCACATTTTACCCTGGGATGGAGGAACTCTTAAATCATTTAGTCCAAGAGCAATCATCGTAGGTGCTATAACTTTATCTACATACAAAATAGGTGAATGTCTTAACATTGTCTGTATTAGTTCAGAGTAATTTGATTCAGCATTCATTTTTGGTAGTATATCATAATCGCTGTAACCAGATTCGGCAAGACACCTGTCAGAAATATAAATTTTATATAAATTTTTAATGATAGTTTTCACAATGGTTCAAAGGCAAAAATAAAAATAAATTTATTAATATAATTAATAAATTAATGAACAGTATATTCTTAAGATAAATATTATAAGAAAGAGTTTGACTCTACTGATAAATACGTAGTACCTAAACCAATGTTGAAATTTGTATCTCTCTTCCATAGTTAAGGCATTACATCTACTAAAAAACAAACTAAGGTATTATAAAATTATAAAATACCTATTTTAATAGATATTTAATCTATTAATGCCTAGAACTTTAGTTTTTTCTTTATTTCTTTTTAGTATTCAATGTTGATACATATCAAATTTTAATACAATAATGTAAGATCATATTTATAGAAAATGTCATTTATATAAAAAGTACCTATTTTTCTAACTGCAGAGTTTTATTTGTTGCATTAAAAAAAGAATATGCCTCAATACATCTTTAAATGTGTCTTTTAAAAATATCTTTTGTTCAAATCACACTTAGTCTTAATCTTACTTAAGAAGTAAATATCTTGATGGAAATTAAATATTTCAATAGAATTTGTTTAAACTAGAAAGTAGCTGTTACATTGAACCCATACTAGAATTTACCTTATTGCTTATTAGAAAGAAAGATATATTGTAAGCTTTAATCTTCAAAAATAACTTTTAAATTATATCTTTCAACTTTTTAAAAAGATTATTTTTTGATTTTTTACATAATAAATTTTTGCACCTTAATTTTTTATATTTCTTTAAAACTTAATATGAGAAAACTAAGAAATTGTTTTTTACTTAAATTTCGATCAATACATAAGAATATATGCAAGTATCAACATAATTTAAATATTGTAGAACGTATGATGAAATTATAATTTTTATTTTGTTTTTTTAATATAAAGTAATGCATTTAAAAATGTATTTAAAAAAAATATTAAAGATATATTGGTATATATTTTTTTATGGTGAAAGTGATAAGTTGCTGGAACAGTGTAGGAGATATTTCTTAGCTTAGTATTTTCAGTAGTTTTGCTTCGTTTTAAGTGTATTATATTCATTGTAATTAATATATACCAAAAATTAATATGAACTAAATACTGTTTAAATTACACTATATATTTTAACATTTGTTAATTAATAATTTAAACAATTTATCTTCTAGGCTATAATGGATTGGACAGAAATAAGAGTTCATTACCAATCTGGAATATCAGATATGCTGAACATCGTTGCTACATCAATTACTGGATTTCTCATTATTACACATTTAAACATTTTCTGAAATTTAAAAATTTTTTTTAATGAATTAAAATTTAATTTAATTCTAAAGTTGAATATATTAAAGTAATTGTTAATACCTAGAGCTATTTTAATAGATTAATAAAAATTGCAATACAATTAACTAAATATATTCTTTTCTTTTAATAACTTTATACAATAGATGTATAGATTATGTAATAGAGTAAAATAAAGTGTGATATCTTGATTATGGGAACAGATTTTTTGCAAAGTTGTGTCATTTATTAAGTAAAAAAAGTAATATGCACATAGAAAAATCATTTCTAAATATAATTGTAAGAATAAAAAGTAAAGAATGTAGGAATAAAACATAGTTTCAACTTTATAATTTGTGTTTAATGCAAATATTGAAGATTTAAGTGCTTAAAAATATTCATGGGCTTATTTATGATCCAGAAGGTGTGTAAAATTCCATATTAATGTTTATAATTAATAATGTGATATAGTAACAATTTGAGTATAATATTGTATTTATTATTTCTGAATTTTATTTGAGATTTATTATTTGATTATTTAAGCAAACTTTTAAATATAAACTAAATTAGTAATTAATTGTACTCATGTAATTATCATTTTAAAAAGTTAGAATTATTAGATATTTTGTAACATAAGAGATTTATATTGAAATTAATTAAATGGCTAACTATTAAATACTAATCAAATATAATTTTCGTCATAACTTACTTTTCATAGAAGAAATTATACCTTATTTTTATTATTATAATAATTACATACGTATTAGTTAAATTTCGATTATTGATGATTATCAAAATTTAATTTTTATATTTAACTCTTATTAAAGAACTGATTTTAAAAATATATTTTTATTTACACTAGGAGTTTATTTAAATATATGGAATTGGAGATCATTTAATAAACTGATTGGAAATATAATAAAATTCATCAAAGTTAGTTTAGTAATAATATATGAATTTGGTTAAATGTCATGTACCACGATGTAAGAAAGCTTTTGTTGACATCATTTATGTACTTTAAATAATTGTTACAAAGCTCTGAACACCAAAATTAATATAGAGCATAAATTAAAGTGTTGAATTTATATTTAGAAACAAGTTATTTATAAGTACTAAAAAGACTTATTGTATGAACGTATTTTAAAAATCTTTCTTACAGGATATTGTCCACTAAGATGAGCACTTAGAAAACCACCGTGAGATCCACCATATAAGCTAATATTTTCTGGATCTAACCAATGATATTTTTTTAATGCTGAATTTATAGCCGTCACGCAGTCCAGAACATCAGATACACCAACTTTTCCGAGAATATATTCAATATTATCTCCACCCATACCAATAGATCCACGATAATTTATTAGCAGAATTCCAAAGCCTTAAGCATTGTACATATTTAAATTATTTTATTTTTGAACTTCATAAACTACAGTATAAAAAAATATAGTACCAAGAAGTGCAATTACAGCATGATTAATATTAAATTCATTACTAAATGCAGCATGGGGTCCTCCATGAGGTATCACAATTAACGGCGTTGATTTTTCGCCTAAGCCTCTTTTTCCGAAGTATGTGAAATTAAAAACATCTGTAAGTTTTAAAATTGAAGCATGTTTTTAAATGACTGTTATTTTTTCATATTGTATATCCTAAAACTAAATATAAATATTATTAGAATATAATTCAAAATAATATAAAATGTATTTGTGCAAAAGAATGTTAAATATATTTTACTTTATTTTCACTCTAAACTCAATTGGTTTTTCGTTTATAATCAAATTAAAAGTTAAAATTTCATTGTAAATTTAATTTCCATAAAAATTTAAATGATTAAAAACTATATTATTTTTCGTTTTTTATCTAATACATACATCAATGCTTAAACGTAATATAAAAAAGTGCTTAAAATACTTATATGGTCTAATATTTAAAAATTTATTGATAAAAGAAATAACAATATGAATATAAGATTTTTTTGTGAAATAGTTCCAAGATTTATACTCATGATATTTATAATTCAAGTAAAGCAAATAAACGTGTAAAAACGAGAGATAGTCTGTTTATCAATTTAAAAAATTTTTCATAATTTTTGAAATCCTATTGTAATATCGCATTTTTTACAAAAATACTAAAATATTTTTTACTTAGAACAAAAATATAAAAAGCGCCTTGAAAAAGATGTATTATATTTGATTTATCACAATTAGTTTGAACCATATATTTTAACCAACCAACAACAATTTTTAGAATAATCGATATCTAATATTAAATTTAAACTGAAATTTTAAATAAGTTATTTATAAATATTTGAATGTCATTAAATATTCAATTCTTACTGATAAATTCATTGGAGTTGTAAGTAAATTCTGTATTATCGTACATAAGTTTTTCCTTGTCAGGTACATTAAAAGAGTTTGTGCAACTAATTAAACGAAGATTTTCAATATCAGTTGAACTTGAATCAAATTTTCCAATTACTAATTGTGACGGCAGGATAGGGGAGAATCTTGACAAAGCAACAAAATTCTCTCTTACATCTAAAATACTTAAGCTGTCTCCAAATTGATTATTTATTTCAGTCACAATCTTTGTTTCTACATAAGAATATATATATATATACAAAATTTTTTTATAATAATTTTATTATTAGTAATGTATGTTTTATAAATTCTTTATTATATTAGCTTACCCAAATTGACTATGTACGATTTAATATTGTATCGTTGAGCTGTACTAAAGAATATGTATTTTGAATCATTGCTAAAACAATGTTTAGGAAGACTCTGATTGTAAAGACCATAAAAATTTTTTTCATTACAAATTCTTATTCGTGTTTTTACTACATCTATAAGTACATTAGGCTGAAAATAATTACGATTTATTAAGATTTAAATAACTATAAATATTAATCTAGTTAATTTTAATTATTAAAATATTCAAATATACTTAAATAATCAGATCATCAACTATATATATATATAGTTATAATAATAATTATATATATAATAATTATTATTCTTAAATATCTTAGGTTTTATAAATATTATAATTAAAAGTGATATTTTTTTAATAGAAATAACTTAGAGGTTAACTTACAGTTTTTAGAACATTCCAATTTATATACATCAATCTATGAACATGATGATGTGCAGGGCTAATTGTTCGTTCTAGCCATATAAGATATTTACCATTTGGACTAAATCGTGGTGATCTACAAGCAAGGCCTTCAGTAGTTAATTTACCTTTAAAAATTTTTATTGCAATTATATTTTAAATACAATAAATATTATCATAATTAGATTAAAATAATTTAAGATAAAGTTTTAAAACCTACTTTAATTACAAAAAACCTTTTTTCTATTTAAACTTTAAAATTCATAATATTGTATGAATAGGTTCATAGAATTTGTTCTGATCTCAAAGAAGAAAGATAAATATAATATTATATTATATATAATTATACTTTATGAAATATTCTTACAAAATTCATTTCCCTTTAAATGAAAGACGTAGGATTCTCTATTAGTGCAAGCATACAGGCCAAGATATCTTGTTTTGAGCTTGTAAGCAATGCCAACTATGTCATCTCCGTTTGGAGCCCACATTACTTGAGCAGGAAAATAATCATCTGGAATTGAAGCTACTGGAGTTATGGTGTCTTCTTGAATGTTTAAAATTACTACAACAGATTGATGTTTGCCAACTAATTGTTCACCCCAATCAGGTTTGTAAACATACTCTGCGCCCTAAAAAATGACAAATATTAAATAATACTATTAAGATTTATTAATAAATACAATGTGAGCTAAATCTTATGCGTAAATAAATAAAAATTTCAATTAATGCATTTTTTATAAAATTAGTTTCTATTAATTACGAACTAATTCCTTTAAATTTACCATATATTATTCAATTCATAAAACAATGAAAACTTGCACTATTGATGATTTTAATTCGTAGAACTTGCATTGTAAATTATTTTTATATTGTATATATTTAATAAATGTATATTTTATATTTGCATGAATTAATTTATAGTTTAAAAAAAGTATTAAACCGATACGTTTCTTAAAATAAAATAAAAATAACATCATAACTATTATGTCTATGTGGAATTGGGTTAATTGAAAAGGGAAAAGAAATAGCTGTTACTTAAAAGATTACTTGTAATAGTCAAAGTCTATTTTATTACCCGCAATGATGTTTCTTCATCGTTGGATTTATTAGTTTTAGGTGAAGATTTTTGTTTATAAAAAGGTTCACATTTAGTTAATTTCTTTTCGGCAATATATAATAATTGTATATTATCTGATGACCAATGCATGGCACTAAAAATGTCTAAATGAATAATATAAAAAAAATTATTAAAAATTTGATAAAGTATTTTATAAAAGTATAATATAATCATAGCTGTTACAGATTTATTACCAACAGAATAAACATCTTTATGGATATCGAAAGCAGATAAATCATATGATTTTATAACGTGTAGTTTGTCCCAGATTTCTATAAATTGTTTCGATTTTCCATCAACTGTAACTTCCCTTAAAACTGCCTTTAATTTTTCATCTTTAGAAGAAGTTGTAATAATTCTTGAGTACACAAAATGTTCATATTAAAAATTCCATTATGTAAATATATTTAATACGCTAATATTTATGTCATAATTTAGAACATTTTTTTAAAAATATCAGTGTTATTACGTATAACACTTACAAATTATTTATAGATTAATTTATATAAATCATTTTTATTGTATGTCAATAAATGAAATAAGATAATACTTACTCAGAAGTAACATCTACAGGAAAGCTCTCTGTAACTAGTTGTAGATTTGTATCAAAAATAAACTCTTGAATAAATTTCTGTTTCTTTCGTCTTTCTAAATTTCTTTGAGACCATAAACCTTGTACTGTAATTCCATTTTTGGCTGTAGAAATAATTTTAGCTGACGTCAGACTTCGATTCTGAGCTAATTGTTTGTAAATATTTAAAATGTTATCAACCTACAAATTAAAAATTAGTATTGTTTTACATTTTATGCGTAGTATAAAGTGAGTTATATTATAGATAGAAAGAAGTGTTTATTGACATCATAAATTGTTATTTTAATTCATAATCCATAAAATATACACTGATAGCTTGTTTTAAAAGTTTTTTTTTAAAATGAAGTCAATAAATATTAGTTATGGATTTTTTTACAAATGATTTATTAATTTACCTCAGTTGATACCATGGTTTTTAATTTGTTATGACTTCTTGTAATTATGTTATCAGTAGTAGACACGAATAAATATCACTTTGATAAGAATTATCAGACAAGCAAATAATTCGTCACGTTTAACTTAAATTTTTTACCTTTAAACAAAAAAAAAAAAAAATTTTTTTTAAATGTAAGTTAACAAAATATTTTGATAAAAAATGAGTTATATAAAAAATATATTTCTAAAGCACAAGGTATTTGCACAATGGAATGGTTAAAGGAAATCATAGGGTTTAAAGGGTGTACATTAAAAATTTATAAAGAATAAATTTGAAAGAGTAATCAGATTTCTTTTATACTGTCCATTAATTTTGTAGATAAATTTTGCATTCAAATATATTAGTTTGATAATATTGATCCATGTTGAAAAACAAAACCTACTCACAAATTAAATCTATACATTGTTTGACTTAAAGTAAAAATAAAGCGATATAACCAATATATTACATATATTTTATTTATAATTCTTAAAAACTGAAAAATATATTTTGTATGCATGTTTATATATTTTACTTATTTATTTAAAGTTTTTATTTATTAAATATTATCTATACATACTAAATATATTATTTATAAAGAGTTATATTATTACTTATAAAATATAATTCAAATTTTTGTTTTAATCATTTTTATCATTTATCAGATTTAATTATTATGTTTTGCTGTGAATCAATTTATAAAAATTTTCTCTTCTAAGGGACAATATTAAGATATATTCCGAAGGTACGTATTATTTAAATTGATATATTATTACGAAACGAGTTGTAAAGTATGTCACATTTAATTCTAATGTTTAGATTTAAATACAACTTAAACGAATAAGAAGTGTAACAGATTAATAGAAAAATTTGCTGTTTGTTTAATAATTTTTTTCCAAGAACAGTGAAAAAATATTTATTTAAGATTAAAAAATTAATATTTTCCATATATAATTTATTTCATCTTTATAATTGCAAATTAATTATACATTATATTCAAGTAAAATGAACTTACTGATAGTAAATTATTATTGTATTATTGTAATGTTGTACAACTAATTTTTTTTATAATTTAATAATTTTTTATTTTATTTTGAAGTATAAGATATTAAAATTAAAAATGTAACATTTTATGCATAATATATAAATGTCTTACTAACAAAATATGTAAATACCTTACTAATCAATTTAATGATCATTAAATTTAAAAAAATCAAAATTTCTTATCGATCATTAAGTAATTTTAAAAATTTTAAAAACTTTTATAAAGTTCACGTATAAGAAAATCTGAGTCATATACAAATAAACATTCAAATGATAGTTAATAAAATAATATATACCTTACTTCATAAGATTGTACGTTCTGTAAATGATAGCACAAAATTTGTAAAAATATCTATCATATAGCTATCTAATACGAGCTATAAAATACTGAAGTGGAAAAAAATTTATTTATTTAGATATAAGGTAAGATTTTAAGATATTAAAATTGAAAAGAGAATTAAGATAATTATAAATTAAAGAATTGAAATTATGGCTAAAGTGTTCGATAAGAGCTATATTTTTTAAACTACAACGGTGGTCGATTTTTAGAGTCATTTGCTTTAATAGACAATATAAATATTATAATAGATAATAATGATTTCTCTATAATGAGAGGTCAATATAATTTCTCATGAATAATTTGGATTTTTATCTTTCTTAATTTTAGCGAGACTTCAAAGTTATCGAACTAGTTTTTACTGAAAAAATATTTAAAATTGATGAAATTCGAGACACAGTATACCATATTCAGCTATTCTTCTAAAATAACTTTAACTGATTATACTGAAACTATTATTAATTTTAAGAAGTTTGATATTGTAGATGCAAAATGATTAAAATTATACAATTTTTGCTCAAAGATCAATATTATTATTTCAAGATAATTTATTTATTAGTATTCTACTGATATAGTATATTTTTATAAATTTTTATAATATTATTATATGATTACTAAATTAATCGTGAAATTTTTTTTACTATTTACAACATTTATAAAGAGGTTAAGGGTAGTTACGATTAAAAAAATATCCGTATTTAATATTTTCTAAAATTACATTTTTAAAATATTTAAAATATTTCACCTAAAGGCGTAGAAGTACCTATTCTTACAATGATTTACTATATATCATGAAGGTTCGCTTATGATAAATCAAGCAGAAACGAACCTAAAATCAATTCGAAAGTATTTTATTGTATATTACTTAAGTTTATCATAAATTAAGTCAAAATTTACCTGAAGCAAATTCAATGATAGTAGAAAAGTAGATTCACTGATTTTGAATTATAACAAATAAACAATAATTGCCGTACGGCGAAGATAAAGTCAAGATAATAGTATAAAGTTTTTAAAGTGTTACAGTTGTATCAAATTTCATGTGAGAAATACGTGTAGTATTGAATTTACACTTGTTTTATGAGATGATCGCGTAGTTTAATAAATGTTTTCGTCATTTTGAGGAATATGTATACAAATATAAATTACGGATATATATTTGCCGTCGGTAATATATTGACGTGATATATAAACATCCGGCATATGTTATTTCCACTTCGACTTCTATGTACATGTACATACAGGTACGTATAGGCTATGTATGGGCTTGTGCGACGCAACCTGTCGCTAACATATCAGGTAGAATGGAGAATTCTACAGCAAAGTCACGTAATGGCATTGGAGCTATGATGTTCCCCGTAAACTTCAAATTAGAGCGTGGGAATGTTCTCTGTAGCAACATCAAAGAATAATGAACGTGAAATTCAGCTCTACACACTGACTATGATGTCGCTTCTCCTTCATTGACTGCAAGGGGATTTGAACATCTTTTCACTACGATAAAACTGCCTCGAACCACAATTTTCTCCACGAATGTCAAACACCTTTTTCAGGGGACCATCAAGCACTTACACTTATACGTAAATTACATTAATAGGGACAATATCAGAAATTCGAGAAGATAAAATATTTTCCGATCTTTCTTAGAATTAACATATTAAAAGTTGTTATCGATGGTGAGGGTGTATTATATACAGTAGGAACAGATTATTCTTTGTAAGTTAAAAAAATATATTTTTTATTTGTAATAAAATTATGTTTGAAACTTAAAATATTTAAATCCATAACACTCAAAAATATTCGCAAGCCTTGTGTTCGATCAATGCGACCTTTTAGGAAAAAGTATACTTATATATTTGTATATACTTATATATATATATATATATATATATATATATATATATATTTGGTGTATACTCTGTGAACTTCGAATAGTGATATTTCTTTGTTTTTTCGATGGAAGTCAAGTGTTTTTTTTAGTTAATTGCCACAAAAGTCTTGTAGAGAGTAGTTATATTTTTTCTTACACGATAAATACTTCTTTACTGCATAACCCCTTGTGTATGATGAAACATACCGGGTAGCCCAAATTTCACAAAATATAACAATTTTAACTTTAAGATGATGGATGTTTGCTGTTTGAAATGTAACATTCCAGTTACACTCGTTACATCTCACAAAATTAGAAATCAATGCTAATACAGTTTTGAAACATTTAAATTCTGTATTCTATGCTATTGTTCTGAGGTAGAACATTTTTTTCTTGAAACATAAATTGATTGCAGAAGCATTAGAAACGTTCTCGATGTACTCCACCGTTTTTGGATTAAAAATATTTCTTAACAATACTTTATTCTTCGATTTTTTAATCACTTTGATAGTCTATTCCAACCTCTTTTTTAACAAATTATAAAGTAATACACTTCAAAAATATCGTTATGCATATCTTGACAGCAGCTAATGTATGGACAACAGTGTTGCACCGAAATTTCAAGTTACTTTGCATTTACTTCGGGTACATTTACCTAATTAATAATAAATAAATCTTTATAGTATATAAAATATATTTGTGTTTTTGAATTATTTCAAGTAAATTATTGTTTTACTCATGATTGGTCAACCATCACATCAATCAAGCATGCAATTAATGTGTGAGAGATACACAAGATTAAAGATATACAATTCCTCGATCTTTTCTTTAACATTTATTGACAGTCATCATAAGAAAAATAATTTTCAAGTGCAATCAGATTTATTAGTACTTGCTTTTATACAAAATTAGTCTTTCTATATTTTTATGAATATTTTTATGAAGAGTGCAGAGATAAAAATAAATTATTGATTTTTTAATTTATTAATTTATCAGTTGATTTTTCTCCATCTTTTGGTACTTCTTCTGCTAATAAAACAGATTTTGGATCTTGTTTAGGTATATCACTAATGTATTTTAATAGCCAAAGTGCAGCATTAATGAAAAAGTCAATTTCGACTATATCCTTAGCTAGCATGTGATTATCTTCGTATATAAGTAGTCTAAACAATCGAAAATATTTATTATTTTTTTATTGTTATCAACGATAACATTATTCTTAAAACAATTTAATTCAAATAGAAACTGTAGTATTTAAACTTTATTTAAAAATTTTCCTTATACCTAAACTAAAATATATTTTCTATTATATACTAATAAAGAGCTTTTTATGTAGTGTAATTTCTAGGTAAGAATATAAAAGATTCTAGCTGCTTTGTACGTATAATTTCTTTTTTATATAGATATAAAAAATTTTGTCTTTAAAAAATGTATGACAATTATTTTATTTAAAATTTTAGATTTTTTGATCATTTCATTGTTATTTAATATAGAATTCATAAAATAATAATACATTTATCATTTAAGAAAATGTTCATGATTTAGTTATTGCTGAATATAATGTTTTTCCATCTAATTTTATCACTTATAATTAATCTTTCATTTGTTGTAACTTTCATAAATAATATAAGTATTGTCATATATTTTATGATTGTATAAATCACTTGATTGATATTTTAAATAAAAACTCACTTTGCTATAACATTGTTTGCAAGTAATCGGTTGTACCAAAGTCTACCTTGGCTTGCAGGACTTCTCAAATCTTTTGTGCCAACAGCAATCATAGTAGGCGCTTTAACTTTATCTGCATGACGAACGGGTGAACGATCGAACATTTTCAGAACTATTTCAGTATATTTAGTCTCAGAAGTTGCTGGTGGTAGGGACTCAAGGAATTGGCAACCAGTATTAGCAGGACACCTATAAAAATGATAAATAGAGTGCACATACTTACGATGTATATGTGCATTTATCTAACATAGATCCGCTATATTTCGTTGAGGAAATATTTTATTTCAAAATAAAATTTGAAATTTTTTTATACTATTTAATGTATTTAATGTATACATACTCATATAAAACACAAATAAGTCGTGGTAAAACAATTCGAGAAATTTTTCGTTCTAATAATATATTCATGTTGATTAATTATTTCTCTTAGCTGACTATTAACTTAATGTTTTCTTAAAATATTAATTAGATATTAAGAATAATTAATTTATTAATAATTAAAATCTTTAATTTATGTATAAGAATCGATTAAATAAATTAACTAGTTATCATAATAAAATATATAAAATCATGTTTCAACATTTTATATTCTTTTGTATCATAAAAATATAAATAAGAATAACAAGCTGAAACACTATTTTTGTATCCGTCGATGCTTCATAAATAAAATCAAGCTTCACTTCATAATACGATCAATAACATTAACAGAGTATTTCAGTGGTAAAGTAATAGAAATTGTAATAAATAGTTAGTGTTGCCAAGCATATACTATATGGAGAAAGAAAAAATGTACAAAAGAATATGTAGAGTGGTATCAACACCAAAAAAATGAATGTTTTGTGTGTTTCATGAAGGAATTAAGTTATTTAAAAAATGAATCTATCATCGGAATTTTTTCAAAGCAAGAACAAAAATTTGATGTGAAATATGTAAATGATATTAGATACGATAAGATGAAAAACTTTCTGAATATTCTAAAAATTAAACTTTAGGATTATAATGGACTTGTTAAATACAGATAATGCATGAAATATGTAGAAAAGAAGTAGACGTGGAACTTATAAACATAAGGAAGGATTTTGCTGGAAAAAGAAGATTCAGCTAATATTTTTATAAGAAAGTTAACTATTATAATATAACAACTACATGCTTTTCGTGTAAGTTAATCGAAAATTCAAAAACTTGTTTTTTCAACTTTTAGTAGTAACAATATTTCAATGAGAGCTTTTAATGATCGTGGTATTATTGGAATTACGTATTGGCCAATAGTGTAAAATGTTCAATGATTTAGCATCACACACCGACTTACACGAGAGATACGTCTCCTAGAAGCACTATTAAAGAAGCCGGCACTGTTCATAGATTCAAACAAATGCAAAACAATGCGTCTTTATAAGTACTTAAAGGACCTTTTCATGAATTAGGTATACCGAAATATCAGAAAATTATTGATAGTTATTAATAATAAATATTATTTTTACCGATTAACTTTAAAGCTTACTTTCTCCTATATTTTATTATCAAATTTTTTCAATCGTTAAATTTAATCACAAAAAACTGTCTAACCTACAGCCTCAAATTAAAATTAATTCTATAAATAGTAATAAAATAAGTTTTTTATTACAAGTTCATTGATAACAAAAATTCATATAAATAAATATTTTTAATATTTTTGTTTCAAATAACTTTATGGGCAGAATTGTTTCAGATAATTTTTGAGTTCATCAACGTAACGCTTCCATAATTAGCTGATAAATCAGCAGGTTCATAAATATTTACTAAAAAAAATTTTTTTCTTTTTGTGATCATTAAATATACGTTGCAATCAATATTAAATATTGAAAAATTTCGTCTATTTTCTTTGAAAAAAATATTAATAACGTCTTGTTGATCACCTAAACCAAGCCTTTCCTGTTAGAATATCAAAAAAGTAATTTTTTACCAGTCTGGAATATCAGTTTCGATAAACATTGATGGTATATCAATTACGGGGGCCCTCATGACTACTGCTCTAAATAAGTTCTGCAACAAAATAAATTTGTTTTATTTAATTATTTTTTAAAAACTTATTACTTTAAAAAACTTACAGCATGTTGTCCACTCAGATGAGCACACAAGAAAGCACCATGACATAAACCATATAAAGTAACTTTGGTTGGATCAATTTGGGGGTATTTACTTAATGCTAAGTTTATCGCTGTTACACAATCAAGTACGTCAGTTTCACCAATTCTCCCAGTAAGAAATTCAATATTATCTCCCCCCATACCAGTGGATCCACGAAAATTTATTTGCAAAATCCCGAAACCTTAAATGATTAAAAATCGTTATTAATAACTTTAACTATTTTGCGAATAATATTAACCATGTAAAGTACCCAAAAGAGCAAATATTGCATGATCTATGTTAAATTGATTGCAAAATGAGTAATGAGGTCCTCCATGAGGTACTACAAGTAAAGGCATTGATTTTTCTGGTGCAGACTTTTCTCCAAAGTATGTGAAGTTAAAATCTTCTGCAGAAAATAATTTATTTAAACATTAAATAATTATTTATTGATATTTCGTCGAATTACAATTTATCTTAATCTAATAATTAACTGCTATTAAGTTCAATTTGTTAGTGATTTTATTCATTGACACAAGAGACATTTTGTCTCCGTAAAATGTATATTATCATAAGAAGATTTTCAGTTTACTGATTCTTATAAAAACGCATTCTAATAAAAGATGTTTTCAGTTTGAAATGAATGTATTTACTTACTGACAGATTCATTTGTTTTGTAAACAAATTCAGTATGTTCATACATGAGATTTTGTCCATTAGGGATATCAAGTGGACTTGTACAAGTATATAAATTCAAATAACCGATATTTTCTGAAGAAGGATCGAATTTTCCAACTACTAATTGTGGTGGTTGAATAATGGAGAATTTTGTGAACACTACGCGATTTTTTCTGACATCTAAAATGTTCAAGCTACTTCCATCGGGGTTCTCTATTTCAGTTACGACTTTTGTTTCTACAATGTAAATTTATCAATTTAATGTTAATTACTGAAAATGATGAATTTTATAATTTGATTCACTTACCTAAGTTAACTACGTATGATTTTATATTTGATCTTTGTGGTGTACTAAGAAATAAGTATTGTGAATCATTACTCCAACAACGTTTAGGAATAGTTTGTCCGTAAAAGCCATAAAATTTTTTATCATTCGCAATCACTATATGTGTTTTAACTAAGTCAACAACCACATCAGGCTAAGAAAAAAATATTATCATTTTTAAAATTGTAGCTTTATAACTCACATAAAATGAAAAAAAATGATAAAATAATACAACTTGATTATGAAAACCTGTATCTGTGAAATTTATAATTATTTAAGTATTGAAAGAAGCTTGAAAGATTTTATTGAGTTATGAACTGAAAATAATAATTAATTTTAGTAATAATTTAGCTGTTTTATTAAACAAAATGTTTAATATTTTAGAATATTATCAAATAGCAGTTCTGTAGAAATGAGATTAAAATTTATAGATAAACGATGTTTTATAATTTAGGTGTTAAAATAAAAGATGTTAAAAAAATTTGAGATTGTTTGTTAAAAATTTAATTATTTAAAACAATATTTTTTCACAATTGCACATTATATTTATATTCGATATTCTTTTTAAATACAAAGATATATTATTTGTAAAAAGTGTTAAATGACGTTATAATTTTGAATTTCTGACGATAAATTACAATGGTTAAATAAAAATTTTTCTACTTTTTATATAAATGACAATTTAAGCCGTTACATAAATTGACTAAACTGAGGTACATATGAAATCGACTATAAGAAGCTTCTGTTTAACTCTACTGCCAAGTACTATCATTAAAAATTTTTTAAATTTCATTTCTTAGAATTTTAAATAAAATAATGATAATAATATAATAAGGAACTCACAGTTTCAATAACATCCCACTTTATACGCATAAGTCTTTGAACATTATGGTGGGGTTTACTAATATCTCGCTCTAGCCAAATAAGATGTTTTCCATCAGGGCTGAATTGCGGTGTTTTACAGGCTTGACCTGGGCCTGATAATATACCTTTCAAATTAATTACAAAAGTATTATATATTTATTATGAATATTTATTATTATATATCTTTATCCTGGATGGTATTACTAAGTATTCTCGCCTTTTCGAGAATAAAAAAAGAATATTATGTCGCAAATGTTTCTTAATTTCTGCAATTTTTAATATTTCACAAAATTTAAACAAATCAAATAAAACGATAAAATTCCTTTTATCAAATTAAAACAAAACTTTACACGTATGAAATAAATAACACTTCGATTTGGTAACACAGGGATATTCAACATCAAATACAAGATAAATCTTTGCATCAACTCAATACAACGTGCCTGAGCGAAATATAATTATAGTCGATAATAGATAAACTCTTAATTATTTTATATGCCAATGGAATGTTATTCTTGAAAAAAATTATAAGTTTGTAGTTTTTAAATAAAGCCTCTTCAACCAAACAAAATATTTTGAAGATTTCAGAAAAGCATACTATTAACATAATTGCTTACCAATTATTGTTATTAGTCTGTCTGCTTATATATATGTTTTCTTAAATGACGAAAAAATGCAATAAATCTATAAAGAAGAAGCTAATATGATTATATATTGATTACTTAGATCGACGTTTATAGCTAATTAATTTTAATAGAACCGAAATTTAATTGAAATTGAGAAATAAAGTTCATACTCTAGTTGATAAAACTGGAGTTTATTTTAATTATAATACATTGTAGAATATAGACTAGTGGATACTATGGAAATCGTACATTAGATATTACCTAAATCTTTAAATCATGCTGCTCTTGGGCAATTTAAAAAAATTGTTTCTATAGTGATATAAACAGTTATTAATAATAACATGCTATTTCATATACCTTAACACACACACCTGTAATAACGTAAAATAAGTAATTATATTCGTACACGGTTACAAATTATAATATATAAGAATACACTTTTGTATAAGCTTATTTGTTGTAATATTTTAAATAAATTTATTTATAATTTTTTTTTAATACTTATTAATCAAAAGGGTATAATAATATACACTTAATCATACATTATAAGTAATATTCTTTTCTGAATAAGTGTAAATACTTACGAAACTCTGTCCCTTTTAGTAGAAAAATGTATGATTCTCTGTTACTGCAACCAAATCGACCAAGATATCTTTGGTATAGCTTATAAGCTATACCTACAATGCATTCGCCATTTGGTGTCCAGATGACTTCAGCAGGAAAATAATCATTTGGAATAAAAGGCAGTGGAAAAAAAGTATTTTTTACAATATTTAAAATTATGATCACGGATTGATGTCTGTCTTCTAATTGTTCACCCCAATTAGGCTTGTAAACGTATTCTGTGCCCTGTAAAATAAGCACATTCTTTTTAATTAAATTTTTAGTAAATTAAATATAAATTAATATAAATATTATTTTTATAAAATATTTTTTCTACTATAAATTTATTTGAAAAGTATTAACAGCGAAGTTTATATTAAATATTAACATTATATTTTTCATTAAAATAAATTTTTTTTAATATCTTCAATATTCTGAATTAAGTTTTTAAAAATGTAAATAAATTATTATATCTCTTAGTATTTGAAATTTCGTAATGTAATTATTTTTTAATATTTTGCATTAAAATATTTATAAAAATTATGAATAGTTGTCTCACGTACAAAAATATTTGAATAAGCATTTATTTCAATAATCAGAGATTTTTGTAATCTACTTATATGAATTTGAGTACATAATTGATTTAACAATTTTAATAATCTAATCATATTTAATTAACGAATATGAAAACGAACTTTCAAATTTATTAATTAACAAGCAGAATCAAATATTTGAACAATTTAATTATTTACATTTTCAATAAATTATTAAATTCAATAGATTTTATTTATTATAAATGACTGAACTTTTACCCGTTCTGGTTCTACTTCATTATCTTGGACAACAGTTTTAGATTTTTGTTTATAAAAAGGTTCACTTTTACGTAATTTTTTTTCAGCTATATACATCAATTTAGTATTATCAGGTGACCATTGAAATGAACTAAATATATCTAAAGAAAAACAAAAATAATAATAGTTAGCATATTAATTAAATAATGATTTATTATTAAAAGGGTTATTGAAATATGATATGATGCGCTTAAAAATATGAGAAAAGAAATAAATATTTATAAGTATCAAGCATCTCATTTTTTCTTTCTGTTGAATATGAATTTATTAATTAGTGTTACCGACTGAAAAATATTTTTATCAGACGTAGTTTTTTGAGGAATTCATTGTCTTACGTATAAAAATATTTATTTTTAGTGCATGACTGTTAAAGTCTGAAAATTACATAATTAAATTAACTTAATTTTTAAATTTATTTGATCTTACAATACGAATCTTTTTAAATATTAAAATGAAATTTGTATTTTAGTTTTTTAATCATAATTAAATATTTATAATGTAAGTTATTGAAGAAAAATTTGATAAAAAATTACCAAAAGATTATTAAAAATATAATAGAATTATATATGATCTAGGTGAATTATTATTCTATTTTCTGCCTTATATCTCAGTAAGAATACAACTTACAACAAAATTTTTTTTATACTCAAGTAGTTGGTTTTACATTTACGTAAATTAATGTGCATGAGCAGTTTTAGTTTTACTTCAATGTAAGAGATTTGTAATATCATTTAATAAGATTAAAATCATACTGAATTATTGCTTGAAATTATTATTATGTATACAGACAAGTTGTAAAAATTTTATTACTTTAACTGTAAGGTGTACATTATGTATAATCACAGAAAATTCTGATAAAGCAGGTGTCAATCATTAACTAGTCTTAGCACTCCCGAGTACTTTAATGCATTAGTAATTCAGAATTTCTTTAGGTTTCAGATTTTACAGTTCAAATTTATTTTGGTTTTATCACCGTGACATGCTATAAATAAAAATAATTCTTATCTAAAATCAGAGCCGATTTTGATGAGTACACAAATGAATAGTATATATATGTATTACATAAAGATTTCGCTAAGTTGAAACATTTCTTAACATTTTTTATAGCAATGGCATGATATAAATAATTAAAAAATAATGTTGCAGATAAATTTTTCTAAGACAATTGAACATTAAATACAGTTAAATTTTAATTCTGAGATAACGCTTTTACACGCGAGCAAAAGTCTTTTGAAATTGTTCTCGATCTTGTTGCATGGATCTTTGCCATATGAAGAAGTGTGGAAATTCGAGTTAGTACTGGCACGGAAGTTTTATTTGTGATATAAAAATTTCTTCATATTATATTTATTTTTAAAATATTATTAGATAGTAATTTTTTAAGGAAATCTATTATGATTGTTTCAAATCCCTAAAAAGAAACTGAAACTCGTGTAAAATATGTAATTTTCTTTCTTTTATAATTTTTTCATACATTTAAGAAAAACTTATTCCCATCAAGTTATGAAAGAATGTGACTTAAATTTTATCAAATGTTGTGAATATATAAAGCGCTTAAGAGGATCGAGATTAGATCATCATAGAGACCTGCGTTTCAGAATTCTTTGTAATTATAAAAAATTTATGCCTTAAAACCAGTAGTAGCAAGGGTTTTATAATTTCAAATTATAATTCAAATTAGTCAAATATAATTTATAGTATTATAATCTATATATAATCTATAAAATTCTGAGTTGAGCGAGCGTATAATTTACATTTTTTAACGTTATTACTTTAGTTAGAATACTATGGATTGGTTGGCAGCCTTTGCTTGAGGGCAAGCCAGAGAAACATTCAGGCATTTAGTCCATTGCGCTATAATGTTATTACTTAATAGTATCACATTTCGTAAAAAATATCTTTATATGTTATTTTCATACTGAGATATAATGCATTGGATATAACAAAAATAACTTTCCGGATTATATATACTTCTACAATCAGAAAATTTTCCTTAAAACTATTAATTTTTTATTTAATTAAATCATATTAAAAATAATTATATTAAATAACTGATTATGATTTAAAAATCTGTTAAGTTCGAAATTTTCTGAATTTTATAAATGGTTTCCAGGAAATTATAAACTTATTTTTCAGAGCCTGGTAATAATCTGCATTTAAAATAAATATTTCTTTGTAACATCCCTTTCAATATTTTTGAAGATAATGTACAATAAAATTTTTTCAACTATTTTCGAAGTGACAACAATATAATAATTAAACTCAAGTTTGAAAAAATAGAAATAAAATGCTTGATAACTAGACAATATTTACTTTGTTCTTTACATTTACTGCATAAAATGTATTTTACGTACTTTAAAATATACTTTCGAATAAAGAAATCTAATCTAGGAAACTTCTTTTTTAAAACAAGTGCACTTAAAATTAAATATAAAATTAAATATTCATATAATACAGATATGTATGTATATAATTTATGAAATGATTAGTGGTTTCTTTGACAAAAATATTTTTTAATAAACATTTTGGAATTAAATTTTGCTTTATATATCTTCGCAATATTTCTATTTTTTGAAAACAAATAGTACTGAGCAATATATAAACATGTAAGTTAAAATTAAATAATTGTAATGTATATGTTAAATTGTATTCATAATCTAATTTTTGCATATGTTATAAATGAGTGTAAAATAATTTGTTTTTATGAAAGATTTCCTAATATAATTATTGAAAATATTTAAACTGTTGATACGCTTAAAGGTATATAGTTTACATTATGTTGTTACTATTTTCAATAGCTGCAATGTACAGTAAAAATAGGAATTATTTACAATATTAAGAAGCTAATATAATACCACTTTAAACCTTAAAGGTTTCAATTCAGAAATTAAAGAAATTATGTTTTTCAAATACATATGAAATGTTTTAGTATCAAGATAATTATAGATATTTAGCTTTCATTATAATTGATTATTATTTTAATAAATTTAATTATTTAATCAAATCTTACTATCAGTATAAATTTGTCCATGTGCATCGTAAGCAGCCAAATCATATGTTTTAATAAGATGTTGTCTATCCCAGATTTCTATAAACTGCCTGGGTTTTCCATCAATTATAACTTCCCTTAATATTGCTTTCAATTTTTCATTTTCTGAAGAAGCCGATAACAGTCTTCAATATAGTAAAAATATTAGTATTTTGTGGCATATGAAATTTTTTGAACATAAATTTTGTTAGAACTACGTTTTACTGTAAATAAAAAAGCAATAAATTATATAAATTTAGACTCACTCAGAAGTAACATCTACAGGAAAACTTTCAACTAGTGGCTGAAGATCTGCATCTAAACTAAAATCTTGAGTGAATTTTTGTTTTATGTTTCGTTCTAAATTTCTTTGTGTCCACACACTTTGTATTGAGATTCCATTTCTAGCTATAGAAATAATTCTAGCAGATATAAGACTTGGATTTTGACTTAACCGTTTGTAAAGGTCTAAAACTTTTTCAATCTGTAAATTAATTAATTTTTGGATGAAATTTTTTTTATACATTAAAATTAAAAAAAATATAAAATATTTATTTATAGGTTAATATTTATTTTGACCTTATAAAGTTTTATATAATAATTAAAAATATGAAACTGAAAATATTATAACAATTATTTTTAATTTTGATGTTTTTATAATAAATGTATTAAATTCTATAGAAATACCTTTTAAGGCATGTATTAAAAATAAATACACTTTATCAGAAATCCTATATTAATATTATTTTACGATAAAAATATCAAAATTTGTTTACCAATCTTACATGCAGATACTTTTTTATATATCTTATTAGGCATTGTATGAAATTATTATGTTAATTAAATACAAATTTTTAAAATACAAATTGTAAACTTACCTCAGCATGATTTTGTGTTGCCTGATTTACTGTTGCTTCTGTTGTAGGTGTTACCACTGTCGCCATTGCTTTTACAATTAAGTAATTGTAATTACATTAGATAATTTTAAATCATAATTTTTATTAAAAAAATTTAAAGACGTAAAGTAAATATTATGAAACTTATTATGTCGTATTGAATATTGGAAATTTCACATGGAGTAGATTAATGTAATATTTCTTACCGAACACAATAAAAAATTATTCTATATAATTTCTATCACGCGATATTGAATTATTTTAACGTAAATTTAATACTTTAATCTAAAAACGTAATTTTTAAATATTAAATTAACATTGATTGCATGATAAAAGCGTAAATGAAGTTAAGTGTGCTAATTCAATGCTTACACGGTATATATGATAAAAGTGAATTAATTTGGATTTTTATTTATTCAATTTTTGTTAATATTAAGTAAAGTAGTACATTTTTCACTTAAAGTACGAAGAACAATTGTATTTAATATGTGAAATCATTTAATTAAGATTGAAAATATAAAAAAATATAAAAATACAGTGGAGTAATAAATTGTACAATGTTCGTAATGTAAACGACGTATATAAATTTTTAAAAATTTATATATTCAAGAAAAATGTACGTGAAATAAGTTAAAAATAAGTCAAATATAATTTTTAAGCATACGTTAGCCAATTGAAATGTAATAAAAGTTCATTTTTTAAGTAAAATGATTTCTTATTTTTCAAATGGGTGAAATCTTGAAGTATAATAATTGAAAATCTTTAAATTAAAAGTTGCTCACTTAATTATCTCGTTGATGTGTTAAATTCATTATGGATCCGATTATTATGAGATTTTTATAATGTGTGTGTGCGCGCGTCAGTGAAACATTTGTTGCATAATTATTCTATTATGAATTAGATATAATTTTTTATTTATTGAAATTAGGAATAAGGTAATAATTATATAGTAAATATTAATCAAGTTCTTGTCAGTGCGTTATAGTCGTAGTTTTTTTAAAGTGACAAGATTAGTTATGTAACTCTTTTAAGAATAAAAGTTTTATAAACTCTCTGAAATTCTAATATTATAAATAAAATATATACTTACTTTTTAAATGTAAACAGTTGATCTTCACTAATATTTAAGCACACAACATTAATGATTTTAAACTCTAAGCACACGTTGAAGTCACACCAAACTTATGTAACCATTAATAATCAAATAGGATAAAACCCGTAATATGAAATTTAGTATAATCTAATTTAGTTTTTAGTTATATAGTATTTAATTGTAACGTTGGTGTGGAAGTTGGTGACCTCAAAAAATGGATTTAAAGGGGAAACTAATTAAACTTCGTAAATAAATGCGAACGACTGATCGACGACTTTTTGAATCTGGGAGAGCTGTGAGGGATCGGCGATCAAAAAGGTGTAGAAAGATAACAGTTAGGTCACACCGTTCCTCTGATGAGTCGGCTGCTGTTTGGCAGCTACGTTGAATGCAAGATTTGCTGGGCATGTGACACTTAGAGCTACTTAGGAATCCTCTTCTCTCACATTTGTGTCCTCACAAACAATCTAAACTTCTAACTTTGGATAATGATGAAGACAACGATCTCTTTCAATATTTCAAATAATCCAAGTTACAGTTAGCTTATGTAATTTTGTGTAATTTTTGAGATTGTCATTTATTAAATTCGAGTTATACCGATGGTATTCGATATTTAATAATTTTCTACATGACGCGAAATAAATATTTTAAGGAAAGTTATTTCCTGCTTTTTAATAATCATCATTTATATTCAATACTTATTGCATAAGTATTTTATAAATACTTTATAAATTTATGAGAAACATTAAACTCGAGAGAAATAAGAAATTTAATAAAAATAGAACACCAGTTGCAAAACATTATATGTAGTAAATTGAATCAATAGAAATTATACGTGATTTTTAAAATGCATTTTTTGTAAGAAAAATGTTACCCTAAGTTACCTTAATTATGTATTCTCCTGCAATAGCTTTAAATCGTCATTATCATCGAATCTTTAAATTTAAGATACGAAAATTTACGAGAGCCTGGATGTCATTTACAAAATGTATCAAAAAATAAAAGTAAACGTTGTTCACATTTGAAAGAAATGACAAAATACATTCAGCTTGAATATAAAACGCTTTAATATTTTATATTTTAGAAAAATGGAATCTTTTATAATAATTAAAAAATGTTAATATTCATAATAAAAAATTAATTAAAAGAAAAAAGATAAAACTTTTAAGAAAAAAGTTTGAACTTATTGTTGAATCGGAAGTTTCAGATTTCTATTAATTTGTATATGATTTGTAATTTTTTTTCAATGTTACTACTATAATACTTGAACTTTTATAAACAATCTAATGTTTCAGCATCTCAAATTGTAAGTAAATTATCTAGGTTAAAACTGTCAACCTGTACATACTGTGTGATTAATTTCTAATTGAAAATACGATGTTGTTCGAGAATAACGGCTGCACCATTTTTATAATGATGATAGGAATAGTAATATAAGATTTTCTTTTTATATCTTAATATATATAAGGTTAAATGATTTGAAATAATATTTAAAGTACCTTTAATTATTTTATACGATTAAAAAATTAATTAAAAATACTTATTTTATTTTAGTTTATCGAACACAAATTCATCAAAATATATAAAATAATAAACCTAATTTGAACGGGAGAAATATTTTTAAAAATTAATTTTAAAAAGTAATAAAAATTAATTAAATATGAAATAGATAAAAAATAAATTTGTATGAACTCATGATATTTTTCATTACTGAAATTTCAGTTAATTATTAGAATCAAATATTAAATAAATAGAGTGAAGAAGTTAAAATTTTTAGTAGTATGACATTAAAGTTACAGGTTTAATATATTTAATAATAAAAAAATAAAAAAAAATAATCGTCTATAGTGACTGTCTGTTATTATAAATGTTTCTAATTAAACTCTCGGTATACCTATAATGTAGAAAAATTATAAAAAGAGATATAAAAACAAATATCAATAATTTACCTCACTCTGTATGATATTCCTGTAACAGTGTACTCACTTATTTAAAAATATTTTATAAAAGATGGTCATTTATGCCGGTATTGCAAAGCTTTTGATAATTACCTTACTCCTAGATCTTTGACGATGAGTTAGGGATAATGGTATTCGGCATTACATAAAATTTCGTTTCTGCCCAAAGAAATCGATTACTTTCTAAGCTGTGACAGAGAAGAAAAATTACTTGTCGTTGGTAATAGAATCCAATGATATTTGTTGATAGTGATATAAGAATAAGCGTGTTATTTTATTACGCATTTACTCTACTTCATGATTAAAGTAAGCTCAATAATACTTGGTACTTCTATAGCAAATGCAAGCATAAGCTACTTATTTTGTGAATGCTTATATATTCATTAAAGGAGTCGAATATAAAAGGATGTATTAGTCAATCAAAGTCGTTTTACTATTTTATTCGCATTTACATATTATTTTAAATTGTTATATATAAGAGGAATCTTACAAAAACCTATATAAGATGAAGTAAAAAATAATATTCTTATATCTCATGTTTATTTTAAAAAACTTTAGGAAGAATAATATTATTGGTCATGTTAAACTGAGATGTATAATAAGTCAATCGTTATTAAATTGCATATAAGTTTCACTTATGTAGCAATTATAAATTAAAAACAGATGTAAGTATAGTAAAATTGGATGGGGCGAAGCAGACGACCGTCAATAAATGTTGGTATAACAAGTGTATGCATTTGTTGACAAAAGAAGGCGATGTAGAAAGAACAAAAGATGGTGTGCGAAGTAATGAACGTCCTGAAAAATGACTATGAACTGGCTTGGCAATGTTGATGTTGCAAAGAAAATTGAAAATTTTTAAAAACAAATAATTTTTTTAAATAACTACTAATTATAACATAAAACAATAAAATAATGAGTTTCCTTAAAATTCTATCCTTAAACGCTACTCTTAGTGGGGGGTGAAAATTTCAAAAATTCATAGTGGGATAAATCTTAATATTGTACAAAATTTTTCTAAATAAAATAATTGAATATATTACAAAACATTCGGAAAAACATTTTGGTAAAAAAAAATCGAAGCGGAACTTTGATTTTAATATATTTTTATTCCATGCATATACACCCGTATGTACGCGTATAATATTTAATAAAAATTATAAAAACATTGCACAAAATCTATTTTCAGATTCTAGAGTCTTATTATATAATACAAGCATACATACAAGTTTATTTTCGAAAATCGGCACGAACTCGTACTTTAAGGCATTTAATTGCATACGTACTTATATAAGCGTATATGGCGACACCTTGATTTGTTAATAACAACTATCACAAAAACATTGCACAAAACGTCTTCTTATAACAACTTTGTAGAAACGTTACACATATTTTTTTACATTCAAACATCTTATTATATACTTACATTGAAAGAAAGTTTTTTTTCAAAATTGGCGCGGAACTTAATATTCAATCACTTGATGCATATGCGATCTTATATATATGTGCATATGGGGAGCCGTATATTTGTTAATAGCACCAGAAACATTGCATAAAATTTTTTTTCATATTCTGGCGTCTTTTTACATAATAATAATACACATAAAAATTTATTTAAAAAATCTTCGCGGAAGTTGGTGTTCGTTGTATTTTACTGCATATGATTTATAAGGGTGCATATGCATGGAATAAAAATTCACAAAAATCAAAGTTCTGCGTCAAATTTTTTTACGAAAATTTTTTTCTAAATATTTTTTAATTTCAACCTCTTTTAAGGATGACGTTTAAGAGAGGAATTTTGGGGAAACATTATTTTAACATTTTGTGTTATAATTAATAGTTTCTATTAATTTTTTTAAAAAATGAATGGATTTTAAACATTTTCAATTTTTGTTAAGACAACGTTGCAAACTTCAGACTCATCTCAGATATCGATTTTGCGTCAGTTTTTACAGAAGCGTTTGCCCGGATATAATAAAAGTTATATTATGAAATAATTCCCCATTATAATTTATCTTAGAACGCCCTACACTCATAAAATTTTTTATCATATTTTCTGCTTTTTTTTAAACGAGATTGTATATATTCCTTTAATCTTTGATTATCATTCATAGATACGCAAATGTTGTAAAAAGATCCTGCGTATGCCAAGATATTTTCAAGATGCGCTTCCCTACAAAGTTTCGAGACACTTAAAGTTATAGAATTGTATATTTTCAAATTTTTGCTTCTATACATTGAAGAAATATTATGTTTAAGCTAATATTAATTATTTAAAGTATAATTAAGAATAAATTTTAAAACATATTATACTGTTTTCAAAACGTTACAAAATTTTGACTTATTTATGAAAATCTTTAAATACCTAGAATTTAAAAAAAAATTGTACAAACTTAATAACACTTATTCTTTAGTTATAATAAACAAAGAAAATTTACTTTTAATCTATCATGCATTTATTAATTAGGTTAAATTTGTGTAAGCTTTTAGTTAAAATGTTCTGCGATAAACTAATGTTTTATTAATTAACATTCTCTGTAAATACTATGTTACAATGAAGCTATTACATATTGAATTTTTCATTTTGCACAATAATGAGTTAGATTAATAAATGTTATAATGCACCAAACACATATTAAACGAAAGTAACTTTAAATAATGAAAATTTTGAAAATGAAAAGAACTTGTCTTTTCTGTAAGTTAAATTTAATATTTCTTAATTTACTAGATGATGAAATTACAATGATTAATTTTAAGAGTTAATATTTGTGTACTCCACAATTTTAATTTATTTTTCTTTTTGTTTTCTGTTTCAGATGTGATTTTTAAGACTCACTAATACAGAAGCAGAATTCATGTTCCAAACTATATTCATAATGTGATTCATATTATGAGTTATTATTTCATGAAATATCAATTGATTATAAGAATTGTTGATATTAAACAAATTTAGTGCTGATAGCATTTTTTAACCAATTATATTTGCAGATTAATTAATAAAATGTTATATTTCAACATAATTACTTCTCTTTCTTTATAAATTTTATTCTGGTATTAATAAAATAATTAATATATATAAACAATTTCACATTTATAAATATGATAATTAGATTATCTTTTAATGTTTTATTATTATTTATAATTATTAGAGTATTGAATAGAGTGTTGAATAGTATTGAATAGATAATCCAATATATTATCTGTAAGTCATGCAGCATTTTATTATATCATTATATTATATTTAGAATATAATAATTGGTTTTGAAGAAATTAATTCTATAAGATATTACAGTTTGATGAGTTGCTTTTTATTTTATTTTAGATTGAAGTAAACTATTATAAGCACAAAATTAACAGAGGCATAGTATTTAAAAATTAAAATATAATATTTCTACTTTTCTGGAATATAATAAATTAAAGCAATAAATAATTTACACTCTCTTTTTTTACAATTCTATTTAAATATTATTTTTACATTTAAATAAATTTAAATTTAAATAACTATTTAAATAAATTTAATAATTTCATACATTTAATTCTTTGAATGATATTGATCATTAATTGAAAAATGTTACAAATATCAAGTATTATATTGATGCACTGTCTTTTTACAAAAAAATTTTTATAAAAATTAAATAAATAATTTTAAGTATATATATGAGTAACTGAGTGAATGCAAATTTTTATTAATATTAAATAATGATGTTATGCTGGTATAATAAATTTTTTAAAATAGTAACAACATAAAATAAGTTTAGAAGTATATTTAAAAATTATTCAATACAACAGGATCTGTATATATCATGAATTTTAACAAAGCTTTTTCAATTTCTTATATTTTACTTCAAAATTATATTCATTTTAATTTTATATTTACTTTATCTTCATATAATTGAATATTGAAAAATTTCTAACTATATATATTTTCTAAGCTTTGAGTTTTATTTAAACAACATATTCTGAAGGATAATTTAAATAATTAAAAAAAACATATACTGAAGCATGGTAATGTTGGTATATACTTTTTCAAAGGTTATTCAAGTATTGTATATAAGATTAGGAGTTTTGAATATTTGAGATTTATATTTTTAGTATGGACAATAATGTTAATGATAATATTTAGAAATTTCATGATAAAATATTTTATATAACATAATAAGATTTCATTATTTAGAATAATAATAAATAGATTTTAATAAGTTATAAATAAATTTATTAGAATTTAGAATATAAATAAACAAAGTTTGAGTATTTGTTAAAAAAATCTTTATAAGTACTTTTGAAGAATATAAAAATGATTTAAACGAAACTATTAATATTTAATAATATTATTAAAATTTTATTAAATTTTAGTCATCAGACATAAATTAATTTAAAAAATAGAGATATAGATACTTAAAATATTTGGACTAAATGATAACTTTTTATAAATGTTGCACATTAATATCTCTTATAGAAAAGGACCAAAAGTGAGAGCTATTTTCATTAATGACGTTTCATTAATAACGTGAATTTAAGTGATATAGAACTTCAATAATATACTCATTTAAAGGTAAAACTTCCGTAAAGGTAATTAATATTTAACTTGGACATTTTTTATAAGAAAATTTTACATTTTTGAAATAGAAATATATATAAATATGTATTTGTATACAGAAAAATTACTGTATTGATAAAATTAAGCTATTCAATAACTTGTATAAATAAATAAAAGTAAAAATATATCAATTATATTTAGAAAAAACGTTTACTTCTCATTAACTTTTAACAACTATTGAATTGAAAATATTTAATACCATCATTTTTTAGTTTTCAAAAAATTTACAACTATCAATTTGTCTAGAAAAACTGGGAAGAATATATTTCAATATATAATTTAAAAAGATGATAAAAACATTATGATATATTTCAAGTTCTTTTTTGGGCAATACATTTTTATGTAAAATTGGCTTTAAATTTCAGTGTTTATAAATCTAAACCTATTTTATGTTGAAAGCAAAGCTCTTAAGAGAAATTAAATATATTTAAACAGATTCAGATATAAAACATGGAAAATCCGATTTCCGATTAAAAAATCAATTTTTTAAATAAATATCCATATTTTTTAATCACTAAATCAAATTATAAATTCAAATTTCACTTTTAATGCAATAAATGCAAATTGCTTATTACTGATTTTGATATAAAATATATTATTTGAAATAACTTTCTATTATGATTATATTTCTAACGAAAAAGCATATTTGTTTAAAATTTAGTAAGTTTATTAACATTAATTATCCAATTTTTAATTTTGTATAAAACCGTATTAATTTACAGAAAAAATGAATGAGAGGTATACATTATTATATAAAATAGGGTTTCAAAATTTAGAATTGGCAAGAATATCCATATAATTTTATCTGAAAAAAAATTATATGATCTCGTATAACTTCTTATTACATAGGGCATTTTAAATAATATTAAAGATATTCAGATATCAGAGAGATGGCAGCAGTAATGCTTCTGAAATTTTGCTACCCTGGAGATAGTAAAATATAAACATGTAAAAACAAGGTAGATATTCATGAGGTATACTATTTTTACAAATTAAAAGCTTGTTGATTTTAAAAAAATGTGGAAATGTTCAATTATTACTGCTTCAGATCATATTTTCCCAGGCTTAGCTTGTTATGATAGAAAAAAAGAATTTTATGATATAGGTAAGTTAGTTAAATTAAAAAGAACTATTTTATTTATTTTTGTTGATATGATATTTCTAATTAAATGTAAAAATGTTTTTTGCAATTTTATAGGATTTTGAAGTATTTAATTTTTCTAGGAAACAGAATCAATTCGAATTTGACGCTACAGATTGCACTTTACTTTAATGTTCGCTATTTCCCAGTGTGGATACTTGTTTTTTCATATTATTTGGATGCAAAAGTATGGTTTTATCTTACATCTAAGTTAGAGAAATTTATTTTTAATATTCATGCAATATTTATTTTTATTATTTAAAGTTAAAATAAGTACGTAAACATTAGAATTTAAAATTTTTTACCTGATATTTTGTTACCAGCACCATGAATTATCAACAGTCTACAAGTTTGTTTTGGTTGCAATGTTTTTCTCTGTCGTTAGTTTGGAATGTACAAGGCTTTACTTAGGATATCTCGGAAATCTAGGTGAAAAAGTAAGTAAAATACGGATTCAGTGAAATAAATGTATATAAACGTGGCTCTAGATAAGTAAAGTTATGAATAAATGAACAGAGAATGAATGACTTGATAGATTGTAGTAGGCTGTGCAAAGTGTGAATTAAAACATGCACGATATAAATAAATTATAAATTAGTACATCTTATCAATTTTTTGTTATTTGCGCGTTCAATATTCAAAAATTTTTAAAATATTTTCTTATTTTTTAAATTAATAAGTAAGGATGATGCGTTGAATTTTTACTAAATTTGAGTTTTTACTAAGTTTTTACTAAACAAATTTTTTTTTCATTTTGTAACTACTGTATATGCATAGAACATTAATAAAAAATACATTTGCATAATTGCTTATATTGTATATCATTGTAGACAATAAAATAAATATTAATTTTGCCTACCGTAGCGTAAATAACGCATGCGCATTGCAGTGATAAAATTAAATTTATTTCAAATTTTATGAATATAATTATGAAGAAATAGGTCTGATTAAATGAGAACAAAGTATTACAAATGTTTATATTCTGAGTTACAATTTATATCTTTATTAAATGTTTTCAATGTTGTCACTATCAAAGTATTGTTCTTAACAAATAAAGCTTATTTTATAACGCAAATGTAAATTTAGTAAGTATTCTATTATTCACTTAATCTCTTTGTATAAAAAAAAGTTTTAGTCGTAAATTTACAGAAAAGAATATCCAGCGATATAATTTATAGTTTTGTACTACTTTCCTCTTCCAATATAAATTTTTTTGGATGGATTATCAGTCGTACAATGTAATGTTTTGGATAAATCAAGCATGTGTGTCTTTCATAATCTATTTTTTCAATTAATTTAAAATCATGTATTTTAACACATTTAGCAGACAATATAAATATTTAAAAATTGAAAATGTATTTAAACTGTTATTGAAATTATTAATTAAAAATTAATTATAAATTGATAATAATAATATTAACAATAATATAGAATTATTATAATTTCTAAATACATATATATATGTATTTCATTTTTTCAATTTGTTTCATGAAATATTTAATAGTATAAAAGTAGTAGTAAAGTTTTGAATACCTTATAATCCAACTTGTAGATTTAGCTAAACACAAAATAGATCGAACATATGATTAAAATTACTTCTACTGAAGTCATTCTTCAATAAATACCAAGTCACAAATGAAAATATATACATAATAATGCACTAAAACTAAAAATAAGATGAAATATTGTAGTGAAACTAAGCATTGTTGTTTCAAGAAAAAAGAAAAATAACAAAAATGTATGTGAATACTTGTAAACAGATTATGTTTTACTGAAGAATAATTACTTTGCTATGAACTTATTTGTATATAAGAGTGTTAAAATGATAATTAACATTAATAATTGACAAAGTAAGAAAGTACAAATAAGCTTGCTACCACTGTATGTGAAACCTTTTATGTTTATCCTTATTTAAGCCACATTCTAGCCATTATTTTTGATAAATAGTAAAATAAATATCAAAAATTACAGCATAACTTAAACATCGTTTCTAAAAAGAACAAAATTCTTATTGTTTCAGAAGATTAATTAAAATAACAGAGAATAAAAATGAGAAAAATATTTTTGACAAGAATAAGTTATAATTTTGATACTGATAAATGCTAACAAATCTAAAACTAATTTACACATTAAATATTAATATAATGTAACTATCATTCAAATATTATATTATTTAAAATCAACATAAATCTTATTTAAAAACACTAATTTAGTTTAGTTTTATTTTACAAGATTTTCAAATTCAATTTTCAAATTTTTTACTTCAACTGTAACCAGAACTCTAATTAATATTATATTTTTGTGAGGTTCTAATAAGTAAATTTATAAACTGAAGATGCACACTAATAATAATAGTATTTTATTAGTACAAGTAAATTGCAAAATTTTAAATAAGCACTAAAATGTACAAGTTCTGGTTACTACAGCATTTTTATATTTAGGTATTCAGGTATCTGTTATAAGCTTATCTCTAAAGATTTTAATATTCTAGTAGAAGGCTGTTTATATTTTCTTGTTTTTTTAATCTTCAATTCTTTTGTAGATTAGTATTTTATTATGTAGATTAAGTTGCAGTTTGATTAACTTATCATTTTTTTGGTGGTGAGTGTGTCAAAAAACATATTGAATAAATAGATAAATTGTATACGTATCAAGTTTGGTACATAAATAATATGTCATTTGATATATCTTATATTCATATTATTAATGATATTATTAAGATTTACTGTAATTTATAAATTAAAAATTGCCATTATATCCAATTTACTAAATAAAAATCTAAAAATAAATTTAATAAATAAAAAAAATTTAAAATAAAAATCATGTATCCTTATATTGATAAATTTTATTTATTTTCAATCCATAATTTTATACTTAATAAAATATAAGGAATGTTTATATTAGTATTTATAAGTTATTATAAGTATTTATTAGTATTACAAGTTACTTATTACTAAGTAACTTCTTATATTCTCAAATATAATTATTAATTTGATAGATATATATCCATAATTTGATAGAGGACAAGTCCTTTGCTTTCGTTATCTTCATAATTGATACTCCATAGTTGCCTTTATTAAAAATGAACTATACTTTCTAGATGATTTGTCTCTATCAGTGATAAAATATAAGAATGAGAATTTTAAAGTATTCAAAATTGTTACGTATTAAGTTTTTACACCTTTGGTTTGTTATAATCAATCTTTTAACGATTTATATTATAAGTTACAAAGCTGTAAATTCATTTTTAGCTTTTAATTTGAGTAGTTTAGTAATGATCTCGTTTAATTGTAATCTAATATGCTGGTTTACATCAGTCAAGTGAGATTACAATAGTTAGTTAAGTTGCAAATAGTATACATCTAAGATGCTAATATAAATTACTTTTATAGCACATAGCTATCTGTGTTTAGAATGTTTTTTTTATTTTGTAGAGAAAAAATATATCGCAGTATGCTTAGATTGTAAAATTAATGCAAAATCTTCTATCAAATGATAAGATTCAAATCTTTTCACTGATTAATCTATTTACACAAGTATTAGTACTCCATTAGTAGCATTATTTCTTAAGGAATTATCTTATCTTCCCATTGGCTTATGGTAATTTGTAATAATAATGTTTTTCTGAAATATATCTGAAAAAGGTAATTTCTATATTGTACCGTTGCTGCGTTTCCTTTTTTGTATCATTGGTCTTATACATTGATTTATAGCTAAACATTAATACATTTGTTTTGGATAATATAACATCAACAACTATTGTTTATTGATAGACTTCTATACCAGATTCACATTACATTTACAAAACATAAGAACCAACACTTGGATTTGGATTGATTTCTCTATTCATTTTTGATGACTAAAGACTATTATATTTGATATCAATGATTATATCATTTCATGTATTATATCCTTTTTTAAATTGAATATTTTTACTTTCAAATTAAGATACAGAAATTTTTCTGTTACTACAAAACAGAAATCGATGTTGGCATTTTAGAATAATTTAAGATATACAGTGATCCAAAAGATTTCACGTGATAGAGATTTAATTTATAGTTAAAATGTTCTGAATCTTGAATATTCCAAATTTTACAAACAATCTATTATATATATATATATATATATATATATATATATATATATATATATATATATATATATATATATATATACACATACATATATACATTAACTTTCCTAACCACAATAGTGCATCGGTTGCATTTCGGCTTTCCATTTCTTTTTTCTCTTCAATCATCATTTTTTGTAAACTTGAATATTTTTTTGTCATGATTGAATGTCTTGAATAACTTCTGTAAAAGTCGTCAATTATAGTGTATTAATCTTATATTTTTTGTTTCTAATGTGTGCTTATATCAATATTTCCTTGTAAATCATATTTAAAAGCATTAAAATTTTTTCAAAATAATCTATTAAAAGTAAGTATTTATACTTTTTAATATAAAGTATTACATGTATGACTCATTGATAGATTCAGTATAATTTATATTAGTAGGGCAAATATGTTAATTTAAAATATAACTGTGCACATATGACTCTTATATACATATACAACTTTAAAAATATTTTCATTAAAATAATATTATTTATTTAAGATTTTTTAAATAATATTTGAATATAACTTGGTAAAATATTAAGGAATATTTTAAATTTAAGCAAATTTTAAATATTTATATAAATATTTATTAAAAAATATTTCTTATTAAAAACAGCTAAAAAGTATTTATTTATGAAAAATGTGACTAATAATTTTATAACTAAATGTAGCCTAAAAGTTATAATAATTTAATAGTTATTAGAATCTTTTTTTATTAAAATGTAAATATATTAATTGTAAATATATCATATATATATATTGTATTATCACTAAAAAAATATTTTTCATTTTATAAAAGAACTTATCATTGAAAATACAATGAAAGGGTCAAAAACTTTTTGTTTGAATTGTTTAATTAAAATTTGCTGTTCTTCACAAATATGAAAATGGATTACTTAACTGTAAATATCTTATTAATTTAAGAAGGCTTATTTATTTATTTCAGATACCAGAGTTGGCAAGTTTTTGGCTTATTTCTACACTTCTTCAGTTTCCACTAGAAATGTTTTTATTTTTTGATCGACATTCAGTGCATCATTTAAATGAAAGAATATTTAATGGAATTGCATTGGCATTTTTAGTAATTGAGATTGTAACTGGTACAATTGTTTTAAAACAGTCAGCTGATCATCATGCCAAGAGATTTTATATGGCGCAAATGTATGGAATTGAAGATACATTAAAAAAATGACTATACATTATAAATTAAAGTTAATTAATGAATTAGAAAATATAATATTAATACAATAATATTAATACAATTTAATTTAATTATAAGTAAAGCTAGAAAATCTCTTTATATGTATTATAGGTTAATTTTTGATATATAAAATTATGTAGATATGTTTGAAATTCTATTTACAATACTTAATTCAGTTATCAAACTGAATTAATTTCCAGGTTATGTTCTTCATAAAAAGCATTAAGAATTACTATATTTACTTTCAGTTGCTTAGAAAATCTATCCATACTTTTGATTACAATTTCATGTTTTACATCATAGCCATTGGCAATTGCTTGTAGAATTTGAGTACGCGTTGGCATCATACGGGATAAAAGCTAAAAATAATTATATTTATTAAAAACCACAGTAGAATTATTAAACTTATGAATTTTAATTAATGTACCCCATAAAGTTGTTGAGCTATATATCCATGATACGGTTCCAAAGTTAATTCATAAGATTTGTTAAGGCATGCTACAAGATCTTCTGAACCTTTACCAGATTCAAAATCATTTACTATATATTCAAAAAATAATTGGATCATATGTAATCCTCTGTAATATTTAATAAGTGAATTTAATTTGCAAAATTTTAATTGGAAGAATCATATATGTATACAAACTATCTTGTTCTTTAATTTATTATTATTTCATTTCATGATTTGTAT
Organism: Wiebesia pumilae; assembly: GCA_018907045.1. Taxonomy (NCBI): domain Eukaryota; kingdom Metazoa; phylum Arthropoda; class Insecta; order Hymenoptera; family Agaonidae; genus Wiebesia; species Wiebesia pumilae. Next base: position 11,063,870 of record JACCHZ010000116.1, read on the forward strand.
CCTTTAAAACAATTTTCTACTAAATAAAATTATTTAATTAGATTTTTATCAACTTCATTATGTAGAAAAGATTTAATATAAGATATAAATAACTTAAATTATTAATTAAGATTAAGAATTTTTTTGAAATATTAAAAATAACAGTTTTTTAATTATTTTATTTTTCTATTTAAAGAAATTTATTGAAATGTAAATAATGAATTTTAGTAAGTAATTTCTTCAGTTTCTAATAATTTTGTTAAATAGAACATGTCTAGAAACCAAAATACTGTTTTGCCTTTATGAATATTTTATTGAATTTAACCGTAATAAAAGAATAATTATTTATAGTTAACTTACTTAAATTTTAGTATCATTTGTTTATATATTAATAGTTAATATATATCATGTTTAAATAGATGAGAAAAAAAAATGTTTATTATTTAAGAGACTTCAATCATTTGGAATGCATTACTTCTATTATTTTTATTTATTTACATAAATTGATAATTTTGAATCGAGAAAAGTAAAAGAATAAAACATAGTAAATTTATAATATTAAAATTTTATGAAAATAGTAAGTAAAAAGGAATATTGATTGTAAGTAGTTAAATAGTTCTATTTTATGCTCTATAAAATTATAAATAAGTTTTTTAAATGTTCTTTTTATTAAATTGAAAACTGATTTAGTTAAATTTTGTAAACATATATTATTTAGAACTTGATCGAAGAATTGATTGAGTGACCTGGATTCTTGTTTAATAAAATTTTTGTCTTTTATTGCAAACATTACACATAATTATTGCTAATTATTGCTAATAGTTTATATTTTTATCTATGTGATTGATTATGAATGTACTAATTTTAACCTTATCTAGAATGTTATCATTTTGTTGTTCAATAAAGATTACATATTTTGTTGTTTTCAACAGTAATGTTCATATTTAAATGTAAAAAAATTTTCTTTTTACCATTATTTAATATAAATTTGAAGTTGTTAGAAATAATGTTGCAACGAAGAAAGATACTTTGATTAAGCTATAGATTTACAATTTTTTATTATAATAATAAACGATAGAAAATTTTTTTGTTGACTTTGAGTAATGTGTATTTTCTTTAAGTAATGAAACGCAAAATAAATATGAAAAAACTAAAACATACAAAACAGAAATCGATGTTGACATTTTTGAATTATTTAAGAAATATAGTGATCCAAGAGATCTCATGTAATAGAGATGATTTAATTTATAGTTAAAATGTTATAAATCATCAATATTCCAAGTTTTAGAAATAATCTATTATATATATGTATGATGTATATATATATATATATATATATACGCGTATTAACCTTCCTAACCACAATAGTGCATCGGTTGCATTTCGGCTTTCCATTTCATTTTTCTCTTCAATCATTATTTTTTGTAAAGTTGAATAATGTTTTCTGTTAAGATTGAATGTCTTGAATAATTTCTGTAGAAGTCGTCAATTATAATGTATTGATATCTTATATTTTTTCTATCTAATGTGTACTTACATCAATATTTCCTTGCAAATCATGTTTAACAGGCATGAAAATTTTTCCAAAATAATCTATTAAAAGTAGGTATTCATTAATATATTTTTTAATATAAAGTATTACATGTATGACTCATTGATAGATTCATTATAATTTATATTAGTAGGGCAAATATGTTAATTTAAAATATAACTATGCACATATGATTCTTATATACAACTTTTAAAATATTTTTGTTAAAATAATATTACTTCTTTAAGATTTTTTAAATAATATTTGAATATAACTTGGTAAAACATTATGGAATATTTTAAGTTATTAATTTTGAGAACTCCTGCAATTGACCAACATGATATTACCTTGTAAGGTAGAACACATTGTATTTTACAAAAAATCTATTGAGTAGATAACAGTAGAATTGAACTTGTAGCTTGAGGTTAGATACCGTAAACATACCAAGAATTCTAACTACTCCTCTTGAGGCTGCCAAAAAATCTTTGCTTGATATTTCACCATTGATTGGCTCTGGAAACATTGGCAAATACATGTTATTTGTATAGTAATTCGGATTTTCTGGTTTTGGCGTTTCTTTCAAAATTGACATATTTTACTGATTAAAAGCATTGAAAAAACAAACGAAAAGAAATAAAACTATATTAGTTTGATATACGTCATTTAATCGTAGACATTTTTGCATATAACTCATAAGGGGTTGCGGTTTCATTCAAATTTAAGGCCCTTCAGTGTAAATAGCAAAATATCTTGTTTTATGATTTATACATTTTAAAGGTTTAAATTAAATTAATTATATTATACTAATTAAATAGATTTTATCGGTGATGATAATATTATATCACCATTCTATATTTACCATAAACGAGTATATACTTATATTAAATATATATTAAATACTTATATTAAAAATTAATAACGAAAATGTCAGGATTAATGCTTAAAGACATGAAAGTTAATAAATTACCTTTATTTCTGGATCTATAATTTAGAATTATATATTTACAGATTAATTAATGTACGGAAAAGTTTTCTTTAATATTAAGATATACTATTTAAACGGTTACAATTGGTGTTTATCATTTTAGAAATTAATTGAATAGTTTCTGAAATAAGCAGCTTTTAGTATAATATTTCAATTACCGAACAAGTATAAAAAATAATATAATTAATATTATATTTCACAATATGCATGACTCTGTGCACTGTTTAATTTTATACCTTTAGTATTTTACTTATGAATGTTTCATTTCTTATATATTAATAATCAAAGGTATGTAAGTGGATATTTAATAATATTTATTAGTGCAAAAATAGTGAATATAAGGCTGAAAACAAAATGTTATTTTTACAATTTCTTTTTATATAAAATATACTAGTTATAAAACACTTTCTAAGATATTACAAAATTCGTAAGCATTTTCTAGATTGCTTATAAAAGAAGATACTTTATAGATTTCAAACGTCGTTTTGTAATTATTTTTAAAGTTGTTATTTCGTTGGAAAGAAATTGAAAATCAATTGAAAATATAAACATTTAAGAACCTATTCAATAGCCGACATGTTAATAATAAATAATATTGACCTTTTCTATTTAATTACTGTTTTAACACACTTACATTATTTCATTATTTTAAACATATGTTTAAATAAAATTAAATACAATAATATATAAAGTTTGAATTTTTAATAATTTCAAAAATACATTTTCAATTTTAAAAAACTTTTTATACAAATTTATAAAAAGATTTTTTCTTAATGTTGTGTTATAAACATGAATGAATATATATAGTTAGTTAAGGATTCTATTTACAACGTAAGAATCATTCTGAAAAATGTTTGCATACGGTTAGCGTACGGTTGATTGATTGATAGCGTACACTGATATCTGTTGCCATTTCATCTGCAGGACCATAAACTTTGTACACACTTTTTTACAAACAAAATATATAAAGTAAAGTATATACAGTATCTACATTTTTGAATATAAAGTAAACGATTGATTAGCTGTGTATTTTAATTTGGGCATAAAGACGTTAGAATTTAAATAATTCATATTTTAGAAGTTTACTTAATTCATATTTTTGTACGAGAAATAGGTATTTCCTTTTTAAGTATTTTATGAAGCAGTTACCAAAGAATTAAATATTAATATAAAAATAAATAATGGGTCGAAAATACTTACATATGACTTTATTTGGTGCTACTCTGCAACGATGTGGGGGGTACGAGAAGATAGGCATGTTACTTTCATGTCATTCTCTTCTCAGTTTTATGTGAACGCTTGAAGAAATCAGTTAAACTCCCATAAACATTCAATTACATGATTTTCAATTAGTGTCGTTAAATGTTTGCATATTAATGGAACAATTTAAAAAACAATTATTCCAATATTTGGCAAACTTTGATAATAGTAATTAAAAAAATGTGTATTTATAAAGATAACAAAAATTCATGACTCTTCTAAATTTAACGTAGTATAAAATTTTATTAGCACTAAAATTTACTTGTATTTAAAATTTTTTCTAAACTAAATAGTATTAAAATTATAATAACTTTTTAAACTAAAATATAAAATAAATCAAAGAATAAAAATTTTTTTGGAAATTTAATTGGTATATTACAAAATGGTTAAAAAGAACAATTCAGTAATTAAGACATCTGTAACGGTGTCTCATGGGATCGGCGGTATTGAATGCTGTTGTGTTCGATGCTGCACTTGTATTCATATTGAATTTTTCAAAACATTACCAGGCATCATAAAAATATTAGAAGTGGTGAGATGCAAAATTTTTCTAGTTTTAGATAATGAGATATATTCAGAAATATAGTAGAACTTTTTTCAAAAAAAAGTACAAATAAAAGATTATTGATTAATAACATTTTTTGCACAATAAATGTTTTAATGAATAGAAATTTGATCTATAATTCTAATTGGATAGATCTCATTATTAGTAAAAGAAAATGATTAAAGAATTATTTTAATATAATATTATTTTCCTAGGTAATCAACTTTATAATTCAAGGTCTACTTATTAATTATGGTCTAAAGTATCATGGACAAATTGGATCAGCTTTCGAAGGAGTTTTAACAACTTCTTCGGCATGCTTTCTTAATTCAGCTGTATTACTAGTGTGTTACACTTTCTCAGAAAAGTCTTACAGGTTAATTCAATCATCGTGTTTTGTAAGTAAATATATTACTAGTTAAAATATTTCCAAATTAAAGTAAAATACATAAATTTAAAATTTCAATTCGAGTTTGTACAAATTTTGTTTTGATAAGCTTTATTAAATTCTATAACTGATGTTTAGATATATAAATATAACATTTATAATGTAAATTTAATTATTTTAGTAGATATTAGAACAGTGGTGTTAATTTTGCAATGTCTACGAATAATCTTGCAATTATATTCTCAATTTAAAATTAATAGATAAGACTTAAATAATTTACGTTTATAAGATGTTAGGAATATATGTTACAATTTAGAATATTTGTTTGAAAAAATTATTTTGAGATTAACACAATAACAAAGTAAATTTTGATCAAAATTAATATAATAATTGTCTTTCAAAAAATTACTAGAATTAAGATTTTCATAAAATTCCTACGTAATCCTACGTAGAACGACGTTTTTATTTAATTTTAGATGAGATACTAAGACAAGATTTTCATTTCAACATTATTATCTTATAAGAATTCTTTTTTTATCGCAGAAATAATCATTTAGACATTAAATAAGTATTTTTTGTTACATTATATATGATTATTTCTTTAGAAAGAATATGCCATTTCTTTTTGCACAAGAGGTATACTTTTACTTGTTAAGTGTAATTGAATATTTTATATAACCTAAAATAACTATTATTAATTCAAATTGTGTGATCACTATTCTTTTATATTTACAGGAAATTATGTTTAATTCTATAGCCTGCTTCTTTTGTACAAGCTCAGCTTCTTGTTTAGGCTTCGCGACGAAAATGTTTCTTTGGCCTCTTTATGCTATTACACCAGGTTTTGAGGTCTATCCTGCTATGACAGTAGCTTATGTACGTATATAGTCAATTTTATCGTTGAAATATAATCAATGTATACTTACTATTATAATATTAATTTTAACTATATCAATTTTATTATTTTAAATTCCAATAATTAAAATCATTCGAGTTACACTAAATTTACACTAAATTTTTACTCTAAATTTACAATGACAATGTTTCGATAATATAATCGATCATCTTTTAATGTTACGTTATATTAATTCATTAATATATAAAATATTTTTAATTTTCAATTTAATTTCTGTATCATAGCATTAAAAAATTAAATGGATATAAATCTATTCTATGGGTGAATTTTGAATCATAATTATGTGAACATTCACATTTTTGATTAATTTCATTTATAATTATATTTATTTTAACAGATAATTAACATTTTATAATGTTATAGTTATTGTAAATTTCTAATTGTGGTTTACAATAATTTGAATCTAGTATTTATATAAGACTATATGTTTATAAAAATTAAATATTTAATTTGAATTAATAGTGATTGTTTTTTTCTATTATAATTATTTAATAATTATTTATAATTGTGGTCTCTATAATAAATTTCTTTATTACTATCTAAATTATTTTTCCATTAATTTTAAATTTAAGATAAATGATTTAACTCTGTGATAAAGATTTTTATCTACTTTTCAGGCATGGCTTACAGAACGATAATTAATATTTAAGCATAGAGTTTGTGTAGCATTAATTGATTAAAGAATATATAAATTTTTAAGTTTGAAAAATGATTATTAATTAATTTAGATTTCGCAATTTTAGACATAGTCGTAGTTATCATCGATGTTTATTATTTATATTCTATGTTTTTAAAATTCTAACTTTATTATTTTAATATATGTATTAATATTCTAAATTTAAATAAAACAAAACTTTAATTGTAGTACTTGACTGGAACAGCTGGGATTTTATATGGTGCTGATACTTACATTGCTTTTAGAGAATACAAGCGATAATTATTATTTGTGGCAGTATTGCTGTACTTAAAATGGAGTATGTATATTTAAAATATCATAGAATTAATAGTTAATTTTGTTCTTACACCATAAAATTTTACTAAAAGTATACTTATTATTAGTTGATTACAGTATTTAGTCGAAAATTTGATTTTAGTAAACCAACATATGTATTTTACGAGTTTTATATAATACTGATTAATACAGTTGAAAATTTTAAAAAATTTTAATAAAAAATTTGAGTTGAATAATTTGATTGCTTGCAACAACTGATTTATAATTATACGTTGAAAGTAAAATGAATGAATAAACAAATATTATGAAAACTTTTTCTTACTATGTAGATCTCTTTGATAATATTAGAATGTATATAATAGACATAGAATTTGTTTACGTTTATGTCGTTATAGTTATAATTGCATATTGAAGTCTAAAATTAGTCAGGGCAATTTTTTGAAAGAAGGTTACATTTTTAAAAAAAGTACGCAAAAGTGCGTAATAAAAAATATTATTAATTTATTCTTCGAAATTGGAACTAAAAATCTAGCTCAAACGACATAAGTTTTTTTTCAAAATATTTAAGCTTCATAATTGCTTTATTAATTGTTGAATGCAGTCCGATTTCATAGTTTTCGTTATATTGCATATTGTCTTTATGTGTAACTTTGTCATATACTTTACAACTTATATATTACGAGAATATATTATTGAATAATAATACTGAACATGCGGGATATCTGTATACAAGTGAGAATAATCTGCCTTAAATAGCATACATATTTTATGTTAATTGTACGTGTATCATCACTAGAGCTTCTAATTGCACTTCTCTGAACTTACGTCATTATTTACTTCCAGTTATTACATGATATACATATTTTTATATTATATCGATTGCTTCATATCACTATATATTTTAGTTTTATAACTTTTTCATATAATTCTTTCTTATATGAGAAGACTGGTGGAAGAAAAGGAAAGAAGTTTGAGCAACTATTTATTTTATTAATTTTCCATGTGCATGAAAAAAATTAGAGTTATATGTTAATAGCTGACGTGGAAAATAGTCCACTAGAAAAACTCAGAGAAAAACTTTAAATTTTATTTATTTGTAATCCATTATCTTTTATCTCCTTCATATGGGGAAAAATCGCAGTTAAAAGAAAAAACAGAATCCAAGCCCAAGGTTGTGCTATATTTGGAATTGATGTATGTGCCAATCGAATTTTGCTTTGGTTATGCGTCACATGATTGCGAGAGATTTTTAATGCATCCTGGGAAGAGCGTAAAGTCGCAAGTGAGCTAAGCCTACTTTACTGATAAATATTTATTAACAGTCAATTAAAAGCAGAAGATGTCTTTTACCCTTGGTTCAGTAACAAATAGTGAACATATTTTTAAATCTTATTGTCTATAAATAAAGTCTATAAAATTATTGTCCGAAAAATTAATAAATATCATTTTATGAAGTGAACACAAATTCTCGAGGAGGCTTATGAATGTGCTTATTTAGAAACTTAAGTAAAAGAATTTTATTCGCACACATTTATACACACTCACATCTACGCAAATTCAGGCGCACACATACGCACTCAAATTCATTCTTCGATTATTTTTCTAGACCGTAAATATTATAGATTTATAGAAGGTAATAAAATTTTACTATTTTAATATTTTTTAAAAATAGTTATGTCAAAAGTTTTAAATGTGTGTTATGAATATTTTAATTTATTATAATTAAATAAGTATTCTTAGAGCATAAAAATTAATACTCACGTAGTTTTAAATTATTTACTTTTCATGATTATTTGAAAAACTTTAAAATGAATAAGATAATTAATTATTCTATATCAGTTGTCTAACGATATTTATGAAGCATTCATTATATCGTATTTGCAATAAATTATTTAGTTTAGCCACTTATATTATCTATAAAAAGTTTTTCTGTAATTATTTAAATATGAATTATATAGCCTCCTCGATATACTTGAAACTTATAGTAACTTCTATTACGTAAGATAGTATCAGTATATAATTCGCTACATACTTGGGTTCAGCACAATATTATTTTCACGTATAATTTTAATGTATGAAAGGGCAAAAGCTTTAAAGAACTAAAAACTAAAAAATTGATTTTCACTTTTATTCTTTGAAAAATGTACGTATTGATTAGTGTATATATTTATCATGTTGTAAATATTTAATTTTGCTATTCTGTCCATAGAAAAGTATCCAAAGGCAACTTTAATACTTAAAATTATAGTTATAAATTTTATCATAAGTAAACTTTTCTATTACAACAATCAATACAACAATTTTTCAATGATTTACAAGTACAATGGTGATGTCCATGAGTATTTGATTTTTTAAAGTTGTAAATTGTTTTCTCAAAGCACTTTGGTATTAAAGAGTCTAAAATGCAATACATACTAAGAAAATTAGTAACAAAATATAATTTTAATAGCTTAATAATTAAAAAAAATAATACACAATTATTAATATTTTAGACTATTATATATGAATATACAATTGGTAATTTTATGAATTTGACGTAATAGTCTGTCAAAAAAATATATTTTTGTACTTAGAAAAAATGTAATTTGTGATTGCATCTTTAGAATTATTATAAATATAAAAGACAAAATAAATAATTAAAGCAATTATATTTTGCTATTGATTTTATTTTTGGTACAAAATAATAAGTATAGAGGCCGCTCTAAATTTACAGTATTAATGGTATTGTTGAGACAGTTAGTCAGTAAATCAATATAAATATGCAAATAATTGCGCTTGTTTCTTTCTTAATATGATAATATATTTTTTAATTGATATTTTCGAATGATAATTAATTATCAAGGAATAATGTTGCAGATGAAATTTTGAATTAAGTTAAGAAAGAATTTTGAAATGGATTCACATGAATATCTCTTGTTGAATCTTCACTTGTTGTCTTATTTAATACTAGTGAATAAAGGTTGTCTTAAACGCTTAATCAGAATTGTAAGTTTAGCAAGCATTATAATGTTACTAGATGAGATTATTTTGAAAATATTGAGATGTTACTGTATCAGAAATAAATAAATTTGTAACTTGAAATAAAAAAGTATACCATCAAAAGAACTACGTGGTTTTGATTTTTTAGACAATGCAATCTATAATGGAATCAATTCACAGGAATAAATTGTAAGCCGTAGTTTACAGAATATTCTATTAAAATGCTGTGGGTAAGGGATACTTGAGGATACTGCCAACCGAGTCTTCGGCAACTAGTGTGAGGGCGGTGATGCAGTGAGGTGGTGGTGCCGGAACTATTCCTTCCAATGTTAAGTGATTGCCGGGAAACTGACGAGATGCAACAACCATACCGCCTGCTGACTCTCTCAGTTCGATTATACGCACACCGAAGCGCGATCGTACCACATTTCTGAAAATAAGCATTTATTTTTCAGTCGATCAAAGATTTTTTATTCTTCTTTTTCTGTATTGTAATTTACTTTCTTAGTGATAAGAACTAATAAAATAGGTCGGGTCGTAATGTCTTGTATATTTAAGAATAATGTTTTATTTCTCGTACGATTTAAATATATTAATAATTATACATCCAATTTAAATTAATTTGGATGTTTGAATCATTATTTCTATGTTAAGTGTATGATAACAAACGTTTTTTCAATTAAAATAAATAACCAAAAAACTTTTTTATTTAATCTTACGTCATTTACTTGGGTAATATTATTATATTATAAATTATATATACAACATAATTTAGAGTTTATTTATTTTATATATTTTTTTATATATTCGGATTAGTTATTTATATGAATACTTAAATTAAAAATTTCTTTTGTGCGAAGATATAGACGTATATTCTAACATAGAATTTTTACAAATCAATTTAAAATTTCAATAAAGAATAAAATGTTGAAGATAAAGGTAAAATAAAACTCAACTGATTTTTAATTTAAATTTCCCGGTTACGATTTTAAGAGATTTTTAATTTTTTTTAAGTTTCTTATCAATTATTTAAACTACTTATTATTAACAATAAAATTCTCTTATTTATAATATGTTACTTCAGGAGCAAGTTCTGACTTTTCATAATTTAAAAATTATTCTTAAATAAAACACTCATTCATTTTTTATGATTTTGATATTAAATTATAGCCAACGTTTATCGTATTGATTCTTAGTATCGAAACGAAATGATCGTAATAAAATAATTTTTTAATTAAAGGTATTTATAAGAGTATTTAATGAAATTCATAAGCATAATATGTTACATTTTTTTATTAATTCCTTATAAATTATAAATTATAAATTATAAATTATAAAATTCATCAATATTTGTGAAATATTAAGAGCTAACCTTTTACCATCGTATTTTAAGTCGTTATGGTTTTTGTTACGTGTGCCGTCAAAGTCTGAATTAAACCAGCGATGGTAAGCTAGTAGAGTAGCGCATGAGTTCCCCCAGTATGTCCTGTCCATCTGCGAAGCTGTTTCCTTGTTGTTCGCGACAGTTTTCATAAAGGATCGGTTCAGTTCAGGACTTGCTGGAGCTGACAATCGGCCTACTGTTGAAAAATTTGGCTCAACAAAGCTGGTTGACGTTGGCTTCAATGTTTCTGAGAGAAGTCTACTCCTTCTATGGTTAGGCATCAGTGGTTTCTGGATGGTTACAGTTACGCTCAGTGGACGGCTAAGGGCGATAGTCGTGTGCTGAGGCTCGCGTCGTATTGGCGCATTACGGTTCCTGTCGATACCCGCTGCACCAACGAAGACTCGATCTACATAGTCAAATCCACGACCCATTATGCCATCGTGCGTGTGTCCGAGATCGAAAGTATGTCCAAGCTCATGAAGGACGGAGCCAAGGGTCGTAGCTAAACAACCACCATGTGTACCTCGATAGTTACTGTCATCCATTAGCTGTTCGGTATCGACTATCGTCGAATCGAGAAAGCGACAAAGAATCTGTGTATAACAATGCGCTGTCAGTTTAAAGCGATATTTAGAGAACTAGATCTTGAAAATGCTTTTCTAGTATATCATAAGCAATATTTTAAGGTTTTATCAGGGTATTATTGTCAACGGCTATATTAGCGAATGATGAATCTTAAGGAGAATAATAATCTCGTTATGCAATCTAGTCTTAGCAAGTCAAGTAGTTAAGCTCTGCAAACATTCACACCTTAATTTCTGACACTGTTCAATAAAGCTATCTGAAAAGCTTTATATATGTCTTAGAAAGAAATACAGTTAGATATAAGTACTATTACATGATTAAAAGCCAGTATTCAGGTGCTGATCAAGAAATATACGTGAGCAATGATTTTGATTTTTGGTTAATACTTGCACTATTTAAGAGTAAATTAGGTTCTGAGAGAGTATTATTCTTATGTAACATGCGTGAATTTGTTTTGGTTTTATTCATTAGACATGATGAATGTAAGAAAAGAGAAGTGTTTTTAATATTACAATTTTTCTACGATAGGCTGTTAAAAATAAATATTTTTATTAAATAGATGGAAGATTATCACTAATAAGTAGAATGACATAAATCAATAAGTAAATTTTGGAAATTAAAAAGTCAAGTAGAATGTTTATAATGAAATTAAAAAATCTGCCTTTCCGTATTAATTGTATTACTGTTTATTAGTTTGCAGTATTAGTTATCACCTTAGCATTGATAATTAGTATCATATATAAGTAAATATTTAAGATAAAACCACTCATTATGTTAGAGGTATGAAAAATTTGTTAACAGTATTGCTTTGCTTTTTTTTATATTAATTCACCTTACTATTCGCTCAGAGGAATATAAGCTATAGGTGCAATTGACATTCTAAATTGAAATTAAATATGTTTTACTTGAGCCAAAAAATTCAGTACCTGGTAGTTGATGTAGCCTATTGCGATACGTTTAGTATATGAGTTCTGGTATCGAGATCTACTTTGAGAATAAGATAGTCAAATAGATTATCTAGAAGAAAGAAGGTAATGATTCTTCATGAGTGTTGGAGACTACTAATGTGTCTGAAGTTTCAATCGGTTAGATCTCAACAAAAAATGAATATTTGTTTACAAAATCAATTGAAAACGCTTAATAATTTCATAAAATTAACTAATGTAAGAAAAAAAATAACATTACCACCCTTAAAAATCACACCTACAGGGGGTTGAACAATTAAAAACATCATAAGTTCCAAATTATTAGAATTTCCAAAAATTTTATTTTCGATTAATATTAAGTACCTATAAAGCTATAGATATAAAAATTTTCATATTAAAAATCCATCCGGAACATTGTTTTTAACATTATTTCGAACGCTACGATACGAGTCTGCAAGTGCACCAATTCTTATGCGCGTAACAGTATATCTACAACATATTATTATTAAATTAATATATATCACCATTTCTCATTACAACATATCGTATGTGACTCATATAAAGTAGGATATGTATACCAATTTTTACGTCAAAAATACATCAACGTAATTACTAAGGATAATATGATACAAGTGTGATAAGACCGATGGACTTGAATAGTATTTTACTAAGAAAGAAAAGGTTCCTATGAGACTATAATAATGATTTTATTAAAATATAATATGTACAAGACTGATTAGCAGTGTCTTATGCTTCAGATATTGAGAGTATAGACTCGAAATGGTTATATAATTAGATTTTGTCAATTTTATTCTAAATTATTCCTTATAGTTATGCCTTATATAAGATTTGGAATGTTCGCAAGTACATTTATGAATATTTAACTTATATTACAACATAATCGAGGACAAGAACATTAGCAAATACATATTTTATTAGTCTGTAAACGAGTCTCACAGATAGAAAAGTCTAAGTATAAGAATCCATAAATCATTAAAAACAGAGTTTACTCAGATTATCGTAATAAGTGTCTATTTACCATGAAAATTGTTCGGTAGATACTTAAATATTGATTCATGGATATTAAAATATAAAATTATTACGTACAAATTAGAGAATTTGCATACAATTATTGATTTAACAATTAATGAACGTGGTTCTTACTCGACTAATTGATTCTAACCGATTTTGATATTTCCTGGTTTTCTTGTGATTAATTCAGAAAAAAATTAATTTTATACAATTCTTATCTAAAATTTATCATATTTCTAATTTTGTGTTTAACTCAATTAAACTCAATTTTATACTTAAGAAGCATACATAGAAAGAGAAAAAGAAATAACAACCTTGCTTAAAAATTTTGATTAATTAGATCTACATATTAGTATCTTAAAAGCTTTCTGTTTAAATACTCTGAAAATTAATTAAGTTTTCGATTTCTGTTTAGTTAAAACTTAGACACTAAGTTTATTTAAAACTTTGTATATTTTTGAGAGTGAGAAAGAAAGAGAGAGAAAGAGAGAAAAAGAGAGAATTAGAAAAAGAACGTGAGTATATAAATAAGAATAAAAATGTTGGAATTAAAAACTTTTTAAAAGAAATGGTTGATTGACTATATTAAATCTGTTTAGAAACTATGAGCTACGAAGATGTTCTACATAAATTAATATCAGCTATAATCATGCCTTTAAGATGGTCATATAAAACCTAAGAAGTATCAGATTAATACCATATTATATCTCTTTATTCTCAAATATTTAATTAAGCAAGATCAACTGCACAGATAAGATTTAAGAAGAAACAATGTACTCTATTACGTACTTAGATTATAGCCACAGAAATCAAACTGTAATAACTTTTGTTTTTAGAACACTTCGATAAAATATATAAAACTGTTGCATGTTTTGATAAAATATTTCTTTTTTTGAGACTTCCGTAAATGTCATTAAGATATAATTTTATTATTTGATTAACTGTTTCAATTATTAAAATAGAACTATAAATTTAATTATTATAATAAAATTGTGTTTTATTTTAATCCTTTAAAAATTTTAATTACTTTGTAAAAAGGTTTTTTACTAGCAGCTATTTTATTTTGATTAATTGTTCAAACATAAATTTATTATGCTGAGATACATGTTAATAATTTTAGTGTTAGATAAATTTATATAATATGCAAACAAATATATTTATAATAATTATAATTTATTTTATCTTCTTTTAGATTTGAATGATAATTATCTATTTCTAATCATTATGCGTACAAATTTTATTGAATATATATTAGAAATTTTCTTTAAAATGAAATTCATATTACACAAATTGAAACTAAAATAAATTATTGGTATTAATATTATATATTCCATTTTCCTATTTTATTTACTATTGATTGTCATTTATTAGTATTAGAGCAGATAAATAGAAATTGTAATTTTTTAACGATTTGATTTATTACATAAATGTTTTTTATGTTTTAATGTTATAATTATGTAGATCTTTAGCTAAGAATTAAAATGATTAAATATCAATTTTAAAAATATGTTAAACGTTTTGAAAGTTTATTATAAATAATACATATTCTTATTTACGCCAATAAAAAAAACAATATGATAATTTTAACTTTGAATTTTCGTATAGAATTTACAAGATTTTAATCATATTTTAAATTATAGTTGCTAGTTATATGTACAGATTTATAATACATTAAAAAAACACCGATGTAATATTATCATGAAATTAATTTATTTAGTTCTTTTCGTTAAGAACGTCTATGATTGTAAAATAAATATTGAGATGTTAATGTTTTACTTTCTTAAAATATACATTCCTTCACATTTTTTAGTACTTATAAAGTTAAAATTTAGATCATGTAAACAAAATTTTCTACATTATTTATGTATGTAATAAATGTTGTACTACTTATTTTGTATTAGTGGAATCAATGTATTTATTCTACTTATAATTAGTTCTTATCCTATTTTGATTAAAAACACAAATTAAAGTATTTAGTCAGAATACATTCAGTAAATTATTCTTGAAATGATATTTCTCTTTATCGTAAAATGTATTCAATATACTTATGACATTGTATATTTTTTTTCGAGAGTGGATTTTCATAAATTTTTGCGAAGGGATAAATTTTGATAAATTATCCTGTAGGAAATTAAAAAACAATAAAAGAATAATTTAATTTATAATATTGATTAGGATTGCACCTGTCTTTATCTAATAGTATGAATATTAAAATTCAGTGGACTCTACAGTATTGACCATAGGCAGATTGAAAACAAAAGAAAAGTTCTGTTTGAAAGTAAACATTAAATATCTGACCTGTGCCATACAAGTGGGCCACGTGTGCAAACAAGCAGAACCGAAGAGTGCGAGTCCACCACCTCCTAAGGCTACATGGCCCTGAGTTCTGGCAAGTGTATCTTCGTGGGTTCTAGGACTTGGTGCCCCTTTATATCTAGTGCATGACAAAAATGCCAGGAATTTGCGATCCTTAGATGCCAGTGGCCCTGACATCAGTTCTCTTCCCAATAGTTCCCAGAGCTCGCGCTGCGACATTGTTCGGGCATGATCTACATGTAATACACTATGCATGACCAGGCACTCGGGACCATCTAGGTCACGCTCCAATTGGAAAGTTTTACGTCCATGTCCAGCTTCTCGCAGTTTCTCAGCGGTGAGGGTCTGTAGAAGTCGAGCACCTAGTCCTATGCGCGTTGCCGCGCTCTCCGGCGAGCGATCTTCATTGCATGGACCCTGAGGTTGTCATTGAAGATTTTATATTTTGTATTTTATCTTGAATAAAATCTCTTTTATCTCAAGACTACGTTTTTTAATTAAAGCAAGCAAATTTAATTAAAATGCAAGCAAAAGCAATTGCATTTAATACTTCTTGCATCTCGTCCTCGAGTGGTACATAATTAGCATTAGTAAATGAACGAATTTACACTAACAATGCAGTTGACCAAATGTTTCAAAATAAAGCCAAATCATAGTTAATTTTAATAAATAAAATACCAATAAAAATATAATTAATTTGAATGTATATATTAATTTATAAAGTACATTTTATTTTTTTAGGATATTGTATATTTCTTCAAATTCTTCATGCATTATATCGATAATAATTTTGGTAGTATATAGTATATTTTTCAACCTTGTTTTAATTAGTTTGTCTCGTAACTCTTAAATTATTTTAGAATAAAGATTTTATTCGACATTAAATTCATTTCAGCATATTGACTACGAAGTTTATGAAACAGAGCTCTGACTAAAGACTGTTTTGACTAAAGATGTAATTCATTTCTTTCAGAATAATAAGAAAAATTCCTACAATTTTTTCTTATAAAACATAATGTTTTTATTTATATATAATTGTGATGGTTTTAATAATTCTTAACTTATTTATAAACTAGATATTATAAATAGATAGATTTTTTGAAATATTATATTAAAGAAATAAGTTAAACTAAACTTATTTTAAAAGTTGAAAAGTAATAATCTTATAATTAGTTATAAACTTGGCTTTGCTAAACTAAGATTATCATTATTGTACTTATTTATTGAAACTGGTCTAGGAAGTAACAAACTATTTTTCGTGTAATAATTAGTACATTCTTATTATAATAACGTATTTAATTATGAATAAAATTAGCTAATTGTTATTGTTTTGAAGTAAAATTTACTTTTTTTCATTCAATGAGATATGTAATTCATATTTAAAAAATGAATTTGGCTATTTAAAAAATTCAATTTAGTATCGACTTGTAATTAATGATAATAGCATATTATTTTTAAATTTTTATTAATACCGTAAATTTATATTTCTAATCGGGTAAACATAATGTTTTAAACATTTCCACCCTAATGAAGAAGTAAAAAATCTTATATCTGCAGCTGCATTGAATAATAATATGTTGTCTTTGAAAAAACGGAAACGTTATCATGAACATTAGTAGAGCATTTTTATGCAATTATAATAATTTACTTCTTAGAATTTATGATATAATTTTTATTCTGCATATGCTTAAACAATTATCAGAGAAATATTTCAGCTAATCGTGTAAAGCGCTTATTTTTTATATGCTCGTATTACATCCTGATTACCTGAAAATAACCATCGTGGCCCGCACAGATTACATAAACGGGTGATACACGTAGTCTTGACCCTCTCGGTTCATAAGTCAGGCTGAATTTTTGTTTAAAATCCCCGGCTTCAAGCTCAAGTTTATTGGTGCCCCTCTGCAACTCGACTAAAATACGGAAATCTCCGTTCACGATAGGCCATTCGGATGCCTGATTTCTATAGTTGCCTTGTACCCTGATGTGTGTACAGCCAATAGGAGCTCGACCGTGCAAAAGAGCGAGACTATAGCTGAGCGTTTCACCCTCGAAAACATTTTTCACGTAAATGCCATCTTGATTATTGTTCGAAGACAAAAATGAGTCGTTGCGATGAGGCCGTAGGCACAAGTTTTCCGTTAGCGATGAGTTATCTGCCATTACCTATTGAAAAATGTACTTTTCCACAAATTTCGAACCTGCATAGTATTTTAAATTTCTTAAACAAATTAATAATTAAGTTCATTAGGTATTCCGCAGATAGATTTTCATTTTATTTGAGAATAACTATCTTTTTTGGTGTAATTACGTATATTGGATTGCGTGTTCCACAGCAACTTAACGATTAAAAATTACATTTATTTTTATAGCTTAAGAATGCAAAGTAATATAGTTCCAGAAAATAATGTTTACTGTATATTGAAGAATATTTGATTCTTTTCTAAGAATTATAGCTAAAGTAAAATATCAAATTTAAGTTTTTATATAAATATGTCATAATATATTTGTTTTTAAGAATGATGTAATGATTTTTTTAGAAAGAAGAATTTTATAAAAGACATGTAATTTATTGTATTATATAAGATTACATATAATTAAAATGTTCAAATAAATAAGACTATTCTAATTTCGACTATTCGGTCTTACGAAATATTGATTTGAAATTAAATAGCGTCCTCTTTAAGTTTTGATTTTTGTTAAGGAAAAATTTTTTCTTTTTCATATATTAAAACTATTTATTAAAAACACCCTTTTATTAAGTACGTAAATTATTGTACAATATAAGAGCAAATAATTTTATTAATAAAGTCAATGTTATAATTTTTAAGATATGTTACTTGTTGATTTTGAAAATTGGATAACAAGAAAAAGTTTTGAAAGTTTTAGCAACTGTTAGACGAGACCGAGATACTTATCGTTGAAAAATCTAGTCTCATGAGTTTTAAAATTTAAACTAATATCTTTAATATATTACACTTTAAAAGATTACTATTCCTAGAACATCAATATTTGTAACTAATTACTATGTATAATTATACAATATAAAATTATAATATAAGAAATAAGTAGTAAAATTATAATCAATTAAATTTATATGAAATACTTGTATAATATAAATTTCGATATGTCAGATAGAAATTCAAAATTAAATTATGCACACTTATAAATTAAATATTATAAAGAATCTCTTTGTATATTGAATAAAATAAATTCATAAAACTTTAATGTTGGATACGAATTTAATTGAAAAAGATTTCTTCTGAATTGTGAAGGAAATATGGATTAATTATTTCATAATTGAATTATTTCTTTAATATATGTCATTAATGTTTATAATACCATATTTTAGAATTAGTTTTTAAAATTAGAATATTAATTTTATAAGAATAGAAACATTAGTAAATTAATATGAAGTGTCATTTATACACAGGTATAATTATCTAACATATATTTATAATAAATTACTTTCAATTTAGTAATTGCATGATTTTATGTTCAATTATATTAAGTTTTTCATTTACATAATGAATATAATTAGCAAATAAAATATGGTATACCAATAAAATTTGTTTTTCCTTATTAAACAATGTTTTTTCAGTTTTAAATCCATTTTTGTTCAAATCAATTTAAGATAAAAGCTCATATATTTTTTTTAATAAAACTATACATTTGTTTTATTGTATTTAATACTTATTGGAAAACTAGCATGCAATAGGTATTTTTCTGATAAGTATGAAAAAATAGAAATTCATTATTTTTGAATTCATTAATTCTATTCTTACTATTCATACGAAATTAAGAAATTCTGATTAATTATGAGTTTTTTAATTAAATGTAGAAAATAGGTTATTAAGTAAATAATATTCAATGAATACGAAACTAAAAAAATTAATGTAATTAAATTTAGTTGTTGAATATTGAAAAGAGGATTTCTAGAATATTTTCATATAGAATAAAAAAAGATACTAAATAAGACTTTAATCATATTTTTTTAATTTATTTCTTGTAATGCATAAAAAGAATCAACTAATTAGCAAAATTTTTTAATAATTGGTAACAGATTTTTTCAAATAATATTTATAGAAATCACAATAGTTAAAGTGGTATCATATTAAAACAGTTAATATCGTACAATTCACTATAATTTTATTTTATATAAAATAAAGAGTTTTATTATTGAGCAATGAAGGAAAATTATTTAAATTTGCTAAGCTGTTATAATGCGCGTATTAGATACAGTAGTTCTATTTCTTTTTTAATATAACATTTTTTTATATTATAAATACTAAAAAGAATAATTAAATAAAGTTGAGATTTATTTTGTAATAAATTTTTTTAAAATTTTTTATAATGCATGTATATTACAATCTTTATAAATGTTAATCAGTATATATTTAGTTTTATTTTCAAAAATTCATTTTATTTTAAGATAAAAATTAATTAAAAAATGATGCTTCTTTCGTGAACAATAACATCAATTTAATAAGGCTCACGTAAAATTTCTTTTTACATTTAATTAATTTAATATTCAGTATAATACAATACATTTTTTAAATATAAATTCAGGACAATCTTTGTTATTATCAATATGAAAAAATGTATGCTGGAAGGTGCTGCAATCTGGTGGTGTATACAGTCACTCGTAAATTAAAACCTCATCTTTATTCGTTGTCTTAATAATTAGCAGTGAGTTCGAAATAAAAACATTGAATTATCTAAGATCAGTTGCAGTTGTTGAACACAATATCGTTACACGCAGTTGCACTAATAAGTTAAGTCATTCTAAATTTGAGTGATAGATTATTCATAACGCCACATGCAGAGCGCTCACAAGTAATTTGATTACATTCAGTCTTCGAAAAAAAATCGATACTAACGTAGGAAAGAGCAGAGGTCCTTTGGTTCAAGCGAACGCGACAAGACATATCAGTGCTATATAAATGAAATGTTTGCGGAATCATTAAAGATGCTTCCGTACATGATCTTTTGACGTGATGGTGAAAACTCGTTCGTCCCAACCTAGCGCAACAACTTCGCAGTACGCATCAGTATCCTTGAACTCATGCTTCGGTGACCCAATCGTTAAGTAGCTTCTCAAATTGTGAGTGCTCTACGGAAAAAGAGGGGGAAGGTAGCGCATCCACACATTGGGATTTGGATTGAAATGTAGATTCATCGATACCGTCCTAGCTAGTCATAGTCTCGCGCTCAATTTATTCAACGTCTTTGTTCCCTGCCCTCAGCCGTCATTAACTTTATCCCCGCGGGCTTTGAAGCGCGCGAAAGCAAAAAGCAAAACTGAAAGACGAGACTCACCATCGCGAAGGTGTGCTTGGATGTGGATGCGCGTGGGAAAAACAAAGAGAAAGAGCGTCTTTGTCGCGGTGCTCGACGACTATGATGATGGGAGAACAGCGGTACCTCGACGCTAGACTGCTTTGGATGAGGAGCATCCAACCGGCTCCTACATACGGCGGACTGCACAGTGTCGTAAATGTACAAGTGCTGCGGCGCTGTGGTGGACGGCGGCGCTCGACGGCGGTGATGGACAGTGGCGCTGAGCAACGTGCTGGTGGAGAGAACGGCGCCCCAGAGCGCCGACGGTGGGCATCGGTACTATGCCTCTTCTGTGCATCAAAGTATTTTCCTCTTTTTTTTGACTTTGGGGATAGTGTCTGTTTGATAGAATGCTTTTGTACTAATTTCTGAACGTACTACCAAGTGCATCTACGTATTATTAGTTGCTGGCTATTAGACTCTGCTAAAGTTTATTTTGTTGGTACGAATATAATTTGTTGTGTTAACATGAAAATCAATGAAGTACTAGCGGATTTAATACTTTTTAAATTTTTCACTTCAGTAATTTTACATGTTTAATGAAGGATCACTTTTCAGAAAACGACCATATATTTTAAGCACGTTATTCTTATATTTAGAAATATGTAAATGTTCAGTAAGTTTGGGGCTATTGTTAGAAATTTTATAATTGCTTGCATATGTCTAACCAGAGTTTCGTCTTTAAATAGTGTTACTCCTAATGTAATCATCACGGCGAAAAACAAAAGTAATTATTAAATTTTCGAGTCATTTAAAGTAAGAAATGAGAATAAAACGGAGTTAAAACACATCGATTTATTAAATGGTCGGTAAGCTTAGGTATTAGTGTTGCAGTAGAAACGGAACGGCTTATGTCAGACACGCATGCCTAGATAAATTTTCATAAACTCAATTGGTAAATATTAAAAGTTCTGCATGCCTTCATTATTTCAGATAATGCTTCACAACGTTTAATAAAAATAACTATTAATAAAAAGCTAATATATATTCTCTTCGTTTATAAAAGCTTTTAATTTTTCAAAAAATTTATAAATTTCTTTGTAAGTAAATTTCTTAAATTTTTAATAAAACTTTAGAGTGTAAAATATTTTACTGCTAATGATTTCTAGTTTAATATTCCTTTAAACATATTTCTTCAGTCAATATCTTTATCACTGTATTTACCTTTATTTAACTTTATCGCATCAATTATGCGAAACCAACATCAATTTTATTTACTAATGTATTTTTAATAAATGAAATCTATGTTTATAACTGTTGTTTACTTGGGATGGTTTGATGATTTTATTGTTTCTGTATGTGTAAATTGAGTGGTTATGTATTAGGTTGATGTAAACATTCATCCTGTTTCTGAACTTTGATAGCATTGTATTACTAAATTAACTATTATTTAATTCATGCAAGTCAAATTTAACTTTCTTTTATAAAAGAAATTTCAATGAGTAGTCAAGAAAAAATTTTGTTTTCGATTGTGCTTAAAATTTTTTATTATTCTAGAACTCTCAATGTATAAAATATATTTCTTTTTGTACCTGAGAAGTATTCTTACATTTTTTAAATTAAAAAAGTATAATATATTGATAATTATTCTTACTTACTACTATTTTTGGTCTCTATTGAATTTGAAAAACACAAATAAATGACAAAATTTTTTTCCAAATCTTACTGAGATTTCTTATTTTAAATAGCATCTAAATTTTAAATATAAGCATAGACGATCGTAAGGTAGTACTATTCAGCGATAAAACGCTGAAAAGTACTGCATGGTATGATAAGTTTTTATATCGTCCCAATAGATGTGAAAGTACTATTCTTACAGAGCAATATAGAAATTCATTTATTAAAGAATAATCAAATTTCAGTGATTTTTATTTAATTTATGTAGTCTTATCAATAACTTAAAGATTAAAAGGCACGTGTATTATTAAATTACCACACTATATAATTTTATGCTTATAAATTATTTTAATTCGATTTATAATAATAACATAAGTTAATTAATAATATATAATTTTTTATGTAAGGAACGGTATTTCTAATTGCCCTGGAAATTCATTATACAGCTTTTTACAGATATGTATAACATAATTTATAATATTTTCATATTTCAGTATTAATGATAAATATTAAACAATCTTTTTTTAAATATTCTTATCGAATATTATTATTAAGCTATTAAGAATTTTTAAAACAGATGTTTTAATGAAAAATAACCTGTGACATAATTCTTATTATTTAAAAAGTGTGCCAAAATATGTTTCATTTATTGTAAATTTATTAAAATTTATTATTTCGTTGAAAAATCTATTATTACAATGAAATATAATATGTTACGTTCAGATTCTTTTAATGTGCTAATATAATATTATAAAACTAAAAACTATCCTTATGATATATTTTTTCATTTATGCTAATAATCGTTATTAGCACCCTGCAGTAGAAAATTATTGTAGTAGGTAATAAATAAATAAAAGTTCAAAGTAAAAACTAACTCTGGTAAACTTGCATCGATATTTAGAAATATAAAATAAATAATATTGAAGGTATAATTCACTAAGTTTTAAAACGTCAAATTAACAAAAATAAATAAATAAGTTGTACATAAATATAAAAACTCAAGTATAAACAAATTCAATATGAATTTAAATGCATAAATAAACTAAATAATAGACAACTCATTGCATAGGTATTATTACAAAATATTTATATTAACTTAAAAAATATATGAAAAAAAATGAAACTATAATAAGTAAGTCTGAAAGAATTATTTTACACATTAATAATAAATAATATACTCGAAACTGTATACAAGAATCATAATAATATTTTAGTTATTTGGAAAAATCTTAGAATTTTAGTTTTATGCAATTAATTACCATTCTAACGATAAATTATTGTAGAATTAAAATTTCTGGTTTGTTTTATTTTATTTTACTCAAAGTTTTTATATCTATAAAATTATAAAGACACTTTTGAAAGCAGTTTTACATGCTAGAATTATTATGTGTTATGCTCTTAATTGATGATTGTTATTCGTGTTGTAACTAAAATAACTGAATTTTAATGTTTTTAATATAATTAAAGAAAAAATAATATAAATAAATACTAATGAAATTAAGAGAATTATGGAAAGAGGATTATACAAACTAAACTAATTAGATGACGCTCTTAAATGTTATATTACGTAAATTTTTTGTTAGCTTTCGACGAGATCTTAAGTTGGATAAAAAATTGATGTTTTCGACTATTTGGTATTATTTGAAAGTTACTTAATTAAAAATTATATTTTTTATTAATATACAGCGGTTAATATTACACAGTAACTTGTACTAGTTATATTTGATTTCATTATTAACGAACTTTGGATTTATAAATATGACCATTTACTTACTTAATAGCTATAAGAAAATATAGATTCTTTTATAGGCATATTATTACTGAGATAGATATTTAATTTAAATACAGTTCACAGCTTAACAATCGTAAAAGGTACATTTTATGATTGCTTTTATTATTGATAGTGATTGAAACCTTAAAGTTTCAGTTCAATTAATATACCTTTTAATTTTAAGTTAAAATAATTATGAATTAGGTAGACATAAATAAATTCAATATAAATATGAATGTATTCATAATAATAAAATTAATTTGTAAAGGTTGTTTTTAAAAGTAAATTTTATATTCTTAATATTTTATAGAATATTTAATTTTTATTTTGATATAAATAATGACATATCGCAACATTGAAGTTTAGAATAATAAGACATTTTCAAATTATTAAACCTTGAAGCACAATTGAAATATATTTGGTGAAATTAAAAGATTGGATAAATAAATAAATAGCTTTAAGAAATATAGAATTATCTTTCTCAATATCGATTTCGAAATTTATTATTATGCATTTTTTTGCTCTTACATTGAAGATCGAAGGAAAAAGTGTAAACACAATTATTTACTTGCTATTACCTTTGGTGATTTCTCTAAGCAAAGATATTCGTTTTGATTCGTATTTGAAAACACAAATATAGGAATAATAAATCACAGAGGAGACAGTGTATACACGAGGAGAAAAGGAATGAGAAACTCCCTCGCTCTTCAACGCTAAAAAGAGATAGAGGCACTGCGGTAAAATGCCTGGAATATAGATATATTAGACACTGATGCGAAACTACGGCAGCGTATCGGCCGTTGAACCTTTCAACGATGTCGTGAACGGCAAAGAGGAATGAAAGAGAGAGAGAGAGAGAGAGACTGCACGCAACGACTTCCCTTCTCCTATAAACATTTCTATGGGCTTTCATTGGCAGCTAATCTTTTCGCGAAGGGAAAATTGTGCCAGTGGGTCAACAGCGTGCAGTTTACGTTGTATATTTACATTAACGAGTAAATAGGTGCACTTTTCTCTCTCTCTCTTTCTTAGCGCGTGCACTTTCCTCCAGTATAATGTTGAAGGGAAACTGTTTCTCTGCTCGCGTGAACTCGTCAATCTTTATAAGAGTTTCAAGCACAACGGTTTGGTGTGTGCCTTTTTTCCTGTCCCAGTAAAGTCGATTAATAGTTGCTGTACTTCTTTGGAAAAATCGAAAATTTGAGGAGGAACGTCAACGAAAATGCTTAATTTTATGTTCTTTTAAGTTTTAAAATTGTATTAACAGATACTTTCCTTCTAATTTTCTTCACAAATTTCAAATTTAAATGACTTATTTACATATAAATGATCAGCCTTGAATTGTATTTTGTTACGTTGATATGTATTAAACTTTGTATTTCTAGAAATCTTGTAGAATTTTTGTAGAATAAAAATATAAATTAAATAAATAGCATTGTATCGTGTAATGCACGAGTATTACTTTAATTATTTTTATATTCATTATGAAGTATGAATTTGTTAGTTTTTAAATAATTAGAATACATAAATATGAAGTATAAATTTTGAAACAACATATGAAATAAAAATACTTTATATGTGGTAATCATATATTTGTGAAAAAGGAATTTGTGACGAATATTTTCTTTTCATATTGTCTATTTAGTCATTGAAAAGACAATAGGAAAAGGACTAAAAATAAGACTATAGAAGAATAATCAATTGAAAGCGTATGACGTCTCATGTATGCCACACACTTAGGTCAGAGTTACGAGAAACGAATAAGATCCTCTGCGCAAATAAATAGTGTCAAGGCCATAGCGAGACAAAACAAATCCGCACATAGAGCCGGGAGAGCATGTAGAGCTACGACAGGTACTGAAATTCGTGATTCAGCACCAGGTGCGGTACCATCGCTATAACTTCTTTTTGCGTGTCATTATGCTTCCAGACAGCGCCGATGCGAATTAAACAGCTGATTAATATAGCTCATGTTCCGCTAATTTAGAGAGCTACTTTAATCATTTACTGCTACACTTTTCGGTTAAACTTGATTGGTTCCTTATATAGTGTCCTTGGAAAGTGATTTTAATATGAAAAAGTAAAAAAATTATTGTAAGACATGTAAATGATACAATTTTTTTAAATTAATTCTATTCTTATTTCTATGAACTTAAGAAATATAATAGTACAATTTAAATACTGTGAAATTCTTATATCAGTAAATTTTTATAATAATTAAATGCAGATTTAATTTATACGTTTAGGTTTAATCAACATTTCAATAGAATGCATTCATAACATTTATTCTAACATTAACTATGTAACATTCATATTCTATTTGTGATCATAAATAGTATTTGTTTTAAAATATTAATACATAAAATCATTAAGTTCCAAAAAAAAAATTTCAGCTTAAACTCACGATGATATGAGAAAGTTATATTGTAGATTGATTATTTTATCAATCATGAATGTAGTATCTATTTTTCGGATGCTTTTTTGGAAATTAATTCTTTTATTATAAATTAATTTTTTAAATCGAACGTTTTATTATACAGTTTTCATTTTATTAATATTAATATGTATTAATGAATCATCATAAATAAAATTTTCTATGTGGAAAAGTATAATTGAATTCGATTAAAATTAAACTTATATTATATTTTCAAAAATTTCAATTTTTTCTAAATTGATACTATTTGATCTTCAAATATCTACATATTAAAAATCTTCTACTTTTTATTAATTCGCATAAAAATGATTTTCAAGTTAATTTTAATTTTAAGAAAAAATAGTTAGTTTTAATTTAAAAAAAATATTTAAAATAAAAATTCTATTCATTCGCTGCGTTTTAAGAATATTTGTCTTATTTATTTCATAAATCAGAAGAGATAATATATATGGTCCTTTTAAATAATAGTATTAAGTTATTATTTATTCGAGCTTATAAATATTGCGTGGTATATCGTGAATCTATTAATTGAGCTTAGCCTGATTAAATTATATAGTTATTGGAAAAAAAAATTTTTTTTTTACTTTTATTATGCTTATTTTACTTCTGTATTTTGTGTAAATATTTTTACATGTGAAGTATGTATTATACACGTATAAAAAATAATATGAGAAAACATAATTTTTTTTTAATTTTTTGATTATAATAAATATTTATTTATATCTTGGTGAATAATAAAACTTCTTACAATTTAATTACAAGACATAATTTTCTTTATATTTCATCAAAAAACATAAAAATATTACTTATTATAGTTTCATTTTCGTTTTCATATATTTTTTAATATAAATATTTTGTAATAATACCTATTTAATGAGTTGTATATTGTTTAGTTTATTTATGCATTTAAATTCATACTGAGT
Source organism: Wiebesia pumilae (assembly GCA_018907045.1). Taxonomy (NCBI): domain Eukaryota; kingdom Metazoa; phylum Arthropoda; class Insecta; order Hymenoptera; family Agaonidae; genus Wiebesia; species Wiebesia pumilae. Next base: position 11,091,735 of record JACCHZ010000116.1, read on the forward strand.
TTGATTACACTTGAGTTTTTAGATTTATTTGCAACATATTTATATATTTTTGTTAATTTTTACGTGATATAAAACTTAGTGAATTATACCTTCAATATTATTTATTTTATATTTCTAAATATCGATGCAAGTTTACCAGAGTTGGCTTTTACTTTGAACTTTTAATTATTTATTACCTACTATAATTTTCTCCTGAAGGATGCTAATAACGATTATTAGTATAAACGAAAAAATATAACGTAAGGATATTTTTTAGTTTTATAATATTATATTAGCACATTAAAAGAATTTGAACGTAACATATTATATTTCATTATAATAATAAAATTTATATATATGCAAATTATTATTATAAACAAATTTTTAATTTTTGATTATTTTATTACAAACTTTCCTGTATCATATTGAGTTTTGATATGAATTAACTCTTACATTTACAGAAATTATAACGAAATAAAATGAAATATTAGGTATAATAAGAAGAAAAAGGATACTAATAAATCATAAAAAAATAAATTTGATCAAGAAATATTTTCAAACAAGAAGTTTTCAGATAAATATAATGTTATTACTAGCAATCATTGAAGAGTATTTCTATAAAAAATAAATCAATCAATATGGTGCTATTAATTATTATACTTTAAATATAATATAATATAATTAATAGTATAATAAATTTAATATAATATAAGGATTCTGATTTACATATTACATATCGTATTCATCCAAGGTACTCGTTCATATATACGTCTTATAAGTTCACAGTCATATTGCCTTTGTTCACCTAGAAGTTTCTTATGTTACTATTATTATTTTATAAGCCTCTACTCTATATAAACATAGATTATAATTACACAAACATAATTTAGAAAAAATTTACAGTATTATTCTAATCTGAAAATAGGAAATAGTGAATGGCTGATTGAAAATCTGCCCCAAAATCGAAAATTATTTTATTATCTGTTAGAATGTTTACAGTATAATCTTATTAATTCCTCTTTTTTCATTCATTCTTGTTATTTTAAATATATTTACATCAAATACTTAAGTTATTGGTAAAACAGTTGGCTATTTTAATGACAGAAAAAAATGTTATTTATGGTTGGATTTAAAACAATTTAGTATGTTAGAGCTAATGAAGTAAATGAACTGAAAATAATGACACGTTCAGAAATACTTAATCTTTTTTATGATTATATAAACATATTACAGTCTTCATTGTAATGATGAAACATGACTGATAATCTATTTTGACAATATGTTTATGAATATTAATTATGATAATTTATGATTAATATTGTATTAATAAAGTCTGTAATTAAGAATCTAGCTTTGAAAATATATTCAATAATACTAATAAGAGCATAACAAGAGGCAAAAGTAATAACTAAATTAAAAATAGCATAGTAGCAATAATTTTCTATAATTTATATTCTCTTGGATAGTACATCAAATACTGAATAAAAAATATAATTACATAAGAAAATCTATGTACATTATAACTATTAATATTAAAAAAGGTAGATTAATTAAAAATAAATTAATTATGTCAATAAGTATTGTATACAAATTTTAGTAAATTAATTATTATGTATATTAAAAATAAATGTTCTTATCATATTTATCAATCGTGTGAACGTATATACATTTTTCTTATTAATTTCTACTGAAATGTTAGCTTTTAAATATTTAATCAAAGTAATTTCTCCAATATTCATATAATTTTATATGTGCGCGAAAAATAAAATCTTTCATTAAACATATTGTTATATTACATGTTTATCATGATATAAAACAAATACTAAATATATTATTGAAGGTAGAAACACTTTTAAATTGAGTATTAATATTATATTATCTATACAGACATTTTATTTCTATCAAAATAGAAGTATAACCGAGTAAACGTAAAAAAATGTTAATACTTTATTTCATACTGGAAAAATTTGTATGTACTATCATGATTTAAATAATTTAACGTAGCTTAAAATAATAGACTGATTTTGCTTAGAAAGAGTGTAGTATGTAATATTTTCAGCAGTATCAATCAAAATGATATACATACACCATATTGTCGCTTCATATCGTGTCGACTCTCTATATCAAGACAATCTGCATTTTCTCGCGCGTGTACTACTTTCCATCCCGAGTTCAATTGGGATTGCCTCGTTCTTGTCGCAAACATCTACGTGTACATACAAGAACAGTATGTCGCGCATCTCTCGGGACAAATCGAAAACCTCCCGTGTTTATTTCTCTCTTTCTTTTTTTCTCTCTCTACATATATATATATATATATATATATATCTACATATATATCTTTCTCTCTCTTCCTCTCTCTTTTTCTCTCTCAACATATATATCTTCTCTCTCTCTCTCTCTACACATTTATATACCTTTCTCTCTTTTCCTCTCTCTTTCTCTTTGCGTTGCGAGTTTTCCCTGAAAAGAAAGTGCCACAGCAGCATTATATCCCGCAGAAAAAGTACGCGAGAGAAAAAGACTCAAGCACAGATAGTTGGACTGGAGAAACACGTACATGCATGTGCACATATACACAATAAAAGTGAGCGAGTCAGCGAGAGAGAGAGAGAGAGAAAGAGAAAGAGAAGGTGGGATGGGGGAGAGCAGTAACCACGAGAGCTATCTCCACTCTTCGGGGTTAGCGGCCGTGAAAGTAACTTCCTGCAAGTGGGTCGGACATTTTTCAATATCGTCGCGACGATTGCGTGCGCCCACAATTGGCCTACATGTGGGAGGTCGAAGTCCTCCACCGCGTAGAGCCGAATGTTCTTATCGCGCGTTCCTAGACACCGTCGATTCTTTTTGTCGAGACATCTCACGTGGTATGATGTCGATGAAAGCTTCTATGTCTCTTTTACTTTAGCAGCATTTTCCTCTGTAATCGATGCTTTAACTTTTACTACAGAGCATTGTCGAGGTAGACCATGTACTTGGAGAAATTTTCTAATAAACCAGTAAATTGAGCGTTCGATATTCTATATTTTTCATTCTTTATCTAAAAAGAGGTTGTTATTTTTTTGAAGATATAGATAAAACGCATTTAACGCTTTCCACTGTAATTGGCTTTGAACAAGCCTACACTTAAACATATGAATAAAGACATTGCCGGAGATACTGAAGGAACAGTATGAACAAATATTTAAAATATATTAAATTATATTTATCAAGCAGAGTATTTATCAAGATTGCACTTAATTTATCCAGAAAACTAATTTTGTCTTTTTTTTGGTTTTAAAAATATTTATGGTCTAGCATTTATTTATTTATTTATATATATATATATATAATATATATATATATAATAAAAAGATTAAAAGTAGGTTCCTTAAAGAATTTAATAAGTCTTGACTCGTTTAAGTTAATCTTTTATTTCAATTAAAGTAATGCAGCTATAATGTTTGTTAGAACCAAAAATTAAAATAAGAAAAATAAATAATATACATATTATCATATATATGAACAAAAAGATCATAATTTAAAAAAGTTAGTTTTTAAATTGAAAAGAATTTTGAATTTAACAAGATTTTAAAGTTAGATAAACTATGATTGAATGTAATACATCTTAATAGTATGATATTTTTATATAGTAATTACTGAAATTACTTAATACGGTACTTGCTTCAAATTTCTTAATTTTTTTGTGACTTTTGATTTAAAATGTTAAATTTTCATTGTATAGTTTATTGTCCTCAGAATAATTAAATATAAATACTCTCTAAAAAATTGGTATAATTTAACTTTTTTCTTTATTAGTTTTGGAAATACTGATTACAAAACTTATAACAATTAAAAAGTCGTTAGATAATCTCGTATTTATTAAAAATAATGAGAGTATTAAAAGAAAAGAAATATATATATAACTAATTATTAAATTTTTAGGATTTAAAACTATTGATATGAAAACTAATATCAATATTATTACGTTTTTAAGATACATGTGCTTCATATAAATTATTTCACATTATTTTTTCTGCGCCATTATTATATAATGTTGACTGCATATATGTAAAATTACAATTATAGAAATATCGATTTTATAAACAATCAGAAAATTGAGTTTTGTCTGTTAAATATTTAAGAGAATAAAATATATATCAAACGGTTATTAAATGCCACATTTGTTTCGGTTGCGAAAGAATGTTGTCATCACACATGTCGAGGAGCGTGAGATAGCGATGAGAGTTAAAGGAAAGTGCAATTCTTCTAATGCCTCTATTAATGGCCGCACTCTCCGAACTCTCTTTGGCGCATCTCCGATGCTCTCGCCGTTTCGCTGCTACAGAGGAGCCATTATCGAGTAGTTTTTCTTTTATATCGAGCGATTATTTACTGTATTTCTCTCTTTTTTTTTGTTTCTTTCTCTTTTTTCATTGACATCGCCATATTCTTTCACGAATTGACAAGAAATTCATGATATAGTCTTGTACACATGTCATGAATGCTTCGACTTCATACGTTCGATCTTCTGTATTTTAGAAATCGAGATTCTGGAATAAAAGAATGATGAGAAAATGGATTAGTCGAAGAAGTATCTTTTCTACTTTTTATGATTAAGATGGATTTATATATCAAGAATTCGTAAATCAATAACTAGTACTAAAATCTTGCCATTAATTTTAAACTATTAATGTAACGTAAATAATTAAAATATACAGACCACAGAATAATATGTCATGTCACTTTTTATTATTTAAGTATTAAATTTGTTAAATAAGTAATTCTAATCCAACGATTCATAATGATTTAAATCATCCTCATTCAAAAATACATTCAATAATCCTCCTTCAAAAATAGAAAAAAAGATACAATATAAGTTTAAGAAATAACTTTTGAGTATATGTTAAATACGCAAGGTGCTATAAAAATTAATATTTTCGATTATTAAGTTATTTCATTTCTAAAGATCTTCATAAATCTTCAATATTATCTTATAAATTTATTTATCATTTAGCAAATAGGTTATACAAATAAATAGGTACTACTTTTTCTAACATCATCGAATAAATAATCCAAGTTTTATAATTATAAGAATCTAATATGATACATAATAATAATAATTACATAAAAATTCAATCCATTGTTGCAAAAACTTATAAAATAAAATTAATAGAATATATGAGTTCAATATATTCTAAGAAAAGATTAAGAACATTCTAAATTTAAATTGTGTTAAGTTATGCTTGTCCTTTCTTGGATGATTTGTATATAGCGTATTAAAGAAGCATTAAAATAAATTATAGTATATAATTATTATTTATAGTTCAAATATAAAATTAGCTGGTTATTGTATTTTTGTCATAAACATAATTTTGTGCGGAAATCACTTTTTACTCATTTAAAAATATTAGAAATGGCTGCGTTTATTACATTTACGTAAATCACATTTTATAAAAACTTTATCAATTTATCCTTCTCTTTTTATTCAAGACATTAAATTTAACTAAATAATACCTGTACTGATGTAATGAAGAGACTATGTAAAACAGCTAATAACTGCTTTAAGATAATCAAAATATTTTACGTATGAGGAAAATCATTTGTTTAATAATCAATAATTGTTGATCCGGCAAACAAATAGTGTATGCTTATATTTGAATTGCATGTTGTTATGGAGTAACATAAATATATATCTGATTCAATAATATAGAATAATTTTTTTATTTTAAAGTATTATTTACTCTTGTTAATGTTACATGCGATAAAAGTAGCATACCATAAAATATAATTAAAAAAATTTGATAACATTTAAAAAAATATTATTAACATTTAATTACAGAATCTTGTAGAAGTAAGAAAAAGTTATCTTTAAATAAAATGCAAATTATTAATACAATATTTTATTCACTTTTCAAAATGAAGAATAAAAAATGTCGTTTATATCTCAGTAGCTAATGATTTATTAAAATTTATCCATTTCGGAATTATTACTAAAGTTAAAGATGATCATACGAATATTATCTGTTGCATCATATGTGCATTTTATGTTTTTCAGAAAGTTTTTAATCAACAATAGAAAATAATAAACTTATCCAATTAGTAAATAAACAAATCTTTTAAAAAACATAAATTTTTATTTAGATAGGAATAAAGTATGTTTCAAATTATTTAAATTTTTATGTAAAAGTATGAATGTAATTAGAAATAATTAAACAAAATAATTGTTAAAACAATTACTTTGTTTTAATTAATTTAATTTATAGATATAAATTTCTATGTAACTACATCTGTATTAGTTAAATAGAGTACTTGAATTTACAAAAATCATTTTATTTGATAAATATAAAACAAGCTAAGTGTTGGTTACTGATAGTATACACTGAATGACTTCCTTCCATAAATAATAAAATCACTTGAAATGCAACTTTCCTTTAAAACAACTACCACACCTCATCATGTTCTGATGCAGTAATTTTATGGTAGCGATTTTTTCACGCAAAGAAGTTCAACGACACCTCTGTCCGCTCCAATTACAACCTTGCACTTTTCTGAGACAGTCGGAAAAAGTGCAAGTAGGCGAATGCTCAATATGGGAGAGAGAGAAAGAGAGAGAGAGAGAGAAAGAAACTATACTTACTTCGGATAATGATAAGGTAACTAAAATACCAAAATATTATTTATATAAAAAATATTTTAATGTAATAGTTGAAAAGTTTTTAAAAATTTTAGAATTTTAAACTTAATCTTTATACATATAACAATTGAATTAAAAATATGTTCGTTCGTGTAGAATAATAGTTTGCAATCAATTTATAAAATATTTTATATTAAATATAAATATATAAATTTGTAATAATAAACTTTACAAATTTTTAAAATCATTTTAAAGATTGTAAGTTTCATAAAAGTAGAGATTTATATATAGGAAAACGTTGTATTTTCCAAATCGTAAAACCACTAACATTAACATTATAAATTAAAATTGTATTTTTAAAAGATTATTATTTGAGCATATAATTACCATACATCAATTCCTTAAATTCATTAGAAGCATTATTATCAAAAAGAAAAGAACGTAAATGAATTCCTCTAAGATAGAATATACTGGATATAAATAGAATAAAATTTACGATTATTAATCTGAATACGTCTATAACGTAGGGTTATGGTAATATTAAATGCTTTTACCTTATAATTCATTTTGTTAATTTAGTTCAATTTTAGATTATATATTTTTATATTTTTTATAATACTATTAATATAGGAGATTCTTATAGATTTCATAAAAATTAAAAAAATAATTAGGATTTAGTATGATATTTATATAAAAATTAGTATGTTAAAATCTGAAATTAAAAAAAAATTAAGAATGACATTATCAACGTTTTTCAATTACAAATTTTATTTGAAAACTTGTATTATAATCATTATGAAGCATGATATTTAAATTGTGTTATGACTGTTGTAACAAAATTTTTAGTTACAGAAATCGTTACTTAAAAAATTTCTTTTTAACAAATTTAAAAAAGTATAAGTGCTTCATATTTTTAGAATTTTTAATTCAATTCAATTTTAATTAATAGAATTCAATTGAATTCAACTTAATAGTACATTTTTATCAGTGAGTTTTATCAGATGAAATAAAAATACCTTATTTATTAAATAATTTTGAATAATGCCCACATTTTTTATCGCTAAATATTACTATATCCATCGCAGCACGTTTGCCCTTAATAATTTTATTTTATTTCTTATATATTTATAAATAATGTATGTACTTCTTTTAAAATAAATTAAACAAAGAAATATATTTAAGAATATGAAAGAAGTTAAATTTCAGAAAAATAATTTTCTTTTTTAATTACTATATTTTTTACTATTAATTTGTTCTACATGCGCAAATTATGTTAGAATTTGAAAATTGCTTGCTTCAACGTAATAAATAATAAAATACTGTTGTACTGAAAAATAATGGGTGTTATTTTTATTATTTTCATATTTCCATTTTTTATTTTACAATTTTCATCTTCAATATTCTGTATATAATGATAAGAATGATAATTAGCTAATTGTCTTCTTCGATATTGATTTCATGTTAGATCGATTCTAATTAGACACAAAATTTTCGGAGACAGTAAATTGAAATTTGTTTCCTATTCTAACTATAGTTTTATAATATTTTTATAATAGTTTATAAGTCTATAAGTTATTTATATAGTTTTATAATATTTTAATAAAGATTTGTACAAATACTGTATTTTTGCATTTCTTGATAGAGTTTCTTATGTGGTTTATGTATATAAGTATAAGCTTATAAGTACCAAACACATTTTACATTTTAAACTTTTACAGTGATTATTGAAATATGATTTATAATAATTAAATCAAACTTGCAAAAATAGTAAGTAATAATGAAAAGATTATTTTGATAACATTCCAATGTAATTTGTTTTATTAATTTCAAAATGTATAAAGTTGTGTACTTATGATTTATTAAAAGATAATATTATCAAAACAATAAAAACATACATAAAATTAAATATATATGGGTTATTTTTTATGAATAATTGCTTTTCAGATGTTATAAAACGTGTATTTTTTATTTATTTATAAAATTTATTATTATTAGATGCGCTTGTAAAGCAGGGACTGCTTGAAAATTGTATAGTTATTTTATTTTGAAAGATATTTGACGAGAGTGAATATTTACTTCGTTATTTATTATACATTATGTAAATATATATGGTGTGAAAAACAAAATAATTTACTGATAACAGTTTTTTTATCTACTTTTGAATTTCATAATTTATTCTATCCTTTATCTTCCTTTACATTAACTTATGATAATTTTTCTTTATTTACGTGATTACCATTATAATTTAGTTATTATTTAAAAAATTCATGAATTTCTTAATGCATTTACTAGTTGATTGATTGTTAGATATTTAATTGAGTATGTACAGGGTGCGTGAATGTGCATATACTTTATAGTATTTCACTATTTAAAGAATATTAACATATAGAAATATAATTTCGATTTAGATAATAGTTCTATTAATACAGAAAAAGATTAATAGTAGTATTTTCTGTTATACCTATTAATCTTTAAAGTAAACCGTGTACATACTCAAGCGATTCTGCTGACATAAAGCGCGAAGTTAAAAAACTGTCCTAATTTTTCTTTTTTCAATCATTTTTACTTCAAGAACAAGCTATAGAAAAATGCAAGTAGATTCAATTATATCCTGAAATTATGAGGTTGAAAATAAAATCAGATAGATAAACATGTGTAATTTATTATTCTATTTTAGTTTTTCACTTTTATTACTCATATAAAACGAGAAGATATACTTAGAATTAAGACTATTAGTAATAAGTTTAAAATACTTATAAATATTTTGTTAGTATTTTCCGTAAATTAATTTTCAAATTTTAATAGAATATTCAATTTTTACAAATCGTATTGTATTAATTTTTACATTATTGAAATTTATATACGTTTCATAAAATAAATCTTTACTAAAAACATAAGTTGAAATACGATTAAAAATATTCATCCGTAAATATTCATCCATACTAGTTATTAATAATTTACTTAGAAAGCATCGACTTTAATTGTGTACATAAATATCAATAGTTATATACTCATCTTGTAATGATGAAAGTTGAGAAAAGGTAGAAAAGATAGTCAATGCTTTATTAATATTTGAATGTCAATATATTAAATTTCGATTGTATAAATAAGTAAATCTTTTATTTCTACTATGAATAAAGTTTTAATTTATCAAATTTTATTTTACTTTAATTTACTCGAAAGTTTCATTTTAGATTTTAATCTAACTCTAAATAAAGTAGAATTTACTTGAAACAATCGAGATATTAATGACATTTTTTAACTCACTGAACTCGCAAAAATAGAGAAGATAACACGTTGAACGAAAATATTCCTAGTTCTTAAATTTATAATTAGTATCAATAATGTAATTTGAATATTCTTACGAATTGTTCTCGCAATACAGTTTAGAAGAATAAAAATGGATTTACACGTGCTAATATAAATATTTACTCATTTTATAAATTTAATTATATGTTTATGTAAAAAGAAAATTAATTAAAAGGATATACATGTAAAGTTATACTGAAAAGTAAAATATGAAATATAATTTTATGTCATATAATATACAAAAGTATTGTAATACAAGTATACCATTTTATGCAATTGTTGATGAATTGTTTTTACTTTCTTCGTGAAATTTACAGTGTAAATAGATAGTACGTTTTCTACCAAATTTAGTGCTTAGAACAAATTTTATAACATGAAAATCCATAATAACATTTTCTCATAAAAATTATTGTTTTCATGTTCATATTTTTATTATAATACTTTCGTCTACTAACATTCCCATAAAAACGTTCACTGTAGTTCCTATACTTTTTTAAGAAATCGATTAACATTGAAAACCAATTTATATCCAAAATGTAATTTGGATAATTTTTTCTTTAGTTGATATAATATACTTCTAAATTGTATCCTATAAAATGTATATATTTCAGACAGGAAGTTCAACAAATTTTTGAAAAAATTTGTTGATAAAAAAGATTAATTATTTTCTATTGTTAAAAATAACAATGTGTGCGCAATAAAAGAGAGTGAGAATGAAGTGGTAGTAGTACAGACAGAAGAATGAACGATGTCGGAAAGAGTAGGCCAATGCCAATGTCAGCATCTAATGACTCAACTAAAGGTGTTGCATGGGTATATATAAGTGCGTAGGCAAACTTGATCGTGAAATGAAAATATAAATGAGAAAATAACAAGGAAAAGGCTGAATTTGAATATTGCATTCTCTATACTTATTTTAAACGAATGACTTTCTGCACTTTTACATATTCTTTATGAATACTTCGACGATGTGTTCGCTAACGGATCATTTATCTTTATCTGAAGTATTAAACATGACCATTTTATCAAACAATGTTTACTCGAAAGTTCTCTTACTTAACTGTTACAGGATGTTTATGATCTAAAATCGGAACCAAAATTTTATTTATTTTTCTAATGGCCTATTGTCACTACTATTAAGTCATCATTTTTATCCTTAAAGATTACAATTGTTAAATTTATTCTTCTTTGAACATAATTTAAACTTGGAAAATACACTTTAGAACTTTTGTTCATTCATTTATTCATATATATTTATAATATTTATAATTTATAATGAAATACTTATATTAACATACATTACAATTTTTTAAATATTTTTGCACTACTATTGCGAGAAAATCTTTAAATTTAATAAGCAATTTTTATTTAATATGTAAAAGAAACACGAATCATTACATACTTATATTTATTCTAAGAGAAGTTTCGATAAGACCAAACTGGCTGAATATATTAGTAGTATTACCAGCATACTTTTATTTTTACTAGCACCTCGAATAAGTGTTAATTTGTCAAACAGTATATTAGCATAGTGTAATTTCCATAAATTATCATAAATTATTTTGTAACTCAAATTATTTTTGACAAATAGATTCATTCGATGATATAAACTAACTAAATCGTATTCATCATCTTGGATTTATAAAATATATTATTGTGATAAGAAAAGATAAAAATAAAAAGATTATAAGAATTTCCTCGAAAATTCTGTCTTTTTATATCTTGAATTATTTAATAATTTCGTTTGGACTACTGAGTATTTGTTTCAATATTACAACTAGTATATTTGATTCAACACTAAATACAATATAATTCATTTGGTATTTCTCCAAGTAATCATTTGTAATGTAAATTATAAAAACTAAATAAATTTGAAATAAAGTTCTTGAAAAATTTAGATATTCATTTGAACTAGACAAAATATTTTTACACATAAAAGATTTATTTATAGACACATAAAACGAACTTTTTAATTAAATAAAAGTAAAAACTGTATTAATACTAAATACAATAATATTCTACTATCTATTAGAAGTTGCCTTTTATCAATTAATTAATTTTACAATTAATTTTATTAGTAATAATAAAAAATTGTTTATTTAGAACTTGACGTTGGTACTCAATTAGTTATAATACATTATTTATATTTTTAGATTTATTTTTGTCCAGAATTTTGAAATCTTCTTAGATTATTTGCAGACAATGTTTTTCAAAAGTCATATCATATTTTTCCAAATACGAAACTAATTATTTACGCGACTAATTACAATATATGTGATTGAAATGGAACTCATGTGCCTAAAGAAGCAACTTTTCAGTATATGTAACATAAATGATATCTCAACTATTTCGAATAAGGAAAAAACTGAATTCAAAAAGTTACCTTTATGGAATATAGCTATTAATATGAATAAAAATTTTTAACAAAACGTTTTAAATTACAAATAAATTTACGATGTTAACACACACACATACACACACATGAATATGTTCAAAACTTTACCTATTCAAAGTTCCTTTTTTTAATATAAAGGAATTAGATAAAATATTTTGTTAAAAAATATCGTATAAGCTTAAAAAATGGTATTTTGTGATACTGTCTTAAATCAACGAGACAAAATCAGTAACTTTAAATAAAACTCAAATCAGTAATCATTTAATGATAAAATTTTATTAACAATTACTATAAGTCGTAATTAAGTTCAAAAAGAAGTCAATCCATTTATTGATGATATAACTGATTAATTTTTCTATATCAATAATATTAATTCCACTATTAAAATTTGAAAACATAAGATTTCCACTTATAAGTTCTTATAAAAAGAATATTTAAGTAAAATTAAAAGAAATAAGTTAGAGTTTCTTTACAATTTCATATATTTTTAAAAATATACTTATAAATTTATTTCGTATATTGAATTATTAATATACAGCATTATGATTATTATAAAGAATTTTTAATGATTCGATTAAATTAAATTAATTATTTAACAAATTAAATTATATTACTTATTTTATTTATGGATTGTAAATATAAATTATTATAAATTATAAAAGTATATTAACATATAAAAGTAATTAATGTGTATTAAAGAACTAAGCCTTTTTATTCCTGTACATAAATATTGCTTCTTGGTTTAATAGTGTATAATTAAAATTAAAAAATACGTAAATACGTTATCATTTATCTAGATTTATTTAAAATATTAACATGTTTCAAAATAAATTTATATTATTATTACTAGCTTTTGTGAGAGCAATTAAATATATGCAACATTTATGTGAAAATGACGTCATCGCGGATGAGATAGTTTAGATGGTTCTCATAAAAAATTCTTATAAAGAATTTTTAAACTTGAGTAGAAAATTGACGAAGAAAGTCAAACAGTAGCTTGCAACGATTCACAAATGACCACGCTGTGCGAGTTCAGACCAGAAAGGGTGACTTATGATGAGTCACCCAGTGCGAGTGTATCGGAGCGATGCGCGCTGGGGAAAGTGGGCCCAGGATTTCCCGCCACGATGGTGCCATGTTGACTCGACGGTTTCGCCGCGGTGCAGCTTGGGGAGAGTCGTCGAGAAAATCTATTTTCCCGTGTGGCGGCGCGTCGTGTGCTTGGAGGAAAGGTAGGGACGAGCGTGGCAAAGAATTGGGGCGGTGGCGTCCGAGGAAATGAAAGATAAGGGGGTTCCGCGCGTCGAGGAGTCAGTTGTGTTGACGGTGCGGAAGGGGAAGGACGTGCCTGACTGGCCATTGGAAGAAGAAATCTCCTTTCTCTTTTATTTTTTTTTCTCTCTTCCTGTGACGCCGCGTCTCACATATACAGAAAAGCGCCCTTCGCAGGGTGGGCGATAGGCACAAACACAAAATTCATTTGTATATAACGTAAATTATACGGAAAAAACTGCAAAATGCCCTTCTTAGGGCGATTGTATAAAGAGGGGGTAAAAAAAAGTTCAGTCGAGATAAAAGGGCGAAGAGGACGTCCCACGGATCTCCCCAGTCGGATACCTACGGGATCTTCCATCTGTTTTCATAAAAATATAACATATTATTTATTTTTTGTAATGTGATTATTATTAGTATTATTATTAGTATATTTAATTTAATAATAAAAACATTAAATGTTTAATAATAGATAAAAGATATTTGAGGCTGATCGAGAAATCTTAATTACAGTAACAAACTGCAATTGGACAGAATTGTATGAAGTACAATCATTTCAAGAAATCAATTATATAGTTAATTGATTTCTAAAATTGAAATTAGAAAGTAAATAAAATTCTTATTAGCAATACTTAAGATAAATAATTCTAGTTAGAAAAAATAATTGTATAATTATATTAATAATTATTTTTATTTCGTATTTTTCTATTTAAGTTTTATATGATTTGAAACTTTCATAAGTAACCATTTTATATTGTTTTATGAGAATTTAATAAAAACAGTTTTTAAACCTATAGGATTATATATCGTTTCTTTTATGACAAAATATTTATATTTCATAAATTCTAAAATATAAAAATATATTTAAATATACGAATTAATTAGAATATTTTTCGAATAAATTACCATTGGTAAATTTGTATTTATACATTATTGTAAATTTATTAGTTAGTGCTTTTACTATTATTACAAATTTGAAATAACATTTCTTCCCAGAAAAAAGATTTTTTTTATGAAGAATTTTTACTATAGCTATAGAATTATTTTTTACAGTTTATATCATTTTGAAAGTACATATGACTTTTCTGTTCAAAATTAGAAATTAAGAAAGAAAGTAAATATATACATCCACGTACACATTTATTAAAATGAAATTTCATTCAAAGATTCTACGCATTGATTCTAAAATAATATTAGAACAAAATTTACTATATACTTTCAGAGATTTTAGATTAAGCAAGGTGAAGTTAATTCAAAGTAAATTAAATAATTGAGAAAATTATGTATGGGAATCGGTCAATGGATATAAAAATATAGTTGTAGAGAATTTAGTAATAGATTGCTATAATCATACGAGCTTTCGACTATCTTGAAAAAATGAAACTGGATGTTTTATATCAAACACTTATATGAAACAATTTTTTATTAAATTTTAACGCAATAAAAATTTTAATTAATCAGCTATACATAATTCTATTGAATAAATACCTTATTTTGAAGCTAAATTACAAAAAAATTTTTCAATCTTACTTGAAAAAGTGAAGTTTGAAAATAGTTTTAGAAAAACATTAATCCAGATAAAGAAACCAGTTAAAATTAAGAAAGATAAATGATTCGATTATATGAATCTTTTTTAAAAACAAATTTTCCAAATATTTGAAGTTTTATTGACAAATATTCTATTTATATGAATACCATTATAATATAGAATAATAAATAATTTAATCATTGAAGTACAAGATTTTTTAAAAAATAAAAGTACAACAATCAAACGCAATACTTTACTCTAGCTTTTATAAAAATATTATATTTTATAGTAAAATAAACATTTTATACTTGAATTTTTAACGATATTATCTATAGAACATACTTTGATTGATCTTGATTTTGAAAGTTTGTTACGTATTATTATGTAAAAAATACATTTTACTAATTTTGTAAGATCATTAGAAAATTGTTTATAAATAATCACACCATCGAAAATTAGAATGAGAAGCACTGCCACATATCCACGATATATACCTAATCTATGTGTGAAATAGATATAAAATTATTACTGCTAACCTAGACACACTGAGAATTGTTTGCGGCATCTGGTTCATTGATGAAATAAGCAGCGCATAACCCTATCACCTATAATATATTTTTGTTTGTAAATACGCTAAATACGCGTATCTCAGTATATAATATATAAAAACTTTACATATTTGAAAAGCATTTCAGATATTCAAAATCTTCTACTTTATCTACATATTAGATTGGATTTATGAGTAGATGTAGAATGTGACAAAATTAATCAGTTCAATAAAAAGATGAATTAATAAATAGAATTTAAAATGTAAAATGAAACTCTAATCTAAAATTGAACAAGGAATACTTTTAATATAAGTTTTGTTAAAATTCAAAGTTACACCTTTATATTATTTATAATTTCATTAAAATATTTAAGGTGCCTTCAAAAATCTTTTAATTATAATACAGAGATAACTAATTTATTATATAAGTTAATTAAATATATGCAATAAAAATATGACTAAATTTATGTAATATGTTAGAAGTTAATTCTTAAGAAATGTTTGTATTGTCAAAATTTGTACATAAGATTTTATATAAAAGGGATTTAATATCAGCATATAATACATTAAATACTAACATAATCAAAATATATGACTGTTTTGCTATTATTTATCCTTGACATTCGTTATTTTTACAAATGGATTAAAATCATTGTTTAGAACGCAGAGTATAAACAATTTATAGATAATTTCTTGACTAATTTATAGTGCTTTTTAGTTCCATGTGTTAATTTTTACTATATATTAACCATATAATACAGAGCTTCCGTTTAAAAAATTTTCTAATTTCATTTGTAGAATATATATTATCTCTCGTTAAAGATATTTTTTGAGAAAATATCTTTTGATTTATAAAAGATTATGAAATTAAACGAATAATTATATACAAAAACAAACTTATTTTATTTAAAAACCAAATGTATTCTACTATATAAAACTAATAAGAAAGAATATAATACATATTTTAATTCTTGTCTTAAAAAGACACGCACTTCATACTATGTGTCGTATACATAAATACTATCAATACTCCAAACCTGAATGATAGAAAAATAAGTTTCTTTCTAAAAAATATATAAAACATTATTTCAATTAAAATATATAACTATAAACTTTATATTTTATTATTATCTGAAAAAATGAAATTGTTTAACAATGGATAGTTTAGTTTTTACCAACGGTGAATTCATTTACATATCTCATATATGCCATTTAAATGTGCATTCTTTACTGGGTTAGCACGGGTAAATTTATATTTAAACAGACAATATTATGTTCACCTAATATGAACAAACTGAAAACACGCAAAGTGCCGATTGATGTTCATATATTGTAAATGTGAATTTAAGGAAATAGTGCATAACGACCAATATTCGTGTATCCATTGTATATATATGTATGTATGTAGTCAGTTTCCAGACACAAACCGGGCTATCGTCCGGCGAGACAGACGCATTGTGAAACGTTGCAGACCGCACGATTTGGAAACGGTTATGGCATTGACATTATAGTCTGATGACGACATGATATCAATCAATGTGATGTGATACTTTAAACTTTACCTCTGCCTGATAATATCATAAAATGCTTAATTTAAAGATCTTTTACAATTACATTTTCTATAACATTGACAAATAAGTTATTTTGCTAACTTTCTGGAAAGTATTTTTTTAGGATGCCAATGTAATACTTTTTCTTTACTGTAATTTCTTACTTGCGTTAGTTTTATATTAATTATTTCTGTAAGTGGTAAAAATAAAATAGTAATAATTTGTATATTTTTAATATTAAATTTTTCCACACTTAAGTTAAAATAAAAATAAAATGATCATTGTAATTGAATTTATTTGTACAACATAAATATAAGCTTAATCTTTTGTAAACTTTCACAAACAATCAGACAATAATTTCTTTGGTTCATTCAATAAGCTTATTTTTATGGAATTGCTTAAAAAACTATATGTATCGCTACGTCTATTAAATAGTACTAATATTCTGAACTCTCTGTCTAATTATAAATAAATAATAAAATTCATTATTATCATACGGAAATTAGTTACTGACTCGTTCAACAGTTAACTTTCACATTATTAAACATTTAAGATGAGTAATGTAATGCATTCCTAAGAATATTTCTAAAATCTGCTTCTAAAAATTAAACATAATATAAATTGAACAGTCTTGTTAAAATTTATATTTTCGTGTATGTACAGTTACAATTTAAATTAAATTATTGAATAATCAGATTTTTTACTTATTATTTTTGTATCACAATTTCTTTCTTACAACTATATTTTAACTGCAGTCTAATTTTGTTAAGTTTTTATTGTACTTGTAATAAATAAAAATACAACATTATCTGTACACATAAAATGTAAAATACATATTTTATAATTGATTTTAGATTAAACATGACATATACATTACTTTAAGTGTGAAATTGACATTTCTGTCTTTAATATTTGTTAATAATTTTTGTTAAATCTAGGTGAAATAAAATCGATAATTGCTTTTTATTGATATATAAAGATAGTTATTTTAACATATTTACTACCTATATTTTAAATAAAATAAATTACATTAATTACTTTCTTTTAAATTTGCTTCACCATAATCTGAACTAGACTATTTTATTCAAATTAAGTTGAATTTCAAATTGTTTGTTCACAACATTTATTCACATATTTAATCAACACATGTTGATTATATTTATAATATAATGTATGAATTTTAAAATATCTCAATATTTTTTTAAATAATTTGGTGTAACAGATATAAATCAACTACTTAATACGATAAAGAAAAAAACTTGCATTTTATATGGTTCTCTATAAGTTAATTATAAAATGCATAAAAAATCAATGCAACCTTAAAATTAAATTGTTATCCACAGAATTTTATGATATAAGAAACCTAATATAATTTATCTTCAAATTCTGCGAATTATACCCCTCTATTATTTTTTAACTATATGTACTTATAAAACAACATTTATAAAAGATATTGGCTATGGTAAACATGCATAATTTAATAGCATTTCATGACTTAATCAAAAAAGTATTTATTTGTATTTATCGCTGATGGATATCGGTAAGTCTAAATACACTTTTAATATGCGCGAACATTTCCATCGTGTTTTTTTAATCAACCATGCAAGATAAGTTAGCTAAGTTCTTACACATAATACGGATTTATGTTTATAAAGATTTATAATTAATAAGGATATTTTGAATAAAGTTTTTCAAATATTTGAATCGTGACCTCTAACGAAATAGAAATATTTTATCGATACAAGCATTTAAAAATATTATTTTTAAATATAAAAATAATTTTACTTTATTATTTTAATGACAGTAGTTAGTGTGCATTTTATAAATATAATAATAAACGTAAATATTTATTTCTAATCCAAAGTTACCCAACAAAGTATGTATTTAAAAATTATAAAGTTTGCGGATAAATAAATTTTTAAATATTTTTTATATACAAAGAAAATCTCAAAAAATTTAACGAATTTACTTGTATTAAATAATTTCAAAGAAGTACAGATTGTATTGAACATTGAATTGCATTAATTTACATATATTCGATTAAAACAAAATATTTCAATTATCTAACTAAGTAAAGTAAATATAATTATTGTTGAAGAACTATTGGTTCAAAGAATAGTGTAAATTTTCGTTCTTTTAATTTTTATGTTAATTAATTTTTGTGCATAAAAATATTATGTATTTTTCAAATTTATGTAGTTTATTCGTTTATACAACTCTAAGTAAAATCACTTATTCGAATTATTATTAAGCTATTTTTTAATTTTTTAAACTGTCCATAAATTCCTTAGAAGAAAAATTATTAATTTGGATCATTAATAAAATTACTCCTTATTAAGTCATTGTTTTTTTCACCTTTTTCAAGTAAACTTTTAATGTATATTAAAACAATATATTGACTATGGTTAATTTATGGAAAACGTATCAATTACTGATTATTTTCAATCATTTTTAAAATCAACTTTAAATATTCCTCTAATTTTTATTAAATTGTATACCTTGGAATCTTACTTGATTTGAAAATCTTGGAATT
Source organism: Wiebesia pumilae (assembly GCA_018907045.1). Lineage (NCBI taxonomy): Eukaryota > Metazoa > Arthropoda > Insecta > Hymenoptera > Agaonidae > Wiebesia > Wiebesia pumilae. Next base: position 11,111,464 of record JACCHZ010000116.1, read on the forward strand.
TTATTCTAAAAAATTATTTATAGTTACATTATTCTTTAATTGCATTTTCATAAATTAATTGTCTATGTCACTTTTAACTTAAAAACTACCCAGAGAATACAAAATTTCTCGCTACTCCCGTCATGTCAAGGACAACGCGTTTATTCTTGTTCGCGAATACACTATGCTCAAATAATATAAACACTATCCCAAAAACTTAACTTTTCTACCTTATAAATTTGTGATCTCGCAACCTTTCATATTTACCGAAAGCAGTCAAACGAAATTCTTATAGATGCATTAATTAAAATTTTTTATTACGTCTCGATTTTAATCAATTTATTAAAAGAGGATAAAATATTATTATTATCTTCAGAAAACTGTTAAATGCATTACACTTACGTCATGTTAAATGCAGACAAAACTAAAATATTTTGCTTATAAAATGACAAGTTTTTTTCGTTGTTGACAAGATAAATACATATTTGGATGATTCAATTTAAATAGAAATGATACGACATGTAGTTACTAAATAACTAAATGCAGAATGAACATAAATGTCTATAATAGAAAAAATTATTTTTAAGTATTACGTAAACTCAAAGATTTATACAAGCTTTCTAGTATTTAAGTATCAAAAAAATTTTACTCTAATCTATATTACTTTATTTTATACTTTTTTATATGCATTTCATTAGTGAAAAAACCAGATGCAAAAAATATATGTGTTAAGTATAACTTTTTATTTTTAATCAAAAAAGAATATTGGAATTTTTGATAATAATAGGAGCACGTACAATTATTTAAATTTGCTCAGTGTGATACAGCGTTTCAGGCACTAACATAACTATTAATTGTATAATTCGTGATATGCAAAATTACAACGTAAAGATTCAGTTTAATGAAATTATAAATCATTAGATTCAAAATTTGCAAAAAGAGAAAGAAGAAGAAGCGAGAATGAAAAGAAGTTGAAAGTTACGTGTAAGCATTCCTTATTGAAAGTTTCGGATGTATACGATATATATGTTAGCTTTTTTAAGAACCTAGGATGCGTGCGGCAGCAGTCAACGGCCGGATATGTGCACATTCTCCCAAAAGAGAGCAATGTGTACACATACATTCCGATACACAAACATAGATATGCGTGTATGTAAATAAAGAAGGAGTCAGTGCTAGCAACGAAGGAATTGAAGGACCCTGGTTGTTATTGGCCTGGTGTCCTTGACACGTTGAAATCAAATACAGTCTGCATGCACACAAATGGACACTTTTATGTAGAAAAAGGGAGAAAAAAAAGAGACAAACGTGCTTATGTATGAAGCCATAAAAACTGTGTTATGCAATACCGTGTGTTAGTTGTATTTGGGCCGGATTCGCTCTCTACCGTAGTCGATAATACTGAGGTCTTATACTTACGGAAGAGGGAAAAGTTGATTGGAGGGAGATTAAGCGAGAAAAAGAAAGTTATATTATTACAATATGTATATGTACATTGAGAGAGAGAGAGAGAGAGAGAGAGAGAATGAACAAGAAAAAAAGATGAAGGTTAAAGTGGAGTGGCTTCAAGAAGACAGGATATGAGGACAGTCAAAGGTAAAATAAAAATTAGATAATTGCGATACGGTAGTAAATATTGAAAATATTAATTCGGAGAAATATCTTAAAAGATATATTATTTATTCATTACTCTTTAATAATTTAAGATCATTAACTTCCAACAGATGACCCAACGAACATTCAGCTTTATCATTATTGCAAAATCTAGGTTATGGTTGATCATATTATATTCTAAACTAAAGTTGAACATTCATTTCTTTTAATACAGCATATATAGTAATTAAACACTTATATTGTAAATTCATGAAATATAAAACAAATAAATATAGAAATTCAAAAAATAAATATTCAGAGAAAGTAAGAGATGTAATAAACAAAGATTTTGGACTTAAGACTATTTAACGAAGTAAATATATACATATATATATATATATATATATATATATATATTATTATACAAGGATAAATATATAAGAAATTCGTTTACTTAAACAAATTAGTAAAAATATTTCTTTTAATTATACCATTTTTAATTTTTCTAGTTTTATAAAACAGGTATGAAATACGCTTTTGCGGGTATTTAAATTTTAAATATCAAAACAGTATTCTCAATTAAATAATTTTGACCATGAGATAGTACAATATTTTATATAAATATTATTGAATTACAGCTCAAGAGTTAGTTAAAGACAAATGGATGAAGAAAGAATTTAAAAATGAAAAATTTATAGACATAAAGCGCATAATATTTAGGATCTTTTAGAGTAGCCAAAGATGCGTCGGCGCTTTTTCGCTGAGTTGATCAGTAAACGTGCTATCATTCCAAAAATGCGTGGAGTCGCCACGTTTTTTAGAATTCCATTCACCACGATATTATGTTCAAGAGGACCGAGGCAACCAATGGTATATCGTGAAATATGACTATTTTCTTTTTCTTTCGAATGGTGTTAAGGAACTCGATGCTTTGTTTCGTCAGACTTTTGCAATACTGTTATCAAACTCTTTAATTTTAAAGTATTAGCAGTGACATTTAAGTTATTTAATAAAGATTTAGATATTTCTACGTATATTTTTGACTTCTTTTTATATGTAGCGTCTGTTAAGCTCAGCGTCAATAAGGTGATCATATTTTTAAAAGATTCTTAATGAATTCTTTCATATTTTTAACATTAAATTAAATATCTAATAAAGTGCGTTTATTATTTAAAATTTTTTATAAAATCTTATTATTTTAGCAATAATTTTAATACTTGTTTAATTTTAAGTTATAAATAGTAAATATAAACAAAATTCTGAAGTTTAATTTTTATGCAACTCGTGTTTAAACTACTTGTTTATTCTTGAATAATGAATGTTTAAATTCATTGTTTTATATAAATAAATCATATAAAATCTCATTTAAAAGGATTTTCACATAGAAAATTTATTGCAGTAAATAAATAAGTTATGTCTGTTATAATGGATCTCAATTATTTTTGTTTATATAGAATAAAATTTAAAAAACTACGCATACGTTTTTGTTATGCGCATGTGTTATAAACTTTCATTAATTTCGTTTTATAGGACAAGGTCAATGGGGATGAATTTTCAATTGGTTCATAATCTTTTATGTAGTTTATAACTATTTAGTATAAGTTTTGTAAAATATCATTAAATATAAGCAAAAAATTTTTGTAAAAAATACTCCATGATATTATACCATAACGAGGATATTAATACATTACATTATGCAATGGAATATATAACATAATTTCTTTACATTTCACTAAATTCGAGCAAGGAAAAGTATGCAAATAAAATAATATACATTGATTGCAATAAATTTTTGTAACTTAAGACCAGTTTGTAAAAATTTCTCATTGCGAAATCTTGTCATTAAATTAATTATAGAAGAAATTAGAATCTCCATACATAAATCGGTAGAATTTTGTAGTAGAAGTTTAATGCGCGCCAGATCCGGTATAACATGTACAATCATTTATACTTCTTTTTGAACATATATTCATATTCCAATACAAGTATATGTGTAGTCCTAATTAAAAAAAAGAACGAGCGTGCGTGAAGCATTTACTCTTCGTCCGCGTCAATGAATGAAAGTGAGACGCGATGATTTATGAATAAGCCTGCTCAGGCATACGCGGCCTTGAATACATTAATGATCATGGCGTAATAAAAGAACTCACAATGAATCACTTTTCAAAACTACTACTAGTGCTAATAGTACTACGAACAGTTGTCTACGACCCTATGCGCATTTTCTATTAATGTATTCTCGTGGTCTTTTTTTTGGCAGTGGGAATTTCTCCATTATTTCAGACATTTATGAAAGATATCTGCAAGATATATCAATTTATCGAAGATTAGAGAGCGTTTTAACAGATTTGTATTTTTTATATCCTTTGTTCATATAATAGTTTGGAATTATAATGGAATATATATAATTAGTTATCTTCTTAATAATGATATTTTTATACATACAGATGTTTATTCCGAATTGTGAAATATTTGTTTTCCATAAAGTTGCGAATTCGTTAGAGAACTGTATTGGTAGTACCATATCATAATTGAATTATAAAATTGTCTCAAATTAAACTTCAATACCATTTTTCTAACTCCACTAATTGAAATATCTTGTCAATATGAAGTTTTTATTCTAAATTTTGGTTACTTTTTATATCTTAAAATTATTTTTTAATGTACATTTATATAGAATTCTTGTATTAAAGTCGAATTTCTAATTAAAAATATAATAAAAATTAATAATTATTATTCTATTAATTAATAGTATACCTCACTAATTAATATCTTAAATGTATAATTATATTTTTAATGTGAAATTTAATTATTTTAAAGATTTTGCGTAAATTAATTTTCTATTCTCTTTTATTAAATCTACAGAAGATTTATCGAACAGCATAAAAATATTTTCATATTAAAATTTTTACTATGGACTCAATTATCATAGTCACTAAAATATATATTCTTTAAAATTATTTAATGTTTACATTTTAACGAGTAAATATTTTGAAAATGATATATTTTCTATTTAGTTATATTTTCGTGAATACTCTTTTATAATTTTCTTGTGTTACGCATGAACAGTTAATATCATTCTAGTTTCTGTAAGAAACTTGTGCAATATAATCGCGTTTAAATCTGTACATCTTCAATACGGTAATTTAGAAATACCTACTTTTTTTCAAAAATATTAAACAAGGCTAAAGAAAATTAATGTTATAATTTAATGTTAATGATAAATATAATATCATGAACATAATATCGTTGAAAATTGATATGTATCATTCGTAATATATAAATAATTTATCATTAGATAATTTTACTGAAAAATTTTGTCTGTACATATTTTTAATATAAAACAAAGTACATAATTCTCAAATTTTTCAGAGAAAGATTCATTACATATAGAATGATTTTGAAACATGGTATTGTATAGAAAGCTTAAAAGATCGAAAGTAACTAAATTAATTTTTAACCTTAACCATTAACATTTTTTTAATTGCGACCTGCACTGTCGTTTCTTTTCATCTCTACAGGTAGCACTTTCAAATGTCGAATAATCTGATAGATCATGCTGTATTTTGGTATTTGACTTATATAGATATTATGATAATTATTTATATCTTGTAACCAATCGGCGTGGTTTTCAATTCACAAGAAAAAATTTGATTTCGGGCAGGTATCTCATATTAGCATTTAAATGATAGCATTCTGTGAAATGTTAAGATTTTCTGAGATCGCTAAAACAGGATTTTCTCTCCCAAATACATTTACAAAAAGAAATAAAGAGATCATAAACATCTCATTGGTCTTTCTTTAAAAGTACAACCCTTTAGGACCAGAATTGTACAAGATAAGCAAAGAAAATACTATAACTCTAATAAAAAATCATATGCTATGAAGTCTTTATAAACCATTAAAAGACTGATTACATTAGAGATGAGGTTTTTCAAAAGATTCATATTAATTTTATTAGTGACTTTCAACTTTTATTACTTTATATATATATATATATATATATATGTACATGTTTGTATGTATTATTTTAGAAGAAATAATTTATAGGAATTAAAATGTACAGTTCAAAATAAACTTTCTTTTTTTATATAACTCGATTATAAAAATCAATATAGATAATTATAGAAGAACAATATTTGATAATAAAATTATGTTAATCTTTTTGAAAAATATTTCACTGACAGCAATAAAGTTAGAACAAGTATGATATTTAATAATTATATTTCATGAATTAAAATATGAAATTAAATATTTAATACTATATTTATTTATCGATGAAAGAAATTATTTAGAATAAGAGAGTAAATTTTATTACGATCGTAAAGATAAGTTCACGAATAATATAAAAATAAATTAACGTAAACTATTCATATAGCCTTATGTAATAATTTCTATTTATACACATACACATACACACATCTTTGACAAAATATACAGTTTCTTGTATATATAAAGGAAGATATATTTTTATAGTTTAGTATCTTGAATATGTTTTATTCTAATGTATAGTATACATTTGTTTGAGTCTCCAAATCTTTCAATACATATTCGTTTGTACTTAAAAATTTTATATTAAATATATTAAGTATTTATATAAATATATACAATCATAATCTAATTATATATTACGGAGGTATGCCTTGATTTGAATTTCATAAAGATTGTTTGCATTTAGTATATATTCAGTTTGTTTAGCATGAATATTTAATAAATTTTTTTTAACAAATATTTTTATGTAATAAATTGTAACATTTAATACATAAATTGTAAGAGCTATTTTAAAAATGTTTAAAAATTGCTCTAATAAGCTAAATAATACAAAAATATTCAAATTTAAAATGTCTATAACAATATTATTGAAACATATATAAATTTGAAGCTGAAATTTCATGAAAACACTTTTTTAGATTTTAAAAGGTATTTCTGAATGTCATTGTAAAACAGCATAAAAACTTCTTCAAACCTGTATAAATATTAATTTAGATATTTAGAGTGTAATTTTGAAGGTTTTTATGAAATTTCGGTGATGTGTTTGAAACCATTTTATAATAATTTCGAAGCTTTAGAGAAGTTATTAAACAAATATTTTGTTACGAAGCTTGATATGTACGTAAATGTATGATATTTACCTTACCTAAAAGGATAGTGATATTTCATTTCCCAAATAATTGTGACATTATTATCTTGTATTTATATTAACACAGATGTGTAAGAGGTGCCGGTGTGTTGAAAGAGAATATACCTATATCGTGGTGAGAATAATATCAAAGATACACCAATAACGTATATATCTATAGTATGAATTCAAATATATAAAAAAAATTCGTAGTTCACTAAGGAAATGAAAGCGTTATCTGTTAAAGAGTATCGTAAATTTGTTAATTGATTCAGTTTCCCCTTTAAATCTTCCACCTCTCAACTATCGAAATATATATATATATATATATATACTTGTAGAAATTCATTTGCTTATTAAACTATAAGAAATATCGATTGAATTTATATTACTTTTCAGTTTTCATTTAACATAATTTATGTAAAATCCTTAAAAATCTGGATTTCTGCTTAAATTTTATGTACAAAAATGATTTCTCATTCAATAATTAAATTTAACTAAAGTATAATTGATAATAATTTTTACATAATTTTAGATTATTGTTATTATTATTTAATGATGAAAAATTTAAGATCTGTAATTTATATTTAATAAGAATTTTGAATATATACTCGAAAGTTGTTAAATAAAGATATTGAAAAATGAAGTCTAACATCTTTATCAAAAAATCTTTAAACAGAAAAAGTCTTCAATAATGGAAAAATACAGATTAATATTTGCAGTTAGTTCTTTTGCTTTTGTAATTATTTAAAAATAGGTTCAAATGAGAGACTAACTGCAAGTAATTTTACTTTTCTTATAAATTGATGTTAAAATGATATTCGTAAAAATATGCAATTAGAAAGACACAACTGGAAATTATGTAGATCTATAAAATATATAATATAAAATTAATATCTTTTTACTTAGTTGCTTATTTTAGATAATTCTTAAAATTATTTTAAGATACTATATAATAATGAAAAGAAAACTAAAAAATCTCTAGTTGATGCCAATAATATTTTGAAAATTGAAAAATGTTCAGAATGAGCCAATTAAATAATCTTTTAATTTCAGCACTCAGTTTTGAATAGTGTTTGAATAAGTGAAGGGTACTCACTGATATTCTTTTTATGTGCATAACCTATCGATAAACGTAATTATGATATTTAATAGTTTGTTTTTAAAGTAATTCGAGGTAATATTAACACCCAGGTAACTCTAAAGTATTGATATCTCAGATATTACTGTTGCGCGGCAAAAAAATGAAATGATAATGGATCGTGCATCAAAGAAAAGACAAATTAGACAACTGATAACGAGACACTATGTACTCCTAAGAATTACTCCCAAGGATTGTGTGCGATCAACAATTGACTGACATGGAAAAAAGGGTTACTTTGTTTTCAAGGCATTCCAAGAGTTTTATTTATCAAGAAAGTATGCCAGTATATAGAAAGAAAGTATATCCATATTGTTCTATAATCCAATTTAATTCTGTTTTTTGTATCACTTTTTATCTATTTTCTCTTTAATTTTCAAACGATTTATTTTGGTATGTGCTTTATAATATTATAATATTATATTCTTTCTTAATTTCGTCTCTATAAGGATTCAGTATACTAGGACTGTATTAAATAATTAAATAAAACAATATTGATTAAAAAAGTAATAAGCAAACAAATAAATAATAAAGAAATAAATAATAAAGAAATAAGTAATATATATATGTGTGTGTGTATGTATGTATGTATGTATGCATGAATGTATGTGTGTGTATATTTAAGTATGTATGTATTTATGTACGTATTTATGTATGTATGTATGCATGCATGTATGTGTGTGTGTATATTTAAGTATGTATGTATTTATGTACGTATGTATGTATGTATGTATGCATGCATGTATGTGTGTGTGTATATTTAAGTATGTATGTATTTATGTACGTATGTATGTATGTATGCATGCATGTATGTGTGTGTGTATATTTAAGTATGTATGTATTTATGTACGTATTTATGTATGTATGTATGCACGTATATGAAATTAAAATGCCTGTATCCATAAATATTTTGAAGTGAATAAAATTTATGAATATACTTTCGAATAGAATTTTCGAAATTAATTGAAATGAAAATAAATTTTTATTTTAATAATGGACTAGTTTTTGAGAGTAAAGAAGAGAATTGTCTAACTTCACACTTTATGAAAAATAACTTTCTTTATTTATTAGTGCAGTAATAATGGTGTTATTAAGTTAATAATAAGAGTGAAATTTTCTTCGAGAACTGATAGAAAGTAGACCGAAAAGGATATTTTAAGTAGGTTAAATTAAACTTCAATTACAATAACTATGCTTTCTTTCTCGTATGGGAGGATTAAACGAAGAATCACATGAAAACTGTAAGAAACTTTCTTGTGTTAAAAATTAATAGTATACAGTTATTTATGTTACATAAGGCTATTTTTAATGCTGACTGAAATAGTATTCTCATAATATTTTAATATTTCAATTACCTATATTTACTATGCTAATAATACTCTGATTCTGTTATGTACGATTAGCTTTGAAATAATCTTTCTACATTCTTTTTGATTACACAATTTAAATATTAAAGCTTCTAATGAAACTAAATTTTAGCTATAACCTTTTAACTTTTACTATCTTTATCTTTTCTTTATATACAGTTTTAATAATTTTGATTTAATAATTTTTACGTATTTTAAAAATTTTTCTATTATACAAACATAAAATTTGAATGCCTAACCGAAATTGAATTTAAAATCAACATTATTTTAATATTTATCGAAAATTATTAAATCAATACTTATTATACAAATTTATCTTGTATTATTCTGAACTATTATTAAACAAAGATACAATAAAATTCCACTTGTTAAAAATTCGATAAAGAACCGTACTTTGATTAAAAAAATTAATATTCTATAATTAAGACTTTATAAAGAAAATATAAATAATTAATAATTTAGAAATGTTATAAAAATATTTTTAAATAACTTCTATAATCTTATAGTTACCAAAGCTTTATAATGCAAAATTGCCAATGTGGTTAATTCAAAGACTTTATATTTGAAATAAACCATTGGATTATATTTTTCAAAACTCAACAATCTTCATAGTTTTATGGAAAAATGAATATATTTTGAAAATTACGTCATGTAAAATTTTACTTCTTGTACAAAAACCTATACTATAACAAACAATACTTACAATGCGAATTATTTTTAAATAAGATTGATATTCAATATTGTATTCATCATTTCATTAATTATTATATAATTAAATAAGTCAAATTGCATAATATAATCTAATAATATAAAATAATTCTAATTTCGTTATAAGAAATAAATTAAACAATTTGTTATGCATTAGATAATTATATTATGCCTACATAGCCTATAAAGTATTATTTACATAGTATTTAATTTATTTACTTAAGATTTATTCAAAAGTTCTTACTATCTTATTGTAAACAAATTGTCAAAAATATAAATGGTCTAGTTTTTGAGTATAATTATTCAATTATTATGTGTTTTCTTTTCATCGTTTCTTAAATTCTTTTTAAGTTCTTCGTATTACATGCAAGCTTTCACTTTACATTCACCTTCTCTGTTCATCTTAATAGCTTCTGTAGGGGCATTCTTTCTTTACTCTGAGGTATATACTTTAACTTGCTTTCTTATTCTTCGAGGTTGATTTGCAAGACTGGAGAATTTACGTCTAGCCTTGGCTTACTCATTCGTCGACCTTACTTTTTGCTCCCCACAAATCTCTCTCTTTCTCTCTCTGACTCACCCTCTCACTCTTTTTATTTTATTTTTCACCTTTTGCCTCTGTTTTTTTCTTTCTCCTTTTTGCAACTCAGAATCTCTCAGGTCGACGAACCAACTAACGTTGTATAGTGACAAAATACTTTGAAAAAACATACATCGTCTTCGACGGAATTTCTAGATTTTTAATTTTTGGTTGCAATCTTACTTCACTACTCACGTTAAAAAAAACGTGCGAAAATTATGCCAAACATTGTAATATGTCTTTTATAATATACATATTCCAATAGTATTTACAAACTTATCTGCAGGATTACTTTAATTACTTTCATGCCATAAGATTATTGTATCCCATATTAACTTATAAGATATTTAAAGTTTTATTAAACCCCTAAAACCATACGTGACTTTTTAATGTTTTAATTAAAAGAAAACCTTCAACTTAAAGTATATTTAAAAGGAAATTTAATATTGATGTAAAGTAAATATTAATCCTTTTGGTGTATGCATTCTCAATTAAGGTATATAATTTCTGTAATATCTGATAATACTGATAATCAGAATTACAGAAATAGAGAGCTCATTTCAGGGACCTTTTATTTTACATAAACTGAGAATTCAATTTAAATTTGAAAATTTCTTATGAGACTTTTAAATACGAATACTGAGTGTAACAATTACTCATAAATTTTGAATGATATAAAAATACATAAATAAACTATTGTTATTTTTTAAATTTAAAAGAAAACTAATTATTTTTTAATTTTTCGTCTTTTTACTCAAATTATTATGAATAAATCGACTTTTTTTACTTAAATACAAAAATAAACAGTCAAGGGAAGTGTTATTTTTAATATACAAATATAAACATTAATAAAGTTTTATAGAATTCATTTAAAACAAATATTTAAAAACAACGGTGAAATTTAACGTTTACTTTATGGAAGATTTTTTTTGAATAAATTACAATTTTATAGTTTACTTGCACGTTTCGAGAACAATTTCTGAATAGTTTAATGTTTACCTGCCTTTAAAAGTAATTGAAGGTAAATTCATTGTTTGATTTAACTTGATCAATGTCTACTGGAATTCGAATATTAGTTTTCATATCTATGAAATAATTGAATGAAATATTTCAACTACACATTTGAAATTTATACAGTCAAAATTAAGTTAAATTTTTCCTTTAATCAATGAATAAAAAATCTTAAAACTTTTTAAAGTTCTTTTTTATATCATTCGTACAAAATTTATTTACTAAAATATTAAATTTCTGTGTATTTCGAAATAACAATATTTTCTATAAAGTTATACATCAAGTATCATATTAGGTATTTATTAAAATAATTTAATATATACACATTATATATGTAAAACAAAGGTTTAGAAACTACATAAATATTTTAATTATGTAAGTATTAATAGTAAAAGAAAATTCGAAACATTTGTACAATATTTAAGAAACGTTACCTTAAAAATTATATATCATTGTCAATATATATTTTTATGAAGTAAATCAATTTTAAACTTTATATAAGAGATATGATTTTCAATTAAATATGGAACTGATAAAAATTATTTAATTAGTTTGTTTGGTAATTATTATAATGTCAAATAATCTAACGAGTATCATGTACGATACATCGTATTTCATTTTTTTTCCAAAATCGTCATTGGATGCTTGATAAATGCATAACTCTCGCATATTATCTACGTAGAATACATATTTATTTTCTGTTTAATTTTGAACTAGTAGATTTTTCGGAAAAGTATTTAAGATGAATAATTTAAAAACTAAGCTGCCACATATTTTTTCTATTCAAGGGCATCAGCGTTTAGCATGCATTCACTCAGCTCATCAAAATCAGAGTTCTCTTAACTTTCCTTGGCGCTATTGACCTTTACTAGTAGGATGTTTTTCAAAACATTTTCCAGTAAGTATTTATTTTGAACCAAAATAAAGAATGGAATTCCAAGCTGTTATTTTTCAAATGTTTCAATTTTGCGTTCGAAATAATCAAGAAATGCTAATTAAAAATTCAAGTAATTATAATAAAACTATATATGATTTAAAAATATGATTTTAAGTTAATTTCATTCAATGGTAACTTTTATTTAATTATTGAAAAGAAATTTCTAATGCAAATAATTAAATGAAATTACAAAACATTTACCTTTTTTCACTAAGTTATCGGATTTATGTTGCTGATATATTTTTATGGTGAATGTTGTAAAGATTTTCTCTAAATTTTATTGATGATATCTTACTTGATACAGTTCAACTAATACAGTTTATTTATGATTATATATAAATTATTATTAAGCTGGTACCATCGCTGAAAAACTTGGAAAGAACATGGTTCTTGGAAGCGACCTGAAGCCAGGAAACATTCTACTTTTATACCTGCGCGTTTTTTTAGACGGTGTTACACGATAAAAGGGTGCGCATATTTGATTTGTTCAATAACTGTGATGGGGAAAAATACGACTTACATGATACTTTCCCAATATATGAACATTCTCGGAAAATGCATAATTTTTTCAGAATTCATTCACAACTTAAGGCGACTGTTTTGATTGGCATTGACTGGAGCTTAGTAAAATTGAATTTTGTCGGATCTTCGAAGAAGAAGAGGGTTTAACAATAAGGGAGAGAAAAAAGTATACGTTTCTTCAATCTAACGGAAAAAGTAAAAATAAAATAAAATGGATATATTATTTAAAATTATATACTGAATATTTATATACAGAAATACAAAAATAATATTTATATACTGTCTATCTTTAAATTAAATTTCGGAATTCTTTCATTTAAATTTAGCCTAATAATGTTAATTTTATGTTTTAGTAATATTACAGATAATATTATCATGTTATCTATAATGTTTTGATCAGTAAAGGCAGTTCCTATAGCAAAATTATTTTCTTTACTTATTTTAGAATTTAAAGTTACTGTTAAACATATTTAGCTGTACAAAAATGTATTTTATCAACATCTATCATATATTTTACTTGGATAAGTTAAGAGAATTGAATAAATTTACGAACAACATGTGTATTAATATTTTAACAGTAAATATTATTTTAATGTAATTAATTGCAAATTCAAAAACAGTTAATTTTCTATGGGATAGTAGAAGGATTATCGTTAGGTAATTTTCACATTTTTTTATTATCGTCAAATTATTTTTTTTTAATGAAGCAGCCATTTTTGTTCGATGTTATCAGAGGTATTATATTTATGGACTTTACCTCAGTTTATTACGCAAAAATATGTGCATTTGAATTATTCATTGTTGAATCGTAATTCTATGATTATAATTATAGTATTATTATATTATATAATATTTATAATTTATGATTATGATTATATTATTATTATAATCATAATTATAATCATAAGTTTCGTCAAATAAATAAAGAATAAATAAAAGAGTTTGAATAAGATATAAACATTTTTTTTAGCTGATTTGAAGCATTTTCTTTTAAATCACGAATATAATTTTTAATGTAGTATTCAATAAATATTTTCATAGTCAAGAATTTTTTTCAATTTCTTTGATAAATACTTATAATATAAAAGAATTATTATAATACCTTGTACTTGTATTGTCTCATATCTCATTGATCGATCATTTTTATTACGTATCATTTACAAGACATTTAATATTATACTATTAATACTAATTTAATATTAATGTCACGTATTTGGTTCTGTACATTAAAGAGATTAAAGTCGGAATTCAGAAAATATAGCGGTCAAATTAAAAATAGTGTTCCGGTGTACGATTTTTTTATGGAACTTCATTTTTACAGTAGATTCTAGCACCTGCATGCCTGCAAATTGCTCCAAGATACTTTTGCTTTCTACCACTTAATAAAAAGAAGTTCCACGTATAATCGGTTTAACCTGAGTTTGTATTTGCATCTCTTTGCAGTATCCTTTACCTATTTAGCACTTGCACATGTGTAGCTAGTACGATTAAAATGCAAAAGTGGCATAGGAAAACCGAAGTGCGTGCGACTTTCATATATTGAAGGGTTTTTGTATAACGTGCTTGGCTCTATTTTATTTTTTCTTTCTTTCAAAAAAGAAAAGATGCGCACAAGTAAATTTCATTCATTGTATGATCTGACTAGGGGCGTTTCTGTCAAGATAGAGCCGAAAGATCGCACCACATTTTACTATCAAGACTCAGGTAGAAGGAATTCGAAGCCCTGATTCACGTAGGATTGTAAAAGGAAGATGAGCGCATTATACATATACGAATAGTGGATCTCTTTACTGCTCTAGAGTTGAACAACTTTGTGTATTAAATCGGTGAAATTTAATATGTCTTCTTGGATTCTTTTATTAATGAACAATTTATTACAAAATAAAAAACCTTAATTATTGCAATTAAACTAAAGTACTATTTAATATCATAGATATTCATTTACTTTTCAATTAAAATTTTTTTATAAAAATTGCTTTATTATGTATTCATAAAAATTCCAATATATCCATTTTTTAATTAATTTTAATTATAAACTCTTTGAAAATTACGTAAAAATATATATTTAATGCTTTAATTTATTTCTTTATTTGTAAATAATCTCGTTACAACACATATTATAGGAGTAATTATAAATTATATTATACAAATGCAGATTAATGTTTTATATGTAGATTTTTATATATAATCGGTATTTCAGTGCAAACAAAATGTCCTTGGAATAAAAACACTATTTATTGAAAATTTGACATTCTTAAAATGAAGATAAACTTCAGTTGTATAATAAATGAATACGCTGTAATATTTACTTTTTGCTTTAATTTTCATTTGTTATTATATCAATATTTTTGGAAACGTAAATATTGCACTTCAATATTTTATCCAGTTGTTATATTTGATTTATGATATAACATGATGATATTAACAATTCAATTTTTAGAATTCGTACTTAAAATGATATAAAAAATACCACGAAATTATTTAGTAAAATAGACTTAAATGTTATAAAACGAAAACTTTTATTTGGTTAGGGTGCTTTTTATCACATTAACGAGTGTCTTTAAGAACTATTGCAAATATTTTATGTATAAAAATATAATTTTGGTGAGGCTTCAAGAATTTAAAATGATTAAATTATTCATTTGATATAAAATGGCGACAAACTTAACATATATTCAAATGGATGTATGCGTGCTTATGCTGGCGGATGCACGTATATTGGAAGTTATAGTAATATTTTGTAAAAAAAATAGAAGACTATTGAAAGATCATGGTAATAAATATTAGTGTAAATGAATTATACAGTTCTCACTTATATACTTTTAATGTTAACTATATTACAACTAAACTGTGCAGATGTATTGACTATATTCTTATTCAAAAGAACTTCCACTTTATAGATATAGATGCTTATAATTCTAATTATTTTTTATATTATATGTCATAAATAATTCTTATTTATCATTTAATTACTTCCTTAAAAGTATAGAATTGATTTCATTTTTTAAAACTATTCAAAGCGTATTATACCTAATAATATCTTACAAGGTAATTTTTATAATTGTAAATAATTTTAGTCTAAAATTGTTAATGATTTTTTAAAATAAATTTAATTATTGTGAGTAAATATTAAATATCTCTTTCTTATTTTCGGGATTATAATATCCTATAACTACAATGGCATCAATTTATTCAACATTAGAAAATTGATTATATTTTAAAAATTTATCTTGCAGTTCTATTAATAAACTTTATTGGTTTTAAATATAACTAGATATTTCAAATGAGATGTAAGACTAGTAATTTATGTATCTATTACTGTCAGAATTTAAATCTAAGGAATAATATCTCCTTGAATTTCTAACTTTGTAAGTGGGTCGTTTTTAAGTATTTTCTATTTAAAATAGAAATTAGGTCAGTATACGATAAATCCTATCTGTTTAAATTTTATGAAAATTATGCGAATTTCTTATTGCATATTTTAATTATTACTTTAATAACTAAAATATATTTTTTACTTTTATTTTATATTTAATTTTATAACTCTTTTTACATAAAATAGTTAATTATCCATAATATAACATTTGCTAATGAATATTATTTCACTTCGTTAGTAGCACTGTTAAATTATAAATATATTTTATAAAAAATAGAATAACGGAATCAAAAGTAATTGTTTCTTAATAATTTGCACTAAAGAGTATGTAATATTGATTTGCCTAATGATAAATAAATCTTTTAGTTTTGTCTACGTAAGAATCGTAAAGTTTAATTGTATATATTGAATATGCAGAGAAATTTTTAGTTTTTCATTTAGTAGACATTGAAAACTGTATTTTCCAAGTAAGTAAAATAATTATTGGTTAGAAATTATATCACTTACATAACTTCAGATCATGAGTGTACGTGAATTAGATAAATGAATGTTTATTTCTGCGTGTCCTTAGTTCTTACAATAATACTTACCATAATTGCTGTAATTAAAATACTAAAAGATCATCTCGAAGAACCATTGCTACAAAAAGTAGTGTCTCATTTTGTCCAAAGGAATGATGCGTTCACCGTGAACAAGAATTTCGCAATTTTATGAATTTGATGAAACAAGCTTACAGATAACTTCGCGCAGACAAAGCTGATTGCTGCGAAAGCAGCAACGCGCAGCGTTATATCTGCAAGATCGACGACAGAATATGCCATGCATGCACGCGCGGATGCGTACGTTGGAGGATGCTATAGATACGTTTGAGGATGGGAAACTGACCGAAAGGAAAGGACGTTTCGCGTTTCTAAGAAAACCGATCTTGAGATCGTTTTCAAGATAGTGAACTGCAAGTGACCGCGTTCTTATCACGCGGTGTTTCCGCTTCCGCTCAACCAAGAGCTTATGCCCACGCAATGAGTTTCTTCTTTTCGGTATTTTTTGACATTTCTTTTGTCAATTGAAACCTAAACATCTCTTAATCATGTCTTACGTCATCTTTATTCCTTTAGGTATGCCCGAAAAATGTTATGACTGAGTAGTTATAACGCTTTCAATTAACTACAATAATAAATTCACTGTTGGTATTAATTATGAATAATTTCTGTTCTATTATAGATACAAGACTTAGTGTGAAAGAAAATATAATTTTTTATTAAATCACGAACATTGATTTTCAATTAATTATATGTATGTGTATATATTATAATATTTTATATAAATCTATGAAATAAAACATACAATTATGAATATTTATTGTATCTTTTATTTGTTGCATGATCATACACTTTTTCTTCATGTGGGTATGGCGTAAGGTTTAACCTATTTATTACGTTTATTTTGGTATATATTAATTTAAAAAATTGACATTTTTTTTATAGCTCGAAAGAACAAAAATATCATTGTTTCATTTTATGTTCTAATCTATCATACGTTTAATTTATGTATAAAGCTACGCCAAAATTTTATTCCATACATAATTTACGGTTGATCAAAGAATAAGATTATATTACGTTTCCATACAACAGTAAATAATTTCAATAAATCCAACCCTTTCAATATTGATTACAATGTTATATTCGTAGAAAAATACGTAGAAAAATAATTTATATATATTTATTAAGTTTGAAATTATTCAGTATTTTATTTGATTGTTTTGCTAGATATTTGGTATGATTAATTTTTATAACTGATCATTTTTTCTCATGATTAGTGCAAGGATAATTGTATTTCTTGATACAGCAAGGCACAAAGTCTGGTCCATACTTCACGTTTTGATAGATGAGTAACTCACGCGGTGATAGTAGAGGGCATTTATGTTTTGATGGGCATGATTTTTCTTGTGTACAACAATTAACAGATGGATAATTATGACAAATGTGGTAGACCGGCTGATTCTAATGTAAACAAAAAATTGTATTATAGGTTAGTATTTTATGTTTAAGTTAAGATAATTGGAAATATAACATCGTTATTGCTATTTGAATAATTTCGTTCATTCAAATCTCTTATAATATAGTATAATTAGAGTAATATAGAATTATAGGGATAAGATTTTTATTAATATTTAATTATATTGAAAATTAAATGATACAATATAAACTGACGTATATTATAAATGTATTACTTACCATTATTGTAATATTCAAGTTGTTATATCAAAGTAAGTTTAACTATTTAAGTAATTATTTAAGTAATTTAAACCGACAGTTAATTTTGCGATCAGATGTGAAAATGGTACATTAAGCATTTTACATATTTATCAGTCATTTTTTTTGGTAGTAATTTATATTTATTTTATTACTTCTTCATATAAAAACATGAGTATTAATTTAAATATAAAATTAAAAATTGATTTTAGTACTAACTTTTAAATTGTTGAAATAAAAAGTAAAATATTTCCTTTTACAGTTTCTTATTTTATTTAAAATTAAAATTAAAAATAATTAATCTCTTCTAACTTGTATAATATTCTAATATCTTATTTGATCATAATTACTCATTTTATAAATATTCTACTATAATTATTGTTCAATCATTTATTATAATATAATCATTAATTATAATTAATATAATAATATATATAAAATAACATTCGTTTTTTTATAAAAAATTTGTTGATAATTTTATTCTATCAAAAAACTATAAAGTACACTGGACGTAATACTTTTTTGTAAATTTTATTTGACTCCGGTTCCATAGCATTATTTCTTAATATTTTATTAGAATAAGAAATGCTATTAAATGCAATTTTAGTAGATTTAATATTTTGTAATATTGCCAGAAATTAAGGTAAAAGTTAAGACTTAATTTTTGCTCTTGCAGCAATTTATATATAAAAAATAAACGATTGCCTGTTAAAATATTCTTGACAATGGTTCATTAAGATTTTCTTTTATAATTTTTGTAGTGATATAAGTATAATGAACAAATTCAGATAGAGGAAAAGTTACAATGTTTGATTGCTTTCTCGTAATTATAGCACAATGTATTATATTTTATGCATTCTATAAAAAAATGAGGACAAATACTTAGAATAAATAAGTTTTTAGAGAAGTATTGAAATGGATTTAATTAATTAGTTAAGATTTAATTAATTAGATAAGAAACAAATGTTAATCTGTCTGGACTTCCGATAATAGGAATTGCATTTGATCCTATATATAATCAGGTAGTTATCTAAAATTGATAATTTGAAAGTCAGTTTTATTTTTGTTCTAATATTTTTCAAATTGATTTTTTAAAATTATGCGTATTAAGACAATGTACTTTGACTGAATAAAAATTAATACTTCATGTGTCTATTATTAGTATCTATCTAATAAAATATTTAAAACTAAAAGAGGATCCTAAACAAATATTTTTTTATTTTTAACATAATCTTTGTTGAAACTTAGATATTTAAAGATTTGAATTAACTTTAAATAGATAATATGACGTACCATCTCTTTAATGTATTTATTTATATTAATAAATTTATAATAGCTAAAAAATATCAATAAATATGCTAAAAGTAATTGGTGGAATATATTATTTTAGGTGAATGTGCTTTTTTACTTTCTCATTTAAATGTTCAGGTATAGTTATGTAATATTGCTTGGTTATAGGTTATAACATTTCTATACTTAAAAATGTCAAAAAAGATTTTTGTGCTACCAGCTTTATAAATGTCGTTTTATTAACTGTTTTTTGGTAAAACTGTTTTTTTCGTCAATTTTTCTGTTCAATAAGCCGTGTATCAAAGTTTGAAAAGTTATAAAATATATCTGAATTATGTCCAAAGTTTACTTGAGAGTTCATTTACTTATTCTCTGCAATTAAATAATTTTTAATCTAAATTCCATCACCACGTTATATATGTTAAAATAGTTGTTGGAGCTGTGATTTAAATAAGGAATCGGGAGAGTTCATTCTTTGTACTAATATGGACAAGTTGAAAATAAACAGTGCACTTTAAAATTCTCTAATTAATGAAGTAGACATTTTATTATTATTGTATAATTAGTTTCTAATTTATGTATCATTTTTTCATGTAAAAGAAAATATTTATTATTATATACTATTTTTAGTTATTCATTTTTTGCAAAAATTAAAATTTTGATTTATCTAAGTGACTATTAACAAAAGAATAATAAGTACATTTAATAAAAATTTGTTTTATTTTTATAAAGTTTATTAGAAACTGAAATTTATCTTGATATTATTCTACAGTAAATATCTTATAAATTTAAACAGTTTTTGTTCAACATATAGCATAGAATGAATAAGAATAAAGTAGAATTTACGATTTTATTAAGGGATTGAAAAATTGAATTAGATATAAATATATCAAAATAAATATTTGAGGATAATATTAAAATGAACCCTAGATAAATAGACCATAATAATAGTATTATGGAGAGATTTAGTAAAAGATACGAAATTTTATTAGTTTTCACTCATAAGATTTTGGCTTTTAACATCAAGTAAAGTGAAATTTAATAACTAAGTGTATATATTATTGCTTAGAAGTTCATAGTACTACTTTTACATTTACTCCAAATTACTAAATTTTTATTAAAGAATTATGTATTGAAATTATAATATGTATCTAAAATTCTGTTTTCTTATAAATATTTTCTTTGATTTGAATAAATTATTCGATTACTCTAATTTTTTGTAACAGTGTATTTATGTAAATATAATTTGATTTAACATGTGAATATGACCATTTTAATGTCTGTATGTTTTTAATGTACATATTTTTTATAATATATAAGAATATTATTAATATTAATATTGTTATAAAGTGGAGTTATTTAATTTAAAACTCATAATGAAAATGAGTAAAAGTTTATTAGAATTATCAGTCATTTTTGACTTTTATATTTTATCATTAAATATATGAAATATTTTGTTTTTATTTCTTAAAAGAATTCGCAGTTTTTGCATATATGTAGTTATAATGTAGATATATGAAACAAAAAAATTGCGTAAGGAATAATAATTAATTTCAGAAGGGTTTTATTTTTTTACATCTTATGCAGCCACAATTCCGTTTATGAATATACTTGCACGTGGGCAAGAACTCATGTGACATGCCCACGACCTATATTAATATTCCACTCACTGTAACTACGCGCTTGATGACAAATTTTGATGGTACACATCGAAGCACTCGAAAAAGGGCCTTGACTTCGAAACACACATTCTGCGTCGAAGTGCCAGCCGTTATTTTTCTTGCTTGCGCATTATACCTTTTCCTTTAACTGCATAATATTACAAAACGTGAGGTATCACAAATCATCAGTAATTTTAATATTATTATGTCGAGAATCAAAATGTATTATAATATAAGATCATGTAATCTGTTTTAACCAATTAAACTTTTAATTCTTTGATCAATAGCGTATTGAGTAAGATGTGGTTCAGTTTACTTTTCCGAAGTCTACTGTATCACAAGTTTCAATTTAAATTATCATTAAAGAATGGTAATGTTAATTTTTCTGCAAAATCAATTATTACATTTTCCTTAATTGTTAGAAATAATTTTGAAGTAGGTTGTAAATATTTATATCTTAATCAACATATTCTCAAAAATATGTGAGCTTAAAAGAATTAGTATATGACTATTTATATTTTTTAAATTTTGTGACTTATTCAGTAATTCTTAAAATATATTTTTATATACAGTTGTTTTACTTAAAATTAAAAATTCTATTTTTAACTATTACGTTCATTGGAAGATTTGTATTAATTTTGCTTTATTTTTAATTCGTAAATATTTCAATATTATAAAATGATTCTCATAAATCATTGAAAAACATTTTTATTACTTTTTATTATATTTCGATTTATCGGTTTTTGAAAATGAAACGTACTCATTCAAATGCAAATTTCGAAATGCGTTTACCAAACTAGTTTGATTAATCGGAATGACATCTTAAACACCATCATTTTCGTCTTCCTTTCTTCATTTATCGTTGATCGAATTTGTAAAAAAAACTTCCAAAACGTCCACATATTTCGTAAATCCGTTACTCAAGTGCGCTAAATTAACAGGAATATATTCAATGTGAGTAGCCAGAAAAGCAGAAGAAAAAGAGAGAGGCAAGAGAAGTAACAAATCGTTTCGCAATCAGCCGACTACTTACGACTTCAATTCGATTCCAACTATCTTGTGACACTGTCTCTTCGCTATTTTGTACATAACATTCACATTTCTAATCAAAATTTTTTTACCTCAACCATTAAGAAAAATGCCTGCGTAATTTCGCTTTCATTATGCTTGAATTTTATACATATTTCTTAATATTAGTCATGTAAATAAAAGATAATTATCAGTTTGTACAATTAATAGTAATCCTTGTAGTGTAAAACGGTTAAAAATAAATTTATTTTAAAGACATTTTATGGATTTTTTAGAAATCGTTAATAATATTTTACTAATGTCATGAATAATATTCTAAATATAAGTACAAAAAGTAGAATTTGAAAGTTTCTTTAATTATTTGTATTACTTGTTTTCTCTTTTTCCATCCTTATCAGAAAATTTTAACTTAATAAAAACAAATGCAATCATTTATAAAAAAATATTTATTTTATTTTTATATCATTACAAATATTTTAATACATGTGTGGATTATTTATTTACAAAACTGTTTATTCTTAATTAATAGTGTTTCTTAACTAAACTTTAATACTAGCTAGTGATTAAGACTGACATATAAAAACCATACCGATTTTAAATAGTAATACCAAATACTTAGTAGTGAAAATACTAATATTAGTAAAAAAAGTTATATTCTTAGATATTCATTAATTATTGTGATATCTTTATTTTTAAAGCTTTAGTAGATTGATATATTTTAAAAGAATTAAAATGCAATTATATCATTTTCATGAAATATATGTATATATTTTTGTTTCACTTTCAGCATCTTTTAAGTTAAAATTTTAGTTCATTAACATTTAAATTATAATATATAACGAATATTATGAATTTGATTTTTTTCTTTTATTAGTATTTGAAGTGTTGTACCTAATCTTTATATTTGTAATTTTATAATTGTAATTTCTAATTTTCTAAAATATCATTTATATTTTGTATATAGTTCAAAAATATTTGAAAAAAATTTAAAGAAAATTCGATTATGATAAGAAATAGTTCAGTTTCTTATTTAGTAACATGTACTAATAGATTTAATAATACATTACTTATACAGTTAGGGAATATCTTTAAATAGATTTATAATTAAAGAAGATACAATATTTTAAAGTTTTAGCGATATTTTTTTATTTTTTACGGTTTAATTCTAACTGCTTTAAAGTTTTAGAAAATTTCTATTTCTGTTATATTTTTTTAAGCAGTTGAACATTAGAATATAAATCCACTCTTTCACTTTTATGTACTAGTTAATACGTAAACAAATTATTTTATACGGTATTATGTCTTTTTATAATTATATAGATTGTAGAATATAAATGATTCATTAATATTATTTAGTACTATAATTTTATAAAATATTAGTGTTGCAAAAATATATAGATTTTTTTATAAATTTATAATTTCTTTAGCTTCTATTTGAATATTCATTCTTTTACTGATTTTTCTAAATTTTGAAATTATATATCACGTTATATGATTATTGAAAAAGTATTATATAATTATTTGCAAATAGTTTAAATGAAACTTAACGTAATGCAGTATCTAACGTAATATTATAATACAATTTAAAGCAATAGAACATAATCTTATTTGATATATTTATATTTGTAGGTTTCTAATAAATTTTTAATGCAAAGTTAATTATTATTATGTAAACGTAAAAATATAAAATAGTTAAAATTAAATAAAAAGGTAACGTAACATTTGAACTAACAGTACGATATATCTAGAAATATTCTTCATATTATTCGTCGATATATGTTATTGATTATGTCTATAATATATTAAAATGCAATTATTGTATATTAGCTAGTTAAAACAAAATGCTGGTGCTTATTAAAATATAAAATTTATTTAATAAATTTAAATCAACGGTGACTAATGGTGATCTATTCAATAAATTTAGTAAATAAAAAAGTTTAAATTTATTGTTTAATTCGCGTATTTGATAATTTATTATAATTCAAAGACAGAACAATAAATAATGTCCTAAGAAAAATTAATAATAAATATTATTTCTTTTATGTAATATAAAATTAAAAATACTCCAACTTAAATTTATTAATATACATAAAACTTTGAATGAAATATAGTTTGATAAAAATATATTCATTAAAATCTAAATATTAAATATCCAAAAATATGAAATTCCGTACATTTTAAATTTCAATACAAAATGAATTACTCGTTTAAGTGAGATACGTACAGTTTTGAAATCAATTCTAAATTTTACTTATAAGAAGAAATGTTAATTTTTTAAAGAATATTTTTTGAAATGTAAAATATTAGCTAGAAAATATACTATTTTAAATTTTAAATTTTAATGTAATAGAGTGTAGTTTATTTTTATATTTTACACGAACATTACGCGAGAAAATATAAAAAATATAAAATTTTTTCTATATTATATAAACGTAAATTTTAATTGAATAATTTAACTTTTTCATTAAAACATAATACTCATTAATTAACGTTTTGCATTAGAAAGTTATCAAGAAATCTAAAACTACTTTTATATAAACTCTATATAGGAGAAGCACTGATATAAAAAGTCATTATTTAACTTCCGTCACTTTTTATAATATTACGTTAGTTATTTTAGTTATATTAGAATTTTATTTAAATCTTAAAATGTAGTAATTTTTTGTAATCTTCTGAATTTTTAATTTTTACAAAATAAATTTACATAAAATAGCTCAATTTACTTTTAGATATATTTATTAATAATGATTGGTATGAAAAAACTCATGGTAATTATCAATGGCCTTTAGTTCAGATGAAATCATAATAAAGTTAATATTTAAAATATTCTATTATATTTTTGAAAAATAATTGAATTTCTACATAATAAAAAGTAAAAGTACTTTTGTAAATGCTATGTCCTGTATGAAAATTTACGTTACTGTTGCTTGCATAAATTGATTTTAAATAAAAATTTTAAAAAGATGTCGTCGATCTTAATAGTCGAAGTTTTGAAAATATATTTCGTAGATTTGAAGAAAATTCAGGAAAATATCAAGATGTGAAATTTAGTTAGTGGCGCGGGTGGCTGCTTATATCACTATATGTGTGTTTGCATGTGTGTTTGTATGTATGTTTGTATGTGTGTTTGTGTTCGTGTTGCGTTTTCATACAAGTAAATGAAAATGAGCCCAAGGTTACCGAGTGTCGGGCTGCCCAAATACCCACTTACATATGATTAAAACATGTGCTCTTTTTCATTTTTTCTTTATTATATATTATGATCATGGAATAGAGTATGATATATGGCACTAAAGAAATACATTACTATGTATAAGTTAGTATTAATAGGAGAATTAAGAAACGATTGGTCACGTCAAATAGTATATTTTGCAAGATTTCAATGATACTACGCAAATTTTCGGCTGATTATTAGATAGCAGTTATTCTATAAGGAATATTTTATGTTAATTTAAGTAAGCTTACTTTCTTTTTTCAGAAATATATGAATTTAGTTTTAAACAAATGATAGAATGTGATGATAAGCTTTTTTATTAATTTTTCTTATTAATTATTTGCATTTAGAGAGTTTTGATATATTGTTTTTAAACATATTGCTAGTTTACTCTGTTCATTACTTCTGCTCGTTAGATCACCAAATTTTAATTACAATTTGGTAGATTATTAGTATTACTTATAAGTGAAAGTCGTCACTCATAGTCTTATCAAGTAGATTTTGATTTTTTGAATTTCTATAAATAAATAAAACTAAATTTTAAATTAATAATAATTAGTGTTATTCGGATACTAAATTAAATTCTTTATTTTTAAAAGCGATATATAATTATAAATATGCTACATTAATCCAAGACTTATTAAGATATAATAATAGTACAAGTACAGTATGATGAACGTATAAAAACTTTTACTTTTTAGTTAATTGTTTATTAAATCAACTAGGTTGATTATTTAATTACTTCCTATCGCCGCACTAAATAATTTATAATTTTTCAATTATTAATTATTTTCTATTAAATGTATTTAAAAAAAGACCATTTTTCTTTTACTTTTAACTTCTAAATAATATTAAATAAGTAACTATATATTATTAATAAGTTTTAAACCCATATAATTTTAGACAATCATTAGTGTTCAAAAATTTATAGATTTTTTTATAAATTTACAATTTCTTTAGCTTCTGTTTCTAACTCATTATTTTTAACTGATTTTTCTAAATCTTGAAATTTATGTTATCACATTATATGATTGAAAAACTATAATATAATTATTTACAAATAGTTTCAATAAATAAAGAATTCCAATAATTTTATTATTTAAGTTTATACAAAGATTATTATTTTTATTAGTATTTTTAAGGTTAGCTTAGAAAATATGTATAAAGTTTTTTATATTACTTTATTTAGTTTCATTAGATTCTTCTCAATACTCTGATCTACAAAAATTTAATTTTATTTCTGTTATAATTATTTTTTATTAGTAATATTTTATTAGTAATTAAAATTTATACATCGATTATGCTGTATATATTTAATTGTTATTTGTAATATTATTATTTTAATGTATTAAATATTATGAAAAAAACTTTTTCTTAATTCGAAGAAAAATTGAAGCGATATAATTGTAAATTATCTTGGCCTAAGTAAAAGAAGAAGCTCTGTTATTTTATGTTTTATGGACATAAATTTCTATACCTTATATAGAATAAAGTTCAAAGAAATAAGATGCAATTTCTTTCATTCCTTGAATTGAATTATAAATTAACAGAAAAGTTAATGTACAAAAAATTATATTCATCTCGATTAATATTATTTGAGTTCATTATTTTTTCAATGGTATGTATAAAAATTAAAAACAAAAGAATTATTGTAATATAGTAAGTTATTCCTAAAAGAAAATGATGGTGATATTCAACAGCACTCACTCAGCATTTCAAGAGTTTATTTCTCGGAAAATGTACGATACATTCTTATTCACAAATACATCATCTTAGAAATCATTGTTTTCCACTTACTTTTATAGGATCTCATGCTAAATAAACGTATAGCCAATACATGAAAGTGATTGTAATAGTTTTAATGAGGAGCATCACTTGTTATCCACTTGGTATAATTCATACTAAACAATTGTCATAACCACTAGCGTCAACTTTAAATAATGCAAGATATACATAAAATCTATCATCATTTATGAATTAATATTAATTAATATTTATGTATTAATTTCTTACGTACAATATAATCACGTTTTATTCATATTTTTAAGATTATATTAGTTATTCTTTTGTATTTCTGTTATTTCTTATGTAAGTGATCATGGTGGTGAATGCATTGATTAATGTGATTTTAATGTAATATTTCAATATTATAGTCTATAATATCACTATAATAGACTATAATATCACTTTTCCTATAATATTGGAATGTGAATTCAAAAGAAAAATAAAAGAATTAATGTTGGATGATAATCTTATTTATTTCGATAATAAGAGATCGTAAATTAATTGTTTCTAATTATTTAGTGTTTTTTCGAGAATTACAATAAAACAATATATAGTAAGTATAATTCAAATTGTTTCCGTAATAAATTCACGCCAATAGGTATTCTATTCTTTTAATTATTGTTGAATATTAAATCATTGATATTATTTACTTAATATTACTTATTTTTTATTAATTACGAGATTAATTACAAAAATGTATAACTTATAGATTTACTATAAATAATGTAATTACAATATTTACGATAATTAAATAATATACTGTGATATTCGTCTCGATTAAATTTTAAGAAAGTAATGTTTCCTTTAAGTAACAGATTTTGGTATTACTATTAAACATCTTTTCTAATGTACAAAAATAAGATATAATTCTCATAGAATAAGTAAATACGCTTTGAAGTTTAATCGTAACAATATCGAGAATTAGGAGAGAAAGTACACCTGGGTTTATTAAACTTTAAATTAAGTAAATGTTAAAATCTTCATTACTTATATAATTATATATTATTTAAAATCATCTTATAAATTAAACTAGAACAGATAGAAGTTTATTCCTTATTTTCAAGTAAATAAATTTATTAATAGTTACAAGAATAATAAAAAGCTAGTGATTCTACAATATTTTTTTAATTCAATATCATCAACCTTGTTTAAATTTAAATGTAATGAGTGACAAGTTTTAATAATTTAGCTGAATTATTATATTTTATATCATGAATTACAAATTTGAAAATTTTTTGAAATTTAAATTTATTCTTTCCTATTAATAGAACTTATTTTGTAGGTTTGAGTAAAATTTGCATAATATAACTATTTAATTTTATTTTTATTTATTATATATTATATAATTGTTCTTATAGAGTAATAGTATTATTAGGTTAGATTTGATATTAATATCAAACTTTTCGCTAATGAAGGTGATAATAATATTGATCAAAACGAGCATTTACAAATAATTTCTGTTGTCAATAAATGAAATATTTGTTAAACTATGTGATTCGAAATTTTTATTAAAAAATTATTTAAGGTAAATCATATATGATAAAATTTTTAGATAGCATAAATGTAGCTTTATTTATCACCATTTGCTCATGAAATTTGTAGGTTACAAATTAATCTCATATTCAATATTTGTTTATTAGATAATCTAAGAAATTCCTTAATAAATGGTCCAGAATTTTCATGTTCTTATTTGTTGCAAAGTTTTTTTCTCTTATAGAACGAAATTTTCCGAAATACATTTAAGAAATTCTTCTTTTTTCACTTATCAGAATGGTTATAAAATTATTAGTTATTGTAAATATTAGTTTATTTATAAATTATAAATATTAGTTAATATATTATTGGTCTGACGTAATCAACCTATTACACTTTTTTTACCCTTGTGAAAAAGTACTCTGTTTTTTGAATTTTTATTATTTTTGTCATTTATTATATACATTATTATTATTATTATATACATGTTGTACATGTGAATTAGTACATTTATTATATTTATTACGATTATATTGATTATATATATATATATATTATCATATAGAATGTAAAAAATAATTATCGATCTTTCAGCGTTTTGATCGCTTAAAAATGTAATGGTGATATTAAGATTAATTTGAAATATTAATATATTATACATCTTTTTTTTTATAATGATGTGTACTTTATTCTTAAATTTGAAAAAATTGATTATACACTGAGCTTTTACCATTTGCGATAATAATTGAATCCGTTGCCTAAAATTCGTACGCATCAATCATGAATGATTTCAACTTTTAACAATAGTGATAAGGTATGTAATTCATATGTTTATGGAAGTATAAATTTTAATATTGTTTATAATTGGAAAAAATTGTACAATATATATATATATACTTACTTTAAAAATGTCTACTATAATAAGGATGTCGACTCAATGGTAAAATAAATTAAGTGATCTCTATAATCTATTAATCATCGGGATGATTAAAGTACATCTGTAGAGGTTTATTGGAAAATTAAAAAATGAAAATAATTTTCTTGTGTAACCATCATATCGTTATTTAATTTTCAAAAATGAAATAGAATTATTATACGAGGCATCGCAAGGAATGAAGATAAAAGAGGCTATTTACCATTGAAGCTTTTTATTATGAGACTTTAGAGTCACTAGAGCTTCTGTCATTAAAAATTTTGAGTTGTGATATTTTGTAGATTATTTTTTCCTTACATCAAAAATAACTTTTACAGTACAAGAGAAAACAATTCTTTTATTACTCAAAGCTGAAGTATTTTCAGTATACTGGAACTTTTAATTAAGTTATATAAAATCTCATTATTAACACTCTTATATTTAGGTTTTAAGGAAACCATAATTTTTATATATATATTCTCTAATAGTGTTATTAATTACTTTTTAATTTTTTGAAGAATTAGTTTTTATAATATTATTTTAAAGAAGAGATTCTTGGGAATAGTTCTATAGTTAAATTAAATACAGGCATTTTATACAAGAAAAAAAATATTTTATTATTTTGACTTAAAAGATAAGTATTCATTGTATTTTATCTTACGTTTTTTAAACTTTTTTTGAAGAGTCAAAAGAAAACATGTATTTAACTAATAGAATAATGTTAGTTGAAGAATACCATTTACTAATTTCAGTTTAAGTTCTTTTAAGTAATACAATGCATTTATTCCGTCCTTATAATTTGGATAATTTATAGTAAAATGAAACTCTGTCATTAAAAAAAACTTATAGATTGAACTTTTGAAACTATGATTGTAGAAAAAATTCAATATTGATTATGCAATAAAATGAGTTATTAGGTTATTCAATATACACGTGCTCCTTAGATTTCTTGACATTCTACTTTAATGTAAACTAAGTGCGACGATATGAATGGAAAATTGAAATGGGCAGAAACTTAATATATACTTTTTTTTTAACTATTTAATTTATGTAATTAATGTTTCCGAATAAAAGTTTCATAATTAAATGATAAAAGTTTAATTAGGTATGAAATTATTTGCTTTTTTTATTATTATACACGATACACTAGCAAACGTGAAATTTTTTACTTTTATTATTTTTTTTATTGATAAATAATATGATTATAATATTATAATTAATTTTGATCAGTGTGAACCATAATAACATTAGTAATTATAATAATAAATATAATACACGTAGGCAAAGATGCAAGTAAAACGAGTAAGTAAGGAAAGTATGTATTGTATATGGCTAAAGAGGGGAAGAGAAGGAAACAGTGATGGGATTATTCAGTAAATGCGCGGGTGCAATGAGTGGAGATATAATTATTAAATGAGCAATGAGAAGCCGTTTTCTTAGTATATCTTAAAGAAGTATATGAGTGAGAGAGAGAGAGAGAGTGAGAGAAAGAAAAAGTAAAGGAGACAACCTCCTCCGCGGTGTCGCTGGCCGCGCTCGAGGTCTCCGCTCGGATTCCAATGCATGCGTCACACACGTGCGCGCTTCTCTTCTGCGCCACCATCCGAGTAATCAACGTCGCACGTACACCCGCGAGTTTCTTATACATAATAATAAGTGTACATGCGCCTACACAAATTTTCATGATAAGGTAAGAGTATTGATTATTTTTATTTACCGTTTACTTAATTCTTTGCTTTTTTCTGGCAATTTAAAATGGTTGCTTATCTTTGTTTATCCTCTCTGAACTGTTAATTTTGTAACTTCTATCTTCCAGTATACTAAAAGATAATCAAATCATATAGAAGTTAGACAAAAAGATGAAATGAAAAATTTTATAATGTAAGAAAATTTAAGAATTTAAAAACTGAAGTTAAAATAGCTTCAAAAGTCTCCAAAGAATATAAATTTAATTGAATGTACCAAACATACGATTATATTATACAAATTTGTTATTTTCATAGTTTGTCTATTTTATTTTGTTACAGTAGAATATTTTCAGCAGTTACGATTTTCGTTTGAGTACAGATTGGGTGAATGGTATCTAGAACTTTAGTTTTGATTAGCACAAAAAAATAGAAAATTTTAAATATAAATCTTTGAACTTTAATATAAAAAACTAATTTGATTTTACATTTATAAAAAAATAAATTATTACTTCTATTTTTAAAATATTTACTTTTCTAAATATTGCATTGGTACTCATTTATTAACAAAAATTTAATAAATATACTAATTTGCCAAATTATCTTAGTTTATTATTTTGTTATCATATGAACCGAAGTAATATCTTTACAAAAATTTAAAAAAAGATACTGGAAACCGTATAATTTTTATTAAAATAATGTATTACTATAAATAAAATAAAATATCTCGAGAAGAAATGTATATATATATTATAAGACAATAGTTTCGAAAAACAAAAAATATTGTAATTTCTTTATCAAATTTGCAAAATTGAATAAATTAAAAAATTCATATCATTCAACTTCTAATCTTGTACCGATAAAATAATACAAAATATTTGTAGTCCATAAAATTAACTTTCATAATAAATTTTAATAAAAATTAAAAATTCAAGATTAATTATTTTTTAATAAAAAAGTAAATAAACTGAATTTATTAATTTAATTCTATAAAATTTAATAATCTTCAGAATTACTAGTAAAGTTAAAACATAATCAGTGCAATTATAATATAATTATTTATATACGTATAAATATTTTAATATGCAATATATTTGAGTATGTATTTAAATAAGAAAAATTGATAGAATAATATGAATAATTCGAAACGAAATAGAGTATAAAAACAGAAGCCTATATTTAAAGGTAAAAAATTTATTTTAATTTTTACGTAACTAATACTATAATTCATTATAAAAAATCACGGCCAAATCAAAATAGTATTTAGTAGTACATATTCGATACAATATTCAATACATAGATTTAAGACAATTAAAGTTTTTCTAAAGTAATAGTGAATAAATTATATATACTGGATAAAACAAAAAGAAAAATCAATTATTTAATAATCTGCATATTACAGGTCCTGTATATAATTATTTCACTTGAGTTTTGTAAAGTGATTTTATATATTAATTTTAACTTTTGTATTTTTTTATTAGTCATACATACCCATTCATTTTTATTACAAAATTTCTAAGGCAACGATTGTTCTTATGAATTTCTTAAGAAAAATTTTAAAAATAAAACTCATTAAAGCAATTGCATGTGTTACAATTGCAAGATGAGCAGAAAAACCAATCCATTTAAACACAATGTTCAAAATATTATTTCTAAAAATTTATCGATATTTGCATTTTTATTATACTATACAGCGTACATTTTTAAGATATGTGTAAAAATAATTTTCTGAAAACATAAGTTCCTAAAATTTTATGATTATACATATAAAATGATTAATTATTTATATTTAAAGTATGTAAATTTAAAACTGTTTGATAGAGAATACTTACGATAAGAAACTATTTCGTAATAAGTCAGTATAATAAAAATTATAACTGCCGTAATTTATTTTGATTTTACTTTCTAAGCATTTAATTCTTTGAATTATAATGAAATTAAATAATTTGACAGTTATTATAGTTTAAGAAATAAACAAGAATTGTTTGAATTATAGAAATAATATTTCAATCAATTATTTAGGATTGTAGTAAAACTAAATAAATAATTTGAACTATAAATAAAAATAAACGATTAAAAATGAAATTAATTAGCTTCTCAACTTATAAATACATTTATGAAAACTGAACTTTCATAACTAATTAACATTTGTTATATTCATAAAAGGATGCTTTTTAATTATAACAAATATAGAATTAAGAATTTTTAATTTTGCATCATAAGACAAAATAGAAAAAAGTCTTTTCTTATCCTATTTACGATAAAGTCAATAATAAATTAAATATTTGGATTGTTATATTTACTAACCCAAGTAAAAATTGCGTTTTTAAATAATTTTTCATTATAACTGTTCCGAGAACTACAAACAGAAAGAAATGATAGTTTTTGTTACTTCAATATAAAACTGTACATGAACACAAAATTTTATTATACTTCTAGCCCAACCATTTCTGATGAACTTTTCTAAAATAATATGCATAAAGAGGTGGTCTGATATTAAACACTGCCAAATATCTAAGGAATTTTCCATAATTATTATTATAATAAAAAGAAAGACAACTTATAACTTGTAAATAATTAAATATTCAGCATTTGGAATAGAAATATTAATAGAATAATATTTGAAATATAATGAATTTGAGTATAATATTTGAAATATAATGAATTTGAGTATAATATTTGAAATATAATGAATTTGAGTATAATATTTGAAATATAATGAATTTGAGTATAATATTTGAAATATAATGAATTTGAGTATAATATTTGAAATAATGAATTGAGTAATATTGAATATAATGAATTGAGTATATTTGAAATATAATGAATTTGAGTATAATATTTGAAATATAATGAATTTGAGTATAATATTTGAAATATAATGAATTTGAGTATAATATTTGAAATATAATGAATTTGAGTATAATATTTGAAATATAATGAATTTGAGTATAATATTTGAAATATAATGAATTTGAGTATAATATTTGAAATATAATGAATTTGAGTATAATATTTGAAATATAATGAATTTGAGTATAATATTTGAAATATAATGAATTTGAGTATAATATTTGAAATAAAGCAATTAAGAAGCTGATATTAATTAAAAACAGGAAGAAATTTACAGATGTTGAATTTAGAGTAGAACAAATGTTCGTAGAATATTCAAATAAATATCTTTAAAATAATATATAAAATAGGTTTTTGAAATGTTGTTAATATTTAGAAGGAGTGTATGTCACGTACTTTTATAAAAAAACTGCACTTATTATCGTATTTACTAATGAGCATAACAAAGTGTTCTACTTTAATTAAAATTTAATAATATACAACTCTACATATTTCGACTAAGCCCTTAGATTAGTGAATATTCTAGGCGGCATCGTGTTGTCTGTGTATTCGTAACGAACTTTTAAAAATGGTTATTGGTATTGCTTGCATTACTTTATTAAATACCACTATATTTACTCAGCTCTAATTTTTGTTTTTACGTAAATATAAATGTATAAGTATACTTCATTTCATTAATATATTTTTCGAAAAAGTCTCGTAAACTGATAAATCTTTTAGTAGTGTATTTTTTCATTTCTTCATAGACAATGAGTTTTTCAATTGATATTTACCTTACTACAAAAAATATTAACTAATAAAAAAGGCTTAGTAAACAAGAAGTTAAATAATGTACAATAATAATAAGTAGTGTTTTTAAGTACTTACAGGATAAGTATTTGTATCAAGAATTATTAGACGAAGAGTTGGTTGTAACAATCCATTTTGAATACATTAGAAAAATATATTTTGTATTGTTTATTTAAATTACTACTTAACTTTTTTTTTGAATCATGAACAGTTGTAAAAATTCGGTCTTGAAAAAAGAGAGCATAGTATAGGTCAAAAGTTGTATATATACATATATGTTCTTGTTTTATAAAATGTAGCTCAGAATTAAATAATATGTAAAGAGTATACATCGAATGCAGAATTAGTATTAAATACATTATTTGTAGATAAAGCAAGCAAGTATAGAAATTGGAGCTATTGAATCTGGAATCTGGAGCTTTGGTTTCAAAATTATAAATTTATCAATATATATATATTTTGAGGTAATATTTCTAATAGCTATACTACTCATTTGATAAGAATATACATTATAGCTCAATTCCACATGTGTATTTTAAAAATATATATTTCTTAGTATTTAATTAAATGAGTAAGATAACATAATTTCGTATGTCACTGACAAGGAAATATCCCGAGGTATACTATCTGATTTTTTCGAATTGTGATATGTTGTAGCATATCAAAAAATATTAGATGGATGTTTTTTTACGTGCTAACTCAGCGATTTAAAGGGTGAAAAGCACTCTTAAAGTTTACTATTGAAGATTTTCTATTTACACATCTCAAAAATGAATCAAAATTTTGGAATAAAACTAACGCCAATTTATTTCTTTTAGAAAAATGTTTATGTGGTAATTGCTTTTACTTCAAAGGGTTGCATCCTCTATTTTTTTTATAAATATGACTTCTTTTTTTTTCACCAAAAATTTTTAAATTAAACAAATCTTATGAAAAATCATTATTCTATGATAAACAACATTAAAATGTACAGTTGACGTGACTTGGTATTTTTGAAAACAAAATATATTCAAAGAGATAACTACCCCTAACAAGTTTCCTGATATGTACCTTAATTAAAAAATAAATAAAAAATATAAAATATATAAAAATATATAAAAAATATAAAATATATAAAAATAAAAAATATAAAAATATATAAAAAATATAAAAAATATAAAAATATATAAAAAATATAAAAAATATAAAAATATATAAAAAATATAAAAGATATAAAAAATATAAAAAATATAAAAAATATAAAAATATATAAAAAAATAAAAATATATAAAAATATATTTGCACGTAATTATACAACCATTTGAGGGATAAAAATCACGCATATAGTTCACCTCCGAAAAATCATTTTTTTAATTGCAAAGAAACAATTTTCGAGGATAAACTTTAAGGGAGCTTTTCACTTCTTAAATCGCCGACTTAACTTGTAAAAAAACAATCATCTAATATTTTTTGATATACCACAACATATCACAATATCAAGAAAATCGGTGAGGTACATCTCGGGATGTTTCCTTGTGAGTGTCAATGAGTCACTGAACTCTAATACATATTTCATTAAAGCGAAAGATTATTATGGGGAAACACACGACAAAAAGATAAAGTACTTTTATGTCATAGATAAATTATTGATTATTTAAATTAAAATAAAAGGAAAAGAAAAATAAGGCTATATTCTGTAAAGTGATACTACGATTGTATTTGAGGAAATATATTTACAAAGTTGTTAATACGAACTGATCAATATATATTTAAAGGATTAAGGAAATTTATGTTAAATATATGTAAAATTTACAGTAAATATAATTATCAATTCAAAATAAGATATAATAAAATATATGAATAGATTTGAACGACTAATGAAAATTTAAATATGATTTCCACGAAGGATCTGCTAATTTTTTATGATTATTAATTTATACACGGGCAACGTATGTAATTTTGTAATTCTATGAAAGATTTGTTCCTTCGTCTGTCGTGTTTTGTGATTATAAGCATTGTTAATGCTGAAATTATTGAAATTATTTAATTGGATGATTATTAGGGAAAATACAAGGTATAATTTTTGTAAAAACCATAAACTATGAAACTGAAAATTCTTTGAATCTAAATATATATTATTTTTTTATAAACGGTTATATGCATATTGCTTACATAAATATTATCTCTTGTACGTTGCATAGGATTTTTGAGTTTATGAACATATTTCTTTTTTATATTATTTTAAATCAAGCTAATAAGAGATATAGTTATTATTAATTGAGGACAGTAATTGATTTTAATAAAAAATTACTAATCAATACAGAAAATAAATAAAGATAAATATGTCGATCTATTTTTCAATCAAGTACATGTGATAAGTGTAGATGAGAGATACTTGGAAACTATAATTTTACATTTTTCATTAAATGTTAATGGTAATTTATGCAATGCAATTCGGGCATAGTAATTAAGTTACCAAGTTCTGTACATGTTCATTCGTGTGAAAAAATAAAAGTGGGAGACGAGTGATGATGCACATACGGAAAGTCCGAAGGTCTATGGTAGTGAAAATACAAAACGTCTGCACACATCAGTCGGTAGGCTTCAAAGAAGAAACTTCCAAAGATTAAGTTTCGTCAGGACTTAGTTCGGCATAGGGTCAAGGCTCTTTGGATGTCTGCATCGCAACGTATGCTTATACATATGTCTTTATATACAACGATTTAATATGCAACAAAGAATATCCTCCATGAATGGATTCGCTTAGGACACGTAGATGCTGACCGGTCCTTCGATATTTAGATCTTGTTCAAGAGCATAACTCCATGAAACCCTTTGGACCCTCGCTGTTCTTGGCCTCCTACTTCTGACGATGTAAACACATTGGTTCTCAGATTACGTCATTCAAGGATGAAAAAAGAGTCAATAAACATAGATTGCCTTTTTTCCTGTAAGTCTTAAAATGGAAGTAGCGAGGCAAGTGGTTTGGCGCGTGCTTATACCGGGTTATGGAGCGACAATTCTACTAGTCCTTTTAAAATCATATACTTATTGAAGGAAATAAAATTCTTTGTTTTATGCGGTTTATTATTATTTATATTCTCATTGAGATTGAAGTACATTTTTTATTATCACTTCTATAAAATGATTCTAGATGAAAATTTTCAGATTCACTACACAAATCAAGAATATTAAGTAAGTTTATGTTACAAGTTAGAGGCTGATCTGATTTCAATATAATATTATATGAAAGAAGAATACTGTAAGATAATATATCTAACTATAAGACTCGATTTTATTCGGTGACTAATGAACGTATTAGTTTCTTTGCAAATATCCGAAGGGTTATCGAAAAAGGAAATATTTCTTCCTTTGATGCCCTGAAACTTTATTTTTATTTTAAGTAGTTTTTTATAATTTGATGAAAAATATTCGTTAACTGGCATGATTAAGATAAAATTAAGGATCGATTAATCTAAAGTGAAGAACCTTTAATCTACATTCTTTAAATCATATAAAAGGTAAAAATAGTGATAAGATTTTTTTAATAAGCAAATAAATAAATAAATAAAAGGTGATATTTATTTATATCTTAACGATGTATTAAGTAATTTTGTATATAAAAATTCTAAACAAATTTCTTTTTATTTTTAACAAAATTTTTATCATTTCGTAGATACCATATTACTAATATTTATAATAATAAGAGAGAGAAAGTGCTGAATCTATGTATACTAATTTGAAATAATAAAAATAATTATCATATTTAAACATATGAAGATGCTGAAAATGTTGAATTTCGTAGTTTTTCTATATGTGATAAAAATATAATTTATAAATTTATAAGATTTTCTAAAAAATTATAGTAGTATTTCAAATTTATAAACTTTAATTTATTTATACATGCATTTAAATTATTAAGTAATACTTTGAAATTTGATACTCAAATGAAGAATTCTTTCGAGTTATTTATTTTACTGTAGTTCATCTACTTATTAATTTCAATACATATTATATTAAGTTAAATTTAAAATCTATTTGGTGAAATATAATGGTGTAAATATAAAATATATTTAAAAACATGATGAAAAAGAGAAAAATTCAGAATTACAAGAAAAACTAAGAAAGAAAAAAGTTCTATAACCTATGTTTATAGCACATCATGGCCATCAATATAACCGTGAAATGAATAAGAAACTTTGACACGAAGAACAGTTAATAAAAATGCTAAGTCATCAAATTGAGTTTTTATGACTATATTATGTTAGTTATCATCTTCTAAGAAGTATTTATATGAATATTCTTAGACGCAAATATTTATTTCATATTCTAATATTTTTATCATAACATAATTAATATTCTACGAAAATATTTTTTATTCTTTCTAAATAATTAATGTAAGAAACTGCAAGAAATATAGACTGTGTTACCTCTATGTTAGAGAGGTTTTTGGGCCGGTTTTATTATGTACTTTTTTCGAACCGAAAAGCATTGTAAACACACTTG
Organism: Wiebesia pumilae; assembly: GCA_018907045.1. NCBI lineage: Eukaryota > Metazoa > Arthropoda > Insecta > Hymenoptera > Agaonidae > Wiebesia > Wiebesia pumilae. Next base: position 11,151,226 of record JACCHZ010000116.1, read on the forward strand.
AACATAGACATACAGTATTAATATTAGAGTTTTAATTAAAAATCTTAAAATATTTTAATGTTAATAATTGGATGTCTTTTTAATATTGAAAATAGAAAAACAGAGTTTTGACCTTTTACTTTTAAGTTTTGATTACTGATGGTAATTATGTTTATAAATTACACGTATTATTAATGAAGATATGAGTTAAAATAATTTTTCAAGAAAGAAAGTGAATTTTTTCTGATTTGGAACTTTTAATTTTTTTCAACGCAATAAATTGAATAAATTTCATCAAAACTTTTATTAAATATGCTTAAAAAATTTGTTCAATTTAGTCAAAATAACTTATTGCGTTGACTTAAATAATTTCTCTATTATGCACTACTTTTTTATTCAAATTATAATAAATAATTATAAAAATTGAAAAATAAAGATATTAATAATGCTACTTCTTTATAAAAATGCGTTGATAATTATTGGTTGTGTTGCATTTTTTTCACATTGTTTGTTAGTACGCTGAGTTGCTGTATTGTGGTAATAATCATACATTTCTAAATGTTATATTTGATAGTTCGTCATTTCATTTGCCATATAACGCCTTACAACTACAAATTTGCTAATGAAAAATCTTATGATAAGTCACTGTAAATAATGTTTCAGAAACATAGTTTGTTCGTTTAGAAATAATTTCAACTTGAAAAAAATGAATTTTTTTCATTAATATAAACATACGTTATTTAAATACGTTAAGTGCTGTAGAATCAAATTAGAGACGTATATATATGTATTTTGGTTACTCTTTTAATTCTATCTCTATGTTAAAAAACTTTCACTTATTTGATTTAATGTTTTATTTTTAACCTTTTTTAGTTTAAGATTCCTAATATTTTGAATCTATTATTCTACAAGTAAAAGTTTGGATGAATAAATTATATTTTTATACAGACAATTTAACAACGTTTATACTTACAAGAGTGTTAAAAATTTTTATTTATTATTTAATATATTTTAAAATTTTTTTAATTCTATTATATATGTATTTATATAAATTAATTATTTACTTTTAATGATATGATTGTTTTAAATTAATAAATATTTTCTATTGTTATCTTAGAATTTTGAAATAACATTTGTGAATTTATTTATAAAATATTGGATTTTTATACTTTTATATTGAATAAAATTCCTATAAGAATAATTTACGAAGGTAAGTCTCGTGCATATTTACAGATGTAGTTATAAAAATAAATTATTACACCACATTGTTTTTACATAGCACGAACGTACTACTAATTATGATTATATAATATACGTATATTCTATTTAAAAACTTGTATGATTTATTATTAAACTTTTTAAGTATTAAAGTAAATTCAAAATAGTTATACTCAATTATTTATAATTAGTTTATTATTATTAATATTATTAGTATTATATATAAATTATAGTAACGTGAAAGTTCCTTACAGCAGAGAATAATTAGAATAATCATTCTTCTTTAATCATTATTCATTAATTTTTACTATACGGCTACAAGTATTCTATTATTAAATAGAATTTTTTTTGTAATTAAAAGAAAGTAGTAATTGAAAATCATATAGTTTTTTTAACAATTAAACCATACGTATTATTGAATAAATTCGTAATAATATTAATATGTAAGATTTAACTAGATTGAAAGCTCGTTAGTTAGTTTACATCTGATTACTTTATTAAACGAGGTACAACTTTTAAATCTCGAAGAAGATCTTGTATGTACGTAGAAGAATACCGAGTCTGGTTAGACAATTATTCAGTATTATTTAAAAACATAATTCTAGTTTTATTATACTTGGAATATTCATATATATTTATATATATATAAAATCTAAAAATGAGTCCGAAATTATATCATTCGTATATTATTATTTCATATATTCGTATATTATTTCATTCAATAACGTAAAAAGATGACAAAGACATGAAAACGAAAAATAAGTTATTAGTAAAATCAAAATATCATGTAGCCATCGATAATATACTTTCAATTAAGATTAAACAACTCTTCTATAAAATAATAATTTTTTGTTTATATTTTATCACGTTAAATGATTTATCTAAATAGTATGACTTTTTAAAAATATTTATATTTTAAAAATTATAATTGTAATTATTTAAAAACACGCAATGATTTGTGACAGTATATCCGCACATATGTATATCATTAATATATACGATTTATTACCAAAAAATTAAAATCTCAACTTTATTCAAAAGTAAAAATAATGCTAATCTTTTACTAGTTTAATAAAGACAATACTACATATTCAGAAAATTTTTATTTTATATCAAAAAGTCTTCAATAATATTTTGTAAAGTTCTTTGTAAACGAATTTTATTCTACTGATAATATAGTGTATATTCCTAATGTATTATGAGAAATATTAAGGAATTATAAATAATTAAATTACTTTCTTATTTAATTAAACAATGTACCAGGAATTTTGTGCTAAAATTTGAAAACAAGATATTATTACTACATATATTTTGTGATTAAAATGAAATATTAAAAATGTGAGTTTATAGTTATAATTAGTATGATGAAGAAAGATCGACATACACAAGTAATGGATTGCTAATTCTAAGACAATAGCAGATATTCAAAAATTTTCCCATAACAATTAATTATAATTATTGCACATGATATCTATAAAATTTTCAAATACTTTTTAAAATAAAAATAATTTTATGTATTTATAAGATGTATTTTTAAAAATAAACGTTATTATTAAAAAATAAAGCTTCAATTATCTCATTATACACAGTACTTCATAATTATTACGCTGCTTTGTAAAACATTTAAGAACATTTTTGCGCTTTTGTAACTGTCGTTTCATAACAAAATCAACGTTTGCAGTAAAATAAGTAAAACCCGCAGAAATATCAAATCGTTCAACAGATTGTCAGCATGTCACATAAAGAAGGTATGGCAGACATCGTTGGTGCTTCCTATTTGTCTCATGTTTCACTTAAAATAACTAATTTTGTTCTTTCGAATTGTCGTAGCAGTTATATGATCATCACGTTATGCGATGCTTATGTCTGAAAGTGAAGACGAAAGAGTCACTGCATAAACTTTTATTAGTTATGACGAAAAAATTAGTAAAGTAAAAAAGAATAATATTTAATTAAGATACTAATATAGTACAAAAATGTACTAAGTTTATTTATTGTCTACTTTTATTATAAAACATTCAATGAAATTTAAATTATAACTTCAAGGATTAGCTATTTCAACTATTATTTGTTATTTAGAGGTGCAATAAATTGACTAAAAATTTAGATAAATTATAATTATAAGAAATATAATAAAAATTCTGAAGGATATTTTTTCTAATCAACGAATATAAGGAAGATAATGGCAACAATATAAAGATATCAAATCTAACTCATTCAATACAATAAACAACTATGTTGGCTAAGAATATAGATGCCAATGAGATAAGATTAATAAAGAGATCATTACACAATTCTTAAATACTTATGTTCCTATTACGAGACTTCAATTTTAAATAATTACAATAATGCTTATACTTAGTTTCCTTACGTAAGAATTATTCTTGAAGTCTATATATTTTTTAGTTATTATAATTTTTATTATTTAAGTAATGTTTATTAAAATAATATTTTTTAAAGTTTGAATATGTTTAAAATAAAAGTTTGATTGAGGAAAATATAATTGTAATTTTGAAAGAGGCCCTTGATTTATAAATTATAAATCAGAATAAATAGAAGCCATTATTAACAATTTTAACTATTTTTTAGATGTGTAATTTTATTTATTAAGTTATTCATTTAATGTAATTATACTTTATTTAAACAAAATTTATTGATAAAATTATAAGAATGTGAAAATATAATACTGAAGCAGTTAATTTGAAAATTAATTTATTTATTAATTTAAAAAAAATTAATTTGAAAATTAGTTTTATTTGTTTATTATATTATTTTTATACTTAGTATAACTAAATACCTATAAAAATAAATATATATCTAATAAACCACTTTTCAATTTCGTTAGAAAATGACAGTTGTCAACCACTAGTAAATTAACTGAAATGCGTCGCGCCGTTTAGCACAATTACACACTAGTACTCACAGATTTCCAAACACGACACGAGGTCATGAACCTCATGTCAAATTCTACTTTCTCTTTTTTGTATTTCTTTGTCACATACTCGTATAATAAATTATTCTTGAAATAAGTGTATGTGTATCTTAAATTTCGGCGAAAAATTTCCACGAAAAGTTTATAACTAGCTGTCATTCATATGTACAAGTACGAAGAATTTTTTCGATAAATTATGAGAAAAGCATGGCTTAGTGTTAATGCCGCCACAAGCGCTATATATCGTAATCCTCTTCGTTATCGATTCTTTTATTCAAATTGATCATCAAATTCTATTAAAATTCCATTAATTTATGTACGATTAGCAGACGCTTTGTTGAAGTCGCCGACGCGTATTCTTTGATATGAACGAATTTCAATTTAAATTTCCACAAGGAAAAATCGTATAAATATATATTTTCGTATAAATAAATTTTTCTGACTGTATATACCATCAATTAAAACTATTAATCGAATACTGTTTTTCTAAAGTATCCAATGTTGAAGCCTTTTAATATTTTCAGACATATAAACATAATATTGATACAGAAATTATTCAAAAGAAAAATAAATTAATTTAGTTTAAAGCTTCTTTAATATTTAAAATAATGTACGTATATCATGCGTTTATATAATTCATTAAGGCTTTTATTCAAAATATATTTAGTAAATGTAAATGAGGTGAAAACAAAAATAATTCTATTTACTATGAAATTATATTGATTCTGTAAGTTCCTTAGTTAATACGATAAGGAAATAAAAAAAGAAAACATTCAATTCATAAAATGAAAGTTACAAGATAACTTTATATAATACATTAATGATATTTCTGTTATTGTCTAACGTAATTTGAAGTATTCTATAAATGTCAATTTTATTTGCTGAAGTAAATTTGTATCTTTCTACTGTATATGAAGTTTCATCTATAAGACTATTAGATTTTATTTGAACTCAATGGATGTACATATTACGTTATATATATTAGATGCATAGTAATTTTTGAACAAATTGTTTAAGTTCTTTAGAAATATATCTAGACTGTATCATTTGTATTATACAAGAAATAATATACCAATATTGAATTAATTATTAGAGAATATAGTTGTAATAAAGAGTCCATAGATGTGTACAAGGGAATAGTTGAAAATTTTCCGTCAGGTGGCTATACTTCTCAGCTTAATATGCACAGTCAACAGAAAGAGTGTTTGATCAGTACTTATGACAGTCCTTAATATCTTTCAAGTGCATAAAAGAGGATTACACATGATAAGTTTCATAATTTGATTCGGGATTAAAATATGAGCACTTATAACGTCATTTTGTAAAATACTCTTTCTTCTACTTAAAAAATCCTTATATTGCCTACTTTTATTTCATTTAAAATCAAGCTTAGTTTCAAAGTAATTGCTTATTTAAAATTTCACTTTCTATTTCTATCTAGATCATATTAAAAAATATTTGTGATTGCATTTTTAATGTAAATAAAGTAAATTGTTACACAAACTAAAAACATATAAATATATACATATAACAAAACTAATAACATATTCATCTAACTGTAGTTTACAAGTGAAAGAATTTTTGAATAAAGTAAAAAATATTTTTAAACTATCTAAATATAATTATTAAATTTAGTAATTCACAATTAAAACCTTGGACATAATTTAATACAATTTTAATAATTGTATACTAATAATGTAATACTATATTTGAAAAGTATAAACCAAGGTCTACTTTTTACGATTTTTATTCGAACCTTGAAAAAAATGTTATATAAAAACGTGAAAAAATTAAATAATTACTTTTATCATTTTACAATATTAACATTTATTATTATTAATATTCTGATTACTATCATGATTACTTCAAAACTTTTTGTGCTTCTAGATAAAAAAAATTATTGAATAAAATAGTTACAAATTAAAGAACATAGAAACATTTGAGTAGTAAGATTCATAAAACTACTCTAAGTATCTATTTACTAAAAAATATTGTGTATGATTGAGCTAAAAGATGTTGGAAATTCTGAAGTTAATTCAATAATTAAAATAACATAATTTTAAACTGGCAAAATAATTACTGAAATTTTTATTAGATTTTATAGATCTGAAACTATTTAAAAATTGTGTTATTGTAAAATTTTTCTAATATTGTGTTAAAATATTTACAAAGAATTTTACAAAAACTATTTGTTCTTATAAACATTTAAGCTTTTTTATTTATAAATATTATAAAGCTATTTAGTAAAGTGTAAAGGATATTGAAAATTATTAAATATAATCAAATATAGACTAATTATTTATTGCTTATTATGAATTGTTCGATTTCCAATAAAATTATTATTTCAAACTAATTTATAATATTATATTTTCTTATACTATAAAATGATATATAGATTTTAATTATTTTATATTAGGATTACTAGTTGCATCGTGGATTATATAAAAGTAGAAGTTACATACATATGTTGCAAATAATTTTAATCCTTTGAATTAAAATAAAAACAAAGAATGACTTTTAAATGTAATTGTATATCGTTAAATGTATTATTCTATACTTATTTTGGAATATGTTGTATCGATCGAATAATTTGAATAGCGATTATACAATTTTATTGTCTTAGAATTTCCACGCATATTATAAATAAGTATTAAATAGTATAGAATAATTTTCAAATAGAGACATATCTATCATTCAATTATGAACGATCAATAAATTATGAAAATAAGAATAAATTTTTCTTTATATTTCTTTCATAATTTAAATTCATTTAATTTCATTTAAATAATACAAATTCTTTTGTTTCTTAGATTCTTGATTATAAATTATTTAATATGATATTCATTTTATTTTTTTCTTATTATATATTAACATTATTTAATTATTTATAATGCTTATACCCTTAAGTATTACATGTATTTATTAATCAAATAATTATTTCATCAAATTTTTCTTCATTGAAGGAATATGTGATGTAAGAGATCATTGCATGCATTGTTTGATTCCGTACAACCAATTTTCGTTCATTTACTTTGTAGGAAATATAAAAAAACAATAGTTTAGTTATATTTGATAATAATATTGAATAATAATATTTAATATTAAGTAATAATAGTAATAAACAAAGACTTAGAGATTTTTGCAAGATATATGAAAGCGAATATGTTCTGTTTGTCATTAAGGTTCGAACAATAAGATTGGACAATTCAATTCTATTCTATTTGAAATTCGAACAATTTGGATTATTTTTATATATATATAAGTCATTTTTAAAGAATAAAACTTTCAAAATTATAAAAGAAAATTTTATGTAATATTACATATCGGATGATTAATTATAATAAAAGAAACGACATAAAATTATAAAAAATTCTTTACCAAATATGATAACAATTTTTTTTAAGTATTTCAACTTTCTAGCCTAAGATTTTTCAAGCAGAAATTAAATACAAAAAATTTAGAAAATTATTATTTTTAACATATTATTTTATATTCAATAAATTATTTTATAAAAAATTTCTGCAGTTTTGATAACTCTATTAAAAAATGTTATCATTTAAGAGTAGACGATTATATTGAAATTGTACGAGTGGCTGACGATTTTAGTCTTACGACATTTACATCAAATTTCTTTGCTAAGTAAGCAGTTTGATTATTGTCGTACTTTTGATTATTATCATATAATATTTTATGATATGAAGCCTTTTTGTTATGATTTTTTTTATTGTTATAATAATATTTACCTGTATTCTCTACTTCATTTGATCTATAAATATGTTTTGCAAATAAATAATTCATTATAAGAATTAATATATAATTTAATCATAATTTAGACAGACCTTTTATTGTTTTTTTTTATTTTAGGCAACTAATTATTGAAACACAGCACGATTGAAGAATATTGAAAGTGCATAAAAGATCTTATCTAAAAGTTATATCAGCAGAACGTTGAATAGCTAAAATTATTTTCAAAGTTATGATATGTTTGTAATTTCTGTGCATAGTATATTTCATCTTGGGCTAGCTTATTTAATTTTGGAATATTCTTACAAAGATGAATGAATTTTTTTAGAGATAATAACTGCATGACTATTCTATAAAAATATATTGCATTTTTAGTGATTTAATCTATTAGTGAATGTCAAATAATTATTTATTCGAAAATTTCGTGAGAATATTGGATTAACAAATCACAGTATAATGCATAATACTATAATTTTCGATTTGCAAGTGACGTAATTTTAATATAGTAGAAATGATTAGATATATATCTAAAGTTTTTAGGAATAAAGAATAATATTTACAAACTGGTATTGATATTTGTTACATAAATAAAGAATAAAAATGGATTATTGAAGTAAATCCTTCTTATTTAGTAAAATATGACACTATTTAATACTGAAAGTAAGTAATAAATTTTAAAAAACATTTGATAGGAATAATAATTTTAATTATTTTATTAAAAATATAAACTTCTTGCTTAAATAAATCCACCTTTTCTCATGAAGATGGCGCTGTATGTGTACCATTTGAGTTTTAACTGATACATATAAATACACATATTTATAAGATAACTTATATTAAATTATTTAAAATTTATATTAAATATTAAATATGTTAAATATATGAAATTTACATATCGAACAAAAAATTCAGATACATAAATATTTGTCCGTAATAGCTAATGTTAATTGTATTTTATATTTTTCCATCAGCTTAACTAGGATAAGGTTACTTTGTATTTTAATCCAACTCAAAAGTAAATTTAACATTTTTCCTCAATTAAATTAATAATGTTATTGTGAAATAATGAGAATTTTCGTAATTAATTAATTACAGAAGTTAATCATTTTAATTGCAACTTATAGATAAAAATAATTATAATTAGTGCTAAAAATGAAATTCATGTATAAAATATAAGGAATTAATATATTTATAGTTTAATTAAAGTAATCTATATTAATGTAATTACATATTATACATATATATTGAGAGAAATATACTTATAACTGAGTTTCATTTATTAATTATATATATCAAATAATTTTTGTTGTACTTTTAATCTGATTGGCATATATAGTACAAATATATGCATTTGAAGAATTTACTTATTTCTTATATATATTCCATCCAGATGTACATAAATACAATTTTCAGTTATGAGTTATAATTATTTAGAGCATCAGGTTAAATTACTTGATGAATGCGTGAATACGAAATATATTATTATTCCACGCTTAACCTTCCTTAATGTATAATTAATATTTGGGCAAATAAACCTAAAAATTTTAAGAGATAACACACATCACGATATCAGAGGTAGTAATTAATAATTATTAACTATAATACAAATACATTTGATATAATAGAAAACTATAAATACTTCTAAAAATTAATTTATACATATTAATTTATTTTCAATACATATTAGTTTATATTTAAACATTATAACACTTAAATAAAGTTTATTTTAAATAAGTACAATTATACTACTAAATATTGAAGCTATTTTTTAATTTTAATTTCGATACAGTATTGTAATATAATTAACTATTTATTTGTAAAAATTAAACATAATCATATAAATCTTTCCTTTGAATATATATTATTAAAAATATAATTACAATAATAGAATATTATATATGTTAAAATAACAAGATATTTTAACTAAATTAATTAATAATTACACTACAATAGATATCTTTACCTAGTTTAATTTTCAAGATGTGTATAAAATTAAATTTATTTCCGATAAAAAATTAAATCTTCATAAAGCAATACAATATTAAACTTATCTTTGATTTGTGTTAAACTAAATATTGAAGTTTAATTTTTAACTGAATAGAAATGTGGTTAGCGAAAAATTTTTTCCAAAGTTCATAGAAGCAAATATAAAACTTACTTTCTCTACTATTCCAATTAAATATGTATATTGGAAATAATACAATTAATAATTTAATAAAAGATAGTACGTTATTAATTATACCATTTTATCATCTTGAGAAATTGCACATATTTTAAGATAAATTTGAAGGTAAAACTATATATCAAATAAATGAGCAGGATCATGCTCACTGATAGTTTTGAACTTTCATTTCTTATATAATTAATGAAGTTAATTTTAGCATTACTAGAATAGGTAAAAAAACAAATCAATATGTATTATAAGGAATTTCTTAGACAAGTAATTTTCAGATTATTTTGTTTTCCTTAAGTTAAGATCTTCAAGTATTGTGAATTTGTAATGATTATATTTCGTACAATAAAATATATTCTATGAATTCGAAACAAATGTTTGTAAATTTATTTGGATTTTAATATATTATAGTATTAAATACACTATTTGATATAATGTATTATTTATTATCATGTTGTTTTGATATTAGAAAGACGTAGTAATTTATATACTAGTTCTGAAAGTTTAAAAAAACTATTTTTTTATAGCATTTATTGTATACATGCACTTATTTGTATACATGTTTAGAAAACTATATTTATTCTATGGCTTTCGTGACTATAAATAAAAAAATCATGCCAACATTTAAATTTTACGACATTTTCAATTTACTACATATTTTTATTTTAAGTTCTTTACAAGGACAGAAATTATGCACAAAAATTGCAATAACTGTTAGAAACTTAAAATTTTACTCATTTGTGACAGAAATCAGTGAGCATGTATATTTTCTTATTTATTTAAACTGTACTTAAAATCTAGAATAAATTTTATGAACAAATACATATTTTCTTCTAAAATATTTCTCTGTAAAAATTACATTTAACGATTATCCCATAATCAATCAATATTTCAATGTATTTTTAATAAATATTCTGATTTTTTATTTGTCAATTGTACTTATTTATTGGTGTTGCTATAGCCAACTTTGAATAATATGCCACTTTATTTTATTGACAGAAAAATTAAATAAGAATAAATTATTTTTCTTCAAATTCAATTAATGAAATAAATAATTGTCATATTTATTGTTTTAATTGTTGATTTGTTTGAAACTTATGTATAGAAATGGTAAGAATTTAAAATTAAAATTTTTTTATATTGACTGCAATAACCTTCCACTAATTTAAGTGTTTGGTAATATTAATTAAAATAATTTATTACTACTATAAATTCTTATAAAAGTACAGTTTTACATATAATTTTAATTATTTCCTATTAGGTAACAATATTTTAAACTAGTAAAACCTAAAAGAATTCATTTCAGGAATATGAAAGAACCATAATATACAAGGTAAGCGTATACAAGGTTCTTATCTTTACGACAATTAATACATTATTTCATAAAGTTAATTTATTACGATTACGTAAGTTCCACCGCCATACGTATAAATTTTACATATAGCTGTACAGTAAGAAATATTTTTTGCCACCCCATCAAAATCTCTCATCGCATAATTATTTACGGTAAGATCTGACAATAAAAATGAATTGCAACATTAAAGAAAACAATTACAATTTAAGTGTAACAGAAATATAACCGACAAAGTATAATGTCTCAATCAAAAGCAGAAATAAGCATGAAATATTTTGATAAATTTTTGTTATAAATATTTGTTATTCGATAACGATATTTAAGAACGTGTCAAAACAGGGTTAATGGAATGTAAAGAGATATTTTTTGAAAATTATTGATCAATGAATATTTTATTTTATGTAAAAGAAATTATGAAAACTTACGGTAAAACTTGTATCATAATAAAATATAAAACTAATAATTTTTTAAAAATACTATGCTTTTATTTATCATGTAATTATAATATTTAAGTAAATATAATTTTAAAATGTTGTTCATTTTTTTTATAAAAAAATGAAAATTATGAATTGAAAATAGAGATCTTACGACGGTGATGTAAAACATATATTTTTCAGTAGCTCGAAAGGAAGCACGAAACAAAATTGGAAGAAAAGAAGAACTTTATTACTATTATTTACTATTTCTTTTCTTACTTGTCTATTTTTCATCAAATGAGAGCGTCAAAGTGCAAGAAAATAATTCCACGTCACAGAAGAATCATTATGCGTGCACGTAGGTATACACATGAAAAAGGATCCGCTGCTGTAGTGCATCGTATGCTGGGTGTCTCAACCATGCATTAATTACTTAAATACAACATAGCAATTTGGAATTGCATCACGAGATGGAGTGAAAAGGGATGGGAAAATTCGGGATATCCATTGGGTGCGTGAGATAATTAGTAATTAATTAAGAGGTCGAGAGCACTCGTTGTTGAGCGGGAGGGAGTAAGGGGGCACGCAGCACTTGTTTGGCATCGGTCGTGGACAGCTTCGAGAGAAAGAGACCATATACAAAGCCTCACGCGCAAGACGCAACGAGCGAGTATACGCGAGCTGCGTGCACTTACCGGTCAATGTCCTTTGCGAAGGTTTGGATCGCCAGCCGGCCGCTGCACTGATCGCGCGCGCGTCTCGCATACCGATCGACCCGATATGGTACGTATGTATCAGCTGTCTATACCACCCATAATACATGCCTCTGTGTGGAGTGCAAAGCCGGTGCATTCGTTGAGCATCCTCGCGAATTAATTTCGGCTGAGTTGCGAAATCCGCATTGCGCGTATCGTGAGAACGTGGAATGGTGCCACACCGTATCTTTATCTTTCCGTTGTGAGGTTGTTATTGCAATTATGTCGCTAAGTAATTATGGCTAGTCGTACTCATACAATATTGTTGTAACCAAGGAAGTGTGCGGAGAGTTTTTCATTTGGCTTGAAGAAGTCCTTTCTTAAAATTACATAATACCAATGTCTTTTTCGTCCATGTTTTTATATAGAGCTTTGCATCATTTAAAAGGATAATCACAACGCTGACTTTATAAATAATTTTATTCTGCCCAAATTTAGGATGAAAACCAGATTAATTCTAGTACTTGCAAAGAAGGTTTCAATGTAGATATTTGTATCGAAAAAATAAGTTGTATTTACTTCATTAATAATATACGTGATTAATTATAGCTATGTGAGTTTGATAATTAATGAAAATTCAGATTTTATAAACTTATAATTATCAAATATAAAATATTTTTAAGAATATATACGACGCTCAGTTAATATTAATTTTATTATTAATTGATCATTATTTATTTTTTCACAATTATTTGTTGGCATATTATGTAATTACTTTGAACATACTACTTTCCAATTGAACGGATATTACCAGCTAAATTTTATTTTATTAACAAACTTGATTTAATTATTGATTAATTAAATTAACGTTTAGGCCTTAAATATTTTAAAATACATATATTATAATACTACATGTTCATTTGAGAGCATTTACAACACTAAAAAGAGCTGTTAGAAAATCATGAATCAAATTACAAACGTTAGTGAAACTATTTAATCTAATTAAATTAATAAAGAATATCTAATATTAAACTAAATTAATCTTTTTTAAATGTCAATATATTATTTTTATTAAGACAATGATATTTAATAAGTCAATTAAAGAAAGTAGTATGTAAAATAGTATGTCAAAATTATAAATTCTTATGTAATATATTAAATTATGACTTTTAAGAAAATAAAAAATAAAAAATTTCTCTTACTAGCATAATTCTTCAGCAAAGGATCACTTGTAAAGTATAAATGAAATTTAAAAATATGAAATTTGATTAATAAAGCTTAAATTTTGAAAATAATTTACACAGAAGTTTAGAAAATACATTTTTTAACTTTCAGAAGCTCGTTATTATTAATGTACGTTAATATCGTGCAATGTTATAGTTTCAATTAGTATAATTCAAACTTTATTTTGTTTTAATTCTATGGATCTATCTTTAAATTTTTGATAAAAAATTTTAGCGTAAGACAATGTAAAAGCTTAAAAAGTTATTTTTTTACGTGAGAACATATAACTGAACTGTATGCCGTAATACACAATAAACTGATGCTCACTGTTCAAGAAAAGCTTTAATGTTATTCACTTCTTTTAATACCATAACTTTTTATATTAAATATGATAAGCTTTAGTAATAAATTATACAATTATTTTCTAATAAATTTTATCAACTTCTTATTTGATAAATTTTTAGTTTAATTTATCAACAAATTAGTTGTTAACAATCACAAAATTTTTAAAAATGTTTAACTCTTATGTGTAAGATTATTTAAAATTTTTCGAGAATCTTCATTTTACCTCAATTTCCTCATTTTCCTCAATCAGAATTTAATAAGTATTTTTTATTCTTTATTTAGTATGAAAATGTATGTTTGTTTTTTATGTTCAAAATAAGTGCACAAGTAATTAGAAAATTGCAGGATTATTATAATATTCGTAAAACTTCAAATAAATTTAAATGCATAAAGCTAAATTAGTAACATGTAGTTCTGTTAAAATATATTTCAATACAACATTAGTAAAGTAAAATGTGAAATTAAAAACATTTTATGGTATCATTGCATATATATATAAACATGCAATATTAAAAATAATTCATAATAAAATATATTATTTTTATTATCATTTATTTTTAAATATTATGTATAATAATTAATATTGTTCTTTTAGGAATAAATATTTATTGCATACAATTTTTAAACTGTATTTGATAAAAAAACATGCATATAAAATGTATATTTATTATATCACTTATATCTTAAATATAAAGTGTAAGTTTTTTAAAGTTTGTTGTAACTGAATACTTTTTAAGTACAAATTATTACATGCTTTATAGTATTTGTATAAAATTAATTAACTCTGCAAATTATCATCTATGTAATTTTATATGCATATGTATATATTAGAGCAGAGTTATTGTCTTTTTTTTAGTAACTAAGTTATGTAACTTCGACTTCTTAGAAAAAAAATAAAGAATTTGAACAAAGAACGAAAATTAATATTAATATAACAATAGAAATAACATTTTTCTATTAATAAATTTAACAGTATTGTAATCAAATAGTTCATGACAATATACTTCTATGCTAATTATTAAATTTTTATTACAGATTATAAGATATAAGTCAATAAGGTACACATTGAAAATAATAATAATTTTATAATTCTAATTTGACTTTTTTTATCTGAAAAGAGTGAGATATATTCAAAGTAAAAACCCCTTTTATTTAATCTAAAAATAAGCAATATATGTATAAAATATTTTTCTTTATAAATATTGTAAAATATTTATAAATGTTGTATTAATATATAATATTATTATTTAATTATTCATATAATTAATATAATTTTATAAAAATTTTGATTAAGATAATGGGAATATTATTTTAATTACTCAAAAGTAATATGTTTAGGTAATTTAGTGAAAAGATTTATCTCATCGAGATATGCATAATTTCTTTCAATTTATTTTAGTTTAATTATGAAAACTTTTTGTTTCATTGAAAGATTAAATCTGCTTATAAGTTTGCATTTTAGCTAAAACATATTAAAGTGTAGTTTTTAGAAAATAATACGAATAAGTCTATGTGAATTTACGTGGCTGTATAAATTATATATTTATACTCTTGAAGATAGGAGGAATTTATTCAATAAATTTTGTTTAATGAAAATGTGTCAATATAAATATCAAAAGAATATTTAGAAAGTAACTAAATTAAAAAGACAAATATCAGAAATACTGATTATATACGGGATTGAAGTATTTAGTACGCATTCGAATCGAACAGCAGGTTCGTGTGTCACTTTTACTGTTGTTGGGGTCACTCGAGCATTGACCGCTCGCCAATTCCTGATTGTAACATTATGTACGTCAGTAACACTCGGTGCGTTCCGGAACGGTACTGCAGGCTCATCAGTTTTATCATTTTGTTTATTCATTTAGTTTTTTTAATCGGCTCCATGTATCCGATCGATGAGACAATCAAATATTGATCGAAACACGTGTTGGATGTCGAAAACGAGATTCTTGGAACAGAAAACTTAGTAAGGCATTGCTTGAAAAGAAATACATGCGAACGTTTGTGCAAGGCCTTTTCAACATTAAGCTGTAAAATTTATAAAATAAAATTCCTGTTGCACTTCCTTCCAAATTAAACGCCTAATTTTTTTGAACGACCTTAATTATTTTGTAATATATATCCAGGTACATAATGAAAAACTCAATTACTCTTTATGTTATTTTAGTATTGAAAATTGAAGTAAAATGCACTTTATAAAGATATCCTTAGTTATCTTAAGAAACTAATTCAGAAAAGTAAAAGTCCGATAGTAGTAATATTTTTCGAGTACCTTAGTTATAGAAGTTACTTAAAACATTTATCAGAAAGTAAACAAATTAATACTAGCTGTAGGTAAAATTATATTACGTTGCTATGTAAATTTTATTACTTTAGAATTAAATAACCTATTACGTAATGTAATCTATTATTGAGATATTACATATATAATTTAAATTCATAACTATTTCTATTACACAAAAGAAGGATTGAAAATTTGTATTTTATAATTTTTTATATAATTCATTTTACTTAATATATTTCTTATTATTTCAATATTTATATTTTATTAGAAAAAATTTATAAAATCAATTGATAATTGTAAATATTTGTATTAGATTTAAGCTGAAGTAATTATGAATTTTAAAAATAATGTCTAGTACTAGAAAGTTTAACTCTGGGGATAAAAAATAAGTTTGAAGAAAGCAAAATTCATGAATATATTTCGATAAATAATTCGAATTTATAACACTGACATAATTTTTTTTGATTATTAGAAACGAGATAATTGTTTATAACGATAGTATATCTATCGTTCACCTCTTAGAAAATCTAGAAAGATGAATTTATATGCTTTTTAAATAAGGGAGGAAGATATGAATAACTTAAATTGAATGAAACATGTGCCTATCAATCAGATATCATCTATCAATGATTTGTACACTATAGTATATATAGAACATCGCTTGTAGGTATATTCAGTTATGTTCATTTATACATCTTAAAAAATAGTAATTAATAGATTAATGTTTGAAATTCTATGAGCAATAATGATTAATGAATTAATGAATTAATGAATTAATCAACTGCTGACAATCTTTTTAATTTAAAATTATAATATATAATGAATTTATAAATATTTAAAGGTGTAATAAAAAATATAATCGTGAATTTTAAATATTTTTGTACTTGATTTCCTTTCCTTTAAATTATTTTACAGAATAGTCATATCTAATAGAATCGTTTCAGCTTTACTATAATATAGAGAATTTAAATAATGTTATAAATATGACTAAATCTTCTTAAAAAGGTAGAAGTATTGCACTTGGTATATAACAATTGATAATTCTATAAATTAATTCTTTAATATATATAATTCAATTTGATCAACTACAGATAAATTAAGTAAATTATAGCAAGAAAAATAAGAAATTATGTCATGCTAGTACTCAGTTAAAATTTTTACATAAAAAAAATCTGAAGTTATAAGTATTTTGTATGTCAAAATATGTGTTATACGACTTCTTTGTTTTGATTTTTAAGCGTAAATACGTACTGTAACAAAAATCAGTCTTTTTGTTTATAAATTGTTCGTGCTGAGTATGATATGTAGTTATCAGAAAACGTGAACAAGTAATTCACAGGGAAGAGCGATAAAAGTAAATGAAGCTTTATTCCTTGAGCTAGATAAAGAAGGAATATTATTAATGTAATAATTCAGAAATACAGAAAGATCTATGCAACATAAGAGTGAGAGAAAGAAAGAAATAAAATACAAGAAAATTAGGTAAATAATCTTCGAGAATATTCTTCTGTAAAAAATTGTTATTGCATTACCTAAAATGATTCGTACACACTTTATCATAAACATGCAACTATTCTCGTACAATCGTGCACTGAATTGAAAGTATATTTTATTAATTCAAATTATTTACTCTTTAATTTTTTCCTTTTATTATTCAAATTTTTGTGTGTATTTTTAAAAAGGAACTGCCATCTGCATATATAGGTACAATTATGAAGCCTTATGTTTGCACGGAGTTTATCTTTTCTAAAAGCTGCGAGTAAACAGTTACAGATTTTACACGACGTTTCACACAAGAAATACAGTCAAAAATAAATGCTTTGTACCTTAAAAACTATTATAGACCAACAGAAAAGTTCTGTCACAAAATTTGTAAAATTATAAAATTGTTTTTATTTTTTATGATTTATATTTATTTGCTTTATTTTTAGTTTTAACTTATTTTCAAGCAAATAATAACATGTTTCAATTTAGACTTTTAGTTATATACACTAATCTATAAATATATTACTAATTTAAAACTCAATTTTTTAGAAATTATATGTATAAAAGTAATCTCAACTATAATTTATAGATTTCTGAAACTTTTATTAATAACAAAGAACTTTTATTTTTATACAAAATATTTGTCGGACGTTGATCTAAGAGTTATAATTCTCTATATAATTTCAAAGTTAAATCTTTCTTCTCATATATTAGAAGCAAAAATTAAATTTTAAATAATATGGTGATATATCTATCTGTAGATATAAAATGAAACACAAAGATATAAATATCTCTATGAGTTTTATTAGGCAGCTGCTTATTATAAAAATTTTAGAAGTTTAATACTTAGAATTTAGATGCATTTGAAAAATTGTCAAGAAAAAATTTCGAGAG
The DNA here is from genome assembly GCA_018907045.1 of Wiebesia pumilae. NCBI lineage: Eukaryota > Metazoa > Arthropoda > Insecta > Hymenoptera > Agaonidae > Wiebesia > Wiebesia pumilae. Next base: position 11,169,972 of record JACCHZ010000116.1, read on the forward strand.
CATATTAATATAGAATAAAAATGAATCGAAATTTATGTAGTAAAAACTACGAAATAAAAGATTATGAAATAAAGTAAACATTGACATGGATAATCAAGAAGTAAATAAGTTGTTTAATCAATAATCAATAAATATATAGAATAGATTAAGTGTCAAATAAGAGTAAAAAATGAAAAGACCGTTTTAATTAGGACTTTCTTTTCAAGCGAAATTCAAATAGTTGTAGAACTGTTAAAACTTAGATATAAGAAAGCTGACCATGTACCAGATCTCAGTTTAACAATATACATATACATTAAGAAAAAACATTTTTAATGTAATTAAAAAAATTACTTTTAAGGATTCGAAAATTTTTAATAAAATTTAGAGAACTCTAAATTGAGAAAGATATTTATAAAGATAAAAGAATGTCAAATGTGATGTTATTTCTTAGTTATCATAGTACTAAAAATAAATTTAAATAAAAAGTAAAAGTAGTCAAAAATTTACTACTAAGAACTAGAGTTTTTTAAGGAAATAAAAATAGAGTGAGGATGATTGAAGATTTTAATTTGAAAACAGTACATTATATTATACTAAATAATAAAGATACGTAATTCCCAAAGTTATATTTAGATTATTTTTATTATTGAATATCATGATTTTTTACGATTAATATTTTTTTATTTATTTGAATTAACTTTTAATAAATTAACACATAAAATTCAGTTAAAAATTTTAAGTATTATATATGAATATAAATATTTCATATTTTTTACAATATAATACTTTAAATATGTAATATACATGTTAACAAATGAAATATATAAGTTCTTTTTTTCTATTAGAAATAGATTAAAGGGTAAAAGCTTTAAAAGATGTATATATCAATTTTAAAAGATTGATTGAAATACGAGAAATAGTATTTTTCTCGTATTTATAAAAATATTATAAAAATATGTATAAATATATACACACAAAATTTTTTATTTTTTTTCAAAATTTCCTTCTTATGCATTAAAACGCTAGCTTAAACTTTATTAATTTAATTGTAAAAGCTGATATTTTCAAAATATTAAAAGATTGATAATAATTACTAATATTCAAGTGATACAGATAAAAATATTAAACATTATTAAAATACCTAAACTTCTAACTTGTAATATGATTAAGAGATAATAATAGAATAAAAAGATATTATCATAAACACAAACAAGTTATCTGGATATAAGACTATTAAAATTGATCTAGATATAGTGCTGCATTACTGTATAATGATTGCGAAATAATGATGATTACTATCCATGAATACTTTAAATATTAATTATATCATAAAGTAAAAAACATTGTACAAAGTAGTCTATAAAGTAAATAGTGTAAATAAATACACAACAATAAATACAAAAAAGAGACAAGTTTTTTACCGAAAGGTTATAATAAATAAAAAAGAAGTTTATTTATCTTTGAATTCTTTAAAAATGGTTTCCAATTCAAGGTGCTTCTATTATGTAACTTTTGAAATTATAATAACTGAACTATTTTCTGCTTAATACTGTATCCTCTTCGATTCGTTTTGAAATTTATTTAACATGTGAAATAGTATTCAAAAGCGTTTATATATTTAATTAGTTACTATTAATTTATTAACTGGATCTAAATGAAATATTTTTCAAAAACAAATTAGATTAAGAAACTGCAGAACTATTATAATAACAACTAGGAATAATAGAATATTATTAAATAAAATAAGATTAATACTTATAAATTTGAATTTGAAATATGCATTTTATTATTATTACTATAAAAGATGAAATAATTATTTTAAAGGTGGATCAAAAAGTAGATCGCTTATTTAATAGAATACGTAATAACACAAGTTCACAACGGATATCACACAGATATTTTTACTAAATATGTGATACCGAATTTATAAAATTTTTGAACGTAAAATATTGAATCTAATTATATCTAAACTAGTAAGGGTAAAGAAAACTTTTTTCACTAAATTTATTGATACAAATTAAAGGTATTGTTAGAGTTTGAGTTTACGTAACTAATTGAATTAATATAATTTTTTTAATTAACGACACTTAATTAATGTTTAAATTTATTCATAAGTTGTTATAATCATATTTATAATTATTATGGAAAATTTTTGAATTGATATTGCCTTTTAAGTAACTCTTTTAAAGAATCTATATTATTCCTAACTTCAGTGAAAGTAAGATTTGTAAATAACATCATTTTCAATTATGAATGGTAATATAGTAAGAAATGGATTATTATAATAAATTAAAATGACAAATAATATAGGACATTTCAATTCATATTTGCAATTAAAAAGTAGATCACTTATAATGATTAGCATGTTTTATCGGTTTAAAATATATAAATTTTATTTCATTGCATAAAGTATTTTTATTTGTAACAAGAAGATACGTGAAAAAACATTGAAAATAAAATACTCAGTTTTGTTCTGTGTTCAAAGTTTACTTGTCGCTTTTCAAATGCATTCATGTTTAGTCCTGCGTACTCTATGTTACGCACCAATTTCATATGTAGATGTATAGGAGAGATTGCTACTCAGAGATAGTTAAAAGCCGTTGTTGTTATTGTCGTCTCCAGGTGCATTGCCCTGCTAACTCGCCTCTGTGGTTGCAGTCGGTATCTGCACGTGTGTGTAAGTTGCCTTTCTCTTGTCTATAAACGTCCGCATACGTGAGCGACATTTCACGTATAGGCACACGTTGAGCGCGGAATCGTTAGCATGGACGATGCTCAATTCCTTCTCTTGTACTTATCTCGATGACCCACGTGGGAATAAAATATGATTATACATTGCTGTACTATAAATATAAATGTAAATATAATAAATATGTATATATATTTATTTATTTTATAGTATATCAATGCTTGTTAATTCTTAAATAAAAATTTAATAGTTCTAATCATGTAATCCAGTTATTCAGTCGAATTTTTTAATTTCAAATTATTAAATAGTAAGAACGGCGATTAATATTCAAGGATATAAGGTGAGATTTTACCATGAATTTTTTAACTTTAAAGTATTAAATAGTTGGAGTACCATTGTAATTATTTATTTAAATATTTCTTTCTACTTATAAAAGACGTAGTTAAATGAATCCGAACATTTGAAATATTTTTTAACTTTTTATTTAATATAAAAACTAAATATTTATTATCTTGAAAACCTTATTTTATAAAATATTATAAATTAAAATTAATGATATAATAAAATATTAGAATTCAGCTATATAGATTGTGTTAAGTACTATTGATAATAGGAAATTTTATTTATGTTTAAGTCGATAAATGTCATTAATAATGGGACTTGTTTATTGTAATATTAAAATCGGTATTTAAATTTATTAATTATGAAATAATGATGTAATCTGAATATATAATTTTTGTATAAAATAGAAGGCATATGCATAAGTTATAAAATTTAGTGTACATCTTATGTAATAAATAAATTGTTTATTTTTTTCTTCTGTTATTTTTATATTATTTTTGCATATAATATTACTATAATAATACTATTTTTACTTCATTGTTAAATCATTAAATATTTTCAGTTGATTAGTTCTATAATTTTTATAAAATTACAAAACCATAATCAGAAAATCATTAATATTTTATAAGCAAAATTTGTTTTTTGAGAAAATTCATTTGGTTTCATGTAGATACTACTTGATTATTGAAAAGAAACGTGATCTAATTATGGATAAATTTTAAAGGGCGAATTTTTAAAAATGTGCATGTTAATAAATTATTAATATATGTAAACTTATCTAAAGTAAATATTTAAATGAATATTTGAATGAATAATTGAATCTGACAGCATGAAATAAAAGATTGACTCAAATTTAACCGATATTATTGGAATTTGTAATTTTTCATATTTTTATAAAATGCTAATGAAATTGTATTAAGCTAAAGTTTCATATTGAAAATATAATAGTTCCTGGCTGGACAAGAAACTCATTATTTTTTATAGAATCTCAGTTATTTTAGCTACGAAAAAGGCTAAAATAAAATGAAAATATTATTCACCCGTGTGTAATGTCGTGCGTTAATAAAGTCATAATTTAAAAACAGGAGCTCTGCAAAGTCATAATGTAAAAATATGAATCACAAACAGCAAGTGTGTAAATAATAATGTAATTAAGGAGTAGATCTTACCTGCAGTTAAAAAGTGGCACTCCTCCGAATTTCCAATTTTCCACAAAGCGTTCATTAGCCTAGCTGCAAGTAAACGAACACTGGATATAAGGAGGTCAAAGAATGTCTGTCAAAGCTGACGTGCGCGTGTATGCATGTGTGGGATCGGCTGCTATAATGCGCTTAGGCATGCACAAGAAACACACACGCTTCAATACATAGATGCGTTCTTTCTTTTGTGTTCGGATGTACACCTGTTATTACTTGCGTTACAGTTCAGATGGCAAACTTAACCCTTGATTCCAATGTCATATATTCTTTCACTTCCTGACTTTCGGTTACATTATTATCTTTCGACTATTATCATTTATGAAATTTTATACGTATATAACACTAAAATAATGTAAAGATAGATGGTAAATATTTTAAAACTTTTTCTGTCAATATTGAAAAGAGCGGCTGCGAATTACAGAATCACAGTCTAAATAGGTATCAATACTTTTTATCGATGTGTTTCCGGGTGGTTGATTGCGACTAAAACATTTAGCAATGTTTGAAAAATGATTATCACAAAGAATATGAAATACCTTGATTGCAACCAGCAATTTTTTTAATATTTAAAAGTTAAAACAAATGAGAAGCTTATTTTATTATATAGAATAGATAAATAGTAAAATTTGTCTTCTTGCATACGAGAGGATTATTTTATATGAATTTAATTTAGTAGAATTACTTCTCAGATATGTAGTTAAAATGATACTCTTATAGAATACGCGTTGATAATAAACATCAAATGTCAATTAAATTTAAATAAATTTCTTTTAACGTATCTTTGAAAACGATTTTCATTTTGCTACAAAATTATAATCTTGCATCGAATGAAATTGTTTTATAAATGAATACAGCATCCACTGGTATTTAGAAATGTTAAGCGTATAAACGGATTACTACTACTTAAAATAATTATTATTTTATAAGATAATATTTTAGCAATATAAATAAATATAGATTCTTTAATATTTACTGCAACTTTGAAAAGCTATTATAGTTAGCGAATTTTACTCAGTAAAGGCATCGTATTTATTATTAGAAATATAAAAATTACTTAAGCTCGAAAATGCAAGAGCAATAGTTAAGTAATTATAAAATCATAAATATATTTAGGAATAGCAGAGTGTGAGTTAGCATTTTTCTGAGTTTTACAAAAATAAAAGTTAATGTTTTCTTTAACTTAAAGGTTCTTGTAGCTCTACCACGTATTCATTACAAAATCTTAATCAATTCAAGTATGTGCGAGTATGTATTAGTTTCAATGCTTTCAAGTTCTCCTTCACCGCGTTAATAAATGTTAATACTAATTAAGTTATCTTGGGTTAAAAAAACAACGATATCACAGCCGATTCATATGTAAAAAACAATCATATCGTGCACTCATAACATGTATGCTGTAGGCAAAGTAAGAATTGTAGATACGAGTGCCGAGTGAATAAAAAGGTTTTACAACATTTTAGCATATAATTACGATAGCTTGTAAAATTCCTTTCCGGTCATTGTCATTGATCAGCACAACACTAGGCTCTCCAGAAACGGTGCTGTCCACTCTCTCCGTCAGGTGCATATAGATACGGAGACAAATGTGCGTATTTTCTTTAAGAGTCGCCAGACTGTCTTGTGTGTACATGTAGACAAACGGCGTTTGTTGTCGTGAGGGGCAGCGCTTAGAGCGCGCGAGCCAATGTAGAACCACAAATTATGCACAAGCAGTTATACCGATCGCAAATACCGGTGTTGAGCGATAGTGATACTACAGCGGACTTAAATTGCGTTGCAGTGAATAGTGCCACCCTGACTCATTGATGAAACTCAAGCTCTATGCAGTTAAGACGTATTGGTCGCAAACTTATAAAAGCGACGGGTTTGATATTTATTTTTTCGTGCCCAAAAAGTGTGCTCAATATAGAACGAGAAGATCGTGATGGGTAAGACGAGTTAACATGAAAGTCACGCAATTCCAGCCTTTCTGAGGGTGGAATGTAAAATTGAACTTTTTCGGTTACCTAAGATTAAGGAGAAAGTGATAATTGATTCAATTATTTTATTTTTCGATATCTGATGACAATTGTTGGCTTAAAAATTATATAATTTTGAGTGAATCAGTATATTTATTTCCTTAAAAAACATATATAAAATATCTATGTTTTATTTTATTAAGGACAGTACTTATAGTTAGTCGTATAGCTACTAATCGCAATTTTAGAAAGTATTGGTATTCTTTAAGTAATAGCTGATTTTTCCTTTTTTATAATAAACAAAAAAAACTTTCATTTAATTTGAATTAAATGAAGTGCCGTAGTTTTACTTCAACTTTTTCATCATTAATGGGTCTTCATTAATATACTTTTTATATACATGAATTTGTTTTTCTTCACTTAAAAGAAAATAATTTTTTTTGAATTTTTTATTGGGTTTATTCTTGATATTAAATAATTAATAATAAAAGAAAAATAGTATATAACTTTCTATAATTAAGAAATTATAAAGTTTCTATAACTTTTTATTATTACTACATTTGAAAAACACTTACATTGAACAGAATTAAATTCGGATGAATTCAAGCAAAGTACCCAAAAATATACTGAATGTATAAACCAGTATTCATTTCAGTTGAAGAACGCTCTGAAAGTCAATAGAAAATATGAAACTGAAAAATAATAGAAAACAGAAGTGGTACTAATTCCAACGAGGGATGATTACTCTTAAGCGAACTGACAGAAAATTTTATACAAAATTACTGGAAACGACCTTATTTATCCTTAGAATTATAATATTCTGCAATTGGTTAGTTGAAGTAGAACTATTAAAAAACTGCACAAGCTGAGAAAACTTCTTTCAAAAATTGAAATTATTTTCATTATAATAAATTTCTGTAAATTATAAGTAATAATAAGTAACATAAGTATAATGATAAATAATAATAGATATATATCTATAATATAAATAAATAGATAATCGGCAGTAATCACGTATTAATATATATAGCTATTTTTAAGAATAGATATGTACATTGTTACATAAATAGAAAGAAAGTATGGTAAAGCATATGAAAACGCTTAATAGCCGATAAATGTATTTCATGCATTGATGTAAGATTGATAAATCGGATAAAATAAAAAGCAGTAATCATTTAATTATTATAATGACTAACGTCAATGACTGTTGTCAAAATATTGGAGTGAGCTTCGATATGAATTGACTGAGTGAAGTGATAGATAAGTGTTGGTAGTCATTGAATCAATTGACCACGCAGCTTAGAATAAATCATTTGTTTACTATTTGAAAACTTCGCTTGAGAAAGTAAGGATCACAAATTTTACTAAAATCCGCAAAATAGAGATTTGATAGATTAATAGCCGAGAGATTCACGAAATCAATGGATAAATAAACTAATTAGTCACATGGAAACTTAAATTGACCCATATTATTATCCAACCTATTTTTTATACACTATTGTTAATTTTACTCTTATCTTTATACAGTATAAATATTGTGCATCTATATATATCTACTGAGAATATACGTACATGAAATGCTTTTTATAATAACAGCTTAAAAAGTAAAATTAGAGAATGACATTTGATAACTCAATTTAGATATTACTAATTAACTAATGTGGGAAAACATCTGTGAAGCGTCTTTTTAAAAAAGATTCTTTAATAAAAGTGAATATACATAAAATACAGGCTTTTTTATTAAATGAACATTATAATGAGAATCTTTTGCTGTTCCTAATTAGCAAAGTTTAATCTAATAGTGAATTCGTAGAACATCTATAACATTTAGGTTCTCTAATAGCAAATTAAATAGATCTATTGATTTTTGTTAAACAATTCAAGTCTTGGAAGAAATAATGATTAACTCAATAAAAAATTTTAAGTCTCTAATAAGCAATATATCTGAAAACGTTAGTTTCGAGATTATTATCTGTAAATTAGTGTGGACTACTGAAGATTTTCAATTCTTATATCCTTCTTTTTCCAAAAAAATATCTTGCTATGTTTGTACAACGTAATGAGTACTAAGTGTTATATATCTTTGTTATAGATAGATAATAATTTATATTTATGAAGTGAAATAATATAATGCAATGCCTAGAGTATATTTAACGTGATCTATATAAAAGTATTTTCTTTACGAATTTTTCTAAAGAAACTACATATTAAAATGAATTATTTAAAAGTATATCATAAAGTATTTTGAAGGATCCGTTTTTATTTTGATTTATTAATTTATTAAGAAAATGTGTTTTAAATACATAGATAATTATGAATATATTAGTGTCTTATAGGATCAAAAAATTTAATTTTAGAAACATATATGTCGATAAATAATATTATAAATATTTCAATATTTGTTCATATGAATTTCTTGATGATGCCTCTATCCTAATTTATCTTTTATTTCATTTTTATCTATTAAATCGTTAATGTACATTAAAATTTATATGAAATATAGGGTTTTGTAGATTTTAGATAATCATTTCAATGACCTAATTCTTATCTACTAGCGATAAATTAAAAAATTTTTGTATTATTAGTAATTTATAATTTATAATTTTGTACTGCTTTTATTGGCATATTGTATTTTTAATATTTAAATATTTGAAGTTTAAATTTTAGATATTTGATGAAATCAATTCTCACTAAAAATTTTTAATATTTCACTTTAACATTTCCAAATTTTTATAAATGACAAATACATTCTTATATAAATATTTTAAGTTCTACTTTAAATTACATTGATTTATCTGCAAAATTCAAATTATGTATTCAAATCGAACATATATACGTAGATGAATTGAAATTACATCAATTTCTCAATGTCTCCATTAAAAACTCCATTATTTTCAATCAATATATATATTCTAAGTATATTGTCTACAAAATTACCATATCTTCAAATTTGTTTCACTATAATAAGAAATTATTATGTGTTACAAATATAAGATAACAAGAACATACTCACGATGTTTAATTATTTATTGTTAATGAACAAATAATGTAATTTTTATTAAATCTTATGAATTGTATTAAATTATCAAATTGTCTAAAAATTTATCACCAACAGTTTATCTAAATAAATAAATTATTATAGATGAATTAAATAACAATGGAACAACTCAATTTAACATTTAATTGGAATTTTGTATGCCTGATGTTGACTAATACAAATAAGGTTACTGTAAACTGATATTAAAGTTTGTGTTCGCTGTTTAAAAGTGCATTAATGATAAAAAAAAGTTTTCTATATATGCATAGTCAATAAATTTTTAACGATAAAATAGAGAAAATAATGCAATATTAAAGTGAAAGCTCTAAGATATTGTAAATACTTCACTTGTTTGGTGATTATGAAGAGATATGATATATTTTATTTATTATTAATGCTTATTAATAATTCTTTCATTAGTGTGATAAATGTATTTAGTAAAATGCATTTATATTTTCAAATTATCATGATCGCAATGTATTTAGTTATTTGTTCTATTATTATTAGTCAATTTTTAAACTAGAAAAATATATAGTTATCGATATATTACAATAATTACAGAAACTTATTGTAGCATATTTTATGTAACTACTGCTATATTTTAGTAGTGAGACGGTATTTGTATTAAAAAAAATGTATGGAATTTTTTTGAATTTATCAGTAAAAGATTTCAAGACAACGAGAAGCAAAAGCTTTTTTCTTCCGATTATAAGCATATTAACATCATTCGGTTGCATAATATGTAATGATACTTGAATGACACACACACACACATATATATATATATAAACTAATTAAATCTCAACGTAAATTTCATTGTTAAAAAAATAAATTTACTTAAAAAGAATTTTTAAGATGATGACTTAAATCGAATATATAAATACTAAATGAATTAAATATAAAAATGTATTAAAAAATAATTTAATTCCTAAATCCTGAAAGGCAGCCTATATTTGAAAAGTAAATAATTACGATAGTTATAATTATCTACATTTATGTATCAAGACCAAACTAAGTAATTTCTTTTGTCATTTATTTTAAAGAATGAAGATAAATTTATGAAAGAATGGAATAAAGGTTTCTTCAACATGTTGAATATGATTTAAGATATTGATAATAAAGAAACTAATAAAAAATTAAGAATCGGTTATTGAAATCTAAATGTATTAAAACTAAATAAGAAACGGCAATACATAACTTAAAATAATATTTAAGAATGACTTCATTCAGAATAAAGCATCATCTTGGTATCGCAATGTTTACAATGGCGTAAAATTGTTTTCTTATAAGTTGATTGATGCGTTCAAAAACAGGCCTTTCGCACAATGAACTAAAAATGTTTTTGTTGGATGAGTTTGAATGGCTTCAATTCCCTACAAACAATCACATCTTTGGATTCGAAAAGGAGCAAGAGTTCCGATTTAACTAATCGCATCCGCCATGGTGCAGGCGCAAATACGACTTGTATGAACGCGTTTGGCCGATATCCGTATCCTTCGTATACTTTGACCAGGGACGGTCGCGGGGGCAGCAATTCTGATCTCCGTAGGTTCAACGACCTCAAATTGGCTTCTTCTCCCTTCCTTGTATGCGTGCACGGCAGTCTGCCTATGCGTGCGTACTTGTGCGCGTTGAGGCTAATTGAGTTTTCGGTCAGTCGGCTACGACATCGTGAACCGCTCGCTCATGCTTTTTAGCATGAGAGACTACACGCGCATGTATCAAAGGAGAACTGCCGGAGATCGGAGACTCGCGTTCTCTTAGGCACACTACTTTACCGGTCGTTCACCTTTTCTTCGCACAAGAGGACACGCGTATATACGCGCATAAGCGCGTGTACATAAGGCGTGTACATTGTGTACCAACAGGCTCAAAGATTGTAAGATTACACGGAGCCGCATGAATTCGACAATTTATTTTCCGTGCGTTCCGATTACTACTTGACCCTTCGTGTTACGCACGATCGCCCTGTCAATTGAGCTTTTATGAGCCAAACGGGTGGCCTACTGGGATTGTGTACCACCCTAAACTCGATGTGTTTTAACTTACGTTTCGCACACTCCTGCTCCTTTTCTTTTTCTTCTACTTCTTGATTTAATTCGCCAACGGATATCGCTAAGTATCAAATATCGACTTCGTAAACTGTTTCGATACAATACAGGGATTTGTTGAGCAAAACAATGGAACTTTCGTTGAGATTTAATTTGTTTATATATATATATATATATATATGTGTGTGTGTGTGTGTGTGTGTGTGTGTGTGTGTGTGTGTCATTCGAGTATCGTTACACATTATGCAACCAAACGATGTTAATATGCTTGTAATCTAAAAAAAAGAGCTTTTTCTTCTCGTTGTCATGAAATCTTCTACTGATAAATTCAGAGAAATTTCATACGTTTTGTTTAATACAAATAGTTTCACTACTAAAATATAGCAGTAGGCACATAAATGTGCTACAATAAGTTTTTGTAATTATTGTAATAGGTCAATAATTATTTATTTTTCTAATTTCAAAATTGTCTAGTTATAATAAACAGATAAATAAATAAATTGCTATCCTGATAATTTAAAATATTAAGTAGTAAATATTTATCATACAAACGAAAGCATTATTCATAAGCAATATATCATGTCATTCCGAAATTACCAAACAAGTGGAGTGCTTACAATAAATTAGAGCTTTAGAAGTTTTTCGATAAACTGTTATGTATTTGAAATTATGAATTTTTTAATTATGTTTAAAGCATAGTATTGTATGGAGGTGGTATAATTTCCGTTCTCTTTATTTTATTTTTCTAGTTTAATAACTTTCTATGTGATGTTAACAAGGTGAATTGTTTTTGTTACTACTCTTATTTCAAATACATGATTTAGATTTATTGTTTGTAAACTTTTGTATACAATAGCTTCATAATTTCTTGTTTCGTGTTTGTTGCATTCTTAGTTTCTCGAAATTTTGAATTCAAGATATTTGAATTTATTATACATTTAAAAAATTAATTCATTGATTGATGCGAACAACTAAAATTTATTTTATTAATATTATTATTTTGTAATTATTTAGTTAATTAATTTTATTATTTCATTATTTTTCATAGTTATATTATTAGATTGCTTATATATTATATACATTCATAAAATTTTCATGTAATATTTAAGAATATTTATTATTATATTAAGTACTATTGTAAATTGTGTAGCCATGTTATAGTTTCACCGGGGATTTTTTACACACATTTTTTTACACATTTTTTAACATCTAAAGAATTAAAACGCTATACACTGATATTAATATTTTCATTTCTAATTTGAAAAGATTTTTAGAAATCTAATTAGAATGTCATAAATTTGAGATTATGACACAATAATGATTGCAAATTCTACATTGCGTCTTTATGTTTCTTTCCATGTTTAAATACAGGATTGTTAAATTTAATTTTATTAATAGTTTCCTACTTGTTTTTATCTAAGATGATGATAATATTGGAGTTCAAAAAACAATTTTTGACATAATATTTATAAGCATATAGTAGATATTTTTTGCTTACAAGTACAATTATTAGTTTTTTATTGCTAATTTATTTCAAAACTTTTAACAAATACAATTTGGGAATCATAGTCTCTTTACATTCTTGTTTTATTGATCGTTTTGTAATTAACTGTTGTTTTTTCAAATTGTTTCGAAAATTTTTCTTGATAAAATAACTTTATTAATATAACTTATAGGCTTTCAATAGTTGTTTAATTAAAATTTTTACAATTTTATTCGTAAAGAAGTAAATATTTTTATATGCTTTACTAATAATTAATAGAATATATATATATGTCGTGATTTAAATAATTTTTAGTCTTAATTTCTTTGTAGATCTTTATTTCATTTTAATCTCTGATATTGTTAATTATATACCATAATAAGATGTTTTGAGATTTTTATAAAAATATTTTCGAATACATCATGAATATCTTGTAGATAATAAGTAATGCAATTGTTTTTTTATAATACTGTAATTTCTGTAACTATGTTCCTTTATTTCGTTCGTTTAAATGGTTATAAATTTGATCTATTCTTATTCTCCTTTATTAATCTTAAATGCGAATTTGAGTTTCAAGATTCGCTTTAAATATACTCTATACTTATATTCATAATTCTATCGTTGTAGGCTTTTGGTTCAAGATTTATCGTAATTTTTGGTATTCTTTAATGGTTTAATGTGATAATGAAAAGAGAAAATATATACAATGTTTCATTTTATTAATATTATTAAATTAATAAAAAAATTTAATCTTTTATATTTTTATTCACGAATATTATTCATATTTACATTTTAAATCAATCTTTGGCATAGCTTTACTTTTGGAGTTACATTGGTAATATTTACATATTAATATTACATTATATTCTTTCAATATTTGTTAAAAATTAAATTTGTACATAAATAGACCGATTTAGCTCAAATTGTCAAAGTGTAGAATAAATTTTTTTTCATTTTTGCATAATTTTTTATAAGTTAATAAATTATGTAGTATTTGAAATTATATTTTTTCTTATTTTTTTCTGAAATTGGATAATTTATAGTCCTAACTAATTAAAAAATAGATATGATTTACTAATTATTACTTATTACTATATTTGCACTTTTTACAGAATATTTTTTTTTTAATTTATGTACATGTACATATATGTATATGTACATGTGTATATATATATATATATATATATATATATATATACATGTTAATGCATGTTAATATAAAATAAATAAATTTATTTTTCATAAATTTGAGTTTATTTTGTACATTCAAATATTTTATTCTGATACGTATTTTAACCGAATTAAATTTTAACTGAACTTAAATTAGAATAAAATTTTATATATTACTCATTTATCACGAAATTAATAAATCTAATTTTAAAGTAGAAAATATATATAATAATAGGAATTTATTATTTTTATCATAAAAGGTTTTATATATTTATTCACCGAACTAAGAATTTTAACATATTGAAGCTTATAGCTTAGATTACGTACTGTAATATGTAATAAAATATTAAAATTAGTTTCATGGTTGTAACAAATTTCAGTGAATCATAACAAGGAAATGCAAGTTTCGTGATAAGATGAACAATAATGTTAGAATTACTTTGATTTTTTACTACAACTTGTAAATTGCGTGGGTCATAACAGTAAATCAAGTAGAATAAGTCACTGATTTACAGCTTTTATCACGCTTTGTCAGTATTTCGATTTATTTATGTCCATTTTTGTAAAAGTTTATTCATAGGCAATAAATACCAAAAAATTGTTTCATAGATTTAGTTTACTAGGTCACAAAATAATTAGTTTTTTTTAAATTTACTTTTAATTATTCCATATTATTTTTATTAATTATATTTATAAGCTTTTGAAGTCTTAAATTATAATTTTTCAAAGTTTAAGGTTCAAAATATAACATTCTTATTATCGTACGAAAATTAAAAAATCAAATAATTGTTTCACAGAAAATATTTGTTATAATATTATGATTATATTAATGAGTGAATATGAATTGTTAAAAGGAACTATTATAATAGAGTTTTGAATAAAATATATGAAGGTCTTTATAATGTAATAGAGGGAGATATCCAATTTTTGATAACATATTTTTCGTAACTCTAAATACTTGCTGTTAAGTCTATCGAATATTAATAGACAATTCTATCTTGAACCTTACTATTTATAACAACGTTCACATTAAATAGATATAAGACTAGTAATATAAATAATATTCAATATTAAATATTCATTAAAACTATATTCTTAATTAATTACATGCTATTAAATTAAAATTTTATTAAAATATTTTGTGCTTTTACTAATAGTATATGTAAGGTTATTGAAATGTATGTTTCAGTATGAAGTAAGTAATTTTTTACCGTAAGAATAAGACGTTAAATAATTATTTGAGTTTTTACT
Organism: Wiebesia pumilae; assembly: GCA_018907045.1. Classification (NCBI taxonomy): domain Eukaryota; kingdom Metazoa; phylum Arthropoda; class Insecta; order Hymenoptera; family Agaonidae; genus Wiebesia; species Wiebesia pumilae. The sequence goes on from JACCHZ010000116.1 coordinate 11,185,134, forward strand.
CGCTTAATGTAATGAAATAAAAATATTTGAAATTATGTATTATTATTAAAATTACATATATTTAAAATAAATAATATAATATATGTATTTTTGGTACGATAAATCACATAAAGTTTAATAAATTCGTCAATGAATATTTTCAAGTAAAAATGTGAAAAAATATTTGAAGCATTCATTCTCAAGTTAAGACTTAAAAAAAGTAACATATTAAATATCGTTGTATTTATTATCAGTGTATGGCTCTTAATAATTTGGTAAATATTATGGAAGTCTCATATTATATAAAAAAGTATCGAATGTAAGCTACCGCAAGTAAGAAAAAAGTCAAACGAGTCCATTGTGTTGTCGCGGAATGCACGTAACATGGACGACGATGCTTTGCGCAGCAATTCTTTAAAGAAAAGTGCTTACTAAGTATGCTGAGACGTAGACGTTATCGTCGCCAACGGTAAAGGATTTCATTGCACGTGGTTACTGTAAATAGTTGAAATTGGTTTTAGATCGAGTCCATATGAGCTGGCGCAAGAATTACATAATCTGATCCATTATATTCGTTAAGGCAATAATAAAGAAGAGCATCACACGTACCCGAGTCAACTACTTACATAGTCAAAATTATCTCCACTATGTCATACATCATTTCCATCCTCTCTTAGATCAACGGATAAATTTAATTAATTTGAGAATTCAATTACTTGTGGATACGAGTGACTTCTACTTTTATTTGGTAAAAACGCTTAAAGCTTACTCCTATTAATTACATCAGTATGAAGAAATTTTTTGAAATGTCTAAATTCGATGATCCTATGATTATTGATCCTTAGAATAAACGAGAACCATATCAAAATTTTATGATAATAGAGGTTGTTATCAATACTAAAGTCCGATGAATTAATTTAATTTGAAAATCTCATCACGTATCGACCGAAAAAGTTCGTGTAATTCAATATACGTATATTCGAATTAAAAGATAGTTATACGCCTACTATTCTGTAAAGATAAGTCCAAAAAATAAGCTTATATGCGTAATTTTCACAGTTACGCATTAAATAACAATAAAATTTGTCCGCTTATAACTTAATATAAATTATAAAATTCAAAAGTTTATGATTTCAGTAGTTTGGAAATATCACTATTTCCTATCTATGATAAGATTTTATCGATCTTATGATTCTCCTCTGACTAAATCCTTTTCACTTGATATTTTTTCTTTGAAAACCTTACTTGATACTCTGCATCTCAAATTTCATTATTAGTTTTGTACACATTCTGTCTTAATCTGTCTGCTTAAATTTCAGTATTAAGTGCAATATAAAGATTATCTATCTTATAAATATGCAATTATCTCTGTCGAATAAGAATACATGAATTTTTATGAAACTTAAATTTCAGTTATTAATGCAAAATCATAGAAACTTGTTCAAAAATGGTTAAAGAGTAATTGTAATATCTTGTTATTTGTCATCTTCATTTAATATATATCACAAATCAAGATTTCTATCAATAGTAAATTCATAGGATCTGTAACCAGAGAAGTAATGAGGAGTGACTCTCTTGTGCTAGACATTTCGGGCTGTATCGGTCTGACGATACCGTCGTCAGGTCGCCGACCCATTGCTGTTGGTCAGTGATGTTAACGGCTGCTCTCTTAATTATTTCTTCCTTGACCACATATACTAGGGCATTCGAACCATCTGTACGTGCCTTCTACAACAGGCGTTGTCTCTTGCGGTTCTTCACCCGAACGCATCATTATCCTCTAGTGCGCGAGTATAAATTATGCGCACGTATATGACGGTGGCAATAAGCCTGCGATATGACACAACGAAATCATTAAAATTATAATACATAATAATCAAAAATTATAACACATCTGATTTGTATTATAATTTTTAATTCGATGATATATACTCTCGGCCTGGTACGTATTTCTTCTTTTCTTCAGTCCCCTATGCGATTATTATTATATTATATACTTATAATAACTTACACGATTTTTTTCGATCATACGATCATGACTTTTCTAATACAATGATTTAGTATATTTCAATGGCATTTATGTTTAAGTTTTTATTATTTAAAATATTGGACAACATCTCACATATTTATTAGTTTATTTGTTACATAAAAATAAATTTATTATGTAATAAATTATTATTTTATTAATTAATTTAATTTTTTATTTAAGAGATGATTGTTATATTTAAAACAGATTTTTATACGTGGAAAATAGAATCAAAGGATTTTTCTCCTTTACTCTAAAAAATTAGTCGATTATTAATTTAAAATAATTTATATTTAAATAAGTAGATATTCTTCGCATTCAAAATATAAACACGATAAAGTTAATATAAAACTTAAATGATCTTGTTATTAATTAAAATACAAATTGATTGCTTTAAGTTTTACATTATATTGAAAAGTTTAGTAAATTTTTGCAATATATATTATATAATCTGAAGTCTAAAATTATAATTTTTGAAGACTCAAAATTATAATCTAATTATATAATCTATATTATCTGAAATCTAAACTAATTTTATGTAACTTCTTACATGAGTTGGGATGAATTTATAACAAATAATTAAAAAAAAAAATAACAGACAAATCATTTAACTTGCTGATTACGCACATTACTCGGGCGTGATGCTTACTTCATTCTTACCACGAGTGTTTACGACATCATTTCGTCTTAAATTGCTGCTCCTTTTATACAAGTTCACATTTTGGAGATTTTCAGCTTTACAGCTTACCTCATCTTATCTTCTTAGAGTGATAAATTTGTCAATTGTAAAATATCAAAAAAGTCATTATCGTCGTTCAAATATAGTCGAAGTATCAATCTGCATGCGTCAATGAACTGATGATGAGAAAAAAAGTATGTCAAATTTTTATTAGAATACAAATAATTATTCCAATTTTAATGAAAGATAATAATTTGACCAATGCTTATCAACATATTTATTTACAATCTTATTTATATAATTTATATATTTTACTGAAATTCAAACAAATGATTTGGAGTAATTTTTATAAATTTATACATATATTAACAATATGATTTTAATGACTTAAATATGAATTAAAAACAACAAATTTATCATATCACACATTTGAACTAGTACTTTTAATAAATAGATTAAAAAAATTATTGAATTATATAATAGTTATATATAGTTATATATAATATAACTATGTTTATTAATTTTATTTACTAATAGTAATATAATTTAAGATGAAAGATTCAAATTTTAATCAGGAGCAAAATATTCAAACTATAAACATCAGATAGAATAGTTTTTCATCTTAAAACATTAAAATAATTACTCGAAAGTATATACAATTTTTGAGACTCGATTATGAATATGCAATGATATTCATATAAAAATTAGGTAAAAATTCAGGTGAAAATTTAGGCCTTTCATTAACGATATTACTGCTCTTGACATCACTAGTCTCTTACTGATAATTTTCATATACATTCAATTTTCTTTGCAATAAAAACATCAAGAAAGGCTAGTCAACTTACTGCAGTATATAACCAAGCACGACGCTAAATAACTGGGGCTACAGAACCGTTATATAAAGCAATGTTCGCGCTCTTGTGAGTTTGTAGGTGGTGTGAAAACAGTATATTGCACAAATTGAACACGCGGCAGGTAAACAATGCGCTGTAATAATATGCGAGGTCTAAAATATGTAAGAAGTGAACGTGTGTGTCACGTAATCAGACGTAGAATAGATGCGTAAATGGCAATCCTGTCACTGTGCATTCGCGGTTGGCGACTATTTAATGTACTCTTGGACGTTCAGTCGCAAAAGTCATGCAATGACTGTAGTTGGAGTTAAATCTAATGCTTAACTTTATCTATTCGAGTACACGCACTATTGAACAGATGAACTAAGTTCTCTGGCATAACTTTCCATTATGGGTCTACGATAAAGGGGATATCCACGGATTCCCACCAAATCAATCTAATTTTACCTACGTTTACGAGTTCCTGTATATTGATCATTCTTCTAGTATTATTATGAATCTGAAAATGACTGAAATTAAGGGTGAAAATTCATCTAGTAGAATAATTAATCACAATTTGACTTGAAATAAAATCACAATTTGACTTGAAATAAAATCACAATTTGACTTGAAATAAAATCACAATTTGACTTGAAATAAAATCACAATTTGACTTGAAATAAAATCACAATTTGACTTGAAATAAAATCACAATTTGTCTTGAAATAAAATCACAATTTGACTTAAAAACTAAGACATTGTTTTCACTCTGACGTTGCCTAAAAGATACGATAGGTATAAATTAGATATACAGATCTGTAAGTCTTCGAAATTTATTTTATCTGACGCCATTTTCTCCATCTACTCTATCATTTCAACAAAACATAGACTTTTGCTATTTGTGCTTTACAATCTACGCGTAGTATAATTTCAAGGATTAATTTAGTGTAGTGGTATCGCTAGGCTACGAGCTGCACTTATTCTGTGAAATCCGCTTCTGACATTCCGTTTCTATTTTATAGATTAATTCCCACTCTAATTTATTTTAGCTTTATAGCGAACTTACGAATAACGAAATGAAGTGAGAAATGAATCCGTGATAACCAAATCATACCAAAAACCTACTCGAACTTATCAGAAAGTGATCTGATCCACTAAAAATTTATTAAAGTTTAAATTATTTGTAATTATGCAATATAAATTAAAAAATAAAAAATTTTTCTGTAGCTGTAGAAAATTACTTATAAATATCTATTTTATAATTATTACAGTGTAATTTAATTATTTAAATGACTGTAAATTTATACATGAAATTAATTTGATATATTTGTGTTGATAATATGCGTTGAAAACATTTTTAATTAATATATCATAAGCAATAATATCAAGACTTATGTATTAATATATTAAAACATAAAATATATAATAATTATTTCACCTATTAAAAGAAAATTATTTAATTGCTTCATTTATTTAAAAATTTCCATTATCGTTTTTTTACTGATATTTTCAGAAAAGTATAATTATAGCAATATAAACGACTCAGTTTTCTTATTTTCTTATTACTTATGAAGTATATCAAAGCAATAGAAAATAAATGAGAAATTTATAAATGATTCTATTACATTTCTATTGTTTCACAAGATTATGAGATAATATTGTAGAATAAAATTTTAATTATCTCGATGAAAATCAATTTTGAGCATAACAGATAATTAAATAGTATAAATAATACATAACAATGGTTTAAAAACTGTACATATTTTAAATAAATTATGGATAATAGTTTTAGAAAATAAATTATTCAAAATATTTTCTTAATAAAGGACCTAGGAATGTTCAAATATATTCGTAAGAAACGCAAAGAATTACCATAAAACATAAGTTATAGAATACAAACTTTGTTAAGGAGTGTTCATGATTTCAAGGAATTAATATAATATATATGAACAATTGTATAAGGAAACAATGCATTAGATAGGAATAGTATTAAATTAATATAATTCATTCGATTGATAAATAAAATATGACAATTAAAGGAGTAGCTGTTTAAAAAACATAGCCATTTTGATTAAAATGATGATTATCAATAAATAAGTTCCTCAAAAGAGTAGATAAATTACAGATATAAAATCCAATATAAATTTGCTAATAAATATTAATTATTCCTTCTTTCGTTGATGAAATAATTTTATGTACACTTTTCAATAATCATCAAGATATTCAAATAATGTAATGAATATCATTATGCAAGCATACTTATAATGATATTCCATAGTATAATATAATAATTTAATATAATTTTTAAAAAATTATTCAGTTGAATTATTATTTTAAATATGCTTGCATGGATTTTGATGAATTTGGTGAAATTTCAGAGATATTAAATTAAATTAAATATAAATATATTCAGTTGTAAGAAAATATATAAATAAATATATTTATTAAGAATATTAAAATTTAATTAGGAAAAAATTGGCCAAAATTCAGAACAAATCTTTGTTAAAAAAAATTAGAATTGTAAGTTATCTAATTTTAATAATATATTAAAGCTTATATTAAAAGCAATCAATTAATTTGATAAATGAATAGTCATTTACGTGAAAATAAAATAAATCCTTTGACAAACGACAACTATTAATTGTGGTAATTTTAAGAAGTTTAAACGTGAATATATTGCAGATTATGAAATGTAGAAAGAAACGGTGGCGAGCCTTCAATGAACTTACAAATTCGTTCAAGCATCGAGGCTACGGTTTTCGGAGGAACTTGACCCAATTTCTAACGGGCAATTTACGTATATGTGAATGAGTTGTACACCGAGTATACGTGAAGAGCACCGAAAGAAATAACGGAGTCCTGTCCAAAAAAGAACTCGCGGGACCCACCGTTATTGGTTGCTAGAAGAAGCGAAACCAGTCAACTCAAGAACAGACGGAAACGAGAATAACCGGAGTTGAACACAATTGCGAATTTCGCCAGGTGATGACATGTACTACAATATATAAGTTAACGTAATTCCTCATCCTCTTTTGAACCTTTGCACTAACGATGATAAATTGTGATTATAACCAATTACATTTGAAACTTAATGAGTGATTATGCATATGTTTCAAAGATATGCATTTATCGATATAATTACAAGAATAAATTTAAAGATCTAGATTATGCATGCTAAACATATACCTTTAATTTTTAATAGTTTAGATAACATAAGCTTTAATAACTAAGTTACAATTAAAAAAAGAGAACATTGAGAAAAAAATTAAGATTGTAATTATTAATCTGTATAAAAAAATTTGAACAAGGAACTTCAATTATTTAATCACTCAAATAAATATAAAAATTGAAATATATTTGTTGACATCAATATATTATGATTAATTATATAGATAATCTGGATATCATTTTAAACACATGCAAAAAGTACATTTACTTTATAAGTTGAATAAAAATATTTTTTGAGTCGAATTTTTAGTGTTTGTTTAAATGAGACCTTTCATATATAATTTATAAATATAAATTTTTGTAGCTTCAGAGTTACAAGCAATTTATCTTCCATTATAAAATTGATTTTATTTATTGACTTTTATTAAATATATTATCTTATTTTAAAAAAGGTTATTGACTAAAAATGTTTTTACTTGTATTATAAAATTATCATGGTGCAAAGTTTTACCGTAGTAATAACGAATTTTTGAATATTCATTATTGCAAATTAATTTTCTGATTAAATGTTGCATTTATTTTACATAATTTTAAATGCTTCTGTTAAAGAAAGTAATTGGATATATGTAAGTAATGCACGTCCAGATCAATCTAATTAATTTTGACTATTTTATTATGTGCAAAAAATGTATGTAAAAAATTATGTAAAAAAAGTAATGACATAGTGGACATTTATTATTTTTAATATTTTGTACTATTTAATACATTCATAGTACTGTTCTTAAATAGGTAAAATATGTGATATCATTGTAAATATATATTTTAATTAGATACGCTATCTCTTGTTCTCAAAACATCTTGAATTTAAAAGTTCAAATATTTTAATAAGGTATATTGTTAATTCTCTTGAAAAATAATTGACTATCTATAATCTATAATTCATAACATATGATTATTTTAATAACCTGTTCTATTTATTTAAATTTGAAACGTTAATATATATTAAAAGTTTGTCACTTCTTAAATATGAATTTTTTTTACCACATGCTTAAAAGAAAGATCTTCTAATTTACTGAGATATGTACTTCTACCAGACTGAAATCGACTTATCATCCTTAACGGTAACAATCGCTTCGAGTGAAACAGTCAATAATTAAAGAAATGCTTTGGTAATAGAAGTTTCAATAGATCAGAATCATATTTTGATCAATTGATAGCTATTAAAAAGCAAACACATGTCAATAATTTTTTGGTTTAATACAAATGTTTTATTCTAACTTCATTTTGAAGTTCCTTTCTCCTCTTTATGTAAATTATATTTTCGAACTATATTTTTTTCTTTTTTATTATGCAATGCTTTAATTTTTATATGGTTTTATTTCTACTGTGGAAATAATAACTAAAGTTGAATCCTTTAAGTTGAGTTAATATACTAATTTTATCAGTAATTTGTTTAATTTAAGTAATCTGAAAATTTATTTAATACGTCTATTTCAGAATTTATCATACATTAAAATGAAAATTGTTTCAGACAGATGTATTTAAGTAAATAATTAACACCTTATGGTTAATATTCGTGTTTTTCTAATATTAAAAGAATATTGTTAATCAATACTATACATTATAATTGAAGGGATATAGAAAATATATTGCAGTAATATTGAAAATTACGATTAAGTTGTATACATTTTTAAAAGTATATTTCATATTCAAATAATTTAAGAATCTCAAGAATCTGAAAAATAAAAATTAATAGTAAAAAGTAGCATAATCATCATTATTTAATATATAATTTTTTAATAAATATAACAAAATTAACCAGTTTTATGTAATTATATGAATAAAAAATTTCTTTTATAATACATCTATTTAAAATTTATCTTTTATAAATATACTTTTATCATTTAGACTATATACGTTTATAAATATCCTTTTTTAAAATACAAAATTTTATATATGACTTGATTATACATGAAAAGTTATTTATGACTTAATGTTATATTGAAATTGATAAATTTTATGTTCACATTTCGAAAACTTAGAAACAATTAATTAATTAACATCTTATGTGAACTGGATAAATTATATTCTCTTCTACCTTAATGCATTATTTAATATGAATAGATCTAATATGAATGAATAATTAGTAAGTAGCTTACTAATTTTTTTTAGTTTTCAAATATTCTAAATAAATTGATCCAAAAAAATATATTTTATTAGTAAATAATGATATTAAAGATGTCTAATCAGACCATATATTAAATAAATTTAAATTACTATTTGAATGAATTTAAGTGAATTTAATTTAATTCAAAGAATATTATGTACTTTGAAATGAACGCAATGTATAGAAACTATGTGATAATTCATTTTATATATAATTATTATATAAAATTTTAGTTTTAATAAAAGAATATTAAAGATATCCATGCAATTAAAATTTTTCTGTTTCTTTTAATTCTTTTCATGGTAACCACATTAGTTGTAAGTTTTAGTTATAGTCATTAACCATAGTTCTTCATGTGATTTTATTACTATTGTAATAAAGAATATATTATGTCATTCAAAGATAAAGTTATCATTGTTATTCCATGTAAATAAATATAAAATTATGCAAAGTCATACATTTTTGAAAATAATAAACATAATATTTATAATTATTTAATCAAAAACTTACTAATTCTTAACAATTTCATATATAATTTATAAAAATATATATTTCAATAAGTCTAGATATTAGGTTTTAGAGAGGTTAAAAATCCAAATGTATTATTGTGTTATACAAATTATGGATAAAAATTTTTCCAAAATAAAAACACATATCTTGTAGCACATTATTAAGAGAAACTTCTAATCATTTGAAATATATATTATACGTTATAACCTATATACTACATAAGGATGCCATAATGTATTTTACCATATAATTAATAAATGAATTCGAAGGATCACTGGTATTTATTAACAAGCGTTTATTATCGAGCATTTTTTTTCTCTTTGTTTCTTTTCCCCTCCATCCTTTACTCTCTCTCTCTCTCTCTATTTTTATCCTATTTTATTCTATTACTTTGCCTTTTTACTATATTGATATGGTCTTATCTTTTTCTACTATCGCGCCTTTAAGTTCATCGAACTCTCCCGAAGGATTTCTCGATTCAACAGAAATCAATGCAAATTTAATTCTGTTTCCACGTCATGGATATATGCATACATAATCAACATACATATGTACAAATGCTTTGGTATGGTGTTTATTCATTCGTACGTATGCATGCGTATGGCATTAGAGAACGTAAGGTGCGTATGCAAGCGCAATATCACGTTGGAGGTGGACTCTCGTGCAGGAATGTAACCCGTAAGGTAAGCGACATCCGGGCAATGTCCTCGCATGTAAACAATCAGAAATTGCGCATACTAAACCACTCAGAATTATATTTACATGCATGTTTTTCTGATTAACATTATCTCAACTAATTGCTGTTTATCGACATAGTAATCATATATTTACTCAAAAAGTAGATGTAATTGCAATCGAACTTTCATTAAAGTCTTAGAGTTTTTAGTATATAAATTTCAGATAGGTACATAATTTCTTACAATATAAACTTTGGTACCATATAATTTACTTAGATAAAATTAAAATATTTATAAAGTATAATATAAATATAATATAAATATAATATAAATATAATAATATAGTATAATATAATATATACGTATAAAATTAATAAACATGTAATACTTTCTTATTACTAAATGAGGTAGTATACATTAGTATAATTTTTAAACGAGTTAAACTTAACTGAAATTAAAAATAAGTTTCTAAACAATAGAAATTTAGGTTTTTAATTTGAAAAATATTCTTTACTGGAATATTTAAAAATTGTATTTAAAAAAATTAATTATTTAATAATTGAAGTAGTTAAATGTAAAACTTACAAATAAATAGTCGAAATTGTAATAGAAGAGAAAGGTATTAGAAGAGAACGAAAATGAAATGTTTAGTAACGTATATATATTTTTTATTTTATAAAATATTTATATATATTTGATAATTTATATCTTTTAAAATTTATATTTGTATTCGTTATCTAAATTTTATATAATAATAAATAATATTCCGTCTATAAAAATCGATTGAGAATTTTCATTTCTGAATGAAAAAATATGATTGAATGAATTTTTTACATTTTTCAGTATTTTAGGATAGTTTAATTAACTGATGTATTAACTATATTATTAAAGAATCGTTTGTCAGTTTAATTCTATTTTATTTTTTTCCAAGTATTAATAATGTATATTTTTCTCCTAATCTACGATTCATTGTACTTATTTAAATACAGTTTTTTAGATAATGTGTCGAATTTCTAATAATTACTATCCAGAATTTCAAATGCTTCATTTTTCAACTTATATCTCATTTTTAAAGTAATGCAATTACGTTTTTAAAGAATTAATGAAACAATTAATGTATATAGAGGTTGGATTCTAACGTAGGAGTAAAAAATAAAAGACTATTATAAGTATACTTGAATAATCCTTACAGAAAATGTATACGAATAAAAGATCTATATAGTAAAATAATTTTTTCAGATTTAAATGTAATCGAAAATTGATGATAAAAAATAAAATAATTGAATATATGCATAAAAAGGATTCCTGAATGTTATAAAAGTTTCATTTTTAAAATATTAATTTCTTATCTAATAATAAATGAATATTATTGGAAATTTTCATAATAAAATTGTTCAGAAAAATAACTAATTTGTTATGTTCTTTTATATATATTTTTAAAGATAATCCTCTAAATTTAGTAGAAAAATGAACCTCACATAAAATTTCAAATAATTATATTATATTATTTTTTATTTCGTGAAACTCTTTATTCATTTATTTCACTTAGTATAAAGTGTATTCTTTCAATAAAAAGTTTGTAATTATTATTTTAGGAAAAATTAAATTATAAAATTATTTTTTAATTTAAGCAAAAACAATTATTAAAATTGTGTTTAATTAATTATTTTTATATTTTGTGTTGTTAAATTTTAAAGTAAGCAGTTTAGGTTTATTTATTTTATATAATAATAAAGTGTAAATTTCTAAACCCTGTACTTTTCATAATGGTAAAATTTTTTATTGATACGGATTATCTTAATTACGACAGTTTCATAAAAGAAAGTGGAACATTAACATATTTTCTACAATAATATTTTTAAATCGACTAATATTGGTCGCTAAACATTGACGTGTCTTATAATGTAAATTAAACAAGTTTATCTAGTATCTTAATTAAAAATTAGACCAGAACGAAGCTTCAGTAATCAATGAATAAACATTTTAATTATTTATAAAATCGATGAAATATATTATGAAATGAAAATAATATCTAGTAAAGAAATGCTGAATAGAAGATGATAATAAAATGTGCGCAAAAAGTTAAAATAAGTTTGTATGAAATAACTTTAGAGCGACAAATTAAATTTATAAATGATTAATCATAATTTTTTTGATTGTTTTATCGTTTAAAAATTTCACTACATAATTTTCGAATTAAAACGGGTGTGCGCATTATTGACATTGGTTCCTTTTCCTAAAGACCATCAATCATATCACCAAGTAGTTTTATTGACCTCCCACTGAACGGATTAATTACATAATTGCTTGCTCGATTTTTGTCTGGTTAGTGCTTACATACTTATGTATGTGTATCGATGTTTTACAGAGTTTTATCGCTGCTCATCCAGACCTCGCTAGTTCAATGAACCAGAGAAATTCTCTTTCGACGAGTGTAGCCTGCGAACGAACGCGTTCTCCATGCGGACGGTCGTTCACCTCGGCTATCAACCATAGACGCAGTGCAGACTGCGTACTCGTTAGCTCCTCCTTTTTCTCCTCTTTTTCTTCTTTGGTGTTGATAGTTTCTTAACCTATCCAGTATTTTCATTAATCTTTTTTCCTATATAAAGGATTTAGTATTCTTGCTTGACAAAAATTTTTCAAAGGTATTTAAACGGCGTTAATTTTTGCCATGAAAAGGTAGAAAATTATTAAAATTTTTTTTCACATATGATAAAAGTTGAATACTTTAAAAATGTATATTGGTTTGTTAAAAAATAAGTAACTTCGACATATTCTTTATTACATATATTTGCACAACTGTGTATTCTAGCTATCACAATATATCCTATTGATGTACTGTAATTTATGTTCTAATAATAAAAATGATATAATTGATAAGTAATGTGTGTCAAGATTAAGATTAAAGGTCGTTCATACACTTCACCCAATTTTGATCTTCTAGTTCTTATGCAACGTTAATCTTAAACATTTATTTTTCAATGCAATAGTCTCAAGCAATAATATTTATTAGATGAAAATATAATATGAATTGTTTTATATGACTTAAATAAATAATTTTCATATATTATTTTAGGGAGGAAAAAATTAAATATTATAAAATGAATGTATGATATAGAAAGCTACGTGGATTATCTATAGACTTTACAAAAAGTGCTCAAATCTATTTGTTGGAAATATGGCTTTGTTTAATCAATTACCGTGTAACCGTATAAAAACGGACTTCATAAGGTATTATGTATTATGTAATGAAAATGGATTTAAATAAAAATAAAATATAATTAAAAAACACATTAAAATTAACTATTATTAAAATAAAATGATATTGATAATTAAAATTATTGACAACCTTATAAAAGGTAGGTTCAAAATTTAACAGGAAAAATAATGAAATAAGAATGAATAAGGGAAGCAGCAAAGGAACAATCATCAAGAACAAGATATTTTAGTTTCTTTTAAAGCAAGAGCATAATAATTAATAGAATAAAGTATACGTATAATAATTGATTTCTGAGTAATTTCTGGAAAGAATGACCTACATTATTTTCTATATGAATGACCTATATTATTTTTTTATTTAAAAATTTGATAAATAAATAAATATCAGATATAAAATATTAACTTTTAAATATAATAACACTACTGGGACGAATAGTAGTTTTGAAAGTATAGTTAAGTATATTAGAACATTTTCGGATTAGAAACAAGGACGGAGGAAATAATGTAGACAAAATGGAAGGTGTAAATAAAGAGTCAATGTATAATATATAATTACACATGAATTTAATAATTGTTTTTTATTTTTATATAATAAAGAACGTAGTTTAATTCAATATTACTACATCTATATTTAATTTTAAAATTTAAATATTATAAATTAAAAAAGGAAATAAATATATAGAAATAATCGACATAATGTAAATAATAAATATATGAATATAATAAATACAATATTTATAATGCTATCCTTAATGTAGTAATTTAAAATAGATTATGGAAGTTATTTATTAATGTAACTTATTTTTATTTATTACAAATCTACTTCTACTTTTGAATTGCAGTCGTTTTTTATAGTTAAAATATTGTAGAAATTTTCTATGTATTTATAATAAGATAGTGCGATATTTCGAATAGAATAAAAATATTTTATTCAAGCTTTTTATTTACAAAGTTTTACACAAGAAATATTTTCCCTTTACAGCATTATTTAAGTGTTTAAATCCCTAATAATGAATAATGAATTTTATATTTAGCTTAATGTAGTAATTAATTTGTTTAAAAAGTCTATTATTACTCTATAGATCTATGTAGTACTTTTTTTCAATATTTTCTAGTATTTGATGTAATGAATAAAGAAGTGTGTTTATTTTGACGGTAAAATGATTTCGAATTGAATCTGCAATAAAATAGTACTCTCTATAAAAAACGTTTTTGTCGTAGTTTCTAAGATATTAATAAAAATTCAGCATTCAAATTTTATGTTAATTTTTTAATTAGAATTTATTTATAATTCAAAAACATGGAGTTTTCAATTGACTATTATCATTATCTTCTGTTTTTTTATACTTTATTTTAAATTAAGCTTAAACATTTTTTAAATTACCTTATTAAATATTTCCTTCACAAACGATACATATTTACATAATCATTTAATTTAGAATGCCCCAGAATTATAGATTAACTTTTTATTTGCTTAATTCTAACCCTCATTGCTTTTTTGCCCTTAATAAATTTTCTGCAGCTTTACTCTTGATCTATTTATTCGAATCAAAATTTAAATCATATGTATACACTATTCCTAATATTATATTTTTTAAAGAAGCTACTATCTTGTTCTTTTATATGTATTTAATAACCTACATTACCGATATATTAATAAGAAAGATCTCATTCACAAGACTTTAATTTTCTTTCAATATCCATCTTGATACTTATAATGATTTTATTTTCTATTAATTTATAGCGTTTTAACATAGACTCTTATCGCTTGCCAAATATGTCGGTTTACGTGCATTGCTTTTCTATTGATATTTAGTTTATTTTGAATATTATTCGTTACTGTGCGTTTACTATACATTTCTAAAATTTTAATGCATGTCTTGTTTTATTATTATTTTTTAAAAACCATTGAATTATTATTTAAGTTAGCGGATTTGTACTTAAATTCTTTTATAATTTAAATCATGTTTAATTTTATTTGAGAGTATAAAAAGTAATAAAAATCACAACATAAAATTTAAATTGTTTAAAATTTACAATAATTCAGTATTGTGTATTTATTTGTATTAATAGTTATATGTCGTTCATTTACTAAATTATCACTTATTTAATTGTGTATAACCTTATCTGATGGTGTTTATGTAAAAATCTAGATATTTTCAACGTGTATTATTAGTATTAAAATTGCCTATATATACAAACAATTGTTCTTTTTATGCTAATTTTATTTCTGATATTGTACGCTATATTAATGTGAAAAGTATTTCAGCATTTGGCAGTGATTTTATTGCTTTTTAAATATGTTAGAGTAGATCTAAGGCTACGGGAAAAGTATTTTTTATCTCTAAAAAATTTTTTTTAAGAACGTTCTGGTGGTGAAGGATAATATTCAATAATTTGCTTGTTTCTCATTTAAAATGTTTATTAATTTCCAGATTTTTCGGTTACTTTTTTAATTTGTCGTATCTTTGTAAAAATATTTGACACATCGTATTTATGTGTAGATTTTTTACTTAAATTAGAAAATCATTTTTATTTTTTAATTAAGAAAAATTACATGACTCACTTTTATTAAAAAAAATATTCTTCTACATAAGGCAATAAAATTAATATTATATTGATTCCTTCTATTCATATAGTTTAATCTGAAGCTACTTTTTAAAGAAGAATAACGTATGTGTTGCTTAGTTTTCAAATCTACAACATATTTCAAAATGAACCGAATCAATACCAAATACGTGAAATATTTTTTTTGCTTAACACTGATATTTTTTATTCCTATATTGTAAACTAAACAATATTTTTGAAAAATATTATTTTAAATAAGTCAAACTATTTTTGAATCACTAAAGAAGAATTTATAGAATAATTACTTATATTTATTATAGAAATGATTCATTCTTTTCTTTTTAATAAATATTAATATATATTTATAATACTATTTATAATTATAAAAAGTAATGTATTTTTCGTAAACGCGATTCTTTAATAGCTAATATTATTTTTCTGTTTAATAAAAAGCCAAGTTAATTCATCCTACGGTAAAAGAAAGGTATAGACTTTCGTAGATACTTATCCTTTCTCTGAATATCTCCATTCCTTCTCCATTAAGACGACAACTGTTTGCCTTATTAATGACTTCTTTAAATACATAATTTCAAAGAAACTACGAATACTATCAAAAATAATCTACATAGCTAATATAATCCAGTATTTTTATTTATTCACATTTTTTAGCATGTAGTCCTTTGCAAATTTTTTAACTAAATTTCTACTGCTTCCAAGGCATATTCTATCAAAAATGGATGTTCTTATATCTTCTGAATAATGTAAGTTTACTAACGTTGGATTATTAAATTTTCTAGAAGTATTTGCAATTAGTTATATAGATATTTACAGCAAATATTCTTCTTTCTAGACATCTTCATTATTTTTAATTCAAGAGAATAACTAAGAGATTAACTAATTAAGTACTTTATGAATTTTTTAGAATATTAGATATCCTCACATCTAGATCTAAAACCTTTTAATGTAACTAAACAAATCTTTTTATTGCAAATATTTTAATTTAATAAACAAATAAAAGTTCACTTTTATAAATGGTATCATAAAATTGGTAAAAAATTAAAAATTAAAGTGAAATATTTACATTAATTCAAAACTAATAGCAAAAAAGTAATTCCATGATAATAGATTAATTCATTGTAATTTCTATATTATAATTTTAGATTTTTGACTTGACAATTAAAATCATTAGGTAATCGTGTTTCTGTTTTCCATGAATTCTTTTAGAAACATAAATAGATATTACTTCAGAAAGTATGAAATTTATTAACAGAGATCGTATGATTTTGACCTCAGAGTAGTTACTATTCTGAGAGTATAATAAAAGTATAATTTTATTTTGAAATTTTTACAAAGAACAAATTTTTGAATCAATAAAAGTTTTATACTAAAATTAAGATAATACATATTTCAAAACTAAAAATACGTGGATTTTTTAACATGTGCTTAAATCAATAGATAATTCTGTCTATTTTTCGTTATTTTTTTATTGCTTTGCTGCAATATATTTGAAAACTAATAATACATAACAGCTTTACATTTATAAATATATTTATAACAGGAAAAAATTAAAAAATTACAGTTAAAAATATATTTATAACTATAATTTAATACAAAAAATAAATGTACGTATAGATTAAATAAATTATGATTAATCTTTGAAGATTTATGATTTCTAGAAATTAATATGTAACATGATTATGTTTGAGATGATACATGCAAGGTGATACATAAGTGCAAGGTTGCTTCGTAAAACGTATTGCGCTTCATTGCTGTCACCTGCTTATCGCGATCGGTGCGTTTAAAGTACGAAAATTACTATTCAAATTATAATTCTATCTTCATGACTTAAAACAGCATCTTACAAAGTTTATAATATATTTGAAAGAACAACATTTTAAAAATAGTGTAAAAAACCAATAAAATAAATTAAAATATTTTTCATAATTTTTATTAAAAATTCACAGTACTCTTTAAAATAGAATGATTTTTCTCAATTTATACTCTTACTTTTAAAATATTTATTTTTTATATGAAAATAAGTGAACATATGTCAAATAAATAAAAGAGAGGTAACTGTTTCAAATTTGATAATTAAAAAATGCGTGTTCTCACCTTTATTTCAATTAAATAAGTACTTTACATTTTCTATAGTTTCATACTAATTTTTATTAAATAGCAGTTTAGTTACCTTAAGTAGTAAAAAATGTTTAAGTAGTATTTCAATAAATTAACATTATTAGAACAGCGATTCATTTCATCTCAATTTACATTAATTATATTTTTAAAGCTTATTCTGAAAAAAGCATTAAATAATTATTTCATTTTGTCTATAGCTTTTATTAAAATAAAGTCTTATTTTGAGGCATTTACATGTAATAATTATTAGAATGATATATATCTTTTTATTTTAAGATATATTATTTTGAAAGGATTATAAGTTTATTATTTTTTATGTATTTCTTTTTATCTTATTATTTATTTATTATTCATTAAATTCAATATAATACATAAATGGTACATAATGTAAAACGGATATATTTTTGAATAATGAATAAAAATCCATGTTTATAACATGAAAGTTACGACAAACTAAAAGATAGTAGCTATTAATTGATCTCGGTAATAAATTTTATAAATTATTATAAAAACGTATCATAATTATTTATTAATGATTAAAAAATTAGTAATAATATGCGAAAAATACAATTTCTGCTTTAAAATAAAGTAAATAAGTTATTTTTCCTTTTCATGAAAGAGATATTTTGATTGCCTTGTTTTATATATAAATACATATATATTATTACTGAAATAACAAGTTTAAGAAAAATTTTCTAGAAGAACTACATTTTATTAATTATATCATCATAATCTTCTTCATTATATATTATACAAAAATGTAAATATTTTAATAAAGTTAAAAACAATAGATTTCAATATTTTTTTGACACGCATACGTGTACACGTGTATGCACGCATGTTTGTCTGGCATTTCAAAGAATTCATTTTTGAATAATATATTGAACAATTCATAAATATACTACTTATAAATTTTTAAATATATTTTATTTCTGATCAAGTACCCAAATATCATTTTTAGTAAATAAAATCGCCATCACATTACAAATTTAAATTAGAATACAATAAAAATTTTAGCGTAATCAATTGTCTTATACACATATCATTTCGAGTCGGAAATATATTTATTCTTTTCATTAATATTAATATTTCTTTTAATTATAACTATGAAGACTTTATTAAGACACAGTTAAAAAAAAGTATTCATTTGAATACTTTTGAATATAAGTTGTTTTAATACAAATTTTGTAGTAAATAAAAGATATCTACTATGCATTTGAAATAATATTGTCTGATTAAATTTTTTTTATTACAGTTGTTTGATTAGCTTACTTTAAATTTTTTATTACATGTATAGTAAAAAAAAATGCATTTTGTATTTGCAAGTATATGATATACATAAATGATATATTTATATCGTATCTAATTGAGATTTATAAATAAGGCTTAAAAACATATATTTTTATAGAAACAGCACACTGATTAACAATTTAGTTTAACTGTTATAAAATAAATTAGAGAAATAACTTAATATATATTTGTTTTGTAAATATATAATGTAATTATGAATCAATTTTAGTCATTTTTAAAATTAAATTAAATCATTCCTAACAACATCATCATAAATATTGGTGATACTTAAATATTACTTAGTTTTTGATGATGGCTTTTTTAAAGTTATATGATATTTATTATTATATAATATTTAATTATTTTTACATGCAATTTGTATGAATAGTATATGAGTTATATCATTCAATAGCAATTTCAATAATGTTTTTAAGTCATTTATGAAATATCATGTTGATTAAATTATATAATGGCCATTGTTTTCTATTCGATATTAGAAGCATAAAACTATTTTTAATGGTGACATTACTATTAATTTTTTTACAATTTTAAAATTTAATAATGCACCGTTAAGTAATTGAGATGAAAAAGGCCAAAATAATATTTGTACAAGTTTTATAATCAATGCCAGTGACGATAAAATATAAAATTATATAGACTTTGTAAATGTTGCATTAAAATTTAGATTTTTTGAGATTGTTTATAAGAAATTTAAGACATTATGTAAACATGTAGTCAACTAATTAGTCATTAATCAGTCATCAATTTAATGACAAATCAAATTTAACTTTTTAAATTTATAAATTTATAAAATTATATAAAATTAATAATCAAGATTCTGAAAGCTTTTGATACTATAATTTAAAAAATGATTTAAAATGATATGTAAAAATATAAGAATCTGAGAATTTAAAAACAAGTACAAAATTAACATTGAAATTACCTGACTGTTATAGCATCGAATTAGTACGTATGATTCGCAGATTCCATAATTTACATAAATCTTATGTAAATCATGAGGATTACTTCAAAAATATTGACGCTTGAAATAGCCAAAGTTGTATAAAACACTTCGCTAATAATCTAAATTGCAAGTTCATTTGTTATTTGCCATCGTGCAGAATGATCACAACCCACAAGTATTGATGATACTTGCGTGATGATCGTCATGACGCGCATTCCCCGAAATGTTTTTCACATTTGTCAAGGTCAGAGAACGGGAGGAGGAATTTTAAGAAGCAAACGAAATGCGCAGATAGCGCGTACGCATATATACGTATAACACGCGTAATCTTGCGCGCGTGCTCGTAGTCAATGACACGAGTTCATGAGCTTAGCAGCCCACTGACACATCGTATCCTTGTGGTTTTGCGTCACCCGTCGAACACGGGCACGTTTACGTCGTAGTTGCACGCCTGGCGTGGCGCCGACTACTTCGTTCGGGTCTCTTTCCTCGCTCGGGATTTCCTTTCTCGATGCCTGTGTTTTCTTTCTTTTTTCTTCGTCTTTTGCTTCTTCTTCTTCAGCCTCACTTTTACTTTTATTGTCAAGACATTGGCCTCGCTTGTTTTCGTTATAATTGTTGTTTCTTTTTTCTCTTTTTTAACTTAACTAAGTCGCTACTTATTGCTTGATTTTTATTTATTTAGTAACGAATTTTTGTAATTTGCATTAGGCTTCCTTTCATACTTATTTAAAGCTATTAACTATTCAACTTTTAATTAACATAGCATTTTGTTACAATATACTACACTGGCTTATCATGTTACACATTATTAATTATATTAATAATATTATATAACAATAATTAGTCTTCTTCAATATTCCATTATTATAATTTACAAGTTGTACAAAATGAATTTGATCTCTAATTGTTTAGCTTTTACTAATATAAACTATCAAAAACGAATAATCGTGACAATTTTTAACATTAAATGAGGAAATTATGATTTTAAAAAGGGATTTTGCTTTGATTATGCAAGAAAATTATTTAAAAGAATCGTTACCAATTTCTTTAGTTAGCTAAAAAAATTTGTAGTACAACAAAAAAATTTTAATTTTTTGCAATAAAGTTGATAGTAGTTTTGCTATTATAAATTTTAGAAAAATTAATAATAAAAAAAATAAAATATGGAGAAAATGTTCTTTAAAGTTTTCAGTTGAAGAATATCAAGCATTCATGGTTTGCAATTATTTCATGCTGATTAGTTATAGTTGATTCACGGAGTAGTTCTTTAATTTCTGGAAAAAATGTTTTTTTCTTTTATCCAAGTCTACATGCAGTCGGAGCTTTTTTAGTGATACATCTTTGGCATCGTCCTCCCTCGTGTGATTTTGTACGCACTGATTTCATCAGAGAACAGTTTGTATTAATTGTTAATGTTCAATTAAATATCTATTATAATATTTAAATTGTTGCATGGTTTTTACTAAAAACATTTGCGACTACATAGGGAGAAATTTTAATGTTCTTAGGGTTAATATTTGTGTGCTTTTGAGCATTGTGACGCACTGTTGAATTGAAACTCTCGTTAAACTTTCGTGTGTATTGATTCAAATATCTCGTTAAAAGCCCCTTGCTAGAGATCTTTATAACTTAGAAAAATATGTTCTTTTGCATTTAGTTAAATGATATGAAGAAGATTCGTCATTGATTCTAATTCATTAGTATAATTCCTATGTAATTCTTAATTAATTCTAATTCCTTCAATCTTGCGCTACACGCACGAGTTCTCTATATCCAGATTAAA
This sequence comes from Wiebesia pumilae, assembly GCA_018907045.1. Classification (NCBI taxonomy): domain Eukaryota; kingdom Metazoa; phylum Arthropoda; class Insecta; order Hymenoptera; family Agaonidae; genus Wiebesia; species Wiebesia pumilae. The sequence continues at coordinate 11,207,139 of JACCHZ010000116.1, forward strand.
ATTTTCGAGGTTCGATATATTTTATTAATTCATAATAAACTCTTACTGTATAATGAAAAACAAAATTTTAAATTATTTTTACTTAATTTAAGGTAAAATATTAATGCAACTAAACAAAGAATATGAATTGATGTTGATCCGACAATTTGGTTTATATCTTAGTCAAAAATCCTCTCTTTTATGACTTATACTAAATTGTTTTGAAAAAAGATTCATTTAATTTCTCTTTCTTTCTATCTTTCTTTCTTTGGTTTACCATTTTCATTCGATTTATTCGAGTAGATTTAATTCAGTAGATTTAGAAGTACAAAACAACTTTTTTGAAATTCTAAATTTACTAAAATTACATACTATGGATTTTGAAGGATTTATTAGAAAAATTATTTTAAAAAATCACTATTGAATATAGTGAATACATAATCAATTTTATTAATTAAAAAAAATTCAAAAAAAATTTATCAAAAATAATTATTATCATATTCATATTATATGAAATTTTTTCTCTTTAAAACCAGAAAAGTATAAGAAGATTAAGTACATTTATATTGCCTTTTAAGTAATCATGAAGGTATTGGCTAAAGTTTAAATGACAAAATTTTTTTTATAATGAGTACTAAAAGTTACGATATTTTCAACTTTACTGAAAAAATTATTATTGGAATATTTTTCAACTTAATTTGAGTCACAGAATAATTTTATAAGATTTTATAAATATTTCTGAATTCTTGAATTTATAAAGGTGTATTTAGATTATAAAATAATTCATGGAATCATTTTCTTACTTTCTATCACCCATAATAGGATTTGCCAATTCTCATTTTATAATACTCTAAATTAGGCTTTAATTAATAAAAAAGTTAATATCGACATAAAAATTGCAATTAATTATTATTCTATTGTATCATTTATTTAACAAGATATAGGACAATATTATACTGAAATGTATCAAAAAGAATAATTACATAATTTTAGTATTGCTATAAAAATAAGTAATAATAAATAATAAAGGACTGAAAGAGATATCTTTAATCTTATTTGATTCTCTTAATTCTTGAATCTAAATCTTATATTATAAAATACTTTTATTAGCTTTTAAACTTTATATAATATACTTGTAAATAATTTAATTATCAATTTAATAATTTTAATTATGTCATTCGCATTGATTTTCTAAATCCAGACACCTTATATTATACCTTACCAAGTTATATTATATTTTACATCATAGATCTAAAAATTCAAAATTAGAAGTAACTTCGTCTTGTAAAGCTTTCAAGGAATATAGTAATAGAATTACTGATATTTTCTTATAAAATATAATTTGAGCACGCGATTTTATTAAAGAATTAAAATATAGTAATATTGAAATAGAATTATTAATATTTATGTAGGTTGTTTTTTGCATTCTTATTATACCGCGTTATGATATATATATTACATAACTCAAAAAATTGAATTATGTTAGTATCATTATATATTTTTTAAAATGAAGAAAACCGTATAATTTATAATACTTAGGTTCAAGATTTAAGCCTATAAATGAAAATAAATAAATAATAATAAAAGTAATATTTTTATAGTGTCATGTAAACAAATCTATTAGATTTTTCGTTGTCAGTAATTTAATGATTGATAAGAGATTGTTTAGAGATAATGCTTAACTAATTACTTAACATGTATTAATAAATATTAAATTGTGTCATAACGTTGACATATAAACCATTCTATATTAATTAGTATTTAAATTAACATAAAATTTGTTTGTACAACGATTCTATTTCATTAAAAAATTACTTTTGTATTTATTTTTATATCAGATATTTTATTAAGCTAGTCCGATAAAATTTTTTGAATAACTTAGTTATTTAATTTTTGGTATTATATTAATAATTATAATTTTAATTTATAATTGCTTTATTTATGTTTTTTTCTCCATTGACGTATGTTTTATACCAATACTGTACAATCTCCTACTATCCTACCATATTTAAATACATAAATATTATTCTTTTATAAATGTTAGCATCAAAAGAACAAGTAACATTGAAATATAATAGTTATAATTTAATGTGATAAAAAATTCACATACTCTTTCATCATCCGTTAATCGTACTAATATTATCTATACTTACCATATACTTGTCATCATACTAATATTTTATTAATAAATCATATCAAATTATTATTTTCACTTTAACATATTAATGCTAAAATAAAAATCGCCCATAATTCTTCTACATTTTTTAAAAAAGATTGTTTAACGTACTTCATAAGAATTTTGGGTAATGAAATTTCAGTGATGGATTATTTTATTGTGGATTTTATAGTAAGTAAATAATACTTTGTTATAAATAGTTTAATTTTTGTAAGCATTCTATTCTAATTACATTCGTACATGGTTTGTATATAAGTTCTTTTATATTCTGTAATAAACAAATTTTATTTTCTTGAATAGTAGAGTAATCGCTTTATCGTTTATGTATTATTAAGATTTTTGAAAATAATTATATTTCAAGGAGTATATTCGTTATTAAACTAATTATCGTAATTTGAATAATTGAACATGAATAAATTTTATAATGACTATCAATAACTTTTTTTATTTTAATATTAGCATTATTTATAAAGAGAAAAAAGTACATTTTTTTTTTTAAATCGTTTACTTACTATACATGAAATAGGTACAATAACAATTTTTACTGAATTTTGAAAAATGTTGATTCCATTAAGGAAAATTTCAGGTAGAATTTGAAAACTCATTTTATGTACTGTAGTTAAAAAATTAGTTGTTTTTTGGAATAAAAATAAAATAGAGTTTAAATATAAGATTTTTATGTCTTTTTCTAGAATGAAATTTTAATAAATTAAAACTATATTTAAAAAAAATTGATATTATTTCTAAGTAAAATGATCTGTGAATTGAATTATAAAGTACTTTCAAATTTATAGTATGGAAACTTGAGTTTTTTTTTATTTTATATATATTTTTAAGGCAAAAAGGTATTATAAAATAAACTAATTTTATTCAAACAATATTTATTAATTTCACACCATTAACATAAAAGATTATCCATTTATACATTTATATTTCAAAATAAACCACCAATTTGAATAGAATATATTATTTAATATTTTTTTAGATATTTAAAATTGTTAAAAGATGGATACGGAATAACTTATATTAATTTCAAAAATAAATTTTCAAAAATCGTGTATAAAATTCAATCTTACATATAATAAAGTATATTTAAATAACTATATTAATTATTATTATAAAATATTCAATATCATTTATATGATATGTACACTAATATATAAGTATTATTAGTTTTTAATTAAAGAAAAATTCTATCTACCGTCTTATGTATTAGTATTTTCTTGACTTAGATTACATGCTAAACGGTGTTAGTAAAAAAGTGGACTAACAGTAATAATAGTTTTATTAATTTTTTTGAAGAAAATTAATGGCAAGTTTTTTTTTAATGAATAACGTCGGCACATTATTCTGAAATATTTAAAATGTGTTTCTAAGTGAAAATAAAGAATTTAAAATACTTATTTTTACCATTATTATCTTATTTTATTAGTATGAATACAATGTTAGCTAACATTAATAATCAGGTTAAAGATAATTCGTAAATATTTGAAAATTAATTGGTATAAAAAATGTATAAAGATTGTAAATGAAATAAGTTATTCATTTTACGCACATCAAATTGTTACATATATGCAAGTAGTTTTTACATCTTACTTTGTTGATATTTGTACTGTACTTCATAGTGTTAAAGATTATTTCAATATCTACTCTTATTTTAGATTGTCATGTTAAAGCATATGGTTGATGTATGGTTAATTAAACAAATAGAAATTCTCTATGAATGTTAATTATAGATTTTACTTGAAGATTTTTTGATTATATATTTTTATTTGATATATATATATATGTGTGTATATATATATAAAATATATATATATATATATGTATATTTACTTGCTATCTTTACTTGATTATATATTTTACTTGAAGAGAAATCGGTTGACCTATGAATATCTTTCTTATATTAAGTTTTGCTGTTTATTTAAAATAACAAAATTATCATTGCATTCTAAAACACAAAATTTATACGACGTTAGAAATTAATAAAAATAATAAAACTTTCATAAATATTACGTATTTTTTAACAAATTATCGCAATTTGATTTTCATAGTTCAATTAAATATTTTATTTTTATCATATATAAAAATACTTGTATAAAAAAGTCAAAGTGAAATAATTATTTCAAATATTCAATTATTTTTAAATGCTTCTTCGCAAACATTGCTGAGTCAATCATTTTCGTCAATCATTTCGGAGACAATACACTACAATGTGTCATTATCGAAGGCAAAGTCTAGGACATATATCTGGCAGTTTTTTAAGGTAACAGTCGTAGATAATTCTTCGCAATAGTATTTATAAAGCTGCTGTGACTAGGAATATTAATTGATTTCTCAATATTATTCAATATTAATTGAATCTGAAGTTCATCTCTATTCGGATCAGATTAGGAACTTATTGGTTCCCTTGGAAGCCTATCCAGGGCACTTATTTTTATGAACATTTCGTTAAGTGATGTTAATCGAGATCTACTTTTTCTTCATAAATGGATGTAAGGTTCAGGTTATATCTCCATTATTCTCTCTCATTTATTATCCTACTAGATTCTATTCTAAATCTTTTGTACATTTAGCACAATTGAAAAACAGAACAGTTGAATTATTTTCAATAATATGCTCAATCCTATAAAATTTTTTTTATTAAGTTCGCTTTTGGTAGAAAATAATTATATTCCCTTGCAGAACTTATTATATCAATGGAATACTTAATTATAATGGACTTATCAAATCAATAAGCATATAACATCCACTTTATTGAGTGTTATTGTAATGTTTTTAATGTTTGCCATGGCCTGAATAGATGATTGTTTAATGAAGTCATGTGATAGAAATAAATTTTATGTATAGTCAAAAAATTTATTACAAATATAAGGTATTATAGAGAAAGACTAAATAAATATTTATGAATTAGAAATAAAGGCAAAACAGATATGTAAAAATTATGAAATTGTTTTATATAAGAAATTTATCACATCATTCAGAACAAATACAAGTTTATTAAAGTACTAATTTAATTATTAATAGTTCTGAGTTAAACAACTACTTATCCACTTTTGACTAATTCTATTAACGTGCTTGATAGGCATGCATTGTGTTAACTATACGTAAGTATATTTGATTTTTAAATAATGTAATCATCAAGATATTTGATCACTATCTTGTTGGAGAACTTAGTTTGTTTATCTACAAATAGATTTAAAATGAAATTCTTTAAATACTTGAAATAGTTTGTAATAATAATTTTTCAATAGTTTTATATTATCTTATTTTAAAAAAGATTTTCGAATAGAAATATCCAATGAAATTTTTGCTTTGATAAAGGTTACGGATTTATTATATTCGAGGTTATAAAATTTTCTAGTTTCTCTGTATTTTACTTAGTTATCAATATTACTAATAATCATTTGAGAAATTTTGTGAACTTAATAATTGGGTAAGACGAGAATATTGTGACACTATTTTAATAGAACCCTAATCAGTAATAAGCAAGATGTAAATTCTCTTTTATATGCTTAGGCTTTCTCATTGAACGCAGAGGTTCATATAAAACTTTCTCAATATCGACTTTAAGAAAGATGAACTTTCCAGCGGATAACTCGGGAATAAAGGATTTAGCAAGTAGGTTACGACAATGGATATAAAGAAATTTACACGGTATTTAAAGCAAGAATTTATCTTGACATTGATTTCAGTTTTTATATAAGATGTATGAAATTTTGTTGAGTATTAGTTAATTCTGTACTTATTTACTTACAGGTTTTCTTTTTCTTGATAACTGCTCTTACGTGGTATGTCAATTCCATTCAATGTTTTAATTAATTAAAATTTTAAACATGTAGATTAATTATCTTGTATTTGAGTTAGAGTATATTATGTTACATTTGGAGCACATAACTATATTACAGGTCAAATATACATACAATCTAATCTACTACTTATTAAATGAATATCAACCTGCATTTTTATTGTAGTCGTTTTTTATTATAGGTACATTATTTCAATTGAGAATTGGAAAGTTGGAGAAGAATTGAAAAGATATTCATAAGAATCGCTGTACAGATTATGACATTACTCTATATATCAACAGATTACTAGTAATTAAATTGTACTTATATAGGTTTATCTGAAATGTAGCAACTTTAATATGTCATTTATGAATATTCAAGAAATACCACTTAAAGCGTTCTTAAGGGATTTGGTTGAATGGTAATTTAATAAGTAGATTTAAATTAATCGAACTTAAATTTTTCTACTCTACTCGAAGACGGCATTGTTACATTAGTGACATAACGTACATTTATAGTTAAAAAAATTTCATAAGAATCTAATATCACTGAGAAACTTCACTAAGAAAAATATAACATATGTGGTTATTTAAATTTTAGGTTTTATATAAAAAATGTATAACGTTTAGATATGTAGTAAGTAATGACCTTACAAATGTATACTATTATTCTTAGACATAAGAATGCTTGATTGAATTCTTTATCTCTGTAAGGGGCTGCGAACTACGTTTGAACTTCTGTTTGGTTTTCTTTCACTGCTGAATATTGCAGGAGGCATTTTATGGAAGAGAAAGTTCTTTTAACGAAGAAAGAACATGTGAAAGGTTATGTTTGGATGCAACTGGACCTTTATTGTGCACGTGTTGAATTCGATACGCAAAAGTAGGCCTCGCATTATATAAGATACGAAGACTTCTAAGTTATGCAGTACTTTAATAACTGTTTCTATTTTTACGACAAAGAATGGCGATGTACAACGTAATATTCAAGTATCTGTTATAGTATTTAGATAATTTTTCATAAACTGATTTAAAATTATGAAAAAGATAAATTATATTAGAATACCGTGTTTGATATTAATAGTATTAATAAATTTTACCAGGTTTGTTAAATTGCGATGTATATTATTTTTCTTCCACATTATCTGTGCTTTTCGTTTCCCAATGGGATCCATGCTATTCTTAAAGATCTGTTTTCATTATCAGCGCTACATGCAGTGGATACGTGGGTGAAGTAAAGGCACCTTCGCAAAAAGAAAGATGAAATCAAAAAGTAGGAACTAATTGATGTGTTCTTAGTTCCCGAAAAATAGAAGGAGTACATCAAGACTTTAGAAGAGAGATAGATAGGAAGAGCTGAGACGTCAAAGAGTTTGATCTGCGGTACTAACGGATAACCAATAGTACATCAAGAGATTGTTGGAAAGACAACGATCGCAACCGCCAGCCGTTTTGTGCACTGTTAACAAGTGCCTATTATTATTTCTCCCTTTCTCTCTCTCTCTCTCTCTCTTTCTCAGTCCAATACGGGTTACGTCATCCGCTTCATTATAATGTAGCGTCCACCACCTCTAAAGTATTTACAACCGTAGTCTTTATTTCTCTTCTCCCTATCATTCAAATAACCTTTTTCACAGCAACGAAGTAAATATCTTCCTGCCGATTCGTAGAAGATAGAAATTGTGACCCAAATTTTGGGTTGATTCTCAAGCTTATTATCTTAGGTTCTGAATCTTTCAATTGGACAATTAGAACTTGCCAGTTACACTATTTAATTTTAGAAATTTTGATAAAAATGAGATTTATTAAATTATTTTCATATGTATAAAATTTAAAAAATTCATGTGTATATATAAAACTAATTTATAAAAGTCATAAGAAAATTTAAAAATTTTGTAAACAGTTAAAAGTTTATAGTAAATATCTTGTGTTAAATATGATGAAAAGCGTGAAATTAGAAACACGAAAATGGATAAAATATAAATTATGCAGAATCATGAAATTCAAATAAATATAGAAAATACAACTATTTTTAAAAATTATTTCAACTTAATTTCTTAAGTTTTATTCATATATTATATTATTTTGCATAATGACTCATAAATATTTTAGTAATTATTGTAATTTTTTCGAATTCTTTTTACTGATATGATAAAGAATTGTTAAGAAAACTTTAGAAACAAATGTACATGTTTTGATATGAACATATGATATAAAAATTAGAATTACAATATTCTGCAAATTTTGGAATCTATAAAAATCACTTCACAGATACTAGATATTATAGAGTATATCAGAATAAAATAGAATAGAAAATGTGTGCGTAACACTCAATATTTTATCTTATATAAAAAGGATGTGTAATAATAATATAATAACTTTTTCTTAACTTTTTAAAACTTTATAGTAATTAATAAAATTTAATTGATAATATCAATTGATGCTTATTCAGAAAAAAAATGACTATAATAATCTTACATAATTTTGATTCCTGCAAATGTTAGAATTTGATGTACAGCGTATGGGTTGAAGTATTTATATTAGAACAAAATTTAATTGCTTCTAATTTAATGTTTCATATATACAACACCATATGGCCATGTATAATTAGATTATAATAGCTTACAATTTAAAAGACTTATTCATGGAGATGATCATTTGGAATAATATAAGAAGGCGTTGAATGTACTTAATAAATTTATTTATATTGGAAGTGGAAATATTTGATAAAAAAATTCATTTATTAATAGCTTCAACTATAAACTTGTCGTATAATAATTATTCAAAATAACACTATTTTATTAACATGTACACATAAAATATACGCACGTACATTCTATTAGAATTTATTATCTATGTATCTATATATAAATACCAAAAAAAAACAGTGGTATGATTACAAAAATTACAAATATTTAATTACATAAACAGATGAAATTATACATTTAAATGAGTCAAAGCAGATTGGTCCCAAACTGTAAGTTTTACTTATTATTTGATATTATTCCATATGTACAAAAATATTTCATAAATAATTCCATTTTTTAAAGAAAATACTGTATTTTTGTTAACATTTTAATTGAAATTTAATTTAATTTATATAATTTTAAATTTTTATTTATTTTTGACTATATTTATTTATTATAATCTTGAGTAATATTTTATTTCCTCTCCTTTTCTATTTATAATAAAGAATTAGTAAAAAAAGTATTAAATTTGTTTATACAAGTTTTTCAGAAACATATTATAAGCTAATAATATAAATTAATGATTATATTTATTTATATTTAATGTAATATTCAAATATTTTATATTTTTTTTTAAATTTGACAACATTCTTTTCCAATACGATCTTATTACCCTACTTATATAGTACTTATGTAGTATTCTATTAAAAAATTAAATTTCCGTAATAAATATATATATATATACAAGTAATACATAATGTTTTATAATACATTTTTTAATATAATTTTGTGTTTGTGATAGTCTCAATATTTGCATTAGTAACTAAAAAACATCTATTGTAAAATAATTGTAATTTAATATTTCAATTTTGTTTCTACAATATTTATCTTTTTTAATATTGCTATATCACAGAATAATTTAAATTTATTAATTTAGAAAGTATATAGAAAGCTTACCAAATGTTACAAAGATTATACATAATATAATTCATATACATATAATTACTTGAATTTCCATGTTATAATTTTTTTGGAAAATTTTTTTACTAAATGCATCTAATTGGTAACCAAATATAACAATGTTGTATTTGTATATAATTTTTATTTGTAATCATTTGTATATTAAATAATAAAAATTTATTTTACAGTCAATAAGAAGTTATAATAATTAATGTTCTCATTGTTATAGTTAATATGTTATTAACACTTTTAATAAAGATAACTTCGTAATAGCACAATGTCAATTAGTCCAAAAATAAAAATTAAATACATAATTAGACTGAAAGTATTGTCGATTACGTTATTTTAACCGCTTATCATTCGCACATATCTATTATTAAATAGCGATTTACAGGACGGAACAGTCAGTGATCCTTTATTAATCTGAATTAATTTACTTAATCTTTCTTTAAAAGTTGTTTTTCAAGGGTTAGTTGTTGAAAGAAAGAGGGAGAGGGAGAGACAGAATAAGAGAGATAGAAATGCATTCATCAGTATGGTACACAAATATTCCAGATTATTTAAGAAATTGTATATTTGCAATTTTGTTTAGCTACTTTTAACTTTCTCTATACTAAATAAAATTTCTCTTTTAGAATAAGAATTTATACTTAAATTAAATAAAAGTTAAAATTCTATTATATAATATAATATAGTATATTGTAATATATATCCTAAAATAATTAGATTTCGTTTAACAATAAGTTTTAATGTATAATTAAAAATTTTTTTTTTATCGATACCAATTATTTAAAATAGAAAAAAATTCCCTAAATAGCAATAAAGTTTAACAATTCAAATATTGAAAATTGTTTTCAAGCAGTTTTACGAAATAAAATTTTATTATAATTCATAGAAATTTTCAACAATTAATTACATGAAATTTATAAAATATCTTATAAAGATCTACTACTTTTTAAAAATTGATCACGTGAGTAAATTCTTTTTGTAGTATTTTTACTGTTACTTTATAAAAAAATATTTTAATACAAACATATATTACATTGAAGTCTAGATAATATATTATTTATAGAATAATATAGATTTGAAAATGTCTTACACTTCATTTTGTTTAATATTTAGTATTTGAATAGAATACTTAATATTTTAAAAATGATATTCAGTTTTCTATGAATTTATTTTATGTACTTAAGTTAATAATCACTAGTAATATATTTTATAATTTTTTAATAACAAATTAAAAAATCTATAAGTTATCAATTAGGCTAGTATATAATTCATAATTTCAAATGTATAAATGTAAAATTGTTTCATGGTTATTACTTATCATAGATTCTTAAAAAAATGTTTTTTTCATTTTATTTTACAATTTATTTCAATTAATCTACTTTGTGAGAAATAAAACACGAGTATTAAAACATATGATGTATTGTTTGTTTTCAATTAATTATGCTTGACTTATATGTACAGAGTACATTTAGAAAAGCCAAATTGTACATTATATATACTTGAAGTTATATTTGAAAAATTTGATTTCAGATACGATTATTGTAATTACTACTGCTTATATATTCAGATATTTAATAAAATTATTCTATTAAATACCTTTATTATTATATTTGAATCTTCAAATTGTAATTAACGTATTTTATAAAAAATAAATAAAATTTTAAACAAAGAATGAATTTGTTACATATTGTGAAAGAGTTTTATTATTAAATTAAAATTAAAAAATCAAAATCTACTCAATTTTATTATATATTGCATATTATACTATTACGAGTATAACTTAAAAGAAATAAAGTAAAGTACTAATTTTAATTCGGTAAAAATAAAGGGACTTATAGTGAATAATTGTAGCAATTGTGGAATTTAAATTCATGAATTTTTTAAATTCCGATCTAATTATTTTATGCATCACAGAATTTCTTATAATTCTATAAATTTATATTTTCCATATATTATGCAAATAAAAATTAGGATTTTTAAATTATCGATATTTGAGGAGAGTACATTTCATTAAGTACACTTAAAAAACCAGTTTTAAGAGATTATATGTATATACTAGGTCTAAGAGCTTTTATAATTATAGATCTTAATTTTTATATTCATAGACGTTTATTTGAGTTTTTTGGTCTGTATGTGCATTTGGCTAAGCGTGTGTTTATGCGTGGATGGTACGCGTACATTATTTATATACATGTACCATTCACATAATTTTACATGAATTTAAAAAACTCCCATAACAGACATCGCATATAAAGTTTGATTTGTTGTATGAAAATATTTACCTTAATTTCTATGTAATTTAGTGCAAACAAAAAGTTTTTGCACAAGAACATTTTGACACCTTAATTTAACCTTATATATTAAACAGAGCGTGTTTAGTAAAAGTTTTTGTGCTATATTCAACGTTTTTTTTATAATTAATAAAAATCCTTGAAATTTCATTTATATAAAATTAAAGTTTGAAATTTGAAAAATATGTCATATTGACATCATAGGAACACAAAATTATATCATAGAACAATTTTCCACGAGACACTATGCTTCATTAATATTCAACACTTGAACAATTATGAAGCAACTAGATTTTATAAATCATGATTTCAAGATATGAAGCTATATAGTGTTTACCGTGTACAAATTACACTGTCAGTGCATTAACATTATAAATAATAATGCAACATGATCGAATCATTAAGCACACTATTATTAGCATCGAAATTAATGAGCACATGATATGAAAATGAAAATCCAGATTTAATCTCCACTACAGCACAAAAACATTTACCGTATCGTACGCAACGCTGTCACAGAGATCGGCAGAGAAACAAACTTCTCCTAAAACCTCCTCGCGCTTTGCCGATTGATCGGCAAATGATGAATCTCTCTCTATACCAGGTCCCACTTTTTGTACTGGCCCCCCGTTAACAATCCTAATTATCTCATTCTATCTCCCTTTCTCTTCCTTCTCTCTCCCACCTGTTGGCCAGTCACGACGCAAGTAAAATCCGCGTGTAGCTCGACCAACGAGACGGTACATCGGGGGTCCGCCCTCACAGCCCCTCTTTTTCCCTCTTCTCCACCGCCAAGATGCCACTGTCGCGTTTCACGCGTACTACACCAGCGTACGTACGTATACACACTGAGCACTGGGTAAAAGAGAGTGAGACGCGACAGTCCCAGCGGGTCCTGTTCCCCTCCTCCACCCCTATCGGCGGCTCAACGACGGCGGCCGCCGGATCGGGGATCTGCAGAGGCGCGAGCGCTGCTGCCGCCGGCTGATGAGTCACTATATAAGACAGGCAAGGACAAGAAGGTGTATGTTAGTACACACTAAATCCTCTGGTAGCTCGCACGCGCCAGTTATCCGCATCGAGAAAAAAAGAGGGAGAGAGAGAGAGAGAGAGAGAGAGAGAGGGAGGGAAAGATTCTTTAATAACGAGACGTTTGGATACTAAAACGTTTAATTAAGAGCAAGTGTACGAATAGGTCGAAAAAGCTCCCTTATGACCAGACGTCATTGAAAACTTCTTCTCTTTCTTTTTCTTAAAATTTGTCCTTATTCATTATCGATAAAGTCGATAAATCCCTATACTGATCCGTGAAGAAGATCCATATAAAGAGTCAGTGCATTATTCCTTGAGGTACGCGGTGTAAAAGAATAATTTGACAAGGCGACAAGATCAGAGAAATAGTTAGAAGAACAAAGAGAGAAGATAATAAAATGTTCGTCGAACACTGTATCCATTGGTTGTACAGAGCAATTGGTGGGACGCGCACGGATGCCTTTTACACCCTCTTGATGTTCTTCGGAGTATTGGCGATCGTGCGTCTCGTACAGTGGTACCGGCAGCTGCTGTCGTTACCTCCTGGGCCCTGGGGTCTGCCACTCTTTGGCTACCTGCCTTTCATGAAGGGTGTCGACCTGCATCTGAGATTTGGCGAGCTCGCAAAAAGGTATGGCTCGATGTTTTCGGCAAGGCTGGGCACGCAGCTGGTCGTCGTGCTGAGCGATTACAGAATCATAAGGGAAACTTTTAGACGTGAAGAATTCACCGGCAGGCCACACACCGAGTTCATCAACATATTGGGGGGATATGGTGAGTCTCGATGTAATAAACACGTGCGCGATATTTTATGCTTTTTTTATTAAGGGCTGAAAAATTCATTTCCTAGCATTTGAGTTTATATAATTTCATTCTCAGATCTAGGACAAGTTTAGCTTTTTAATTTCTTTCTTCTCTTCTGTAACCATTAAATAATCATCGTATGGATTGGAATTTCTTTTTTAACGCGAATAAAAACGCTGACATTTAACATGTTTCTGACTGAAGTTTAAACTTTCACTGCTTAAAGCTTAATACGTAATAAGGATTATTTTGAATACGCATATATGGCAATTTATATGTACATGAAGCACTTGTATTTAGCTAGACTTCATTAAAATATAGTTTAATATCTTAATAAAGTAAAATTTAAAATAGTTTATATTTTATTAAAATATAAATTTTGTACTATCATTTCTCATTTATAAATTATAAATTAAGGAGGATATTTGAGTACTACATAAATAACTAATTAGTATAAAAAATTTATTTTATGAAGTCGGGACTAACAATTCATTTAAAATATTATTTATTACACACTTTTTCTAAAAAGTAATATGTATTAATTTTAAAATTATGAAAATATATTCATCAACTCAAACAAATTTTATGATTGATAAAATTAAAGGCTATGAAAGTTGAATACGTAATTGAAGTTTTAAGAATAAAAGAAAGATTTTATAAATTGTAATTGTTGTTTTCATGTACTAATCAAATACTTCTTATCGAAAGTATAATACCTTTAAAGTTAATATTCTAATGTACTATATAAATCCCGATAGTACGAGAAGTTCTATTAATAATGTTTTTTTGACTCTGCGCTTAGAAATTTCTTTTTAAATGTCAGAATTATTATTATGAATAAGAATGCTATTATCGGCGCGTCAACGCTACTTTGTCACTGATATACTCAAGGATCAATGCTCGCCGGGGTTTAAGTGCCAATTCCTCCCGTTTATCATCGGTATTTTCCCTCTCGCTCTCTCACTCTCACTCTCTACCATATTATTCTTTTAATATAGGATTTGGATAACTATTTAATTTTTAAGCATCAAGATTAATACTTATATAATAAATTGATTATTTATTATATATATATATATATAATTAATAGATTTTACTTAAAATATCATTTGAACAGTGTAAATCGATCAGTATTCTAACAAAATCTGAATAAGTCTAATTTTAATTTAAAAAGGAAATGATACCATTATTTTCAAATAATTTTCGAGTCTAATAATAATATGTTCGCCTTTATTGTGACATTTTAATATTTACATAATAAATTTTATGCTTACATAAATCACGTTCTTAGTTTTAAAAGGAATGACTTCATTTTCTTAGCTCAATGTTTTCGGTTGAATTAAAATATTCTATAAAATCACTAATTTTCGAATTCTCTTATGACTTTTAATCTATAAACTGTTCTATTTAATAATTATTGAAATTTATACAGATAATAAAACTGTTTGAGAATATAGAAAAGAATATATCTGAATTCTAAGGTACATTATTTACATATATAAAATAAACTATTACTTAATATGTTCTAATATAATAATATTTATAGATCATATAGCATTATATTTTAAAATAGTATTCAATGCATTTGATGTATTGAATTAATACAACTAATTTATGAATTACTGCATTTTATTGCATTTAAAATATTAATTCGATTATATTTAATTTTTGTTCCAAGTAAAATCTATATATTATTATTGTAATTCAAATAAATTTACAAATTTTTATAGTGTATGGTTTTTGATCTTCGATTGTAGCAAAATTAGTAAATAATAAATTAATTTTCATTAATAACAATTAATACAAATTTTAATTTTATGTCATAGGTATCGTTAATTCTGAAGGTGCTTTGTGGAAAGATCAAAGAAGATTTATTCATGATAAGCTTCGTAATTTCGGTATGACTTACAGAGGCACGGGAAAAAAAATTTTAGAGTCGACTATAATGGTAAGTTACACCGCAAAATATTTTCATTGTCAAAGATTTTTGAAATACAGTGTAGTATTTTGTGAAAATGTAAAATATTCCTTGAAATCAATCAATTTATAAATTTACTTTTGTGCTATGTCATAGAACATTGTAAAATTAAAAGAAATATCGTATTGAAAGAATCGTTTGATAAATACTTTTCACAATTGATTAGAAGCAGATTAAGACATCCAAAATTACTTTTGAATTTATCAAGCATTATTACATTCAATTTAAAAGAGAAAAGATCTAACTTACTTAATATTAAAAGGACAATTTTAATGATTATTTACAGAAAGAAGTTGATTTCTTTATAAGAAGCTTGGAAGGGAAAGAGGGCGCGCCAACAAATGTGTCATTTTCCTTGGGCATGTCTATCACAAACGTTATCTGCTCAATCATAATGGGTGTACGTTTTAAGCACGGTGATGGCCGTTTTAAGCGCTTCATGAACCTAATAGAAGAGGGTTTTAGGCTTTTCGGCCGCCTTAGTTTCGTTAATTACATCCCCATGTTCCGTTACCTTCCTTGGCTGCAGTCTGTTAAAACGAAGCTGAGCGCGAATCGGGAAGAGATGGCCGACTTCTTCCAAGAGACCGTTGATCAACACAAGGCTACCTTCGACGAAAGCAACATACGTGACCTCGTCGATGCTTATCTGCTCGAGATCGAGAAAGCCAAGGCCGAGGGTCGCGAGGACAAGCTTTTTCAAGGAAAGAATCACGGTTTGTACTATGTTGCTCTTTCTGGTTTCTCTTCCATCTCGATTTTGATTCATATACGGTCATTTATGTACTACTTTCTTAAATTCGCATGGAATTTATAAGAGCTAGATGATTTAGTAACAATTATGCCTTTCCATATCTACATGATTTTGTTGTTGCAATGTTGTATATTATAAATATGAACATATAATATTTCTCGTTATTATGAATATTATTAATGTAATAATATATATAATGTATATATACATATAATATAATGTAATGTAATAATAGTATTACATAATTAATGCAGTAATATAATAATGTAATGTATAAAATATAATTAATACTTGATTAATTAGGATTTAATTGGTTATAAAAATCTAAAATGTTCCTTTGCAAAAGGGAAATTTTATTCATACCTTTTAATTTAATGTAGACCGATGATAAATTTGGTTTTTTTATTAAATCGTTACAGATCGTCAACTGCAGCAGATTTTGGGTGACTTATTCTCCGCGGGTATGGAAACCGTAAAGACGACGCTCGAGTGGGCTGTAATTCTTATGTTACATCATCCAGAAGCGGCGAGGGCTGTTCAAGAAGAACTGGATCAAGTTGTTGGCAGATCGCGAATGCCATTGCTTGAGGATCTTCAGTTTCTTCCTGTTACGGAGGCAACAATTCTTGAAGTTTTGCGAAGAACGAGCATTGTACCGCTTGGCACTACCCACGCTACCACTCGGTAAGCTAATTATCCTCGACATTACTTTTCACATGAAATATTTATCGATAGAAGAACTGTTATTACATAGTGATTCACAGTTCGAAATCGATAATGGAAAAGACTCATAATTGCAATTTTATAATACACACGTGCACTCACACCGTATTTCTCGATACCAAGACAATGTACAATTAACTATTATTCTACAAATCGGAACTTTTCATTTTTACATTTCCAAATTATTCTCCATACATTTTCTGACTGAGAAATCAGTAAATAAGTCAGTAATTAAAATGTTTGCATCGCTCAACTAATATGAAAATATTTTATAGCATATATTAAACAAGTCAAATTTCGCAAAGTCAATAAAGAAAATGTTCATTTGTTCAGGAGAAACTCCTTTGGGCACGAATTTTGAATAACTGAACTGCGCAATGTGCAAGTATATTTTTGCTAGAAATAAAAAATTAAAAGAACGAATATTGGATTAAAGGGAAAACAAGATATCCACGCGGGCGCTTGCAAATAAATATCAAAAATACTCTTGGTATGGCATTAAATCGAAAAGTTAAATACATAGCCAATTAAAAGAAATAAAGAGAAAGTCATCTGCGTGCAAATTTTGAATTCGATCGCAGCCTCAACGCGGTAATATGTAGCGGTCAAATAATCGTTGAGCGGGCGGCTCCCTAAAGGAACGAGAAAAAGAGAAAATAAACTCGCGCGTTCGTGTAGTTACACATTTTCTCTCCTCCTCTCATTCCGCTCGTCTCGTCTGGGGCGTGAGGTAGCGCGTAACCATAATGGAGCAGTGAACGACGACGAAGGTGTACGTAAGTCTGTGTTGGTGGTAAACACCGTTCACAACGGTGCCCCGCATAGCACCGCACCGAACAAAAGTGAAAGCCAACTTGGCACTGCCGCTTTTCGGGACGGGCCCACCTTCGATTTCGAGGTCGATGACACACGCATTGCCGCCGCTGCCGTCGCTACCAACTGCCAAGCAAAGTCCAAGACTGAGCAGCCGCAGGCGACTCTCGCAACAAGAACGTATGAAAAAAGGAACTGGAAGGTTAAAAATTAATAACCAGACCTAAAAAATTGGTGATCGACATGTCAGATTTTCTAATACGTTGAATGTACAGTTTCGGCTAGGGGCTGCGACTTTTTAGATTTGCGAGCCTCTAATATTTCCATTAAAGTTTCACTTCGTATATACTTATTTAAGTTAAGTAATTTATTAATGGTGTTGAAAAAGATTTTCTATAAATACATGTTCACAGGATTCAGTTTCTCTCTTTTCGCAGTAGCGCGCGAGAAAGAGCGTGACTGAAACACGTGCGAGAACGCAAGGTTCCGAAAAAAGATACTTCCAATACAATCTTGTTTTCGTTTCGTTATTCTCTTTTTCTGTTTCTGTGCGTTAGAGGTTTTTTTTAATTTCCCTGCGAGCACATTCACCTGACAAACGGGTGTGCAAGCACTCTGAAGAATATCGAATGCCGTAAAAGTTACATAAATCTGGTAAACGAGTTTGCCAAATTGCATAATTTTTTTTTATATAATGGAATTCACTTAAACTTGGCAATTTTTAAGCAAAATTGCATTATTCGTAAATAATTTGTTTCGTTACAAGTAATATGAGAATGAACGAGTATCGTTGATGTTTTAATAGCTCGCCAATTAAGTATTACACTAATACTTTTTCTAATATACTCTTATATTATACGATTGGTAATAGTTATGAATTTAATCAATTCAACAAATGATTTCCTCAATAAATACTTTTGACTACCTTCAAAATAAATATACGTATATTTTATCTCATTATATTATGTACATACATATAATAATAAATATATTTATAGCAATTAGAGTCGTGATAAACGAATTCTGTTAATTGAAATAAGTGATTTATTGAATTACTGATTAAGTTAATGCACATAAATTTCTATAAACCTGTTTTATGCTGATTCGTTTATTGCTCATGAATGTATGCACTTGATACAAGAAAATTTAATGAGATGTTATGCAATACTTGGAAATATTAAATAAAATTTTTTAACCAACCTTATTAAATGAATTGTATATTTATTATTTTAAATTTTCGGAAATTCAACCATTACTGAATACATGAAATTATTTTACTTTTCTCAAATATAATTTATTTGCAATAAACTATTCAGCAAATATTGAAACAAAATAATTTTTATAAACTATCCTTGCAGACCTTTTACAGTATACTTTTTAAAAATATTTTGTCAGTCCAATGATAGCTCCCTTTATTAGAACTTTTGCCATTTATTATTTGTCAAAGAATTTTTAAGCAATTAAAAGTAATAATTCTTCGAAACGATTGAATAATTGACAGGATCGTGAAATGTAATGTTAGACGAGAATTGCATTATTCGATAAAAAGTCGTTCTTATTAAAATTTGCTAATTGGATTTTCTTTTTCTAATTGAAATATCTATATCCCTTTCTACTTACAGCGAAGTCAACTTAAATGGTTTCACGATACCCTCGGGCTCTCAGGTCATTCCTCTTCTGCACGCTGTGCATATGGATGAAGATCTTTGGGAAGAACCAGCCAAATTTCAACCCAACCGCTTCCTTACGGCCGAAGGGAAAGTCCACAAGCCCGAATATTTTATGCCCTTTGGTGTTGGAAGACGGATGTGCCTTGGGGACGTGCTTGCTCGCATGGAGCTCTTCCTTTTCTTTGCTACACTGCTCCACACCTTTGACTTGCGGCTACCTGAGGGCGCCTGCCTGCCCAGTCTTAAGGGTAACGCCGGCGTCACGGTTACTCCCGACCCGTTTAAGGTCTGTCTGCTTAGGCGGGACAGGGATCTGCCTTTGCGCTGCGTCGGTTCAAAATAAAAAGAGATAAAAATCGACAAAAACAAAATTCCTTTTCATAAATAGAAAAACAAAAAATAAGCACGGTTGTCGTTCCTATTTCGCTTTAAGAGAGCGAGCGATCAGATTTCTCTAGTGGGTTAGAGAAGTCAAGATTATTTCATTTTATGCTAATAAGCATTGAATTTTGTTTTTTAATTTTGACAAACGTGGAGACAGAAGATGAAAATTGAAAGTTCCGACAATTTGAACTGCATTACTTAAAAAAATTTAAGATCTCGAATGAATTTGCAACAGAGTTTATGATTCTGATACAAATGTATTAATTTGTTTTGAGAATAGAATTATCGTCAGTTTAGTTACAATATACTCTTCGTGATACGGTGCTTGGTAAGTGTTAGATTTTCATGCATAACTTTGTTTTTCTTTTTATTTTCTTATCTTTTTTTCTTTTTTTTTAAACGAGAGGTAAGCAGAATCAAATATACTTTTTAATGTTATTTATTATGTATGAGATTTGTTGTAAATTACAATGGACCTATATAAAATGCACGCTGTATGCAATAAATATAAGAAAATTTGCAGAATTTTTATAATAATTAATACCTTATCGAAGGCTATGTGATAGTAAACAGCTATTAGAATTATGAACTAATCGCAAAATTGCTTCATTTTCGTACATTTGTTTTTTGACGACGTTCTTTTGCAAGTTCAATCGAACACTTAACAGATTTTGAATTTTAATTTCATTTAGGCTTTAAATTCTTTTTTTGACTTTACCTAATATTGGACTAACCAAAGCATTCTTATCTAAGTGAAAAAACGTACTCTGAAATATAAGTCACACTAGAATGCCAAAATGGATTTTCATCAAAGTCTGGTTCACTTAATGATTGAATAATTATAACAGGGAATAATCGAAGTCATTAGTCATAAACTTCGTTTTCTCTAAAAATTGTTTTAGAAAATAACAAAGACAAAATATTTTGTATTCGAAGTCAAACGACAGGAATATGTCCGAAATTTACATTATTCCTTGAGGACGCAGCGTGAACTGAGGTTTAAGAATGAAATCTTGCTTGGATACGTAAAAAATGTAGATTTTCTCTTCCTCAGTCGCGAACTTAAAGTACAAAAAGAACAAAAAAGATGAAGATGAATAGAAATCGAAGCTTCGGAAGGTATAAAGAGCTCCGTCTGTGTTCTTAACCGTTTGTAACCCGCATTAATTATTTCTTGTATACAATTGTTTTTTTTATTATCCCGCCGCCATAATATTTATTTATGTAAAAAGAGAATACAGCTTTGCAACTGCAGCTTATTTAATTTATTTTTGACAACCCATGACCGAGAGTTACCGGTAATAATTTTTTATTATTATTATTATTTTTTATTATTAAACGTTTTTTATATACACATGCGTAAGATCCCTTCGTGCGACCGTGTACAAGCAATATCATATTGATTTATTATAGGTGATGTTACAATTTCTCCAATTGAAGAAAAGAAGTTTTTCGAATTTGAAAGTAAAGAGTCACACATATCAGAGAGTGGCTTCGTCGTAGAGTTCCTTATTACACTTGTACATACAGCCACTTAATATATTTTGCACATACGTCTTATCGTATAATGCATGTGTCTGAGAGATATGAGTGGAATTGTAATTAATATGTTTTTGTTTTAATTTCTATTTGTGTGAGCACGTATATGTTTTTTCATTTTTTAACAGTAAATAAGTGTAAGGAAAAAAAAGATAATATTAGGTGATGTGCTTACCAATTATTACTGACGAAAATGACGAAACAATATGTAACGATACAAAGTCGATCGACGACTTAGATATGCGTATGCGAAACGCTCAACTAGAACCAATCTTCGGATATTTCTAGTCCGTGAACTGTTCACGTCTTACTGCTTTTTTCTTCTATTTTAAAAGGATAATGTGTGTGCACATGTATGATTTTGTTTATGATGTGCGATCGTCAGATCGAGCCGAATGCCGCCGCACTGTGTTCACCTGTCGACCGCGATTTCTTGTGTCGTAGATTGTACTATTTAATTTGGAAATACTTTTTTACAAAATGAAGAACATAATAAAAAAGATTCTTATTTTCAAAATATTATATTTTATTTTTTATTACTTTCCTTCTATGCATCATCCAATTTTATTCCCTCAACATAACAAAATAATTGGTTTAAAATAATTTTACAAGCATTTGATATTTTACTATTAAAACATAAGTCAGATAAAAGATAAAACTTTAAAGAATTTTCAAAATCATGCTTTTATAGTATATAAAGATAATTAACTAATGTCTCTTTTCAAATTTTATTTAAATAAATAAATAAAAATTGTTTTAATTAGATACACAAATGGAAGAAATATATTTGTAAATGCTACCTTTAAATTTGACTCATAGTCTAACAAGCCTATATAGATGCGATAGATAATTATTTCATAAACATTTTAATTTTAAGAGAAAATAGTTTACTTTTCTATATAATTGAATCCAATAGGAAATTTCTCGTGAAGGTGTTATAAAATTGTATCGACATATTCTATTGTTGTATTTGTTGTTCTTTTGTGAAACTTTGAAAATTTATTTGAAAATAATTTTCGATAAAAATCATGTTCATGTTTTAAAGAAAAATTATTTATTAAAAGAGGCCTCATTTTGATTTTCTATATCACTTCCGCTTTCACATCTGAGTTTTTCGGCGTTGGACATTGCAGGTCACTGCGGCCTTTGACAAGCGTCTGGTGATCGCAAATGACTCGGCAACGGTAGTGGTAGCGACATCGGTCTTCGTCCTCCTTCCAACGTTTGCTGATGACCAAGAGAACTGCTATGAAAGAGAGCCGACTCGAACCCTAGCTTTCTCTTCCAAACCAGACGGGCCAATGTGAATGCTCATTTTCGGTAATGTGGCGACTTGTTTCACACCCAAAAACTTTTCATCTAGCACACGTATACCTAGGTTTGCGGATGACTGCTTACGAGTTCGCGATAATTAAAATTACACACAAAGTATCGATTTTTAATTAGCTAATCGCGAACATTCAATCAAAGTTGTAGGTTAGAGGTAAGATTTAATATTAAGTTAAGATTCTGAATCAAAGCAGTGGGATATTTAATTGAAAGTTTCTTGGCATATATTTTTTTAATTATATAAGATCAAAAAAGTTAATGAGAGTATGAAAGTTGTAAAATTTTGGAGAATTTGTAGAATTACATAGTGCTTACTTATCAGTATGGGTGTGTGTTTTTCATATGTGTATAAGATTAAAAATTTAATACCTTTAAAAATTGTTAGTTTCATACTTGTTTTAGTTTCAACGTTTAGAGTTAAAAAAATTTTATCATCTATTTTCATTATTCACAGTTATAAATTTAAGGGTGACTTTTCTACTTCATTATTGTCAGTATTAAAAATTATATAGTTATTGGTATTATAAATTTTATTAAAGAGTTTTTCTATAAAAGTATTTATAATAATAGAAGTAAATGCAAAAATAACCATTACTATTACTGATAATATAATATGCATGGAATTATTTAAATTGTTTAGATAAAGTTAACTACGGAGTTGAACACGTTATTTTAAATTACTCTAATAATCTGAGCGTAAAGTTTAAACTAATAATGATATTTTATAATAATAATCATATGGATAATAATAATAATATTTTTGAACGTTTTAAAAATCATACTTCATTATAAAAAGAATTATCTTACAAATTTTATAGCAAAGCTTTTTTTGTAATCAGATTTATATTAAAATTTTTGTATAATTACCTTTGCTAATATAGCCGGATATCAGCAGTAGTTTATATATAAATTATTGTTTACAATCTCGTAGATGAATTCGTAACACTACATAAATTTCAAAGAGTGATTAATTTAAAGTAATTAAATTTGCAATTTTTTATGATAAATAATGAGCGAGTAATTTTAGAAATTTGTAAGACGTTATTAGTATTTACATTATACTAATAATTAATAAGTTTTAGAAGATTGCAAAAAAATTTATTTTGAAAGTACAAAATTTATGAACTTTACAACAAAAAATATTTACATGTATGAAATCTATTTTTTTAGCCGTATATAATCAAATATCAATCGTATACGTGTACGAACACCACTGTAATAACAATTTTAGGTTTAATACAAAGAATTAATAAATATAACACTTTCTTAAAAATACTTCTATCAATAAAATAAAATTAAACATTCTATATAAAAAGAATTTTCAGCTTATATCGTGAAAATTTGTTAACTTTGTAAATCATTGAAATATGGGGTAAAAAATGCGTTATTTACAATAAATAAATGGGATTCACTATTTTCAAATTTTGAATTTCAACTGCAGATTTATAATCTTCAGATTTATAAAATCTGCGAACTCACATTATCATTAAACTTTATTGTTCAAAAGATATTCAACTGTAAGCACAGTTTTGTGTGCCTTAATAGTTGTACATATAGATAATGTTCCGCAAGATAAAGAGTCGACTAAATAATCAGTAAATTTTTTAAATAATAAATTGATTATCTTGTGGTGAATAATAACTTATTATAAGTTTAAATATACCTGCTAAAACTAAATAGTAATAACTGTTCGGTTAAGAATTACTATTTTCTTAAATAAATAGTAATAAATTACTTAAGAAACAATTATTACTTTTATTGGTTTTAATGCCGTTAAAAAGAAAAATGGAGCATAAAGAATCCTCTATCAATAGATTATTGAAATAATTAAATATGCTGTAATATAACAACGTAGTCTCAGAATTTTAATAATACTTACGAAATTTGCCAATACGTGATGAGTAGATTATTTTTAAAAGCTGAATCGTATTTTTTACTTCAGAGGTGTGTCAAGGAAGTGCTTCAGTATCGATGATCAGTAATATTTCAATCGCATTCGTCTACTAAAGTATACGTGAGTTTGTTTACATAAGAGAAATTTATCTTCTTGTGAATTTCTAATAAAATATCGACAAAGAGTGAGTATAACGCATAAGGTTAATGACACAAAAGCTAAGTGTTTCCAAATCACGTGCAAGCTTACGAAAGGTTTTATTTTTCGGTTTGCTACTTTATTCCCTCTAAGCCAAAGCCTTACGAAAAAATACCAAGAGACGCAGTTAAAAGAAACTTCGTGTGTAGTACTACGTGTTTACTATCATTTTGTAATTTTTTGGATGATCTTACTGATGTTATGTTTACAGATGGTTAATGGTTACAGATGCACATTACAAGTACCGAGGTGTATAAATTGTAGATTTCTTGAAATGTTTATGCATATATGTTTCTTAAATAGTCATTTTTAAAAAAGAATAACAAAGTTAATTCCTGTTTTAGATAAATATTCATTTCAACTATTTCGTATATGATAATACAAAAAATTGTCGATTTGTTGAAATTTAGAATATACTGTTTATAGTTTGTAGTTTATTTACTGTTTTATAGTATTAAAAGATTATATAATAATCCGTTTTACTCTTGTAGTTACACTGAAATAATATCCACCTTATAATGACTTCTAAATTGTTACCATAATAATACTTTTAATAAAAACCTTTCACTAAACAATGTAAGTAGAGCATATTTTTTTAATTAATTAAATTTTTTTAATTTATAAGAAGTTTATTTGGATTATGTCAATCACATAAATATTTATTGCAAAGAATTCGAAGACTTTATAAAAATATTTGATATGAAATACATTATTCTTAAGTAAATGTATTGTTGAAACTAGTAATTAATACAGAGCACATGTGTATTATTTTAAGCATGTTTCTATAAATATAAAATGTAAAAGTAAATGTAAAGATCGCGATTCGATTACGTAGAGATCACATAATGTATAATGTAATTAATTTATTAATTTAATTGATTTGACAATTTGTTAAATAAAATTGAAAAAATTTTAATCATTTATGTATTAAAAAAATTTATTTTATATTTTTATGAATAATAGTTAGAAAAGTTTAAATTCTTTCTGACATGAAATAAATTTTTCATATTTATATTGTAGAATAATATTTTGCTTATTTTTTAAACATTATAAATTATGTAAAAATATATGTCAGGATTCTATTAAAAATTTATTGAATTTTAAAGGAGACTTAATTAATAATAAAACAAAATAAACAATAAAGAGAAAAGTGTACCAATAACTCATTTCCTTTTGTGACTTTCAAGAGACGTAACACTATCATTTTGGGCAGTAGGTGAACGGTATTACATAGTATTTCGATCAAGGCTATTACTTTACGACAACCGACGTCATTATGCAATCCATAAGACATATGTTATTCAGGTACCTAAAATTTAACCTACTATATTATTAAGTATACATTCCCTGCTGAAAAACAGCTAACCACAAAATTAATTAAAATAACTTCATTTTGTACTATGAATCTATGTATAATTCAAGTATATGTTGTTTAAAGTGTTGCACTGATTAAGAATAGATTAATGTACATATTATTTCAATTTGTTTTATTAGTTAGTAAGATAAAAATTTAGATAATTTTCTTTTATTTAAACAATAAATTTTGTATATAAGACTCTAGATTTTATTTAAAGATTTGTTACTCTCAGATAATTAATTTTAATAGCAAGTAATTTCTTCTTTTGGTTTTATGAACCATTAAAACTAGCTTGTTTTTATATAATATATATTTTTATGATTTTTACTTGATTGCATAGACAAAGTATTTGCACAATTTTTCTGTAGGCTTGCAATAAATTAAAATAAATTTTTAAATATTAAAAAAGGTACAATTTTATTATTCCTTATGGGATTGATTGAATTAGATATTTAATTATAAGATTAATTAAATGTATAATAATATAAATATAAATTATATTATTAATTAATTTTTACAAATTCACGCTTTGATCAGTCTTTTTAATTTTCATCTACTATATGAATACATAATCATAAAAAATATGTTATGAAAAATTTTTAATTTTTACTAGAGACTAGATAGTTGCAAAATTATTTTTTAGACCATTTCTTGGAAATGAAATTTTTCAAAAATATAATACCACTTTTCTCAAATTTTTCTACTTTTCGTTTTTATATGATAATTTTTTAAAAGATATTCAGATTTATTTAAATAAATTAAAGACTAAAATATGTACAATTATCTAGTTATGCTATGAAAATTTAAAAAATTCTTAAATTCACGAATTTTTCAGATCGGACTTCGAAATTTAATTTTTAATATAAAAATTATCATTTGTTGAATTTTTTCTGTTTTATCATTTAATTGCTTATTCATAAAGAATATCATAAAATTTATAGTTTAATTTTTCAATTTCATTAAATTGGATAACGTATAAAAGCTACTGTAAAACTTAACGTAATATGAATTTGTAGTTACATATATTGTAATGTACTTAAACATAATAACTACAATTTTTATTGTAGATAGAATAATTATTAAAATGATAAAATATATATATATAACATTATTAAAATTTTATATTTACGTTTGCATTAGTTGTTTTACAATAAAGTTATAAAGACATTATTTTACAACGACAAAAACGACTGCCTAGTCGCCTTTTAAAATATATACAAAAACTTGAAAAAGATCTTATCTAAAAAATATAGAATTTGTACATACTTTATGTATTACAAATATTTACTATTAATTGCACTTGCTCGTATAACTTTTTATTTTAATATAATATTTAGGATTATATTCCAATGATAATACAAGTGTAAAGAATATACGAAAATGTTTAAAGTTTCTAACATTTCGTATTGAAAATCATAAATTCAAGTATATTTGACAAGATGTAGATAAACGCAGCTATCGATATCCTCATGCACATACTGGCGTAAACAGCAGTATAGAGTGATATACTGATATGAAATTCTTACACCAGTAAGTTAGTGACTCTGAAGTACTAAAGTCTTATGAATATACCATGTATATTAATTAGTGAAAATATAATTAGGATATAACAGTAGTCATATCAATGTTAGATAGTCTCTAAAACTTGTCTGAAAAGTTCATCTGTAATAACTGATGAACTACGAAATATTTTGAGAAACTTTTAAACCTATTTTTTACTAAAAGACATGTATTTGATGGAGGCGTAAGCCTCTTTCAACACAGAATAATAAAGTTGGCATAAGATAAAAATACTAATTCATTCACTAATAATACTTGTAATAATCACGTAATCAAAGCCTTTTTATTATTATTATACTTATAGTTTATTAATAAAATTTCTCATGTATATTTTTTTATATATTTAGTCTAAGTAGTATTATAAGTTGTATATTATTCTGTATATTGTATATTGAATATAGTTGTATATTGTTCTTATAATTACATAAACAATAATGAAAAAAACAGCAACAATAACAATAATCATAGAAATGCTTTTTTGTACCGCTATATTTTTCTTAAATATTAAATCAATATCGATTCAGCAATATCGTGGTAAGGAGTATATGGAATGCTGAGAACGCGTGCCATACGTCATACCATCTGGATATTCGGTTACCTTTTCAAATGAATGGAATAATGATAGTACTTGTGTTGAAATTATAAATTCATCCGAATACATATATAATACGTTTTAACTTATTCACTCTATAATTAAATTATTAAATAAAAAATCAAAATCAATTATTTTTAAATACAGAGATTTATTAAATTTATTTTCACCCTTGAATAACTTATATATTCTAGGATTATAGAAAAAATAATACATTAAAATATCAGTAATTGAATGAATATATACAAGTATACAGAGTTTTGCTTAATATATAGTATTTTAATCTACACTACAGTATAGGATTTCCATAATAACAACAAGTATCTATCAAAACAATATTAATTTAGAACTTCCTAAAGTAAGACAGAATTGTCATATTAAATTATATTATAAATTACCTACAACAAGATCATAGAATTTTATTTTTATCGCAATAATTAATTAAAAATTTAAACATTGTTAAAAATAGAAAAGGATTATTTATTTTATGATTTTTTGAGTCATAATTCAATAAATATGAAAATGTATAATTAATTAATCCTTATTAGGTAATATGGAATATCTTTAAAGTTCTACAAATTAAAAATTAAAATATTTAAAAAGAAGAATGAATAATACAAATGCTGTACTTTAAAAATTTAGGATTGTTGCTTATAATTAAAAATTTATTTACAATTTTCAAAAAGACATAAAGTAACCGTCAATGGAAAATTAATTGTAATAGACAATTTATTATAGGGATTTTATTCGTAACTTTATTTTTATCTAATATATTTAATCTTTATATTATTGGTTATCTCATAATTTTTGTTTTAGATATTTATGCCTCCTATTATTGCATCAAAATTTTTTTACCTACTTTTAGGCAGTTGAAAGTATTTTAGCTACTGTTATAGTTAACTGTGACGAACTTTTTCAAATACTTGCAAATTCTTACAAATACTCAAAAAAATATAATAAAAAATTTTAAAAATATTTGAATATGCAATTTATATTGTATATATGATTATTCCATACATTTTTTTTTTTAATTTTTTCTTCTCAAATATATTGAAGAATGGTTATTAAAATGGTCTGAAAAGTCATTTGAAGAACTTTAAGTATTATTTAATGTATATTATCTTGAATAAAAAAATATATTATATTTAAAAATATTCTAGTAACTTTTAAAATAACATAATTAATATATTATTTATAATTTTTAATTCATAAATTATAAATGATTATTTGATGTTTTGCCTTAAAGTAAACTTTAGTAGTATAAGTAGTAACAAAGAATCTATTTCAAATGCTAATGAAATTTAAAAAGCTGCATGCTACTAACAATAATGGGTAACTCATTCATTAAATTACATATTAATGTATTATAAAAATTTAGTCATAACTAATCTTTATAAAGTTATACGTTTTCACTTCTTATGTAAGTATTTAAAAATTATTGTAATAATGAAACATACTACTTTACATCGATATCTTGAACTCTTTACATAATTTATTGAAAGTTATATAAAACTCAAAATTGAATCAATAAAATAAAGTTTTTATTTATAATACATTTATGAGATAATTAGAATAATTTTATTACGATTTAGAAAATAATTAAATAACATATTTAATTACTTTATAAATATGTGAATATAAAAAATATAGAATAAGTACTTAGAAGAAGACAAAGTTGATATGTTGATAATTATATATAAAAATTACAACTATAAATTATTAATTTTAACATTACTTTTATTTATATAGATATTTGTTTGCCTATTTATAATAAACGTTTTATGTTCTTGTATATTTTAAAGCGTGATCAAGTTAATATATATTTTTAAATCCTTGCATTCAACTCTTTAAATATAACGTTGCTATAGTCTCTAAAATCGACGTTGTGTATATAATGAGCAGAATTCGTGATGGCATGTTATATGTGCGTTTTTATTTGGGTTCATTACAACTTACATTTGCAATATTAATAACTTGAAATATGAGGACAATACTCACTAAATTTCGGAAACAGAATTTAGAAACCGGATTTATATTTTAATTAATTGAATGTGATCTTCTAATTCTTCTACTTAATTATTTTTACGTAACTTATTGAACTTTTAAGAATAGTAGATTTTGGAATGTTTTACTTACTAAATATAATTTGTTATATTTAGTGTTATAATCATTATATTAGTAGCCTACGTTGTAATTTCATATTTTCAAGTATTTATATTGCAATAAATATTACGTTCGAATAAACTAGAAATTGCATTAGAATAACATGAAGTTATTTAATGAAAAAAAATTCACTTATGGAAAAAAACTATTCTAAAAATAAGAAAGATTGAAAGATATAAGATATAAGAAGAAAAACGAAAAATAAAGGTAATAATAATCGTGTATTAACTTTCAGCTTCACATAAAATTGTTTGCATAAATATTAAAAGTTATAAATATTATATTTTTTTAATTTTAAAAAACACTTTATTGAATACTTTAGAACTTAATGTTTGAAACTTAAAATTGTAATTTATCTTTTTATATATTTTCTTTTTTCTTTGTTTATTATTGATAATGTGATTTTCTTAGTTTCTCAAATTAAAATTTCCACCTGACATTTTTGGTTTTTCTATTCATTACTTATATTATAATAATGTTTTTCTACTCATAACCTACTCTTATTAATTACTTATTTATGAAAATTGGCAAGTTTAATTTTCAATACCTAATTTAAATTTATTAGTACTGGTAATAAATTTTTCTCTTAATATTAATATTTTTAATATGTTTTCTCTTTCTTTTTTTTTTTACTAAAGTTATGTACTACTAGTACCCAAATTAAGATTCTTCAATTTTAATTATTTTTTCAAACATATAATTATATTTATATTTAACATATAATTATATTTTTTTCTAACATGTAATGTAAAAAATAACATGTCAGCTTTTTTTTTAATTTTTTATGCTTACTACCTTGACCTCTACAAATCAGTTACCATTATATTTAATTAATTAAGTTTCATGTAACTGAAATTTATAATTATATTTTATTTTCTTATTGTTTATATATAATGTTATTTAAAAATTTCATTACCTCTTTTACTATTCATTGCATTTTTCTCAAAATTTAATAAAATTATTATAGTATATAGTCTCTATTAATTTTATTCTAAAATATAGAAACTTCTTTTAGTTTTCATCGCTACTTGCATTTTTGTCATTCACTATAAATATATTTGTTTGTTTTTGTTCAGAAGCTGCTTTTGTATTTATAAACTATTTTTATATATGATCACGGATGATGATATGATGACTTTATTATCATTTTTCAATTATATTTCTTCATATAGTCGCTATAATATTCAGAATTTTGAGAAAGGTCCGAAAAAATTCGTTTTTTTGGGTTCTTAACCCATTGTAACAATTACCATCTATGTGTTAGTGAGAGTGTTAATAGATGTTTTCAAAAGGTCGGTTAAGAATTTGTCGAGTTAAATTGTTGAGCTATTATTGTTAAAAGTGTATGGTTCTGCAATGACGTTTCCTGTTTCTACTGTTGTGTCGATGGTAGGTTTTGTTGTCGAGCTATGATCCTAAATTAATTGGGTATACAAGTTTGCACAAGTTGAAAGTTCGAAATAACGTATATCGAGGCTTGATATCCTCTGCGTATATAAATTTTACACTTCATAATTACTTCATGTATATTTCGTTGTGTAATCAATGATTTTATTTTGTCTAACATGATCGTATTCTTAATTATTTTATTAGATTTCTTAAATTCAATATTTCTACCTTACATTTTCATATTTTTTTATTTGTTTTATTTGTTTTTGTATACAAATAAATACACAGCAATAGTAAAAGTTTTGTTAACATTTTTCTTCGTATAGCTCCTGTTTAAAGCTTATTTTCCATGTGATGAAAATTTTACTATTAGAATCTCACATTTACAGATAATTCATACATAGATTTAGTAATATAATGTTTTGACTATTTCAAATAACATAGATAATTCCAGTTTTATTTACATACTTGATTACTATTTTAAAGAAGACTAACTAAGTAGCAGCTAATTTCCAATTACGGACGAAGACATTGCTGACGAACATCAAAGAACAAAATCCTTCATTCCAGCATGAAAGCTTATAAAATACATGATTATTCTGAGATTCTAAAATATTGAACCTTATTTAAATAAGCAAATTTTCAAATGAATCCATAAATTAGATGTTTTGTTTCAGATTTTTTAATAAGAGTTCATACATAATAGACTATTAAATTGATAAAAATAAATTTCTGTTTACTAAGAGTTTATTTATTTTTAAACAAATCTCTTAAAAAATTTTAAAGAATTTAATGTTAAATATTGTACTAAAGATATATTTGCTTGATCTTTAAATTTTTTCTTTAAATTAAAATTAGTCCTTATTTTTCTATAACATTTTTTAATTAATGTTAGTTAATAGCTTATATTTGATGGCAAAAAAAAAAGAAAAAAATTAATATTAGAAATAATATTAACTAATATTCTGTAAGATTTGAATAATTTTGTATAGTGTGATACAAAATTTCTATATTAGAAGTTATAAGAAGATTCAGTATATCTTTTTCAGTAACCTAGAGTATTTATACCTTATACCATGTATCAACTTAATGATGAAAAGAAAGAAAGAGAATAAGCAGGGAGAAATAGTAACATATTTTTCACTTTTTATTAGAGCTTACGCTTCAGGTTTGAAATTTATAATATATATTTATTAGAATATTATTTGAATACAGTACATGATTAAGACTTTAATAATAACTTTATGATAGGTATTAAAAAGACAGTCATTTAAAACAGGTACTTTTTCTTCGATCATTGGTTTTTATGGTTGAATTAAATTAAATTATTCAAAATTAATAAAAAAAATATGAACTTCTTCTATAATATAAAACTATATTCTTTTGCAAAAAATTTATATAATTCATTATATGAACAATTTTCTAATTTATTTTTAGAAAATGCAGCGGGTAGCCTACATTTTATATATACTTCATTATGATAAATATTGTAATTTACATTAAAAAAAATTAATTCTACTGTTTTTTGACAATTATATAAAAAAGATAAATGTATTTGAACTTTGAAACATATTGTATTTCTTTGTAATATCCAAGGACACTTGGATAGACATTTTTTATTAAAAATATAATATTTCCTCCCACTTTAATAACTGTAATATAAATAACAAATAAATATTTTGAAATGATATATTATAAATCTCTAAAACTTTTATCAAATAAATAAAATTTTTAATGATTTAGCTCAAATATAAAAATTTTCAAAGGCAAATTTTACGCATGAGGTCAAAATAATAAAGATTTATATTTGATACAGCATCTATTTCTTATACAATGCAGTAAAGCACTCATATTTTCTGAATTTCGTTCTCGCGTTCTCTTCTGTTAAATAAAATTTAACTTTAGATTTTCTCTCCTCATTTATCCAAAAAAGGATAAAACATTACACCTTTAATGAAAAAATAGTAACAATATTAAACTAAAGGTTTTTCATGTTTAATAAAAATAAAAAAATTGCATGTCTTTCTACATAACTTCCTTTCTCATTGGAATTGTAACCATTTCTCACAAGTTTGTTCAATTCAGGACAGGACGTTCTTTTGTTAGAGGTAAAAAAGTTTTTTTGTATGATTCCTTATTGCGTCTTAAATGTTTTCCAATAAATGTTCAGAAATATATGCCGTTTCAAGTCTCCATTTCATATCTGTTTTTAGCGAAAAAGTCGTAGTGATTGCAGTTATATAATAATAACAATCGATGTACTTGTTAACAATTATACTTGTAATTGCAAATAAATAGGCTTAATAAAATATGAAAAGAATAATAGTATGGTTTTCACTAAATTAATATTAATATAAATACATTTATTAAACTCAATGATTTCATTGCTTTATCTCATTTTTCAAAATACGATGCAAAGTTGACTTTTATCTGTAATTTAGTGAATTATGGTACAAGTACAGTGTTTTATTATTATTACTATTAATACTGTATAATTAAGTAGACATAGTAATTACTGTTTAATAATAGTATAAGAAAATAAATGAATTTGTATACAAAATATGAATATTTGAATTTGAAAATATGGAAATATTCTATCCAACATAATAATTTTAATTCATAGTATTTCTTTATTAAAGCTTTCACATACTTAATTTTATCAATAATTTGATGCATAGAGAATGCTTAAGGAATGAATAATAAATATATTGTGCATTATTATTCAATAGAAGAGTGAATTAAAATCTATAGACTGTTAATCAAGAATTTATATTATACAGATTATATTATGTACTTATATTAAAGAGATTATATTATGTACTTATGTAGAAGGCATTTTTTACATTATTAATATAAAATTTAAAAATAGTCTGTGATTAAAAACTATATATATTTTACAAAAAGTGCACTAAAATTGTAAGAAAGTGGTGTATATCTCCTAAAAATTGTAGAAGACATAAATTTCGATGTGAATTACGGATCAAAAATTCAAATATTTATCTAGTAACAAAAATAATATCCATCATTTATATTTATTAATAATTTATTTTTATTAATAAGTTTTAAATTTTATTATTACGCAGAATATACATTTTATTATCACGTAGAAAATATGTTTCATTGTATAAATTAATTACTTATTTTGAATGGATATACTACATATCCATTTCAAATAAATTGCAAAAATAATATTATATTTATTTAAAAAATATATTACAAATAAAATTTTTAATTAAAAAGTATTATTAGAGGTTAACATTGGGATAAATGATTGATTTTTATTTTTAAAAATATATGTTATTAAAAGTAAATTTTATTGATAACATATTTAGTGAATACGTACATAGTTCTTAATATTTACGTAATTGACAAAAAATCAACGACGACGCTTAAATATCAAATTTTGTGGTTTAGGTATTAAAGTGATACCACAATCTCCTTCTAAGTTGATTGTGTGACCGGGCAGAGCTGATATAGAAAACCGATGCAAAATTCTTGCAGTAAAGAGAAACAATATCATTCGGGCAAGTTCATCTCCTACGCACATTCTTTTACCTTGAAAAAAATATATATATACATATCAAATTTTATTATATGATAATGCAATATATTTAAATTATAAAATTAAATTTTTTAATAATGCAAAGTTAAAAATAATTATTATGTAAGAATCCAGAAAAAAATATTAACATTAATCAACTGATTTTTTAATTTGTATTAAAAGTTTATTAGAAAAATTACTGTTGCATATTTTTCTTAGTACACTGAGTTTTGAACAAATTATTTAAATTGCTCCAAGGATCAATTGAATAAAACATTGTACTTGAAATTGTGAAATTGAAATACTTGTTCATGAATTTAAAATAAAGTAATGGATAACAAAATAACTATTGCCATAAGAGAAAATGAATTAATTTGGAGAATATTTTCTGAAAAGTAGACGTGGCATTTTTATTTAAAAATTGCAGATCTGATTAAATTATTTACGTTTAACTTTCATAAAAATTTATTTTCAAAATAAATAAGAAATTTATACATATTACAGTTACTGAACATACCGTATTAACTTTCAATGCAAACTTGAAGAATCGTGTTAGAGATGTACTAATGTTCTTTATTTATATTATAGAAAAAAATTAGAAATATCGACACTAGAACTTATACTAGAACTTATATTGACATCAATGAAAGTGAATACAATAATATTTATACTAGAAGAACTTAATTATTTTACAAAGTATATATTTATAGTTAAAAAATAGTTTACAATCAAATGACTTGGAAAACTTATATATAAACCATGAGCTGATGAACAATGCATAAAGAAGCAGTGCGCTATTTCTGTTTTGTACATCATAGAAAGCCAACGTTCTACTTCTAACATTATTATATGGATTATGAGAAAAAGTAAGTTATATATTTTCAATAATACTATCAAATAAATGCTTCTTGTAAATTAAACAGAGTTATGTTTTCCTAATAATGGCAAAGAATGGTAATAAATAATACACACAAAGAGAGTAGTAATAGATTTTCTTTATGATCTGGGAATATCCACAAAGATTTTTCTTCTTAAATTTTTTATATATGCGATAAGTAACTAATAATAATCAAATCAGTTCTAGTAGTTTGCATTAGAATTTTGAGATAGATTATGTAAAAGAGTAACTATATATGATTCCAATTATAGCAATGAATGAATCCACTGATGACATCATTTATTTATTTGTAGATAAATAGACAGAAAATAAATTACATTTTTATCATGATTTCATGAAAGTTGTTCCCTTATGATATAATTTAGTTATATCTAATTAAATAATATTGGTAAAATACCTTTTTAGGTACCATTGTAATCTAGACTTGTGACTTTATTTATATCAAATATTTTGCAAACGATATCTTTTAAGTATCCTTGTAACTTAGGAAAGATAACCACGTCTAAGAAATAGAGTGACAATAGTATGACTATAGTATTGCATTTTATAAAGAAATTCGTGAGTTATGAGGTATTATTGTTGAAAGTTTGATATTTTGAGAAGAAATTTAAATATTACTGAGGCTACGTTCCAAAAATAAGATAACTGCTGTGCTTGATCTATGCGAGATTTAGATTTCAATTTTGATTAATTTTTATGTTACCATTGTTGGCTCATCTGGTATGAGGCCTAGATATCGTTTTTATTAAAATAATTTGTTTAAACTATGATTTTTGTTCATGATAACATTGAAAATGAGTAAATTTTTAGAAATCGGTTAATATCATGCAACTGAAAAAAAGTCAAAGAAAATATTTTTTGATTTTAAAAAATTTTATTTTCAGTAGATAGACTATTGAAACTGAATTTTCTTACCATATTGAAATGGTAGAAAGGCATCCGGCTTAATGAGATTGTTATCATCAGTTAAAAATCTGCTAGGATTAAAAACAAATGGATCCAGCCAATACGAAGGGTTTAAGTGGATGGCCCACTGTAGAGGTAATATCATACTATTTTTTGGAATTTTGAAATCTTGAATTTTTGTATCCTATATTAATTTATTTCACATTAAAAAATTATGAAGAATACATATAATTATATACAGAAATATTTTATCAGAATTTTAAAAGTTATTATAATTAATAATTAAATACGTATTGTAATTAGTATTTATTAAAAAAATACTTTTCTAATAATATACTTCGGAGAATTTTAAATTTAAGATTCTTAATTTTATTTACTAATTTTATTTATTTTCAAACTTGAAAAGTATATTAATTGACGTATATTTCACATTTTTAAAAATAATAAATATTTTTAAATATTTAATATATTAAAGTATACTCTAATAATCTTTCTCATCTATAAAGTTACTGTTAATTCACGTATAGCATTTCATTAACAAAAGTTGTGAAAAATTTGAAATTATTATAGAAATTATAGAAATATTTAAGAATTTTAAGTTTTAATTGCATAATTAAAATCTATATGTTTAAAGTGATTTATTTTTGTTTCTTAACAGTCATATTGTTTTGTAATTAATGTAATTATTTGTAATTTATATAAATAAATATAGCATCATATTTAATCTATATTTTCTTATGAAGCTTTGAAATTTCAGAAAATTATCTACGAATACTTCAAATTAAAGTTTTACATATAGTTGATACATGAAATGGTATCTGTTACGAAATCAAACTCATATTGTAAATAAATTATATTAAGTAAATTTTTTATATTTTATTTATTTTTGTAGCTTGTAGTACATGAAATTCAATATTCTTTTTATTGCAATTTTTAGTTCGGATTTTTAGTATTCTTTTCAAAATGTAAAAAATTTCAAATAAATTAAATAATAATTTAAGCGATATGCATACATAATAAAATATGCGATATAATCAATAATATTAATATATTAATATTAATATATTAATATTATTGATCCAAAAATATTAATATTATAATTACAAGTATCGAATAAACATGATGTAGATGAACATCAAAATTTCAAAAAATATTAGAAATTTAGAGTAATATTCATTGGAATTATATATTTTATCTAAACTAGGCATTTCCAAATTTAGAAAAATATACAAAAAAACATTAAATTGTAATTAGTTTCTAAAGAATGAGTCTGGTATAAGCGTATGTACTGTAACAGGATGTAGTAATATCCAATAACCTCAGTTGTGCCATGTGGAATACCAGTAGGTACTGTGCTTCTAAGACGTTGCAGCTCCATAATTGTAGCTTCTAATTGAGTCAGATGCGGACGGTTTTCCAAAGTTGGTTCTTTTTCACCAACTACATTATCAATTACTTCTTGAATTTTGACCTTTTTAAAAAATTTAATTTTTAGAAGTAATAATTTCATTTATAAATATATATCTTAGCTG
The DNA here is from genome assembly GCA_018907045.1 of Wiebesia pumilae. NCBI lineage: Eukaryota > Metazoa > Arthropoda > Insecta > Hymenoptera > Agaonidae > Wiebesia > Wiebesia pumilae. The sequence goes on from JACCHZ010000116.1 coordinate 11,246,084, forward strand.
TAATTTAAAATGAAAATAAATATTTTATATTTAAAAGACTTAAAACATTCAAAATATTTATTAAATAATATATTTGCAACATTTTTAGTACTAAAATTACTTTAAAATTAATTTATAACGTTTACTAATTATATACATAATTTTTTTCGTCATGAATATTATATTTATAAAATATAATTCATTCAATTAAGATTTATTAATTATCAGTATGAAAATTCTATAATTTTGCTAATATAAGAGGCACGTATTGATAAATTTTTTTTTAAATAAACGAATTTCTTTACAAATTTTCAACAACTTTTTTCATTTTATTGAATTAAATAATAATAGAATATTTGTATATGATGTACAAATTCATTATATATATTTCAATTTTTATCATCTATCAATAAATACTTGTGAGTAAATTTAGGTTATCATTTTATTATATGCAGATCAAATAAAGCCTATTAATTATGAAAATTATTAATTATCCATTTTTAAAGATATTTTGTACAAATAAAATGTTCTTTGTTAGATATATTAGTAATATAAAACTCGTACTTAAAATGGTTAGGGATAATAAAGTTTTATACAAATCTTACTTGTTCGTTGGGTAGAGCGGCCATGAAAAGTAAAAACCATCGAAGTGTTGTTAAAGTTGTATCAACTCCAGCTCCATAAATATCAGCTAAAAGGTAAAAACATTGGGTCTCGGTAAAAGAACCAAGAGACTCTCCATGTGCTAAGCGACGTTTCATTTCCTGGTCATATGCTGCTAAAAAGCTATTCATTTCAGTTGGGCAATTTCTGTGGTCTTCCAATATCTTCCGGTAAACTTGGTGTGTCTTTTTCTGACCATCAATAATCATATTCATTGTATTACCGTAATTGGGCAAGAATCTTTAATATCAAATAACCACTATTGTTCAGTTCGAAATATAAATTTATATATTCTATTTGTTTTGTAAAAATCTTTAGTTCACGTATGTATATAAAATAAGGTAATAGACAAGAAAGTTTTTATTTATAATATTTTTTCAAATTTTTTACAATTCAAATAATTGAATGTATAAAAATATTTTGAAAGAAAAAATACTCTTTTCACAGTATCAGAAATTTTCATTATATTAGTAGTAATAATAATAATAATAATAGTTTTATGATTTTAACAATGTGCAAATAAACTTATAATAGATTCAAAATGAAGAAATATATATTATTCAATTTTTAATTAGTATTTATTAATTACTATGGCAATTCTTTTATGTTTGTGATAAAACAAAATTTTGTAAAAGTAATTCAAGATGTTTTTCAGAATTTTCAAATTCTTAAAATCAAAGTGACGATAGAAGAACTTTAAGTGATGAACGTAAGTAAATTTGTGGTATATAATCAGCCTATTGTTACTCAAAGCTTGTAATACGTGAAAAATATTATTTTTACAAATAGATGAAATATCAACAAATTAGAGAGTTATACTTAAAGTATAAAATATTGAGAAAAACTTTTTAATTCACTTGAAAATGGTAAGACTTATTTATTATTCTATGTAAATCAAAGAAAAATTTACGATAATATTTTATATAAATTTATGTATTATTAAAAATATAAAAGTTTTCTTGCAATTTTCATTTATTCCTACCTGAGGAATGGTAAAAAATTAAGTAGACTAGAAACGCCAATATGCTTGATACCTTCTTCCTGTATAAACTGCATCCATTTCCATAGTTCATCCTCTTCTTCATAAGCTTTACCAAATACTAAATAATTGATTAAATTTCCAATACAGTGATGTAGAGTTGAATGAGGATCTAATCCATCTTTTTCATTTGAACGTGCTTCAAGTTTCTTTGTACCAATTAAAAACCAATTTGCAAAATTATTATTCATCGTTTAAAAAAAAGAATTAAGTTATGAATGAGCATTAATATTCAAAACTAATGATTAAAAATTCTAGATTTAGTTTATTTAGAATAGAATAAATATACTTCTTACGTTTCAAACTTAGAGGAGAATACGAATAGGAATAAGATATGAGAGATATTAAATAAAATGAAAACAAAATAAAATATTCACACATCATAATAACAGAAAGTTATACAATAAAAATACAAAAACAATAAACAGACATGAATGGTCAGAAATAAATAAGCAATGAAGGAAAGCAGTTTTTAAACAGAAAGATTGGATAATTCATACTATTCAGTAAAACGAGAAAAAGGTTAAAATAAAGAAAAAACTGAGAAATATGGTGAAGTACAAAGAAAAACTATAATATTACTGTAAAAATGTGAAAAGAATAGAAAATTAAATTGAATTAACTATAATTGATAATGATGGTAGAATACAAACTGAAAAGAATTGAGAATAATGTCATATAATAATAAGATATAAATAATCAATTATAAGAATTAAAAAAAAAAATTACTATATAAATAAGAAAAGAAAAATATATAATCTATGTGAACATTGAAAATTAGAATAAAATTTAAAAAAATAATATTTTTTGTACAAAGATTATTATGGATATTGATGAAAATGATAAGATGATTCAAATAAAGAAGATGTGGAAATCAAGAAGTTATTAAAATGATATGAAAAAAAGCAAATTAGAAAAAATAGTAAATATCGATGAAATAAAAAAGAATAGAATAAAAACTTATAAATAAAATATATAAAAAGATGAGCTATAAAAATAATTATAATAAAGATAAAAAAATGGAGGATTTAAATTATACATATGCACACACACAATTATTGTCCTCTACTACATATATTGAAATAAATATATAGATTTAGTTTCTTTTTCCTCTATAAAATTGAAATTGAAAAGGATATAAGAATAAAAAATAAATCATCTAGATAAAAAAAGATGTTAAATAAATAATAAGCAGGAACCTTCTACGTAAAAATGGTAAAAACAATAAAGTGGTTAAAACTAAAAATAGACAGAGAATATTTTTCAGTGCTGACATTTAGAATATAAAGAAATTGATTAATAGAATAGATATCGAAATAAATAAAAAAATAGAATGTAGGTTCGGAATAGAAATTCCCAATTATTATTTTCCCATTATTATTGGAAAATTATAACATAAAATAGTATTAAGGGAAAAAACGTACAGCCTAAATAGGAGACGCTTTAGTAATTAATATAGAAAATAGAAAAACCTGATAAAGATGATGATAAAGGCAATAAATTTTATTATATATTGATAGTGATATGAATAAAAAAGTGAGATATCTTGGAAAAATTTTATAAACATAAAAGTAGATAAGTCAAAGGAATAGCTTTAAAAACTGCGGATTTGATGTATTGAAAAACGGTAAATGTCTAAAAAAGTAGTTCTTGTAATGGAATAATATAACTCTATCATTAAACATTAGACTATAAAAATCATAATAATAGTACATAAAAATATTTTCATTTAGAACATGTCTGTTTATTTACATTTTTTCTATATAAAACTAATATGCCTTATTTTCTGCAATCAAACCGTAGTACAAGAAAAAAGAAAATTATTTTTATTTTATATAGAATAGAATGAGTAAAGTTTAGTATTCGATAATAATAAATAATATATATATATAATATATTTAAAATTATGTTTTCAACTGTATTTAAAATATGTAAGTATAAATTAAAATTAAATTCTATTATTTCTTTTAGTTCTGAATTCTGAAATATCATATTCTTCAGTATTTATCAATATTATTTATAGGGATTACGTATTAAAACATGAAAAATGAATGGTTGATAAGGCTAATATTATCTACAATATCGACAATTATATCCACGGATTGCTTAAATTACTGGCAGATTTAAATAAGTCATATTGAAATTTATATAAGAAATGTGAATGTTTTATACTTAATAAACTCTTGTAAAGTAGTTATTTAATATCAATATTTTTATTTTTACTTAATTCAATGTTTCAATATATTTTGAAAGAATATGAAGCGCATAATTTTTTTATTTGAAAGTCTGATATAATAAATGAATAATATTTTTTATATGTCAACTGATACGACACCTAGGATTTTGTTATAAATATATATTTTGTTTGAAGCTTAAATTTTCTTAAATATTTTAATTCATTGATGGTTATAAAAAGAAATATTGAAAAATTTTATAAATTACACAATTAGTAACACGTACTTTTTATATTGCATTATAATATGATGAATTAAAAATTTAATGTTTTATTTTTAGAAATGGGAAAATAAATATAAACCGTTACAGAATTTTGTTTCTTCTATATGAATAAGCATTAATATAATTAACATAAGTATAATTTTTAGAGCCGAAGCAGAAAATGTATAAGTAAGCTTATTTTAGTATATTATCTACATTTAATTAATATTCTAATATTAATATATATATATATATATATTTAAACTCTGTAAATTTACACATATGTTATATGAAACTGAATACAGAGTATTTTGTATAAAGCATTATATCATTACCCATAATTACGGTAAGTAGATTTATTTAATTTATTTTCAAATTATCATTCATCAATTCATATTAGAATAAATACATTGATACTGCGATGAATGATAAATTTAGTATACTCGTAAAAAGTAGTATGATGTTTTAAGAATACGTTATTTTATTTGATCGTTTGTATACGTACATATATATACGTTTATACATAAACATATACATATTTGTATGTGTATATATATGTGTGTGTGTATGTATATTCAAACTTATCTTTTTATCTTATTAAAATAGAATTTATAAAAATATTGAAATAAATTTACTGGATATCAGATATTCTAACTATTTAGATACAAGTACATTTAGACTATACTGTCACGTGCATATTATGTATATGTTTTAATGTTAAATTTATTATTTTCGTATTGTATAAAATATTTTTAAGAATTACATTTTTTGCAAATCATTAGAATATTTAAGAATGCATTTCATTACGTGCCATATAAAAAGTATTTAACAATAGTTACAAATTAAAAGAAGCAAATCATATTTTAGAAATAAGTAAAAAATTAAAATGATCAATGAAAGTAAGGAAAAAATTTTAACAGTGCTATAGTTACTAAAATTACACAAACATTCGGTAAAATTTATAATTAGGGCTATGAGTCTTGCTTGCGAGTTAAATCTAAAACATTTCTTAAATATTTCAGATACTACAACTTAAAAATATCGTCTATATTGAATCTAATTTTTTAATAAAAATCAGTGTATTCTAGTTTATTTTTTAATAAACTATCACAGCAAGAAAATATATTTAAAAATTAAATTCGTTTGATATTTTAAAAATTATTCTTTATATTCTGAAATTGAATGAAAGTAATACGGAATAAAATAAAAAAATTATACCTACTAAATATTTCAAAGTAGATGTCTGTTGAAATTGAGTTTGATATTTTAATCCCTACGGTTATTGGAAATTAGAATCGGTTTATAAGATATCAATTTGGTATAAACTATAAATTATTTAAACTGCAACAATTTTTCTAATAATTTTAAAACTGCATTTGGTGTTAAACCAATATGAAACTTTGTTAGAAGATTTAGCACGTAAATAAGACATTAAAATCGATCAGTATACGTATCATAAGTGTATAAGTGTATTTACCACAAGAGCTTCATTGATGCCTAGCAGAATCTTCTCTTCCAACTTATCGCGTTTGAGACTGGCAAATTTAACCATTCCAAAGTTTTTAAGGCAGCTCATTACGAACTTCCTTTGCTCTTTCCATAATTCACCCTGTGCTGCAATTAAACCTGCAATAGGAAACCAAAGCATGCTTTTCCTTACTCGTAGTTTTTCCTCATTGCAATCCGAGCGCGTATACATTTCTTACGTTCTCTGAATACGTTATAATATACCAGCGGCAACCTGACGTCCCTTTCACTCAACGTAGCTCTTATGTACCGAGCAAAATCTAGATGAACAAATCAATGAACTTTCCTACCTTGCTCGCAAAATTCTTTGATTTGAAAAGTAGACACGAGTTATTCGCACGGTTAGTAAAAATTGTGAGTGAAGGAGAAGGAGAAAAAATGGTAACAATAAGAAGGAAAAAAGACTGTCAACTCATGCGCGTACGCATTCTGATTGCAATGTGTACATTTGGATGTGTGTGCGTGTATGTGCATTGGGAAAAAAGCGAAAGGATTACTATCATTCTGCTTAAGTAGGCGCAGCCATTGAACTCGTCGAAGGATAATCCACGATTGAATAAACAATGATCCTCAACACCTACTCATAACACGATGAACACGCGCATTTCAAAGCCGCAGGTACTTTTAAACATGCATATGAATATTCTATTATTGCACGACGTGTGTCATCTGTAGATGGCTCTCTTCCGAATGAACTTTTAAAAATAAAGCGGTCATTGATGACAGATTTTTCTATAGTTGATGTGCTCCGAGCTACTGTAATCCAGCAAGATGAAAATTTTTAATACTTTATGAATAGTAATCTAAGGAAGAATTAATTTACGCGGTCACGCTGCTGCTACATGCGACTACACCGCGATAAAGTGCTGTAACGTGTAGACCTCGCGCGCGGTCATTGATATTTACGGCGGAACGCGCAAATGCATGCGTGAATTAATGGATAGTCACATGGATTGCTCCGAAGTTTAGTGATGAATAATAATACTACGCGAATTTATCATCATAAAATGATGATAAATTTATTACATGCTTTACGAAAACATTTTCTGTCACTAAATATATATATATAGACAGACTCGTTGTTTGTACATTTATCAATGTAATGAATTAAACTCTACTAATATTTACAACTATATTGTAATAGTTACAACTATAGTTACAACTATACTTACAACTATATTTACAACTACTTATATTGTGTTTCATATATAAACCTCGTTTTTCACACTGTAGGTACTTATTTTATGTATATCAATAATTTATAATGAAATATTGAAATAAGTATTTAAGCAAATTTTTATGTATTTTTTATTGTGTTGATTTCGGGATGGTGAAAAATTTTCCAATAATATATATCTAATGAATTTATTATGAGAGTCAAAACAAAATGATATTTGCGAATTAATAATTAATAATACGAACCTTGTACATTACTTTATAATATGTTGTACTAAAAATTAAATGCTGTATTTTTTAGAGATTAGAAAATATATAAATTTAAATATTCAGATTCCTCTAACAAGTAAATATTTAACGAATTTTCATGTTTATAAATTAATAAATTCATAAATTAATGTTATGTTAATTAAAATACACATTAAAATTCAAATTTTATTATGATAATTAACAAAGCAATTTTTAATTGAATGTTATACTATAATTTTGAAATCATTGATAAAGTATCCAAATATATAATTCTATTACTTAACTTACAAGTAGATACAACAATAAATTTAATTTACTAACTTATAATTATATTAAATAATTCAAAGTTTAAAATACATTCTTAAAAGATTTAAAATACTTTGACTGGAATATCAAAACTTAATTTTTTTAATTTTGCCATGTGCTATTGTCATTAAACAATATAATAAAAAAAAATTTGAAATATAAAATATTTATGGAAATGAAACTAAAATTAAGAAGCAATTTTTTATGTATAATCGCATCAGTTTCAGTGATAAAATTACCTGACGTGCTATGATAGAAAAATCATTTATTTCAAGGTCATACTCCAAAGAAAAAGTAAGAAAAAAGATTATAAAGACAGTACTATAAGTAGGGGCAAGTATAGTTATTTGTTTTGAAGTATGTTAAAACACACGAATTTTATTAGTACAATTTTTAGTTAAATTCATTAAAGTGATGAATGAATGGTATTATATCAAGTAATATTTTACTTGCATACGCGCAAAAACTTAACAAGTATATAATAGAAAAATTGACCTTGCATCCTACGTTTCATCAGTTTCATGCGATTTGAAAATGATCAGAATTACTGTAGATAAATTTATTGTAAGATTAATAATTTTTTCATGTAAATTTCATAAATTTTAATAATAATTATAATTTATTACAATATTTCTTTCATTATTACCATATTACATAATAACGTTTTATAATAAAATATTTTAGATCTTAAAAAAATAGTTACAATCTTTTAGTTAAAGATTTTGTTTTAAATTTTAAATTGTTATTCGGGATCAAGTAAAATTATAATAGTTACAAATGTATGCAATCGAAAGCTAATTGTCTATCTACTACTAGTTTAATATTAATTGAAGTTAAAACTAAAAATGTAAAAACATTCTCTCTATAATATACGAATGATGAGATACTTTCATAGTTATTTAATTAATGCGAATTTTGTATGCTTTACACTAAAAATGCAATTAATTTTTACTTTCAAACAATGATTGATTTTTATTATAAAATTATCAACAAATCTATCTTGTTTTGGTATTGATTGTATACTTATTAAAGCAATAACTCTATTCAAATTTTTTTTACTGTATAATTAAAATACTTGAATTAATGTTAGATAAAATAATAATTATATATATATATGTATGTATATGTATATGTATATAATTGAGTATATTTTTCATTGTCATCACAAACAAAAAATATAAATATTATTTTGAAATATTTATTCTATTAAAATTATAATTTCTTAAACTTTATGAATATAAATTACACATATTATAATGATAAAATAAGTTCTGTGAATTCATTATAAAGAAATATTAGGAAATAATATAAAACATTTTTTATATTCATCAAAATACCTATATAATTATAGAAGGGATAGATTAGATACTTACTTAAGATTATAATATTGCATATTGCTAAATTAGCAAGAACTTAACTATTGATTTTATCTAGTTTATTAAATGTATTCTACTTTAGTATTTTTGTACCTAGAAAATATTTAGTATGAACACAAATATATAATTAATTGTATTTTAAAGAAAAAAGTCTGTACATAAAAATAAATATAATTCAAAAGGCTTAAATGATTAGTGATTTGAAAATAAGTCGTTTAAATATAATTTTTTAATTTCATATTAATTTTCTTTTATATTTAAACTAACATTAGCGATAAAATTTTTATTAAATAATTTTTCAATAGAATAATGTAATAAAAATTTATTTAAATAATTTAGGACTAATAAAGAGATTATTGGATAATTTGAGTGAGGAAGAGAGAAATAGAAAACGTTATTAATCGAATCTTTATCTATAAAATAATGGGAAATTAGCTTAGTGTTATTTAATATTATTTAATATTATGATAAGTTTAAGGTGATGTATAATTGTCAGAGTTGATTATAGAGTTTAATGATAAATTAAAATAAATTTGCGTTAAAACAACTTAAGATTGAATTTAAATTCAACAATGTTTAAAATCTTAAAAGCATCTTGATTATAAAATATATTTTCAATTATTTCTAAAATGAAAAGTAATTAAAGTGCAAGAATTACTTTTGAAATTTAAAAAGAATAAAATATCTTATAATTTAATGGCTTAACTATTATTTACTGAATATTAATGAATTGAATACTTATATTCTGCGTATAAGATTATAATTTTAAAACTTTTCAATTTTATTTTGAAAATGTGTAACTACTATTAAAATTTTGAAATAATTAGTATGTGATGAATTGTGAATAATAAAAATATTTAATGTAAAAATATAAAATTATACTTTTGTAAAAATTATACATAGTTATTATCATAAATAAGTAACTATTATTTAACAATTTTTACGATGGAATATTTATTTAAATTTTTAATGTATTAATTTTCAAAATAATATTTCAATGAATAATAAATAGATCGCAATTGACAGGTCTTAATTATTCGGAAATATTTGTTAATAAGAGATTTAGAATTTTGTAATTATACTAAATATTTTAAGTAATGTTATTACATTTTCAATAATTAATATTTATTATTACTTATTTGTATAATAAAAATGTATTATGATGTAATACAACACATATTTATAAATGTTTTATTGTTATTTATTATGAGTATTTTTAAGTTTCATGGATGATACGTTTGTAATGTATCGAAACATATGAAAGTACTAATTCCTTGTCAGTAAGAAAAAGACATTTATAAATAATCACACTTTTCTTCGTAATTTCACTATGAGAAACTATATATATATATATATATATATATATATATATATATACATGTAATTTTCTATTTTAAATAAAACTTAAAAATGATACTAGTATCTTTTGTCATTTTTTTAAGGAAAAATAGTAAAAATAGTTGATTTGGTATTAATATTCTTTTTTATTATATTACATGACCAAGACTGAGGAACTATAATCATAAATGTAAGAAAATTAAATGTTTTGTTTTAACATAGTTGATAAATTTCGTTAATAAATATCACAGAAGTACATTAATATCTTTCGTGCATTATAGTAACCTAAAATTATTGTTTTTAAAGAGTAATTTGATATTAAAAACAAAGTAAAATGATACAAGTAGGAAAAGTTTCATTATCTCAAGCTACAAGCACACATTCTTTCATTTTTAGAATCGTCGCCATCTTTCTCTTTTTTGCTCTCTTTTCATCAATGCTGCCTCTGAAAGGCCATCGGCCCGTCCTTGCAAAACTAACTGTAATTTTCTCCATGGTTGCAGAGCATAATGACCGGGACCGGGACTACAAGCATGTGAAACGACTTCCTTCAAGGAGATCGATAAAAGTGAGAGTCCTTCGCGACGGCTACTTCATTCGGTCGGCGTACTTTCATGCAGCAATTGTACTCATCTTTCTTTTCCATTAATTCAAGCATTTTTTACTGCATTACTTCCAATGATTAATTCTCAGTTTTTAAAATTCGTAGAAATTCTTTTTCATGCCATATGTTCCTATATTTACTTTTTTGTATTTTTTTAGTGACATACTACGTTCCATATTTGAATGCAAAAAAAAAAGAATTTTCGAGATTCGAAATTGACAACTTTGTGATTGCAAGCTATTTTATGAATTGATTGGATTTTGCTGAATTCAATATAAAATATATGATTTCGATTCCTACTTTTACAAGATGGATATTAGTTAAAATTTTAATCTTAACTAATGACTTTTTTCTATGAAAAAAATTATTCGATGATGTAAAACCCATTTAATGGGTTTCTTAATAAATAAATTAAATCTTATGTTAGAATAGAAACGTAGATAAAGAAACATTTGATGAACTTTTTCATTCTCCATTATTCAACACTTTAAGCGATATCTAAATTATTTTTAATGGCATAAATAATACAAGAATGTAAAACATACATTATTACAATGCTTTTTAAAAACTATTTATGTATAAAATAAAAAATTGTTGTTATTCCGTTAATAATTTAATCATACGATATTAACGTCGAAATTAACGTTAAGTTTAAATTTAAAGTCAATATTGATATTTTCTTTAAAATCAATCTTCAATTTTTAACGTATATGAGTTGCTGATTGATTCTAAAACTGGAAATTTCTAAGCAAACAATTTATGTAAATTTCAGTTTACTTTTTATTTTAATTATAGAACAACATTATTAAATGAAATTTCTGTATTACTTTTAATATTGTTTACATGAATAATTATTATATAATTCTAATGTAGTCTTTATTTCTCTACTGTTTATAAGTTTTAAAATGACGTGGTACACTTTTATAAAAGTAATACATTGTTGCAAATAGAAATTGTTAGAAGATAATTAAATTTATTTTAGAGTTTTATATATTTGTAAAAAATTATTTATTAAAAGAAAATTCTTGTTTCATTCAGTATAACATTGTTATTTGTCAGAGAAAAGGATACTTAATATAATTCGAACTATTACCATTCATGAGAAATGGGTATATATTAACACTACATACTCTTAACATAGATAAATACATCATTTCATCGCCAAATTATCTAGTTTTTCATATTTTTTATTCTTAAAATTTTTTTTTCATATATTTTTATTTATTTTATTTTCATATATATCTGACGTTATGGAATAAATTTCAGTATTAGTTCTGTATATAGCTGATTTTAAATTGTGATAACAATTTTTTCTTAAAGATTTTAGTCCAAATATATATGTGTTTTACAATCTTATTTTTGTGCAATAATAATTATAAAAATTTATAATTATAACTAAATAAATAAATACGTAATTGGAAATATTTCATGTAAATTAATTTCTTTTTCATATAAATATTTCTTTATTGGATTCATAATAGATAAAAAACAATAAATAATTTGAATAGTTCTTTATTTCTTACATTATGGATAAATTTAAATCTGTACATTATACAAAATTTTATGGTAGATTATTTTTTATTTATGACTATATAGTTCCTTAACTATAATTCATTGTGATCAACGTATAATTCTGAATAGTTAAATTATAATATCGGCAATTTTTTGTTGTAAAATTTAAAAATAAGAGAATTGATGATATAAAGAGATAATAATATGATTGTAGATTTGAAAAGATACATCAAAGATATAAAATAAGCGTATAGATATGAATAAAGTTAAGAATAAGTGAAATAAAACAAGAGAAATTTTAAAAAGAGAAAAACATGGTCGGTACATCTCACGCTCATTTTATTTTAAAATCTAAGGTATTGTAGGGCAGGTGAGCTTGTTATGCTCTTTCTCTCTCTCTATCTCTCTCTTACTATAGCATGATGACCGTCCTCGAACTCACGGATTCTTGCGCAATCGTACGGTGACAAGTTACGCCTTTGCTCGTGGTAGCTCAGCTCACGGCAAAATGCGATCTCGATCTTAAGCCAATACCAAAGCGCGTGTATGTACACCACTTTTATCTCGCGTCTTTTTTTATTTCCCTCGAAGCCTACCTCAAACGAGATGCGTGTTTATTGGTAAATGACACATGTCTGCGCCACAACAACTTCAGGGTCGTCTCTCCTCGCGAGAGTTTTACACAGCATTATCGTGCAAACGCGTTCTAAAATCCTTTATGCCACAATTCTCGCTTACCTACTTTTATCAAAAAGATATGAAATTTTTCTTTTTTTCGCATGACTACTGCTCATACAATATATATAGGAATTCTTATTTTGCCGAGAAGTTGATTTATTGCTGAAGGTGATTTTTGGCTATGTTTAAAATATTTCTAATAAATGGAAAAAATTTTTTTAGCACAATCATTGACTAAAATATAAAAATTCAAAACATAAATTGAATATACGTTTACTATGCATAAATAAAAAAATTAAGGTTGGAAACTAATAGTCAGTTAACTCATCTTGTATATAACTGTGTATAAGTATATGATAGTATATTTTTAGCCTATTACTTTTTTATTTTGTTAACTAACATTGAAGTTGTAGAACGTCATTTTTAACGATAATAATAAATTTATTGGATTAATTTATACAAAATATTACGTATTATTAATTCTACTAAGTAACCGGAAATTTAGTTTTATTCTTTATTTCTATAGTTGTTAATAATTATAAATATATTAATAAGTTATGTGAAAGTTTAGTCTTGCATTTATATGATGCTGAATACAAATTTGAAATTCAATTAATCTTGAAATGATTCTTTATCAGCTTAAGAGTTTGTTCTTCACGTTTTAGCTTGATTTCAATTTTTAATTATTTATAAAAATTTTCTAGACCGTATCTATAAATTGAGTATTACATATATGTCAATAATAGTGTATTGTTCTAGTATTAATAAAGTATTCTAGTACTAATAAAGAAGACACGATTTATCCTAAAATTTATTTAATATCAGTAATATATGTCACTTTAATCAACTGTTGATTTATTACTGTTAATTTAACTTACGAAATAAGTTATTTGAATAAACCGTACAAACTCAAATGTTTTACTCTGTTTTACTCTAAAATAGAGTAATAATTTATATTTGTTTCATTATAAATATAAAAGATGATTTATTAATATTATGTTTTATTTAGAAATTTTATTTTGAAATTTTAAATCATCTAAATTTATTAATAATTTTATTATAACTATTTTGTTATATTTTACTTTATACTGCTATATTTTATTATAATTAATTAAAACTAATTTATTATACAAGTTCTTGTAACTTATGAAGTGATAGTTATTTAAGTATTCATTTTTTACAAATACTTATCGTTTACATTGCTTTTATTGTAATCGCCTTATTTTAAACTACTGATAAAGTAACTCATAAAGAAACTACCCAAGGTAGACCTCACCGATTGTCTTGATATTGTGAATGTGGTATATAAAAAAAATATTAGTTTAAACCCTTATGAAAATTAAGGGATTGCCACACTTTAGAATTAAAGTAATTTCCAAATAAGCGGTTTTTCGAAAAAAATAAATCAGCGTTGGTTTTATTAAAAAATTTTAATTCATTTTGGAGATATTAAAAAAAACGATTTTCGAGGGTAAACTTAAGGGTGCTTTTCACCTCTTAAATCGCCGAGTTAATATGTAAAAAAATATTCGTCTAATATTTCTTGATATGCTACGATCACAGTATCACAAAAATCGGTGAGTTACACCTCAGGTAGTTTCCTTATCAGTTACTGTTTACTGAATTATTTTCTTATATAATTCATTATTAGATTTTTCTAGATTTATATTCAAAGGTATTTTTATATTGCATCTATTGAATTGTCATTTTCTGATTCATCATATCTATCAAATAAAAATATTTTTGGTTTTATTATTATAAAAATTTAAGAAAAGAAACATTTTTTAGTATGATTTCTATGGCGATGATTAACTGATTATTTATACACTTATAAAATGAAAAATAGTATCGCTATTCCAAATCATTCTAGTCTAAATCAATATATCAGAAAGTTTGAAATGAAATCATTCAATAAAATAAAATTTTTTTGCTTTATTATATGGAATAACTATTTAGAAAATTTATGAAAAGGAAAAGAATAATCTATAAATGAATTTATACGTTTATAGATTAATATATATTATCTATTATTATAATATATTTCATTATATTCACTTTTATAAAAGTTCATTAAATTTAACTGCATTAAAAGTTATTATTATATTATGAAAAGAGGCATATACAAATAAAATGTTAATAGGTTATATAATTAACTAACTATATGTAATACATTTCTTAGTAATAATAAATATCTATTAATTTAGATAGAAATATATTATATATTTAACATTTTAATTGAATTGTATTAATTTAAAAACCATTTTTGATTCTAAAATTAATGAAGTTTTTGACGTAGATATTTAGTTAAATATATTTTTATACTTAATTAGTATATGAATAATTATTATTTTAAATTTATATTATAATTATTTAAAATTATATTTTATAATTATAATTTACAATTATATTATTTACAATAATATCTTACTGCATATAGTAAAATAATGATTTTTATAATTTATTATATATTGTGAAGATAATATAATATAACGTAATTTAATGCATTTGTTGAAAAATTATTGAGTATCATTGCAAATTGTATATTCAAGTACTATATACTCTTATGTAACACTACTAAACTGTTAATGTATGAAGGTGTTAACAATTTGTTAGGAATTAATTACACAGTTCATCAAATGGGATTATGATTGTTTTTGTAACAAGATATTCTTATATCCTTACAAGAATCAGAATTTTCAGGAAAATGTGATCATTCAAAAATAATTTCGGGAATTATAATTATATGTAATAGTGATATAAAATTCAATACTTGTATAATCTAATAATTTATCAGAAGAGAATTGGTAACTCCGCAATGAAATGTAACGAGAGCGAAAGGGAAGAAGAGAAAGTACAAGAACACATACATTTATATACATAAATGAGCAGGAGACGCAGTGTATGCTGCGCAACAAAACAGTGCCTTCAGGTTCAATGTTACTCTCGCTTTCAGTCGCTGCTTTCAAGAAGCGTGTATTAATAGAGGAGCTGCTGACTTGTCGGCACGTAAGCGCTTGAATATTGCCTTTTCTTCTGATCATCTCTCTCTCTCTATCTGTGTCTCACAGTCATGACATGTGCGTACGCGTGTGCGCGCTTTTACTTTCTGATGTGCAAGAAATTTCCAACTCACTCGTCCAAGAAAGACCGAATCACATTTTATTATATGCTTGCAGCTTTTTACGCACTCACTGCGTACTTATGTAAGTTGTGTCAATGACATGTAATATCTTGCGTAAGAGTGTTGTGTGATTGAATACGAAATTTGAAATACGAGAATTACAAGAGGTTATCAAACAAAAATATATTTATTTTATATATCGTATTTAACATCCATTTTTAAATACATGTAGAATGTTTCTTAAAATTAATTATATGCTACTTTTTACAATATCAAAATTAATTATTATAGCAAATATTTATTTTTTCGTCATATTTATTAATTAATGTATGTTGAATATTTATAGAACTATAATTATTATAATTATTATTAACCTTCGATGTCGAATTGACAATAAGGCCAACTCATACAAAATATCTAAGGTCTACGATTATCTAAAAAATCGATGTTACAGAATAATTCTTTTTAATAAATTCCAGTTGCTGTTACGTTTGTGCAATTGTATTCCTTCATAAAATTAGATTTTTAATTGAGAAAGTCAATTATAATTTTTGAAATATGTTTGTAACAATTTGTATGAGTTATAATAAATAAATGCAATTAAATATGTGTAGTGGTATATTTTCAATAAAAGAACTTAAATACAATTGCAGTATTATAAGTAGTAATATATCTATTCGATATATTAATAAATGTTATTAGGTATTATTAAAAGACTAAGAAATAATGATATACTTACTACCATATATTTGTAAGTTAAAGCAATTACTTATTTTCTATTGAAGAAATGTTTTTATGAGAAATCATTGTTTCAATGTTTTATCACTAATTATGCAAATTATGTATATATCCATTATGTAATTTATTCATTATGTATTCATATAATTGATAGATTATTATGAAATCGTCAATAATTTATTATAGCAAATCGAATAAGAACATATAATACTTGTTAGTCAACCGACCATGAATCCTGATGATAATGCAGATTTTGACAATACGAGGCAATACTTCATCCAATAAACAAATATTGAGGAGTGAATTCTGGTTTATATCAATAAAGTCGGTATAATTTCTTAAAATTTTCAGTAGTAAGTGTGACTTGAGTAATAAAAGTTACAAAGCCAAAAAACATATGGTCGCATAATCACACTCAGGAAGGAAATAGATGATATCATGAAGTTTTCGTTATTGTATATTTTGATGCTTCTGGTATTTGATATACTTTTAATTTATCTTTTCTTTTCCATGCGTTTTAATATTAAATTACATATGAGAAATATTATGTGTAAATCTGTATTATTACTTAAAACTATACTTTTCTAAAATTATTGTATAATTTTTAATTTGATTAAAATTAATTTAAATGTGTTTCGAGTTATTTTATTACTACTATTATTTCATTAAAAAATCTTTTTAATTAAATCAATTATAGAACATAACATTATAATCCATTTACTTGCATTTATTTTAAATTTATCAGCAAGTAATATTTAAAATATTTTGTTTCAAATTAATGAATTATGTTGCTTGCAAGTATGAAACGAGTAGTAGCTATCTGCGGGTAGTCGGACCTACCCTAACCTCATTTGAGAGACGCCTTTTACTACTGATCTGATGCTTAGCATATCTGTTTAAATTTATTTCATGGTTTATTAAGAATAAACAAAATTGAAACATTCTTTTTCACAGCAAGATAACTTTATAATAGAATATTTTAAAAGATATGGTACATGTAAGTATAAATTTATATTTAGCAGTACAAAATTAAAAATTTTGAAATTTCACACTTATTATGTTTAATAACTAAGATTTATTATATATAAATTATAAGATAAGAGAACGATCATAATATATTACAATAAAAACTTTTAAGCAGATGATTGGTCTAACAATTATCTACATTTATCTGTATAAATCTTAGTTAATCATATATATATATATATATATATAAGGTTGAGACCTGACGTATGTCATCTCTAATTTTTTAACACATAAAAACATAAAACTATTAATATAGGTATATTAATCAGCTGGATTTATTTTCAATATTCTATTCCTCTGTAATCATATGATATTTTTAGACAACATTTCAAAACATTGTATGTTGTTTTTTGAAAATTAAATTTTTACTCTTTAATCTAATTTATATTATCCAATTACAACATTTGACATTTTTTATAAATCTATTATTACATATTAAAATATTGAGTATTCAATGATACGAAATAATATTAATTCTTACTATAAAAATATTCTACATCTCTTACTCATATATTTACAAATGTATAATTAAATAATAAACTATATGTTTGATTTCTACTCCCTTTTTCAACAAGAATTTTATTTTAAACTATTCTAACATTTTAAAGTCGCAGAATGCTTTTCGTAATAAATGCAAAGAATAAAAATATTACAAGTAAATAAGTAGGCACGCAAAATATTATTATTAAATTTTTATTTTCAATTTATGAATAACACCTTATATAAATAAAATATATAGAACTCGTAAGTAAAAAATTGATGTATTTGTAAAAGAAAATTTAAGTTTCTTTCTTAATATTTTTTTAGTTTATATTTGATAATTTTAATATAATATTCAGTTGCAATTAATTAATAAAAATTATAAAAAATGTAAATAATATATATTATTACATAACAGAATATTTTTCTTTAATAAGTTTTTTATTGTTATAAAATTTGAAGGTAGTAACAATTAATATTGAATAAAATATTGAGAGTCAAATAGTTAACTCGTCACTTTTCATCAACTAGACAAATAATGAATTCTTTTTTTTTCAAATCAGTTAAAAATAGGTATATAGAATATTTATCAACAGATTTAAGCATAATTTTTTTTAGTCATTCTATTCTTTTAATTTTATTGATAATAATAGTTTAATTTAACAATATCAATTAGAATTATTTATTTAAATAAATAAATACAAAAATGTACCTTTATAGTTGATTTAACGATTTGTAAAATTCTGATACTTTTTATAATTTGAATAGATATAATAAAAAAATACAGAAATATATTGGTAATAAAACTCAAAGAAAATAGAAGTTTCTTTTTCATTCAATCTTCATTAATATAAAATACTATTTAACTAGTATAAGGTTTACTTAATTTCATCATAATAATCAGTAAATATTTTTTTTATTGAAATGTTTATAATTTTTACATTACATTAATATGTTAATGAAGTAATTTATGAAATTTTAAGAGTTAATGAATATAGGTTTTGTAAAACATTAATGCTAAAAATTGCATTCAATTTAATAAAAATATAATTAAAATGTTAAAACAAATGTTCAGCTTCAATCCCCACTATCATAACTACAAAGGCGTGGCTGGAATCCCACTCTTTTCTGTTGTACTAGGAGAAGAAAAGTATAACGAGAAGTGGTAGAAATATATTGCTGGCACTGATATTTTTCGGTGAATAAGAGGAAGTAGGGGCGAAACAGCTAGGCTATTATATTTTTTATACTTTGAAAATATATATGAAAATAAAAATTTAAATAATGATTTACAATTTTTCAGGAGTTTTTTTCTAATTGGAAGTATTCTCAAATAACGTAACAAATTTTCGATAATCAAGTTCGATAAATACTACTAAACGACATCATTAATATAAAACTATACAGTATTTTAAATCATATCTCCGTAAATTCATATAAAATTTTATATAATACGAAGTAGTTGTTTATAAAAAAGACTAAGTTTGAAATTCAAATATTTTAAATACATAAAAGGTTATATTTAATATTATCATAAGAGATATTTATTGTAAGTTTGTATTTAAATTATAAGCATAAGAACTTATACAAAACTTATAGAGCTTCATGTACTTTTGGATTTCTGGATTAAATCGTTCAACATATTAATGGTTCATGGTTTGACCAATAGTAAATGATAGTAGATTTGAGATTTTATCATAATTTCATATAAAACAATGTAATATCTTATTTTATTTAACATATATTTTTTTTATATTTTGAGTTCGTTTTATGCTGTATTTCTGATCTGAAAAATATTCTCCTTATATACATACATTTTTTCTATTCTGAAATTATCTGTTATGATTTATTGGAATTTTTTAGCTTTTTATATTATGAAATGAATATAATAAATTTCTGAATTACAATATTTGTAAATTATTCAAAATATATTTTAATGTATATCTATAATGAAATTATTCACTTTTTTGTTTATCACATAACGAAATAAAAATGATAATGAAAATAAATATTAAATTTTCTTTTAAAATGCATTCCTAGAATAAGAATAAGTTATTAATATATTGATCAAAATAAAAAAAATTGAAATGAAAAAAGAACATTTCAGAATTTGCAGGTATTTTAAATGAAATGAATGAAAATGACAAGGTCGTTCACTCGATGTAACGTCAAGTAATTATTACTTACAATGATATATACTTCTGTACGTGCAATAATTGTATCTACTTCATCGTCCACCTCATTCTTCTATTGATTCGTTCTTTCTCATCTGATAAGTATTCTTTGTATCTTCTCTATTTTAGTTTTAATCATAGTTCACGTACCGTGTAGAGTTTCGATTTTTCTTACTACTTATGTAACTTTCAACTTCTTTGATTCGTTTAATAAATTGATCTTGTATAATATTACAAATTTAAAATGGTTCCAGAAAAAATTAATATATTTTTATTAAAAGAAATTCAAACATTTCAAGTTATAAGTGAACAAATTTTTTTACTTATTAAGTTTTAAATGTAGAATTTGAATATGTTAGATCCGAATTTTGATTAAAAGTACTCTTAAGTTTGTTATGAAATAAATCATATAGAAGTTCCAATTTATGTTATTTTTAAAACGGAATAATGTAAAAATAGAGTATTTTTTCATCTTAATTTAAAATTGTAATTATTAGAAATATACTATAACTTTTTATACTAGTTAAATAGAACGTTTTTATTATGAATATAAATATTTCAGAATCAAAAAATTATTTATGATTTATCAAGTATAACAGTAGTACATATAATACTATTATTTAATACTTTTTCATACGATTAGTTTTATAGTTGAAGATACAATAAATATACTTAATAATAATATGCTAAAGAATATGAATTTATTGTTATATATAATATAAATAATAAATTAAACGGCATTTTATAATTAATTTGAAAGTAATTAGGACATATTTATCATATAATATACAGGTTTTAATTAGATCACTTATCTATTTTTAAAAAAAGTTGAAAGTTAAAGATGATCTAACATCAATTACTTAGAGCCGAAAAATTATTTGAAAAAACGTTTGCAGAAAATGACAATATGGGCATTTACTTTTTTTGCTTCCTGAATTAGAATCTATGAAAATTAAATGACCAAATGACCAGGACTGAAACGAGTTCCCGAAATTTTTCGTTCGCATCAACGACCTAATTTTTTGTCTCTCTTTTCCTCTTTGTCTGTCTGTCTGTCTGTCTGTCTGTCGGTCTGTCTCTCTCTCCCTCTCTCTCTCTCTCTCTCTCTCTCTTACTCTCTTCTTGTAATATCTTTTTTTCGGAATACCAACTAAGATCATGCTATAATGCGATCCGACAGGTATTTTCGTTTAGTAGGTTAGTCGGCCCCCGACGCACACTTCGTTAGAGGAACCGTTACATCCTTATACATCAGGCGAGACCGCCCTTCCATTGTGAGTGCGTCCGTGTCCGTTCCATTATTGTTCGTTTTGTGGATCAAAGCGAGAGTCAAAGAGAACAAGAAGAAAACAGAGAGAGAGAGAGAGAGAGAGAGACAGACAAACAGAGGTACAAGAAATGTATATACATACGTAGACTTAAAGGCTAAGAGAGAAACGAGAGAGCGAGAAAGGGAAGAGAGAGATACATAGAATCTACAGTCAAAAGGAGATATGCGTGTTTGGTGTTTCTGTGTTGCCGTTTGACTTATAGTCGCAAGGTTCGCAAGATGCTCTTTTCCTCTATAAAGGATTATAAATGCTCGAAATTTTTATAATGTACATCAGTAATAATTCAAAAATTCCTTAACTATGAATCTGTGTTACATTCTATTTATATTCTTTTAGATATTATTACCTAATTAATCAGAATAAATTTGGTTGTTTATTAAAATAATTTATTTACGTTGCATTATCAATTAATTCAATACGTTACTCTAGCTCTCTTTAGTTTTGCGTAAAAATAATAATTACGAAACTTAGTTTTATATTATTGAAAATAGATAGAAAAACTATTATGCATAACCAAATTTCAATATAACTTTAAGGCTAAGATGTATACAGTACATCATGTAATCACGAAGATATAAGACTGTGCTTAAATGAATAAATAATCATTTACTCTTATAAAATATGAGCAATTATTTTTATATTTTATTTTTTCTATAAATATATAGTTAAATATTTTATTATTATTTCTTCTCTCATAAAAACTCACATAAATAATAAAAAAGGATGAAAAAAATACGTGTTTCTAAATATATAATTTTATTATCTTCACTACTATAAGAATATTCATTATCTTAAATCCTTTCAAAAACGTAATAAAATATAAAATTAAAGGTCTTAGTTTTCAGTCTCTTTTCCACTTAAACTTAATTTAAATTATCCTCATTAAGTATTGAACTTAGTAGAACGTTTAAAGACAAGTACAAGGTATAAAAATATAAAAAAAGTGTAATAACAAATCTGTGCAAACATATTATTGAATTCGCTTATTAATAACGAGGAATTTATTTATTAGTTTATACATGGAAATTTAGTATTTAAAACTAAAATTATAAATAATTGTAAAATATGCGAAACGAATTTATAAAAACACTTTTTTATAAAAAGTATGTATTTTTATGCCCACGCAGACAAATGAAAGGTTAATTATTTATAGAAATAATAGTATTCATTATATTAAAAGTATAATATAATTAAAGAAATATACAATTAACTGTTTAAAATGAACTAAATATTTGAAAAGTAATTTATACTTTTAAGCAATATTAAATTTAATTGATATAAAGAATTAAATGCATAATACATGCTGCAATAATAAAAATAAAATAAGAAAAGTTAATAATTTTTATTTTACATTAATTATTTAATTATTAAAACTATTTATTTTAATAATTTCTTATTTATAGACGAAATAGAAAATATATCATAAATGAAAAGTAGTTATTTAATCCAAACTTGAATCTTTACTAATACTTTTAATTGAAATAAAGTTAAAATATTTTTTAATTATTTTATAGATATATAAATGATAAAATATCAGTAATATTTGAGAGACCTGCTTTTATAAAAATTTTTTCATTCATGATTTTTCTAAAAATTATATAAATTGTAAAATTTATAGAAACTTTTTGAAGCATTATCGTGATAATAAATTTTTCGCAAGATTAATATTAATTGTACAATAACATATTTACATAAGGCAATTAACAAAATACAAGAGAGAGAGAGAGACAGAAATTCTGGATTAGAATTAAGTATATAAATAATTATATAATTATATAATTATTGTAATTCGTTTTTTGTTGCAACAAATTAATAATTTATACTGCAATACAATTTTAATAATTTTAATACTGGTCTTTTCTTCAGAAAATGTACTGATATTTAAAAACATAGGTAAAATATATAAACTTTTTAAAAATAAATAAATATTACGGTTAAATAATATTGTTATAATAATTTTTATGTTAAATTATGTAGGGTTAAGAAAAAACTATTCTTAAAATTTACGAATATATCAGTGAATATGATTGCAATGAATCAGTAGAAGGTCTATAACATATAATGAATATTATTATCCCGAAAACTTAATAAAACTTGTTTTTTATGGTATCAAAAAATTATTAATAAGAAAAATAAATACTTTTATCAAAAGGACAAAATATAGAAAATATCCAATATTATAAATAAGTATAATATTAAACTTATTACGTATATACTTTATGTACTTATTTCTTAAATAAGATCGAATTGCTAACAAAATTCATAATTCTATGTTACTTGGACATCTTCTATCTGTATTCCGTATTAAATTTTTTAGAGTAAACATAAGCGGTTAATAATTTTACACTTAATAAAAAATTAATTCATAACGTAATCTTGAATCCTGTTATGTCTTTAGATAATAACTAATTAAAATCATCTATATTAATTTCGCGGGTCATGAAAACAAAGAATTTCCATAAAAACGGATACTACAATCTCCAAAGAAAAGTATAGGCTGAGTGAACTACTTACCATATCCCTTCATTATACCATGGGTCAGGTATAGAGGAGCTCTTCCGCAGAAAACATTTTTGGAGAATAGCTCTCGTATAAGCTTGGGATCAGATAGTAGAACTGTATAGACTGAACCCATTTGCAAACTACAGACTGGTCCATATTTCCAAGCAAGTCGCGCCAGACTTTCGTGGGGTGTTTGCGGGTTTATCGATAGTAAGTTACCAATAATGGGCAAGCCCCAAGGACCAGGCGGTAACTGTCTTTTGCTTCGAGTCAAATGTATGACTAATAGCACAAAGCTCAAAGCCAATAGTCCGTAAAATATAAACATCTTTAAAAGTCTCTAAAACAAAAGATATTTTTTCTTGTAAATTTTATGATAAGATTATTCTCCAATAATTAACTTTGATTAATATTATCATATTATAATTATCATATTATAAAAAACGGTTAAATAATCATGTTTCAATAGATATTTACTGAAATATATATAGAATTATTAAACATATGCGTGTGTATAAAAGTAAAAGAAGGTGCTAAAAGCAGAAATATTACAATATTAAATATTCATCTTAGTCGAGCTTTCGTGAGCGTTTATAAGACTAGTTTTATTTCAGCCTTAAATAGCAAGATCTTTCTAAATTTTTCGTTTATCATGTGTATAATTAGTGTCGACAAATACTTTCAAGCTATCAATCTAAAACAAGAACTATAATCATGGATAGGAAAATTAATTATGACAATATATTTTTCCTAAACGTCTAGTACTATGCCTACAAAAATAAAAGAAGTTCATTTTTAATACTTTGAAATTTTTTAATAGATCTTTAGTTGTATTTCTCATATTCTCAAATTCATAAACAAACCTTTAAATAAATATTATAAAAATAAACGCTAAGAGAAGGAATAAATAAAACCATATATATTTTATTTATTTGTGTTTTTATAAAATAAGTATTTTTAAGTATGAAAAAGAACATTTTGTTGTTGTCTTTAATTTCTCATACATTTGATGAAAAATAATTATATTTAAATATTTTATTAATTTAGTGGAAAACTACTATGAAAAGATATTACTGTATTTTTAACTGAAAAGCCATAAGTTTACGCGAAGTAATAATATGAATTTTTATAAAATCATATTTTATTTTTCTTATTGAGTAATGTGCATAATTTAAAAAAAATGGACAATGTTTAACCTAAATTTTTACATTATTTATTCATACAAATCAAGAAAAAATAAATTATATTGGTTGATATTGTTGAAAATTAACTATAATTATCAAGATTTAAAATACTGTTAACAAAATTGTTAGATAAAAGTATCTATATCGTGAAAATAATGCTTTCTTTAATATTGGAAAATTTAATATTTTGAATTTCTCAGATATTTTCATTTTACTATAAACACCTATAGAGAAAACTGGATACCAATGGTGTAAAATGATTTTAATTTAATTTTCATTTTTTATTTAACTGATATAAAAGAAGTTGTAGATACATATATATTAGACATTGTTTTCAAAGAGATTCATTAAAACTAGAGAAAGTAGTACTCTCATAAAAATGCGATTGATAGTATAGAAAGATAAATTTAATTATTTTAATAAATTTTATTTATTCCCTTATTTAGTAATTAATTTTCAAAATATGTATTGAGAAAGATTGTTTACAGTATTTAGAAAATGATCCCCGGAAACTAATAAAATTGTAGATTTTAAAATAATAAATAAAAATGCTTTTGTGTATGAAATTAAAGAATGTATTAAGATTGTATTCAGATTGAAAAATGAATTTCGACGTATTGAATCAAAATTTATAGAAAAATTCAGTAAAATTTATTAACCCCATTTGAGATTTTAACAATAGCAGTGAATAATTTCATACGATAAATCTATAGCAAATGAACTACTTTAATAAAAATAGTCGAAAGTAATAGAATATTTAAAAAATATTTAATAGTATTGAAATTTGTAAAGTAAATTCTTATAATAATATTTTCAAAAATATTATATTAGTGATTCTTTATCACCTTTTGAAATTAGAAAAATATCTTAGTTTGACTAATTTGTTAAGCTTATTAAAGTTCTTCTAAGATAACTTAGATCCACTATAATTATAACACAGTAAATACAGAAAAAATATTTTCATTCATTACGCATTCACATAATGAATTTATAAACCAATTCTAATTTTATTTATAATACGACAATAAACATTTTAGCAATTACTAAATTCTATATTTGTAATAAGGTACATATTTCAAAATAAAAATACAATTATTATCATGTAAGAATGATTTCGTATGTAATATAATAAACATGCTTATGTAAATTATAATGATCATATAAATGTTACATAAAAATAACATATTGACTATCCAAACCAAATTGTTAGACATTGAGGAAGAAAAGGTTTGGTAAGTTCATTTACGTAATTTAATTAATTTTTAATTCTTATTGTTTTAATTACAATTTAAAAATGTAATATTATTTAATTAAGAATATTATAATTATATATACTTAATATACTTATATATATATATATATATATATATATATATATATATATATATTATAATAATATATACGTCAACTGTTATTTATATGAACGTAATATGAGATAGTTATAACTAGTTCATTAATAGGATCCTTTATTCTATTAAATTCTTTCAATAAACATAAAAATATTGGCAATGTAGATTTATAACAAGTATCTTAATAATGATTAAATTACATATATTTTTTTGTAATAATGTATTTCACGAAACTGTACAATAGGATAGAACGACTATCATGTAGCAGTTACAAAGAAATTCCTTTAGCGCTTACAAGTCACATTGACACGTACGCCGACTCATCACGCTAAAGGCATGATTCTCGAAAGCGAAAGTTTCGTCTGACCTACAGTCTATGATACAAATTCTTGTAATACAAGAAGTGACTTTTTATTTCCAAATCGTACCTACGTTTTATTGATTTTCTTGCTTTTTCACTATTACAAACACTTTAAGGATTACATTGACTGGATAAAAACTATTGTCCGCTTTACTAATGCGTTGGCGCACAGAAAAATATATAGTGTATACTTATTCACTGTTTCTTCTTTAAAGTCCCATCTTCAAGTAACAAAGCAGTTGCTATGACCACTAAAGAAAGTAATGCATTCTTCGTCCGGTAGGTAGCGCTAGGGGATAGCCATGGTAGGTATTTGCGATATATTTTTCGTTAGGTGAAAACAGAGCTTAATGTTTAAAATCAGTGCTCTACCAAAAATCAAAATAAACGAGATAAAAATTTCAAAATTATACTTGTTTCATAAAGATGTACTTAAATATTTCTAATAAAATTTTATCAAATATTAATATGAATTTTCAACATAGTTTGATAAAAACTGCTACCGATAAATTCTTTTAACATATATTTGATTCAAAAATAAAGAACATTCGATCTCAGATATTAAAGGTTATATCTTTAATGCACTGGAGTTTGTTAAAAAATCTTTAGTTAATTCAACATTTTTATCTCTTAAAGATCTTCCATTCGCAACTGAATTTAATTAACATTAAAAAAATATTTTTATTATTGTAATAACTTAATATTATTTTATTCTATATTTACTTTTTATGTTATTAAATTTCTGCAAACATTTTATTAAATTAAGTTTATAATATTGTTAAAAATATTGTATGCTATTCCACGAATATAGAATCATTAATTAAATAGTATCCAAAAAAGTATTTTTTAATTATAATATTCTGATGTATTTTTTATAATCAATAAAACATTATTTACTTAAGTAAATTTTTCATTATTACTTGATATTAATAATAATTTTATCAAAACAGACAATTCTGTGTTTGAATTCTTGAAATGTAATATTGAAAAATAGGTAAAATAACAATTTTATTTGGTAAGGTAAGAGTGCAGCTAATTTTAGCAAATAAAAATAATAAATTATTTTACAATTTTCATCTACATGCAATGCTATAACATTGATATTTCTAATAATTTTATCTTGAATAATTGTCATTATTATAATATACTAATTATGAACTTAGTTTTATTTAATAGTGTTAAAAAAGCGTTAGAGCTTTTTTTATAAATGAAAAATTTGAAGATTCTTAATAATCCAATAATAAATCTAATTTCTTTTGTATACTTTATTAAAGTAAGTTAAAAATGAAACATATTTAAGTCTAATAAAATCCACTGGAAATTTAATAGATTTATAATACAAATTATTCATAATTTTATTATAAACGTATTTAAATACTTTTATTATAAAACATTTCAAATATAAATATTTGAAATAGTTATTATTATTTTATTGAATTCAAATTTAATGAATAATATTTTTCAAATTTTTACATAAAATAAATTCAAGTATTCGAATCATGTTTTAAAAACTATCAATAAATATTAGAGATTAATAAAAAATTGATCTGTAAATAATATTTTCTTTTTAGTAATATGACCTAATATTTATACATGTTAAATAACTAATTAACTATCTTATATCAATATATTCTTAATATAATCAAAAGTTGAAATGTTTTTTAAATTCTCATAAGTAAGTAACTTATTAAATTAAATTATAATTTCCTATAAAAGTTAAACAGAAATTTACCGAAAGATTTAGGCTTCAATTAAAGTTGGATCTTCTATATCTTTATTTTATACTTTTTACATACATATCTAGATATTCAATTATTCATAATTTTTAACACGGTAATTATAAAAAATAATTTTCTTGTTAAACTATGAAACAAAATATTAAGTATATATTTTAAGATAAATTATTTGAATGGAATATTTTTCATTTCATTAAAATAGAAAGACCAGAAAAAGTGCATTAGATTCACAAATATTTTGTTAAGTAGCCTTTTGTTTTCAATATTATCAAAATTTTGAAAACAAGATTAATAGAATAATAAAATAAAGTTTGTATTTAAGTGTACATAAAATAAATGTGTTTATAAACTACGTAGTATATGAAAAGTAAGTATACATTTGTAAATGTTGAATGATACAGTAATTTGATCAGTATTTTTATGTGAAATGAAAATTTTAATTCTATTTCATAGATTAAAATATAAAACAAAACTAATACTTCCTTATTAATAATTTAATATGAATAGTTTCTGAAAAAAATTTAATAAAATTTAGTTTTTTGCGTCAACAATATATTTAAAACTAAAGCATTTTTAAAGGTTCTTAATTTTAAATTTTAGGAGAAGTTAAATTAAAGTATTCAAATTTTTAGTTAATAATTTAATATGAATTATTTAAAAAATATTATTTTAGAAAAAATAATAATTTATAGTGATCGATGCAGAAACTAGCAAATATATGCGTGGAGATGCAAAACATACAATTAATTGTATATTATTACAGTGTTTTTCATAGAAATACAAAATGTTTATTGAAGAAACAGTTCGTAAATATACCTACATTTTACAATAAGTATAGTTAGTACATCAAATTATTCCAGAAGCTTCAATTTCTTCTTGAATAAAGTATACATACATACATAGTTACATACATAGTATAGTTAGGAATTCTGAATTCGAAATGTTATTTCGACCTCTTTTATATGTAACTTCAAGCTTGTTAAAAATTTAATTATCCCTATTGCTTAAACGAATGTCATTCATATAATTTCTCTTTCTATATCTTTACGTGAAAATTATTGAATACTTCAAAGCTTTGGTAGAGACGAACAATAGTAAAAAAATTTAAACTAATGCACATGTGGTGCTTTATTGAAGTCACATATTCTCATTTTGCTGATATTGAATCTCTTGTTAATTATTATATTTTTATACAAGTCATTTAGAATATTAAATAATCCATTTCGAAGTAATTAAAAAAATCTTAGAATAGAAGCTATTATTAAAATTTTTAAAGTATCATTACAGAATAAAATAAACTAAAATTAGAATAAAATTAAATATTAATGAAATATATAAAATAAATAATAAAATAAAATACATATATTTTACAAAGTAATAAATTTTCTTATTGAAAATAGATGAAGCTTATCAAAATTTTCTAAATTTTTGTGGAGTACTAGATATTCACGGAAAAAACTTCTGAATAAAATTAAATATACATTTAATGTAATCCATCTTTATGTATTATTTATTTGTTCAATTTTATTTATATAATAACTTTTTCTTAACTTTAGATATTTCGAAAAATTTAGAAATAAATAATAATCTGACATTGAAATTTATTAAACTCGATTAAAATTTGCTTAGTGAATAATATTTTCTCTAAAAACATTAAATTACAATAATTGTAAATATTTATTATAAGTTTAATATGTATACTATAAGTTAGAGTAAGAAAATTCAATTATAATTTTAATTGTTACATAGTCATCGTTACCCATAGTTACCACAAATAAATATTCATCATAAATTATACCACATATATGATGTTAATGTATTAAATTAAATAATTGTTAAATTATTTCATTTATTATTTCATTAAACATAAATATTAAAAAGTGATACAAAGTTAAAAACGCTTTTAATAAAAGTTAATGAATCATTGTAAATCATTGTTCTACGTCTTTTTATAATATAATTTATTACAGATCTTTGTAAATATAACATTTAAAATTAAGAATTAATCAATAATAAGAAAATAAATAAAGCATTTATTATATAAATTATTTATATAATTATATTCTTATATATTATATTACCATATAATTAATATATATGCATTCACACATACACACAAATATACATACATGTATTATAGAAGATATAATATTTTAAACTAAAAATTGAATGAAAAATCAAAAAATTTCTGCAAACGTTTCTAATAAGTGGACAAAAAATACATCATTGTAATTTTGGAAATGATTATTAATCTTGCAATAATTAATGTCGCTAAATTCTATTCAAGTTGAGAATTCTTTTTGAAATTATACAATGAATTTCATAATAATTATGTAACTTCTAATAGTGCATAACTACCAGAAAATTGTTACTATTAAACATATTACTATACATCACAATACAAGCTATAGAACAAGCTATAATAAAGTACATATTATTCAGCAACTTTAAAAATAATGTTTTCATGAACGTAAACGTACGATTTAATAAAGCCTTGTGTATTAATTAATTTTTCACAAAGAATTAAGAATTATCTGATAATCTATATGCAATAACACATAAGTCGCGTATGCTGATACAATGGCATCTATCATTTGGTATATAGTCTTGATACACTCAATGGAGCCTCCCATTTGTGATGCAATGTGATTTAAAGTAATTCCCCGGTGCGCTCGCGCGCGAATTGCGTCTGGCTTACCTTCGATCTCGATCGAGGGCAACGACTGCACAGCACTGATGCAGTTCTCGTTCAACCGTATGTATGCGCCTCCTCGCAAGTGGAATTTTCTCTCCACGATGCACGATTTCGATTCTTTTTTCCTTGTACACTCTCCCACTCTCTTACTGTTAAATCTTGAAAAAACACGGCAATATGACTTACAACTAAAAAAAATCCCCTCTCATTCTACCGTATGATTTTTGTATTCTTTTTTTATTCTCGAATCCCATTTTTTTTATTCTTAATTACAGGAACTTGATTTAATTGCATAATTATGAATACATCTACGAATTTCTCGCGGAAACAATAATTTATGTACATATAAATACTTCCGTATTTCCTCTTTGATTATTTTGAAATTTATAATGATTTATTTTAAGAAATAAATTGTAGAGTTCATTTGAAAGTAATATTTACTTTGTAAAATCGTTAGTTTTAAAATACATGTGTAATAATAATTTGAGCTAGATGAAAGATTTTATAAATATTCATATGAAAGAATGATGTTTTTAAGTGTACATTTTAACGCGTACATTTAAAGTAATAACTACTTTTTGAAAGATGCTTTATAATTTCATAAAGTTTTATGTAATTTGTTAATAAAAATGTAAAATTTTAACATGTAATGTAATACTTTTAATTTTAACTTTAGATTTGTTAAAAAATTAAGTAATATCATTAGCTTCATAACTGATATTCTCTAGTTAGTTCTCTTGAGACAACGTAAGATACTAATGTCCAATGTTGCAAATATATATATAAATATATGTGAAATTAAGATAAGCAGATTATTTACGAAGCAATATAAGTTAAATTTGGAAACAGTATGCCCAGCAAGGTTATATAGGAATCATGCTCTGTTAGCTGCATTGAAAATCATATTTCTGACACTTAAAATACCAGTGTGCGGTAGTTGCTCCTGCTAAAGATAAAATGATAAAATGTCACTACCGATTTTAATAGGAGTATATACACATAAGAGTGTAGGATACAAAACCTACGTCCAAAGCGGAACCGTGCGCTCAGACGAGTGCACTGGTACTTGGACGATTGGACGGGACGTGCAATGACCGACAAAGGTCATCCACGGCGTTAAATCTGCATTTTATCGTCGAGATTCCTATCTTTCTGATGTCCCTTGTTCGACGGAGATCCTCTTCGCGTTTTTTTTTCTTCTTTACTTTGCACAATATTTCTTTCTGAAACTCATCTTTTTTAAGCACTAGCTTATACGTGCTTTTTATGCATAGTTTAGTTCTTATTTATAAAGCTACTATAATTTTAATAAACTTATTGATGATTTTAATTGGGCTACTGCAAGGGCATCTCAGTAATATTTTAAATATAGATTAACAAAATTATAATAAATATTTCAATTTTGGAAGTTAATGGTTATAGAGGAAATAAAAGATTTTACGTTTTAATAATTGAAGAAGATACAACACATGAATATCTGAAATGAAATCTATAGTGAATTTGCTAAGTTCAGAATTAAATATTTGGTAATTAATACTTATCAACAGGAAGCAAATTTCTACTTTTTAATTCAACAATTTCGGATTCTCAGATAATGTTTGATATCTAGTCAATTCCTTCAACAAACTTTTTCATAATAAAAAACGAAAAGCTTTTATACTATTTAATAAATACTGTACCAGAGGTACACGAACATTTAAATCTTCTCTATGTTTTTATCACACTATTGATTCAATAACGCAAATTAAAATTTATTGAAAATTTGTACAAACATCTCTACTATATTTAATAAGAAAATAAATATTATTAATCAGTCTTATCGATCCTTAAATTTTTTCAAACATAACTTTCATAAATATTCTAGTACTGATATTAAATTTCAAATAATTTATTTTATTGTTACGAATTAATAATTTTACAAATATTAATAATATTTTAAATTATCCTATAATTTTATTTAGTTATTAATATAGAAAAAAGATGAAATTACTAAAAAATAGAAATAGATAATCAGTGAGATATAGTAGTCATTTTATATAAAAATAGTATTGTCAAATAGTAGATACTGGTCATATAATTTAACAGATTATTTTTACATTTCAGTAAATAATGGGCTGTTCCTAAATATGTCAAGAAAAAAAGTTAACTTTCAAATATTGACAAAAAATACAACAAACATAAAATGTTATATTTTACAATCATCGAATAGTATAGAAAGAGTAAACATTTAAAACTATAAGTGAAAACTAGATAATAGGGAATAATAAATTAAAAGTTAAAAAATAATATTGAATTAAGCTAATTTGATAGTATATAAGGGAAGAACAAATCACTATTATTACTATCTGAAATACACAACGCACGAATAAATAAAAGATTATAGTTATACAAAACGGTATTGTTTTGAAATCAATCAGATAATTCAGTTTCAGTGTATTTATTATTGAGAATATAGTATTTTTGTATCAATGAAATTATCAGATCAACTTCAAAAATTAAACTAATAGTTCCATATGTATACAATATATTATGATTTACAAAATTTATAAAGAATCAATCGACTATATCGACTTATAACAAATCGAACTTAAAAATATACTTTAGGTAATATTGATGTTCTTAGGTTAGCAAGAATCAATTATAAGCGTTTTGCCTGGTTATTAGAAATGAATTAGTGATAAGATATTGATGAAAGCTACTATACAACTTTTGCATCTTAGTTAAGGCATAACATGTCAGTTAGTATAGAAAAGATACATTAAAGATACAGATCATTTTATAACAGAGCTTCTAAAATATCTAACAGAGAATATGTCATCATTTCTGTAACCTACACACTAATTGCGCGATAAAAAAGGGTATGTGGAGGAAAAGGATGTGAGTGAGCGATAAGGGGTCAGAGTAAAAGGTAGATAGATAGAGAGAACGAGCGACGGAGACAGAAGGTAAATAAAATATATAATTAACATAGCTAATATTTATGATTCTCATAAAAGAGTTAATTAAAATTTAAAAAAACAACCCTAAGGATGAGATCTAGTGTTTATTATATATATTACAAATTTAGATACAAATTTCCGTGCAATACAAATGAAGTAAAATTATAGAGCTAAAACTTTATCGAATATATAAGCAAATGATATTACCTATTGTACAATAAAATCTCGGAAATGTAGAAAAAATATTGAAACATTTTAACTAATAAAAACAATATCTAATATGTATTATATATTTTATCTAAGTCTGAAAGTTTTTAATATTATTTCTAAATAAATCGTGAAATATTTTGGTTACAAGTTTTTATTTAAAATTACGTATGAGCATTTGTTCATAATGTAATAAAGATAAAAGGAAATTTTTTAAAACGACAACCTTCAAAACTCACTCAACTACAACTTAAAATGAATAATTACCCTATAATAGATATACTCAATTGCAATTCAAATGTGAAATATCATAAAAAAATTGTATTCTTACAAAGCTTCTTAAATATTAATAAATAAGTATTTAAACAAGCAATTATTATTAATTAAATAATATTTATTACTTGTAATTATTATAATAAAGTAAGATTCATTGTTTTAAATCAGTAATGAAAATCAATTTATCCACATTCAACGTTGCTTCATTATGAATAATTTAACTTAGAATCTCAATTAATCTATGATTAGATTTCAACAGTTCTATTTGAATAGAAATTGTTAGGAATTGCAAATAGGAACTGCAAAAAAATTGATCAAGTAAATGAATAAATAAAAGTTTAATCCATCCATCTATATTAATCTGTTCTTAATATTACTCTAAAATTTAACTGATTTAATCTTTTTAACTAAAAAGGAAATGAATAAGCCGTTGATAGAGACTTCTATACTTGAGGTCCTGAAGATGCTTAGTACAAAGTGGGGTGGTATAGTGTCGATGAAGGTGAATGGTAGAGCCGTTATTTATGGCCCTTACTTCCACCCGCTGTGCAAGAGGCGTGAACCGGATTCTCTCTCTCCGTTTCTCTACCTTTCGAGCACGCGCGACACTGGTAGACGCCAAACAACCATCTAGATATCGTCTGCGTACGTTGAGCGCAAGAGGGGAATGCACTGCTCACTCTCGCAGGATCGAGGCTAAGAAGCTCAACGGCCGACTTGGATCTTCGGGGTACCAACCCTTCGAACGTGCACGTGCAAGATTACACATAGCCATCTCTCTGCTATGTCCTTCAAAACTTACTTTCTAAAAATCGCCTTGAAGGTGAACAACGTAACATTTCGAAGCTTTGATACAAGTGCATCCTGCAACTACTCTCTAAATATTACTCGACGATTGATTCGTTTTTTTATCACTTTCTTAGACAAGTTATCGATTACAAAACTTACTTTATACTTTTTGAAAATTACTAAGTTCTTTTACCTGAATCTTATTAAAACGTTTATTGTTATTAAAAATAATTTGAGTAGTTTCCTTTAATTCAAGAACATAATGTCCATTATTTTTAAATGATAATAATAATTTTCATAATTAATCAAAATTACAAAATTTATTTGTTCAGGAGTAAATACATACTTCATTCGTCTGAAAACGTATATATAATGTTCTTAAAGTAAAAATACAATTTAATTAATTTTAATTTTGAGTCTAATTGACAAATAGATAACGAATTTTGTAAATCTGAAATCAAAAGATAGAATATTTAATATGCTTCAGAACTTTATACGAATTACAATAATTTAACTAAATTTGTACATGAAAATTATTAGATCTTTATTGCGTCATATTCATTTTATCGTAATAAATTAAGTATTATTTATAACGATAAAATATTAAATATTAATCATTCTTTAACAAAAATTTGAAACTTGAAGTTAGTTCTGATACAGACTAATGTTACTTTAAATTCTGTTATTTTTGTTTTAACGGTAATATTCTTTTAAATTTATGTAAAACATTTTTGTAACTTATTAAAATTATTTATTGTGTTGATGTCTTATTATCTCATAATGAAATTTCTATATTCATTAATTTTCATTTAAATAAATTTTTCCATATTCATTGAAAAAGACTTTCCTAATTAATATTTCTCACGTAATATTACGT
Source organism: Wiebesia pumilae (assembly GCA_018907045.1). Classification (NCBI taxonomy): domain Eukaryota; kingdom Metazoa; phylum Arthropoda; class Insecta; order Hymenoptera; family Agaonidae; genus Wiebesia; species Wiebesia pumilae. The sequence continues at coordinate 11,282,752 of JACCHZ010000116.1, forward strand.
TAAAAATTAAAAATCAGAATTATAGAGTTATATATATATATTAAAAATTCTACAGTCTTGGAAACGAATAATAACCATTATTTATAAGATATATCAATAGAAGAATAATGAGAATTAAATTTTCTTCAATGCGTTACATTATTAATCCGTGACTAACACAATAAATTACATCCTTCTAGAAAATTGTCAAGCTTTCTATAAAAACTCTCATACATTTAGTGACTACAACTCGATTGATACATTCCTTTTTAATAAAATGTAACTTTTTAAAAATATTATAATTCAAAAGGAAAAATACACACTTGTGCAAGGATATTTTCAATTTTTATTTTATGGCAGAATATTAATTTTTAATGGCAAAATATTAACTTCTTTGTACCCTATAATTAAAAAATAGATTCAAATTACATTCACGTGATTCAAAGTAATATTTTTAGACATTGTTCTCAAATACATTTTGATATTTGCTTAAGTCTGAGATTAAAGTCTGAAATAATTACGTTTCATCAATCATGCAATAATATTTCCATTCAAGTACTAACAGTTAATACTTTCTTCACACGTAGGAAACATTATTTATACTACTAATGAAAAATTCAAAATTTATAAAAATTTAAGATTACTACTCACCAAGATGAGTACTTTATATCTATAGTTTTATCATAGTTAGATGTATTTCTTTTTCATTTTAGTGTAATAAGATTGTAAAAATATTTCATGTATTGTATTGTATTGTAAATGTATTGTAAAATGTATTGTAAATGTATTGTAAAAATAATCATGAAACAAATAAATGTTCTCTATTTTTTAGATTTAATGATTGTATCGTATAATTTTAAAGAATATAATATAATATAATAATCGTATAATATAAAGAATAAAAATTTAATTTTTTATTAGAGTTTATTTATATTATTTCTCAAAATCTAAATGAAGTTTCGTGTTCATTTTCTGATATGTTAAAATATATCAATAGAATAAGAATAATAAGCAATATAATAATCAATCAATATGATAAAAATAATAATTAATAGCTTTCGAATATTTTAGAAGGAATTTAACTTTCATTTGATATAATAGATATTATCACAAAAATAAATACATATAAAAGAATATCTTATTCACAAATATCAAATTTTATATTTCAATTCAATAATTAGCAAAAAATTATTAATTTACAAATATGTATACCTTAAATATTCATAAAAAGTAATCTTGATTCTAAAACCGGAAGTACATATTTTTATGATAATGAGAGAATTTTCAGTATGTTCACCCATATTTTTTAAAGAATTTAATTAATTTTATTAATCAGTAGTTTAATAAAAAAGCATTAATTAAATTTTGACAACTGGAACCATTAATTATAAAAAAAATATAATAAAATACATCTGCTGCGAATTTTCAAACAAGAAATTGATGTATGTCAATAATTACACTGTTAACATCTTTGCAAGTCAAGAAAAATATGGAATTGTTAAAGCTGAATACTTAAATTAAAGTTGAAATTAAAATTTAGTAAAATTTTTTTATGTTCGAGCTATTGCCTACATTGATTTCTGAAATTTCATGGAACTTATTCCGTACAAAATATTTATATTATAGATTAAAAAATGCTCAATACATTCTAAATAATATTTAAAAATTTTTTATGATTTGTCTTATCACCGCAAGTAAAAAATACCGTAAATGAAATCTTTAGTTTTAGATCTACTTTTAAGAAATAGGTTACAACATTCACTAAATGTGAGTAATCGATATGGTAAAAATACGTTGAAAAAATCAAGTCTTCAGTACGAATAATTGTTGTTGAAAGGAAGATGGCTATTCCTGTCCTTGTAATGCATTCGCATCAATTATTGGTAGCTTGTTGTATGTGTGTATGAAAGTAAGAGAGACAGAGGAAGTGAGATAGAAAGAGAGAAAAATACTGAGTATCAGAATGAGAGAGCAAAATAAAGACAAAGTAATGACATTCTTTTTATGTAGATCTAAAGACAACTACTTTTAGTTTGATGAAACAAATTTTTTTTAAAAGAAATGGAAATTCAGGAACTCTACATAAAAACAAATAAAAAAAAGAGTTTTTTCTATTCGTATTTTGATTTTATTGCCGACAAACATATTATTTATGTTTTCAAAATTCTTTCATTAACTAATAATTACTTAAATATACAAAGTAAAGTCTTGATGAAATTTAACATTTTATTAAAAATAATTTATTTTTGTAATAGGTATTGTAGATTTCATATTCAATCCTTTTAATATATTTTCAATTTCATACATTAAAGGACAGTTTATTCATAAATTATCAGATTATATAATTATTTTTTATATAATTTGTTTTTATATCTGTGTATTATATTATATATTATTTCTATTTATACTATGAATAATGAAGAAACGAATAATGACAATAGTCTTTTAATTATGATAACATTATATCTTAACTTAATTTTTATTTATTCAAAAAATCTGCTAGATATAAAAAGTAAAATATGAAAATATGTTTTTAGAAAAACATTTATATTTTGCTTAAATATGTTTTACAAGTAAATTATTTCATATTACTTTGGTAATTTGTAGACTCTGCAAACAGATTTACAAATTTAAGGCTAAAAAATTGTATGATCTTACAAAGATCTGAATTTTTTTGATAGTCATTATTTTCACTTCAAATTATGTATGATTAATAACATGAAAGTTATTTATATACAGAAAAATTACATAATGTTAATAGTCTCGTAAAATTTTTCCGTATTCCTTTTCTTAATCTTAATATTAAGATTAAGATATTATATTTGATATAAAATGATAATGTTTTTAAACTATGAATAGTTTATGAACAATAAATTATTTAATTGAAAAAATGAAATTTTTTTCATAATTTATTAGTTTACTTGCATGCAAATGCTCGACATTATAGATACGACTTCAGTCGAGACGATTCATGGAACAGAATAATGAACTCTGAGTTGCGTCGATCCTTCCGTTGCGAGTTCACTAAGGTGCAAGGATTCTTTCTCCCACTCTTTTTCTCTGTCTGTTTCATTATTTCCTTTTTTCGTTTCTTCTCTTCGAGTGCAAGGTATTCGTACTTCACTACCACCACCCTATATATCTTACGACTTTAACGTCTTTTTTTTCTTCTCAGATTTCTATTGGTTGGGACTTTATCTGTTCGATCTTGGGGTTCTTGACCCTTTTATATATAACTTTTTTTACACTATTTGTAGAAACACTCAATTATCCGCTTAATGATCAACAGTTGTAATATTACCATTATTACTTTCAATTTCAAAGATTATCTTTAAATGTATATTAGCTAGTATGTATTACATTCATTATTTGTAATTATTTTATATTAAATTCTTTAAAATATTATATAGTCAGTATATTAATTAAGCTAACTTTTAAATATATTTTAATATTAAAATGTTTTCTTAACGTATTAAATTCGTAATTGTGAATATTAAATGATTTAATGTTTTAAATTTTTCTATTGGAAGAATATATGATTATCTTATGAAAGATTAAAATGCGATAACAATTTATTATAATTAATAAAGTATTTGACTTCAGATTAATATCTATTTGAAGTAATATATTTTATAGAGTTCGAGTAAATTTATGTTTACACTTGAAAAGTATGTGAATTATGAATTTCTTAATAATTTAATGTTATTTATTGGATATTAATGTCAGAACGTCATTTACATAATTGCTTTCAATTAAAGAATATTTCTTATGAATATTATAGAATTAAATATATACTACTTTTTTAATTATAATCATGCTTCTTGAAATAATGTTACTTTGTAGAAACAAATGCAAAGGTAATGATATAAAAGATGTTATCGTTATATGTATGATTCTTTTCGTTGTTACTCTATTCTACAGTCTAACAAAATATTTACGAATTGAAATATTATTTTCTCAATTATAGACAAAATTATAGTAAAAGTTCGAGTTTCTTGCTATTTTTTAAAATTTGTACCTGTGCGCTCTTACGTTTCTTCTGATTTCCTATTTGTCTGGATGCGTTCGACTGAGAAAGAAGGATAACAAGGCAAAACAAGACAGAGTGAAAATGCGATTGCATTAAAAAGAGCATGAGAAAATGAAAGAGACAAAGAAAGAGAGATTGCGTGCGAACTCGTAGGTTCAAGGACCTGTCCACGGTATGTTCTGTATCTGAGAGCCTTTTGCACGTGTGTACGTGTAAGCGGCAACGGCGCCGCTCAACCTGGGGGGTAGAGAACCTTTCTTCGTAGCTCTCTTGCTTGAGAAACGACAGACGTGTGTCCTTGCAAGGTGGAAGGAAAAAGAGAGAGTGTATGTGAGTATGTTTATGTATGCTTATGCGAGCGTGGAGCGAGAAAAGTGGAGTCAAACGTCCAAGTATATACCTACGGCGGTAAGTGGCTGATCTTTGGACTAACGCATAAGCGTTAATTATTAGAACAATATACAAATCAGAGATATATAAAATGATTAAAAATGTATGAAATTAATAATGTATGAAGATAATGATACATAGAAATGATAAAGAATATCTAAAGTATCTTTGATTTTTTAATTAGGTATAATTATGACAATGTAATCAGACGTAAATATTTTATTAGGTTGTTCATGCGTTTGTTAGTCTTAAAAAATTATATGGGCTAACATCATTTTCTTTATTTATATAAAATACCTATGTAAAATTATAAAATGTTCTTTTTAACACTATTTTATTATTATGTTTTTTTTCGTATTTCACACAATATTTTTAATATTTTGTCTCTTTTTTTATTATTGCAAATCTTTGCATTAAAATAATCTATAAACTTTTAGATATAAAGAAAAGAGTATTCTCTACAATATTTTAAAAAGGACAGAACTTATCAGGCTTGTATTAAATTGAATAATACAGTATTTTAAAAATAATTTTAAAAATATGTAAAATTGAGTGGTGAGTTTGTAATTGATTTTTCTTGAAATCCATTAAAGCATAAAGTATAAAAAGAATATCAAAATATAATTATACACCGCTGTAATGGAGAAAAAATACATTGATTTACTAATTAAATATGAAATAGCTTCCTAAATTTTGTCAATAATCATTAGATAAACTATAGTGTCAACTTTTAATCACAGTTCAATAGAATCCGTCAGCTTTTATTAAATAAAATATGATAACGATAATATATTAAAAATATTGAAAAAAATATATATATATAAAAATTTTATTTTTTTATCTTATGATAAGTAACAATCTATAAAATGAATTATACAATTCAATTTAATAGCAGTCTATGTTACCTAAAAATTATATGACGTATGCATATTGGAATAATATCTGTTAATGTAATATTTTAGATTTTACATATTATATATTTGTAGTAATTAAGTTCATTGATTATAACTATTATAAATATTATAGAAAAGTATAATTATAGTATTATAAGAATATAATAGTATAAGTATAGTAGTATATATGTATAATTATAAGTATACTTATACAACATTTGAACTTACTAGTATTATAAATGTACATCTGATTCCCATGTAAGATTTATTATTATTATTAGCGTCAATTTTATTACATGATATGACATTGATTATATTAACAGTGTAATCGTTTGAATTTTTACTACTTATTTTATAATTAATTTATTAATGTATTAGAAGATACTTTTAAATTTTCCTAAAGAGGAATGATATAGTTAAACTGCAGATTCTTGTTATCTGCTTTAGGTAGCTTACCAGTTTCTTGACTGTTATAATAGAAAAATACCTATTCTTACGTAAACTAATGCATAAATTTAATTCATATTTACTTAGATAATTAACTACCTATCACAGAAAAGATTAATGTTAGTACATATAAATTGCATATTTTTAAAATAGTATAAATGATCAAGAGTGTTTGGAAGAATATATTCGAATTCATAGAGTTGTTACATCATGTTAAATCGTGAAGCTTAGGTAATTGAAATTTAGTAATTATTATGGACAGAAGCATACCCAAAGTTGATTAAATAGTTTATTGATGCGTGTGCATGCTAGTATTACTGCAGTATTTTAAGAAATATATATACTTAAATATATATTTAAAAATTGTTACTAAGAAATTATTAATTAGTTACACATATTTATATTTATTTATTTGATTTTTTATTTTATTTAGGTTTGTTGACCACAGATTATGATACAAATAATAATTTAAAATTTATTATTAAAATCTTTAGTATAAATAATTATTAAAAGAAATGTATATTTAAAATCGTTTTCAAATTACGCAATAAAAGATTTTGTTTTAAATTATAAAACAGTATTTTATTAACATTAATATTTACAGTTTTTTATATTAAAATAATATATATAAGAGGTTAATTAAATCTTGTTGCAAAAAATGTAAAATCATTTGAATACTGACATCTTATAATAACAGATTACTAATAATGAAATTATGATAGAAGCATATAAGCAAACACTATATATCTTCAATATAATTTTGAAGGAAATTTTGACGTATATATATAATATTTATCTATTTTTATCAAAAGCCTATCAATTCTATTTAGTATATAATAAAATAAAGGTAATCGTTTAAGATTCTAAAGTTGCATAAAATTTATTATATAATAACAAAGTAGTAACTAAACAGAACCATAATTATTATTACTTTTAAATTAAAATTGGTAGTAAGAAGTAATTTATCAAATGTAGTATAATATATATCATGTTTTGAAATATTTATATATTGATAAAAGTGTTTGTATCGTAATCTCAATAAGTATCAGAATACAAATTTCTTCTTATAAGGTAATTACAATTTGTCTAAAATTTATATATTGGGTACTATCAAACTGTGAATTTAAATTTCATACTTATATTTGCGTTTTATGCGCATTCAGAAATTGTTTTGAGACTTTTATTAAATAATTAAATCAATTTATTATTGTATGAGATGAATAAAGCTCTACTATAATAAAATAATTATGAGAAAAAAAGAAAAAAAAGAGCTCTAATATTATAAAAATATTAAAGAAGAATTAAATCTAATACATGGTACATTTTGAAGTAAATTATGAATAAATTAGAGTAAGTAAGAAATTTGTATCAGGACTAAATTGAAAAATATAAGATGTCTAAATAATTAATATTGATATTAGAGCATTATTATTAAAGTATCTAATTGAAAATAATGATGTCGTAAATCGTAGGTCAAAATGGAAATATTCTTAAATACTAAAATACTATTCAAATTGAAACTAGATAATTGAGTTAACATTTTAAGATGAATAAAGTTCCCTTATTTAATATAAAAAATAATATAAATAAAATGAATCAACTTTGTGACTTAAATTTTGAATGATCTATGTATCGAAGTTTGTTACTTATTTTTGTTACTTTTGTTACTTACAAAAGCTTATATTAACAGTAATTAGTATTTTCGTTCACTAATCTTAGAAACACTTTTTGATAATATAAATTTTTTCATAATTGGAAGGCAATGCTTTGAAGTCGTCTTTTATACGTTAATAATCACATAACATTAATAAACGAATAAGCGTAGGTGTTAGCCAATAGTAGCGTCTTACTTGTCGGGTGTATCAGAAGACGCAGAGCAGCAATACAATTTCCTCCGCATAAAGAAGGAAAGGAAACAGTAAAGTATTGCATAGCATAAAGAGAGAGAAAGAGAGAGAGAGAGAAAGAATGAGAGAGTGCATAAGGAAGAATACAAGGAGGAGGAGAATGAAGTTTAACCGGTCCAAGGAGAGCTGCGTTCTGATAACCTAGTTTTAAGAGTGTGCTTGTAAGTGCGCTATCGGTCAGATCGCTTGACAGGTATACTTCTTTCAGACTCCCCCGCGTTTTTGCTTGTCTGCTATTTACTGCCTACGATCATTTGCAGACAAAGATGTCTTACAGGATTTCATGAGAATATAAAGCCTCATTTGAAGAATTTATAGAATATGCGAGTTTAGTAAGCGTAAGTCTAAGATCTTGAGTCGCATGTACGTTTTAAATTTGATTAAAGTGAAAAAAATTTGATAAAATTCTTTTTGTTTACTAAAATTATCTTTTGAAATATGAATTAATGCTTTATAATGTAAACATTGTTATTTATTAATTGGAAAGTAACATTTCTCTTTTTTCAAATATCATATTCAAATTGAAAAAGAAAGTTTAATTGAGACAATCAAAAAGTAAATATCGTAAATGTTGATTAAATATTTTACGTCTGGCAAAATTTTCAAATATATGTTATTTAAACCTAAAGTCATTTATAAGTAACAAATTAAAATTTAATCTTAATAACTAAAATTTACAGATTACTTTTGAAATAAATCTATTAAACAAAAGAATAATTTAGAAAAAAAGGAAGAAAAAATAAAAAGTTTCATAGTTTCTTTTAAATTTTTAATATTGTTTTATGTAATATATTGTGTTAAGCACGTTATATTATTATTCAACTCTATTATATTGTTTAAAATAATGTATATTATTTATTTGCAATCAAAATAAAATTGATAATGTAAATGTTTAGAATGTAGTGAAGTTTTGCTTAAATTATACTTATATACGTTAAGGGGTAACACTATTCTAGCGGCTGAACAAAACGCCAAATTTTGACGATTTTTATCGGAAAATTTATTCAAGAAAATGAAAATTCTTTTTGAGGTATTATTGAATATATATTGAAGTATACGAAAAAATGTTTGATTGGTATTTTTATACAAAATGGCGGCAAGTGAGCCAATCTTCGGAAAAAGCTTTTGTAAAAATATCTCAAGGGGCGAACCTTTTCCTATTACAAATATTGATTTAATTTATATACTATTAGCTAAGAGACGACGTATATACTTTTTATTTTGATAAAAATTATAAAAATGGCACATTCTTTAAGAGAAATTGGTTTTTGGCGAAAAAATGAGCAGTTAATTGTTTATAAAATGAAAAGTTAAGCTCGGATCAAAAATCCTCTAGATAGTCCCTTAGAGAATGTAATTGTAAAGCTACTATCAACATTTCAGAGATCCGTACAACCGTATTAAAGTTTGACCGTTTTCAAAAAAGTCATTTTAAGAAAAACGCGTTTAACGATTCACGAACCGGAACGTGCGTTCGGAGACGATGCGGGAATACGTTCGGCAGAGCCTCTTAAATATTTCATTTTACTATAAAATCACTTCGATATTGTTGTTCTGGTATTAAAGCATTATAATTTATGATATACTAATTCACATGTTGAATCTTTAGATACATATTATTTAGTGAAAAAAAAATTGAAAAGTAAATAAGTTTTATATAAACTTATTCAAACATTAAAAAATAATATTAAAACGATTGAATAAAAGGATAGAATATTTAAGCTTTTTGAGTACATTTGGTACAGAATCTGAAGAAATATTCTCGAATTTGTGAGGTAATGATTTTACGAGTTCCTAGTATTTTGTAAATAATAATAATAATAAAGTGCAAAGAACTTGAAAACATGTTTTCAAAATATTATTGTTTTGAAATGCTGCTTTGATTGCGACATAGAAACAGAAAATAGTAAGTCTAGATTTTTTGACAAGATAAATTATTTGTAGATGTCGGTCGCTATCATTAATTTCAATAAATTAATATTCTTTAAAAAAATTTTTTTTTGAATAATTGAAATTTGAACGATTTTATTCAATAGTCAACTTTAATTTTAGCAATTACTATTTTTTTTTGCAAACATTTCACAATCACATTTTATTTCTACAAAAAAGATCTCAAATAACTGTTCCAAAACAAAAAAACACATATAAAATTATCTTATATGTGTATTTAGCTGATGGTACTTTTAGAAGTTTTAATAGCACTTCTATTAAAAAAAAATTCTATCTTTGACTATACTATCACAAGCATCTAATAATTGTAAAGTTATTGGAATAGTTTTATGTTTTCAATAGTAATTATTGTGAGTACTTGATTTTGTTAACATTAGTAGTTAACTAGTAGACGGCAGTATAATGTTACCTTTGGAGACTTCAGCATTTCTTCGGGTCAGTTTGTAAGAGGTCGATTTAACCTGTTCGAGAGCAATATTCGGATGTTATTTATCGGAACAGCATGTGTGCGACGCGTGTGACTCTTCAATCATGTAAGTACCTGCGAAAAGAAAACTTTCTTCGACGAGGTTTTAGCACTCGTGAAGTTATCCTTCGAAACATACGGGTATCGTGACGCAAGGACCGCACGATTACCAAGTCTTGGCAACTGGATCCCTGAGTAAAACATTAATGACATTTGAAAGTTGGAGTGAACTGGTATGATTTTAGGTAGGGAGCTTGTATAAAAAACAACTTCTATGGGAGTGGGCACTTACATACGTTTTTAATGTTTATTTATGATCAGTAATATTATATTTCATTTAAAGAGTATTGTGATTATTTTATTAATTATGTCCTCTAAATACAAACGATTTTGTAAGCTTGATATTAAAGGACATGATTATTAGTGGTCAATCAATTCTTTGAAATTATATTTGATTAAGTGATTGTTTCTTTGATTATTAATACATTTGTTAATATATCTGATTCTATATTATAGTCAAAATATTGTCTAAAATGCTGCATCTTTTTGTGAAGGTCACGCAAAGAAACAACTGTGCTCTGGGCCAATTATGGCTTTATATAAGTTACCGTATTAACTACTTTCTTTTCGGTATAACGACTTTCTGTATTTGTGCTATTTGTTGGAAACTATATTAAATAATGGTTATAACAAAGTAATATTTTTAAATAATAATAGTACAACTTTGAAAGTATGAAAATAATTTTATAAAATTTTTAAAAAGTAAAACGTGTTATGATAACATTTTCCAAATATTTCATTAGAATTAATATTTAATACAAGTATTTGATCTGTACAGTAATAAATTGTATAATTACAAAAAAACTTATAAAGATAATTAATATTATAATTTGATTTAAAGTACATGATCAATATTCCTATATAGACTCAGTAATACATATATTTGTATATGCTTCAAATAAACTTCAAATTGTAGATATAAATAATTGTTTTTAAATACAATTGATACGCAAATGGTAAACCAAATATTTATTATTTGAATTAAACAAAAAGCTTAGTGTTTAAAAATCCTATATTTGAAATATTTGAAAATATTTGAAAATTCGATTATATGGGTAATTTTCTATTGATATAAAATATTTTTTTAATGAATAATCCAACATAATGCTTGCGGTAAAACAATAAATTGATACATAAAAATAATAATTCAAAGTATAAAATTTAATTAGAAAAGTCAGTAAGATTTACAAGGTAGTTCAAAATAATTAAGATAAACTACACATACTAATATACTATGTATAGATTCATAAGTGTCTACTTCATTAAGATAGATCAATCGATTTCTCTTATTAAATCGCCACATAATCCATGAAAGCTCTTTTTTTCAGACAAATATGCTCTCTCTCTCTCTCTCTTTCATTTATCATGATTATCCAGAGAGGTATTTTTAATTACAAAACAAAGCTACTCTTATCATTGCTGTGAATACAATAGACCTACCATATAGTATTAATTGCAGCGTTTATAGGTGCCATAATTCGAGTAGTAATTTTAAAATTTTAATAATATTATATAAAATCAGAGGAAAATAAGAGGGGGATCTGATACTTGGAACATCGCACAAAAGGTCGACGAACTGTGACATAAACTGTGTACACAGAAGGCGGTCGATTATATGTTTCGTGACTATTAAAGCGTTGTATACTACCAAATTTTGTTTTGTTAATACAGAAGATAATTGTGATCATAATAATTATAACAACAATAATAATGATAACATTGATGAGATAACTTACTCTAAGAATAGGTTAGGGTATACCATTGGTTTAACATTTTTATACTGTATTTTAATAATATAGTATTCTAAATATTATTTTACAGGCACAATTGACCTAAAATATACAATATGAAGATTCAATGGACGAGTATAAGATTTAATTTACTTTAATTGCAATATTATTTTGGTATAATTCGATTCATATAGAGTAGTTTATAAACCAAAATTCTCTAATGACGATATCATTATAAGCTGCATGAGAATCGACCAAATTGTGTTAAATTTAGAAGCACTATATAAGATCTAATAATGAACTATAAAAATATTTAAATATTTTAAATAAAAAAATTGTTGATATCCATAGTGTATATAAATACTTTTACAAGTAGTAAAAGTGGTGGATCTTATGTACTTATTAGACATGATATAATATTAATAACACATACATGTAAATAAATGTGTGCAGATAATTTTCATAAATATTAAAAATACATTCACAATTATTTGAATTCATAAAAACGTATTTATTGTAAGTACAATATTAGAGCTGTCACTGAATAACACATTGAATACATTGAATAAGTCTACCTAGTCTACCCTAGTCCCAACTTTTCCAATACAAAATAAATATGAATTTTTAGATATATCAGTATAGTCATTGCTCGTGTAAGTATGAATGTGTCAACATATATGAAACGAACTGCGAACCGAACTTACAAAATATATGTATGGTACCTACCGTAAGCTGGGCGGTTATTTCTCTCTCTCTCTCATTCTCTTTCTCTTTCTCTTTCTTGCCATGTCGAGAGAGCTTATTGGTAGTAAACCCAGAAATGCTTGGCTTTAAATGTACTGCCCGGTTCTTCTTTCGCGGAGCAACGAACTTTTGCGCGTTCGAGACGCAACGCGATGCCGCTGTCGCGAGCTGCGAACAAGTAAATGTACGAGAAAATGCCAAATGTAACTTACTATAAAAGAATCACAAGAGGGTTCGTCGTGTACTGGTATAAAGATGGCCCAAGCGAGAAAGGAGAAAGAATTGAGCAACGAGCGCCTGTTCCTCCAAGCACACGGATAAACGGAAAACAATTTTTAGACACGCTGCTGATGTTCCTAATATTGCTGATGTAGATATCATTTTTTCTGCTTTGAGATTGCTAGTCTTACGAGAGTCATGAATCGTGCATAACAAAATCCGAATTCGTGTGTGAATATTCACATGTGATAGATCCAAGGGCGGCTTGTAAGGAGTGCGTGTATCTTGAGATAACTGAACAGTGATTTAAAAGATATACGCGTTCACGTTAATGGTTATAAAAGAAAAAGATTTATAATAATTACTGTAATTACCTAGCTTTCGATTTTACGACGACTAATTTTCGTTGCTTTCTATACATTTCAATTTGTATTTTTTGTTATTGTTATTTGTACTTTATTCATTGCGTGAAAAAAATAATTACATACACTGAGTGCTTCAGTTACAGGATTTGCTATAGCGTAGCTACTTTTATTCATTGTTATTTGTGCATTTATGTTGCGATATTTTGTATTATTTGTAATTTATTTATTTGGACATTTATAGAATTAAAGTGCTTTTTGTTTGTATTTGAATTATCTTCATGCTATTACACTGATTTATTGATAATGAAATACATGTTATTTGAAGAAAATGCTCGCTATTAGTAATAGAAGATTTAAATTTTATTATTTAATAATAATCAATTTTAGTTAATTAAAAATCTATTACTTTAATTACTTCCATTAATTGTCATTAAACTATTCAATAATTTTCAAAAACATTTTTTATCTTGACAATTATTTGGAAAAACTTACCATATAGAATTTATTGATCTTAGGTTCTCAAAATCATATTTATATAAAAAATGTAATCGAATTTTGACTTATTTTAGATATTGAAACTAAAACTTATTACTTTTAAATATACTGATAAAATTTAAAATTCAAAATCAAATATAACTTTATTGATTATTACCAATATTATATTCTTTTATAAACATTAAAAACTGATAATACATCTGCATGATTTTAATTAATAATTATTAACAATTATTCTATAAAGTTAAATCGTAATAATATAAAGAATTTCATGCGTTCATGTTTTAGAAAAAAACTTTTTTTTAATAGAAATGCTTTGAACAAATATGTAAATTTAAAAATGTATGTACTTTCTTATTCATTACATTTAAATCTCAGAATTTGGCAACTTTGAAATTAATTATTCTGTTACTCTATACAACCAATATATTATAAAAATCTTTCTAATAAATATTTCGTCAATCATAATGACACTCCCTGGAGAAATTAAAAGACATTAGTTCTTTCGATGACGTTGCTTATACAGCGCATGTGCAAATGTGCTACGCATATAGAGGAAACGCTAAAAATTGTATACTAATGAAATTAGCATAAGAGGAGAAAGTTGCGGTTATCGGATTTATCTTTGTCAGTATTGCTATTGCTACTGCTATTCATTCACATTATAAAAAATCAAATGAAGTGATTTTTCATTCCTAAAATTTTGAAAAATATGTTTTTTCATTATAATCGTCATATAAAAACGTATAAAATAATGAGATTTAATATGCCAAAATGTTTCTTTCACTGGTGCTTATGCGTATAATATATTAAGCTATCAATTGCTTAATAGTTTATTTCTATTTCTTGGATATGCGAATTATTGCATTTCGAAATTGAAATAGGAGTCTCATAGTTGTTCTTTTTTTATTCCAATAACCTATTCATATTTTCATAAGTACACTTTCGGTAGTAGACTAATTCCTCGTTATTATTCTATTCTTGCAAAAATACTAGCAAACCATTTAGGCTTTAGCTAATGTGCTAATCATTAGTTATCTTACTAACTAATATAGCTTGACAATTAATAATAGAAAACCTTTAAAGGTGGTATTATATTCACTGATATTTTAGTTAATATGGGTCAGTAAGTTTTGTTTTAGGTCAAGAAAGATTCTTTTATATAATTTTGAATTAAAACTATATAGCAACAAAATATTCCAAGGAGCTTATAAGATGTATACTAATGAGTATAATAATTTTGTTTAGAATTATTAAATGATTTGATTTTATACAATGTTCTTATAAACAGAATTTTTCATGTACTTGAAAAATTATATGTTATTAATATAAAAATTAAATTTCATAAATAGATCATAAATAAAAAAAAATATTTATAAGATATTTTTCTTTAATATGTAGTATTTTAAAATATTGAAAATATTTTAAAAAGTATGAAAGAAGTTTATTAGATAATATAAGCAGTTTATAGGTTAATATTGAATTTAGATATCTTTATTTGATTCAATTGAGTAATATCTTACGAATTTGATTTTACTTCATAATTTCATAATTTCTTGACATTAAAATTTTAATTAAAATTTGTACTATTTACTATACATATTGCAAGTGCTTATTTTATGAAGAAACATTGGTATTTCTTAAGTTTTGTCTATGGAATATAGAAATTATATTACTACTTATAAAATTATCTTTATTAATATTAAATATTTAAACGGTTCAGAATAATTTTACTTTAATTTAAATAAAACAATAGATTTAATCTTTTAAGTTGAATTTATTGTAATTAAATTTAAACTTCAATACATAATATTGTAATTAGAATACTTAGTGATCAAATATCAAAAAGCAATTAAATCATGGATCAAAGCTCAATAATTTGCTACGAAATACATTAAAATATTTAAATATTTAATCTTTTGTATAATAAATAAATACAAATAAAACATTAACATAATATTTTTTTATTAACTTTACTTCTTAAGAAATAATTTGATTGGCTACAACTAATTTAGAATATTAATTAACACCTTCATCTCACTTTTATTCATCATTATATTTTTTTCTCTTTCATTAATTTGTTTTCATGTGTATTCATTACCAAATAGTTGAGTAGAAGATAAGAGATACTTTTATTATTTAAAGTATATAAATATTTTACTACAGTAAATTAAAATAAAAAAGGAAAGATGAAAACTAATTACCGCATCAAAATGATGTATAGGTAAAAACATATCTAGCTTAATTAAATTTAAAATATGTTTTCTGATCTAAAGTTATTTAAAGCTTACAGTCTTACAAATCATCATATGAATAAAGAAAAAGAATGAGAAAAATATTAGTGACGTAATCATTAAAGCTTTTCAATAGCTGAGTATGTTATGACATCTATGAAACAACGGAAAATGGCCAAAATTGAGCTAGACACATTGGCAAGACTTACATCGATATTTATCTA
Source organism: Wiebesia pumilae (assembly GCA_018907045.1). Taxonomy (NCBI): domain Eukaryota; kingdom Metazoa; phylum Arthropoda; class Insecta; order Hymenoptera; family Agaonidae; genus Wiebesia; species Wiebesia pumilae. The sequence goes on from JACCHZ010000116.1 coordinate 11,298,885, forward strand.
TCTTTATGTATAGAAGGGACGTGGTGCGCTCGATCGTGTCATGCTCAAAAAAATTTACTGTCGAAGGGGGGAAAGAGAGGGGATAAGAGCACTATTGGGTCGACGTACTCGAAAGTTGAAGCTTTCCCGGGCTCATCAGTATGCGAGGCTCTGTATTAACAAAATTTCTAATGCGAATTTATGATAATGAATTGAATACAGCAAGTAGTAATTTAGACTGTCCTTAACATCTTTCTCTTTGGCTCATAAAATTTTGTTCGAGTTCTTAAACTCTTCTTGAAGACATAGGGTTGTATTCCAGCAATTTTTGAATTAATACTAATCATTTAAATTAATACTTATAATTGTGCGTAGCTGATTTTATCCTTTTCACAACATCTTATCAGATACAACAATTGGAGTCATTAGAAGTGTGTTGTTAAAATATAGAAATAATGATTCAATTTTTCATAAGAACCGATAAGCTCTTATTAGATTGTAAATCATAAATGCTAGAAAAAGTTTGTAAGACTAACTAGACCAAAAATATCATTTTTCATTTTAAAAAGTAAGTAAAAATAAAAAAAAATCAAGAAATCGACACACGCATAAAGTTTCTTTGGCGATAACGAGACGCGTTTCTCCGTGGAGTCATCGCAAGCAACTTACTTGGAGCAACTCGGTTTGCTCGCACCTCCACTTGTATGAATATACGAGTCCAGGAAGAGCCGGATTTATGTCACGACATAAATAACCAAGGCGGATACCACATCGAACGCCGTTAGTGACTATATAACCAGCGTGCGCAGGCAGCCCGCACGCTTGCCCGGTATATATCGCAATAATTTTTGGTGCGTGAGAGAAAGAGAGAGAGAGAGAAAGAGAAAGAAACGAGAGAGACGAAAAAAGCCACACTAAAGATACGCATGCAAGTCGATAAACAATGGTTGTAGCGGCGATAAACTGCCTTGCTGTCGGTAATAATGCAGCCAATGTTTTAAAGTCTGTTAAAGAAAGTTTTTTCTTTTCGGATTTTATTATTATTTTAAGAAAAGAATGTTTCATTATACATGTTATTATACAAATACGTTCGTAAAATACTCTCTGGATAAATACTACGAAAAATAAAATTATTTTTATGTACAGATTATGGAACTACTCTTTATTTTAAGATTAAAGTATTCTTACAATATAATATTCTCTGTTGTTAAATGAAAAAAATGTTCAATTATGTTATAAGAGGAATAAATGGTATATAATTCTAGTTTATGTCAATAAAGAATCTTAAGGATATTGTTTAATTTTATGGAATTTGTAGATGATTAATATTTAGAGATATTTATCTGAAATGGTAATACAATTGGATTCTTCTGTACTTAATTATAGGCATTTTGTTAGAATTCTGTCTAAAATATATAATACGGTATTTTGCTATGCTATAGTGTGTTAATCATTTTATTCCTACATTTATAAAGAACCACTTCCTTCGTTTTACTAAAAAGATATAAAAAAATTATTTTTATTATTTATGAGTAATGCTAGTAATCAAACATACATCATTACTATTTAGATGAGCACATTCCTTATCTATTCGAACATGAATTTGAACAATTTTGAAATTAAAAACACGCAAAACTCTTAGACAAAGCTTTGATATAATCTAATATAATCTGATTTGATACACTCAAGTCGAAAAAGTTGTACAGTTCCCCGGAGATGCGCGCAGCAACAAAACAATTGTCTGACTCTGCGCCGATGCACGTGTAATCTTCTGGTAATGCTAATCAATTCACGCAGTAAGAGATATAGATGAAAGAAAAGCTAGTAATTTATGCCGTGTCTCTTCCAAGGATGTAATATCAACTTCCATGATGCACTAAGTAATTTAAATGAGCCGTCGCTTGGAGAAATTTGCAGTTCTGCTACAATCTTGTGTGCCGGTGAAGACAGTGTAGTGAAGAGAAGGAAGCCCATCGGAAGCCACTAAGGATGAAAGGAATAGCGAAACAAGTGCTTATAACAAAGAAAAAGAAAGAGAGAGAAATTTAGAGAATGAACGAATTAGTTTATGAGTGAGGGAAGTGAAGAGGGAGAGAGAGAGTGTGTGAGAAAGATAGTAGATTAATACAGCCACTTGCGAGAGACGGAGGATGGTTAACTTGGAGGGGCGGAGGACACTTTCACTTTCATAGGTGCTTGACCGATCAAGCCTCTTTTTCATGGTACACACAATATTCTCAGATATTATAAGGAGCGAGTATAAGAGTAAATATATAAAGCGCAGAATATTGCCTGATAGTACGCGTATCGATGCGGGTAACTTTATATTTTTATATAATTGCATGCTTTTGCCTCATTTTTCAATAGTGCGTGTTGATTAAAAGGCCCTCGTCAGTATGCTTTTTATGGATAGCTAGAATGTAAGTTAAGCACGTTAACTTTAGTGCTGTTTTAATATCCAATATATGTAAATTATATTATATGATGAATATGATATGGTATTATGAGATTATTTAGATTAATCTTCATTACAATTTGACATTAGAGAATTGTAATTTATTTTAATTGAAACATGTATTTGCACTATCATTCAAAAATGAAAACGGTACTTCCTTTTATGTTAAGAATTTTCTTCTTTACATTGATAATGTATGATTATGAGTCGATTACTTCACGAACAATGATTTTTTTATTGAAAACATCAATCAATTATAAAATAAGGTTCACCTTCAAGGATTGCTATAGTGGCTTAGTATTACGTCTTTAAATGCTTATCATGGTATAACAGGGGCATAATTGTTTATTAAAATTACTTCTCTGAAAGAAATTCACTATAATGTTTCTAAAAGATACATTTCTTGAGAATGTATCTAAATAATGTATCTAAAAGATACATTATTTCTTCATATTTCATCGGATTGTAGTTAAAATTTTTGTGATTACAGCGATAGTAATCTAATTAAGTAACTATTATCCGCCTACTAATTATTTCTACATAAATCTATAAAAATGCTTTAAAACATTATTTCGATTAAACAGTTACTTTAAATATAGATATATCAGTATCAGTATTAAAAGTACTTCTATAATATTTATAAATTCTTTTTCGTGACCAAGTTTTTCATACAAATTTTTATCTGCTGTGTTATATTTAGGTCAGAAGATATGTTTAGATCAACAAGTAACTATATAAATATATATATTATTATATATTACTCTTTACTAAATACGGAAGGATTTTTATTTATTTAATTTATTATTTATAAGAATATTCATTAATCATTACATAAGATATATTTAAAAAAATAACATAGATATGAACTATCTGTATGTAGTTAAGAAATTAATTATTTTAAATATTACACTTATATGAAATATATTTTATAATCAAAAGAATAACTGGTGATATAGAATAACTAATATAAAGAATAACTTTATGAAATATGAAAAGCTATGGCTTCCCTGTAAGTAAAAAACGTGCATGAAGCTCTTTCTCTTTATTTTAGAGGACCGTTTGTTAGTGTAGAACGTGAACATTATAATTTCTTTATAAAAGCACTATTTATACCTATGATCGTGAATAACTAAAATTTTTTTAAGATATAAATAATAATAAATAACTAGAGTATTAGTGTAATGATTATAATATGTGTACATAAATTTTTTTATCAGATACTCATGTAAATACTTTTTAAAGAGCATGTAAATAATTTATACAAATTATGATAAAAAATTTTTAATTCGCTTTGAATAGGTAACAGTTTAATTCAAAAATATTTATTTAAAATAACTAAATCTCGCAATATAATGTGAGAACATTGTTTTCAAATTAATTAATTAATTAGACAAGTTAAATTTTAAGTACAATTTTATAGACTAAGACAAAATTTTTTTACGATAATCATAATTCATCAGAATATTATAAATAAATTTTCGACGAATCAATTTGTAATCTGATAAATTTCGTTATACAAAAGATGTTGAAAGGGTTCATCATATATACTCACCCACTTATTACCATATATCGAAAACTGCGTGTGTCTATTCGACTAATTACTTATAATATTAGTAATTGAGCGTACAACAAGAAGGCAATAAATATTGAGATTACCTCGAAGTCCATTAAAGCAAAATTTTATGTGAGTTGGTAGTGTTTTTACTATTACTCAAATTCATTAGCTTTTGATATACATGGATATATAATCGATGTATTCGATTGAACCGGTATAAAATCAGGTATACGTAACTCATGTCAATGAGCACACCACTAGCGTCGGCCTTTTTCACAGTAAATGCAAGCAAAACTGAGCAAAATATGACTATCATTAGTGAAAAAGACAGATGATTTAAAGTAACAAGTAAAGAGATAAGCAAATACCGAATTGGAGGAATACCAAATTAATATTGAAGTAATGAATAAAAGACCAAATAAACTGGTCTAATATAATACGATGTACAAAGCTCTGTTTTTTTAAATGTAAGAAATTTCCAAGACACGAAATTATAAATATCTTTAAGATTAAATAGGAATTCAAGCTTATGAACAATTACATGGAGTGAAGAAAAAAGAGCTGCAAGTAGACTTTCAAGGAATAAAGAAGAATATAAAAGACATTAAAGGAAACAACTAATTGTTTTAATTTCTTTTTCTTATTTTAAAAAGGTAAAAATATAATGATGGTAAATTGAGTTGAAGTTAAAAAGCGAGGTATAATGACGTCAGGTGAGTAAGAAAGAAAAAGAGTTGCAAAAGAGAAAGAGTAGAGAGAATGATTGTAAAAGAAGAAGGAGAAGAGGTGAATGAACCAATCACTTCCCTAACCGTTCGGTAAGTTTACTGGCTACCGAAATAAATATATATACGAATATGTGGCTACGTTTCCCCCGGTATTCCGCCGCAGTCTTACTGGTGATCCAGACTGATCTGCCAGTGGGTCAGTGGTTCACGAGTGGCGAAGAGTCTTGGATACAGCGAAAAAATATTCTTTTGCGTTCTACGCTTTTATACGTTTCAAACGAGATATTCATTTATAAGAGTTATAACTCGAGAATGAATCTTTATGATAATATAGAATTCTGTATTTACTGCATAACGTTTTTCTAATTTTTGAAAATTATTATTCACAATTTATATGATGGATATAACAGTAACATTCATGAAAAAATCATACTATTATTGAAACTACATAAGTATATAAGAATGTTTGAAGTATATAGATTTTTAATGATAATATAAGGAATCAAGGTATTAGAGATAAAAAGTAAGTTCTTGTATAACGTATATATTTTAGTGTAAGAATTAACCTCTTTATCGTTTAGTTTAAGAGTTGGATTATGGTCACCAAAATTGAAAACCATAGCAAGTTCTCGCAAATCCGTTACCTTCACAAATTAGATACTAGTATTTTCACCGATACGAATTCTTACTTCATGGCCGTAAGCTCATTATTTTCTTTATAAAGCACTAATTAATATTTATTCGCACGGTTATATATTTAATACGATAAGTATATTTTTAATAAAGTTAAAAATTATCATAATTCAATTAACCAAAAATGAAAATTATTTCATCTTTCTTTTTATAATTTAAATTGAAATATAAAATATCTAATTGTAGATGGAATAAAAATTAAAAAGATTATTTATATAATCTTGTTACTTATTATCAAAACTTTATTATTTTTATTACGTAAAACTGTATTAATTTTAACTAAACGGTGTAAACATAATAAGGTTATTTTTAAAAGAGAATAGTAAGCAGACAACATGATTAAAATTTATTTTAATATGTAAAAATATAAAAATCTATTTATATATAAAATATTATTTGAGCGTGAATAATTAAAAATGCAGAAAATAAATCTAAAAATTTCATTAGAAAGATTTACAATATTTAAAATAATGCTTGGTTATATTAAATATTTTACAGTTATAGTAAATATTCTTACACCCATATTTCTACAAAAATTAAATGATATTTTGAACTCTGTTGTATTATAAAATTGGATTTAACTATATAAATAATTAAACATAAAATATATTGTTATTATCTAAAGTAATATTGTTCTACAAAGTACCATTTAAAATTTAAAAAATAATAATATTAAGAAATTGCACTTTTAATAAAAAGATATGGAAGATTTAAGACTTTGAATATCAGAATCTAACATTAAAGCGAGTCAAATAAATACCGTCTAGGAAAATTACACACTGATTTCAATACGTGATTGATTTCATATTTTATTTTCAAAGTTTTATTAGAAATTCGATAATTTGAGAATACACCATATTTTTGTTTACGATGTAATAATTATTTAATTAATTGCAATTAACAAGCAAAATTATAAATACAACATATATGTATCCAAATAATACTTATTATTTGAAATGTTAATAAGTAATAATACTTATAAAAGTATATTCGAAAGTATATTCTTTAAAGTATATTCGAAAATTTGATAATTCATTTTTTTATAATCATCGATAAAAATTTTTACATAACATTTTAAAATTTTGTTAATGCACATACTACACGTATATAAAATTATATAAAAACTTTCTATGAAGTATAAATTATTATTTTGGATGATTAGAATATTAATGAAGTGAAATTTAAATTTCTATTTATGTAGTGAAATTTAGAATTTGAATTTAGGAATGAAAATAATTTCAGATAGATTAAAAAATTAAAAAAAAATTGAATAAAATTCTTCAATGAAATTATGTAATTTAAGACTTACAATTAGAAACATAAATCTAAAAAACTGTTAATGTCTATATTGAGAAGACAAAATAAGTACTACATATATAAAAGATTTATAACTATTTCGATCATATTAAATTACTGATGAATATTTTAGATAAAACGTACGTTAAATTAATTGCTAGTGTTGCAAAAGAAAAAACAAATTACTGTTTTTAGAAAATTCTTACTTTGTTTTTCACGTAAAGTAAATATTTGATTTTTATACATTTTAAGATGCAAATTTTTTAGAAGATAGATTATATGTTTATAGCCATTTGAATTGAAATACACAATATATTGGCTTATTTGATTTTAATTGATGTTATAAAATATGTTTTAATATTTCCTTCTAAAAATTTTTACTAAACAGGATCTTGAAGAGATTGTTCAATTACTTCCGCAGTAACTGGAAAAGCAAACGTTGATATCAGTCTCTGCTTTATAATGGCGTTTTATCACGAATACTCAGCTTTCTTCAAGTAATGCATGATAATAATGAGTATATATATATATATATATATTTATTTATTTATTTGTTTCCGTTTCTCCTATATTCTTTTTGTAAGATGATATTTCGCATAGTCAGAAACAATGTACCGTGTGTTTAGCTGTGTTCGAAATTTCATCTCAAAAGTGTGGTTAAATATAAAATGAAGTATACGCACGGAAAAAAGGTTATTGACAACTATTTCACTTTGCACTGTATTTCATTTTTATATTGCGTAAAAGCATTTACCTGTGTGTTTGAACATTCATATACATATTTATATATAACGTATTCATGCGTGCGCGTGCGCGTGAGTGTGAATAAGCGTACAGGTATACTTAGGAATCCAAAATCAATAATGATTAATTGTGTTGAACATAACTTTTCCTTCGCTAAATATAATTTCTATTAGTTATTTAATAACGTAAATATAATTATTTTATTAAATTTTATCATAAACAATTATTTTTAATTTGTTTCCGTAGACTATTAAAATTATAAAATAAAAATTGATTATAAAATCTTTTTAAATGTACAAGATTTCACATTTTTTAATAAGTTAATACAAATAATTGAAATGTATTTTAAAACTATTTGTATGTCTTATAATTTTTTAAGTGTTATATTTAATTTAAAACATATATTAGTAGTTTTTATTTCTGCGTTACTTATTGAATCATAATTCACATTTGTATGAAATATTATAAATAATATTTAAATTAAAATATTATAATTTATAATACACAGCCCTAATTATCGCATAAGGAATATATATCTTATTAATCCCTATTAAAATTAAACTTTGTTTCAAGTAAATGTAGTAGAACATTTATTCTATTTTAGGTTTAATAATACTGTTTAGAAAGCTTTATTATTTTAAAAGAAAATTGTAAGCTATGACCTTTATTAATATCATCCATCACTGACCTGCATTGTGTAGCAAGATGTATTACGCTTAATGCATTTTATGAAAGTATAAATGTTCGATTAGTAACTTATTAAACTACTGTTGTAGCCGTTAGCAGCATCAATATTTCGTTTAATATAAATAAAAATGGAAATCAATATAAATATAAAGTATAAATTTTTATGAATTAAAAACAAATTTTATAATTAAATACAAATATATAAAATATGTATTTTTAAATTGCTAATTAATTACAATATTATCTACAATATTTGTTTACATTTTTCAACGTATAATGTTGTCTATGACTAACAATTGTTTAAAATCGTGGTTTATTGTATATAATTTTTAATTTTTCAGTACAAATAATAATAGTAAAAGGTTTAAAGAAATATTTAAAGTATATTTTATTTTATCATCTAAAATTAAATTCAGTAAAAGATATTATTTATGATATTTTTGTATTTATTATTGCAGTAAATTGAGTATTGAAATGAATAAATGAATAATTGATCTTTCTCAAACATTTTTACAGTTTATGATGATTTTGGAAGGGCATCTAGATAGATGCTCTTCGCGATTTATTATGAAAAACAGAAATTCGAATAGTATAACAAATTACAACAATCTTAAGATTTCTTACTTACTAAAAATCGCGTAATACAAATTCAATTATACTGTAATATTCAAAATATTATTGTATTAATCATAAATAGTCAAATTATAATGGAAATTCGTTCGTTATTTCTACGAGATTCTAGTAAAATTTTATCAAAAGAAAACTTGAAACGAAATTACCTTAATAAAATAATATATACTTATATTATATTACATGTAAATGTCGATTTTAATTTGATTTTTAGTATTAGTTTATGTAATTATTCGTGATTAATATTTAACTTTCTTAAAAATCTGTTTTTGTAACAACATCGATAAAGACATTCTAAATATTTACACTTTACTTTTGTATATACTTTTTTGCATGCACATTGACTTTAAGTAATTTCCATTATTTACTTTAGAGTGTTGCATTCTTGGTAATAGTTGCATAAAAGGTAACAATTTCGGTAATAAATTAAGTTCATTTTTTTATTAGTAATTATCTTGTATATGAACGTGCTAAATATTTGGTAATATACAAAATTTAATATAATATAGATAATACAAGCTAAAATACTGAAATTTATGATATTATAATTATATCATTTCTCCATAATTCAATGTGTAATATTTTAATATTAAAGAAAGTTTAAAACCGTATCTAAAATATAGAAAATTGGACTGCATATTAAATAAATACTATATATTAAATATATTGTTGCATTCAAAAAAAGTTTATAAATTATAATTATAATATTTTCAATTGAATCAATCTTTATGTAAGTATTTACAGTTTTTGTATAAGATTGGTGGAAAATACGTGCTTGAATCTATTCTACTTAAAATAGTGTATATTATAACACAATTCCGAATACCCTGCCCAAGCATTGTATAAAGCACATGATGGCGTACTCGAGGGCTGAATTTTTTCACAAACAAATTCTTATCTTTTACACGCATGCTTGGAAAATTAATTTTCCAATCAAAATACGACTTCATAGATTAGATTTTAAGTATATTAGAATATTACATTATTGGTGAGAAAATCTTTAGAAATTCTTGTCGTCTATTATTATATTTAGTTGTTTTATTAATAAAGTTACTGTTGTTTCAATATTAAATTTTCAGCTTCTGTTATCGAATTCAAATGATATTCTCCAGCTTGTACATAAATATAAATTTTATTTTACAGTCAAGATTTTAATTTTTGGAATATTATATTTATAATATAAACATAATACAATTAATTCTGTGACTGATTTGCACTATTTTTGGTATTATAAAAAATAATATAGTATATACTAGTTATTAATATTAAATTTGATCGATAATTAAAAAGAAGTCTCTCATAGTACAGTAAAGACAGTTTTGACAGATCTGATTGAAATGGTAGATTAATAGATTGGCCTTTAAAGATAATTAATAATTGTCGATAAAATTTTAATATCACAGGGACAATTACATCAAGCACTACACCAAATCAATATTTTGGATACTACAGTCTTTTAATAAAAAATACATTTTTTGCGGAACAAATCAGTTCTCTCTACATGTACATAAAACTTATGCAAATCTATCTTCATAACAAATATTTTTTCTTGAAAAATCATGGACTTATAATAACTTATAAAAATTTAACGGTATAAAATTTAATTTCGAACTTTCATTTGCAATAGCCTCTAAAAAAGAATAAAAAAGAAAAATGACTTTTAATGTGTCTCTTTGACAAAATAAAAATTTGTTAAAAATAAAGAAAAAAGAAAAGTAGCATGTTCAGCGTTGCACAGCTTAGATCATACTCAAATCCGAGAAAAATAATGATTGCGGGATCGTAATGACTATGAGAGGAATATCGTTATCCGTCATCATGGCAGTCACCGAGGCCAACGACCGTCGGCTCTCGTCGTTCCAGATTCGAGTATGGGCTTCTTCGTAGCCTAAATTTTATAGCCTTATTCACAGCGGCACAAGCGACTCGTCGAAAGATGAAGAGTGTGGCACAACACAACGGAGAGGCGTAATATACGTCATTTATCCATCAGTTTATTCTGTTTTTAATCCCATAGTCCGAGAGTCACTATACTAAAAAGCAATGAGGTTCATTCTCTCTTGCTCTTTACTGATGGAGCAGAGGCGAGCGCAAATCGACAGTGAGCTCTTGCACGACTTTCGATCATCTTCGACAGTTTCTTTGATCTCAATTTCTTGAGTTACTATATTCGTCTTATTTTTATTTACGATATATATTGGTATTCTAATATTTCATATGCTTTTTTTCGTATTCTAACTAATTCGTTTATAGTTTATAGTGTATAAATAAGTAGGCCTAGAATTTGTCTACGGAACTGTTATAATTATCTAGTTTTGAAGTACGTGATGATTCACTTAGATCAAACTTTATCAATCATTTCTCAAGTTTTCAACTAGAAGAAAAAACTTAATGAATCTAATAATATATCCATAGATGCAAGAATGTAAACATAAAAAACATTAAATAATATTAACTTATTAAGATTCACTATTCATTGTTAAATGTTAGTTTAAAAATATTCTTTTGAAAGTTTTAAAAAATGATTATACAATTTATGCATGTATTATTTTTCAATATATGAAATCTGTATAATGAACATTACATTTTTTAAATAATTATTTTTTGCTGTATAACAAATAGAAAATTCATTCGACTTTTTCATTCCATTTCCATTTCCATTTCCATTCAACAGAGTTTTGAGATAGTTTTTGCGATTTGTAAAATACTTTTTGCTTAGATTCTTCAACCCTTTCATATCTACTATGAAATTATATTAGAAAATACTTTTTTAATATAGATTTGTTAAATCGGTAATATCATTAGTAATTTTCGCGAAATTAGTAAAAATAGTTAGGACACGAGCATGTAAAAAAGTTTAGTAATATTATTTTATTTAAGAAGTAATAAGTTGAAGGAGAAATTCAAGTTAAAAACAAGTAGGTTCATGGATGGTAAGATTAACATAACGTATTTCGTGACTCCTACTTTTGAATGCACTATATTTAAATGAGAACCAGGTCAAATGAAATTCATTACGTATCATTAGAAAACTATAAACATAAGGTCAAGATTGTTTTTAAAATATAAATAAAATTAATAAAAATGGAAATCAATTTATAAATTATGAATATTATATTTTCTTTAAGAAGAAATAAGGTACAATAAAATAATAAATTTCTTAATTTAATGAAAATATTCTTTATTAGTTCTCTAGAGTAGCTTAATTTATAATAAATATTAAATTGTGTAGTATAGATGGATTATATGTTATAAATTATAATTCTTTCTTACAAGGTATAAGCTCTTATTTTACTACTGTTCTGATTAATTAAATTAGAACAATTATTATTACATTACATTTTGTAATATAATATAACAATAAATATAATACAACATATAACAATACATTTTTAATGTATTGCTTCTTTCTATATTTTAGATTATTAGAAAAATAGTACATATTAAAACAATTCTATTGTAGATAATATTATTAATCTTATATCTTAAATCAATAAAATATTAAAATATTAAAATATTTTATTTATTTAACATTGCAATTACGAAGGATAATTAATATGTTTAAGTATATTTACTAATATCGAATATAAGTTTAAGAAATTTATTTTTCTTAAATTATTTATATTTTGAGATATTAATATATTAAGGATAATAACGTTAAAACTTTGAAATAATTAAAATTATTTTCAGTTGCATAAAAATTTCTAAATTGTAGAGATTAATAAATTTACAACATCATGGATTAAAATTGTATAATAAATATTTTGTATGAATTTTTAAAAAAGAATAAATAATTTTTAAAGTATTAGAAAAAGTTAGAATAATGTTTTCATGGCAAAACTAAAAGGAATTTCAACTTTTTAAGCGTAAATCTTTAAGAATTATTTAATTAAAACAAAATATTTTAAAAAATATTTAACATATTAAAAAATACATTTAAAGATGATATTTCTTGCAATTATGAAATGAGGATATGCTTAATATTGGCATTATCCAAAATTTGATAGAAACTGTTATAAAATATGATAAGATTGGAATCAATTAGCATCCGGTTGCACTAATTTTTCGCGCCCTCTAATTATAAGTAAAGCACCAGCTCTTCAGAGAATTTTTAAAATATTATGTCAATAGAAAACGAATCGCACTAAAAGGTAAAATAAAACAAAATAAAATTTTTAATGTAAAGATAAAGGATAAATATAATAAATATAAAATAAGGTGAAAGACAAAGTAGAATTGAGGAAAAACAAGTAAACTTAGAATTGAAAGATTAAAGAAATTTTGATTTTTTCCTTAAATTTACTTTATACTATATTGTTTACTATCATTACATGTTAGTAAAAATCATATTTAATTAAAAAAATTTTTCATAGTAACTGATAATAAATATTTGCAAGACTACACTATAATATTTCTTCACTTGGTAACATTCAGTCAATTACTAAATTTCTATTGATTTAATAATTACTGATATATAATAAAATTCTTCACTTATCTATCATTATCTAGTCAGACTATAAGTTGTTGCCGTTCGACTAAATTTCTAAAATTATGAGTATTTCACGAATTTACAATGTAGTTAATAACCAATTATTTTTGCGATTTCTATTTTTGTAATTATGATTTGTACTTGTATTACATTATAAATACATTGAAAATAAAAAAAGTAAAGAGTATTTATTATATAATTATTTTAGGCACACAAAATAAAACTAATTTAATAAGTCTTTTATACAATTTGCTTATAAATCTCTTGAATGTTGAATAAAACCTTACTTTAACTAAAATTTATGTACGGTACTTAGAAAAATGTATGAACTTTTCATCATACACTTGTAATTTGCTAATATGCGTTTCATAAATACATCATAGTGATCAGATTATATTGCACGCTGTATGATACGTTACGCAAATTCTTGATTTCTTCCTTTTTTCTTTTATTGATATATCAATGTGATCTATTTTGCAAAAAATTATTGCGATGCGGTGTATGAATATAAGAAGCTTCTGGGTGAATTGACTAATGTCCCGACTAGTAAGACCGATTGCAAAGGAATGAAATTATTTTGTATATTGTTTTTTTTTTATCGTCAATAATTTGAAGAATTTGCTATTAGAAATAAAGATAATTTTTTATATTTATAATGATACTAAACAATACTAATTTTTATTTTGAAAAAAATTCTTGTTTCATTTTTGAATTATTGCAGAAAAATATTGTTTAATTTTTTAATTTCATTTTGTATTCTTTAGGAGTTTTTAAATTTTATTCTATATTAATAGTGTTACTAATAAATTAATAATTTACAACAGATGCCTACAAGTATTTTAGGCTTGTTTGATTAATTTTATTAATTCTTTAACATAAATGATATATTATTGTTATTAAACAATTTATGTATTTATTTAATTAAGTTAGTTATAATTCTTAAAAATTCAGTAAATGGCTGAAAATCAAGAATGTGTATGTTAATAATAATTAACATTTACGATTTTGAAAGTGTTTTAATTAAATTAATTTTCGAATTTTAAATTATTAATAAATAGAAATTGATATAAATTATAATTTTTTTACAATGTGTTCATTGTGTTTTTATTACAATTTTTAATGATTATTATTTAGTTAATAATTTAATTGCTATAATAATATCTAATTGCTAATTGTTATAAATTATCTAATTGTGATACACTATTTAATTATTAATGTTTCGCAATATATGTACAATATTTTAACTTTTTATAGAAGAATTATTGTTTGTTTAAATTTATTGATAAATTATAAATATTATTTTCAAAGAATTTAAAATTTTAAACAAATATTAATTAATAATTCAATTATAATAAATGAGAGTTTTCTTTAAGTGAAGAAATTAAATGATAACGGATACTGACGTAAAATATGTGAAAATTAAAATACTAACATTCTTCAATTTCTATAATTAATTGCTATTATTAATAATTAACATAACAATTTGTTGTTTAGAAAATTATTCAGACAATTCAAATATCGAAATGAGAAAAAAAACATTTCCAGATTTTTATACTAGTTTATTATTTAAAAGCTCTTGGTATTTTAATTACTTTTTTACTTTTGCGCTTGCTACATATACAATAAGATTTAATTTTGAATCTTTTTAGATCAAATCAGTTTTTAAAGTTCATAATATTACTCTCTTTTTTAAAGAAATAAACTTAAACATTTATCAATTATAAAGAATAAGATTGTGCTAAAATGTTTTTAAGACAAAATTATTTTATATGTCGATATTTTATTTTACACAATATAAGAAATTTAATATAATATCTTAGATGAGCAATAAAATTGCTAGGACTAAAGTTTTAGATAATCAAAAAAAAAAGTATAAATTACGATCGGAAAGTAATTTACAAAATAAATTTTTTACAAAAGTAAAAGTAAAAATAATTTATACTAAAACAAAAGCATATTTTATTTTACGTATTACGCATAATAACAAAATTAAGTATTGAAAAGTGGCAAGATAAAACCTCTTATAAGAGAACCTCGCAAAGAATTTTTTTCAAAGGATTTTTAAAAAAAATATGAAAATTTTATTTCCAGTATTGAGAGATAAGACTTCTTATAAGAGAACCTCGCAAAGAATTTTTTTCGAAGGATTTAAAAAAAAAATATAAAAATTTCATTTTGCGTACCTAAATTATTATTTAATAATGTGTAAGATGCAAGAAACACAAAATACAAATATTATAGTATTGCACTTTTAGGTAAAATAAAATCAAGATCAACCGTGATCCAAGAATTTACAGTAACTAGTAGAGGCGCAAAATGAAACAAAGGAAAGGTATTATTAAAACAGGCCGTGCGCGAAAGGTAGAAGTCGTTTTTTAATGATTCAGATAAAGATAAAGTTAAGACGAGCGTACTCGTATTCGGACCGCATTACGCGGTTGTCGGCTACCGAATCATCCTGACCTAGATCTGTAACGGCAATCGTCGCCCCGAGCGCAAAAGATTCCAATGAAAGGTTGCTGCTGCTGATACTGATGTCGGTGTATTTCGTAGTAGTTGCCGATGATCATCTCGCCAGTTGCGCTACATAAGGCGCTTGTCTTCACCTTATGACATTTTTTCATCTCTCGTACAATCCTTTACCTTCATTTATTAGTAATAAAATCTTGATTTTTACATTTAATACTGAATTTCATTCATTCGTCCTGCTTATCATAAGTGTATCTAATGGTTACTTTTTTTATTATATTTGCTTTTTCGTGAAAATGTTTGTACAACGAATTGTGAAATAATTAATTATATTATTACTAGTAGTATTTTAATTTATTATTGATATTAATTCTAGTCTTTTTAATATATGATCAATAGTAATAGTTCATCGAAATAATTTTGTATCGTATAGTAAAAACCTGTATTATATTCAATTTTACATTTATTATAATTTACATTTTAATTTGTTAACATTCCGAATTTCGTTTTCTCTTCATTTTTATGACATGAATATTATAAAGTTATTTTCAAAGTAATACATTTCATAAAAATGATTTACATATAGGTTATTCTAATGTTTTTGAACATTACTTTTATTATTTATAATAGTAATGAAATTTCCACAACAAACGTAAAAACGTAATATTTGTATACAAATACTTAAAATATTTTCAAATCTTATAATTTCAAGTACTTATAAAGCAGTTTTATTGATATTATATTTAAAATATAATTTTTAATTGAAATTATTATGAACAGCTATAATTTTCTTAAATAAATTATTAATAGTTTATTTCTATAAGTATAGTAAATATTATTATACTGAAATAAATTGAAATATTATTATATTTGAATAACATAATACATACATTTGCAAATTCAAAGTAATCTCAAGTATTTTAGTATTGATATAATATGTATTCTAAATCTTGAAAGGTATCAAAATTGATAAAAATTATGAATGACATGTTGCATATGTCGTTAGAAAATTCTTT
This sequence comes from Wiebesia pumilae, assembly GCA_018907045.1. Classification (NCBI taxonomy): domain Eukaryota; kingdom Metazoa; phylum Arthropoda; class Insecta; order Hymenoptera; family Agaonidae; genus Wiebesia; species Wiebesia pumilae. Next base: position 11,315,626 of record JACCHZ010000116.1, read on the forward strand.
TATATTAGTTTAAAAAAAGAACCTCTGAAAATATTATAGATATAATACTATTATTTAATATATTAGTAACAGTAAAGCTTTACATATACGTGTACTATGATCTATCTTCTTGCTTAAGATGTCATAAATAATAGTAGACTAATTTCTTAAAATTATATATTGTTATCCTCTTTTTATTGCTTTACTAAAATATTAACATGTGCAAAAATGAAAGTTTAATATATATATATAAAATACAAATAAATGAAAAATGGATTTGTAAGTCATTTTTAACTTTATTATAAATTACATAGATATTTTTTAACCTTCCAAAAAGTTACTTCATTGAATTAAAAAGTAAATTATAAAATAAAATTTATGAAATAAAGATTATCAAATACGAAGTTTGATGGCGATAGCGACTTGTTTAATATATGAATGCTTTGTTACTGAATTTATTATGATTATTAAATTTTTCAATTTAAGTAAACCTAAATATACTATGTATTTAATTAATTGAAATGATTAATTTTCACAGTGATTACTGTGATAGAGTACTGATCTGAATGAATATGAATGCAAATAATTAAGTTAACAGTAATTATTGTACTAATATATAATAGGATATGACTTAATATTTAGTATTATGGATTAATATTTTGTATTAGGGCTTAATATTTAATATTAAGGTTTAATATTAACTACAGAAAAAAAAAGTTTTTTTATGTAAGCGTTCAATTTATGTAAATAGATGAGAATATATGATTTTACTAAATATAAATTTGAAGGAATGTAAGAAAAATATATTTTTTCTTGCTTGTTTGATATCGAGTAACTAATTTAAGAAATACTGGATTATTGGATTAAATATTTAGTATAATTAAGTATGAATTTTTTTCTGACATAATAATGTGTTACTTGTTTTATATATCATGTGTTATACTTTAGTTTATATACAAATATGATAATTCTTTGTTATAAATTTATATAATCTTGATGATTTTATTTCAATTTTATATTAATGATAATTCAAGAAATTTATACGGTAAATATACAAATAATCATTGCATTTAAGATCGCAGTTTAGTTTAGTCCATTTTTTGAAAAAGTAATATCGCACTTAAATAGAAATAAATAGAAAAAATTTGATACCTACGAATATTTAGATAAACTGTGTGAATATGTAGATATCTTAAATTAAAGTTGCAAAAATTTTACTAATATATACTGTCTTTTTTCAAAATTTGAGCTATTTCAATGGTTAGACTTTTACGTTTAGAATTTAAGGAAAACTTTTCCTAAGTATCTAAGATTTTTAGTTTTTAATGTAAGCAGAATACTCATGATGAAATGTACTGGACATGCAGGAAAGTATTTTTGTAAACGAGATGCAGGCGCGTGCAAATTCTTAGTATCGATCATAGTAAGTGCATATTTATAAGTTTTTAGTATATCGTGATATAATTTTAATTCTATAAATAAGTTCATTTTGAGGTTGTATTTATTTAAAAAATCTCTTGCTATTATTATAATTATAAAATCATTAGGTTCCCTTATAAAATTATATTTTTACATTATTTTAATTATTATTGCTCTTTTTATGCATTTACCTGAATTCAAATTTATATTTGATAATTTATTTATTATAAGTTTCTTTCTAATACAAATATTTATATCACATACTTTTTTTGCTACGTAGGAATAATTAGAAGAGAGAAATTTTTTGAAATAGTATAATTGCGCCTTATTTTTTATTGTTCATATTTTATTTTCTTAATTAAATGAATGATATGGAATAAAGATAGGAAAATTTTATTAAAAATAATTTGATATTTCAGCTGTATTATTTTTATACAATTCTAGAGAATGTATCTCTTATTTTTTCCAATGAATTAATTTCTTTTCTAATGAATCTGATGTCAAATATTACCTATAGTATATATTATAGATATATATATTGTAGAGTACAAATATATACTTTAAGCAATCTTATAATATAAAGAAATTTATAATTACTCAACATTCTGAAAATGATACCATTTTAATTTCAAATGAATGAATATGTAAGTTAAAAATGAACAAAATACCTACTTTGTAGACCCTTAAAAGAAAATTTCCTAAGAGCGACTGTACAAATTCAACAAAAAATATCAAAGTAACTACATCAAATATTTATAATATAATTAGAAAAAAGTTTTCACAAAATTATCAGTAATGTATATAATTTTTATATTAATATATTGGCAATGTATAAATCAAAATAATCAGAATATTCTGTTAAAGAATGAATAAACTATGTTTCAAGATAAAATTGAGAAAGACCAGAGGGAAATATTTATTTATTTCTCCTGCATTCTTAAAAGATCAGTTCTGAACCCGACGTCTACGTTTCAGAGGGACGAGTACGATACTGTCGCCTTGAAAATGTGACATCTTGTTTTCATTTTTTTCTGTCTTATTTGCCTGTTCTTCTTTGATTCTTTTTTGTGGAACACAGCGAAGCTCTCATTAAACCCTTTGTAGAATTGCTACCTCTCCAATCGCGTTGAGCGGATTCACGGCTGTGTTTTCCTTCTTAAAACCTATTATGGAGAAGCATCACTGCTCCAATCGCATTGCACGCATTCGCGGCGGTATTCCCTCTTTAACTGCGATTATGTCTGCGTTGTAAATGAGCCGGTAGACACAAGACAAAAGAGGAAAATAATGTTCAATATCAGGATATTCATTGTTACAAAAGGTATATTAATGTTAACGTTTTAATGAAATATTTTTCGTATCTCTATATAAATATAAGAATATTTTAATAATATGAAAAAAAATATATAAGAAAGTTTTAATAAATGAAAGAGAATATATTTAGGGTACTTGTTTCAAGTATGAATACACAAGTAAGGCAAATTGATTAATTCCAAGCAAAATTAAGCAAATAAAATCTTAGTAGTTCATAAGTATAATATATAAAATTAAAAAAATTTAATATTAAATTCGAATTTCTAATCAATATTTATATTCAATAGTTTAGAAAATAAATCAAATAACGATAAGTTAGAAACAATGAAGACGTTAAAGAAATTATCACATAGGTTTTTATAAAACACAAATATAACTAAATTATGACTTGATATATAATAGAAGAAGAAAGCTAATCTAATTAAATTTTTTAATTATAAAACGTACAGAATTTTTTTAAAAATCTAATTGAATTAGAAAAAATGATACTGAACACTTTAAAATCAAAAAATAAGAATAAAAAAGAACAGCTTATATTTATTTGTATGTATCTTATAACAGTGCATATAAAAAATAAGCAAAAGTATAAGAACTGTAGAATGTATATAGGTACACAGGTGATCGAGAAAGGCTTTCAATCAAGGTTGACATTAATCGGTAGTGCGAATGTAAGTCTAATAATGTATTACAATGGTCTACTTAAAGCTCTTAAATATTTATAATTACTAAATTGATAAAGAATATCAGATTAATTACATTGAAACGTCTAATATAATTCCATTTAAAGGAAGTATTTATAATTACAAACAATAAATTTTAGAAATTTCTTGAATTATCAACTAAATAATTTAAATTTGATAAAATATTATTAATATTTAAAAACAACATGTATTTGTTTTTTTAGAACTAAAATTATGATACGAGAATAATTCCAAGAAGAACACGTATAAGCAATGGTGGCTTGTTTGAAATAGTATACCTGAGTCCGACTCTTGGGCGTGTAAATCCGTGTAATCCTTCATTTTTTTCTTCCTTCAGAATAACATTTTACTTTTAATTGTACATAACATAATGTAAATTTATTTTGTAAGGTAATGTCTAATAAATAATTTTATAACTAATTAACTATTGTAAGAAGGATAAAATTTTTTTAAATCAGTACATCAAATATCTTATATTGCAATATTGTATATAATTAAATTATAAGATCTATATTTTACCCTAATTTAATTTAATATAAATATACTAGATATATTTTATTTATAATATATGAATATATATTATATAGTGTAGATAGTGTATATTGTTATATATTATATGATATTTATAGATAATATAAATATCTAATATAATATAAAAAAATGTTAAATGAATAAAAATAAATTTGAATGATGTTTCAAAACTACACGATCTTTATGGCTGAACCTATGTAGTACTTCATTACTATTCGTATTAATTTAGTTTTCATGTAAAATATAAAATTAAAACAAGAAAAATTAATCATAATTTGTATAATTCAAATGACGTAGTACATATATAATGTTCATTTACTCATGAATGGCAAACAAAAGATTGTGGTCTAATGAATATTATTAATAAAAAATATGAAAATGAAAATAAAAATCTGTAAAAATATATTCTAAAATGAATATATTTATTTAATCAATATGATATAGTCCTTTAAGCGGTCAATAATGCTATTGATTCTGTTGTCTTTGGAATTATTGGTGATTTCTTGTGTAATTGCTTACCTGTAATCATTGTTGAACTTTCATTTTTGAAGGTTCTCTACATCCTTTCTTATATTTGTAAGTCGATTAAGGATAATTCAATGAAGTTTCGTTGCCCTTTGTTATCTATCTCTCTCTTTTTTCTTCTCCCCTTTGACCCCTACTTGCAATCTTCTCATTCTCTCTCTCAATCTCTTTGTGTCGACTTCTTACGTAATTAGTGCATCCAACGTCCTTACCGCGAGAAGAAATATTTTCAGATAGTTCGTATCCCGTGGAGAAGCCTCATATATACATGAGGTAAAGAAATAAATATTAGAGTTGAGCATTCCAGGGTAACGATACTTTATTTGGTTTTTCAATTAACTCAATGAAAAATACTATACTTTATGATGCATGTGTATTGTAATTAATAAAAACTGTGCTCAAGATCAATATTTGATTGATAATATAGTTGTAATGTAAGGGTCAAATATCAAGCTTTATTTGTATAATTTATGCCCCAATTTCCCTAATTAACGTTTTTATCTAGAAAAGAGATAAATGAAGTCGACTAGATATACAATTGAATATCGGACAAAAGTAAATTTCCATTTATAAAAGAAAAAATAATGCATGTAATTAAATAGTCAGAATTTCAAAAGTATTCAAACATACTTCAAGATTTATTAGTGATTGTTAGACTACATTGTATTTTTCTAGTATTATTTGTCTATAACATAGTACATGAGTGCAATATTAAATGAAAAAATATTGAATGCGAGGAGATAAGAAAGAAATAAGGATAATTCTTTTGATAAAAGAATATTCGAAAATCATTTTTTATGAATATAAATATGAATTGGCCGAATACTAATGATAAATAGTTCATTTAAGCTAATTATCCTGAACATTCATTGCCACCAAAAAACGATTGTCTTAATCTGGAAGCCTAGTTTACAATGATCTTATGGGCTTTACATAAGAGATTAAATAATCCCGATACTTCAAATTTCTGAAATAATTAAACTGTGTAAATTTTCAGTTTTCCATCTATCCATCTTATATCTTAGGACAATATATCATGTAGAGGAGTACAAAATTTTAACAAATATGATAAAAATATTATTACGCAGTATGTGGTTTAAAGCTTATCATTGCAGTGGTTTAAAGCTTCTAAGTGTAAAGACTTTTTTTAATAATAAAAGTTATATGTATTTAGAAGTATAACGAAAATTGTTAAAATATTGTCAAACCAAGCTTTATGATATTATTAATTATTTATTATATATAAATATACATATTATCATATATTAAAAAATATCATGATTGAAACCCGTATAAATAAATTAAACAATATTAAAAAAATTGTTCATAATTTCTAAAATTATTCTAATTTAATTAAAGTTTTTCAAGAATTATCTTTTCATAATAACTAAATTTGAAGTTCCCTATTCATATTCAAATTTACATTTTAAGCTTAATACATAATTTTGTATATAACGTTTTTGTCTCAAAAGAAGTATCATGAATTAAGTAATAATAATAATAATAATAATAACGTAATCAACGCGAGCTTATGACTCGCGCTTACTGGGAATTCCTCGTTCATGGGGAATAATTGCAAGCCCCAATCCCTAGCACGAAGGAGGTTCAGCGGGTTACCCGGGCCTTTCGGACAGGGAGGACACGCTGATTCCTTCAGTGTAGCGCGCGTGCGGCCCAGAACATCTAAGGGCATCACAGACCTGTTATTGCTCAATCTCGTGCGACTAGACGCCGCCTGTCCCTCTAAGAAGATTGGTTAGTACGTCGGTAGTAAAAACCACCCGACCGAAGCCGAGAGTCTTCGTGATACCAGAAGGTACGCCTATTTAGCAGGCTAGAGTCTCGTTCGTTATCGGAATTAACCAGACAAATCACTCCACCAACTAAGAACGGCCATGCACCACCACCCACCGAATCAAGAAAGAGCTATCAATCTGTCAATCCTTCCGGTGTCCGGGCCTGGTGAGGTTTCCCGTTATTTTATTTTTATATTTTTTATAAAAAAAGATTATTGCTAGTTATAATTTTAAATTTAATAAATTTATATAAATTTTAACACATAATACTTATTAATAATATTTTTCAAAAATGAAATAGTACAAATCTGCAAGTTTGTTATTAACAAAAATAATATTTTCTTCAAAAGATAAAATTAGAATCAATGATGTACATCAATAATATATACAGCTAATTCGAAGGCAAAGTAACCAAACCAATTAATAGGACCCCGATATCGCCTATTGAGCCTCTACTTTAAAATGCGAGATACATCTTTTATCAGCAATTTGGACCTCTAGAAGCAATCCCTATAGCATGTATGATACACTAAGTTACTACTCGAATTTAAATAGTTAGTATTGAAACATTATACTTGGAACCAATTTTCTTCTACCATTGAGATTTAGTTATTTTAATTTTTACAATTAAAAAAAATACAAAATAAAAAATACTAATAACAAACTAATTTATCCGAGATTTCTTTATATATATCTCTATTTCAGTAACTTCAATCATTTGATCCTGTCACTACTTTATATTTATTATTTACAGTTTTTATAAAATCTACATAAAAATTCTTGCAATATATACCTAATAACATTATTATTTGGCTTAATCTCATAAGATGACCTACATCAATACTTACACAAGAGACATGTATTACATTCTCTTTAAAGACTTACGCTTTTATCACGTTACTAGAAAACTCTTCGGTTTTAAATCATCATTATTAATTGAAGCAATAACTCAAATCTTCAAACTCACTTTTAGCCTGAATCTTTGTGATATTAAAGCATTCCAATAAGTACATCATTTATTACATTAAAATCTAAGAAGACGATTTTATTTATTTCATGTAGCAAATAAAATATTCTTAGCAGAACAATTTTATTATTGCTATCTGATACAAACGATCGCAAATTAATAATCGCTTGAAAGTCAATAAGTATTATGAAAATTTCTTAATATTCTACAAATGCTTTTCAGCATACGGCTTAGTACTTATTTGAATAAACAATTAAATACTGCAGAAACTTCTTCACCAATAATGTGTAGACGTATGACATTACCATTCTAATTTTTATAAAGCTATACTACAAAAAATTAAAACTGCACCTTGAAATCTATTATATGAATCCTAAAAACAACGTTAGAAATAATTTATATGGATGCGACATTAAGAATATTATTCTAGGTGCACGACTCTAAAGACTATACAAATGAATGTATTAATAATAGAGACAGTTAAATTAATTCTTACAATTTCGAACAATGCTGTGTCACTCATATGATTGAATGACAATACCATATGAATTAATTAATTGTATATTATACCTGCAATAATTAGCAAATTGTTTCTTTTTTTCATCTGATTTTCTAATTTTTAATAACCATTACTTTTTTCTTGAAAAATTTTTTCCTACGAATAATTTAATTATATAATATTTATAATTCGTTGAAATATGAAACGAATTATCTTATTTTCATTTATAAATGATATACCACATTTTAGTTCTACATAATGAATATATAATTATAATTAATACGGGATTCATGACGAAAGACGATTGTCTACTTCACAAATTCAGAACTAAATTTGCGAAGAAGTAACCATTCTAATATTCTATAAAAATAAATGTTAATCATTATTCTGTAATTGCTTTTGTTTTTCTATAACAAAATATATAATTTTGAGCATCATTATTACACTTTTAATATTGAAAATTTAAACTTTCTTTTTTATGAACCATAAATGGTCTTCATTATTCATATAATATTTTCAATATAATATTTACTAAGATTTTATTTTATATCAAATTTTATAAATATAAATAGTCTATTATGTTTCTAGTGAATGTAATATATAACTTAATAATGGTGTAACATTCCTAAATTGTTGTATGCATGGATTCATAGTATACAAACAAAACATTTATAATTTGGCTATGAACCCTTCTAAAAAGGTATTAAATATCTGAAATTACGCCTATTTCGCGATTTTGAAATCTCAGTAATTCTGCAGATAGTTATTGATAACATTTTGTCTCTTCTCCAGATATTTTTTTAATCATAAATTAAATTAAATAAGATTAGACGGCATTTATAAATAGCACATCAACTCATTGCTTAATAACTATGATACCGAGTGATACTATCTGTAACGACATGAAAACTTTCCAGTCAGATTACCTTTATTTCATGGCAATTTCACTATTCAAAATTTTGTACTTAATACCTATTCCTGTACATTCATCATCATATCAATATAAGGATTTATAATGTCTAAATATCTAAGAAGGATAAGACCTCTATATAAATATGCAGTCTTTAATCCCTTTATGATTTCTTGTTTGCGGCGCTCTTTAGGGTTGGCCTGCTGATTGTACGCCGGGGTAGTGGGCTAACGTGGATATATTACCGCGATTTTTCCACTGATTGTATTCCACTTGCTGGAGAATAAATTTACTGGCATTAGAATACGTGCGTATTGATAATTTGTTCGGTTTACGAATCAATAATAACAATATTGCGAATAAGCGGAGCTGCTATTTAAATTGTATAGAGTCGAATATCTTTGATATATTGTAAAAACTATATTGATTTAATTTAATATTTGAATGAAACCTTCTTTTTGAGAGTTACTATAATTTTATTGCATGTGGATATACTGTGAATATATTTATTAAATTTATGTAATGATCGTTGAACTGTGTGATTTTCTTATTACTTTACTATTTTATTACGAGCCTCTACTGTAGGATCGTGTCCAAGTTCTATGATGATCTATATTAATTTATGTAAGTAGTTTTTCGTTTTTCACTCTGTCAATATTTCGCTTTACGCTTTTTCCAAGAAGACAATTCAGCAAATAAGTCTGCTTCTTTATCTTGAATCGAATCAATTATTATCTAGTCTAAAGTTTCTAGTTCAGTTTGCTAAAGTACGAGGCAATGCAATAACCCAATTCTAATTCGCTTATAATTTTCAACATTACGTCTTATCAGGCTCCTTACGTTTGAATTACTTCACTAATTCCACGTTCACTTAATCACACTTTTTATCCAATCTTCGATTGTTAAAATTAGGAAGTTTACATAAAATAATCCCTCAATTCAAAAATAATTTTCAATATACGTAAACGAATTTTAATTTCTTCACATATGTCATCATTGTGAGTCAGTTTGTTACATATTGTTATGTTTTGTTATATCACAAAATTGTTATATAAATTACAAAAAATTGCTTATAGAAACTTAAACATATGTTTTTGTAAATATATAGTATACTACACACAAGTACACAATATGTACTATGCTTATTACAATACTATAAATACTATATATATAATTTTAATGTTAATAATGAGAGTCCTTTTAATAATGAGTGCTTTTCCTATCACAAATTATTCTAAAATCGTATATTGTCTGGTACTTATTGAAAACAAATTTGTCCTTATCCAATCGTTTAATAGCAAGACGTTCGATTTTATACTGCAATCTTAGTATTACATAAACCAAATTTTGATTAACAATTTCTAATTTTAATAATAAGACTTGGTATTTGTATAAAATTAAAGTAAAAGTAAAAAATAAAAGTAATGACTACTTCTTAGCTGAAAATCTTATAATAGAAAAATTCTTTTTGACTGTTGTTATATATTGAGAAAGGCTCCTTTGTGCGTGTCCAGGAATAGCCTTTATTGAAGGAAGTGATAAGGGCAGGGGAAAAAAATGAACGACGTGTACTGCTATCCCAAGATATCTAGACAATTCGGCCCACATTTATTACCGCTGGGAGGGCTCTGGCTCCTTCCCTTCTTCTTGCTCCACTGTACGACAACTTCCTGCGCCAACCACAGGCGACCCATGGTAAAGTCATCGGTTTTGCCGACATTTATTGCGGGAAAATCCAGGACCTCTGATCGTGCGTGGCAGTTACACGCCTTTCATCAACCTGAATGGGCTTTTCCCCATGCAAGTCTGAGCCTACACCGCACAGTTGCCACGAGCTAGAGTCGCGCACGTCAGTATATTTTTAATATTTTCAAAGTGTTGGAACATTTTGTTTTTTTTTATTTCAATTACATTTTTAACAGAAACATATTTTGAAAATTTAAATAAGCTAATCTCTATAAATAATTATGAAATCATTTACCGCTTTTTTAATTTACCACATTTTATATTTATAATTATAAGTATATAAGTTATGCTGTAAATTTCAATAATAGATTAATATTAGTGATGTATTTGTTATCAATTATTATAGCTATATATTAATGAATATTAAATAAAACCAATGAACTTAATATAATAATCAGCAATATTTTTTATAAAAAATTGAAAAAAAGAAAAATAAGAGAGTGAGTAACTGAATGAGCTTATGCATTTGTGTATATATGTGCAATTATGTATGAAAAGAGAAATACAAAAGGAAAAGACATAGAAAAGAAGAAATAAGGTAAAAGTGAGAGCATGAATGAAATCGCTGGCTAGCTCATTACGCAATGCTAATTAAACTTCTATCGTCGATATTCTACCTACACGTAAAATTAAACTTTGGTTGATAAGATATGGAAAATTTTTGATATCGATACACTTTTTATTGTTCATTGTGCTATTCGAAGAAGGATTCAAATCGGTCAAGTTCCTATTCAGCGTCAATTTTAATAGCAGTTCATTGTAATTTGTGTTATTAAATAATATGACTCAAAATTGTTACTTTATTCATTATAAATATGATATGACATTTTTAAACAATTTATTTTAAAAAATGCTAATGAAAAACATTATTTACAGTGAAACATGGTGTTGTTAGATATTTTTAAAGTATGCTTACTTATACTTACTGTAATTACTTTTACATTCAGTGCAAAAGAATATAAAAGTAAGAGTAATAATAATATGTACCCGGTTCCTGTAAATACTGGACATTTTCCATCTAATTATGATAAGGAAAAAGTTGGTAAATATTTTCAAGTGCAATTTTTTAAACCATTTTAATATATGCTGTAGACTTGTACGTTTATTTACATTGATATATTTGAATTTACGAAATTTTACAGGAAACAAGAATATTATTTTATCTAAGTTATGCATTACGTGTTTAGAATTATTTTTTTATTTTTCATTGTATAATAAATTTTAAGTTTATCGTTTATTATTTAACTGATTCTTAAGGTATACAATTAAAAAATTGACATAGATATATAGTATTTATCAAATACTGTTAAAAAATAAAAATATTACTAACGTAACATCTATATAATAATTTATAAAAATTCAATTCTTTAAATTTTATGTTTATTTGTTTGTACGTAATTGTTAATTTAACAACCATTTGTGTAACTAGAAAATATAAAAATAGCGCTTGTTGATATTTAGATAAAGATATTAAGAGTTGGAGACGTGGTGATAATAATAATATCGAAGAGTTCAGTGGCCTATATGATGGGGATATAATGTTATCTACAAATCAGAGAGAGAATTTTGGCATACGTACATTGTGGTATAAATCTAACGTACCATACATATATGGCTTAAACCAATTTAGTAAGTAAAATTTAATTAGATAAATAGTTTCTAAAGAATATATATTATTCATAAAACGTTGATTATATATAAATATTTATGTTGTGTACTACGGGCAGATAGATAAATAAAGAAAATTCACATAATCGATAAATTTAGAGAAACTTCATTCTTAATAGAAATCTATTTGCTTATTTATATGTATGTAGCGTGCATATATTGAATCGGAATCTGCTTTTTTCATTTCTAAACATCCTTCCTTGCAGTACCACGGTTAACTACCTGCTTTTTCCCTCAACCGTAGCTGAATCTGAAAATGCATATTATCTCTATATTTCTATAATTAAAATTTATCTGCAAATTTCCTTTCACTGTTTCTAATGAAGCTTTTCCAGATTTTCCCTCGCTTAATAATGGGCTTTGTCCTCACAATGTTTATCCTTTGTAGGATTTATTATTGTATATCCTTGTTTATCACAATATATACCATAAAATATTTACACTTGGTTTTTAATATATTTATTATTTATAATTTAATTCATTGGTCCATGATTCTATGTAATACATTAAATCTGAAGTTTAATTCAAATAAAGCTACTCATTTATTTAATATCAATATTTATATTAATAATTACCAACCTAAACATAAAATTGAATTTATTGAAAATATCAAGCTCTCTTTAATGTAATTATATGATTTGCCTAAATTAAAATATACTATGAATTTCTTCAAAGAAAGACAATAATACATTTGAGGTAATCTTAATAGGCCATTAATTTTATTATGAATATTGGAATATTATTATTTATTTTGTAATTGTGGACTTTGTATAAAATATTTTCATTTTTAAATAGAAAACACAGAATAGTAAATCAAAATTTTATTTTAGCAACTAAGCAAAAAAATATAATTGACAGTGCAATGGATCGTATAATGAGAAATTCTGACATAATATTTCGTTCCTATACTAAAAAGGACAAGAATTACATAGTTTTCCAAAGTAGTGATAATGGTTGCTGGTCATATGTTGGTCAACAGGAGAAAGGTCAAGTTATTAATATACAAAAACCTTATTGCATGGATATTGGAACAATTATCCATCTTTTATTACATACACTTGGTTTTTATCATGAACATAATTCAATTCTTCGGAATGACTGGATAAATGTAGAGTTGGACAATGTCCAGAAGATGAAGAGTAATTTTTTAAATACTATGCATTCGAATTTGAACTGTTCCCTAAGATATGATTATGATAGTATAATGCATGGCGGAGCTTATTTACATTCAAGGAATGGACAAAAAACAATTAAACCTATAATAAAAGTATATTTAATATATTACATATTGAAAATAATTAAGAAACAAGTAATATATACGAATATATGTCCAGATGCAAACACATGCATACATATTTCGATATAAATTAATTCATGTTTAAATCTGTTACATCTAATTAAATAATTAGTTTTATATATTAGAATTTTAGAAGTATCTTAACAACATATTTGCATAATTAAAACGTAGTAGATTTGTTTGTACGAAAGCAATATATTTAAATATTTTTACTTGCAGTGAATAAAAAAAGTATTGAAATAAAATTCTTTTTTAGAAAATTACTTTCTTAGCTATCATAAGAAATATTTTTAATTTTTAATCTGACATAGCTGCATCTAAACTATATAATTTTTAATATATTTTATTTTTTGTTTTCAAGATTTGGGTTTGAAAATTTTTAAATTCATAAATACCAAATTTAAATTTCAATTTGAGATATTGTACTGTCTTAAATTTTATTCATAAATTAAATTTAACTAAGCAAGTCTTGTCCAAAAAAATATAGTTTTAATATTCAATATTTTTTCTTCTTTATCACACAATTATTTCAGAGATATTCACATTGCAAATAAAAATTTTAAATTCAACATGCAAACTGTATTGACAAACTGTGCATATTTGAAATTAATCATATTCGTTATAATTCATTATAGAAAAATTATTATTTTAAGTTACAATTATTCACAAAATATTTTATTTATTATTATGAAAATATTTAGAACAATATTATAAATCTACGAAAATGTAATATTATTCAATTTTGAATCTAATAATTTTTTATAAATACAATTTTATAATTCGTTAAATATTCTTTTCATTAAATTTTTATATATATATCTATAAAATTCAAAGTAATAATACCAAATACTTTTAGAATATTTATTATTAGATATATTATTTATTATTGAATGCTTTTTAAAAAAATTAATAATAAAAATTTCAGGTTAAAATTGGACAACGTGAACAACTTAGTCCGCTGGATATTGATAAACTTTCAAAATGTTATAATTCTGCATCGAATGGTAACTACGACTAAAATTCCTCGAGTAACAACTTTAAATACTATTAATTCAACGACTGTTAAAAGAAGTTGTTCTGCAGATAACAGGGAAACGGATAAACATACAAACAGCATAGAAGAAGTAACTTCAATTATTACTACAAAAGTGATGTTCAAGAATAAGACAAGAACTTTGAATATGCTTTGTTTACTTTGGCCACTTACCGTAAGCGAAAAATGTACAGTATGATAAAAAATAGTAAGAAATTTATATCTAATCTGAAAAGATAATACTGAGAAGATTACAATCCATGTATTATTGATTGTTTTTTAAATATAACAATACACTAATAATATCCCAGAATCTATCTATTCACATGTTTTTTTAATGAAATATAGTTGGAATGTTTTCGTAATGGAATATAATTAGAAAGGTTTTTTAAAATGAAATGTAATGCTTTTATAGTGGAAAATAGTTTTCAATCAATGAAGGAAATTTTAGAAATAGAAAAAAGGAAATAATTTATTACTTATTCAATTGAACCTTTGATCTAATAATTTTTGTTTATTAAGGGACTTTATTCCAATCATAATTTTTAATTTTTAGTTAGCTTGTAATTTCAGGTAAAAATAAATAAAGAAGTAAACAATTCCTCTAGCTAATTAAAAAATTTTGCAAAATTTTTCGTAATAATATATCAAAATAATTAATTTCTAGTTAATTATAAGAGTATAATTAATTATTTATATTTTAATAGCAATATTATCATTATTACAAAATATAAATTTTTGAGTAAAATGAAATTGAACGGTAAATGATTAATTTTATTAAAAAGGTTTCTTAATTTAATGAATATGTTAAAATTCAATATTAAAATTATTTTCTAATACACAAATAGTTTACGCAAGAATAATTGACGTTGTTATACCATTTAGTTACTACATTAATAAAATTCTTTTATTAATGTCTAATTTTGAGTGTTTGTTTGCAACACTTTATTTATATTTATATTTGAAGATTTTAACTTAATTATATTATTTTTCTTGAATCTTGAAAGCTTGAAAACTCAAAAAAATCTTGAAAACTACATAATATTTAAAAAATTACAATTTATTTAATGTACCGAGCTGTTTTCAAAGTTTTTCGACAAGATTTTTTACATCAATATTTAGCTTATCATAAGAAATATGAAATTGAAGAAAAAGGTAAAAGCGTATGACAAGTGTGAGGATTACATGCTAGTAACTAGGAAACTCCTCTGTTCTATAATCAGTTTTAATATCATGAGCGTATTAAATCAGTAAATTTTCCAAGTACTCACGTGCTGCGGAGTGGACGTATATGCCGACTTAATTCAAGTGCAACATTCGCAGGCCAAAGCCATATAAAGATTTTCACTCCTTTGAATCACTAGGATTGCAACGAGATTTACCCGTAAGTTGTTACGGTGCGGTGCAGTGTGCACGGGTTCCGAGCCTTGCACTCGGCTGTAGCCATGCTCGTTGTCTCTACCCCTAGGCGCGGGAATATCTAAAGGTCGGGGTAGGGTTCTTTAGTAAAGTAGAAATGGCGGGGTCGTTTAGAGATTGAGAAGTTTCATATCTCTAGATAGCTCTTGCGACTTGTTTTGTTCAAATAAAGGGTAGATAGGAGGTAAATGGTAATACGTCATGTAACGGGTTGCCAAATAAAACACGCATGTCAAGTAACTAACGGGCACAATGAGGACAATATGTTACATTACGAACTGCGGAGAAAGAAGGAAAAGGCAGTATGTAAAGTAGTACCAGGTCGGAAGGATGCAATACGTCAAATAACGAGTAGCCAGGATCGAGAGTATAGAGATAGTAATGTCAAGTCGGCGAATGGTGGCAAGTTCGACGAGCCAGATGATGGTTCTCTGGACTGGTTTAGTCGAGCAGCCGTGAAGAACGGTGCTGAGCGGAGATGTGTGGCCCCTTTTATAGGTTGAACATGGTTCAGTAGCGCCTGCTTTCTGTCATTACAGCAGTAGGCGCTACGCTTACTCGCGCTAATGCTGTCTCCCTTACTCTTATGCATGTTTATTAGCGAAACATCGAGAACGTTCGGAAAGCTTCACGAATTCCTAGAAGAGAGCGCTTGTGACTGCGAGAGTATTCGGAGCATTTCGTGAGCGCTCGGCTTCGCTTGCTTTATCGTCGTTAAGCGTACCCAGTCATGACATCGTCACCCTACGCACAGCAGCTTACGGCGTGTTCGTGTTACTTATCGAGCCTGTGTTGCTTTGTTATGCCATTGTAGTTAACAAGTATTCGTAATCTGCTCTAGCAACGACGCCGAAACAAATAAGTGTTGATGCAGTATTTATTAAACCGTCTGCTCGGTTATCATATTACTTACAAATACATTACAAAATTATAGCTGGGGTTATTTCGATAATTCTTGTGTCGAGGAAGAGAAGGCTTCTATATATATTGTGCAGGAATTTGCTTGTAATTCAGGTATCGTCCGAATTCATGTCATCGATTTACCAGGAAGAAGTTACACAAGGTTTTTATTCGCGAATAGTAAGTTTGATGGAACTCTTTCTTTAAAGGCCGAATATAGAAGTTACTTATAAGAATCTGCTGGACATGGCTCGTTGGTTTGGTATAAACTGGTTTACACCTGGACATTTGTATTTCAGTACTAAGCGAGCATAGTAATTTCAGAGCGAGCCTTGCTCGGTTTAGTGTGGTAAGCTTCGACCTATGTATGTAAGGAAAGGGAGAGACAGTAAAACACGTATTCTCGATGGCGAAAGGTAGAAATTATTACACTCCGAATTTATCGATACATTTTCAGCAATTAGAGTCGACTGACTGCTGAAGCATAAATTATTCTTAGACAGTAATATGAACTTTTTATTTGCTATGTCATTGGGTTATTCAGAAATAGAGAATAGTAAATGCGGCAGACTGTAACCATCTTATCTTTCGAAGTGGCGACTCGAGGAGCAGGTACTTCAGATGGAGTCTTCATTGAAAAGTAGAAAGATAAATTGATTTTAATATCGTTGGTGTAGAGCTTTGCTATAAGATTACACCAACCTACTTACTTCCAGCAGTATAATATATGCCAGTTATAACAAACTGGATGATTAAAAAGCTCTACACTGAGGACATTATTGATTAGGACAATTGTTACATTACAAAGCATAAAATAAATTTCAAGCGTATGTGAAGGTGAAAATAGAGAAAAAGATAGAGAGAGAGAGAGACAAAAAGGAAGTGTAGACGTAATTTGAAAGAATGTAGAGGAATAACAGTACTAAAGCAAGCAGCTTCCTTTTATGAAATTGAAAGATGACAAAAAGCTCTTGAAAATAAAATTACTCGAATAATCGAAGGAGTAAGAGGTACCACTGTCAGTAGATCCACCAGCTTAGTTTCTAGTATAATGCCATATATAAGCAGCTATTGCATTTCCTTACTCTTACTCTGTTAATAAGAGCATTTTTACTCTAGGTCTGCAACATCATTAATCAACCTATCTTTCTTATTTATCTTCCTTACTTCTAAATCTTTGAAAACAATAGCTTTAAGTTTTTATAACTTTTATCTAAATTATTCTTTTAACTTACTAAATCATAAATTATCTTTAAGCCATCAATATTTATAGATGCTACGAGTTGTTATATAAGTTAATATTATTTAATTATACATTAATTTTAAAAAATTCTTACAATTAATGTGAAATATAAGCTTATTAGTACAAATCATATCTTTAACAACAATTGTTTTAATTATTGCTCATTAAGATTAGTATTTTAAACATTAACGTCAAATTACAATCAAGTTGTTAAGCATCAAATATAATATAGTATTTTACCTATAATTAGGTACTTAAATTTTAAAATGACTTAAGTTTTTGAGATATTAAATAAACAGATTTAACAATTTCGAATTCGTAAGTTTTAATTTATAACTAGTTCGGTAAATTCTTGAAAGCAAATTTTTATGCAACATAATTAATATTTGTTCAAATATCGCTATTTTATGTATAGAAATAAAATTTCGAATTTCCGACTAATATTAAATCCGGATTAAATAGATATAATAGATCAAATTAATATGGTAATATTAAATTTCAGATCAAATTTTTTAATTACTTATTTAACAACTTATTTTACAATTGATGCCACTGGTATGTATTCAAATTATTGAATTTAATTATAGCTGACATTTTAGATAATTTATTTAAAGTACTATATAACTACAATATCAACGTTACTTTTCTTATTTCTAAAATTAATTGTTAATTTAAATACTTAAACAAATCAACTTTATTTAGTTAATCGTAATTACTTCTTTATAAATTCTGATCATTTCTTGAAATTGAAATAACATAATATGTTCTCAAAATTTATAATTACTTTTATTTGATACTACGTTAATTTGATATAAATATTGAATATTTTAATAAACAAAAGAAAATAATTTGATCGCTTTATTGTTTATTCTATTTAATTTTTGTAAATACATTTCCAACATTTTCAATTGTTTTGTTTCAATTATTCGTAGGCTGTTAATTCTCACATAATTAAATTTTTTATTAAAACAAAATTTTCATGAGTTTATAGTATATTAGCACCATATTCACACATTATTTTCATCTCAGTTTTCTACATATTCATACATAATGAAATCAGAAACTATTATTTACAAGATCTTCATAATCATTATCTTTCTCTTCCATTCTTTTGTACATAATCGTCATTTATTCGCTTTATAGAAGATTTGTAAAGACTCTAGAAATATTGAGCTTGGTCTGGTCAGTGTACGTAATTATATTTTCGTTAAATTATACTGACCTTGGATGAATAAATCTTTATTTTTTCAAATAATTGATATATTGGATCATATATTTTTAACTTATGTAACCTAATAAAATAAAAAAATTGAAGGCAATTTATCTCTTCAAATTAAGATTCGAGATTACAAAATGAAAATAAACTAATCTGTAAATAATATGATTCCTCTATGTTTTAATCATTTTATCTGTGTTTTATTCCTCTATGAAACTGAAATTTTATATATTTTAGGTTATATATTGTAGGTAATTCAATTATTGTAAGAATTTCTCAAAAGAATAACTTATAATTTCAAAGATTGAATTATTTTATATGTACATATATAATATAATAATGTAACAGAAAATTACATAATATCTAAAAAAGAACTAAAAAATTATATGTATTTACTGCTAATATCATGTATTATCGAAATAATTTAAAAAATTTAATGTTTAAGGAAATTTATTATATTTATAATAAGATACTTTTTATCTTATAATTCATATAAAAGTCTACATATTTTTAATAGGACTTATATTTTTGACATCATTTTTACGAGTTTAAATGAGGGATCCTTATGGGCGCTCAAAATTGTAAGTTTCTGATTTGCGTTAAAGTTTTCTTAATTTCTAAAGTATACTCCAAGTATTATTATTCAATTAATCTTTCTGAGGCACCAGTGAATATTTACAATCGAAGAAATGAAATTATTTAAGTTTGTGATTTTATCGTATCTGTTAGCACAGCGCTTAAAGCCATTATAACTTTAGCAAAATGTACCTTTTTTCTTTTTTATATTTATAAAAGTAATAGTCTGAGATGTAGAAAAATATGGAATCTATGACGAACCTAATGAGTTTTTTATACTACTTGTATAAAATACTATTTGATTAATGCGCGCTAGACCAAAGTAATATTTTATTTAATTTGTATGTGTATAACGTTTAATGTTCACAGTTATGGTTCTTTTTATTTTTGAATAATTTTATTATATGCTATCATATTGCACTTTTCATTACTGGTGCTAAGATATAATGTGATTTGATGTTCCTCATCATAAGTATCGATAGGAAATGATTAATAAGTTAGTTATTTTTAATCAAGGTTTACACACTTATCTTTATCCATATTTTTCATGATCATTTTTATAATATGTACTTTTATTATAGTGTATTGCAGCAATAAGGTCTTTTTACGCGGTTACTTAATATAATTTTTAATTTCTCTTTCAGGCAATATTAAATAGTTTTCTAAGAAGGCATTTGTATTTTATTCATAAAATAAAATGTACGCTCGACTTATACTTGATGTCTAAGGAAATTCTATATTTTCCTATTCATTTCGATATATTTGTTACTTGGTATGAAATATACAGTTTCAGCGATTAATTGTGCACTTAATTACTCAAATAATAAATGTAATTATAATTATTCTAACCTATTAATATTGTCTTTCTTTTACATGAAGATAAATTATTCCATGCTAAATGAGTAATATAACTTGAATATAATAAATGTTGTCTCAATTATACTTGCAATAATCTAAAACTAGTTTAGGATCATATTTAATCGCGATCATACTTAAAATTAACAGTTAAAATATATGCACATAAATAATATACCACGGAGCAATGTTGCTAAAGAAAATAACAATAATAGTTGTTGTTTTCATGTTTAGAAGACTAATTTGAAAGTCGAAAAAGGGCTACAGCATATTTAACATCAGTATCTCAATGCAAATGTTGAACGCGTTACTGGTGAGATATAAATTAGTGCTATTGTTTTCAACGTTTCTAGTGATACTGTAGAGTTGACAAAAGCTACATTTCCAACAATTTCTTATAGCGCTGTTTTTCGTATAATAACTTAATGTTTTTCTTATTGTATTGATACGCTAGGAGCTCGGACTAGAGTACTCGCTGCTCTTGCGTCGTTTTTTGAGCTCCTCTGCGAGCATCGCTATTTCCCAGTTGTTGTCATAAAAAATCTCATCGTTATCGTTCATACTCTCACTTCTTTTAACAGTTGTTATTAGACTACTGGCAACTGCTGCTTTTTCACTTTCGTCACTTGAATCTACGTCAATAGCTACATCACCCATCCAGAGATTTTGAGGTGTGATGGAGCAAGGAAGATCCTGAAGTTCAAGTGTTTCCTCTTCTGAATGTTCCTCCCAGGAAAGACGATTATGGACGGATGAGTTCGTAATTGAGCAGGGGGATGAGCAGTGACGTCGAGATCGAGTGGTAAGAACAGTATCGATAGAACTGTCTCGCATGAAAGGAGGATCCTCATTATCTTCAACAAGCTGACCTTCTAATGATGTATCCTGTTCTGTACTGTCACCTACTGACTCCTCATCATCGTCATTACCACTATCAGGCTTTTCAAGTTCTTGAATGCGAGCTTGAAGTTGGGAAATTATTTCATCACGCCTTCGAATTTCTAGTTTTAAAGAGGTAAATTGCAGTTCGAAGTTATTTTGGATTACTTCCTGTAATAGAACAGATTTTAAAACTCAAGGAAGAGATTATATTCATTAAAATAGAATTATATTAAGACATATAATTACATTCTTAAAGCTATTACGGAAAGACTCAAATATTTCAGAATTTAATGACTTTAGATTATGGAAGTAAGATTAAAGATGTCTAATACTAATGTCTAGAAAATAAATATAAATCAAACAAGCCTACTATTATCTAAAGAGCAATCATTATAATGTCTTGTTTAGAAAAAAAAATGAATAATTATTATTTGAATATTTTAATGATATAAAGAATATAACAAAGCTAGCTTTACAAAGTTTAATATATATATATATATATTGATAATTTTATTTCAAATGTACTCGAACTGAAAAACCTGTTATAAATTGTATTTATTTTTACTAATTTACATAAGTATGCACTCAGGCTAGTCCATAGTTCACACTCATGTTTTCATAATTTTCTGAAAATAATTAAAAATTTTATTTTCAAATTAAATAATTGCAAATATTAAATAATTCATACAGAAACATACGAATAAATTTATAAGAAATTACACAAATGTCATTTTTACGATTTCAACATTATTGCTAAATAATATCATATTTTTATTGGCATTATAATATAAATTATTCTTTGTAAAGGCAAATGAAATTTATTGGAAATTGAAAAAAAATATCTTACCATGTTATTTTTTTACTGATATAAAAGAAACTAAATGTGATAATACTAAAGTCTGAAAATTATAATCCAATTGAATTTATGAGTTTTTTTCATAATTTTGTATTGAAAATTAAATTTTTATTCAACAATTTAAATTTCCAATATTTTATTATTGTTAAAAATATTATTAAGATTAATTTTCATTAATTTTACAGTAGTTAATATGAAATAATCTATACTTCCCCGTATATCAATGAAGAATTCGAAAGCAGTATACTTATAAACAATTTTGTCGAACAAGAATGTTTTATATTTTACTATACAGTTAGCGTTTATAGAAAACGGTATTTAATGTTTTCACTTTTATAGAAACATACTATTTATTATTAAATAAACTTAAATAATTAATAGATTCAAATTTATGAATCTCTAAAAATCAAATTGATTGTAACTAAATTAAGTAACTATAATGTAGATATACTTACTATTTTAGACTGTATGAGCACTTTGATGTCGGAAACCAGTTCGCCTAAATATTCATTCTCCTTGAATCTCGGCAGTATTTGTGTCGGAATAATAGCTCCATTAGTCCGAGGATGGATGTTAACTTCATTGGATTGTGATGTTAGGTGATGTTCCTGAGTTCCATCTACTATCACAATTGCTTGTTCAGCTACTAAAGAAGATGAGGAGGATGAAGGCATTGTCGGTGAGTTGACAAGTGTCGCCATTATTTTTTCATTTTCTGGTGGACTTTGCAAAGTATATTTGTTAAAAGTGACACTCTTGAAAAGTTTTGAATGTCTCGCTGCATATCCCTCCAAAGTCGGAGCACGCAATAATTTTCTCATCTCAGCCGTGGCGGATTCGCAATTTGGAGTACTCATAGCTGAGGTTTCCGAACTTTCAGCTTTATTATCGGCTGAAAGCTTTTTAAGAATGCTTTTTAAGTTTTGCCTTTCTAATGTTTCATTCTCAGGAGAAAGCTGATTTGGTGACATTAACGTACGACGTTGATAATCCTGAAATATGTACATTAAGAAATTTATCTTGAAATAGTAATGAAACTACTATAATGAATATATTATGATTATATTCTTAAATGTTATAATAATATACGATAAGTAGTAAATTATACAACTTTTTAAAAGTTGAAGTTAATTTAGAGTTTTCATTATGAGCATTTTATAACTAATTATTAATTATTAATTTTATTTTACAGGTTTATACTAAATTATTGATTCTAAGTTTATTTTATTTAAATTACATTTGTTACATAACTAAACTACAGTCAGTCATATTTTAAGAAATTGTAAACTAATCATAAATGTATAAATATGCGTGTGTTTTTTTTCTTAATAGAAATATAAACCAATAAATTATAAGAATAGTCGCGTTTTGTCGACGAAGTAACTTCACTGAACTCATTAGTGCTAAAGAAATAATTGAGCCAGTTTTGTTAATGAATCATAATTTCTTAAAACTTTTCTGATTCGAACCAGTAGATTGGTCTTTCGTAGTAATCGTAAAGGGTTTCATGAGTGTGAAAATCAAACATAACATAAAAAAATCAGTACTACGTTAAAACTGTAGATATAAAGTTAATGGTTACAAATACTGAAATATTAGAGATGTTAATATGGAAAAATATAGTCTAGAGCAGATTATTAATCTTTAACAGAAATATAATAATATAGATTTTAAATAATATTTTTTAACTGTAAATGATTATACAAAGCATAACTAAATCGACAAATGAAATGTATATTTAGTAATATTCGATTTGAATGACAACAAGGAATAACATAATATTGACGCACGCAAAACGCTTCCGACGTTTCTTTTTCATGGAAAAGGCTCGAATTCATGCATTCTGCAGGTCTCAACCTGTGCGAGCCGGGCAACGGCAGATATGAGTCAGTCTCTGAGACTGTCTTCGATGGAGCGATGGAACGATTGGGCGAGAGGGAGTCTTGGAGTCTTGGGAGATTGGTCGGCGTCGGTACCGGGAAAGTTTGGGCCAGCCACGTCATCGAGTTTCCCGTAATTCGTTGTGCGTGGAGCTTCATCTTTATTTAGTTCGACAGCATTGGAGGGGCAGTCTACAAGACAATTGGCGTGGCGCTGACCGCCGTGAAGGCAGAAGAGTAAAGGTTGCGGAACACCTGACACCAGTGGAGCATCGTCAGCTTACGGGGAAAGACGCCGACTTGAGGAATTAGAAAGTCTCCCGACGTTTTGACTCTTACTTTCGTTGGGGAATCAAGTTTTCTTTCCGCATATCGGAGTTATACTTCTGGTCGGGGTTATCAAAAACTAAATATTTTGTATATTTTTTTACATTCCATATCTTTTCTAAAATCGCCCTTTTTGGGCGTCAAAGAAACAAATTATTTGGATTCATTCGTTTACGTAAGACCTTATCAGGACAGAAGAGAAAAACTAACAGGGAGGGAGATTAATTCACTGCGAAGGGAGGGAGATTAATGCACCCAAAAAAATGGTCGCACGAAGATCCTCTCGAATACTAAACACAATTCTAGCCACAAAATCGAGCGTGCCCTCTACCCCAGCCTAGCTCAATCATCTTTTCAATATTAATATTAAAATTAATTTAAACGATTATTTCATATATAATATATCATATGATAATTATAAATATATTATACATACATTTAGATAATCTTAATGTCATGAATTGTAGAATAGAAATTGTTTAAAGTAAGTACTTATTATTTAACGAGTATGTATTATTTATAGTTATAAAAAAAAAATATTTTATTTTCATAAAAAAAGAATCTTAACATATGTACAAATAATTTTTCTCTATTTTGCAAATAGAGAAAAACGCATACAAATAGAAAATACATATATAACAATTATATTCAAAAAGCACATATACAAATATTGAATTTGAATAGATAATAGTGATAAGTTTGTAAAGTAGTGTAGCAATCTTTTGTACGTTTAAAAATAATATACAATTTAAAGAGTATACATAAAATATATCTTGGTTTACTAAGTTAAAAGTACAGTTAAAAAATGTTATATTCAAATATTTTGAATTGATTTAGTGCTAAATATAATTAAGTAACTGTTTTCATTGTTGTTATTTGTATGCAAATTTATCTAAATACAAGTAATGAAGAAAATGTTTAATAATACTGATTGTATAGCTAAATATTTTTAATTTATAAACAAAGAATAAAATTATAAACAAAATTTTTTTAAATGCGATAAAAAATATTTGAATAATTATATCAAAATTGTAAACTGTCATATGTTTAGAGCAATTGTATTTTTGTTACTTTGTAAATTATTATTTAAAATACTTGTTCGCAATAAAAAACACATTTATTGATATTTACAGATTTGGCATTACTAAAATTATAATAATCATTAAAAATAAATAATAGTAATTGCAATAAAATTTTATATAGTTACTTAAAATATTAACATTCTGTTACTCAATATCGAATTGTATATGTAATGTAATATAGATTTTTGAATATAATTTGTTACTATAAATAAATATGACAGTTAAGTGATGATTTATTGTGATATATTAATATAGATTTTTATAATAAATACCAAATTATTAATAATTAAAAATTGATATAACATCAATCTGTTTTGAAGAAATATAGATTGCAAATGAAAGAAAAAGTTCCTTCGATATTCTTTTGAATGTGTATATATATATTAAAAGAATTATATTGTATTTAAAAATTATATTAAAACTGTATAACATTGTAAAGATATATAACTATAGAAAGCTCTATTCTCAAGCATATAAATTAAAATCCCACATGTATTAAGTTATGGAAATCGTTATATTGCTAATAATTTATAATAACTTTTCAATTATTTTTTTTTAATTCTGCAATTATGTAACACTTAGTGATGAGTGAACACGTATAAACGTAAGATACCTTGTTTAATTTAGCGAGTTTTCTTGCATAGTCAATTGCGCAGGCCTCAGAGTGACTTCTTATTAAGTTACCATCGAATTCAAGTTCTGTATTTTCACCACAATCCAAACTAGAACTTCGTACGGCTTTTTCTAATTCAGCTAGCTTTTGACGTTCGTTGAGAATTTTCAGTTTTTTTACAAAAGGTAAACCGCAATATTCTGGCGATAGATCATCTATTGAGGTATACATTTTTGTCTGCTGTTTGAGATGATCAAAGTTTTGATGCATTTGAAGTTTACGAGTTGGAGAAATACAAGGGGGTAGTAGAGGATGCTGTGAACTACGTCTACGA
Source organism: Wiebesia pumilae (assembly GCA_018907045.1). Taxonomy (NCBI): domain Eukaryota; kingdom Metazoa; phylum Arthropoda; class Insecta; order Hymenoptera; family Agaonidae; genus Wiebesia; species Wiebesia pumilae. The sequence continues at coordinate 11,342,194 of JACCHZ010000116.1, forward strand.
GTATTTTTATTGATGGTCTTAATAGAAGCATTTTTTAACATCGTCCAAGGTTTTCGCCTTATATTGTTCTCCATGTCTAAAGAAAGTGATGTCGGTGATTGAATTGTCAATGCACCTGAATCATTTTCGTTTTTAGTGTCATTTTTCTCTGTGGTAATGAAAATCTCGTTCTTTTCTGTTATGATGCTTCCAGGAAGTACAGGTTCTTTTACGATGGTCTGCCGATCTACTACTGTATCGACATCCAACTTTGACTTCATATGTAAAAGACGATGCAGTAATGGAACTGCTATGCTTACATTACTGGTATTGTGAATGTTCTGTACATCCACATTTGTTTGTATCTATATTAAATTTGAAAATAAATATATAAATGATTGTTCCATAGATAACGTACATAAACATAATTTTATTATTTTATTTTAAACTATATAATCTAACAATAATAATAATAATATATCAAAATTTTATTTAATATATATTAATTAATTAAATATTTATTTTGCATCAGAAATAATTTCTGACACTCGGCTATTTAAATAAAGAAATCAATTTGATAATATTCGCTAATAAATTATGTCAAATATATGAGTACATATATACATACATACATACATATATATTTTTTTTCTTGAGAAGTATATGTTTCCTTAAGTATTAGATTTTGCATATATATTTAAAAAATTAATTAAGATAAAGCTAGAAAATAACTAGAACTATAAATGCTTTTAAATTTTAAGGCAAGTTCTGATCTCAGATCTAGGAATTTATATTTATATGCGAAGTTTGAAGTAATAATAAAATTATCTTGTTTACACATTATTATTAGTGTATGTAACAGATATAGTGAAGGTTCATTTAAGCGCTACTATCAAGCGTACTTATCTAGCTGCTGTGTTACATATAAAAATTTAGAGAAATAGTATTCAGCGAAACAAAATTCATCAAAATTGACAAAGTTTGAATATAAAAAGTATAATATAAAATAATATAAAAATAATATAATAATTCTGAATTAATAACATAAAGTATTGATGTATTGAATATTCAAGCATGTATATTGTTAAATCATACAGCGCGTTTTAGAAAACATAGTAAATAAAGCAGGAAGAAAGAAACATGATGTCTTAGATAAATTGATGCACGAGGATACCTATGATCTAGGAATTTGAAAAAATATATGGCATAAGTCGGAGCTTAGAGTTACAAGGACAAACCGAAAAGATTCACGAAGGCATAATAGCTTGTTTGATACGAATAAAGTGTAGCAAATCATTTCGAAAGTAACTTATGAAATTGATATGAATTCAATGAATTACCTAATTAAGGCGCAAACTGAGAATCACGATTTTTTATAAAAAGAGTTAAAACAAGTGAACGAAAGAATAGAGGAATGTGTGTTATAAACATAAAAATGAGAGATGCTCATCAACATTTTGCATTTGAATGCATAAGGTCCATATGCATAATCCATATATATATATATATATATATATATATGGATATGTATATGTAAAGTATCAATGTTTATTATAATAATTCATATATTTATAAAACATAAATATTTATCATATACATTGTCGTAATAAAATTATAAATTAAATTAATTTTAGCATATCAAGATTTTTAACGAATTTCACTTGTATACAAATTTTTCTATAGAATTATACACTTGAGTTTGATGAATTATCTATTTGTCATCTAGTCTAGAAAATTGTTGTGTAAAGAATTGCTCAAATTGATCATTAATAAAACTGATTATGCTCAAATTATAAAATAAATTACATCTTATAATAATGATTTGTAATATTAAGAAGCTTTTGAATTATTAATAATTAATTTATAATTTTCTTAAATAAATGTTTATTATGTTTCGAACACTTTATTAAAATTTTCTTAAAATAATCATACGTTTAAGAATGTGAACACAATACTTAAAAATCTTAAAGAAAAAATAAATGTTCAGTTTGTTGAAAAATGTAAATTTTAGAAAAAAAGAAATGTCTAAAAACAAATATTTTACACACACACACATGATATGTAATTTTGTTTTAAATCTGTAAGTATTTAATAATTTTATGTTAAATTTGGGGAAACTAATATGTCTTATACTTTATCAGTATAAAAGTATTGAATATAGTAATATTATAGATGATAAGAGGCCTGAAAAATCTTAAATTAATTCAATAAATAACTAATTTATAAGATTTTTAGAATCATACTACTAATTTCATTGAAAAAATTAATTTCATGACGACTTTGCACTAGCCTGTCTAAACTTGTCACCACAATAAATACATTACGTTCACATGTTCCGAAGTGATGGTATTATTATAGGACGGTGATATACTCGTGGTATCAATCCCGGTCAACAAATAGCGAACCTGACCTGGCCTGGATCAACGTCTCGAGATTTTTCGAATATTAGCTACAGCGGTGGCTCAATTAGTTAGATCTGCTAGTGATCGGTGATGGATGTGTATTTTTCGTATAGATGAAGCCACTGATAGCGATAGGGATAAAACCATGGTTTTCAAAGAGAGAGAGTGAAGGTAGCGCCAGTGCTATATCAGTAACTCCCGTAAGTTAACTTAAGAATCACAACTTCAAGTTTCCGTAATTTAAAATGTCTATAGCTAAGATCTTTATGTGCTTTGGAGTTGTCGTGATTTATAAGTATTTTAATATTACCATACCCTGTATTATAGTTAAATAATATCACGACTAACAATTATTTTAATTTAATTATTATCGTATCATAATAAAACTTAAACTATTTGTGTTTAAAATATTTAGTGCTAGTTTGCTGTGAGTGGAAAGGAGTGTACTCTTGATTTTCTCATTTGGTTGGTATTGCAGGTGAGCTCAAGATCTACTGCTAGTTGAAATAGTTCGCACTGTAAGTGTTGAGGATTGTTACAAGTAAGAGCGATTAAACTCACGATTTTATGATTATCGCGAGTATTAATAGTTGCACCAATACGTGACTACTTCTATTAATCGTACAGCCTATCGCTGATAAGAGCAGACAAACTCACGATTTCTAGACTTGTCACGACATCTACAAGGACAAGAGGTCCGGCCAAAATCGTTATTTTTTCCATCCACTGACGGCGTGGCCTATGATAACAAGGTATGACTAAACTCGCAAATCCTTTATCAAATTTGTTTACTTGGAGTCTTACAGTCTATCGATTTTTTCTCGCAAACAAACGACTTATTGTCGCTAGCATGTTTTTGTTTTGCAACCACGTTTAATTCGTTCTCTGCTATCTGTGAAGTTGGATATCCAGAAAGCGGACTTCAACTAGAGTTGCTATGTCCATCTTGAATATTATTTATAGAAATTAGTCGGTGATAACGAAAGTATGTAGAATCAGATTCCTTTCCATAATTCATAACTTAAGAAAAAGGATTCTACTGCTTTCTACTAACTATCGGTGAATGTAAAACACGTCGAAATTTGTGGACCCTTGCATCTCTCCGAACTATTTCCTTAAAATGGCATTTGAGATGAAGAATCATTACGTTATAGATTCAATAGATTAATAGTATTTTGTAGGTGGTGTTACTTCTCCATGATCGTACGGAAGAAAATACTTCTGCCAATCTGAAGCAGTCTTACATAGATAGATTTGATGATCATAAAACAACTTTTGGTCTCTTACGTGAATCTGCCTATTACCACTGTCTCCTCAGTGACTTCGTAGATTAACGGGGACACCTTCTTCGTGACTATGAAGACTTTAGCGTTAGATTCCTGTTGAAGTTCTTAACTTTATCTAATAATATGTTGTTTTTTACCAGCAGATTTCGTCACATCTTTAATAGATGTGACAAAAACTTAGAATACGAGGATCGTCGAAATATGTGATCTGCAAAAATGCTAAGATGTATTGGATTTATGCATGGTAGATTTGAAGAGTAGTTCGTGGCCATGTTCCTGCTTACTAATGCAGAATCATTGACATTATGAGCTTTTATCCCATATTTAATTAGGCCAGTTCGAAATTGATAATGAATAATTGTGTCATGTTATATGTAAAACCGAAATCACCAAATTTTCATCTTATACCATATGGTCCTAACTCTTAGACTAGGAGATTATGTTCTTTATTACTTTATTTGTTTGAGAGAGTAGCAGCAGGATATGTAAAGAGTATCAATGTGTATTTTGTTGCTGCTGCTTTTCAAGAAGACAGTAAATTCTTAATTGTCAAACTGACTCTCATTATCAGTAATTACAGACTGAGAGTAGTCATGACGCAAGACAGGTTAATAAATTAAGTTATTAGATTTCATCATGGAACTATTGATTGGCAATGGAAATGTGGTGAAACGATTACATATTACGAGCATTTCCATGTTCTACTTGTGGGATATCGGCTGAGGATCCACCAAGTTGGAAGATACTATTTGTCAGAACACCCTCTAATATCAAGGATTCGTCATGTTAAGAGCGGTGATGTTTTTGTTATTCTCAGATAGAACGTTTGGCAGGTAATTTGATACGTAAACTCACGAGTTTAGCTCTATGGACGGATTTTGAATTTTCTCCTTACAACGGATCCTATATCCTTCGAGATAGTACTGCATCATTCAGATATCCAATTAATGGATACGTATTCCTCGTCGGTAGTTGCGTAATTTTTCTCAGCTTTGTTAAGAGTCCGACTTGCATACGCATTTATCCGTTCAGATAATTACACTGTCAAGTATTTTGATCAGATTTTGGATCAGAGTTTGAATAATTTCCAAATCCTTATTGTCGATGTCAGTTTTGAAGGTGAAGACTTCCAGGAGGTCTATTGGAGCTCCCAATAGACATGTCTATAAATCTTCAAATACCTTTTGCTGCATTACATTTCATTTTCTTTTGTTGCATTCTTTTAGTAGCTCATGGAAACTGTCAAGCAGTCATATAAGCGTTCATCGCTCTGTTCTGACTCTCGCACTTACACGTTAGTCATTATTACTTTAACATCATCCGGATTTTGCATATATACTTTCGCCAAATTCCTCAAATTGCAACATCTTCAAGAAGTTTTTTAAACCAATAAGCGAATTTATTCATACTAAAGTAAAATTAATAAAATGACTTTCAGTAAAAATGTGATCAATTATTACAATAAATTTTGCAATTTTTTAATACTGACTGAAAAATTATTATAAATATTATGAAAGAGCTCTATCGAATATTTTATTCCTTAAACAAATTAAGATAATGAACATTTTTATGAAGAAATGATGTTATTATTTGATAATTTCAGAATTACTGTTACTTAAAGAAAATTTGTACAACACAAAATAATGTAAAACTTTTAACAAAGTTTTACTTAATAAATACATGATTTTTTTATTTGACTGGAGTTTCTTTTAGTTAGTCTAAAAGAATATGAATTATTTAGAGCGATATTATGAATATTTACTTCATATCAGATATGTGCATCCAACTATCTCTTTGAAAAAAAATTTGTTAGACTACGTATTACGTCCATTTTAATTTTTTTTCTGGAAACCACTGAAATTCTAGTTTATAATTATTATCGCATGGGAAGTATTTGACAATTTTAATTCGAGTTTAGCTACATTTATATATATATATAAGTTACTAGTGGTTTCTTAATAAAATTAATTATTATGCCATCTTCTAAAATGAATTAAACTATTTCAAAACGATCGTATATTTTACCTTTATTTTTCATAGTTTCAGGTACTCGAATTATTATATCAGAATCTATACTGTCATTAATAATTATATACTTTTATCAAAATTTTTAGAAAAATAATAATATTATAGACTTAAAAGAAATTTGATTATTATAATAAAAATATATGAAAGTATTCAATTAAGTTACATAAGGTACGGGAAATATTAGCATAAATGTAAATGAAAATATCTAGAAGGAAAAGGAATATAACGAGCAAAGAGCACTAACAGCATTTAGTAGCTAAAAAGTTCAAATTGCTCATTGAGCTTACAATTAATAATTAGATTAAAGACAATTTAAAAAAGAAGTAAAAAATTCATACTTGTTCAGGTATTTGATTTGTTATCTCCATTAGATTCCTTTTATCCTCTCTTTCCTGTTTTTCTTTGAGTAACCTCAACCTTGAGAGCAACGGCAATCCAGCCCCTAACGGTGAGATTGGAGGTTCTTGACATGATATACAAATATTCTGTGATTCTTCTATTCTTGTTTGACGTCTAAGTTGTGTTAATTTTGATGTTAAAGGTTTCAATTCGAGGCTTTCCTCAGGTCTGTTATTTCGTTTACTTTTTCTCAAAACATTTTTTAAGCCCTTTACATCACTTTTGAGTTTGTCAACGATACGCTTGCCAGTACTGTTATCAGATGAGTCATGATTTGGTGAAGGTGGATTCCGAAAGGAGCGCGCAACGCGTTGTGCCTCCCGTAGCCGCTTTTCACCCAATTTCTGAAGAATCTCTTGGGCTTCTGGATAGTCTTTTAGAGCAGCTAATACATCTTCACGTGATAAACTGAATAGTTCGGAGTAACCAACTGAACGAACATCTGCAGTGCGCCTATTGTATATAAAAAAGAAACGAGATATTTTGTTCGTCATCGAAATTTAAATCAATTTATTTCTAAAAAAATAAATGTATACATATTTTTTACAAATAAATATGAAATATTATAAACCTTACGTAAAAAATTTTTTTATATTTAAATAAAAATGCCAGTATCCATGAAACTTATATGGTATGATTAAGTTTTCACGTAACCTTCATTTATTACCATTTATTGCTGTTAATAACATACTTTTATGTACTCGAGAACTAAGAAGTTAGTAGAATGAAACAGTAATTGGCGCTATTCTTCGTAACACTTTCTGAATTATTTAAACTGTAACATATTATTTCTGTAAAAAAATGTACACTTGGAAGAATTGAATTAGAAAATACATTACGTATTTAACATGAAAGTAGATTTGTAAAATTATAAATACATACCTTCTTTATAATCTATATTTATGTAAAATTAGTACAAAACATATTAGAAATGTATAAAATTTTTATATGAATAATGCAATACTTATCATACCATAAAAGTTTTCTTAATAAGTATTTATAATTTTTTCATTAAATATTTATCCAATTTATTCCAGATACCAAAGTCTTATTTTAATAGCAATTTTCATAAAAGAAGATTACAATAATCAGTTATTAAGAGAATTATAGATTAATTACACAAGAAATCCTATAATTAATTATAAATTATTTAAACTAATTATTCGTACAACTTTCATGTCAGATTTCGATTTAATAATATCAGAAAATAAAAATATATTACTAATTTGTTTGTATTATCAATACGATGCTTTAAATATATCTTGTAACTGCAAATAGAATTATATTTACGCTTTACGTGGAAATGTAAATAAAATAAATATTTAATATATTTTTTATCCTATATAAATTTGAGAACGTGAACATTTTCAGCGCGAATCATTAACCTAACTCTTCTTACAGAAGATATTGGGTAAAATAAAAAGGAAAGTTACAATAAGACTATCTAATTTTCTTTAATACATATTGAATTAACATACTTATTGAGCCCATCGAGATTAAGAATACCAATCTCTCCAAAGAAGTCGCCTGCTTTCATTGTGGTGAGTACTCTTCCGGTTTCACTAATTACTTCAAGAATTCCATCGGCTATTATAAACATTTCCCGCGCTACTTCCCCCTTTCGACATATTGAATCGCCTGGCGTAAATATGTAGGCTTTCATTTTTAAAACGAGATCATGTAAGAACTCTGGCTGGCATTCCTGTAATATAAAGTTAGTGTTAGTCTAAATTAGTTGTTTTATTTTCTATTAGAAATCTTATGATTTTTATTATTGTTTTATAATAATTAATAGTAGTATAGTCGAAAAGATTTTGTGGATACTAGATACAAATATTTGATACTGAACACTGAAATACTGAATACGAAAAACTTAAAGTTTCGAATTAATTTGAAAATCAAGTACTGTTTTGATTTAACAGCTACTAATTAAATTATAGATTTAAAACAAGAACGAGTCCATAAACTCAGTAATTTGTTCTTATCCTCATTCAGGAGTAAAATTTATAAAATGATAGCTTATTTTGCTACTTGTAATAAATGTTATACATATCTTTATTAGTTTTTGAAGAAGAGTTATTATTTACATTCACGATTTTTTATCAAAACAATGCGTATTTAAAGCATAAAAGATGATTGAAAATTTATTTCTGGAAGAACAACATATCTAGTATGTTAAGCATTATATTTATTTTTTTTCGTTTATATTTTGTGTTATTAATTGTACGTTATTTTTCATTAAATTTTGAATAGCAAGACTGTAACTGTTTTTCTTTATGTTCGTAAACTCAAGTTAACTTAAGTAAAGTGACTTTAAATAAATCACATCTTATATTCAAATGAAAAGTAACATAAATATAAATAGAATCAATTGAAAATACTAGTTTTCATTCTTTGTCAAAGCAGTTGTCTTTAATTTCAGGTTGATTTTTACTCCTTGTTAAAGTTAAGTAAAAGTTTTCGTACGTATTTTATTTTAAAAATATAGCTTATATATTTGCTTATATATAAAAATTTTTAAAAAATCAGTTATAAAGGACTTAATAATCTATGTAATGGCATTACAAGATTTTTGTCTTCAATTCTTGAAGGGATTTCATTGTATGAGACTCAAGCTTAATTTGAATAATAAGTATTTTTTCTTTATGTTTCTTTAAATGTTTTAATTCCATAAGTGAAATATTATTTTTATTACAATAGTATATTTGGACTTTTAAGAAATCTTATTGATAGTTTTTTCTTAATATTTTAATTTCAATATTACTAAATAATTTTCTATGTATTACTTAATTATTATATGTATTTATATCTAATTAATACTAGTTTGTATTGTGTAATACCTAAAAAAGCTAAATGTACTTTTATAGTCATAAATTAAACTGTGATACATATTAAAAATGAATTTTCTCTAAATATTATAGATTTAGTAAATCCAATTCACTTGATTATCATTTTATCTTCTCTGTAAATAATTAAAGGTAAATATTGAAATTTCTGTAAGTTATAAATTACATATTAATATTAATAACTTAATATGTGTATAATTCAATAATCTAAACTATTTTCACATAGAAATCAATGAAATTTAAAATGATAGTACATAATCCGGGGTTAGGATTTTAAGCATAACAATAATTGTTTAATAGTGAACTGATTGAATTGAATTTCAATTTATTTAAATTTATTTAAAAATCTATTTATTGAAGATTAATTATTACAAAATGAATAATTGTGTAAAAGGAAAATTAGAAAAAATGTTAATAGAAAATGAGAAAAAGGAAGAAAACGCAAAAGAGTGAGAGAGAGAGAGAGAGAGAGAGTTTAAAAAGAACGTAAAAGAATAAATTGAAGGAATTAGCTTTCACAATAAGTCTTCTTTTATTATTCAAGTAAAAATACATTTTAGGCAACCGTCTATTGAAATGAAGATTCATCAACTAAGTTTAACGTACTGCAATACTAACTTTGTGCTGCTGTTTACACTCATATGTAATTTACTTTATATATATATATATATAAACAAGTAATCATAATAGAAGATTCTTGTAAAGTTCTTATGGTATTATTTATCTTTAAATTTGTTCGTTATTAATCTTAATACATTTTTAATAGTAGTTTTTAATAGTATTTTTAATCTTCATAAGATTCTTAATTCTAAATAACTTTTTTAGAAGATTGAAAATTGAAAGAGAATGAAGTAAATTCAATGATTTCAATTGCATTTTGAATTTCCTATTAAAGTCATCATTTTAATCTATTGATGATCAACAGATTAGAAAACTTTATAATATTTTATATATTAAAACTTATAGAAAATTTTATAGAAAACTTTATAAATTACAACTTTCTAAAAAAATCTTTATTAATTATTATAATTTCCATGTAGTTTGAAACTATTAAAACAAATTTGATGAATAAGAGTTCAGACAAAGTAATAAAAATATTTTATATAATCAGATTATTAATATTAGTTTTAATTTTTAATTACTTTCTTCTGATCATGTTCTCTGAATTAATTACATTATTAATATTTTATATTTAATAAAAATTATAATTTACACAAAAATACTTTATTTATAACAGTACCTTTTTTAACTGACATCTTTTACGTTAAAAAAATTTGTTATTATAAAAAATAAAGGAGTCTCATTTTTCACAGCTATTAATTCATTTTGAAATATTTAAGGATATATTTTAAAACAAAATTTAGAAAAAGGGTTTTAGAAAATTAGATTACAGTGTTGACAATGTTTCGTTTCATTATTCAGTGATTAATTAATTAATCAATGAGAAACATACTTAATAATGTAAAAGAGAGTTAGTAAAAAATATTACAATTATTTATAAATAATTACTCTTATTAACTTCTACCGTTTCCTTGGAATGCAACTAGCGTTTATCGTTATAGAAACAAAATTGTGACGAAATTTATGAAAAATAGAGAGCACTGAAATTTTATTATTTTGTTTCGTTCAAGTTACATCTTATAACAAGTAATATATTTTTTCTAAAAGAGCATAAAAGAAAAGTACTTACCGTTTATACTAAAATTACAATAATTGTTTTAATTTCCTTAATTTAAATTATATATTTAAAAGTGCTGATACATATAATTTTAATATAACAGAATATTACAGAATATCATCAATTGAGTTGGTATCGAATGATGTTGCAGCAATCTAACTAGCTTAATAATTCTAAGCTTATATATTTATTTTACAATTGTTGTTTAGAATTTATTTTAGAAATGTTAAACTAAGAATTTTATGTCTTAGAAGTTCTAAAATACATTGACGCATGAATTTATATTAAAATATATTGTACGTGTACATGCCTAGTAAATTATAACACAATCATACAAATATAAATGTATAACACAATTATACATTTATATATAAAGTATTTTATAGCGAATTTTTCCTTGCTTGATTATGCGTTGTTCTACTTCATCATCTTAAGTAATAGTAGCATTTAACGTTATCACTTATCCCTCTTAAATTTTTGTCGCACAAAAGGTCACTTAATTTTTACTTGCCATCTTAATATGTTATATCATTATAATCATAAAGTTATCAACCTATTACTAATATAAAATTAATAAAAGAATGAAAAATAAAGAGAGATTCTATAAGAAGATAGATTTTTGCTTCTCTTTCGATTAGTATATATATATATATATGTAGTTTAAAAATAAGAATAAAAGCGTGGAAGCGAGAAGCATTTATTTGCTTGTGGACTTCCTATACTCTCTCTCTCTCTTCTTAATAAACACACACATACACATAAACATCAGAGAATGATTTCCTTTTTTATCCTTTTAATTTTTTGATTGATTCATGCTCACCTGAAAGATGGTAACTTTTTTTAGCACGGACAGATTGACATGGAGAGCCAATTCGGTCTTGAGCTTATCCGGCAATAGCCCAAGGGCTGTGTTGATGTCACCACCGCCTTGAATCCGGCCACGTGACCAGCTATAGTCGTACCAACGCAGTACGCGCCTTTTCATGCCTCCGGGCACCTTATGATGCCTCATGTAAGTCTTAGCACCGTCTAGCAGCCGCTCGAATTCCAGCCGATTAGCATTGCGGTTAGTGATGACGTTGCCGACCTGGCCAACGATTGTCGCAAAGATGAAGACACCAATTAAGTAGCTGACTATCGTGAATACGTACCTGCGTAGAGGGGACAGATGGGAAAAGATGCGATCAGTCATGTTTTTGCCTTACAGTTTTTTCTCCCATTAAAAGCATGTGTTTTCGTTTTATCTAAATGAACGAGCGACCCCCGCCGGAGCCTTCTTTTCTCTATTATTTTATTCTTTATTGTGCGATGATCTTATATTTTCGTTCATTTCTATCATTTAATTCTTATCATTTTCGATTTCTTCACTATATTCAAATAAAATTTATAATTCAAATTTTTTATGATTTTAGAAAGTCTTGTGACCGACATAATACTACCTCATTCTTTTCTAATATCAATATTCAATTTATATTTAAATATCTTTTATACATTAATTTTATAAGTGTTATTTTTCTGAGGTCTGTGTATTTCATATTGCATCAAGAGCACAATTTTACCGTCATCTTCGCTTTTCTTGCTTCATTTCCGTTCTTTTTATATACATTCATGTAATAAATAACGTTCATGTGTTTTATGTACTTGAAACTAAATGAAATATAATAATATATTTAAATTATATATATATTATTGTTTGTATACCAATCAACAACGTTATCAGTCATATTAAAAAATAATTGTAATATCTACTTGCAATATATTTTTTTTAAAATATCAATTTAATTGTTAATTAAAACAATTGTAATTAAAACATGTGTAATAATAATTTAATTGTTATTACTTCATAAGAAATAATCAGGATAAGTTTATTTTAATTACTTATTTATTTGCACTATATTAAATCGAAAGACCGTTAAATGTTAAAAAATCGTCTCTAGTATAATATCAGTAAGCTGTGTTTTAAAATCTCACTAAAGGAAAAATGCTTCTTTTAAACTTTAATGTGACATAACAAATTCAGTACTGTATTTAATTTTAGGAAATTTTAAAAGCTACATACATTATGCATCAATATTGAATATATATGTATATATAATCCAAGAAAGTCTGAATAATTTTTTATCTCAGTTAAAAATAAAACTATTCTAGTGACATCCACTTAGTTAACGAATTAATCAATATTTCTTCCCTATAATGGTAATTATATTTTTAAATATAGTAATATACTATAGAAAAATATACATAATTTGTAGTAATGCATGGCTGATACTTAAATGTAAGAAGAATGAGTGAGAGAATGAGAAAGAGAAACCTCGAAGTGAAAGACACCAATCTCAACTAGTAAATATCGACACGATTTTTTGTACCTACGTTTCAAGGTCACCGAAATGCCCTGTCAAAGGTGAAATAGTTTGCTATTTTGTTCCTAATTCGCCCTAACAATGGCAGTTGAAATAGCGTGCGGATGTTATAAAATCACCCTAACAAGGGCGATTTCGAATAGTAACTTCATTTTATATATAGATCGCCCTGATAAGGGCGGTTCGAGCGAGACGGGAAGGTTCGAAAGAAATAAAAATGAAAGTAGGCCCATTTCTCCTTAGTCGGCTAGGGGTAGTGATGGTACTGTGATCCGAAATATTCCTCTAGACTCGATTTTTATTGAATCGAGTGTGTTGTCGCTGAAGGTGATGTCAGCACCGCTGGACAAATTCACTTCTAATACTCCTGCTGCTACAGTTTTGAAAGTCCTGAGGCTCCTCTCTTTCAGCTTTGGTTCGAAGCAGCGCTGCTCCAATCACATCGCGCTGTACCCCTCCATAGCTGCCAGGTTCTATCGGCGTGCAGGCCCTGGCGAGCCTATCGCAATCGGATGAGCCGAAGATCAGCCACGTAATCTGAGCGAAATTCCCGGGATTTTCCCTTGTCTGATTGCCGTCCGGTATTCTCTCTCTCCTTTTCTATAAAAGAAGCGCAGGATAAGCGCATGCGAAGTTGACTTTTCCGTAATGGCAGAGGCCTGTTTGCGCGAACTCGAGGAGTAAATTTCCAAACGACGCGCCAGGTATATCTAGCACGCGTCAAATATAATTTCTTTATTATCTATGTATAGCTTAAAAATACAAAAAAATAAGAACTAAATGAACTAGAAAAAAAATTTAAATACTTAGCTACGTATTGAATTTAAGACACTCAAATAGTTTTTACTTATATTTATTAGAGCATCATACAGAAATTTAGGAAATTCATTAGTTTAATTGTTCATTTGATATAAAATTGATTATATATATAAAGTAATTAATTTATACTTTTCCAACTTAAATATTTATTAAATAAATAAAAAAATAATTTTTAGAAGGCTCGTCAGATTCATTCTAATAAAATATTAAAATATTGTTAATATAAAATATTTTCATTTCAATAAGAAACTGATATTTTCAAGAGATATACTTCTTTTCAATGAATAAAGAATATCAAGAATTCTAATTTTTGTAAACCAAGAATAATAATTTATTGATTATAAATCCATTTTCTGATGGTTAAATAACGATAGTTCAATAGAATAACCATAAGTGAGTTTCTATTTATTCACTTTATGTGAATAACTAGAACTTCACTTTATGTGAAGAACTAAGAACATTATAAATACATAAGAGACGTTAAAAATTATTCGAACCTTAAACAAATTAATAACTTATTCTTAGTCTTAACTGTTTAGTTTAGTTTCTCAAAGTAATCTTAGTCTACAATTAAATTTTGCTTATCCTTTCAATTTTTTTCCATTATACCTTTTTTCTTTATTCACAATCACATGCATGTATGCGTTCGCATATATACACGTATAAACAAAGATTTTTATTTTAATGAGACAAGGAGGTATTGAAACCAATTACTTAGTTAGGTAACAAGCACTAAACCTATATTGTCATAAAGATTTTTTTATCAAACTTTGAAGGCGTTACGTAATTTTTTACGCGATATAAGTTTTCAAGTAGGCGTAAAATTTAATCAAGTTTGATTTTAAATTAAAACCCCTGTCTTAAATTAAAACCCTCTAAAGAATCATATATTAAATTTTATCAATTTACCTGTTCTTGAATAACTAAAATCATTGATTTTTCTCATTTCCTTATAATTTGAAATATTGCAAAGTAAATTTTAAGATTATGCTTTATAAAAAAACAGTTATGAAATCTAACATTATTATTGTGTTATGATTATAAATTGTAAATAAATTTAAAACATATTTTCTATCTGTAAAAGATGTGATGAAAATTAAAAATATTCCAGATAACATATTTCTAAATTTAATTTGTTGAGAATCATAAATTTATTAGTTAATTGTACTTTCACTAAAAATTCACATCATATAATATAAAGATGAAGCTAAAATATTCAAATAATCTTACGGTTGATAAAATAATTTAAAATAAAATTGCTTCTACAATAAAAAAAAATAATTATTTTATATATTAAAAAGACATCATTATTCCTGAATTCTACATTGTTCGAATAGATAAATTTCTTTTAAATCCATTATATATATTTATTAATTGATATTTTTCAATTGATTTAATATGTTACTTGTATTTGAACTGCATCGTAATAAATTTAACATAAGCTTAGATATTTTCTCTAAATATTATTTGTTCATAATAAAACTCTGTATCTTGTTTTGAGCTATCCTTACAGCACAATATGAACGAAAAACTAAATGTTTGGACTTTGTATAACATAGAATAAAGAGCTTAAATTCTGATTCTCATTTCTATAAAAATAAATATGTATCCCAAAAACAATAATTATTGTTCACATTTTACAACTTACATACTATATTTTACATTTATTTCTTTTATGAGAAAGATCAATAAAACTTCAAAATGAAGAATATTCATTTTAATTGTTATAACATCAAGAACATTTATTTTAATAACATAAATATTTATTACGAACATAATAAGTTTTGAATAATTTGAAAATATTTCATAGTTTTGATACATTTAGTCCTGAATTTGTAGTTTATAAAATAATAATTAATAACTAATTTTATAATTGTTATTGAATTTTTTTTTTCGTAGATTTAATATACATATATTCTTTTAACTTAATATATCGTAATGTAAAATGAAATTTTCTCCTACAATAATCCTATGGCTTTATATGCATACATGAAATATAATTCAATCTTTAGAATAAAAAATTACTGGCTCTTAATTTATAGATTAGAGCAATAATTAAAAAAATTTTATTATTAACATTTTCATGTAATGAATTATTAATTTATTTGTAAATGAATATTATGAGATGTAAAAGTGAAAGGTGAATAAAAGAGTATTGATGTAGACTTTTATGCAGTAATACCAGATCATGGGGATAAAAATAAAAGAGAGAATAGAATAATATTTCTCAGTTTTACATTCAATTCTTGTTCAAATTAATATTGCTTTATATCGAATACTCCTCCACTTTTTATTATTAATTTATGTAATATTATGTTAGCGTATAATTTTATGGAAATCTTATTAAACTTTATATTTTAGCATTTATTTCAGATAAATGTGGGTGTAATAAGTATTCAATTCGAAAGTACATAGAGATAATTTTCGATAATTTCAATGTTTTATAAATTAATTAATTTCATATTGTTATAAATACAGATAAATTTTTAATAAATATACTTTGACATAATATTTTTATATAATGATGAATAATTTATAATCTTGAGAATAACATAAAATACTAAATTTATTATTATGTCATAAAAAATTTTAATGTAAAATAAATAAAATGTTTACGAGTAAAATATATCTACCTAGTATTGACTAATAATATTGCACTTTAGCTTCTATAAGTTAGTCACTGAAGAGTGAAAATATCCAAATGATTATAACGAGGACTTATAAATAATTTACATCAAGATTTATTTGGAAGTTTTAGATTGTTAAAAAGGTCATTGATTATTTTGAAGAAATACCTAATTCTTCAAAAATAAAAATTAAACTTATTTCAATATGAAATAAGTACTAGTCGATGCGATTATTATCTAAATATAAATAAAAAATTGTAATCTGCAGTTCACATACTTGAAATATATTTTTTAAAATATTCTGTACGTTCTATAGTGACAATGAGAATATATTATGTGCCTTAAAAATTCAAATAAAATAAATATATATTATTTTAAACAAAATATATGAAATCTGAATATATTATAAATAAAATTCTTTATTGTATTTTAATTATTACGACTATTTTCTTTAAAAACTTTGTGAAATATTTTTATAAAAATAATAATTTTCACATAATATTAGAAATATTAAATAAACATACAAATATCAATTATAATATTAATTTAAATAAAAAAATATTTTATTTAGCATTAGAAATTTTTTTTTGTAACAAAATATATATTTAATATATCGACATTTTTAACGAATTCATTAATTATTGAATATACCTAACAAATTCTTTTTTAAACCGATAGCCATTATTTTAAAAAGTATGCAGCATATGGATCTGACAGACTTGTTATTTTAAACTGTGAAATATGGAAAGAATCTTTTAAATATTATACTGTAACTTATAAAAATATTATTATTTTAAAAAGTTTATATTTTTATTATGATATGAAAATGTGTCATTGATTACTTTTACGTTACCTTGGTTATCAAATTCTTTCTATATTAATTTAAAATGAGTTTTTCTTAATTTAAAAAACTTGTCTACGTCTAATATTTTAAATATGTATATATTTCTCTTAAATTTCAGATTAAGATTTTTTCATTAAATATCATAGTTATCATGTTCACTAAACAATCAATTTTATAAAATATTATTTTTATTCAAATAATGATTTCATTACAATCATATTTTTAACATTATACTTATTCAATGACGAATTCATGTATTACATATATTTACACTATTCTTTCAAAATTTATAATGTAATCAAATTAGATTTTTTCTTTAAATTTGTTGAATTTGTGACTTTGTAATGAAATATGGTTTTCATATTTCAAATATATGTTCAATTTTTGTCATAAATTTTTGCAAATTTCAAATGTAATATTTCGGAAAATATTTTACATAAAAAATTAATTTATTTCTATTTCCTTTATACTCCTTAAATTTATACTTTCAAACTACTGATGTGAAATTTACTATATTTGTTATAATATTTATTCGTTGCAATTTTATCTTTGAATTATGTACCACTAGAAAAACTCTTACAATATTCATTAGTAATTTTCATATAACTACTTATATTTTCTTAAATTAAAGATATAACTCAATGTCAGATTTCAATAATAGCCCTAAGAAATTTTGTTTTCTGAAATAATTAAGATAAAAATAAAATAAGACTAAAATTAAATAAAATCTGACAATTTTAAGACACCTTTAGAATATAAATTTGAAGTTATAATTAATTATAAACATCAATTACATAAATTTTGTATTTTTTAACTAGATTTTTAATTATTTTTAATTTGATTTTTAAATTAAAATAAAATATCATATTTCTTTATATAAATAAGTATGCGGTGTATGTTCGTATTATTAGTTTACTTCAAGATAGATGATACCAATATAAAAGTTAACTGAGGCATGAGCATCAATCAGTGTTTAATTCATGAGCTATTCGTTTTTTATTGACTATTTCTTAGCTGATCTTTAGTTCGTAAATTACATATTTTAGTAATACGTAATTATCACATATATACAATTCCTATAAATCAGGATATTTCTCAAACTTTAAAATAATTGACAGAAGATTTAAAAAGAAAGATAGAATTAACAAAAAAGAAAGGTAAGAAAAAGAAAAATTTTTTTGTAAATTTTATGAATGTAGTGAACATGGATTTTAAGATATAATACTGTGCGTACTCTTATTACTCTAATTTTTTCTTGTTTATACAAAATAAAAAAAATAAAAAAGAATTAGTGTATATTTAAAGGATAAAAATAATTAAGGAGGAAAACTCGTTTAAAAAGTGGCAAGTAACTTTACTCAACTAAGAGTGCAACCCTAGACTTTCGGTTTTGCAATAGACTCCCTTTTTCTAACTCAATTGTCAATGCCGATACATTACTTTTTTCGAGACGTCTTCGTATCGTAATATAACACAGTATGAAATTCGATACTGCGCTATGTCAAATATATGACAGAATACTTTAAAAATACATTTTTATTAAAATACGATTACTACTGTGAAGTCGATCTAAAGTAAAAATCCGATATTTGATCAGACAGATATAAACAGAATTTTATATTATAAATGAAAATTATATTTTTGCATAGATAAAGCTAGTTTAAAAAAAGTAAATTGTTATTTAATGATAATATTATATAAAAATATTCCACATATATTAAAAATTTTACCTTATTAGTGAGCGATTTGCAAACATACGAAATTTAGCCTTTCACCTTAAAATTCATTTATATATAAATGGCAATAATTAAGTAAGTTTTAATAAGTTCTATCAATAAATGAATACATAAAGTAATTGTAAACGTGTTTATAGTTAGTGAATAAAAATAATTGATTTTAGAACCTATATTTAAGTATATGTGCTTAAAAGTTTAAATAAAACTTTTTTTATCACATATATTTTGATTAGTGCCGTTCATTAATTGAAAGAAAATATTGGCATTGTGTATAAACTTACTGTACGATTTTTTTAAATACCCTTTAAATTCTGTAGTGTTATAAATAATTCTGAAACTAAATGAAATACTTGATGAAGTAATTGATCTTGAAAATTATTCATCATATAAAATTATTGTAAAAGAATCTATTCTTGTTAAATACTATTGATGATTGAAGATAAATTGATGAAACGGTCAATTGTATAATCTTGACATTTAAATTGTTTAAAAAACTTAGTAAGCAAAATAATATCGTGCAGAATTAATTTTCAAGGCACATGGAGCAATAAAGTTGATCATTTCAGAAACACTAAATTTTTTTTGTTTTAAGTTCAACTTTATAAGTAAATGTATAAATAAAATTAGATAATACATTTGCAATCATTATTTTTATAACTTGGTTATAGTGTATTTTAGCTCGTAAAATATATGTGTGTTAAATATATGATTCAGTACTATTAGAATATTCAAATAACTAAAATTCGTATTGGCTTCCTTTGTTAGTGTTACGTAATATCATTTAGAATGCATATTGCATTAATGTTATCGTTTGAGAAGACTGCGTTACTTGTGTGTAATCGAGAATGAAGTGATATTTATGCAATCAAAGGAGAAATTAATTTTCGAAATGATTTTTCAACTTTGAAACTTTACAACAGTAAATTATTACAGATTAAATATTTTCATAATACCATATTTCAAATATTTTTAATCATCCTATAACCTAAGAACAGAAAGTTGATTTAAAAAAAAACAGTTAATGTACTTAATTATTATTTTAATACTTTAAATGTATTTAATTAAATTTTATGAATACTAATAATATAAGATAATAATTTACAGTTAATATTAATAAAATACAATATAATAATTCATAAAAATTTCTTTTAAAAATGTGCAATTTTATTTTTTACAAATCTACATTATTTATTTTAACGTTTAATTTTAGTAAAATTTATTATTATATTACATTAGAAATATATTTGAATTCAAAATATAAAAAAATTGTAAATCAATATTTAGAGATAATTATGTATGATAGATTTCCAAAATAGATTTAATTAGTTTCTGTCTACCTAACTTCTACATCTATATACTACAAGCTGACCCAGTCGTTTTATTAGTCACAGCAATACTTATATAATTGATATATTTTTTCTATAAAGATTATATGAAGTTTGAATTTTTAATATTGTTCAAACTATTACTATATTTGTAGTAGTAACTTCCACAATTATATACTCTATAATTTCTGCTGTTCTATAGCGCAAGTTGTTTCTAATATTTCTAGATAATGAAACAACTTTTCAATATAAATAACTCGTATATATATCAAATACTATAAAATGGAACGTAAAATTTCTCAAATATATGTCATTTATAGAAAATAAATGAATAAACTAATTTTCCTATGGTTGAAGGTTAATAAGTTACAGCAGTCAACGTGTTCCAAGCTTTTTCAAAACGGTCATTTCTTAGAATGAATATGGATATTGAACATTTAAATGACGACTGCATTTCCTTGTTTTATTTATGACAACGAATTTTTTTACTCTATTATTTTAGGTAAGCAAAAATTCATAAAAAACGAAAAGAAGAAAGAAATTTTATTAGTGTAAATTTAAACACAAATATTATGAATTAAATTTTGAAAAATTAATATTTTATAGTTTATTACAAATTAAGAGCTTATTAATTGTATGTTATTATTAAATATAAATGTAAACATATTTATTACATAAATTATAAATATAAAACAATAGTAATGATACTTATACAACATTAATAAAATGCTAATGTTAAAGCATTGATAACTTATTTTGAATATAGAAATATTGAAGAATAAATATTTATTTCAATTAATCTTTTAAAGTGATAAAATTATTTACTTTTAATTTTACTTATTTAAAATGAAGTCAGGCTTTGGATCATTATAAATTATGTTCATATATTTTAGTTGGTACGTGATACAAATCTAAAATAGATTGTGACATGTAGGTCTATCAGCCTGTCGTCTGTCGGATACTTGATGCCGTAACTGTAACTGGCCAACCAATAGACAAAAAGGCGCTACCTGCAACATTAACAGTTACGACACAAAAAGCAGCAATGAACCATATAAATAATTCATGTTGAATCTAATGAAGTATCATTAAGATAAGAAATAAGTAATGCACCAAGAAGTGAAGCAACTAACAAAATGCGAATGTAAAATTAATATAACAACACGACATACGACAAGTGGAGACGTAGTAATAATTGCAACGCAGCATCCATCAAAGATAAACACAAACACATAAGTAAAGAAAGGAAGTTAAATTAGGGAGTAATTCACTGGAAAATGAAGCGAATCGAAGTCGTCTGAATTACAAGTGAGCCGTTAAATTCCGAGGCGAACGAAACAAGGAATCCACTTACGTGTCCAACGATTTATTTTCTAATCAGTACAATAATACTCACTCTCTTTCTCTTTCTCTTGCAAACTTTTATAGTAATTAAAATAAAGTCGCATATTTAGGTCACGTCTAATTATGTAATCGATCTTCGTATATGATTTTGTGATTATGACACTTTAATTGGTGCGATAATTTTTCTATTTAATGAGTACATTGTTTTGTCATACAATTTTTCACTACTTTGCTTTTTGTATGATAATTTAATCTGTATATAATAATTTAAAACTAAAAGAATACAATTTTTAATTTTACAAAAATAATCTCATAAGTAACATGCAAAATTAATTGGAGTAATTAAAAGTTTTTCAGAAATTTGTATTATTATATGAAATAATTTGATTTGTTTGTTTTATTTGAAATTTGTTGAAATTTGTTGAAAATTGTTGAAAAAAAAATTTGAAATTATATGAAAATAAAAAAAAACAGAAACAAAAAAACATATATTTATACGTATAAAGAAAGAGAGAGTAAAAGTATCAACTAAAAAGAAAAAATTTAAAGAAGTTAAAAGGAATAACAGAAGATGGTACAAAAGAATTAAAATTTATGCTACTTCTTAATTCACCGCTTTTTAATTTTCTAATTCCGCGCTGTTTTTTATTTGTTCATATAATTCTAGTATTACCGATACATTTTTCTATTTTACCGTATTTCATTTATTATTTATATTCTTTTCTTTCTTTCTTGTATTTATTTTTTATGTTATTGTTTTTACAATTAATGGTTTACCGTTTCTTTCTTCTATTTATTCACATTGGACAAGCACTTAATTTTTGCGTAGAGGATGCAGTAGATTTTAAAATATTCTCTAGAAAGAATTTAATGATTTCACGACTATTACATCATAAAAATGAGTACAATTTTTGAGTTGAGTGTGATAACGCTATTTTACAGACTAGGTAATAAATCACACGAAAATCAGAAATAATTTAAATTGTTATAATAATTGCTTTCTTTAATATTGGATTTGTTTTAAAAATTTCGCATTATAGTTTACTAAAATTGCTTTCGTTTAAAAAAATTTTAATTAATTATATAATAATGTATATTTAATTTATACTTTTGAAAGTATCTAGATAATTGTTATAAAAATATTTAATTAAAAAATATTATCAAAATTTCATAACACGTGTTAATATTTAATGAGTATATAGAAATTGAGATTATTTATATTCATATTTAACAATTCATAATATGCCAGATTTTTATAAATATTGTCGAAGAGGATTCATCCAATATTAAAGAAATCTTTTATAATTTTTAATTACTAGTTATCGAAGTACTGAAGTATTATTGAATATTATGTTTAATAAATTTCTAAATTATTTTCGCATACAATTTCTTAAAATAAATTAAAAATATCTTTATTAGTTTTCACTTATTGGTTTGTAAACAAACTCTTGATATCCGTATTTAATTAAATACTATGCGAAATTCTAGAATTTCTATGCATGATAACATCTAAGTAAAATGACTTATAGTATACTAATAGGATAGTAAATACTAAGCATTAAAAATTACAAATATATACTTGTTACAACTTATATTTATTATATAATATCGATAGGCCATGTATATGCAAATCAAATATGATTCGAGACTAAAGAAAAATTGTTGTGTTACAAAGTATGTATATAGAGGTCATCATATATTATCTCAAATACCAAATATTTTATTTCAATCAAATTTTCTACTTAATTCAACGATACTCTCTAATCTTAAAAGTATAGGTTATGCAGTTCGTTTTTATTTAAAAGATAGTTTCAGAAATAAAATTAGATATTTTTATATATTTGTATATTTCTAAACCCTCTTTTTGTATTATATTTTCAAATAACAAGTTAGTATTTATAATATTAAGGACAGATAGTTTATAGGTAGGGTATCACTGAAAATTATATTATACATCCTAAAACTATTAGAAAAGAGGAAAAATAAAAATTGATTAATTTAATAAAAAACTAGTGAAAATATAGCACTATTTAAACTATTTGATCTTTTTATATATATTAGAACTATATAAAAAAGAATATAAAATAATTGTTAAAAAATTCAACCACACTTATGGAATTAACTTTTGAAATTATATGAGATATTTTATTTATATCATATTACAATGGTTAAGAGTTATAATAGTAAAATGAGTACAAGAATAGAGGATTTTCTTAAATGAAGTTTGAAGATCATATTATTTGTCTGCTTCGTTATACTATTAGTTTAGAAAACAGAAATATTATGTTAAGACATTCTAGATTTTTGTATATCATTTATAACCAGCGCTAGAATATCTATATAAATGGAAGGGTTAATTATAAAATTCAGATATACTTCTGAGTTTACACGAAGAAAGTCGTCAAAGTTTTCGAGTTGTAAAATAAATATTTCAATCGTACGCGTTAGTAGTAATTCTTTAAAATAAATACTTAAAGCATTTCTCATTTGTTATCTATTCATTAACCTAATATGACAATCAAAAAATTTTAATTGACGTCGCATTGTCTCAATCATTTCTTAAACGAAAAAGAAAAAACATAGTACCTAATCATCTATTTATCTCTAATTTTCGTTGAAGCTATGGTAGAAACATAACAACAATGAATAAAATATATATATGTTTCAATTTAATATTGTTAATAAACGTAATGAAATTTTTACTTGATTTTTAGTTGATTAAAATAATTATAGATGAAAAGAAAGCTGAATCTAAAATGACACTAATATCGAATTTAAGTCTTTAATTTATTGTAAAAGTTAGATTATTGTTATAAAACACACGAATCATTAGTGTTTTAATCATAAATTTATTATTATATCGAAATTAGATATTTTCTATCTTTCGGCCTAAAATTATTTTAAACTTTAGGCCCAGATTTCATAAAAAAGAAAAATAGTAAATTTTATAAAAAGTTAGAGTATTTGTTATTACTTGATAAAACTTTTGTTTATTTTATATTTCTAATAAATAATAAGTTTACGCAAAACTAACATAAAAATTTAATTATAAATATAAAATTTCATTGAATTTTATGTTAGAAGATATATTGGAAGGTTTTAAAGAAATATCGACGTACATTAGAAGAAGTAAATGTAGCAAAGTAAAGAATATAACTAAAAAGTTTTTGTCCTTGGAATCATGAAATAATAATAAAAATTCAACACCATTTGACTTTATAAATTATAAGTTTATGAAATTAAGAAGACTATTTGCATTCGATTAACATCTTTTACAATTAATTAAGCATACCCATAAACTACAAACAATTATGTTTGATAATTTTTTGCATATGAATCGCAGAAATTCTAATTTCATGTCTATTTTCACACATGCACATTCCAACACATTCAAACAGAACTCGCTGAGCAGAAGTGAACGGAAAAATAGTGACCTCATTTTCATAATAGTTACAGGAAGTTGTAAGTTATATGTATAAAAGATTTTCTAGATAATGCGTTCAATATTGCATTTATACTCTTTTAATCACGACTGATTAATTTTCAATATATAATATATGATTATATTTTTTTATCTATCTATTTATTAAAGATTTAAAAATCATCAAGTTCGTGATAATTACAAATTAATTGTGTATTTTTTTCTCTTTTAAATGTTTAATCTTTTTCTTATAGATTTTGAGAACGATACAGATACCCTCCGTCATGCTTGAACTGCAGAAGTCGTGATAGTCGGCCGCGACGAGCGAGGCTCCGGAGATTGCCGCCCGCTACAGCTCTGCCAACATAACAATACTCCGCTCACGATCCTAATTTCTATGTTCTGGCGTATTCTGTTGTAAATGCATACTTAAGAGGAAATGGAATTTGCTTCTTTTCTTATCGTGCCTATTCAAAAGAAAATGTGCCTCTGATACTATAGATCAAATTTTATACTGTTTGGTTATAAAATAGATAATTTCAATTCATTTAACAATGATAAAATAGACCGACTGAACGTGAATCAGACATATATATTATTATTTATACATTACATTAAAATTATTATTGTTCATTTCATTTAATTTACTAAATCGAAATCTATAATATTAGATTTTAGATTTATATAATATTAAATTATTTAATATATAATATTATATAACAATAATGTATATAATATTAAATCTATAATATTCAAAATAACTTAGCCTTTAAGAAATCAGACATTTTACAGTTATTTAAAATACATAAAATTCTGTCCGACTATTTAATGATAACATCATGTTCTTAAATAATAGCATTATTCATCTGCAGATTGTTGCACAATCTATACACATACACAAATTTTTAATTTAATATTACTTTTGTAAGGTAACTTTTGTCAAATACTGTACAAATAACAAATTTATTATTAAACGTTTATTTTATTTTATTAACCGATAAATTTATTTTAAAAATAGTTTATGTAATACGAACAATTTAATGCAGAAATGTGATATTTTAAATTTAGATAATACTATATTATCCATTTGTATAATATTTTTTATCCAAGATATTGTATTATTTAAATTTTTAAATGTGCAATACGAGCATATATTTATGGAATATAATACATCTCTACTTTTAATTATAATATGATAAACCAAATCATTATTTAATTATTTTAAATTACTTTAGCTGTATATTATAGAAATAGTCGAACATATTTTTGGCAATGTTGTCATTGTGTATTTGTATTTCCAATAATATCTACAATAATACACTTTCCATTTTCATGAAAGCAGCTTTTGCATCCGTTTTTTTTTTTAAAACATGCGCTAAGAAAATAATCAAATTCTGTACTAATTCTTCTGTTTTGACATTTTTTAAATTTGAAAATCTACATCTACATAAGATATGAATTTGATTATACACTTTATTATCTTAAAATAACTTTCGAAGCAAATTCTTTATTTAAAAAGGACCTTAATTATTTAACTTTTCCAGTTAAATAATCAAGTAATATTTGACAATTTTGAGAAATCTTATTAAGGCATATGTAATAGCTGGTGCATAAAGGTGTATTCAATGCAAATAAAAAAATGGTTTAAAATAATATAGTGTATCAAAAATTTTCTTTGATCGTACTGTAAGTTAATTATTAATTAAAAATACGGTAAACGAATAAAGGTTTACACATAGTTTTAGTAGAAGCCTGTGTATACCTAATTGCTTTATATGCTAAAAAAAATTATGATAAACTAATGCTTCTATAAATAATGAAATAAGAAGAAGTAAACTTAATATTAAAAATTAATATTATTTCAATACTTTATTAAAAACTATAAATAAATATTACAATTCTTCTTATGTTACTGAAAAGGTATTTTATAAATATGAATTTCAATATAATGGAGTAAAAATATTTATTTTTAAAAGTAAAAGTGTCTTGTTCATTTCCAGAATATACATTTGATGTATAAACTAGATAGATATCAATGCAAAAAAAATTGTAGTTGTGTGTAAAATATTTAACTTTTTACATATTCAATTGTTTGAAGCATATAATAATGTGTACCATTATCTAAGATATAAACGTATCACGAGACATTGTAATTATTATCAAAATAGCGAACACTTGGAAAACTTCATTCGATGGTAAAAGACAAAATAAAAAATATCTAAATTAATTTTTTTCAAAGAATAAAAGACAATGACTGGGTTATTGTGGAGCTACTTTGCATTCCATTCCCTCGTAAGTTTAACATTGTATATTTCATTAATTGATGCCATAAATTTAGGGAGTATCAAAATAATATTTATGAAACTTCCTTTAACTTTTATAATTAGGAAGAGTAGAACATTACATGTACAGATTAACATAAAAGATAATTATGAATATTTTAAATCGGAAAAGATTGCTACATGTCAAGAATAATTATATCAAAAATTATCTATAAGTCTTGGATATAATTTCATTAGAAACGTTGCTAGAAAACGGATAAAAATATTTGCATAAAAATTTCACGAAACAAATAAAATTTAGCAAATATCAAACACGTAATAATTAAATTTTTTTTATAATATTTTCTTAGTTATGAATCTTATCAATGATTTCATGAATTATAAAATATTTATATACATTATTTCACTTTAAATATCATAATGAATTTAAAAGAAACAAAAATTTTCAATTAATTATATTGGTAAAAAATTATAAGAGTAAATATGAATATCTTGTTGAATGTATTAATCACTCACTCAGCGTTGGTCTCTGGCGTAGGTAAGTCACCGATGGTTGTAAGGGTTAGCGTGGACCAATATAACGATCCCAAGTACTTTCTTGTAAGTGTAGCATATTCTCCTGGACGATACGGATACACCCAGTCACCATGAAACCCCTCGGCTTCACTGAGTAGATAGTAAAAGCATCCGAACCAATGTGCAAGTATCAGAAGAATATGTATGAGATTCAAAACTCTCCAAAGATTGGGATAGACTGTGCGCGATTCTACCATATAATAGTAGTTATAAACCCGATAGATCTTGAGGAATCTTGGAAATCTAAGCATGGGATTACTTCCAAGATTGACTTGCAACAGATCCAATGGTAACAATGCCAAAAGATCCAGAATAAAAGATTTAGACTTAAAATAATGACCTGCTAATTTTTTACTGTTGTAAACCATGAGACCTTGCTCCAAATAACCCGTACGAAACTGTACGCCCACGTCCAAAAAGAAAACGAGATCCGTGAATTCATCACAAGCTAGCCAAATTGTAGGTGCCATTGCCTGCAGTTCTGGCATACTTTGTCTAACAATCAGCGTCCAAAGATTATATAAAACACAGGTAGATAACAACATAAGCCAGTAATAATAGAAATTCTCATCTGGATTTACTACAGTTTTTGGTAGTTTTTGTGTCCTTCGGGGTCTTCTACGTCTTCTGCTACAGTTTTTATCGTCCGATTGATCACCTTCTCCTTCGCCAGTATCAATCGTTTCTTGACTCTCAGGTATCTGGCGAGTGGAAAACCTCTTGAGGAAAGAATCTTCCCGCTTAAGTGGTGGTTTCTTTTGAATAGTTGATATTGCAGAAGACAACTGTACAGTTGTGCGTAACTTCATCCACCGTTGATTGCTTTTCGTTCTGCAAAATATAAGAATGGTATTTTAGTAAGTGCAATACATATGTATTTAATAAGTAGTCTAATGTAATAAGAGTACAGAATCTAACTTGATCAAATGATACGACACAACTATAAAAAATATATATAATATACCTTACACAAATAAACATCTGATGTAAGTCTAGGCAATATATTATGATAAGACTTTTAATTCATAATTAGATACTAAAAATAATTAGATCTTTTATAACAAATAAAATTCTAAATTTAATTGATGTATTTCAAATTTTGTTGATATTCCAAATAATTAAATGATTTTAACAAAATGATAACTTGCTTTCATCAGTTGTTTTAAGAAATATATTATTGCTATAATTAAAAAACACCAGAAATAGTATTTTAAACATACATTATAAATTTATAAACTTTTATAATTAGAAATTTAGTATACAAAAATTGTAAAGAGAAACAAAAAAAAGAATGAGATTTTTATTACGGCCTTTTGTGTTTTATTATTCAAATGAAATTTCACACGAGTTTATAGTCATCTCTAAAGAAACCATTAATAACTTATTAATAATTGAAACAGTTACTTGAAATATACATACATTACATATTTTAAATCCATGAAAAGTATTTTTTACAAACTTTTTATATACAAATAAGCCAAGAAAGTTTTATCTTTCTAATAATGCATTTATCTTTTATAAAAATTTATATAAAAATATTCGCAATATTTTGAAAATATTTATATTTCAGCTATGGCGAAAGAGTATGAATATATAATCATAAATACATACGAGTATAAATATAATCAACTGTACAAAAATAAATGTTAGAACCATGAATTCTAAATATATAAAAGGTAAGAAATATGAATGACATGAAATAAACAGTCTAATAGGATAGGAATAGAATTACAGATAATCCTAGATATCCAGTAAATTAAAAACTTTAAAAAATAGTTAATATTATTATAGTTAGTATTAATTATATAATATACATACTATTAAAATACAATAATTAAAAGAATGTACTTTTACGAAACTAACCGTTAAATTAATTAGTTTAGTTTAGATATAGATATATAAATAGGAAAATAGATGATAGTCATTTCTGTTATAGTTGTTATTCTTTATATATATTAGAATGATCAGTTAAATATATTAATGATATAAATGATACTTTGAAACTTAAATGTGTATCATATTATATTGATTAATATGCTTTTCAAACTTTTAGGATTTATAAGTGTAGAAGTAAAATAATAATAGCAATACGATATTTTATAATTATTATGATATCCTTAAACATAAATTTTTTTCATTATTATAATAATGAACTTACAAATGAATAATACATTAATTACAAATTTCTTCGAGATTAATTTGAGAAATTATATTGATAAAATAAATTTATATATTTTTAAAAAATTTTAAACTATAAAATAAAAAAATAAAAACTATAAAATTGTATACACTATTGTGCTCAGTTTTGTTTTAAGACAGTTATCAATTCTAAAACATTATTTAAAAATTAAACCTTTTTTTTAAAAAGTTAACCACTTAAACAAATAGAAATTGAAATAAGTAATCTTCTGTAACAGTGAAATTTTTCATATATAATTGTTAACATTGTAAATATTAATAAAACACAATTTTCGAAAAGATTTTAATAGGTTTTAATCTGAAATTTTCTAATAATCAATGTACTTTACAAAAGAGTATGTCATTCTTGAAAAGAGCTTTCTTATATAGCCTACTGCTAAAATGAAAGTTATATTCTCAATACTATTTATTATATAAAAAATGATTAACAATTTAGGCTGAACTACGTACAATTTTTAAATTGATGCGTTTCCTTTTCTTTATTATAAAATGTGTATAACTTCATTTTAAATATTTCAGAGTTGATTTTTAGTATATTATATAATAAGGATGTATTTTATACGTATCAATACACTTTATCACTTTTAAAATGGTTTTATTGAATTTTTATCCATATTTTAAACATTATTAATTTATTTTAACTAATTAATCTACCATTCTAAAATATATCTATATCATAATTTATATCTCTATAAAAAGTTGAATTTTTCACAATTCACTCATTTTATTGTGAAGGAATTTATATAAATCTCGCTTATTAAATTTTCTTTACAGATTACCAATTTGAAGAAAAGTACCGTATAATAATTTTAGCTTATCTTCTAATTCATTTTAAAATAAATATAATATAAATGATACCTATTTATTTGTCAAATAATTCATCTTTAATGTCATTTGTTTTATTTAACGTTCTTAAGAAATTAATAGTTTACATAATATTTTTTGATGGAAAAATTCAAATGAAACCTGAGTATAAAATTTAAGTAGATTACTAATATATGAACATAAATTTTACATTATATTTTTTATGAAAGTAAAGTTTTTTTGAGCATATAGTACTTATATAAAATGTGTGAAATATAAAATAGAAAAAAGTGTACAGTAAATATTCCATTGGAACTAAAAACACGATGCATATAGATATAAAATTTATGAAATAGAATAAAAAGATAAGGCATACACAAAATTGAACAATGATAGAATGAAACTGTTATTACACATATTATATCATTTGAAATATGAAATTATCAAAGACAGAGAGAGTGAGAGAGAGAGAGAGGGACAGTGAGATAGAAACTGGAACATTCAATGATGTACTTGCGCGCAACGATCATTAGTACCTCTTGATCTTGCGCAGAGAAGAATATAGAGCCATGACCGTACGAATATTGCTCCACTTTTGTGAGCTTTTTGTGCTATGGGATCTCCTTGTTGTTGCAGGAATTTTTGAATATCTAGGCGTACTGTCTATGAAATTCGAAGTTGTAGAAGGAGTAGGAAAACCTGTAGCATCATCGATGCTGCTGCTATCACCGAGACTACTGACAGTTCCGGATCCACTACGACTAAACGATTTACTCAGTTTTCTGGAGCATTGGTAGGCTTCCGCAATTAATCTGTGAAGAAGATCCATGCAGCTCTGGTTTCTCTTTCTCTCATTCGATTTTATATACTTTTTTAAGTCTCTTCTTTCATATCATGAAATTACGTGTGATTTTATTTCATATCGTGATTCCTCTCTCTCTCTCTCTCTCTCTTTCTCTCTCTATTTATCTATCATTACTTTATTAATATGTTTCCTGTCGTTTTTGCCATTTTAACAACGTTGTCAATTTTTGTATCAGATGGTCTATTAATATCTCTCCTCTTCTTATTATAAATGTTTCCTAATTATTTTATTTGACTTACAATTGGATTTAAAATTATCAAATTTCTTCATATTCAATCACCATATTTGTAAAAAAATAATCACTATCTATCGTGTCTTGAAACATATACTTTTATGTGGATCTCTCTTACTAATCCACCAATACCGTTTAACACATTATTATTATAACTATTCCCTAACAAAAATATTTATTGTTTAATTATATGTTATATATATCGTAAATTATTTCTGAAAATTCTGAAAACGATGGAATGGAAATAAAGCATTATAAATATATAAACATCAATATAAATATATAAACATCAATATAATATATAAACATCAATATAAAATATATAAACATCAATATAAATATATAAACATCAATATAAATATATAAACATCAATATAAATATATAAACATCAATATAAATATATAAACATCAATATAAATATATAAACATCAATATAAATATATAAACATCAATATAAATATATAAACATCAATATAAATATATAAACATCAATATAAATATATAAACATCAATATAAATATATAAACATCAATATAAATATATAAACATCAATATAAATATATAAACATCAATATAAATATATAAACATCAATATAAATATATAAACATCAATATAAATATATAAACATCAATATAAATATATAAACATCAATATAAATATATAAACATCAATATAAATATATAAACATCAATATAAATATATAAACATCAATATAAATATAAAAATATCAATATCTACAAACTAAAACACTTCATTTATTGTTAAAAAATATAGATTTTTAATACTAAAATCTAGGCATTTTCAAATGAATTGCATGTGAATTATTACAATTATTTTTAAACTAATATTTTTAAATTGAAATAAATTAATATCAGAAAAATAACAAACTATATGGTTGAAATTGTAGAGAAATGTTACTCCTCTTTATGCCTTTCAACATTTTATCATGTGTTTTAGTGATGAGATTTATTTTAAGCTCATCATCGTTTATATAGAATTTAAGAAAAAGCATAATTTCTTTCTTCGATAAATTTACAAAATTCTTGTTAATATTCGTTCTTATACATTTTTTTACTAAATAGTAGAATAAAAAAGGGATTAAATTGTTGAAACCATTCATAGTCCATGATTCATTAAAATTATGATATTTACTGTCTTCTCTCTTATCATTAAAATCTATATTTAGAAATGAAATTGTATTGATACCAATGTAAAAGTAATTAATTATATTTATAATTAAGTAATTATAAAATAGATTAATTTGAAAAGAATTTTCCAATTGAGAAATTATTTACTAGAATCAGAAAATGAAAATTTTATTTTTTCAACAGATTACTAAAATCCTGATTACTATCAAACAATTTAAAAATTAAATATAAAATTACATAGTAAAAATAATGTACCTTGAAAATATAGCATAAATTAAAAAATTAGATCAAATAAGAATGATAAAAAACAATAATTCGATAAAAAAGAAATAACCTTTTCAAAAATGATATAAATATTTAATAAAATAATAGTAATAAGTATTATGTAAGTACCTTAAATAAATTTCTTATGTATTAAAAAAGAATATCATTTTGGTACCTCTGTGACAATTAAATTTTTAATATGTAGAGCTAGAAAATAATAATAAACATCTTTGGAATCATAAAAAAAATTTATGTAATTACTCACTACTATTGAAATTATTCATTACTTTTTCATACTAAACACATTTTAGAATGAATATTTAAAAGTTTAATCTAATAATTGGAATCTAAGTAATAATTTTGAATTTTAAATATATATTAGAATATTAATATTAATTATTGTTTAGTAAAAATTAATAATGTAATAATGAATATAATTATTAATCGTAAATGTTACTATCTGACGATAAAGTAAAAGATTTTAAACTGCATACTATGTTAAGTAATAAAAAAAATTAGTTTCGAAATCACAGGACTTGGAGAAAAAATAGTTCATTTAAAGTACATTATAAAGATAATCAATTGAAAACTACAATATATTACATTGGATTTATTTAAACAAGTATTTTGATTTTTAACAAGTGAGTCAATAAGACCTACTGAAATATAAAATAAATGGTACTGATATTATCTCATATCAATAAACCAATCCATTACGTTAATTTATATTAAGTTACTTATTAAGCTCTTAATTAAGTTAAAATAATATTATTTATATCTTACCAATAATATGTATAAAATATGTTATATAATAACATATTTTATATAATAAATGATAATAAAATATAATATATAATAAATGATGTATTATTTTCAAACAAAGTTTTTTCAAAACAATTTTCATAATATCCTAATGATGTAATCTACTAGGCAATAGGCATAAACAATTTTATATATCCAAACAATATAAGAATTATTTTTCAGTTT
Source organism: Wiebesia pumilae (assembly GCA_018907045.1). Classification (NCBI taxonomy): domain Eukaryota; kingdom Metazoa; phylum Arthropoda; class Insecta; order Hymenoptera; family Agaonidae; genus Wiebesia; species Wiebesia pumilae. The sequence goes on from JACCHZ010000116.1 coordinate 11,376,647, forward strand.
AATTTACAAATGTTTTAACGCTGCTATTGAAATGTATTATATTTCAGAAATGATGTGATAAAAAGTATGTAATTTAAATAAAATTTATTATTAAAAATTGCTAAAATATTTATGCATATAAGAAAACAACTAAATATGATTTAGTATTCTACAAAAAATGCAATAGAAATATTAGCAAAATTTAGTTTCTATTTGCACTTTAAATGATATTTTGTTAGATATTCGTTGTAGTAGTATATTATTTTCAGTCGAAAAATTCGATAATTTTGTTCAATTCTGATACATAGTAGATAGTATTACACAAATAGGGATTTTCTCTACATATAAATTATAATTTTCTACATAGAATATTTATTATTAAAGTACATATAATATTCTTTATTTTCTAATAATTATTGTTGTATAAAATAATATTAATATTTAATGAAATTCCAGAGTATTAAAGATACTTACATTTGATTATAAATTTTGCATATTCAAGAAAATATAATATCTGAAAATAATCTAAGTCTTTTGAAATTTTGAATAACATTGTTCAATATATTCATTTCGAAATAAAGTCATTTAAAAAGACGTGTAAGAAGTAACAAAATTTTTTATTAAATAATTCCTATTATCGCTTAGATAATCTAATCCAATTATTTTGGTGTTCAATGTTAATATAATGTCGTTTCACTTAAGATAGAGAAACAACTTGCAGTGTTCTTTGCAGTACACATAATGGGGCATTTAGAAAGTGATGCTGTAAAAAATACACCGACGAAGAATACGGGACTATGAGCTGTGATAGTGGAGTAGTCAAGGAATCATGTACGTAATAAGGAAGACGACAAAGGAGTCTGCATTGGAATAACTCATGGTTTGACATGTGATGAGGGACTTTGCTCTTGATCTACCTTCCGCAACTTACTACCTCGTGATCCGGTAACATTACTCGAGGAATAAATAGATTAGCCTTTTAAACTCTGTTATATTTATTCTTGACCTAGATTTCATGCGACCCTATTGCTCGGAAGCTCTCGCTAACAATAGACCAATATGTATCAGTAACAATAGGTAAGTAATTTGGAAGAAAGAATCTCTTTCGAAAAGCGAAAATCAAAAAGATTCTCAGATGACTAAAATCGAATAGTGATTTCTTCTTCTTTCGCAGTTATTATTATCTTTTCTGCCCATAATATTCTAAATAAATATCAATTAAAGAATTACATACAGCAGCCTTAATATTTATTTCTTGAATTTAATTTCTTTTTATATAAATGTTTATCAGCAAAAAATGAATAATTTCTATAAAACTTTTGTATTTTTTAAATTGTAATAAATTTATCGTAGATTACTAACAACTATAAATACAATATTAATTCTTATTCTCTAACAATGTTACTAAACATATATGAAAATAAATTTTAAGAACTAAAGTGAAAATTAACTAAAGTTGTATTTATTCAAATAATCCTGCAGGTATATGTGAAATTTTTTTTTTTAATTTCATCATAAAGGAAATAATATTTCTACTGATTTAGGTATTATACTCATAGCTATATAAATGTATATATACATATATGGTACTCGATTCTAATAAATATTATGAGTAATTATACGCATTTTTACTCAATTTAATCCATATTAGTTCAGTAACATTCAAATCAAAAGTATATCATCTATGTTTGCAAATTTGAAAAAATAAGTTTTAGTAAGGCTTATTTATATTATTTTCATGTTACTTGTTTTTAGTACAAGTACAAAATTTAATATTATATTTTAATATATATAATACATTTAAAAATTAATGTAAAATGTATGATTACATTTTATTTAATAAATGGAATATGCGAGAATTAAGTAGTATATAACTTAATATTAATATAATTTCTATAATACCTTTTAAATAATGCAAATTAAAATGCAAGTATAAATAGGTGGAATTATAGTATTTGATAATTATAATAAAACAATAATGTGTTAGATATTGTACACCATAAATAATCTCATACTGAATACGAAAATTATGCATATATTATTTCTGGTAGTTAAATTGTATAGATATAAGAAATCTGTAAAAAAGTCTATGAAGTTTATATGAAGTTCGTGAACTACAAGCCTTAGCGTTCCGAAATGCACAATTATTGGGTTTATACAAGTAAATTATAACATTCTTTATATTATGTGAAGTTATGAGATTATCTATAAAAAATTGATATGAACCATATGTCTACTTCGATCCAGCAATATTGTTTACACAAGTAAAGTATAACATTTGCGGTTTAAAGCAGGAATTGATGAATTTCTCATAGAAAATTTTTCATAGATGAATTTCACATAGAAAAATGGAAGGAGCGTACATGGTAACTGAATATGATAGCTGCGCAAGAATTATAATCATTTATAAGTAAGAAGGAGCTTATTAAAATTTTTAATAAAAATGAAATGGAAGAGAGGAGAGACTATAATCTATAAACATAAAAACAAAAATGAACATCTGATGTGTTCGGCACTCTCTCTCTTTCTTTCAAAGCACTTTATCAGTTTTGATTATCGTTTATTAATAATTAAATTCTATGAAATTAGTTTAATTATTAATTATATTGAATCCGATTAAGTTAAAAGAAAATCTTCCTTAAATATTATGAATTAGAATCAAATAATTAATTAAAATATTAATTAAATTATCAGTGATTAATCTAAATATCGTAATAGAATGAAATGTATGTAATTAAATAATAATTCTAATGATTATACACTTGAAATAAATAAATTACTCCATGAACTAAAAAACATTTTTCAAATAGTGTAAAACAAAATAAACAATATATTAACTCAATATCAGATAAATACATATTAGAAAGCATGAAAAGTATTTATTATCTCTTCCTCCTTCTTCTACGCTCTCTTTTATTGAGAAAGTAATAAACCTAAAGAAGAATACTTTCCTTAAGGGTCACACATATAAAAATTATAATCTGTTCAGTTTTCTCTCTTCAACAGTACTGTAGATCAGTATTTCCAAATAACTCGAAGAAAGCAGATGTTCTTATCCTAGAGCTTAAAATAAATTTCATATATATAAACTAATTGTATTTCATTATTTATTAACTTAGCTTCGTTTTTGAGTACTGTTATATAGAACAATATATTTTAAGTATTTATGTTTTATATATTTTTAAAATACATAAAAAAATATATAAAACTATATGAATGTACGAATTAAACTTAAAACTTAATTCTAAATTTTAAATACATTGTTCTAAAACATTTTAATAATTTTATTCAAATACCAGACTTTTTAAATGAAAATGTTATAACAAATATTGTCATAATTCTAATTATTTATAAAAAGTTATGATGTCTAGGCAATTTTCCAAAATTTTTCTTAGATAAATGCCACCGATCGCCAAGACAAGGAAAACGATCGGTTATAGATATGATATTGCAACAACAAACGACTTACTTTATATCGCCTTAGTATTAAAGATAATTGAACTTTCGAATATTTGTTACAACAAAGAGATATAGTTGAGTTCGATATGAGTCACGGTACTCGAGTCAAAACGTCGAGATTTAGTTATGCTAGTCTTCTATAAATCAATAAATATGCGAAAGTATTAATTATGTTTATAAAAATGTGTATTTCTAATGTGTATTTCTATTTGTATTCTAGTATAAACTAATGTGTATTTCTCGAAAGTTTTTACTCTAAAAATAATTTCATATAAATATTAAGTAATTTTTTTAATAAATGTTTATATAAATAGCGAGATAAGAATGAGCAGTAACCTAACTAGAATATCTGGAAAAATTTAACTTTTAAAGTTATTTATATCTCGTTAACCATCAGTAATTTAAGAGTAGTAATTTATAGTAAATAAGTTAAGAGTAGATTATCGTTTATCTGAATCTCGTAAGTGATTTATAGCTCATAACATGTGCATAATATACGTATTTTTCATAAAGTTAAAAGATAAAAAAACATTATTTTGTACAAAAGCCATTAATAAAGTAATTCAAATACAATATCAGATTTTTAAATTAATTTAACATTTGTATTATATGAAAAGTAATATAAACTCGCAAGGAAACTTTGTAATTGAATTATTATTTACTAACTTTAATTTCGATTTATTATTTAGGTCGTAAAAGATATTTTTACTTCGATAAGACAAAATACTTTGAACACATATGAATAAAAACATATCTGAATTATATAAATACTTTCTTGATACGACTACAAATTATTTCCATGCTCTACTAATCATCTTCTAATAAATACCTACATATTAATATTTAGTAAGCGTAATCAACAATGTTGAAGAGAACTCATAGCTAATAAACCTCTAAATACTAAACTGAAATTCAATGTATACCATATTTAATACAATAGTATTAAATGCAGGAAGATTCCTAAATGTGGTATATTAATAAGGAATACAAATTCAGTTATTGACATTATAATTTTCAAGGCCACTGAAGTTAGGCAAGTATTATATGATTAGATAAAATATTGTATACACTGCTAAGATGGTGCAATTAAGCAAAGAGTACACTATTCTACATCATAAAATATTAATAAAGAAGGGAACAATTCAAATAATGTCAGTACTTTAATATTTACATTAATATTAACACGTAACCTACACATGATACGGCAATTGTCGTAAAAATCATTGTTATCATGGTCGAGATTTCCATAATTTTACATATATCAGAAATATTAAATTCTAAAATATATCTTTGATTCAATTATATATTTAACATCGTGATTAAATTGTATTACAATACTAAAATATTAAAGATATATATTTACAATCAATTGCAGAAAACTTTTCATAATATAATCTATTAGAAAAGTGTCAAAATATTTCAAATGAGATTGATAAGAATAAAAAAATCTTAATCATTTATAGGTAATCATATCAGAATGAAAAAATTATCACTGTCCTATAGTGATTAGAGGCACAGACATCACGAAATAATCATAAAAAGTTCATCCCAAAATATTCATTTGTACATTTAAAAAAACTACTCATTATTACATTAGACACTAGTATTTTTTAAAGATAAAGCAGCCTAATTATAATTATAATGAATATATCTCAGATATATTTTAAGTTTGTTGTAGATACAGATAAAATTGAAAAATTAAACTTATTAAGAAGAAATCTAAAAAATCTACTATAAGCATTGTATTAAAACAAACAAAATGCACATAATTATGGTACAGCAATAATTATAAAATATATAAAGATATAAAACTAGAACCTTTAAAAAAAAAATATATTAGTTTTGGCTTGAGAGCAGCCTATCGAAGAATGAAACTTTAATGATGACTTTAATGCTTGCGGAAATGCTGAAAGTAGGTCAGCTGGTGTCCTCCATAAAAATATACTTGCTTTTAATATTATTCTTAAAAAAGACTTTTACTTAAATTAATTTATTAATTTAAATGAATTTATTCATTCATTTCTAATATCTTCAAAATGTACTTTATTCCTTAGTCTGATTTAATTTCTTAATATTACAATGTTTAACATGTAACGTATTAAATCCATTAATTATATACCTTATATCTTCTTAATTTACTTTTATATGTATAAATAAAATGAAATAGATGTAGCAATTATTCGTTTATTAATTTTCTGCTAGATGTAATGAATCTATAACTATTCATTCAAATTTTATTAAAATTACAATATAATTATGTACATTCTTAAGAGTTAAATTTGAAAACTGCATGATTAGTGACTTAACATATAATATTAATCTAAAACCTATATTTTAGAATATATTGAAAATGTTTCTAACAATATTATTCACTTTTATATTAAATGAATGGTGCTTGTGACTATATTTATTTACAGTATTGCTATTAATAAACTGTTTATTCCAGATTAGCTCTTCAGAGTTAGTAAAAAATGTATGTACAGTTATTTAGAAAGTATATCTTTTTTCAAATGCAATTAATCATATTTTCGAAATTAAGATATTAATAATTTATAAAATATTGACATGAATGTTTTTTGACTAAAATTTAAATTTATGATATATGTGCGAATAATTTAATTAAAACTATTATTTAATTGTGATGAACAGTTAAATTAATTAATTTAATTTTTATTTTTTATTAAAAGTTAAATTATAGTTTGACTTAGATCCTAGGTAAATTGTATTTTTAATGCGCATTCCGATCGACTGAAAAATCCGTCGATACTTATTAATAGTTTGACACATTTAAATAATATTAAGAAACTTTACGTTCTGATACATTTAGTCATTTCATTAATGATTATACAAAAATTTTAGTAATTATATTTTTGCATGGTAAAGTAAATTATTATGCGAGTACATCTATATAGAGAATAATGCAAAGAGATAATCTTACATGAAACAAATCTAGCAAAACAAAATGTTACTTTACCTTATCAACTGTAGTATCAGTATATTGCTTACATCCGACCAAAAATCCGTATAACAGTTTCTTAGCATATTTATGAATACTTTGAAACTAATTTACGAATTGGAGGATAATTCGGTTGTTTGATTTTTGTTAATCCCTAGTATTTTAATGTACTTATAATTGTGAATTCAATTATACTAAACTACGAATTAAATCAAATTAAGATATATTATTAGAACTTATCTTATAAATATATTCAATTTTTAAATAAATTTGCAGCATAAGACGATATAATTATTATGTCAAAAAAATAGTATTTTGATGCTTGTAGATAAATACCCAGTAATTATGGTATTTTATACTATTTTAATTCAAAGATATATTTGAACATTTTCAAGGGTCACAAAAATGAAATTAGAAAAATGAAATTATTTTATAAAAATAATAATATTGATGTCGTATTATGAATTGTACTTTGAGCTTTTAAAAATCAATTATAATTTATGAGTTTGAAAGGTTTTTCAAATTATGAATGAAATATTAGGTATTAGATATTACGTTAAACAATAATGCATAAATCTTTGCAAATAATTGAAGAAGAGTGATTAAACTTAATGTCTAGATATTTAAAATTCTGGCACTATAAGCAGACGAATTTAAGCAGATATACATTTAATAATAATATCCTTTTGTGGTAGTTATAATGATAAAAATATTTTAAAGATATATTTTATGATAAAAAAAATTCTTACTTTTAGTTCAATTAAAAATGTAATTATACGCACAACTATAAATTCATTTTATTATATGAATAAAAAATGCAAATATTAATAATTCATGAACTGGTAAGGTGTAATTTTTAACTTGAAAAGTTTCTCATAAAAATAAACTAAATTTGATAATGATATAACGTATCTTTTACAAAATATATTTAAAAGAAAAATATTTGATAGATAAGCTATAGTATTACTGTTATAATAAATTAATGATATAGATACTAAATCTGTCAAAGATAGTAAACTGACAATTAGAATAAAACGTATTTTATAGATATTATATGTTGTTAGGGACAAAACAACTAACTTTTGAAATTTTTATTTTATTGTTACCTAGATCCTCCGTGACCATTGAACCTGCGACTGTTTCTTTCTTCGTCATCGTCATCCTCTTCATCGCGTGACGTAGCCAGCGAATGGGGTATTGATGATGGTGCGCTACTACCTGAATCGTGACCCGGGCCCATTCTCGAACCTGATGCACTGCAATAATACGAGGGTGGTGGTGGTACCAATCCTGTTCCTTGGATTTCTTCGTTGTGCACTCGTTCCACCTAGAAACCAAAATATATTTTTCATTCATAAGTTTACTTATATATATTTTACCCTCTACATTTTTCGTCTGTTTTCTTTTTGTTATGTATATATATGAATACTTTACAATACTATTAAAATAATTCCAATAAATAATAGTATTATAATGCACACAAAAATTTTGATGTAGGAAAGAAAGAAATTCATCTACTGACACAATTCTTTATTTTTAATCCACAAAATCCCAATTACTCAAATTCTATATGTATTTCCACAGATTCTGTCTCAGTTCAAAACTTATGCTTCCCATGAAAATAAAATTGTATTATTTAATAAAGATATAAACTATAGTAAAAAAATTTTCTTAATAATTCAAATCTTCCTATATACCTTTATATTGTTATTACAATAAAATAATAAGTTTAATCGAATTTATAAATTTTCATGTTTACATCTGCATGATAAAAGATTTTATAAAATTTTCATTAAGAAATATGTATTTGAACGATATATTTACTATGCATGAATGATGAATGAGTCTAAGCATATATATGTACAAATATGCACATACGTATATACGCTTAAATCATCAAAGAAGTTAATTGCTCTTTACATAATATTAGACGATTATCAAAGGCAATATAAAATATTACCTTAATAAAAGCGTTATATATTTTTATAAAAAATTAATAACTTACTAATTGCTAGCGTTTTTTACAACATATGTCTTCCTATAGAAATGTGATGGTGACACTATTTTTTTTTAATTTTTTATCCTGTTACTTCTAAATTTGCTGTCTTAAATATTTAAAACTTCTATTTAACATTTATTAAAATATTGCATATTATCACTTTACTTAAATAATTTGAATTGAATTATTTCAATATAATCATGAAGGTAGTGCTATTAACAATATTTTAATTTAGTTATAATAATTTTTATTTAAATGTTAAATTACTAGTTCATTTTTTCAATCATATCTGCCCTTATAATAAATGATATAAAAATATAAATACCTTATATAAAGTACTTAAGTAACACTAAACATCTGATTCAGCATATTTTAAATTATCTCATAACCATATGTTTAGTTATTCTTACATATATTTATAAGTCAATTTATGTCAAAAATATAATTATAATTGCGTGCATATATGACTACAAATGATCATTTACATGCAAATATTCAATATAAATGTATCTGTATATTTTGGATTGTATAGATAAGAACATTAAGATTTTATTATTTATCAGACATATCTCTTTTCTTATAAGATTAAGAAATTATGAAAACAGAATTTTGAAAAATTGTGTAAAATTTTTTTATGTATTTCCGTGCTTTCATAAAATAAAATTAGTTTAATAAATTGTATACGATTCTTTTTGATGACATTTATAAAAATCATGTCTTTCTAGTAATTTAATATTTGTAATAAATTAGTTAAATTAATTATTAGACATTTCTTAATTTTTCATAATCGTATCAATTAATGCAAAAGTTTAAGCGAAGTATATTTTGAACTTTTCTTAATGTATATAATTAATTAGATAATGCAATGATATATAATTTATTATAATTTATCGATTATAAAGTATTATATATTTTTTTCTTAAATTTAGAAAATTTATTCTCATATTTAAAATCAAAAGTAAAGGAATAATGTAAATTTTATGTTCTTTCATTAACTAGAAATTTTTCAATCCACTATGTAATTTATATACTTATACCGTGTTAACGTTTAATAACTATTTAATTTAATTTATTTTGTAAATTATAAACTTTTTTAAATTAAATTTATTTATTATTATATTGCATTTCATTACTTATAGATTCATGAAATTGCACATAAATTAAAAGATAACTTGAAAACTACTTATTTATTGCTATTATATAACTAAATCTTTTGTTATTGGATAGATAAAAAATGAAAATGTAAGAAACTTGTAATATTTTGTATAAAAATTGATACCTTTAAATATTTTTCTTTAATAAGCGAAGCAATTTTTTCATACTTATGTTACGTCCATGACGTAAATGCCCCTTTTACGCCTATACAGTTAAGTATACTAGCCTGGGACGGGCAACGGTTCTTTTTACCTCGGTGGTTATTTGATAATTATAATAATGGTATTAATAATATTAAGACTACATAAAGAAAAAGAGATGTTAACACGGATATTTCATAACGCGGCTTCATAACACGGATATTTCATAAGATTCTCATCACGCCCGTTAGTATAGTAAAAGGATTTTTGGATGCCCATATCGCGGCGTAGATTTTCATCACGCCCATTAATATGGATGGATTTGATGGGAAACCCATATCGCGGCGTATATTTTCATCACGCCCGTTAATATGGATGGACTTGATGGGAAGCATTTCGGAATTTAAGGATCAGGAAAAAGAGCAGGAGGTCTAATGCCCAAAAAAAACAATACTACATATTTAAAAGAAAAATATTTATTTACTCACTTGATACAGGTCAACTGCTAGTTACAAAATTTGAAAGAAAACTGATTTACATGGAGAAATGCGCCCTTTTTATACAGAATTTAAAGCACAGGCGGTATAGGCAAAGAGTGGATTTTTATAGCTTTTCCCGGAAAAGTCTATACAGCCTGTATACAATTTTCAATTTTATTAATTTCTTAACGTTTATATTTAATTAATAACTTAACTGCTTATAAAATTCGATTTGTAGTCTTCTTTTCCGTAATTGTACAGTTTTAAATTATAAATTTATTAATATTTAACCTGTTTTTAGTGATATTAGTTAAACAATAATTCGTGATTACATTTAAATTTTCTTCGGATTTTTTTTAGTAACTATTATTTTTGTTATATTAAATTTTACTAATTTTTATATTATTATTATTATTTATATTTTCTTTATTTGCTCTTTTATTCTCTTTAATTGTATAGAAAACGTTATTATTTTTTATAGAATTTTAATATTATAGAAAACGTTTTCTTTATTTTGCTAATATTTACTTATTTCAAATTTTATTTTTCTCGCCTTTTCTAATTTACTTCCTCTTTTGTTTATATAACAAAAATAATTAGTGAGAAATGATAATATTTAATTTAGCCTTATAATATTACTTAAATAATAAAACTATATTAATTATGTAATAAAATTTAAAATAATATATACTTGAAAAATATAATTCCCTTATTTTTGTGTAATTGTACGGTCGCAGAATGTACATGAGTGCGTGTGTGGGTGCGGAGCTGTTCGCTTTGATAAAGAAAAGTATCATTGTGTATATATGTGTCGGCGTTCGGCTATTTGCGAGTGCAACTACTCGGTACGTGTGTGAGTGTAGGCTTTTGGCTGGCTCCCCTAGATGCAGGCATAATCGTAAATATGTCATGGTTATCACTCTTCGCCCTGATATTCCAAGCCTAAGTGTCGAATTTAGAATTTTTAAAATTTTCTTATTAGAGAGAAAGAGAAAAAAGAAAAATTAAAAAATTTCTTTCTTTTTTTTAGTTTCAGTGAGACAATGTTGTAACACTTATATATTGTAGTTGTAAATGAAATTACACTTGTAACGAAGAAAATTGTATTATTTAATAGAGATCTTTTAAAATAATTTAAAATTATATTATTTTGTTTCTTTTTAATATATTATTTCCACTAAATAAGGATATTATTATGTTGATGAAGTAATTACGTAATTTATATTACTTTTACGAAAAAAGTAAAGAAAAAGATGTAGCATAGAAAACCTCGTAACATCAATTTATTTTCTTCTACGATTGTATATATTACTATAATATTACTATATTGTATACCTTAATATAGTAATATTATTAACACTTTAATAGTTACATATTTATATTATTTATAAAAATATCTTCATTCTACTGCGTTAAGAATATTTATTTTCCTTAGAATTCAATTGGAGTTTAGCTATTGAAATTTAGTGGATAATTTGTAACTGTAGATCTTTGATAAAATTCAAAAATATGATTTAAAAAATGGTCATGAAAAATCTTCTAGATTAAGCTGAATATCATAACTAGTTCAATGTAAAGAAATTATCAACTTTACGTATATTACCAAGCACATCTGTTCTTATACTTGACTTGTCACCATTTTAATTGTGCATTAAAAATAATAATACGAAATGTGAAAAACCTATATTTTTCTTCATAGATCGTTCATTTTCAATTAGATACTTTAAAATGAAATTTATAAATTATATATTATTCCAAGAACATAAAATTATTGAAGTACATAACTAGAATTTAAAGGAATTTTTATTTTCAACTATTTTTCGGTACATTTTTTATTTCAATATATGTTTAAAGTTCTCTTTAATTTATTTTTATCTAAATACTGATTAAATATTGTTAAAATTATAAATTTTATTAATACATAAGAAAGAATTTTATATTTTAAGATTAGTGTTTCACATTAGTTCTATTTATCAAAGTCTAGAAAATTATTAATATTAATTCATTTCAATTTGATTATCATAAAAATTAATTATAATTTAAATTATATAATTAAATTATATAATTATATAATATATTAAATTATATAATTTAAATAAAAAAATAACTACATAAATACACAATTATTTTTTCAGTTTTAGAAGAGAATTTTCTTCTCAAATACTTACATATGAATTAATTTATATAAAATATATGCAATTGAGATATAAAAATTATCAAAAATAAAAGACTCATTATTTATTTATTTGTACTAGCTGTAATTTTTAAATATTTTATCGGAAAATCATATAAAGTTTTTTCCATAAAGTATCCTCTTTAATCATTACTTTTAATTATATATTTTTTAAAATTTTACATCTTATATAATATATTCTAATTATACACTTATTAACTCAATATAAATAATTCTTAAAAAATGAATTTTAATACTGAAAGTGCAATTATTTGGACGTATCTCATGTGCTAAAAAACTAATTGAAAATAATATGTAATTAATTCGAAATAGTTTTCTATTTTTATGTATAGAGATCGTATTGTATATTTAAATAAGCTAATATTTTGATATTAGTAGTATTTTAGGGAAAAGATTCAATAACGTAGATATGTATATATCTAGATATATAGAACTAAATAGAACTAAAATAGAACTAAAATACTTGACCAATGGATGAATAAATCTTTATCAATGATAAAAAAATAATTAATACTAGGGCTACTTCTCCATTGACGGATCATGTAGTTGCCAGTGAAACTTATAGACGTGGTCGATGTGCCTCTCAAAACAGTTCGATATGCGATAAGGGAAAGGCAATCCTTTCTTTCGTCGAACGTTGGTATCTGTGCAACGTGACCGCGCTTTCTGCACCGACCGTGAAAGAGCAACACGGAGTTGACGAGTAATACGGACAAAATCTTTAGATTTAATTACAGTCACTTCGATATGCGCTGCAGTATAATAATGCAAAAGTATATATACTCTTTATGAAGAATAGTAAAAAATTTTGAGTAATAGTTCTATTTGAAATAATAATTATATTATGGATTGCTACATTTTTCTGATACTAATTATTCTATCATTTGAATAGTTTTGTTAATATATTGTATGAAATATATTTTTCTCATAATTATAATTATAATTAATTGATATAAAACCCAATAAAATATTTAATAATTTAATAGTTTTTAATGATATCCTTTCATATATATGAATATAAAGAAATATTATTTATGAAATATGAAGTATTTCGATTTCATAGCTGTTTACATAAAATATATGTGATTCGATTTCCAATCATTTTAATTTAAGAAAAATGCAATGTAATTCTTTGGTGATACTCAGAAGATGAAATAATTAACACTATTACTGAAAACACACACATGTGTCTACATATGTTCACATTTTTGTGAGGCATAACTAACATTTTGTTTTTTAATTGTGTGTTAAAAAATTTAATCCGATTAAGTTTGCAAAGTTCATATCCAAAATATTTTGTAATATAAAGATTATTCGGTATATTTTTTACATTTACAAAGCTTTTCATAGATTTCTGATTGAATTGTGATATTTAGTTCTCTTCTAACTGAAAGAATATTTTGTACGAATCAAATAAAAGTCTTCATAAAGCATTTATAACTTTATGTAAAAATACGACTTAATCACAATATAAAATTTTAATTTACAAAAATACAAACTTCTTATTTTTAGTGGTAGATACATAACTTTATTAAATATGATTGTTAAGCTTCTGAAATAGAAAAATTTGGCTAATCCTTAAAACAACATTTGAAAAATAGGAAGACTACGTATATATTAAGCATAATCTGACCTCTTAAAAAACTTCATATTTTTAAATTTTATTTTAACTCATCGTTTGAAATTTTATTAACTTAACGTAAGTATGAGGCTTTTGCAGAAAAAAACTGTAATATCAGAGTTTTGTATATGTGATAAAATATAAGATATTGATAACGTGGAAAGTAAATCGAAACAGTTTATCAATTACAAAGCCTTCAACAGAAAAATTAATAAAGCTTAGAGCACAAAACAGATTAGGTCACAAGTATAAGATATTTAAGTATTACAAAAATAATGATAGCTGATTTGTCTATTTGTAAATAATTATAATTTAAGATTTAACTAGTATTTGTTGATTATAATATTTATAATATTTATCTTATAGATTTGTAATTATAAAGCTGATGCCAAATTTTTCTGTCTAATTGTTCGGAAGGCAGTAATAATATACTAAAAACTGTCAAGTGTACACTTTAATTTGTTCACATTCCCTTATTTTACAAATAAAACTACATATTTACAAAAACTATAACATATTTTCTTACATGGAATTAAATGTCAGTATTACCCTGTTTCATGATCTGGGGGCTAAATGGAGAAAGAGCAAAGCAAATTAAATAAACTAGAATTTAGTGGAAGATTTTGTTATTCGATTTTCTAGAAACTTACGAATGTCTGTTTTAAATCTAAATATTATAATGTAATAAAATAATAGTAATATAGAGATTTATAAAATGAAATATAAACTAGCATTCAAATTAAAATATATTTTCATGTATAAAAGAAATAGATTGAACTGAATAGATAAATAATCATAATTCTTTCTATACTTTATAAGATACAGTATTTTCTAGTAATTTGAAATTGCAACTGGTTTAATAAATATTTTTATACTTTACTTTAAAAATAATTCTAATAATATTTATATTTTTTATAAATTATCATTCAAAGAAAAAATATATATTTATATATTAAAAAGAGTAAGATTAAATGTAGACTCTTATAATATGTTAGACTTATTATATATACAATGAATATATAAAAATATAACTATACTCTACATCTAATTAATTCTCAGTATAAAATATATTATAATTTTTAAATATCTCTAAAGTATATATTAATCTGATATGAATAAAAACTATGAGACTGACTTAACATGAATTTTAAGTAAGCAAGTAAATAAGAATTAGTTATTTTCAATATTATAAATTAATCATTTATGAGAAATTTAATCTAAATGATACAAATTATAATTTTAGTTATTAACATATACAAAATATACTAATTATATGGAAATTCATATAATAGTTCAAATAATTTTCGTCGTATTATGAGCATAAAATTAGAATTAAATTATTAATAAATGAATATAAACCTCGATCACTTATAAAAACTCTAACTTTTTAAAATTATGTATTATACATATATTATAAAGTGCCTCATACTGGCACTTTATTTTACGTATGTACTTTTATGTATATATATTCTAAGTGAAAACGTAAATTTATACGTTCATGTACCAATACATTCATACATACATATGCAAACATATGTATATATGAAAAATAAATTTATGTAAATTTATGTAAAATTTATTTGAATAAGAATTAATAATAAATTTAGGTCAGTTGCCAACATTTTTTTGTTTCTTTATTGTATGGAATTTTTAGACTTTTTATATTTCATACTTTAAAATAATATGAAAATATAAAAAAGCAATTTATTTTTTAAAGTATGAGGATGTAAAATATTATTGTAAATAATGATAAAAATATGCGTGTTTTTATCTTAATTAAAAATTAAAAACTTATAAAAAATTAAAATTTAAATGTCTATTCATAAAATTAATAATTTTATGTAAATTTATATTATAATATTTGCAACGGAGGAATCCGTTGCTAGAATAACAGTACAGTGGAAGGCAAACATAATGAGCATATGTGTGTGGAAAATATCGAAAATCGCCCAAAAGCAAAAGATGTAATAGTTTGTAAGGACTCGCTGTGACGGATCAGCTCATTGAGCCGCCGCGGCGGGCCGAAGTAGCGCCCGACTCACTCGCTCTTTTTTCACGGCACGCTACCCTCTTCACCGACTCTTACGCGACATACGCGCTTCTAGCCTGCGCATCTCCCTCCTTGGCACCCTGGCCAAAAGAGTGGAGTCCTGTGAAGATAATAAAAAGGACCCGCATGCAGCAAGAGAGGGTTATTCTTCTCGAACTTCAGCACCTCCGCCACCTCGATAATGCTACTTAGCGTACAGAATCCGTTCCACCCCGGTGTCATTATTTGACGCACCGAGTCCCATCCTCGGTAACGCTGCTTGGCATACCGAGTGCGCTTTTTGAACAACGGAAAAACAACCACTGTCACCGCGAGCCCTGTGATACAAATGTAGATCTTAATAATGTAAATCGCGAGATAGAAAGTAGGACCGCCGGTTAATAATAAAAAACTGTACTATTTTTTAAATACATTTGAAATCTTAAATAACATAAAAAAACACCGCGATTATTTATTAAAAAAACAATAAGAAACTCGTAAAAGAACCTCGATCCGGCTCAAGCTATCCTTAGTAAAGATTTATTATGTTAAGAATAAAGTAAGAATAAACAACAGCAATGCGACGAGGAAAAACGGAGTAAAACCGTAATACATTTTTTAAATATATTATTTAAATATTTTATACATAACCTGATATAAAAGTATCATGTGAATCATAAATAAACAATAGAAAAATGTATATAATACAGATCTTTTTTAAATACTTCTATAATAAAGAAAATAAAACAATAAACTAAATCTTTAATCTTAGAATCTTGTTAAAATATTAGTCACAAATTTAGATTAATTATATATTTAATAAAACAATTTTACTAAATTATGCATGTACCGAACTGGGAATAATTCGTAAAAAATTAAACTTTTTTATGTAGGAAACACAATACATGTAGAATTTATAGATGTCGCAGGAAAATCCTTTAAATTATCATAGTAATTCGTTTATTATGTTTTTAATAACAATAATCTATAGGCTTTCAATATTAGTAAAAATGTAGTTTTTATGATATAAATGAATTTATATGCGAAATTGAACTCCCTATGTCAATAGTTATGCTAGCAAAAGAGTATTCTATGTATAACGAATAAAAAAAAGATTAAAGTTCTAAAACTATTTTGATTAAGTATTCACGAATTGATATTGGCTTGAAGTGCATAAATTGTCATTAATTCGCATAAACTAAGTTAAATTTGAGTAAAACAAAAAATTTAATATTTATTATCTAACATATCTAAAGCGCTGTTAACATAAATATAACGATATTGAATTTATAATAAGCATGTATCCTTAATGAAATTGGTTTTATTAAAAATTGAACAATTAAACATTTGCAAAAATAAAAAAACTGATACTTATAGAAATTTGAAATATTAAATTTGTTTACTAACTGAAATACGCAATTAATAATAATACATGTTTTAAACATTAAATTAAATTGCAAAAATTAATTTATTATGAATTTATTAATCAATAATTTTGTATCTAAATTATTATATAAAATTCTAAATTATTTTACAATAAATAACTTGAAATTTATATTCAGTTTAATAATATTCCAAAAGTGAAAATATAATATTAAGTAATTACTTTGTTTACTCTTCCACAACTTACGTTAACCTAATATATGATATAAAGATCGATAAGTTTAGTCGGATATATCTATCTTTTTCAGACAAACGTACATTAACGTAGCATGAGCGTTTTAAATTTTAGTACTAAGGTGTAAAGAGCGAGTTTTATACGTACTATTCATAATGTCATACAATAGTGATGACGTCAGCTACCTGTCTACGACTTCAGTACACTTTTGCGTAACCGGGTTGTAAATTTTCTATTAACATATAAGGCCCTGTTCTCCTTGGAGATAAATTTTCACGCTTGATTATTCAACATGACGTAAATTTAATTTAAAAATTTTATTTATAAAACATATTCCAGCATTTATTTATTTGATTTATAAAGCAAAATTCGCCCGCGATAAAATACTCAAGTGCAGAGTGAGCTCACAAAAAAGTTTTTTTTAGACAAGAAATATTAACTTTCGGTTAAACAGCAAAAATTGATTAGATTTTACTGATTGATTCTCCCAAAATATTTTACTATTTAACACTCATACCCTCTTTTCATTTACATATATTAGCAGTAGAAAAAGTAGATTTTATTTTAATTTGAATCTCATTCGCTTTTAGTAAAAAATATTTTCAATTTTAATGCAGTAAAATGAAATATAAATAATCGTTTTCATTAGTAGTAGTAGTGATATATAAATAAGTAATAACAACTGTTTTTAAATATTTTTAATGATTTAAAAAATCAGAGCAGTCTACATCTGTTAATACAATTTAATAAGCGTAATTAATTCATCATATAGTCTTAAATTTAACAAATCACAACCAAAAAAGTCTTTGAAAGCGCAAATCTATTCAAATGCTTGCTATTTTTAACTATTATAAGTGCACGTTTCCATGATAATTAAAGGAGGATTATATCTGCTAGCTTTTTCTCCTTTAGAAATCCCTAATTTTTTCGGTAAATGACAATGATATAATATTATTCTCTTCTCCTTTCTCCAAAGTGAAATTTATCACTCGTTGTCTTTTTTTTTCTCTTTACTCTGCATAATTTTAATTAAATTCTAAATTAATATGAGATAATGAATTTATTTAAATAAATGTTACTCAATTAGTAATTTTTAGGGTAATTTATTACATAAATATCAGTTTTATTACAGTACACTCACAAATAGTGTAATACGTTTATGCTATACAAGGCTATCTATCACTAAAGAAAAAAAAAGAAAAAAATGCAAATTTCTCTTAATCTAAGTTCTACATCCTGGAGGGTTCTTATCGTTTTAAATGTTCACAGTAAAGAACAATAGTGGAGGTGTTTGGTCACCTCATCTTCATTTACAAAATCTAAATTCTGCTATAAATACTGTCGCGATGCTAGATGGAAATCCTATATCGTGCTTATCGGGAGTTGGACTTAAAACGGAAAAAATCTGATACTTAGAATTTCCACTATTCGTATTTAAAGAATACTTTCTTCTTGCTTGATTGGGTTAAGAGCATCAAGCACAAGAGATCTAGCTGCATTATAATTGTGACCGAATACACTCTCTGTCTTTATTTCTCTCTTCTCAAATTAATTTTTAATTTCAGTCACTCTTTGCTTTCTTTGATGTTTATAATCTTTATTACAAAAATAATTAGTGCTTAATCAATAATACGAGTGCAGATAAGCTTTTCCTACTACATTCCTACTACAACTGGATTTCTTATGTTATTTGATTAGTACAAATTTCATTCATATGTATGTCATCATTCATAAAGTGCTAAAATTCATTATTTTATAATTTTACTTAATTGTATGATAAAAAGTTGATAAAAAATGGCTAATGTCCCTGTTTGAGGATTTTCCAATGTCTTTTATCAGTTTGGTGATCGGCTCGTAATCTCTAAGCGAGTCGATCGTTACAGTTGATCTTTTTTTGGTCAGCCGAACTCGACAAGATAAATGAATTCGTCCTGAAAATGGTGGTTCGTTCTTCCGTTAGTCGTTTGTTCCAACGCTATCTAGCTCGGTCGTCCTTATAAGAATGGAAGATAGTTGGAGGAGGAGGGGCATTCGTAAAAAGAAAATATGAGATTTGGCTTTGTAATAAACCAGTCAGTTCCTCCCTGTTCCGATACTCCCGCACTACTGAACTCTGGACTTCTGTGCGCGCTTCCTAAATCTTCGAATGCCAAGCATCGCCACTCCAATCGACGAACAGCTTTTCCCTACCTCTTCGGCTCAAAATTACGCTGCTCCAATGGACGGAAAAATGTTTTTCCGTCACTTCAACTCCAAGCAACGCCGCATAATAAACACCTGGATGCTCCCTGCCATTTCGGTTCGAAGCCACGCCACGCCAATCGCTGAAGTAACGCTTTCCGCTGAAGCTACGCCGCTCCGATTATCACGGCGGTATTTTAGCGGGAAATTCCAGGCCCTTCCTTGGTAGGCGTTGCTTCACTTATGTACGTGACTCACGATGAGTCACCTTCTCCAGTCCGGACCCACACGGCGCGGTTATTACGAGTCGTAATCATATCGGCGTGCGTAAAGGTAATGATCATTAATATTATTTATTTATTCTTGGTTGATAAAGTTTTGAAGCACACAAAAAACAATAGTTAATATCTATAAAAATGTATGAAAATATAATATTAATTGTTTATAATCATAAACATGATAAATGTCAAAAAATATATTTTTAATAACTTCATAAATAAAGCTGCTAAATTTAACTACACATTTTATGTTATAATTTTATTAATAATATGTCTTATGCAGAAGAAACATACATATTAAAGTTTTTGTACTAGATTCGATTAGAAAGTTCATATAATTTTCATTTATCTGATAATGCATGTCTTTGTGAAATTATTTTCAATAAGAATATATATTAAAATGAAATGTTTTTGTATTAATATTTTTATAAAATTATCAAGAAAATTTAGAATTTCTTATGTATTGAAACTGTTGGTTCTTACATCGGTATTTACAGAAATATCGTGAGAATAAATAATAAAATTATGCAGTACATTTCTGATAAAATGAGTTTGAGTGTGTATACTTAGTATTTCTTCATCATTGAAAACCGGAAGATATACTACAGTGACTAACCTTCCTACAAGAACGACGTCCATATCTCTTTTATTGAGAATATTCGATTTATATATAATGCAAACAACCACGTTAAGCATAGAAAATTTTTACGTAAATAACGTATATGTCAATTATTCATTATTATATTAACTTGCGGTAAAATATTTCGCATTGTTATAATTATTTATACATTCAAATAGAAACATATCCAGCTAGTAGTTATTTTACTAATATAGTGAGAGATACTCAAAACCAAGTAAAACTATGGAAATATATTCGTATTGACGTGAACAATAACCCAGGAATAATTCAACCCCACAGCACGGTTTCTTCCTCGAATTTCCACTCGAATAAACCGGTACAGATAAGCCGTGTAGATAATGAGTTTCAGTTTTTCCTTGTTGGGTCAGACGAATTTATAAATCATGATAAGTATATATGTAAATATGTATATACTTGAATAAATTCTTCTTAAATTACTGTAAAAATCATGTAACAGAAGATTACGACTGACATGTATGAATTAAAGTATGATTGAATTAGTTAATGTTCATTTTGATAATATTGCATACATATAATTATATCAATTGAGAGTTTATAAAACTATTTGATAAAGTATTAATAATTAATAAAATAATAAATAAAAATAATATTAAGAAAAATATTAAGTAATTAAAAATACTAATAATCAAAAAAAATTCATTTTATAGACATAATAATACTTACATATGAATATTATGATAAGTTAAAAATATTGTTATAGCTATTAATTTAGTTTAGATTATTTAACTACAATTACACACGTATTATTAAAAAAGTATGTAGATTTAATTTTTAAATTTAACTAAAATTTAATTCAAATTAAAATTACGCTTTAATTCTAATTTTTTAATTATGTAGAACAAATGAAAGCAGATCATTTTTTTATTTTTCATATTCGTATGTTTATTATTATTCACTTCGTTCCTAAGTATATATAGTTTCTCAAAATTCCATGAATCGTCTTTAATTATTTATTACAAAATACATCATATTTACCTTACAATACTTGAATTATTTAGCTAAGTATTATACAGCAAAATCAATAATTAAAGTTATCTACTTTTTATAAAAGAGGAATTTATGTTTAATTGTCGAAAATAATATGATTATCATATTATAATATAATATACTATACTATAATATAATATACAATACACTGAGAAATAAAGCATTTTTTAAGTTGTGTTTAATTATAGATTATATTTTAGATTTTTATGTACAAATTGTTTTGACTTTCATTATATTTAAAGTCAAAATCAACTAGAAATAAGAAAAATACTCGAAAGCTCAACTTTACAAATGAACATGGCGCATTTTATATTATAGATTTATTCAATGATGTATTTTTAGTATTAACATACAATATAAATTTGAATAAGTATCTAGAGTTATTTTGATTTTATTTACCCTTTATGGAGTAAATTCTGTACCTTGTTTGTATATTCTCGAATAGTCTATTTAAAAATGAAAAGTTGATATATGTACTCAAAATTTTTATTTAATAAAATAGCAGGATTTCCATAAACTAGACAGTAAAGCTAGACAGTAATTTGTGTAAAGAATCATGGCACATTTTATATTATAGATTTATTCAATGATGTATTTTTAGTATTAACGATCAATAAAATTTGAAATAGTATGTAGAGTTACTTTGATTTTATTTACCTTTTATGAAGTAAATTCTGTACATTGTTTGTATACTCTCGAATAGTTCATTTAAAAATGAAAAGCTAAAATGTACTCAAAATTTTTATTTTATAAATTAGCAGGATTTCTGTAAACTTATAAAGAATAATATAAGAATATTGGTTGAAAAATGATTCTTAAATTTAAAATGACGATTATTATGAAATTATAACGTATTGTTTATGTTTAATTACAACTAAATCCATTTCACAGAAATTCTCAGTTATAGGAGATGAACTAGTACTCAAAAAGCTTCTTGCAGTAGTAATTTTCAAAGAATCAATAATACTCTTTACGGTCTGAGGTACTAATCTAGCTTTCGTACGCCTTTACGCTCCTTATATATAATTAATATAATTATTCCCACTAGAGTAAAATTGATAAATGGATAATTTTACAGAATCACGGGGAGTCTTTTGAGAGTTTTGTTACAGTCACAAATTAGATCTCTAAGATATAGCATAACTTTTACAATAACTATTATACTAAGAATTTACGTTAGTTACTTGTAAGGATTGAACGGATTTATTCTAAAAGTCTGTGTTATTGCAATATTTGAAAACCGAAATAAGTTAATATCAACCAATCGTAGAATAAATTCAAAAATATAGCTACAGATTAAAATGCATGTAAGTATATATACAACAAACATATCGCAATTAAGCTTATTCAGAATTATTATATTTTATATTCGTATAGTAATACCAGCGTTAATTCATCTACTCTAATTTATATTAACTAAACATTTATAACAACTAAATCAAAAACTCTTTCTAAAATAATAAAATTCAATACATACTCTCATTTAAGTAAACAATAATTAAAATCATTTTTATGGAAATATATGAATAACTTCCAATGATTATTGATACTAAATATGAATGAATGAATATTTAATTATATTTAAATTTTTGCAAAGAAAATGACTTATAATAATATAATTGTAATGCATATATACTGATGTATGTTAGAAATATATTATTAAGATTCAAATAAATCATTATTTTTCTAATTCAATATATTGAATTATTTGCAAACTAATTATTATAAGCTTAGAGTATTAAAAAGGTTTTATAATATTTGTTAATTTATTAAATTAAAACTGCCGAAATTGATCTATTCGATTTACTATTCTTTTAAAAACTATAATATATCAATAACAGAAAAATAATCTAATTATAAAATATAAAGTGGAAGTTGTATGAAATTTATGCTAGATTTTGAAAAAAATTCTAAATCCAATCAGAAATCCCTCATCTTTGTTTTTCTCTATTAATTTTATATTATAATAAGAGTTTGATTCCTAACAATGTTTATTTCATTACTTATATTTATTAACAATGTAAATGATAATATTTTAAATATTTCATGAAAGTTACCTAAAATTGAATCTTTTGTTCAAAATAAATTAAATAATAATATAATGTAGTAACGAAAATAGCATATTAATCTAAAATATTTTATCTAAAATAATCTAAAGTATTTACTATAATTAAATGTGTAATAAGTTATGTATCCTAAATGAAATTTTTCTATAAAAACTTTTCTTCTCAACTTTTCAATCGTGAACTTTTAAACCGTAACAACGCACAAAGCACTATTGACCTTATTTTCTCAATATTTGAGCTTTTGGAAATGGTATCAAGTCACATTTTATCTTTTAAGTTTTGAAGTATTTTCAAATCTTTCTGAGATAATATTATAAATATTTTATATTCTATTTTCAATAAATATATAAATTGTATTATACTCTATAATTTGCCTTAAGTAGAGTGTAATAGTTAAGAATATTTTAAATGGTATAACTCGTATGGTAGTAATTTCAACTTTCAGCTCTCCTTATAGTAACAATCATGAAACGCCTTTCTACAAATAAATTAGTATATTCTTATAAAGATATATTTTAGCTTTAATTAAGATATGTTTTATACCAGAAAGTAATTGATTCATTTTTATAATCTGTTAATGAATATGTTGAATAAACAAATAGTACAAAATACAATTTAAATATAATGAGTGCTTATAAGAGATTTTGTCAAATTAGTCATGTTTGCACGGTACTTGAAAAATGCTAATTACCTTGTTATAGAAAACACGTATCGCTAGAACAGCGTATGAATTGTTACAGCATTATGATATTATATAAATAATTGTTATTTAAAAGTATTTTAGTAGTATAAAATAAATTAAAGGCAATGATAATCATAAGTGACAAATATAGTATTTTTAAAGGTAAGTTTTTTATTAGTAGGAAATTTTAACTTTTATAACTATTTTTAATAATCTTGAACAAGGAAATACATTTTAAATAAATAAGGCAATGAATTTAAAAAATACAATATTATTAATAAAAATCTAAAATGATAATCGAATATAACGAGTATATAAATCACGAGGCAAAATATCTTTTATGCATTATAAAAATTTATAGCTGCACATAATATTGACAGACGATGTGTATCAACTGTATTCGTTGTATATGTATACATATAAATGTAGTGTATATGCTGCAGTATTTAATTATCCACTCTCTTGAATTGAGTTCTTTATTTTTTTATAAAAGCCTAACTTTTTTGATTTTTTTAAATTATCACTATTTATTTCTTTTGAATATTATCCATTTCTTCTTGTCCAATCACGAGATAATCTGTTACAATACTACTCATATTTCCATCTGCTAACTTATACTCATTACATCTATTGAGTTGTTAAGATTTTTCAAATTTAATAATTAACTTAATACAGATCTATATTAAAGTTTACTGTATAATGCATATATCGTTGAATTTAAACGTTCAGTCAATTAAATTATATTTCATTATTTTTTACATTCTAATGATGCGAAGCTTAGTTACTGTTGCAATTAGTTATGTATATGGGTTTATATTATTCCTGAGCCTCTTCATTTATATTTGCAGTTTATCTAACCCATCCTCAATATATGAGTTAACGTCATCCATAATTTCTGAAAGTGATCTGTGCTCGAGAAGCTTTGAACTCATTTTATCTAAACCTAAATTTCATTTCAGTATGATTATATTTAGTCAGAAAATTATTTTATTGTAAGATAATGTTCAATAAAAGTTCCTCGTTCATTTACTCAGAAAAATGAAAAACAATTTACCTATAATCGGATTTTGCATATGTCAACGTAAGAGCTAGAAAGCTAGTTACCCTGAGAAAAGATGAACGGACAGCAGTGCATAAAATGAAAAGTGAAGAAGGGAATATAATAAAAAAAATACAAGTTTATTTGATTTTATTAGTAGAAGTCACTATTTAATTAACTGCTGATAAATCTTTCCATAAAATTGGGATTGATTGTCACTATCAATCATTGAAAAAGCAGCTATCAACTACATTTAATATAGATTATGTATAGACATAAATTTTCGTACTTTTATTGAACGCTTACACAACAACCTATGGATGTAAAATATCAATTACTCCATAAAATAAAAAATTCGTTCACGTTGGAATGGGTTTGCAACAGCGCTCTTACGGTTATAGATTATTCTGGAAGTAACTGTGAGAACGAATCCATTTAGATGAGTCTTACGGTTTCGCTAGTCGGTCGAATACGTTCGAATCATTCGGGAGACTTCATTCTATTACGGTTCTGATGGGCCCCTCTAACCTTTTAAGAATGTTAGTGTATTACTTTTTCTTTCTACGGATATTAATAATAAATTCAAAAATTTCATTTTTAATTGGTGATATACATCGTTTTATTCAAACTAATTTTTTCTTTTTTCATCTTATAAATTATTGCAATCAAAAAATAATAATCATAAAAAATTATTAATTACAAATTAAAAAAAATCAAAATATTTCAAGCATACTAGTCAAATTGTAATTAAAATGTAGTAAATAATTAGTTAATGTTTAATTATAGAATCAAATCAAATATTATATTAATTTTAATTCTTGTATCATTGTCACTATTATATTCTCACTTATACAAAAATATATTTATTATTTTCTTTATCTAGAAATATATTCTAGCATAAAAATTATGATATTCAAGTTAATAATAAATAATTTCCTTATTAATAATTCATATAAATACTAAAAAAGAAGTATAAATCAAACTTTCATAATATGATATGAAAATTCCCTCCGCTGTTTGCAAAAAGATGTGTCTTATTCGATGCTTCTAGAAATAATTTTGAAATATTGATCTAAATCGAATTATAAAAACATGTAACTTATCATTATTACTCATTGTTGTTATTATCAAATATCAGAACTTCTTATTTACATGTATATATATATATATAATGGTTGTATCTAAATAAAATATTATTTATAATGTAAAATAACAAAGGCGTTAATAATTTTCTATTTTTTTCTAAGCTTTATAGAAATGTTAAAATACAAAAATTATCGAAACTAAGATCTAAATAAGAGAAACTGATATAGTATGCACATCTGTTAAAAGAAATAATTGCAAAGAGTATCACATTATTATTTAAAAATGTGGCAAATAAATGTATCGCAAAAATTTCATGGACTTATATAATCGCAGTTCCCATACAACGAAATTTATGTCGTTAATTACTTGTAAAATATTATGTTCTTGTTCTTTATTTTTCATAATATTGATGATTAGTTCTACAATATAGAATAATAATACATTTTCTATAATAGCGGATATGAATTTCATTACGAGTCGTTGATACTTTTTCTGACTTATTATTCTTACAGATTCTCAAATGCACTGCCACTTGTGTGATTGAGAGTATAATATTTTGAATACCAAATGATAGATAAGACTCATTATTACTTATCTACAGAGAATATTCTGATTAAAAACATAAGTCCTATA
Source organism: Wiebesia pumilae (assembly GCA_018907045.1). Lineage (NCBI taxonomy): Eukaryota > Metazoa > Arthropoda > Insecta > Hymenoptera > Agaonidae > Wiebesia > Wiebesia pumilae. The sequence goes on from JACCHZ010000116.1 coordinate 11,403,889, forward strand.
TATTATTTTATTATTTCTTTCTTACCTGTTGGTCAAATATTTCTTTAAAACATTATTCTATAGTGTAATGCTTTCAAAATAATACATTGATTTATTTTATATTCGTGTAATAGAATATTTACATTATCACGTGCATTCATATAGTAATATAACTACTTTACTTGAATAAGATAACTCAATATTCAATAATTTCTGATTTATATTGAATCTTCATATATTTTTATCAATTTAATTTTTTACAGAATTAATTTTTCTAAAAGACATATTTTATTATCTATTCTTATAACAAACTTTAAATTTTATTATTAAACCATTATTAATTTGGGTCATTAAATATGTAAACCTATAGTACGTATTATTCGTGAGTGAGAAAAAATTATCACTTCAAATTTATTAACTGCCTTGAAAAATATTTTTGATTTATTGCAATCGCTATTTCATAAAGAATAATTAAAATATTGTAAAAAATTATTGTTTAAATTTTTGATAAATAATATTTATATTCAATGATCAATAATATTAACTTGATTATACTTGCAAATTTGTAATATTATAAAAAATATTTTACTAAATAATTTTCAAATTTAATTTAAAATATTTTTTATTATAAAATATTTTTAAAAGGATATATATTTATATATATTTGAAAAGAATATAATACAGAACATTATTTAAAAGGGCTATCAAAAGTAAGAATATGACTCAAATTCTTCTAAAAATGATATGCTCGAATGTATGAAAGACGTCAGAAATATTCTTCATACTTATGAAAGAAGTTTAATTCAATAAACAATTCATAAACAATTCAATAAACAATTCATAAACAATTCAATAAACAATTCAATAAACAATTCATAAACAATTCAATAAACAATTCATAAACAATTCAATAAACAATTCATAAACAATTCAATAAACAATTCAATAAACAATTCATAAACAATTCAATAAACAATTCATAAACAATTCAATAAACAATTCAATAAACAATTCAATAAACAACAATAAATAATTGAATATATTATTTACAGATAGTCAAATTGCATATTTATTTTTCTGCACACACCATTTACATTTTGCTTGAAAATTTTCTGGAATCAAATTTGCTTTTGTTTAATAAAATTAATATTGTGTCACTGTTCGATTATAAATTGTTAATTATATCCATTTTTGGAACTCTGGGATCAGCAATATATCCACATATTCTCTGACCTAATTTATTGCCAACTACACAATTAAATTTGTTTACATTTAACTAATAATTATTGAGTTACATATTCATTTCTTACTTATTCAATTACATATTCTAAAATTATAATTAAATTATCAATATAAAATTCTCTTTTCATTTACAACTTTAGTGAGCAGTGTTGAAAATAATTATTATTATAATAAATAAAATACTCATTGATAGATTAGGATCTGAACTGTATATTTATATGTTAGGATACTACCTCACTACGCTACTATTTTATAAAAGAAAGAAAAAGGGAATCCAAAAAAATACCAACAGAGAAACTTTTTCTTTTTTCTCTCTTGTTCTCATAGAAAAAGTTTAAGGATCTAAAATCGTCACATACGTCTGAAATATCATCAGTGGAAAGGTAAAATTTTTACCCGATACATAAACTTTTCCTTTGCATGTCAATTTCACTTTACTTTTACTAAGAAAAATTAGTTCTTAGAATTCAAAAATTATATATTCTTAATACTTGAAATGATATAAATTCAATATTAAATTTATTAATGTTCTGATTAGTTTTTTAAAGCTGAATATGAGACTAAATAAAAAATATTAAATTCTAAGTATTGGTGTATTGCTTTCAATAAACATGATTTTAATAAAAAGTTTTATAGACCATACTAGTTCAAGATTTTGAAACTATACTGATTTCGTAGCTATGCTTCGTAGCTATGATTAATTAAAGATTTCTTTGCCCTTCTATAAAACATGTGATGTACAAAATCTTGGTTACTACACAAAGTCTTCACTTCACTTTCCTTGATTTCTATAGTCTTAACTTTTTATAGTCAACAAGACTATTGTTCCAAGTAAATTTTTATACGCGTTTGTAACTATTTATAATTCTAAAGTTTAGGATATTTATCGTTGTAATGTAATATACAGATTCCTTTTATTTATAAATAACATCTAAAATTTAAATAAGAAAAGACACGTATGTACGTGTAAGTGTGTTAAATGTTTAAAAAAATCTTGTAATGTAAATTTAAAATTAATACAAAAATAACATGTCAAAAAAATGTTATATCTCAATTTATGAGTTTTAAAAAACTTCAAAGAGAAAAAAGGATATGTTTGTTTAAAAGAGTTTAATACGATAACTCTGTATATATATTTTACAACTTGAATACTTATTCCTGTACTTATTCTCCATATACATATTATTTTACATATATTTCCATTTATATTTATCATCATCTTAAAAAAGAATTTGTCAATAATGACTGCCTAGACCTCTTTACACATTATTAACTGCCTTGACATGAGTTAAATTTATTTTTTAAAGATGCTTAAAATAACTAATATATGTGAGAGAAATAATATATTACAACATCACAATTTTATAATTATTAAATTTTTGTTGAAAACAATTATAATAAAACTACGAAAAATTAATAAATTATAACATAAGTTTGTCATTAAGATAACTATATGTAATTTTTATAATTCTCAAAAATATTATAATTAAAATTAAAAATTGACAAACTGAAACAATTGTTGTGATAACCATTTAAATATCTCTTTGATTTTAATTTCAAGCATATTAAATTAACAAGTTTATATAATACTTTTAAGTTTGAAACCTATTCTTTCATTGACTATTCAGTTTCAATTTTTCCTAACGTTCACATAAAAAAAATCAGATAAACGTTATATCTCATAGCGAACATATCATATTTCAATTATACCTAAAAACCAATATTAATCATCACCTAAGGTTAAAAATTATCAGACAAATACGAAGCTAAATTGCGATAAATCAAGCAACGCTGCTATTAGCATCTCTAACTTAATGTCTAAGTAAGAGCAAGCGTAACCTCTTTACATCGATAACCATCGTTTAAAACGTCTATAAAGTAAAGTGAATTTATCTAAAATAGACAAATTAGCATTCAAATGAATTCAATTGTAAATACAAAACATAAAATCATTGTGTTAAAATTTATAATGGAGAAAAAGTAAAAAATAACTTTGATCAAGTGAAAGACGTGAAGTAACTGTCGTTGAACATTAAGAATAAAATCACAAACTAAACATTTTATTCACCGTTTCCTTTAATTGCTATTTCATATTACAGAACTTTGACCTCGTGATACTTGTTTTGTAAAAAAATATCTTTTGATAATACTAGTAACATTAAGCTTACTATCACATAAGCGAAAAAACGAGTATTGAAAGTTTAATTAGTGAGAAATAATATGTAATGTATTAAATATATGTATATGTAATAAAGATACCATTTCATTTAGTAGTAGTAGTAGTAGTTTAATAAAGATACCATTGCATTTAGTAGTAGTAATAGTAGTAGTAGTTTAGTGCAATAGTATTCTTAGATCTAACAGAAAGTAATTTTGACCTCACTAAGCAAACAAAGTAGGAGGAATGATATTATGAATGTACGAGGAAGGTGGATATGCTCATAAACGAAAATAATAATACATATTGAATTTACATATTTTACCATGAACTATAATTAATGCTCAATTGGATGAACCTAACGTAAAATTTTCAATAATACATATTTTAATATAAATTTTCATAATAATACAAATCATAATAATACAAATTTTCAATTAAAACATGCGTTGATTTTATTTGGAATTCCCCATATTCCTCTTCCCGCAAATGAACTCTGTCCGACTGAAGAAATCAGGGCGGAATCAGCAGAGAAAGATGAGTATCATCGCATTAGACAGAAAAAGGGAAGAAACAAATTTCTTCTTCTTAATTAGCGGTTAATCTCAATACGTAACATATCTGTTATTTGTTACAAGAGAACCAAAAAAGATAATACTTAATGCGGTTTAGTTAAAGGAATTTTATTTTATTTTTTATTTATTTTTTTTATTTTTTTTATTATTTTTTATTTATTTTTATTTTTTTTATTTATATATTTTTATTATTTTTATTTATTTTTATTTTTTTATTTATATATTATTATTTTTATTATATTTATTTTTTTTATTTTTTTTATTTTTTATTATATTTATTTATTTTTTTTATTTTTTTTATTTTTTATTATATTTATTTATTATTTTATTATTTATATTATTCTATTTAATAAAATGCTCTTTACATAGAAGCCATTAGGCGAATCATATACAAATGCCTTACAATTATTTTCATTCGTATTGGAACAATAATTCGAAAACTGGTGATAATACATCAAATTATTCATGAATATTTAAATAATAGTTACGTATAAAATTTCACAAAAAATTCAAGACTGCAATCAGAATTATTTTTATTTATCCCATCACGTAATTTTTTAATTATCTATTTTACCATAAAAATAAACAATAGAATCCGAATTACTTTAAATGAATTAAAACGATATGATTCTTTGGCCCTATGATAAAAATCGTTTATTCAACATTATGTTGCATTTTTGTATGAATTCTTATGTATTGACTACAGACGTTAACTGTATACCGATAACCATTTGTACTAGTACATCGCATTTAGCAGGAGAAATACAAATTGTGAACTGCTTAAAGACTACAAATTAACATTTTTACGTGTAGAATATCTTCTAATATATTTTTGGCTATTAACGCCTTAAAATCACTCGCATATGACTATTAATCCACAATTTAACCAAGGATTTTTACTTTTATGACGTTTAAAGGAAAGTATCAGTTCATAAAATGTATTACATTATTAAAAATTATTGAGATATGAATTGCTATTGAAGAAATATATGATATATCAAAAACAAGAAATTAATAAGCTCTAGAAACTTGGAATATTAATAAATATTAGTAAAAACTATTAGAGGCATAAAATACCCAAAATTATGATTATAGATCAAAATCTTAATTGAATAAACTATATCATATTATTAATTTATTCCAATTGGATGAATCTCGTCTTAACTGAGTGAAATATTCCTATTTTTGGAATGTTTTAGATTGACTGAATCGCATTTATTAATTCCGATTTTGTATGTTATCGAAAATTATTTACAGTGAAAATTTTATTCTCTAAAATTTTATTCTTTAAGTTAATTTCATCAAAAGGTTAAAGTTGAATAACAATATCTTACATAATTATAAGTTTAAAATTATAGGATACATTGATCTGAACCTTTCTTTAGAATATTAAATTTAAGTTCAAACATTTTTTAACATCATTATTGTAAAAGTTCTCTTTCCATGAAAAATCAATACACAGTACTTTGAATAAACCCTTTGTAATATAAAGAAATAATATGCACATATGTTTTTAAATTGAAATTATAATTGAACAGTGTACTTGCAAATTGATAAGTACATAGTCAACTTGAATAATTAAATACTTCAACGAAGAACGTTACTATTAAAACGTACAAGGAAAAATTTTACATTTGTATTTGAAATCACAAAATGAATATATTTATAATAAGGAAATTTATAAGTTTTGCTTTAATATTTAAAAGACTTATTATTTATTAATAATAAATATTTACATTATGTTTTGCAAATAATTAAATATTAAATCATAGTTTCTATTTTTTGTTTGTATTTTGTATTTTAATACTCATAAACCTAAATACACAAAATTTTACATAAATTTAACTTACCATGTAATTCCTTAAATTCATATAAAAATAACCTTAATTTCATAAATAGTTTGTAAATATTCAATTGTATAGAAACAATGAGACTTATAAATGAAAACATCTAAATAATGCTGTTAACGAATAAAATACTTTCAAAATTACCTTATTCCAAAAAGATTCCACTTTACTTAATTTACTTTACGATTCAATCATTATTTTTTTATGTATGAAGCAATAAGTACAGATTAATATTACTAACCTATTATTAGTAACAAATGATGAGATTATAAATGTTAGTTAATTGATATGTCTGTGTATTTTTGTTGTCTTGTTTGTTTCCTTCTGCATTCTCAGAAATTATTATTTCGAAGATATTAAAGGCTTTTTTAGTATTGAAATTTTTATTGAAAATAATATTTTTCAATTTATAGTAAAAATGTATGTTTTTTTCTGATTTAAAAAAAATATTTTGAATCAGAATGACATATTTTCATTAAAAATTGTGCAGTGAAGCTGTCTATACTTAACAAACAAGTATAAAATTATCTATTAACTACAGTTAATGACAATTACATCCAGTTACTAAAATTGAGTAACAGTAAAGTTTTATTAAATTATCGGCTTTTCGAGTATTCATAAATAAAGATATATGCAATTGATTCAAGTGCAATTAACTCTTTGTTGACACATAGGAAGAATCGATAGTTAAATTCAGAAAATTCTAAAACTGAGGGAAATTGTATCATAACGTCCATCCCGATGAAGATGTGTAAATGTTCAAGTAATACGATTGGTATATATTCTTTACAACTTTTACAACTCTTCTCATTCATACAATTATTAGTTTCCTAACTTACTAATGTTAATGTTTTTTATTTATTAACTTTTACATTCCAAAATATTACGGAATGGAGACCGTCTGAAATGAAACTGGAATTTTGTAGTTTTTGATACCATTTGATGTACTTTTAAAATTGTTATGTTTCTATGAAGAAAAAATCTAGAAACATTTAATATTGTAAGTGTAAAAATTGAAGTAAAACAAGGAACAATAATCAACTTTCATGTGATGAATTAATTATTTAATATTTAATTATCTGTACTTTAATAATATATAAGCTTTGTTAACTAATCAATCTTATCAATACTATTAAAATTAATCTATAGAGAATGGCAATATGAAATTTCAGAGAAAGAGTGTACAATTAGACAGAAAATATATAAGAAAAGTTGATTGATTTACAATATGATTTTATCCAATACTCAAAATCTTTTAATGAAATATGCTTAAGGTTATTATACGCAATTAAATAACGAATTATTCCATGAATTCGCTTCATAATTACTATCAAGACATATACAAATCCACGATATTTTTGTATACTGACTCATATATACTTGGTTTATGATTTAGAACAATTCTACATGAATCTCTTTCATGAATATAAATAAGCACATGATGAATTTCTTCTTAGTTTGCAAGTAGACAATGCTAAGAATAAATATAACTTGCTAACTAATTCTTATGTTGCGTTTACTTGATTTAACTATAGAATAGACAAGAATTTTAATTTAACATAAATGTTAGCTAAAAATCTTTAATTAAGTGAATTATCTTTATTAGTAATACATTCAGTTGAGCAGTCTTTTATCCATAGTCTGTATACATAGTACAATAATAAAGACTACAAAATTTTTTTTGAATTATTACAAGTATATGTAAAAATATATCCAGTTACTTATTTTAATACCTGTCTAAAAATGTTTAAATATATTAAAGATTATAAATATAAAAGCAAATAAGATTACAATCTATTTAATGTCAGTATATTATTTTTGTAGATTTTTTTATAAAGATATAAACTGAAATAAAGGTGAATATAATATTGGTAACTTGATGAAAATCACTAAAATCTGAATCTAGATAATTATTTTTCCAGAGCACTGAAAATTGTCCTTTTGTGATATTATTTATTCATTGAATCTAATATATAAGATCTGAAATTTTTTTTTAACTAAACATATTGTAAATATTTAAAAACTTTTGTGGTCTTATTCGTATGGTAAAACACAAATTTAATAAAGCTTAATTAACTGATTGAATATTAGAAATGTCAAAGAAATTAGTTCACATACTTTCTATACAAATTCAAAACACTAAATCACTTTATTAGGGTAGCCTAAATTCTGATCCGTTAATTATCTAATTTCATTTACATACAATTTTAATAACAGCTTCATTTAAATAATTAACCTATTTAATTTTCAAGTCTTATGCATTCCTTCAAATGCATTATTTTATTATATTATTCTGTTATATTTATTTTTTAAAAATTCTAGATTATTGTTTCACTATATTAATACATTGTATTATATATAATTATATTATATATTTATAATACTTATAATGTACAATATAATTATAAATTAAATTTTTTAGGAAAAGAAATTTATTGAATATAATGCTCTAATTAATTAAAGTAGATTTTCACTAATTACCTATATTCAACAAATTGTAATAATTTTAGTGTTCAAATAGAATTTTGCTTCATAAATCATAAGTGTATAAAATATATTCTCCAATAGTTACATAATAATTTTATAAGAATGTCTATGAACTAATTATATATTTACGAAACACCTTATTTCTTATGCAGGTATTTTTATCCCTCTTTCATCTTTGAATTGATATCTCTTAGAAAAATACTGAAATTCTTTATGTATAACATTGTGTTATTTAAAAAAAAATGTTTTTATAATTTCAACACTATAATTTATGTAACAATATGAATTTTCCAGTTTTATAAGTATTATATACAAAATTCACTGCATAGATATTGAATAAATATAATTAGCCCAAATACAAATATTTTAATATTTCATTTTTAATACTTAAAGATAGTTATACGATATTTATTAAATTTCCTAATTAATTTGAAGATATGATTTATGATGATTTTTTATGAACCATAATGCTTAATATATACAAGTAAAAGAAATTATATATTATTCAAAATGTGTATTTGAAAAAATGTATTTTAAATAACATTTTTTTATTTCTATAAGAATTTAATAATAATGTTATTATTAAGAATATTTTGTATCCAAAGTCAAATTCTCGGACGGTTGCAAATTCCTTTATTTCTCGAGATAATTCGTCAATTAACATATACTTTTCCCCGTGACCGCATCGGATTTCGTAATCCCACTAATCGAGTTCGACGGCCCATCGAGTGATTCTACTAAAGGGGTTATCAATCTTCTGTTGTTATAAATATAAATCTGGTGTTCGGTGATGATGGTGAAGTGGTATTCTTCGAGGAAATATCTCATTCTCTAGATATTCTACTTCGTGGCTAGCTACTCTTTTTCGGTTGCAAAATAATTTTTTTCCGCCACGTTTAGAATATGGCTGGCGTAAATGATGACTCGCTCGGTGCCGTCTTGTTCTTGCGACAGTACTGCCTCCAAAACCTTTCTTCTTTCTTCGGTTTACAAGGTAAAGGGTTTGTTGAAATCACGATACAAAAATAACGATACTTGGCTAAGCCTCTTGTGCCATTTCTTCAATGCTATTTGCCGAGAGTGTTCCCACTTCTATTTCTTTTAGTAATTCAATCAAGGGTGCAGTGATCTTGGCGTCGTATGGAATAAAACGTCGATACCACGATATGACTTCATTGGATCGTAATAGCGTCCCAATATTGGAAAGTGGAGAGACAGCCATAATGGAGTTGATTTTCTTGGGGAACAGAGGGGATAACAGAGCGAACGAGATAACAGAGAACTATATTAATCTTTTACTCAGTACAGCAAGGGCTGTACAAGAGGCTCCGTTTCTTTTGTCATATCTGCTAATTTCCAGTTTTCAATCAATCATTGACAGGTATCTTGCTCCCCTGCATTTATGCAAGGTGGAATTTACTTGCGGTATCGGATATGCCTCTTTCTGAATTACCACGTTCAGACATTAATATTCTATGCAAAAACTGTATTTTCCATCTTTCTTCCTCACTAGTACTACTGGTGAATTCAAGTAATTTGATGATAGCTCAAATACCCCTTCTTCAAAGGAGGTTAAGATGTTTTGCCCTTCCTCCTCGAACTTGATAAGGCCAATAGAACAAGTTTGGACTATCGGTGTGAAAGGGTACAGTGCTTTCCCACCATGGATCATTCGAAAGTTTAGTCTGCTTAGTATATCCATATCTTGGAACACCTGATAACTCAGCTCCTCCACTACTAGAAAAGTGGTCAAGTATCTTCGTAACCTTCAATGGTTCAATGCCCTTTTATGCTGTTTTTCAGCAATTTTTCCAGTCATTATTCATAGCGATGAGGCAGCCTATCTTCTAAGTATGCCAGCTCTTTTTCTAGCACCATTTTGCTGTGGCTTTACTCATAATAGAGCTGACTGCCCGAAGTGTATCACGTTATTCGATCTGCAGCCATTTCCCAACTCTTTACACCAAGTTGTTTGACGAACTGTACTCATTCCATTTTCTGCTAACGAGTGAGTCGCCACAGTCTCCAAAAGCTAACTATCTCACGTGCTAAAGCATCTCTTCCACTCAGCAGACTCGACTGAAGGAAAAACACACCGAGAGACTGCCGCCCACATCCACGGACCCCGTAACCAAGTTGAGGGCTACAGTATCACCTCAGAACCGCTACATCCAGCTACTGCAGCCAAGAAACGATCCGATTCACCCAACGCCGACTTTAATGGAAGATGTCTAACTTAAAGGCGACCTCTAAGGATCATGAATATGGGCAACATTACATCTTGACGCGAGAAGACGCTACTCGTCGAGCAACAAAGTGCCAGCCCATGAAGCAGGAAAACTTCAAGCGCGGAAACAACAGCTCAACTAGGAAATTTTCCTTAAATAATCTTGTTACTCTTACAAGATAAAACACGGAAATCAACTTCCCCTAAATTGTTGGGCTCTTCTTGTCGCGTCGTGACAAGCCTATTAATCTTTCAAATAACTCAGGACGTAATGTCATAATAATATCGCTTCCCGCTACCGCATCTTTTTTTCCTGAAATATTAAAATTGCTATCCAACACGGATAACTTCATCAACTTCATTTAAGAACGCCGACAAATATATTTTAAAAGAATTAAAATCATAAAATTAAAAATTTAAAAATATACCTATAAATAGAAATGTAATGAAAATTTTTATAGAAAAGAATATACTATTTTATTCAACTTTCTCTTATCAATTTTTGGAAGCACTAATATTACAAAGTATATTATAAAAACAATATTATTTTACTTGTAAAGTAAATGAAAACGTTTAAACAGAAATAATCTGAAATACCCAGAGTTGATGTAAAGTTGGGAGCCCAAAAGAAAAGAGATGCAACATTTTTTATTAACTGTTTAAAATATAACAAAAAGTTACAAATTGAAATTATTTATATCCCGATACATTAATATTTATATAATATAATTTGGTATCTGAAGTTAAAAATTTATTATTTGAAAATAAAGAAATACATGTTCAAATTACTACTTATTTAACATTCATATTTCTTTTAATCAAATTTAATTTTCATAATTCAAAACTTATACTTTCACTGAAGTAATCTTTAGTTTCTTAGTTATTGTTTTTAAGTTTAAGATCGTTAGAAAACACATTATAGTTAAGCTTATAATAATAATAATAATAATAATATTATTATTATTATTAGTTGATTCATTAGAAAAAACTAAATACCAACTTAAATGATGAAATTTTTCATTTTCAGTATTATTTGTTTTTATAAAATTTAAACTATTAACAAGATTTTTAAATATAAGTATTCAAAAGTTATTCTAAATTTTATGTGTAAATTCTTATCTATTTATTATAAATAGTTGTGGATAGATCATAACAAATATATTAAATATTTGGCAAGCTAATAAATAATATCAAATTAATTAATAATTCTAAAAACAAAATATTTGAGTGATATACAATATATATATATATCTGATATATTTAGCTCATAGTCAAGTCTACAACCCTAATTAATTCAGTCACACGGAAAGTAATTGCTTAAACTCAATTAAATATCTCATATCTCCTTCAACTTATTATAATTGATTTTATTTAGATCAGATAAACTACAGATGATATATATAATATGAAGGAATACTAATACAAATCTATAAATGAAGATTGCGTAGAATCCTTATAATTGAAATTTTTCAGATTCTGACTAATTTATTGTTTAAAAATAAGATAATTATATGAAAAAACTGAATTAATCAAAAATAACGCTAAAAATTATGAATTAATAATATATTAACTTTTTAGTTTTTTCATACAAAATCATTCAGGATTATTATTATCCTTTACAAAAAAGAATACTAAACAGATAATTTTTAAAATTAAGTAAAATTTAAGAATTAATTGCTTAAATTAGAGTTAATATAAACTTAGTTTGAATGTAGGAGAAACTTATCAAACGAGGGGGAACAAAAGATAGAAGAAACAAGAAAAAGCATTACTTTTAGCTAACATTTCTTAGAAAGTACGTGAATTGGCGTGAAGAATAAAGACCAAGATTCGATTCCTTGTGTAGAATATTCAGGCAAAAAAGGTAAAAGTATACGAAGTAACTAGGGAGAGTAACTTGGTAAAAGAAGAAAAACGAGATAAATGAAAGGCTTTAATCTTATACTGACAAAATTAATACATACATAGACACAAACGTCTATATATAATGTGATGGTAAAATATGAAGTCACTATAAGAGAGGAAATAAGAGACAAAATTCTTAGATGTATTGATCTTCCTTTCTAGAAATGGTTTTTTTGGATATAAAGGCTCGAAGGAAAATTCTTCTTCTAAATCTTTTCTCTTTTTATTTGATAATACGTTTTATACGTATTCCTTTAGACTTAACTCGGTTTTTTTAAAAGATCTGTTATTTATTATTTTAGATTTAATTTCTTTAAAAGTATTTACCAATTGTAAATTTACATATTTGGAGAAAACATAGATAAGTGTAACGTATGTACTAAAAAGAATACTTATAATAATTATATAAATATTAAGAAATTTGATATTTATGAATCTATTCATCGCAATGTATAAATACTAAATTTCATTCAAGAAATCTGTTTGAAAGAAAATTTGAACTTTATTTATATGTGTATATATAAACCGAGTTAGTTTCAACTTAAGTAGCCTTAACTGTTGCTTTGATTCGGCTAATTTTCTTTTTATGTTCAATGAAAACAAGTAATTTTTCTGTATTAGTAAAAGATGATAACTAAAACAATATCTTTAATGAGGATCTTAATATTTCATTTTTTTCTAAGCTTTTATATATATTCCATAATATCTGACATTCTATATTTGAAGGTAGTATGTTTCTTACACTTATGCATTAAGGAAATTAAATTGAGATGATCTCAACTACTAAATCTAGTACACAGTTATTCTTATGGTACCGTTTTAGAGAAGAATTCGTAATCCTTGAATACTTACGTGATAATTTAACCTTTGAAAGAAATGAAGCTTCTTTATTATTTTTTAATTTAGATAAGCTACCGTATGCACCAATTGATTAACTAAGAGGTTTATTTATTTTAAATAAATTTAATACTCATTTTCTAAGGTGTAAAAAATACGATATCATATACAAATATATAGTGCAAAATGAATGTTGATTAGAGAGGTAACCAAAAACTACAGGATTTTCTTTGGTTTTACACTTAAATGATATGTGTTTTCCCGTCATAAAATGTCACCATCATAAGTTGCTACCTATTGTCTGAATCATCTAAAAAAAAAATTATGGCCATTCTCATCGTTGAGGAACAAGATGAACAGTTGCAAAGAACAATTATAAGCCGTACTGTTTCTGAAACATCTCCTCCACCTTGAACATATAAGTTCAAAAAAGACCACATTAATTAATATTTGACACTACTCACCCTTAGATTAATGTAACAATTCAATACAATATAAATCACAGACAACAATTTTTTGTTTATAATGTTGTTACAAATACTTAAGTGTTATAAATTTTTTTATTATGAAGCCTATTCTTATCAATTAAAAGTCATTTGAATAATAATGATGAAAATTATTTTATACAATGGTTATATATGCCAGTATAAGTTTCAACTGCAACAGTGATAAATTGTCCTTCTTCATAGCGATTTTACTATTAATTTTTATATTATATGATTTTTGAAATTACCAACACCTTCTTACATTCAGTTCATGCAAATATTCCTTTGTTACGGCACTGTCTCACTAAAATAAAACTTCGACATTCTTTTTTTCTTTCTCTCTCATACTTATTCGAGAAAAATTTCTTAAGTTTAAAGTACCTTCTTAAGTTTAAAGTAAACAGCAAAATTATCTCTGCCCCAAAAATGATTTACTTGTCTACGAACAAATAAGACCAACTTCAATCGGGTTACTATCCCTAAATCACACATCCACTTACATATGCTCTTTTAATAAAAATCTCTAATAAAGTTTAAAACAATAAAAACATTATTAACTATAATAATTTTTATATCCTATCATTTGAAATTTTAATAATTTAATAACGATAGTATTATTGTTATTATTAATGTTAAACTAATTATTATTAGTATTTATAAGCAATAATTTGAATTATCTCTTTTAAATTATTTGTTAAATGGTAAGAATTTAATAAGAATAGCGTTAATAACAATTTTATAACAATATTATTAATAATAATGAAAATATTAGCATATGAACCTGAATGTAATTGTTTATTTGCGTTACGTAATAAAATTATGAAAATGTAAGCAGACTCTATGGAATTTTACGCGAATTTTCGAAAGAATTCCCTTTTTTCCTATACTGTCTATTCTTAAGAAATTGTAGAAACAGGATCACATTTCCGTGATCAGCAGACTTGTTATTTGATCTGTAAAGAAAGATCCATCAATCTGTTAGTATTGTTGAGTAAGTGAAAACATTTTTTATACATAAAAATGTAGTAATTATTTTAATGGGGTTTCCTTGAATTTTCTTTCTTTCCAATACAATTGATGTGAACCTATTTTAAATGTCCGATTCCGCAATTGCATCCTCTTATCAATGTAATAAAGTTGATTTTAATATTTGATTTCGAAAATATATGTATATTTATTTCTAATTTAGAATCGTAGCGAAAGCCCATTTCCGACTAGTATACCTAGTGTTTTGGCCGAAAAGGGACAAACGCATGAAAGTCGTGAGATTTTTAACCATCTTTTCCAGAGATCATATTTTTTTAATTGAAGATGTTTACAGTTAGTCATTAGTCATTTTGTTCACTTTGATGTAAATTAAGACCTATCGATTAACATTGTTAATATTTCATCAATTAAAGAACTTTTAAATAATTGTGATCAGCGGATAATGAAGTGAAATTTCAGAAAATTAAAAGTAATTCTGTTTCAACAATCAAAGTATATAACATTTTATAAATTAATAAAACATCTTCGAAACTTTTAACTTCTACTCTCCAAGGTTCTTCAAAATGAACGACTCATAAAAGTGAAAAATTTCACATTTCCTTATTGTCAAATTTCAAATATCGTTATTTACATAAAATATATTCAATGTTTTATTGTGCAAAGTACATATTAAATTTTGTTTGTATAGCCCATGTCTAAAATTGGCCTATTTTTCCTACATACTAAATAAAAAGTTTCATCTTGATAATATTTTTTTCGTTAATTTTAAATTATTTATTTTCTTTTACTATTTTTTAATTCATTTAATTATTTCTGAGATCCTCTAAAGCACAAATATTTTTTCAATTTCATCTTTGAACATAAATCTGTATTCGATATTTTTAGGAATAAACTTTCAATAATTATCGATTCTTTTACTACTCATTTACTTAAAGAGAATTATCTTTTTTGATGAATTTTCATCAATCTTTCGAAGCTCTGTCACTTCTTCTTTTTATACCAACATTAAAATTTCTTTTTGTAATCTCTGCTGTTCTGAAAAATTCTGTTTTTGCAACATCTGCTGATTCAAAGAGTATTCGCATCATGTATAGGCGTGTGCGCTCGATAAATTTTTATCAGGTCTTCTGAAGTCCTATGGTACAATAATTGTTAATAAAGCAAATTTCTATCTCTATATTGAATTTTGCCAATACATTATTTTAAGATTAGATATTATAGCAGATTGATGAGTTCTAAATATTAAAAAAATATTAAACATGTCCTTTTATATTTTAGGTTAGAATTTTAAACAGCTAATAATGAGACTTCCATGTTTGCTTTCGCTGAAATGTCAAATGCAAATTACATTTTATTAATTTGAAAATCTATATTTTAATCGTGCTCATATGACTACGAAAAATATAATCATGATAAACAAATTTATCATATTTTTTCTTTAAAAACGAAGTTTTATTCATTTTTCTTTCAAATATTAAAAAGTGACGAAGTACCATTGAATACGACTTATTTAGTTGTAATAATACGTTGTTAAAAGATAATCTAACTATTTAGCTTTTGATTGATGCCAAAGTGGTGTTTCCTTATAGAATATTTCAACTTATGTTTCTTCTTCAGACAATTATTTTTTATTTAGGACATCGTAAACCTCCTAAAATTTGGTAATTTATGAATGTATTGACTTTAAAGAAAGAAATTTTTGTTCGATCTTTGCCTCTCATAGGTGTCAACTTATCCTGAAATTATCCATCCAAATTTTGTTTTCGTGAATTTAGTACCATTTTTATTTGTAGCTATTTATCCTTCATATAATAAATCATAAAATAATTCCATACCAATTATTGTGTCGATTCTCATGGTCTAAAATTCGAGATGAACTAATTTACTATTATTTGGAAGATATATTTACCTTTGATCAACTAATTTTAGCAAGTTATGGCACATACACAGTAATAATGAGAATTCTATCGTATAATTTTTACGTTTCTAGAATACGTTTGTACTTAGCGACTTTTTAATAGTAGTTTTCATAAGTATAACTTGAAGATATTTTATATAGTTTACTCGTTCAAGTTTAGGCACTTTAAAAATTATTCGATAGTAGAAAAACTAGCAGCACTAGCTGAGCCAATGCGGATCTGGACTACTTAAGTAAACAATCGCAGAAGAAACTTGAAGACGTGTCTTAAATAGGACACGTGAATTTGACATTACTACACTGCTGTATTTATGCTTGCACACTCCTTGACTACACAAATCTATTGAGTTTGTGCGAAAACACTTTTCTGACCTTTACATCGCTCCATATGTTGCTGAGATATACACAATACCTCAAGCGGATTTGCTTCGAAAGAAAACAGTTAAAGTGATATGGCTATATGAGAGAATCTAGACCAAGGATCTTGCAAGCGCACAGTCAAGAAATGAAACAATATGGAAAGTAAAACAATATCCATATTATAACAATATCCATCTAGTTTTAAGAATTCCATTTATGATTATGGAAGTGTTATTAAACAATATACTCTTGAATAAATGAAAAAATACAAAAAAGGTCACTTCTCTGTGGTAGCTTATTCTAGGTAGTGTAATACTTATGGGGCAGAGCCCAATTGACAACTGAATATTTCTCTAGTAGAGCTCCAAGGACTAACATATTTCTCATCTTTCCATCTTCTGAATAATGATTAATAATTCTACATATCGATATAATTAACCAAACTAAAGGGTTTAATCCAAACTATAACATATTCTGAAAATAATTATAATGTGCTATAAAATAAGCCTTTACCTTCAGTTATTTAGTTCCGTTTTAGTTGTATTTTTATAATTAATAACTTAATGTAATAGAATAATTATTAAAAAATGAATTTTTAATTTTTCATAATACTTTTTGCTTCTTATATAATATTTATTAACTCTAATATTAAATATTCTATACTCTTTAAAAATCTATATTTTAAACTGAAATCTTAATGAATCATCTTACTCCCAATATTACAATTTAAAGAATTAAATTCATTTGAAAGTTGTAAAAAAGAGAATTTGGATGTAGAAGAATGCTTATGTTTAATGGATAATTTTTTTTAAATTAAAGTTTAAATTAAATTGTATTTTTCAGCCGCATTTCAGGCAAGTCCATTTATTTATCAAAAACAATATAAAATACCTCGATCTTAAAGCATTTAACATATTTAAATAAAAAAAAACTTATACTTTATCAGTAAAAATTATTCAAAATAATCTAAGAATATTTAGGAAAACAATATTTATTTTGAAGTAAACGATTAGCACTACAAAATGATTACCTATCAAGAGTACTTGTATATATTATAGACTTTAAAAAATAAATTTCAATTTTATTATTGACTTAATTATTTCAATAATATTTTTGACTTTAAAAATTATTAAACGTATATAAAAAAATTCTAAAAGATAATTATTTTCAAAGATAGTCTATATGTAAAAATTACCGTAAAAACTAATAAATATTATTTTATAATACATGGTTTTATCACAATATATATAAAATATATTAGGTATATAAAAGGATTGAATAATTAAGCAAATAAATGGCAATGATTAACATTTATTAAATAAATTTTATTTGCTTTTCTTATTATCTTAACAGAAATATTATAATTTTTTGAATGTTGATCATGCTATAAAAAAATGTTCCTTACAGATTATTTAAAATATTTCTATGAAAGATGAAACTAAATTATAACAATACATTGTAATCATTCAAAATTTTTCTTATAATTAAAAAAAATTTGTTATAACGCATAAAATTAATGAAAATTTAAAATTAGTGATTTGTATGATTTTGTCTCTCTGTCTCTATTTATATACTTACCTTTTTAACTATTCATTAGTTTCCGCAGCTCCATTTTCATATATTTCGATACAAGCTTGAAATCCGTTAAAGGAAATTTAACTTGATACAATTGTATAATGTGAGATGAAACTAAGGTACCAAAGTTATAGTAAAAAGCTAAACTATAAGTAAATATTGAATATAACAACGAAACGAAAGAAAAATGAAAGAAGTAAATAAAATAAAATGAAAAGATACTCAAATAAATTCAAATATTAACAAATCAAAGAATCATCATCTAAGATATATTATAAAGATATATTGTAAGGAGACATTGTAAAAATACATGTAAATACACATCGTAAAGAGAAAGATAGAAAAAGTGTGGACATAAGGCTGTTTAAAATATAACATCAATAATTCAACAAGAATTCTAAATGTGAAAGGTATACATAATGAAATATTTTATACAATTAATATTTATTTACAATATAAACATACAAACATACATACATACATACATACATACATACATACATACATACGTACATAGGTATATAATATTTTAAACCTTATTCGTTCATTTTTTATTGTCTTATAAAAATATTTACTTATTTTTCACTTGTCGTAAATAACTTATCAATAATGTTAGTTTGATTTTAAACAATTTTTATATAATAAACATATAACAATTTATATATACTTTACCAGATTAATATTTATTTACAATATAAACATACACACATACATACATACATACATACGTACGTAGGTATATAATATTTTAAACCTTATTCGTTCATTTTTTATTGTCTTATAAAAATATTTACTTATTTTTCACTTGTCGTAAATAACTTATCAATAATGTTAGTTTGTTTTTAAACAATTTTTATATAATAAACATATAACAATTTATATATACTTTACCAGACTAAATATAATGTCATAATATTATTGCTTTTTCAATAGTAGAAATTATATTTTTAGAAACTGAAATATATAATCAAGTATTTGCAAATATAACAAGTAATAAAGAATATTAGAAAAATATATATATTATAATATTCATTTTTACTTTCTTAATTATGTATAAAAAATTAATAAATATTACTATTGCAACATTTTACATAATTTTTGTGTAATTTTTATAGAATTAATTAAAATTTTTGTAAGAATAAATATATGTATTTATTTGTATATATATTCAAGTAATAAATATATATTCTAATATTTATTTTTTAAATATTCTAAGATTCTCAAAATCTTAAATAATATTCATATATTTTAAGCTTTCATAATCTAAGAAATCTGAAATTAAAATTATAATAATAACTTCTCTTTAACTTGTGATGATTTTTTTTAATTTTCTTATCACACTCTTCGTTGTATCAAAATTTAACCCGATGCAACTGAGTGGCTAGGAAGTATGATTTATTAAGTAAATAATATTGATAATGAAAATAATTTATTAAAAGAAATTATGTACAAAAATATAAAAAAATACAATTGTGTATTAAATATGATTATTACTTGAGTCAGATTATGACTCATGATCTGAAGACAAAATATTTTCTTTAATTTGTGTTTCTTTTCTTTCTTTTTGGCAAGATTTACCGTAAGGATGAATCCTATCGTATTATTTAATCCCATCTAGTCGTATTAAGATGAGACCGTCGTCACACATGCGTATAGTTGCTTATCCATGCTCATTGAAAGAACACTGATTTACGATAATAACTGTTGAGCGATTCCGATTATACATAAGAATTTATCCATTTAGTATGGATGTAAGTAAATAGTGAGTCGTCTCAGTGCATTTGTTTCCATATTTCTTATAAAATAGTTTTGGCCTACAGAGTGACTAGTTCCAAAAATCAGGACGGATTAAAAATTTTTGCAATTTCACATAAAATCTGCTTATTGATTTAGTAGAGTAACCTTACTTAATATTGACTTAATAGTCAATTTTTTTGTTGCATGCAGTCCATGAAATTTACAGTACCTTAAATAAGTGGGGATAATTCAGCTGCCAATTATTTTAATCAAGTTCTTACTTGAAAAACTTCAAGAACATTGAACTCGCGGATTATTGGAAGTCCATTGTCATAACTTAAAACTTCTTGTTAAAAAAAATTATATTAGTGAAGAGAACGCGTAGAAATTCGCATAATAGTAAAACATTATTGAATAAGTTTAAATAAATATATTATTTGAATTTTCATTTGAAATTAATTAAAATAAAGAATATAAGAATATATCATATTATATCATCTTAAGCAAATAACAAAAATGATACCTACATAGTTCATAAGTTTTATATATAAATATAAATTATGTCGCCAATTATCTATAAATGCTTTTCACGTAAAAAAATGAAAAAAATTGAAATTCCATTTCATATGTAACAATAACATTGCAAGAATTAAAAAATTCAAACAATAAACACTAGAAATTACTTTATTCCATAATTATGCGCAATCTAATAAATAATATATAATACTATTAAAATTTATAACCATATGTTTAGAATGCTGACGTGCACCGGGCGTAATTAGATTTAAGCGCATTGTCGAAAGAATTGCCGACTCACTCAATAGCAATTATGTAGGCCATGACCGGTATGGACAAGGTCGCCTGTGAACACATTTTCCCAAGAAGAGAGAGAGAGGTAGAAATGAGCTAGACAGGCGCCAGAAAAGCCATGGGGTTTTCACACAAGCATCCACGTAAGCCATAAGGCCGCAGGGTTTTCACTTCCTGCGGCCCTTAATTGGTTTACTGATGATGGACGTCGATTGGATTCCGCAACGGTGAAGGGGGGTGTTGTGCCCCGATTGGAGCGGCACTTCTTCATGCGAAAGTATAAAAGAGCATGCGGTAGAGCTCCAAGAGGGCTGCGGCAGCGGAAGAGCGGGCAAAATAAGAATGTCCATAGCAATCGGGGACAGAAAAAAGACTCATTCTTTCTGCAGTTGCAATAGCGAGGTTGCAATATCAGAGCGGTGACCATCCGAAGTTTTTTCTTTCTTTTATTTCTATTTTATTTTATTAAATCCTCCAATGATCATCCATGCTTCTCAGAGCGAACTTCTTTAAACTATGACTATTATTCCATCCTTCTTAGGATGAGGATTTCTATTCTGAAATATTATTCTACAATTTTCAGGAATTATTCTAATAAAGTATTCTAACAAAAAAAATACTTTTGAACCCTTCTGAGAGATAAAGACTGCAAAGAAAAATCTGCCATAATGAATCCCCTTTATCCTCTACATTTAAAGATTAAAAAAAACTCATCTCAATGTTTTTCAAAAGTGTATAAATATCTATATTACATATTATAATAATGACACAACTCATATGTTAAACTAATATTGTGTAAATAAATTACCATTTACCTTTTCAAGAGAACGTTTTTCTTATATTTAACAATAAATGTCTACCAATCGACGGAATTGCGTTTACAAATACGTTTAAATATTATTTGTTCGAAATATGATGACTGTTTATACTATTTTTTTATTTATATCAAGTATTTATGTACTGATATCATTCAATTACACATCTAAAACATATGGCTTTTTGATATGTATCAACACCATCTATATTATCGAGCATACACATTTATATACACCTACACACACCAACACGTGTGTATGTGTGCTTGCGCGTATAAAATAAAAAATTTCGAGATTTCTTTATTAATAAACTTGATTAACGAGGGATAGCGAATCTTGGATGTATTTTTATAAATACAAACTAATATTGGATTTATGTTTATGCAACAATGTACTTGTTTAGCATCACAAACGAATCATTTTTAATACCTAATAAATAAAACATGCATATATTATTCTGGAAATTTAGATTCACAGGTACTTGTAAATTATTTAATTAAACACTTATAATAATAAATTTCTGCTTTCAACATAAAAGAAGTTTGTATGAAATCAGAATTGCAAAAAATAGAAGATAATGAATAAATAGCAAACTAGAAATTTTTAAAAAAATATGATGTTAATTAAGAAAAAATATAAATCGAATAAATAAATATTTCATGAGTCTTATAATATCATTTCTAAGTATTCTGACAAAGATAGAGAATTTAAAATTACATAATATATAATAGCATTATTTCACATATTTAACTTGGAGACATACAATATTCTTAAATACATTACAATTCTTATAAGTAGATAAAATATTATATAAGAGAAGCAACTAAAAAAAATCTCTAATTGTATGACTTACATAAAATTCATAACTGAGGAAAATATATAATATAGGAAATTTATAAATTTGAAGAATTCTTAAATAAATTTAAAATATTTGATTCTGTATTTATAATCGATGTTTTTTAATGGAAAAAGAGATTAAATACTTTCAAAAACTAGAAAATTTTCTATCTGATTACATTATAATACTATAAAAATATATGTATTAATATTAAATACTTAACATAGAACACAAAGATTTTTAATGCATTTTTCTCAAATTCATTATTCATAAATAGAGCGCATTGATAAATCCGTCATTTCTTAACTGATTCATTTGAAAAATTAGACGAGTATTGTAATAAGCATAAAAATTTTAGGATTAATAATTTATTTTTCTTTGAAGCCTGAAAATATCATCAACTCTTATCGGATCCACGATTTAAATATGCGATTTTTATAAATCATTATTATTCTATTGCTTTTCTGACCATTTCTCAATTTTCTCCAATTACATTAATATTTTAACATATTAAAGTTTAATATAATATTTTGATTAATTACCTGCAATGTGTTAAGTATATAGCTAAAATTTCTGATATAATAAACAAAGAAACTTTACCACAATTATCCCGTACATCCCTATCATAGAATTCTCACAATTTAATTGCGAGAACTTAATTGCTCTTGTCTCGACCGATTTAACTATTGAATTTTTCACCAACCTTTTCCATTTACACCAGTATTATGGCAAAATAATTTCTACCGAAGAATATAAAATTAATTTGTGCCCTGCGTCAACCGAGATTCACATAAGAATTTTTAATATCATCTTTCATTCTATTTTAATATTGTCAACTATATTCTTCTTGCCAGTTTAATCAAATTATTAAATAAACGAAATATTTTGAAAACCACCAATAATTTCTTTCAATATTTTCTCGAATGAATACAAACTCGAACAATAAGAATTGTGGTTTCTTAGAAAATTTTTTTTTAATAAAAAATGATTTACTCACAAATTTCTCGGATAACTTTTAAATAAATTAATAGATTAAATTTATTAACTTTTTAAGGCTTTGCTCGTTTTATGTGATGTATTAAAATAAGTTTACAAGCCTCATTAATCTTAAAAACTTTTAGAATATCTATCAAAAAATGTTTACATATTTTTGAGAACCTAAGAAATAGCAAATTGTAATAAAATATTTTCAATATTTTAGAGTTTTACCGATGCTTCTCTCTTAAGCATCTAAATGTAAATGATAAATTAGTACAAATAAAGACTAATTTATCACTTACATATTTTACTTACCATTTTAATTATATATAGGATTATCAAAAGACTTTAAACTGTTAAATAAATTAATTTTTATTAAAACAATTAAGCTGAACTAGAATCTCATAAAAACCTTAGTTTATTCTGTTTTAGAATATTTCTATCTTTATTAGAGATAGATTAGTTATATTACTGATTTTATACTTTTCCATATAAATACACTAATAATAATTTTTATTTACAATTGCTGACAAATAAGGTATTGAAATTGTATGAATTTATATATATATTCAAATAGATAAGTATTTAATTTTTTGTTAAACATTAATTGCTGAAATTTCTAAAATATTATTAATGTATATCGCAATTTGTTTTTGTATTAAATTTCAGTAATTAAAATATTTCTTGAAGAAATAATAAGGTTGAGCAATATTTATTCAAGGCAGAGAGCGGCATATTAAGAATCAAGCAAAGAATTTAGAAGTTGATATTGTGTATAATAACTTAAACTCATTTTTAATAATTGATATTTATAGGTCATTAAAATAATCATTTAAATCAATATACTAATTTTACCATAAGAAAGTATCAGCGTGTATACGAAATCAGTTCTGGTTCTTTTGACTGGTAATATTTTTGCGTTACTCTCTAAAAATACTCTTTAGTAATACTAAGATAATCACTCAATTACTGATGAATAACTTTGTATTATTAGTGCTATTATATTCGATTTCTATTTTTATAGATAAAGTTTAACAAAATCATAAAAATAATAATAATGACTTTACCTCTTGAAGAATAACGTACCCAAATAGATTCAACTAATCTTGCCTTAATTTAAAAATTTAACTGATCAATTATTTAGCAGCTTTTTTGCCTTTATATGTATTATTAGTAATTTAATAAATATTTAATTTTTTAGAAGAATAATTTTTATATCGTGCAAAAATAAAAAATATATATTTAAACTGGTATGAATACCGAACAAAAATATTTATTATTACAAACAATATTGATTATTTAACGCTGGAGAAAAAGATATTTCTTGAATTAGTTCATAACTTCTTCTTTTCTTGCATTATACTTTCTAATTTCTGTATAAAACGTATTCTAACATTATTTTAAAAAATTGATTCAATAACGTAATAAATCATATATATATGTATAAGCTCGAAAAACTAATAAATGAGAATGATAATAAAATACAGAAAACTGAAAATTATCAATTTTTATAAGATTAGATTCGGAAAGTGACTAAAAATTAATTAATGAAAGTCAATACAATATTAATATAATATAAATTCATAAAAAAATTAATTCCGAACAACTTACAGTAGAAAAAATGCATTCGTTTGTAAACTACTAAGATGTGGAGTAGATATCAAACCTTAAATGCTAATTAATTGATAATGTCAATTTTCTACATAGGAAAAGCAAATTTGAGAGAAAAAGAGAATATGTATTACAAGAA
The DNA here is from genome assembly GCA_018907045.1 of Wiebesia pumilae. Taxonomy (NCBI): domain Eukaryota; kingdom Metazoa; phylum Arthropoda; class Insecta; order Hymenoptera; family Agaonidae; genus Wiebesia; species Wiebesia pumilae. The sequence goes on from JACCHZ010000116.1 coordinate 11,429,399, forward strand.
AATTTTATTTAAATTAAAAAATATTAATTTGCAAATTAACAACTACATTCAATAAAAATGATACAATGGAATGGTTAATCAGATTTTTAAATATATTATTATAATATAGTAAGCTTATTAGAAGTCATAAGAAATCATCATCAAACTAATTAGTTAATCACAGATTTTTAAAAGTTATTAATTTTTTATTATAAGTTTATATGGAAAATAACCGTAATTAGTACTTAATAATAAAACAACAATAACCACAATCCATATCTTTTAACAATATTGCGAATTATCAAACGTAATATAATAATTTGTTTTTTAAAATATTATCAACTAAATGTTATGGAATCCAAAAAGAAAATGCCATAATCGATGATAATAACCAATACTTATTTATTTTAATACAAAGGGAATTTTTAAGTTACACATATAATGATTTTATCAGTCTAGTATTCGCCTACTACGTGAACTAGTTTATTTTTACTATCTGTTAAGTCAAGAGATATAAAAGTTCCAGTTAAATATTATTATTTATTTATTTTTTACTCTGCATGTCAATTTATATGTTAATAATTTACAGATAATAATGTTTCAGAGTTTTGTTACACATTATTTATTATAACATCTTTATTACCCTTTATGAATAAATTTTGTTCTAATAATTAATTTTCTGTTTTTATTTATTTTTAGATCTAACATTTACAATATTAAAATTAGCATAATATCTAGCCTTTTGTACTTACCGTGCACCAGACTGATTTTGAAAGATTTTATTAGCCACTTTAATATGACACGACACATTACGTAGCTCGCCACTGTACGAAGTAATAATAAGAGAAATGTATTTTAAATCTCATAAAGCTTGTTATACATGTTATATAATCATAAGTAAATTATTGATATTGTTATCCTATTATAGTCAATCAGAAAATAAATGACACTCTTGAAATCTATGCAGAGTATATTTATATTTATGTAGATGTCATATACGTACGAAATGCACAAAAATTACCTTATAAATAATTTGAAATATTGCAGCATTGAAAAATTTATAATGAAAATTTTCGAAAATATAGTTAATTAATATTTACTAATAATCACATATTTTTTGTATCAATTAGCTTATTACAAACCTCCACAGTTATTCATGCAATAAAGTATAATTGCAATCAATCTCTTTACATAATATAACCATAGATAGGTTCATTTATATAACAATGCATTAAATTGTAGTGATCAATTAAAATTAATGTATTTTAATTTAACTAATTATTGTGTGAATGAAACTATATTTAATCATAACTAGCACTATTTATATATTATCCAATCTAAAAGAAAACATAACAATTGAGTAAGGAGAGTTTAGAATTTATGATCTCTGGAATGAAGTATAAATGTACTGCATGCGAGATAATTACTTTACCAAGTAAAAATGATTTGATAGTAAAGGTAATTACAAACCTATTACACTATTTCAAAGTATGATATAATTACACACATTACTTGTATACCTGTTCTACTGGCATATATATAACTCGTAGCAATAATTAGTATAATTAAATTTATCCGATATCACGTAATTCTTGTGATCTCTTGTAAGATGGAAGAAAACGTTGTTCCTGTATTTTTAATGCTTTGCTATTATCATAGATTTATTTGCATCTCAAGAGATAGCTTAATTGGAATCACAAATATGAGAACAATTAGATATATGAATATCTAAAGGAAGACGTGTCTACATGTAAAATTAAATAGACCTAAGATTTAACTCAATATTTTCTAATAGAATTATTGCAAAAAATAAAAAAAAAGTATATGATTGATAATATGTTATGATTATATCATTAGAAAAGATGTAGAATTTCTAACTAACTTTTCTATCTAACTTTTGACCACGAAATTTAATATTTATAAAGGAATAATGTACTCTTTAGACGCAGATTAAAATATGAACTTCTATTTGAAAATATGTTGCTGTAAGAAATTGTAAGAACAGAATAAAAACTGAAAAATGTAGAATATGACATAATTATAAGCTAGAGAATCCCCAGCTATTACCCAATATTATAAGTACTGAAATTAAATAGATGAAAAAAAAATATTGAATTCGATCTTAAAAAATATAAATATTTCAAGTATACTGAATTAATGTTAAATAAAGTTATAAACAGAGGTATTGAAACTAGAGATTTTCTTATACACATAAGGTAAAGGATTCTAAAATATCTATGATCTGGTGATGATGATGATGATGATGATGATGACGACGACGACGACAACACTGACAATGATGATATAAAGATTACTGTTATCTATATTGTTTATTAAGAATTCTAATATTTATTTACGTCCTATATATTACAGTGTACTAACTCCCATCAAAGATTAAGATTCATTTAACATAGACTATTTAAAGATAAGAATTGTAACATACATTAATTATAAAAAATATATATTATTTATTTAAATTTTTATTTTTATATTTTTATTTAATTTTGAATGTTTAATAATTTTTCATGAATATATGTCTTAATATTTGTCTTAAAATTATTTTTAATAGTGACTTTTAATATTGATAAGGTATTTAATTATTATTTTGAAATAATTTGTGTCCTAGATAAAATGGTTTGCTCGAAATCACCAAATAAAATTTAAGTTAATAAGATAAATTTTATAATTGTTATGGTTTCTATCTTGCCAAATAAATAAACAATACATTAATATATAATAATGGTATATTTTTAGTATAAGAACTACATTGTTCTTAATATCATGTTGTTAGTAAATATGTACATGATAACAATTATACTTTTAAACTTAATTTTTTATTGAATTCGAATAAACATACTTTCATTAGCTAGTTTTAATTGTATAGTAACGTATATTTACTCTTCTACACTAATAGTCATTGTATAACAGACGTTATGATGATGTAAATATTTTCCTTTTCCCTTCATTGAATTTTTATTTACATCATTACGAATAATTTTACTTACTTTTAATTTCTGAATAAAATTTTAATAAAATAATCTCTAACCCTTTCACTTTTTTATTTTAATTAGTTGTCACAAACTGAGTACTTCTAATTAAATAATCAGAACGTATTCTGTATATTTAATTTGAATTTAAAGGTTTATTTACTTTCAATACTAGAATTGTAGGTAGAACAATATCAAGAACAAAATCCAATATGTATCTCTATCAGTTGTCTAAATAAAGCCTATCGAAAATAATAATGAGTTAATTAAGTAGTGCATTATTTAGGCAGAATTATAGAAAGAGGATGTACACAAATATTTTTACGTTTTCCTGAAAACTTCTAATTGATAAACTGCTCTAAAATAAGCAAGAACTTCTTATTAGTCTGTGTAATATCTTAAATTTCTTGATTATCTATTCAGTTTTATTATTAGACGTTTCTTTAAAGTGTAAAAAAAAATTTTATAATATCATGACTCATTTAAATAATAACTATTTATTAATGAAAAGATACATTTGTAATCACAATTTTTATTTTTCAAAACAGAAAAGTAATATGTAATTTCAAATATAAGTATATAAAATAATGATAAACTTATATACTATACTGACATTTCAAAATAATACATTTTAAGCTTCAGAGCTCTAGAATGTATGCATTATCTAGCTTACTTGGTGTTACTTAAAATATCATTAAATATGAAATTCTGTAAAGATAGTTATTTTTTGATAATATTATTATGGTAAAAATTTTTTTGACAATTCATCGATTAACTTTATAATAACAATTTTTTAATACTGACTATGATTTGAATATAATTTTAAAATAATTTATTAAGTTTATAATACATACTAGCTTAAAAAAAAACAGTGCAATAGGAGATAGTTCATTGTACATTTACAAGACAACTACAGCTCTTTTTTATTCATTGTAACTCTCGCTCTCACAGACGGTATACAACTTTAAGAACAAACAGGCAAACATCGGGGACATTGTAACTTGGAGGAAGAAAAGAACAAACTTTCTGGAGCACTCAGACATAATTAGCCGACTTGTCAATAAGTAAGTCGACTAGCTTAAGTATACGTTTTTTATTTCCTACTTTTCTTATTCGCTTGATATGACTTCTTTATCGTTTTATACTTTTTTTATCTCTCTTTCGTATTTGCCTTTCATATTTGACTTTCTTTACTCCTACATCAATATCTTCCCATCTAGAAATAACTTTTTTCTATCTTATGTAATATTTGTAAGCATTATTTAATCTTCTTTTGTAGAATTATTGGGTTTTTTGTGGTTTACTTTATTAAAATTATATTGTAATTACTGTACTTAATTTGTGAATTATGTATAGAGTTATAGTTTTAATAAGAGGTTATTAATAATCACCTACAATAAAAAGCTTGATTTTTTTATCAATTAACGATAGATTTAATTAAGCTTACATATTTATAATATCATGTTAATAATTTAATTAATTAATTAATTATTTAATGTTAAATATATGATAGCAATTATAATAATCGTTTTATTAAAGAATCGTATTTAAATAATAAGCTACTTTATATATGACTCACCATGAAATGTACCGTCTGCACTTTTACTTATATGAATTTTCACATAATGTAAAATATTAATTCGTAATGAAATTAAAAGTCATTCATAAAAAGCTTAACTTCTTAACTTTTTTGGCAAACATATGATTAACATAGTTACTTCCAGTCTGATCTAGTTTATTTTTCAAGTTCAAATATTACTAAATGTATTAAAGTCAAATTATTCTTCATACCAAAATATTATAACTTTCAAGTTAATAACTTTGGGATGAAAAAATGGAAAAAATTATAAATAACAATGAAAAATATTTTTTATTGTTTATTTTTTAATAACAATTTTTATAAAGTATCCTTACATATCTCCTAAAAACAAAAGAAATATATAATAAGCTATAAAAATAATTTAAAATGTTTTTCATATCTTATTACGATTTATAAATAATAATATTTATAAGTAAATTATTAGATTAAGCGTGTTGATAAATAATTGAAACAGATAGTATTTTTCAAAATAAACGTTTAAATTAAATATTGTCACTCTTATTAATTAGCATACAAAAATTATGAAATTAATGATAAATTGATATTTACGTCTCTAGAGAAATACAACAAAAAACTGATAAAATATAATTATGTAATATTAGTATGTAAATATATAAATATGATTGAAGTTGAATTGGTTGGGTGCGGTAAGACTGGTAATTAATAGATATCATCATATAATTTGATGATAAATAAGATCCTTTAACATTTTATCAGTTATATATTATTATACTTTTAATAATACAATCGTTTATACAAATTTTACTTTAATACCAATAACTGTTTATTGCTTGCTTTCAAAGGTATTCAAACATAATTAGAGTAACTAAGATATTAATAATATAATTAATGTATTGGTTGAAAAATTACGCAATTTTGGTAAAATTTTTCTGGATATTTATCAAAATGATCTTAATTTTGCAACTGAATGTATAATATTAAATAAAATAATATTTAATATTTAAACCCAATACAAATTCTCTATAACTATTTTCCTTATTATCTTTATTATTTTTTTATCTTATGAATGCAGAAAAGTAGTACAAATATTCTAAAGAATATTTGTCTCTAATTTCAATTCCAATTTCAATTAAAATAATATTTAAGCAGTAAATATAATTCCCCAACAGTATTCACAAAGCTCCTGAATACTACCCACATAAATAGAGTATTTTGTCTAGATCTGTTCTCTCGCTTTCTAATCCGTTCTTACTCACTTTATTTCATCCGTCTATTTCCAGTCTTGTACTTTTTTCGCTCTTGCGTCCCATTTTTGTTCTCTCTCTCTCTCTCTAACTCATCTTATATCTACTTTCTTACCCTATCTTCGTTTTTCCAGTACCAGTGGCGGTGATAGTGTGTTAATAGTCGACGAACACTTAATATTTCGCGAGGCATCTCGGATTCAGATACACAGCACACAATTATGCGATGTCGTGTAACCAGGCCAAGAGGCACACACTGTGTCGAGAGCTACACTCACTCCGGAAGCTATCAGCTCACTACTGTTAGGTCTATTTTCAAGTGTCGGTTGTCACAATCATACAAAAGCTTTATTTTTTTCTTAATAGTTAAAAACTTTATATTATTACTAACTTATTATTTTGAATAGCATACTTTCTTCCAAATTCGAAAACTAACTGAACTTCAAGTGATACACATCAATAAGATTTCGTTGCACTTCTAGCTTAGTACTATAGGTTTCGATTCAAGAGAACGACTAAATTCTCTCAGTAAATTAAGGGAGGTGTTTTATCACTTTCTTTACAGATGCCTGAGCGCATGTCATATTAAAATAGGGAGCGGAACTCATTTTTGGGTTTATAAAATTAGTTTTGACTCTCCAGAGAATTCTCTTATCATATATTTTCTTTTTTTAAGAGAGAAGTAAGAAGACTTATTTCTATTATTTCTATAAATCTATGACATAAAACATCATACGTATTTTTCCATTCAGTATAAGTTTGAATAGATTTCTTTTATAAATTATGAAAAGTTTAATAAAATAACTACATTATAGGAAATAACAAATTTTATAAATCATATAAGTAAAAAAGGCCTGAATTTTATATACTCTTAATATACGTTTTTATTCCCACAATAAATTAGGTTTAAATAGAGATAAAGACAGTTATTATATTTAATTCTTCGAATTTTCAACGCTGAAAAAAACAAATTATATTGAATACAAGATTAGAAATTTAAAGAATTAAGCTTATCTATAAATTTAATTGACTATTTAGATTCTAATTAGCTCAATTCGTAGTATCGACTCTTCCAATTCCTGAAATAATGAAAATTTATAAACACATTCTTTGACAACGTTTCATAATTAGAAATTAATTAAACATTTATAATAAAATAGTATGATTGAGCTTGCTATATTTTCACACTAAATAGTTGAAGTTATTTTGAATTCATCTTGGCTAATAAAAAACGAAGAAAAACTTTTATTATGTTGTGGTTTTTAGACTTTAATACATAAACATATTTTTAACATTAAATAAAAGGAATTATAATTTTTATACTTTTAATTTAATTTAAATAATTTATTAATATCTATTATTATTTTTTATTTCGATGTAATAATACTCCAAAATGAAATTAATAAACGAGAAAATTGTGACATTTTATACCCTGAAAGAAAATTAATAAAATCATTTACTCTATTAATGGAGTAAATAAGTTTTTAAATCACTTAAGAATTCAAGATCCTTCGTTAATCGATTGAATTTTCGTACTTATTTGGAACTTATAAGCTTTTTACTTTATAGTTATAATCTAAATTTATGAAACATACTGTTAAACTGTAACAGCAAACTTTGTATTTTTAAAAACAATTAAAGACTAATATTACTAATCATATTCATATATTGCGTTAACTTGTACATATCTATATAATAGATATACAATATATATCTAGCATGTATATTAAAATTAGACAATAGATTATAAGGTAAATATACAGCCATTACCGAATTCAGTCTTCGTACTAGTATATAGGAAACACAAAGGATACACTTATAGAAATTAATTTAAGAGACTAATCAACTTACATAAAATATAATTGCTTTAATGAACGCGATGGTAATAAGTATGAGTCACAGTAACCTTAAAACTCTATTGCTGACCCCTGCTTAATAAAGTCTCAATTATAATAAATACTTCGGTCAAACAATTGAATTAACAAGATATCGTAAAATTTCTTTTATGTAAATTAGTATTTTTTTAATTATGCATATATAATCGTCAACTTTATAACTGTTAGTTATCATTACTTATTTGGATTTTTATTTATATATAGGTCAACGTTGATAAGAATTTAAGAATCGAGAACATGTTCATTTCACTAAATTAACATATAATTTGTAATACGTAAATTTCTGCATATATATCTTATTAATTAAATATACAGAAATTATTATAAAATGAAAATTTTTTCTAGTAAGAAAAATAATGTTGTAAGTATTTAAGCTAAGTCTATTAAAACGTACAAAGTTATTAGTAAATAAAAATAATGAAGTATTTTATAAAATTTTATTATATTATGTATTTATTTAATCTAGAATTCAAAGTGATAATATATTGTAAAATACACCTGCAAATATAAGTAGATAAAAAAAGTGACTACAGTTAATATTTATAAGTGTCAAAACGATCTATATAGTTAGAAAGCTTGTACAATATAACGTATTATAATTGGAAAATGCAAAAGATAGTATCAGTATTATGATATTTAAAGTAGAATCAAGCAGAGAAAAGTATAAACATATGAATAAACAAAGCCATATTTATAAACATAATACGAACCGCTGGCCGTTCTTTTGGCATTTTCTACGATCGCGTGCTCTTGAAGTAAGTTGTGACATCCAGACTGGAAGCTGCAGTCATAAAAAAAAATAATACGTTACATATGAGTTTCTAGTGTCAAAAAGCTTATTTGATGGAAATTTTATTCATATTCATTTTATAATCTTATAACCGTAAATTTAAAAAATATTGCTATCTATTTACAGGACATTAAAATTTCATATGTAGGTGTTCTTAAGGTTAATCATAATGCGAAATTCATATTTCATAGCATAATTTTTATTCTTATTATAATTTGATAAATCGACTTTTCGCAGTAATATCGTTTCACAGATATTGAATTTTATTGTATTTAATAAAGATTCTTCTTCTGTCAACAAATGTATACAGTCGCTTTATCTGCATTTGTATATAAATATATATGACGCCTTTATATTATACTTCCACTCGCCCAATTACGAAGTATCCCTAATTGCATTTCCTAAATTTACTGTGCTTAAATATTTTCTTATTTAAATTATAATTGCTATACATGATACAATAATTAAAATCTCTTCAATGATGATTTCAATTAACAAATTTTTTTCTTCATTAATTCTCGATATTGGTACTGGAATATAAGACAAAGCCGGCCTATAGTTGTTTTACTTACGAGTCTAGTAGACTTAGCTAAAACGAGATCTACACAAATTTTAACAGTTATCACACTAGTCAACCCTTACTCATATATCAAATCATACATTTTATTTAAATATAATATACAATTATTTAATAATTTTGGTCCAATTATAAAAATTTTTGTTTATTTTTTAATTCGACCTGACTAGAAAAATTTCATTACCTTTTTTTAATTTATATATACATGTATGTAATCAAATTTACAACAGTATTAAACCATAATCATTTGAATACAATTGAATAAAATAAACACCATATTACAATTTATATATACTGCAGTACAATTTAAATATACTAATAGTATAATTGACAATGAAAAAACCTTTTTAAACTATTAAATGATTCTATATTTTTCTAGATAAGATATGTATCTGGTACAAAAGCTATTAAGATAAATTTAAGTATAAAAGAAGTATTTTTTTATTACTCGAGTACAGCTAATTATAAAAGTATCTCATTTTCGTATACAATTATTGAGATGTATTCGTCTCTCTCTTCTTTCCTCTGCTCTTTCATTTTGCCATTCTCCTATTTTTGCTCGAGCAATAGCTGAAGGGAATCAAGGAAAATCCATGTAAGTGTAAATGTACATTATACATGAAAAGTGAGAGAAAGATCATCATACGCTCCTACTAAACATTTTCCTTACCCTGTTTATATCTTTAGTATTAGTGATCATACATGCTAATAGTTAATGAATAATTAATATTTCACTGAATTAAGAGATACACGTTTTACCTAAAGCTGTATTAACTCATTCTGAAAATTATCGATAGACTTCTTTGATTGTTATTAAAATTGTTCTATATATTTCAATATATTTGTGAAAAAAGCTAAATATTCAACATTTATTTTGATTATCATCAACATTATCTGACGTTTAAAAACCTCTCAACTGTTAATTAGACAATTATAAAATATGATATTATTAAGCTTTTTGCATGATTAAATGATATTTTGAAGGGTTGTAATAATGACTGCTGACTTAACTGTTAGTAATAATATAGGCTTGAAAGTATTTAAAAAAATAAAACCTTTCCTTGGTAATCTGATTTTGCCTGATCAAATTACAAAATATGTTTTATTCATATTAAAGTTGATTATGTTACAAGATATTTAGTAATTGTTAACTATAAGTCATTCTCCGTAATAATATCACTGAAATGTTTAGTCGTTAAATATCTATTACTGCAAGGCTCAACATGTACGAGTAGTATACTGGACTATGATCATTGATAAAAACAACTTTAGAAAAGAAGCTAGACGAAAATTTTAATGCTTTCTATTAGAATAAATAAAAGCTTTTTTACTCGAATTTAATTTTTTTGTGATATCGAGATAAATTATCTTTTTAACCAAAATCACAAGTTAGTTATAACAGGATAAATAAACGATATGTCAAAATTACAAATTATGATTGTAAATCCTAAAAGAATAATCGATTTGAAATTAATCCATAAATATAATTCTATTAACTGAATTATTTATTAAGTTGAATGCACCTACACTTAATGAATCGAAACTTTTATTAAACTTTACAATAATATGAATTTTTCAGCAATATTTAATAGGTAAATTATTAAGAAATTGATATGAACTATATCCAGTTAATAAAGACCATAATAAATACAAATAATTTCATGTACAATATATTAATTATATTATTCAATAATTATTTGTCTCAATTTTAAATTAAGAATTAAAATTAAATATTGCATCATTTGATTGCACAAAATAATCTTTTATTTTATCTCATATAATTAATTTGCATTTAATCTATTTAAAAAATCCCGATACTTTTACTTATACAACACTAACTAAGCTTTAAGATAACACAGAATATAAAGTAATCTGGTTTTTTTATATGATCCCTAAATGTAGTTCCATAAAACGTAATGATATGAAAAGCTAGACTACATCAAAATTATAATATATAGTTTAATAGTAAAATATAATTGAAATTTAAAAAAGTGAACATAATAAATTGATCAGCTCTTCATACTATATATATATATATATATAACAAATGTATATTGTTAAATATAGATTGATCGTTCAATTGTTTAATGCCAATTTACTAAAAAATATTATGTTTTATTATGTATTACTTAATAAGTATTTAATATTTATTATTAAATTTATAAAAGGAATGATTATGATTATGTAGAAATTTTTATAAAATAAAGAGAATCTGAAGAAAAATTAATAATTAATAATTAAAGCAAATTTGTCGTCTAACTCAATTTTCAAATTTTCGGAAAGAGATTAAGGAAAAAATATTTATTATTCAAATAAATAATAAGTAATACTTCAGAAAAATTATATTTATTACAAAATTCAAAAAATAATTTAAGTTTTAATAAATAAATAAATTCTTACATTTTAAACATTTTATTATACCATAATGATATCTCTATCAATTACATGTTTTTCAAAAACAGAAAATCATTTTCTATAATTTATTTTTTTTAATTGTATTCACAGTAATTTTGAAAATAAAAATTGAATTGTTACATACTAATATCTGTAAGGAGCAATTTAAATAAAAATTGAAAAGTTTTTGTCATCTTTCAGGCAGAAACTAAATTTAATTTTTATAAAATTTTTCTATATTATGTCAAGTATATAGCAAAATATTATTTTTATGAAAAATTTATGAAAGATTTCAAGTATTTCATCTTCTTAATATTAACAAAATTTACGCAGTTAGTTCAGGCAAATAGATTAAAGATTTTCTGTTTATTTATTGTCCTTTCACTTTTTCTACATATTTCTATCCTCCATTTTTGCCTCTTTTTCTTGCCATATATTTTTGCCTCTCTCACTCTCTCTCAGTTTGTCACATTACCTCGGGTCAATTTTATGTCATCTTGCTTAATCGCTTAATAGATCACTACATAATTATGGTTACAGTAATTAAATAAATTGAATTTTGATATTTTGTATCCATTCTTAAAAAATATTCATTATCTTAAATCGCTTATTTCAATTAATGTTAAAAAAATTTAATCTATTGTATTAAAATTAAAATATTTTAAATGTTATATTAATTATTTTCTTTTATTTAATATTACCAAGAAATACACATTAAGACAGACAAATTTAAAACTAAAAAAGTAGAAGCATCTTCATCAGAAAATATAAAATATTAACCCGCATTAGGCGCACCTAGCGCGTTGCGTTGAAAACACTCCTCAATCTTGTACATACAGGCCTTTATCAATACGAATAAGGTCGCTTTGCAAGCGTCTATCCTAGGATTGAAAAAGTGAGAGGGAGAGAGGAGCAACCTGAACCTGGGTAAAGCCCCGGAGTTTTTCGTACCGGACGATAGACAAGTACAAGGGAGTCCCTGGAAATTTCACTCAGAACGACGCGGTTGATCTTCATTCCGGCTGTTTACGATTGGCTCGCCAGGGGCTGATCATCGATTGGACTTCATGACTATGGAAGGGAGCAGCGAGCTGCAATTGGAGCGGAATTGCTTCAGGCCAGAGTCCAAAGAGAAGTGCATAGGAGCTTCCGAGTAAGAAGCGGCAGTAACAGCAGAAGAAGTGGGTTCCTGTATAAGACCAACAGCACCCTTAGAAGAATACTCTCTCTCTCTCACTCTCTCTCTCGTTTTCGGGGGAACTTTATTTTATGTATTAATGTAGTCCGTAAAGTACCATTTCGCTTCCCAAGCTTTTCAGTTTCATTTTAACAGTCCTTGTCAGGGCAATGTACACACACACACACATATATATATATATATATAATATACGCATTATACGAAACCACCTTTGTCAAAGCAAACTATGACTTGCTTTCGAAATATTCTGTTCTTGTCAGGTCGAACTTGTAACGAGCTTGCTATCTATTCCATCCCTGTCAGGATGAAGTAGGAACTAGCTATTGAACTATTTCATCTTCGACAAGGCGATTGGTACCGTTGAGCAAAAAATAGGTCATCTACAATTGCTCACGGTTTCTAACTTGAGTTCAGTACCGTCCGCTTTAAAATCGACGGTCACCTCAATACATGAAGTTATTTTATAAAAAAACTAGATTAAAAATTTTCTGTATTCTACTCTGTTATAAATACTGTAATTAATTTTACTTATTTTATAAGTACTGTAATTAATTATATTTATATTTATAATTATGAAATAATATAATTTTTTAATTAATTGAATAATCCGAATTAAAAATTACTACGTCATAAAAAGCAATTTAATCAATCAAAATTGAGCTCAATTTTTCTAGGTTTCTTATAGTAAAATTGTTTTTATAATTACTTCACAAACAAAGCAAACATTCTCTATATTCATTATTAAAAATTCCAGAAAAATTTTTTTCTTTGATTTTTACAATTATAGTTTAGACAATAAAATTTAAGATAAAAGAAAATTCTTTTATCCGTATCTATTTTTTAAAATTTTCTTTCATAACTATTTATTTAAGTATTACAATATGTTTTCAGAAATATTATAAATTTTTCATTCAATGTTTATAATATTTTTAATAACCATTTTTCAATAATAATTTTGAAATGTTCAAAAGATATTATGAAACTAAAAGCAATAATAGCTATGGATTGTGATTTTTAATGGATAAAAGTATTAATTAAAATGTAAAATAATGGTATAATATCTAAGATTATAATGAATATCAACAATTTTTCTTCAATGCAATACTGAGTCTGTCTTATTATTCAATCCGTATATAAAAATTAATATAAGACTGGATAATTTGAACATGCAAATAAAGTTACTGTACATAAGTGAAATAGTAACATGTGAATCTTTCGTCAGGTGAGTACGCTTTTATGCTAATCTGTATAAGCAATAGAAACAGTGCTTTGCAACACTACTTAAGAAAATTCTTTGTATTATCTCTCAAATATACAATAAGAGATCGATTTACACAACCTTACTTCTAAGTTCATTCTAAATATTTTCAACGTCTGCCCATTTTTGGCAGGGTCTACTCATTATACTTTATTTTTTATTTTAGATATTACACTTTATTCTCATTGACTGTCAAATGATGCTTAATTGAATAAACATAGATTAGATTATTGGGTTATGTGGTAAGCATACCAAGCAGACTCCAAAAAACTGGAGTTTTCCAAAGCAATTGTGTATACTCACATGAAATCCTACATTAACGCATCAATACATTTGACTACACAAATTTTGATATTTAAAAATTTAAAGTGTTTTAATTAGTATATTTTATTATTTTATTAGAATATAAAAATTCAATTAAATTATTCATTTTTTAATTGAAATATTTTTTACTTTATTAATTTTGATTAAATTAAACATATGTGTTGGAATTTTAAATTTTACAATAAGTAGATATTTATTTTTTTGATTAGCGAACAATTAAAAAATAATTTATTAATTTTATAATATTTTCCTTGCGTTAAAAATAAACTTTCAATTTAATTTTTTCAAACACATATTGTTACATTTCATATCTATTTTATATTAAATAAATTTATATTAGTCTATGTAATACTAAATTCTAGATATCTTAAGAATAACTGATTTTAATCTTATTTCAGAAAAATAATAATCACCGAAACAACAGAAAATAATAAGTAAAATTTTTTTTATAAATTTCTATATTATTAAATGATATCTTATACCTCTAAAATAAATTTGATATTGAAATGATGTCGAAGCGAAAAATTTATATTAATTAACATTTTTGGTATTTCAATTACTTGAAAAAATTTAATAAAATTATTATAAACGTAGATATTTTATTGTCATCTAAAAACAAAAATTTATTGACAAAAAATATATTTTAAAATTTTTATCAGTAATTTTAAAATATGAAACATTGCTGAGACAACGATTTTAAGAAAAATAAACGAAACTTTGATTAAATAATATAATCCATACAAATTATATATATTCACAAAGTTCGTATCTTACATAAGAACTCAATAAAATGAAATATTTGGAATTTTTATCTCAAAATTAAAAAAAGTATGTAATAAAATTATTTTTAATATAAAAAAATGTATTTTAATTAAATAAAAGTAAAATTAAGAATCCTAATAAAAATATAAACTTACGTTTTCTTGGGAATTTTTAATAATCAATTATATAAAATAATTCTTTTTGGTAATATATATAATTAAATTGAGGAATATATAATGATCTATTAAATAAAGTTTTGAAATAGACTCTTACTTTGAAGTTTAAAAAATTGTTTTAAACTTTAAAAATAATTTAACAAATTTCATTCAAATATAAGTATAAAGGAAACTACTATTAGAATTTTAAAGTATTATTTTTTTTAATATATCTAGAAAACTTGAATTAAATTTTATTGTGTAGATATCGTTTCCAATAATATTGTAAATTATTCTCTAAAAGTATTCACTTAAACTTAAATAAACTCTATTTATTTTAAAATCTTAAAAAATTAACAATTTTTAATTTTGATATTTTTTATTCTAAAGTCAAGAAAATGAAATTATAAGATCTTTTGATATTATAAATTGATAAAATTAATCGATCCATGAATTACTGTAACCAATTTTTCCTTATATTAAATTTTTGTTTCAAATTAAATATAAATATGAAACACGATGTTAACAAAACTATATTTATGAAATAGACATAGAATATAAATATATTAGAATATTAATATTTTTCCCATTTGTTGGTCAACCTACAGACTTTACTATTCATCAATGATTTTACAAAAATAATTTTGTAATTTACATCTTTTAAGTAAAAATGTAATTATTAATATATTTTAGAGAGATAAATTAATTTAGAGAATTAAAATATTTTTTCAAGTATAGGAATATATTCGACTTAGGTCAAGTGTTCATGAAAGTGATGAATAACTTTGTAAAAAATGTATTCTAGAAAAAATCAGGGCTAACTACGCTAGTACAACATAAGTAAAAAATAGATTTGTATGTATATTTCCATTATTATAAGGTTATGTGTATATTTTCACATCTAAATATGCTTGCAGATAAAATAATAGCAAGTTTATTAGAAGAACGAAATATCTTTTTTTTATTAGCTGTATAAATTAATCAAATTTAAAATCTAAAATTTTTTAATAAAATCTACATTTATTTCCATTTCCTTACTTTAGTTTGTTTCAATTTAAAATATTATAAGTTACTGATGCAAAAAAATATGTGCATATGTAAATGAAATTCAATATGCCTTTATGTAAATTCTTAATCTTGTTTCTACAGTACATGCTATACTGTATTTGTAATTAACTGTATTTATAATTACTGTATTTGTATTTGTAATTGACATTCTAATTACAAAACAGTCGTTCAAAAAAACACTGATAATAAATAAAAAGAAATCAAATCACAGAAGGAAAACTACCAGATATATTATACAATTTAAAGTAAAAAACGGTGACATTATTACCAAGTAAAGTAGTGCTCAACCTACACTGAGAGATGTTAATTCCACAAGTATGTAATACTTCTCTAAGCAAATACTTTTTTATGCAATTTGTGTAAGTGATGTAATTACTTCTGATGCTGATACTACTTTTATATAAGGCAAATAAGCTGTCAAATATATTAATTGGTATACAACGAAAAATATAAGTAAAAATTAAGAGACATTATAATAATTTTTTTTATGATATTGAAATATGGATTCAGTTTGATATTTTCGTATTATATCATTAGTAATTATCGTAACTATTTTACAAATATTCTAAAAAAGGATAGCGCATTTTTCTTAAATTGAGTTAATAATTATAATAAAATGTGTAAGGTTTTATAACAGCTTCATTCACTGTGCTAATAAAAATATCTTTTTATTAATAAATTTAGTATTCATGATAATATAATAACTAAATCAAAAAGCTTATTTTGATACTCTTTTTCTTGATAGTCACGAACTTAAAATTATATTGAAATATATTATAGCAAATCTTAGCATTTTTTCTAAAAAAAACGTATATTTATAATGAAATTTCCACCAATTATTAAGTGACTTAAAGCTTAGATTATTTATTAAGATAGTAGACCTTATAGCACATATATCGGAAACTACTAATACTTATTTGAAGAAAAAATTATATTTCTGTTATGCAAGCCTTCTCTTTCTATTTATTGCTATTTTAAGATAATGTTATTCTTATTCAATATATTTTATCAATAAATCTTAAGTAGTTTATTGTGTGCGTTATATAATATTACACAATTGTATTAGTAAATTAATGTAACAACGCTATAATAATAAATAATCAAATAATTGTAACAATACTCTATTAATATATTGCTTAAAACTTCCTTAAAATTTATAATTCTTTACACTTTATAAGTAAATAAAATTTCTTGAAGAAATATTAAATGAAGTTCATTAATTTTTTCACATATTTTATTTCTTTTAGTTACTTTTTAAATTAGAAGCAGACAATAAATAAGTTAGTAGAACTGTGATGATTTAGTCTTCTCGTCGGTTTCTCACCTCCTTGAGTTGATTGATGTTCCTCGGGACTTCAGCCCTAGCAGGACTATTCCGCAGTACCTTGTTACCCCGCTCCCCGTCATTGCTATTTTTGCCAGGTCCTTTGGGGCGGAAAGTGGAGTAGGTATTTTAGTGGCAGGTTGACAAATTAAAAATAATAAAGAAACGTAATTATTAAATCTTAAAATAGATCTTTTTTATTGGCCTCTCGGCACTTTGTTTAACCGTCATGCAAATAAAAATCTATATTTATATTTAATAATGAATTCAAAGAAATAATTAAATTTAAATTTTCTTGTGAAATTAACAATAATTATTACTGCAGCATAAGATTCATATACTGTAGATATTTCATACGCACCTATATTTCCCACTAATAAACACGCGTTATAATTCTTTTACTCGGAGCCCTACGCGTTTGAGTCTTAAAATGTACATCGAACCTGATAAGCAAGATGAAAATGCGATTTATTTGATAAAATTTGGCCTATACAGCCCGTACTTTAATTTGTATATAGAAAAACTGATCCTCTGTGTTAAATTACATTACGTTAAATTTTGTTCTCAAAGATATATTTGATGACCTGTTATACCTAATAAGTAATAAACTCATTTAACTCTATTATGTAGTTTTCAGTTAAAATCCACATCAATCATCAGTTAACAGGCCCCATTCTTCCATTCTCTTTTTCACTATAACTTTCTTGTTGTATAGTTACATTCCCCAGACTTAAATATCTGGGAGATTGCTAACCCATTGCATTTTCCCAACACAACTGTGGTTACTAGACTTAACGTCTAGTTGTGCGTTGTGTTTTGTTTAACCATTAGTTTCTTAATTTTTAATACAATTCAGGCCTTCAGGATTAAATCTCTGATGGCTTTTTATGAAAAATTTTTCTTTATATAGTGCTAGAATATAAAGGCTCAATAGGCTGAAAAGGGCCAATCGTATCGAGAAGGTGATAAAATTTTTTCGAAAATACAATAATATTTATTATAAAAAGATACTAAAATATACTTTCTCAGAGGTACAACATTTCCAATCATGAATATAGCAAAAGAACTTCAAACGTTTTCATGAATCATTTTCATTCTAATTAAAAGAATCTTCAGAGTTAACTTTTTTTATAAAAAGAATATAAATAAATTATGTATAATAAAACATTTCAATAATAATATAAATTTATAATTTAAATAATAATGTAATAAATCAGATTATTCATAAAACTTTTATTGAAATGAATTTTAGCTTCAAGATTATTCAAATTGCATTAGATATAACTACACTTATAAGTGATGAATTACGAATAAAATTAAGATATGAATACTACCAACAGATTTAATGATGCTTGATCATAGAGTTCAATTCTTCACTTATATACATAGATCTAAATCTATATATTGTATAAAAAGTGAAAATATTTGAAGTATAAAATAAATACATCAATTTCTTAAAATACTTCAAACAAAATTAGTTATTAATGATCAATTATTTATTATTATTTACGAAAGGTACGTTAGTTAATCACAAAATATGAATAGCAGTATTTCTTTAAAAAATCCAATAGATGTAAAGCAAAAATAATACGTTTATGCAGACTAATTTTTTTCATATCTATTTAAATGTATATTTTATCAGTTATTATTACTTAAATAAACTTCGTAACTATGAAGACTTTGATGCTGCTAATTATAATATAACTACATATTAAATAATATAACTACATTTCAAAAAAATTTATGAATAGAAAGCTTATTTACTTCAACTAATAATTTACGCGATTCGTATAGCAAAAATAATTATATTAATATAATAAAAGAAAAAATATTCGAAAAGAATTTTAATTATCAGTAAACTTGATTTAAAAAAAATTCATTGTAATACTTCAGAAAATATTTAATAAAAAAAATATAATTGCACATATTTATATCAAAATAGATACTAAATTATTATTTCAATACCAATATTTAATTTACTAAAGAATTAATCTTGAATACATATAAAACATATATTTATAATATATGTGAAACTTTACACATAAATTGAATTTTTGAAAAATTACTGTAAACATTTTGTATTGTTTTGCATAATTGAAAAATTCAATTGCAGCAAATAAAAGTAAGACTTCATCTTTATTCTACATATATATATATATATTCATCAATTAATTCGAGATCCATTTTTTTAATAAAATACTGAGTATTCTAAATTTGATATATGTACGTACATATTTTAGGAATTTTCTCTAAAATATTATTATCTATTCTAACATTCATAAAATCATTCTTATTTTAGGTATTCAATATTTGAATATTAAATAGTTGGGTATTTCATTTTTTTTGTGAGTATCAATAAGATATCAGCAAAGTGAATCATATAAATAAAAACAATATACTATAGATAAAAACATATATAAATATATAAGTAAATATATAAATAAAAAAAATACCGGCAGCAAAATTGAGTAGAAGCTTTAGAATTATATTCAATTTTTAAAACATGAAAGTTATAAAATTATATAATATAAGATTATAAAAAATCCATGATAAATCTTATATAAAGCATCTTTACAGACCTATTATTGCATATATATATTAATTGCGTAACAGTATAATATACGTGAAAGATTATTTAATGATTATTTTAACATATATTGAGACATCTTCAATAAAAAAGAGTCAAGTATATAACTATAATTTTCTTGAATTATTGTTTAAATAATATAACGAATAAATTACTTCGGATAAATGCATCTGAACATATTAAAAATTATATTTCAACTAATATTTCTTAATGTATTATATTTAATGTATAACTGCATCTATAAGCGAAGACCTAATACTCAAAAATTCCACAGTTTGATTACCATGTCTAACAAATAATACTACTATGTGTGTGTGTGTGCGTGTGTGTATGTGTGTGTAATTATTCAAAATCTACTGTAAATATAGATATAAGACAGAAGTTGAAAAAGATTTTAATAAATTGAATAAAAAAAATTATTTATATCTATAATATTCTTCCATGATGTATATGGACGAGTTTAATAGTTAAAATATCATATACTTTGTAAGAATATTAGTTATTATTAAATAATTTCTATTCTGACGTTTATCATAAAATATAATTGAAAATAGACTTCTATTATTAGGCCCTTACTTGATTCCAATTCCAACTTCATTACAATCTTAATAGGATTTCAGTTCAATGGGAATTATAAAAG
The DNA here is from genome assembly GCA_018907045.1 of Wiebesia pumilae. Taxonomy (NCBI): domain Eukaryota; kingdom Metazoa; phylum Arthropoda; class Insecta; order Hymenoptera; family Agaonidae; genus Wiebesia; species Wiebesia pumilae. Next base: position 11,450,142 of record JACCHZ010000116.1, read on the forward strand.
AATTGTAAATGTTCAAGGTATATAAAAAATATGTACATATAAAAATATAGGATAATTTTGCATATATTACTAGATTTATTTATTGTAAAAGGAGAAAAGATAAGATCAAAGTATAAGTAGTTCCTGCGATATCAAATTTTTTTCATCATGATTATCTAACCGTAATTCAACCGAAATCATAACCATTATCAAACTTTTTATAAAAGTAAGCTTATAACTTGCTACTAACCTTAAGGCCAGGAAGAATCGTCACGGGGTCTGAGGGAGTCCGAACGGATGACGCCTGATTAGTAGCACCGTAACTCAACTGATGTTGGTAATTACTTAAGATCTTCTTGTGAGCGCTTGCTTGTGCTCTATATGCCGACACAGATAACTTCATTTCTCCGTTCTTCTGCAACCGTTAGTTTTACTGCTCTTGATTACAAATATAAGGGCTGTGCTAGATAGAACAGAAGATGGCTTTACCGAGAAGTAATTTCCTGACTGCCTAGTCAAACTTCGACTCTCTGTGATCATAGCGTAGCAGTTGCTTTACTCGAAATTTCAACACGTTTCACATTTTACTTCATACTTCTTCGCTTCCATTAAGAAAGAAAGAGATAGAAAGGGAGAGAAAAAATTTATGTACAAGTCTCCTCTCTTTTTCTCTCGATCTCACTTCTCTTTCTTCTGTTGCTCACTAATTGAAATTATTCCAATAATATTACTAGAAACTGAGATAATGAATATATTGAATAAAAACCAATTTACTATTATGCATATTGTCCTTATTTCATTTTATGTGCATCCTTCGATGTCTACTTTTCTTCTATCAATAGATAACGTCACAACAGTTAACATTTCTTATATTAACATGTAATTATCATTGTGTAGTTCCAAGTGTGTACATGCACATATATTCCTATTTTTTTTTCATTATAAGCATGTCATTTCATACACGTATACGTGAAGACATATATTTATAAATACTTGGGATTCAGATTGCAAATACCACATTAATAAAAATAAAATATATTCTTAAATAAAGAACTATAATAAAATTTGTTCTAAATACTATTTAGTATACATCTTCTTTTATCCTTCCTTCTTAATTTTAAAAGGTTGAAAATAATTTCAATCTTCTTTTATTGATTTAATAAATGTATAGTGGTACTCTTTCCTTTTACTAATTGTTTGAAATGGCTCGATGCTAAAGTTCAGCTTCTTATATATCCCTCAGTTGACTGATTTATTTATTTGACTACTTGAATATCAGCAATACGAGAACATGTTAATAATTCATATGAAGAAAAGCATGAAAAAAAGAACTCGCAGAAAATCAGCGTGACGTATACCAAATTCTTTTCTTCAAGAAATAACGATGATTACTCGCATTTACTGGACAAAAGTATATTGGTAGAATTCTTTCACTTTTGAAGTTGTTTAACTCTGTAAAATACATAAATATTATTATTAACACTATATTTTATTAGATTAAACTATTATTATGTCTGAAATAAAGATATAAATGCTTAATATCATTCAAAGTATATATGCAGTTATTTCATTTTATGTTAAATTAAGCAAACATATATATATCATTATGGTTACCGCTGATAAAATGTTTTATGAATATAATGTATTTCTATCATAAACCATTATATGATTATGAAATTAAAAGAAACTATTTCTCTAAAATTATAGAAACTATTAATGTGTAGAACTTTATTTGTATTTTCTTCAAATAACGTAAATTGAATTTTATGGACAATTGGGTGTTCTATAATCACCGGACTTACATAAGACATAACAAATCACACTACCTTATCAAAAATATGACTACAGCAATAAACTGGTAAGATCATAAAAGGGTCAAAAAAAGAACATCAGGGATTTTTGTTTTCCATATTTTGTCTTTAAGCTTTGATATTTTGTCTTTAAATTCTCATTCATGTACAAAAATTTCTTTACATATACAATCAATAAAGAAGTTATTAATATTGATCGAGTTTTTTATAATCAAATAATCCTTAATTATATTGAAGGCAACTCTATCACCTGATCATTTTAACGCAAATATGAAATGAAATCCACCCTGGTATTTAATTAGATATATTTATTTATATATATTTTTTTACAAGTAAAACTACTTTGAATAGAATTATATGGCACTGCTTGCTAATAATATTTTTAAAATAAAACGTCTTATACATTAAGCCAAGATTATTACCTGCAGAAACAAATATTGATTACTAAAAATAAATTCTATATTATCATTACATTTTTGTTTTAAAAATTTGGTTTAAAATTAAAAATGCTTGTAATATTAAACATTTTATAACTAATATAATTTATTTATATTTTATATTTATTTCTAACTTATACGATTACCAAATAAAATTCGATTATTAAGAAGAAGCAATAAAATTCAAAATTATAGTTACCATTTAATCAAATTTCGAATTATTTTAATTTTTGTTAATTCTAATACATTTATCGAATAATTATACATAAATAACTCTATTAAAAAATTTGTTCCCAGTTAAATCAAACAGTAGTAAAATAACAATGTGTGTTAAGACCATAATCGACCAAATAGTTTTCTCAATATCAAAAAATAGTTTAAAATAAAAACTAAATAATCTAGTACTGTCTGTATAAAAATTATTTAATAGAAACTATTATCTGATGATCAATGAAAATTAAAATTGAGAAGTGTTAAAAGTACATGAAGAATTGCCGAAAAGATTTATATTAAATTTAATTTCATTATGTAAGTGTAAACTGAAATTATGTTTTATATTTTACTTTCAATTTTTTAAAATTATTTTATCTATAATAATCACATTACTTTTTTTAAAAAGGATTATAAATTAATTATAAATTTTCAATTTCAAAAATTAAAATTAACAATAAAATTGATCATAAATTCATATTTTCAAAGACGTTGATAGTAAAAAATAATATAGTATATATATTTTATCATATGTAATTATAAATAAAAAAATTTATTTCGTAAAAGTATGTACCAAAACTTTTTTATAATTATCTTGAAACTCATAAAAGAATTAGGTATTTAACGAAGATGTATATTTTCATAAGAACAAGTAATTTTAAAATTGATAAAGATAATAATTTTCCATAATAAAAAACAACTTTTAAGTTTTAAAAAATGTATTTAATTTAGTTTATATGAATACTTATAAAGAGTAGCTAGTGAAAATTTCAATTCATACCAATGGTGATTGAGAAAGTCCATGGCAAGTAAACTTTGAATTCTAATACATATAGTACGTTCAATAATGATATATTGCATTAATGTGACTGAAAATAGATAATCCTATACAACTCAAAATTAACCTTCAATTTACGAACCTAATATAGGTATGTTTTACAGTAAATATATATACATATATATTTATTTATTTCAGATTATAATAAGATATAACTTGATCTAGAAAATAGGTTGAAATATATACTGAAATATTTTAATATCACATTAAAATCTCAGTAATTTTAGAATATAAATTAATTGTAAAATTTTAGAAGTCATTTTTCATTGGATCTATCTCAGATATTGCTTGTTAAATTTAAAAATCTTTTTTCGAGAAACGAAAGCTCTTTAACGATTATGATTTCAATTAATTAGTTTTATATATATATATATATATATATATATATATATATATATATATTTATTTATTTATTGTATTATCTACTTTTAAATATTTGAATCACAAGATCTATTGTAATAGTAATATAGCCAGTAAAAAAGACAAAAATTTTGTTATATTAATGTAAAAATTCCAACAGAAATTAAATACCATAAATCAGAAAACTTGCCAATTTACTATTTACAAACCAAAATGTTACTCTACAGATGCTCTTTGAAAGAAAATAATCTGCAAAATAAAACTCAAATCTTAATTAAATTGTAATTGGAAATATGAAAATATTTTGAATTTAATTGTAATCAACATGTTATACTTAGAATATAAATAAAAAGATAAGAAGAAATATGTTTAAAGTATATAAATCATTAATTATTATTTAAACATTATATCTAATTGATTTTTTAATTTATTAAATACGATTTACTAGCACATTTAAAATTAAAATTTTTTAAAAGAATAATTTATAAAAACACAAAATCTACTTACTTTGTATGAAAAACATGTAAAAACTGAAATATAAATAAGAAATAAGACTAATTTTATTTATATGTGGTTATAATTTATAATATATGGATAATTATCCTGGAGGTATTTTCTAATATTCAAACTTTACATTGAAAGAAGCTAATCCAACTACAATGTTTAACCTCAATTTAATCTTTTAAGGATTTCACAAAAGTACTTATAACTATTAATAGAAAATTAATTTGTACTTTCATTCTTATTAAAAGATGCAAAATGTTTTTACTAATAAGAGTGTACCAACCTTTTTCGGCTAAAAATTTCTTTTATTATATTTTACCCTTTTTGTAGAAACCACATTGTACATGGCAAAATCTGTACATCAGATTTGAAAAATTTGTATTGAGAATTACTCTTATATTTAAAATAATAATATATAAATTTACATAAAAAATATTTCTTATAAATATATAAAATTACAAAACATATACTATAATATTTGATTTAACTAATACATAGGAATGTCAGAAATCATCTACTCAATGGAAACTAGTTCTGCAATAAGAATAATATCATTTCTTATTGTTTAAATGTCATGAAAGAAATATTTAAAAAAAATTATATTCTATTGTTTAAGAGAGACATGTATTGTAAAGATATTAAATTTGGTGAAAATTAGATATTTTACTACTTTCAACTAATTCAATGAAATATCGGTTATATGATACAATTTATGCAAGAGATTTGGTCATTTAATTCTACAAATATACAAGTTGAGTAGAGCCGAGGGAGGATGATGAAGTTTTCTCCATATTCCCAAATAGACGAGTCCTCACCCCGCCGTCTACGTTCCAGCGGAATAAATTGAAATGTCGCCCTGAAAAGTGCATATTACTTTGTCGCTACTATTTCGACGGCTGTCGAAAGGCCGGCATTGAAGTCCTAGTATTGTTGTTGTTCCGTCTAGTTCCAAGTCAGAATTTCCTTACCTTTGCGAAGTACAAAGCGTCTCTTGTTAAATCTTTTGGAGAACTACCGCCGCTTCAATCACGTTAAAGAAATTCACTGTGATGTTCAAACCTATTTTATAATAACATTGCCGTTCCAACCACGACGAGTAACTTTGCGACGGCGTTTCTCCCTTTCTCTGTCGATGCGTCAGCGGCGTACCCTCTCTTCCTATAGTTTGCCAGCGCTGTTGGTGGATCGTTAGGCATAAGACGTGAGGAAAAAGAATTTACATTGGGGTGAATAATCCTGGCACACGTCTAAATATCCCATTAAATTATTTTGATATAAAATAAGGAGTATATAATAATAAATTTTATTAAATTAAATAAAAAGATATTTTAAACACCATTAAAGATCGATTATAAATAAGTATTTCGTATATTTATAAGAATTAAAATGCAGAGTTTAACATGTCGAATACATGATCTTTATGGTTTATTATTATGTAAAAAGACTCATCTATTTTGTAGTTATAAAATATCTCCAATTTTATTGATTTATTTGTAATTTTAAAGAAGCTTTAAAAATATATTATACAGTTTATTATACATACTATATTAATATATAATATATAATATAATATAATATATTATATTATATTAAATATATTATACAATTTATAATGAAAACTTATATTCATTCATAATTATAAATAAATTTAAAAAATATTAATGACCACAGATAATGTTTACACTAAGCAGTTATAAATTTTCAATTATATAATTTAAAAAAATATTTTATTAATAGATGAATACATTTGTTTAAATTTTAAACTTATAAATTTACATTTTTTATACATTCTGTAAGTCGTTAAGTAACGTGATAAATATTTTCTAATATTTGACTAATAATATTTCAAAGGAAATGAAACATGCGATATTAATATAAGTATATAAAATGCTTTTCTCTAAAAACAAAGAATCTTTATTACTGTACTAAATTATGTTTTCTTATTTTCTACGAAACAATCTCTTTATTTCATATTCTTTTTTCTACCCTTGGTAACTGCAAAAAAATGCGGACGTATGAATAATCATACGTATGGTCGCTACCTTTACGACGAACGTCACTTCGTCTTTCTTTCTCACGGATTTGAAATCGCGCGAAATCGCATCAAAAGAAGAACTCCGCAGGTTCTTCAACTGAGAGCAAATGAGGTTAGAGACCCTGTAAAAGCAAATGTGGCAGCAAAAAATCACCCCTTAAGTCTATAAATGCCCTTTAATGGCTCGAACCGAGCTCAAGATGATGACTTTTTTCGGCAATGTGGTACAACTCGTTTTCGATAGCACAAGTAATACACTAGGTCATGAATATGAGAACGTGCTGATATTTATTTTCTATTTTCTTTTATTTTTGTCTAGTTTTCATATGATCGAAGATAGTATTGGTTACGAATTTCTTATTCCAATATGTTCATACATTTATTGTCAAAAATTAAAATATTTGCAATATAAAATACTATACGAAAATTAATATTTAAAGTAAATTCGTTAAAATGAATCAGAAGTATATTGTCACAGGTATTTATAACAAGATTATATAATAATGTGTCTAACTAACATAAAAGCTTTATTATAAGCTACACTTTCTTTATTTTATATTAGTTAATACAAAATGACTTTTTTAAGTTCTAAGAAATACAAAATTTTAACTTACATACAAATTTTAAAATAATTTATATTCTTAAAAAAATAATTTGATATAAACGAAATAATGTTTTCAAATTTATATATTGATACTTGTAAAAATTATGTTAATTTCATGTAAAAATTAAATGAAATAAATGATAAGTGAAATTTAAAGTAATTATATACAGAAATTTAGTTATTTATTAACTAAAAAAAGTATTTCTTTTACTCTACTCTAAATGAAATTTACTTAACTGCTAGTTGAAAAGTTATACTTATTATAAATAGTCTCACTTATTAAATATTTTTCAATAAACCAATATTTTTCAAGGAAAAGTTTGTTAAACTATTTATAAATTTGAAATAACCCATTATAAAAGGCACTTGTAAGTAAATTAATCTTCTTTGTTAAGTTATAAAACTATAATTTTTTTAACTAAAAAATTATATTGTAAGTATAAAAAAATTGTAAGTATAAAAAATATACATTATGTTATACTTCTAATTTATACAGAAATAATATAATTATTTCATTTTAGAATGATTCTACATATATTTGCAAAGAGATATATTACAACAATTTACAGAATGAAACAGATCTCTCTAGGTATAATATGAATAAAAATGATATATTATAAAATTAAGTAACATAAACTTAATTTAATGTAAGTTTTATAATAGTTATTGAAAAAATCGTTTTATTTAGAATAAGTAAGAGAATAAAAATATAAAAGTGCTAAATCGCTCTGAATCGAATGTCAGATACATTCATTATTTACACTATTTCTAGGAGAGATTATAGCTGTAATAGATAAAAAAAGAAAAAGTAGGCACGATTACATAATTTTGTGGACTAACAAACTCGTATACTAGTCTTGGGAATAAATAAATAGAGAATATAATAAATTTAACAAAACCATACCAGAATAAGGAACGAAATCACAAATCCTTCTTACTCGTACATGTACAGAAAAACTGAGAATAAATATTATTTTTCAGAATCAACAACTACTGGCGGAAATTTTGAGCTTTTTCCACCATATATATTAAATCTTAATTATAATTACTTGTTTTATAGATTAATTTATCTAAAATGGATTATTAGATAATTCTGTTTAAGCTAATTGATGTTTTTCCAAATTTATAGAAAATTTACGAAATTAAATTTTCTTCATTTCCTTCTTATTTCAATGATTTTCTATAACTAAATATGAAAATATTAAAATATTCTACAAAAAAACTCAGCGTTCTTAGGTATCTATAGTACATTACATAATAAGAACTGTATTTTATGTTATATTATTAAAAGATGTCTATAATTTTATACATTTTAGTTACACTACCCTCATCAATGCAAAAGAAATTGATTCTTAGATTTAAAAAGATGATCGAGTAAGAGCTTTTTCTTAGAACATACCTATAATCTCAATAGAGAGATTAAATATAAATTGTCTTTTATATAACTGTCTTTTCTAAATTATTTAAAATTCTTTATATTAAAATATTTTGAGGTGTATTAAAGAATTCATTTTCTTAATTATAAAAAAATTGGAAGCATAATAATATTAATTACTATATAATAGTCTCTAGTTAATAGATTAAATATCTTTATTTTTAATGAGTAGTTAAGACTTATGATACATTTGTGATTTACAAAATTTCATACAAAATATAATTATTTATTTAATCCGATGATTGTGTAATTATAATTTAATTTAAATTCTTAATCTTTGTGTGTAATTTAAAATAAGTTTAATAAACCACATTATATGATGGAAATAAATCTCTTAAATAAAGTATCATTTACAAAGAGTATTGAACATCGATAATTCTTCAATATATTAAACAATGTATAGAATAAAATTATAAAAAATTCTATTATTCGCTAGTCGTGATTAACTCTATATATACAATTTTTTCTATAACTAAATAATTTGCAGATCAGGGACTAGCACTAAAAGAAGCATTACAAATAATTAATCGATGGCATGAATCACTCTTAAATCTGCAAAAAGGAAAAGAAAAAAGAAAACGCAGCAGAAAACGTAATAAAAAACGGATAAAGGTGAAGAGAAGGTCACGTTTACTTCTGGTACATACAACCAATGCAAAATCACATCAGTTTTACAGCATCCAACTACCTCTATTACTCTCCTCTCTCTTTCTCTCTCTGTTTGAATCTTCTTTCTTCCTCACTAATTCACTTTTTCTTTTTAGTAACTTTTTCTCTGTTTATTATGTATTCTACCGCACAATTCTTTTCATTGAAAGTGATTGTACATTAGAAGATTAATAATTTCCTATGCATATGCTTTTAATTAAATTATATGCATAAAAAATGAAGTGTTAATAGTGCTTGTGTAAAAATGCATAATTATGTTACTATTATAGTTTTAAGATTTATTACTAAAAAGATTTTTTTAAATCTAAGTAAATAATCAAGACTATAAATTTTTATTCTAAGAAAGAATCTATAATTTAATAAATTGTTTCTTATATATTTTCTAAATAAATTTGTCCACGAAGTCATCTTATTAAATAACGTTACAGAAGAATAAGCTTTTTTCAATAATAATATTGGCTTAATACATTAAGCCAATATAAGAAAAAACTTGCCAACGAAAGTAAAATGAGCTTATACATATAAACTGAAATAGGTATGTACAAATACTTTACATTTTTAGCAATCATGAAAGAAACTATTATTGTTTCATAAAACAAATTCGATTTTCAGTCTCTGAATTTATCAATTGATATTTATATTAATTGTAATAGATGTTGTATCTGCGGATAATATAAAAAGTCTGTATAGATACTCAGAATATTTTTTTATCTTTCTGTATATTTATATATATATATATATTAATAAATATTTTGTTGAAAATAAATATCATACATAAACAATTTAATATGATTACACTTAAAAAGCTGACATATTAAAACAACTGTTACGATCGCATTAGTTTTCAGAATTAAATTTATTATATATTAAATTATTTCTTTATCCAAATATAAATACTTTAGTAACCTAGTAGATTTATACAATAGTTTATTACTTAGTTTATTTTCTTTGAATAAAATACATATTAGGAAAATAAGATTATGATCGGACATAAAAAGTGTTATAAATCATAAAAGTTTTAAAAGATGATTTTTACCGATAAATCGATAAGGTTACACAAAGTTAGTAAGTTTATCTGTTTTACGGAATATGCAAATATAACAATATCTTCTCTATGTAGGGCTCTTTTCGATTTAAAATATTTTACATAAATTTTTTATATCAAATTTTATATTCTAATCTTTAGATATATAGTTATTTAATAACTACAATATTAATAATAGTTAATTAAAAATTAGTTATTGAAAATTAAAGTTTTTACATAAATATTTAAATAAGTATTTTTTAGTTTAAATCATTCAAAAATTATGAAAAATGTTTAAATGAAAGTTTTAGATATATAATTTTCTAGTGTGAAATGTATATTATTTATTTTATATATACTTTGCTAATAAAGTATACAGATTTGTTCAGTTTCATATATAAAAATAATTTATCAGTCACCAGAAATATTTCAAAATATTTCAGAATTCTATAGAAAAATTATAAATTACTTCTCAAAATATGTATACTTTTGCATGATTGTTAAAAAAATTGAATAGTGGCCAAATGATTTTCGAAATTTATCATAAATTTAATATGTGAACAACTCAAATAAATTTAATGAGTTTGATACTTTCTGTAAATATATAATTTCTTTGTCATATGTACTTTAGATACCTATTATTTTATGTAGACATAAAGAATTAAATTTATATTAAATGATATAAAAACTAAAGCAAACTGTATAAAATATTTTTTTTCTAAATCAAATTTACTCGACGTGGTAATAAAAATATAGTATAATTATAATTTAATTTAATTTAAAGCCTAATTTTCAAAAAGATACAATATTCTTCTATAAAAGTTAATTTTTATATTTTCTTTTTCTTCGCATTTTTTATAGAAAGGGAGAGAGAGAAAGAGAGAAAGTGAGAGTAGGTGAATGAAATACTTAATTAGTTTTCACTGTGATAAAATCATGCCTACAATAAATATTTCTCAGATATCGTACTCTTTACTTTTTTAAATGTGTAGCGTGAATATTTAAGCAAAAATAATTCTAGTAAGCTTTGAGTGCAACAGATATAGTAGATACAGTAGTAGTCTTTGAGGAAATTGTCTTTCAAAGAAAAAAAAGTTTCGACAAAGCTACTTGGAAGAATTCAAAAACGTGAAAGTTCCACTATAAGGTAAGATTTGAAAACTATATAACAGTGCTAATGTGATAAGATATTCAAAATTTTCTTTTAAGTTAATTAAAATGGAGATTAAATTTTAATGGATATTGTTGTTCACCAAATATGAGAAATTTATTATCACTCTTTTAAGACGTTAAATACATAACTTAATGTAATAAAAATAAAATTATTGTTTTTTCTTTTCAGCATTATACCACATGTGCAAAGACAACAGTTCAAATTATAGTGTTTGCTAACTAACTAAAAATAAGACTCCGTCCAAAATAAGCTGGAGGCAGTAACGACCAATCTTGAAAGAATAATAGTCAACATACAGAGGTTACGACTGTCCAGAAGCTGGTTAATATATACAAAATTTTGAAAAATAACCAATATCTGGTTGCGTTTCAGAGAAGAAAAGCAGTTAATTATCTTTGTATGCGTTATCAAATATTATGAGAATCTACATCACAGACATTATATCAAACAATTTATTAAGTCCAAGAAAGACAATTAATTTACCAATATAAAATTGCTCTTGAAAAAACGGAGGCTTAGAAAGTGGTAAAAATTAAAATCATGCAGACCTGACAAATTATTTTACGTAGATGATACTCGACCTAGTTAATTAATTATCTGGGAACATAAAAACAATTATGAACAAAGCGAGATAAGTTATTGACTATCACAAATTTATAGAGAGTATTACCTCTTCAGCTGTAATAACTATTAAGAAGAGGACAATGGCCAATTCAGACTGTATCGAATATGAATATTTGAGCGATGGCACTCTCCATACTTCATACTACTGTTAAGATAGAAAGTTATAAAGAAATAATTAAAAAAAAAATCAGTCTCATTTAATCGGACAACGTAATACGGCTAATTTTGTGCAATAAAATTATCTAATACAAGGCTACCACTTTTATTATTTTTCTGTTGAAAAAATAAACACGAGTATGTTATTAATTCGACTTAATTACTAATAATAAGAATATTAAACATTTTTATGCGATACGTATAGCCAATTTCAGAATAGTATAATATATTTGTTGGTGTAGCTTAAATCTTGCCTAGTCACTTAAAAAATTGCCTTTATATTTATGGATTACATATCGTCAGTAATACAGAAGAAAACCAAAATCAGTGTTAGCTCACACCAATATACTCCAAAAAATTAAATTTTTTAAGAATTAGTATTCTTAAATAATATTTATCATTATTATTACTCATTACACTATTATTTTTTTAAATTTAATTTCAAAGTTCAAAGTATTTTAATTCTTAAAACAAAAAACTAATCCTTTCCTATTTTTAATAAATAAAAATGATACTTGGTCATTCATTACATTTCATAATTCGAATATTATATTCCTACTTAGATAAATTCAAACTCTTCTACATTTCAATTTTTCTTATGAAACAATATACACAGTTCTGTTCTTCTAACTTTACTGCATCCCTAGTTCTTTTAATCAATATAAATTTACTCTTTATAATTTATTGGTTATTCTATAACATATTATTTTTTATATTCTGTAGCATTGTTATCCGAAATACATAAATTTTTATCTATAAATTTTATTTTAGAATCTTTTAAATTTTTTTATTTATGACAATCCATATTTTTATACATTTCTACGTATAGTGATATTATTTTATAATTTCTAACTTGCAAATCACAAGACACTGATTGAAATTTCCAGTTAGTTAAATCTGTATATTAATAAATTATATTAATAAACCAATATAATTCAATCTTAATACAATGTAGTCAAACAATTTAAACACTTACTCACACATATATGTATCCTTTTCTCAGAGTAAAACGATACGACGGTTACACTCGCGAATACGCATCCATAGTGCGTCGAGTCCAACGGTCTAACTGGATTAGTGTTCTCAGGCCGAACACTGACGGCTCTTCCACACACTTCTACATATGTTACGTATGCATACGTACATATAAATACGTAGAAGAGTTTAGTAAAGATATTGCTTGTGGTCGACGCTGTGATACCGGCTGCGTGACTCGCCAGGTGCTCTATATTTTGCACAGTAACCACTGCTCTCTGACCGTAACGTAACTGGATTAAATATTATCATAAACTTGTACTCTCAACCTGACCCTATGCATATATGAATTCTCGTTACCTACGAATGAACTTTGCTTATTTAGACATTGATAAGCAACACAATATGAATTTTCAAATGTTTTAATTTACGATAAGTTCATGTTTAACCATAATATTAAATAAATATTCAGCTAGTACAATAAATACAACAAATCAAATAATTTTAGTCAGAAGAAAGTCTTTTCCTAAGCTATTGATGTGAATTCTTTCGAAACATGTGAACAATACTACGTTAAATATACTTTACAGTTATTCAATTACTATTTTGAAGAAGTTTAAAAGCAACTTAATTTGATTTCATGCTATGGTGTTTTATGTAAATCAATAAATTCGTAGAAGATCCTAATATATTTAGATACTACTTTGAAAATAATAAATTATATATGTATATTATATACTTTATTATTTAGTATATTATAAATATTTAATTAATTGAAGATATGAATGCGCCAAGTATTGTAAATATATGTACAAAAAATTGTCTAAATTCTTATCTTACTGATTAATAAGATCTTAAAAATTGTAATTAAAATCAACAATATTTCATTACATTTATACCATATGAAAACAATGGAATAGAAACTTAGAATCTGTAAGTCTATCTTAAAAAATACTCGTAGTATGTACTGATTTTTCAAAAGAGAATGATTTAGAACTAAATAATAATAAATTATTTATTGTACCATTAAAATAAATAAATTAATAAAAACACTAAATTCTACTATATCACAATAATATAACTTGTAATTATTTTAATAAAATTAATTGGATTACATTATTATATCGTTTCGCAACTCTACTACTTACCATATTTAGCTCTTTAAAATATAAACCATTTGATGATGAAAGAATTGACTTATATAAAAGAGATAAATTTAGATAAAATGTACCATATATTTTATAATAAAATCTTTAACTAAGTTCAGATTTTAAAGGTAATTTTATAAAATATATAAAATTAAGTTAATAGAATTACAATAATAGCTGTTGTGGTTTTAAATCATAGATACACAAATACTCCAACGATTTTAAAATTTTCAATAAAATAGATTTACTTATATATCGACAATTCATATCGTTTTGAATCTAAATAAAACGTCTACAAATATTTTTAAAATTTATCTTTTTTCAATGATCCGTATAATATCAGTAACAAAAATTAAAATGTCTTTTTACAAGAATTTCTATTTTTAAAAGATTAAACCAACAAAAATCTTCCAATATAATGTTTTGAAAAAAAATAATCAACATATAATCTATTTCACTTAGATTTACTCTATTTTACTTATAATTTATTTAGAATAAAATATTTTCATTATTATCTTTTAATAATATTTATAATAATATTTTCGTAATAATTAATGAAGTATATTTGAAAAAATATAAGATATTATTTTAATAAAATTATGTACAATTAAATACGTACCAGTAAAAATGTTTCAGATTATGTAATAAGTACAGTTTTAAACAATATAACAAGAAGTATATTGATGCTTTAAGTTAATGAAATTGTTAAATTTTTGTACTGATATGCTACAATATTTAAAAGAAATAATAAATCCAAATTACTTTAGATAAATTATAATTTCTTAAAATTTAAGAAATTAATCTTTCCTGGTATAACTATAAATAAATACTTTATATTTCAAAATCAATATATTTCAATAGTTAAGTATTAACTTTTATATTTTAAATCACTATTTATCCTATTTATAAATAATTATAAAAAAATCCACTTTAATCCAATCCTTCTTCCAATAATCACTAGTATATTTGGAAATATATAGAATTTACTGCATAATCTGTGGTAAATAAATCAATCTTCTTTAATTTTAACTTTTTAAATTTATATATAATGTAAAATTTGTCAAAATACTTAGATTTTAGTTATAATGAAAATAAAAAATATGCATAACTGTTCGGTTTCAATTACGGTTTCTAAATGGTTTTTTAAATCACTAATCAATTTTTACTATTGACTAATTCTAGAGAAATAATTAATATAATAATAGTATTTAATGAAGTTATTTTAGTTAGGTATTGAAGTCTTTTGCTTCAAGATAAATATAATAGATCTGATAATAAAAATTAATTTAATTTCATTACATTTTACATTATTGAAAATTTCCTCATGACACAAAAATTCAATAAAGATATATTTCTAATCAAGAAATGTTGATTGAAAATTAAACAAAATTTGAAAATTATATACTTGTCTTTAATTACTATTTTTAAAGATATCTTAATTAAAACTCTTCTTACTTTATCCATTCATTCATTCATCAATTAAATAAAAATTAAAAATTAATTGATTATATCTTACTTTAAAATCAAGACATTAAATATCATGTTTTAATATTTTAAGTTAATCTAAAATGTAGATCTAAAAATATAGATTTAATATAATGAAACAGTAAATATTGCATATACTCTTTTATATACTATGATAAACAAGTAAAATTTTGTATATTTTGAAATTATAGTTTTAAAAGTAGTAAGAGTTTTCAGAGTAAAGTACATACAAAATTTATGACAGTTTATATATTTTAATCAATTTAGTATAAAATTAACTTGAATAAGTACCTAACAATAATATGACAAAACAATTTATCCTATCTTATAAGCTAAAATAACAAACTAATAATATTCTACGTATACTTCTAATTATACTACTTAAACAATATAATATATCTACAAATTTATTGAAAAAAAAACTATACATATTTTATATATTCGAAAAACCGTTTTGATGTGAAAGAAAAGGAAAAAGAAAACCATTAGGCAAAACTAAAAGAATTCTATAATCTTCTAAAATACTTGAAGTGTTAACAAAATTATTTTGTGTTGAAAATTTATTATCTACCTTATTTAAAATAATAAAAAATGGAAATAATTTAAAATAAGTTAAAAAGGTAAATAAAATTTTATTAATTTTTTATAGGATTTTAAAACTTTATTTTTTTAAAGTAAATTTCTTTTAATAAATTATTTGTGCAACATAGTTTTGTTGAGTATAAAAATCTTTTGTAAGGAGCTTTTTTAAATCTTTTATACCACCAAAAATATTCAAACTCATATCTTTTATTTTCCCTCTATATTATCCTAAATACTACGGAACGGCAGAAAATTAAACGTTGATATACAAAAATAATTTTTTAAATAAAATTCTTTCAAATGTAATACTTTGGTCAAATTTTTTCTGTATATGAAACTTCTAACATAAAGTAACTGTATCTATCATTTATTAGTTTTAAAATTATTTTCATTGTTGCTCATGATCAATTTTTAATTTCTTTTAATATTTAATACAGAATATATATATCATGAAAATTCGTCAAAATGGTCAGTTATACTAGTCTATAACTTTATAGTGAATGCTTATTTTAATAATTATCTCACATGAAATAAATATCTTTGAGAATAAATAATAGTATTATATAAATGTAATATCGAAATATTCTTCTTTTAACTCTACTAACTCATAACAATAATAAAATTTTCATTATAAAAATAATAAAATAATTAAAATAAAAAATATTTTAATGTTTCAAGTGTAAAAATAAAACGTCAAAATTGTAAATTTGTACATAAAATTTCAGTAGACAACTATTATAAAATCATATAACAAGTAAATATTATGATAACTCAACGATTAGAATTCTCTCTAGGTCTTACATATTTCTCAATCAGTTAAATTTATTTGATATATGATTAAGAAAACTAAATTTTTTGTTTTTACAATTTTATTACATAGATACATTAAATTATTCGTTCTTTCGTGTAATAATTAACAAAATTTTTTACAAATATTATGTATAATATTAATATAAAATATTTTTAACAAGACATTTGGATACAATGACTTTTTAGACATAATAACTTTTTCAGAAAAGGTTAATTTTATGCTACTTTACATTTCTTAAATGTGTAATTTATAATAATTCTTCCCTATATCTTCTGTTCTCAAATGATATTAGTAATAGTTTGTATATCCTAAATTTCTTACTCTTCTTAAATATAGACTTTTTTCTACAATTGTATATATACAAGATAAGCACTTCTTTTAAGCATTAATAAATAAGATTCATTTTTAACCATTACTTCAATTTTAAATATTCTAAATACTCTCAATATTAAATATTTTTCAATATTTTAAATAACTAACTATATTTCTTTTACTTCCAATTAATAAAAATTAATAGCAAACTATTACATAAATTCATAAAGACTTTTATCTTATAAATATTTTATTTTTAAAAGAAAACTTACAAAACATATGTATCTTATATTATTTAGAATTATAATATTTAAATAAAGCAAATGACCACCATATTTTACTGCAATAGATCTTAAATACCTCTTCATAATAATTTCTGTCAGTAATAGCATAAATGTAGGTGATAACATAATAATTAGATGTATGAAAACGTATAAATATTTAACGGTAACAATATGTATTAAAAATTTTTACTCTTTCACAGATAATAGAAACGAGAAAACAATAAGATCAATTTGGACAATTACTTGGAAATATCTCTATCTATTACGGAGATACCGAATAACTTTAAAATGTAAATTTTTAAAAATGAATAGATGCAATTAGAAGATAAATTATTACAGTTGGTAAATTTTACTAGATGATAAAAATATATTGTACAAATAATAAGAAAATATTAGAGATCCAACTTAAATGTTCAATTGATATAAGACGTACGGTAAATTAGACGGTAATGGAATAATGAATAAATAGAAATTACCTGGATAACTAATTTTTATAAAACAGTTAAGTAAACTGTTATAACAAGAATGAATTCTACAAAAGTTAAACAAAACATGAGAAAAGTAAATATCATAAAGATGTAAAGAATAAACATATGGAGATAATAAAGCATTATAAATAAGAAATGACATGAAAAATAAATTATTTACAAACTTTTACATTAGTATAAATTTTTTTTTAAAATAGTTTTTGAGAATTAAAAACTAATTTTAAATAAATACTATTAGTCATTAGTGCTTTAAATAAAAGAAAAATTTTGATTAAATACATTAATTAAATATAGATGTGTACTAAACTTTATATTGATTAAATCGAATGAGTATTAGATTGAACAAAATAGTTATACTCAAAACAATACAAACAATCTATAATTAATCCAATATTTAAGAAAGAAGGTAAAATCGAATGACTCTACTATTTTTATATTAGTAAACTCGCTTGGATTATAAGAAATATAATTGAAAACTATACATATTTATATAAGTAGCATGTTGAATATAAGTAAAATGAAATATGTTAAATTTTAATTGAACTTAGTGAGATAAAAATTTTACCCGAACAAATACAAATATGTTCTAAATATAATTATAATTCTAAATAAAATATTAATAATAAACTTAATAATAAAATATTAATAATAAACTTAATAATAAAATATTAATACTAAACTTAATAATAAAATATTAATAATAAACTTAATAATAACATTTTAAAATAAATCATCATATAAGTATTTCTTGTGTTTTCATTAATTTTATACGTATATAAGACAAACTTAAAGATACATCAATAAGTAATATAACTAAAGCGATAAAGTACTTTGATAATTTAAATTTAGTAAGTTATAGTTAGAAATTTGTGTTTAAAAATTAAAATTTATCAAGGAAGATGAAGATTTCAAGGTGACGAAAAATCCTCCCTTCTTTATAAATAATTATTGTTAAGTAAATATTTTATCTTATAAAAACAAAATTAAAATTACATGTCAAAGAATAAAAGTTGTTAACGTATAACTAAGATATTTTTATGCATATAGTTATACTACAGGTAATTTGTATATACGTTACATAATTAAGTATGACAATGGAAAAAATACAAATGTAACATTTTGTGAATAGTAAATTGAAGCCAATTACATTCCATTACATAGGTAAACTTTAAGGAGTCTTGGAAATTATATTCAATCGAAACAATACCGATAAGAAATTTTCAATTTTCATTTCCTAAATTATATCCTATTATGGTCTATTTTTTGTATATATCTATGCGATGCAATTTTGCTCGGGTGGTAGATTAGCTTACTATTTATTTTACAAGAGCGATCCGACGGCAGATTCAAAAACAACATATCTGAACATGTCATTTTAGCAATACTACAATATAATTGTATTGTACATTGTATTGTATTAATACAATACAATTATATAAAGTCTCATCCTTCTAAACAAATCTTATGAATATCTGTCTGAAATTCCAACTAAAATAAATATTCAAAATCCAATAAGAGAAGAAATTAATACAAGAAAAGAAAACTAGTAAATATATATTTCTATAATGTTAATATAGTGATCAAATCTCGATTACTCTTACATAAGTGGAAGCTAAAAAAATTACAGTCTACTACAGATAGTCGAAAATAAAGAACACTGAATTTAAAGTAAAAAGTTTTACAAGGAAATTGCAAAGTATAGAAAATGAAGGAAAAAATCTTATTTACTCAATCGTTTTAGAGTAACTATACTCCGTAAATAAAATTATATTCAAAATCTAGTTAAAATAAGCAGCATTTACAGTATTAAATATCATCGAGTACAAAAAATAAACAAATGAAAAAATAATCTTAAAAGATTTGATCATATTTAGTAGGTAGATATAATACTTAGTAAAATAAATAATGATGGTGCACTATATTTTCTTACATGTATCAACTATTTCAAATCCTCAGTCCTAATAAATAAACATCTTCATTCTTGATGTAGAAATGAATTACACTTAATTGCAGAAATTATATCAGTGTATTTATAGATTTTCAATTGTAAATAATTATACAAAAAATACAATAAAATAATTACTAACCATACAAAGAAAGAAAATTTTACTCATTAAAACATCAAATAACTTGTACTATCAGCTCAAAAGCGGACGTATATCTACAACTGATATTTTAGCCTCTAAACAGAAAAATAATATGCAGATATATGTGTTATAATAATGTGATATATGTATGTAGATAGATAGATTAATAGATAGATATTCTAGATCTTCTATATCATTTTTTACACAATCATATTAAAAAACTAAATCAGGCAATTTATGAATATTGAATTAACTAATACTGAGGTAATAAGAATAGAAATCAGGTATCTGTATTAAATGTTACAATATAAAAACGTAGAAGTACGCAACACCGATTATCAATTAATCAAAATGAAAACAGAAAGTGAAAATCTAGAAGAATAAAGAAACTTTAATTGATTTCGCATAAAAGAAATTCTAGAATGAAGTCAAACTATTTTAATGCTTTATAAAAAATCTTCCAATCTTCCAATAAGAATAATAATACATCAATAAATGTTTTGAAGTTTCGAACTTTAATATATATATATTTACACACCAACACGCGCACACACACACACACACACACATATAAATGTTATCCTTTATTATTTATTTATTTTTTATCTATTATTTATTTAATAAAATATCATAAAAGAATGAATAAACAAAATGTACTTATCAAAATAGGTATTAGATAATCAAATCTTATATTTATCGACCTCAATAAATTTTAGATTTTATTCAAAAAATAGATAGAATTGTATAAAACTAGTCTAGATTGCAGATATCTCTTAATTACAATTCCTAAAGTTAATTACAATGCCTATGCATATATAGAAGTGTCTTAATTATAAAATGGGTAAAGTAATATTGTAATTCAATTAATCATAAGTAAAAAATAAATTTAATTTTATAAAATAAATTAGTTAATGTAAGATTACTAAAAATATTATAATCTTCATGTATTTAAAATATTCGAAAGTAGATCATAATATTTCGCTTCTATTTTTCTAAATATACAATCATTTTTATTGATATTCGGTTATACAAGATTTTTATTTAAATTTTTAATTTAACCTTCATTTTTATGTCGCATTTTAATTGTGTAGGTACAATTATAATTTCAATCTTACTGATAGTACAAATTAAATTATTGCATACAAATTTTTCTTTCTTTGATTATTTTATATTTTATATTTCTATTTATATTATTAATGACACAAGCAGATAATGAAAATACTACTAAATTTAAATAGATACTTATTAAAAAGAATAAAATATTAAAACGCAAGATATGTAAATTTCGCTCACGTGCAGAAACACAAGTATTTTATAATGAAGAGATATTAATATTAATCAAGTATTATCAAGATACTTTAATATAACTTATTAATAAATTCATAAAACAAGATACTTCATTGTTTAAATATCTTGAACATTTCGCATTTTCTGATAATGATTATTTAAATAATCAATATTATATATATTTCATAAATCTAAAAATCAACAAAAAAATAAATAATAGTATGACTTGTACCTAGTACATTCTATTATGTTAAATTTTGTATACAAAACTTTGAAATTACGTTACTTGCAATAAGTTTGTAAGTAATCTATCAATAATAAAGTATTAATGAATGAACTAAAAATTTTTAAACATACGTAATAAGAAACCAAAATTAAAAATTTACTAAAATAATTCTTAAAATCATTAGAAATGAAATCAATAAAAAGAAAAAATTATCTTTTCTTTAGTGAATATAAAATGTGCTTCTAACTGAAAACATATTTTTAAATTTACTAGTAACAGCTATCCGGTGTAAATCTCAACCATAATGGCAAACAATATTATTTAAAAGTTCCGATAAATACCAGTCATGAAACCGTACTAAGTCAATAAACACCCATGGCTACATAAACAATCTATAAAAGACTTTTGTATCTATAATAAAAAACGAATTTTTACATTAAGTAAATATGCAATCATGTTATATCAATATATTAAAAAACTTATCATTGTAATTTTATAGCCATATAGAAGAGTTTTCTTAATACGGAAGTAAAATTATCTGCAAGAAAACCATGAAAATTATTATTCTGAGATATTTTTCAATATAATAATTTGAATTATACACTAACAAAAGACTATTTTTTTCATGTTTATCAAATTTCTAATACTCATTTATAATTGACTTTTTGACTTATTAAAAGTCATTTCAATTAAATCCAATTTCAATAAATTTATTCTTAGAAATTATAAATAATCCAACTTAATAATATATAATGTTATCTTTTTAATAATTTGATTAACAAAATTTGTATCAGTAAATGATTTTAATAATTGTGTAGTAAAATAAAATAATATTATTTTAATGAATTTATATACATAAATTTTTACTTATCTTATTATAAAATAAAAATACTACAAACTATAATGAGATATAACAATAATTGTATAAATTATTCTTCGTAAATGAAAAATTACTTCTTTTTAATATTCATTTTAATATTTATTTTAATCTGAAAAACTTATCTCAGTGATAGTGTGAAATTCTAATAAACATAGATTTCCATTCAAAGGGTTACTATATTAAAAGTAATTCTCTTTGACTAAGGAATTATACAATTAGTATAATGGGAAAAATATTCAGGCATCATTATAAGCTTATATACATGAATCTCAAAATTAAGTTTTTCCATCGGTTAATGTGTAAATACATAGAGTAATTGCATGTACAAACAGTTTTTAAATGAAATCTTGCTTTCGATTTTTAATCGATTTTCTTCGTCGTTCAAATTTTGTATATATTATGTAAAACTCACTTAAGACAACTGAAAATAAAAATCTTATTAATTATATATCCAAATAAAAGTAAGTAATGGTAGTATAATGTTTAAAACATTAAAGTGTTTAAAAGAAAATGTTTCGAATATGTTACTTCAAGTAAAAACTGCAATAAAAATCGTTGTTATTTACTTTAATCCAATCTTATAAACTGAACTCATCTTTTAATATACTCAAACTTCTTAATTGAAAAATATCGCACTTGGTTTAAACACTAATTTTCAAATTAGTGTCAAAATTCAGCTGACTAAATGCTACTATTAAATTCACAAGAAAATTTATAACTTGAATTCGTATAATAAAATTATTTAATATTAATTTATATAATTTTTGAATGTTTTGAATTACATTATTCATAAGAATAAAATTTAAAAATTTTACTCGGTTCTTTTCTAAATTCTAAGACATGTTAAAAAATTTGTTTTATGAATAAAACAAAAGAAATACTCAATTATCGTAATACGTTTATATTACTATTTTTAGTAATATAAAAATAGTAAATATAATAAAAATAGTAAAATAGTACTATTATTGGTAATGAAATAATAGTAAATTTTTTATTAAATTTACTATTTTATACTTTTCGCGAATGTAAGTATTATAGTGCTTTATAAAGATACATAATATGGAATTTTATTTAGAAATAAAGTACTAAGATTAGAATTTGGGATATTTAATAAAAAGAAACTAAAAGACATAGAACAATACGTAATCATTACATGTAGGATATACATTGCTTACCGAATATTATGAGCAGCTTAATACTCAGATTCAAATAAACTATATATATAATTAATATAAAAATAGAATACGAGATTCAATCTGAAAAATTATAAGGTAATATATCTTTAGATAAATTTTTACTATAATAAAAAGAATTTTTAAATTAAACTACATAAATGCGATTATTCGATGAAACTTGTACTTTTCAAACTTGAGCTCGGAAATTTTTTTTATTCAATCAAAATTTTGCCTTTTACTTTACTTCTCTAAATTAGTCCTAGAAGTCACGAATATTTTTTTTTAAACTACGCAATCTAATATATCTATAAGTAGATAGAATATTTAAGATATTAGGAAAGTATAAATTATTTTGAAAATCTCTTGATTTTCAAAAAGAAAATCGTGAAATCATTGATTATATTCTAGGACTACAAATCTAAAACAAATTTTTAAGAATACACTATCGGAAAAGAACCTTATTGAAGTTCAGTTTTTACTGATTTACTAACCCACTCAGAATGTGATGTAATGTGATGTTAATGCTGATGATAGATATTCAAAATTTAAATACAGCGTCTAAGTCTTCTAAAAGACAAGAAAGAAAACCTTACATCTCATTTAAAGACCTTGTCATAAAAGTTTCAATTTTTTATTTTTCGAGTAACGTTTTTAAATATATCTTAAAAGACGTTATTATCTTTATTTATAGTATGGTAAAAAATACAATGAGATATATTATTACTCTTTACTGTAGGAACAAAACCACTGCCAAATCCATGTTAAGCTATTTAAAAACCTTGTATATCCAATATGCGATTGCAGCAGTCTATACATCCTACCGTTTCTGTTGAGATTATTTTGTAGAATTACCGCCATAATTTTAAGATATTAACAGACACTTCTTTCAAGACAAACTTTACAAGTTTTTAAATTTTAAATTATAATTGCAAAATATATATTTAATGAGTTAAAATGTTTTTACGTCGCATCAAAACTGTAGAACAAAATTTGCTCTAGTTAAGATCTTTGAATATTGCGATCATAGAGACTCAATCCTGAAGCTGTGAAATAATATCGTATAATCCTTTTGTACTTAACTGTACTATTTATTAATACAAACTTGTTATATCTATTTTAAATGAATTTTAATTTAATGATTTTATAAGACATTGGAGCTACTATGAAGAATTAACCGTAATGTAGAGTAATTTCAACAAAATAATTAGTTTTAAAATGTACTGTAATAATGTACAAATTCACAAGTCAAAATTTAATTTAATTTAAATAAAAAGCAATATTCTAAAAATACTTCTACCAAGAAATTTATAATATCTGTATGCCTTTTTTTTTCATTTAATAATTTAAATGAATAACAAAAATAATAAAAGTGAAAATTATAAAATTGAAGTTACTAATACTTGTAATAATATTAAAGAAAAATGGAAATGGAAAGTTGTATTACAAAATTCACTCTACAGACATTTTGAAGCTACAAATTATATAAATTAAATTAGATAAATTAAATACAATGAACTGTAACTTAGAATGAAAAATAATCAAAAGTAATATCATTTTATAAAAGAAATCAAAAGTCATTTTAACTAATTCTGTTATTTTCCATCTCCTTTAATTTTAATGTTATTATTTTCAATATGAATATGTATGTTATTAATTTATGAATTAAAATTGATCAGATAACAACATAAAATGAAATCGAACCAATATATTTCTAAGTTTTGCTAATATAACTAAAGGTGATATATTAAGGTGATAAAGTGCTTGAATATTATAAATTGCATATAAAAATGAAAAATTTTTAAATATAATTTATCAATTTTTATTGATATTCATCAACGTAAAAATATTAAAATGGAAAGAGTAAAAAAAGAATTTTAAAGATTAAGGAATTTGTCGTGAAAGTTTTAGATATCTTTAATAATCATCAGAATATATTTAAGCGTAATAAATAATAATAATGTATATTACATAATAAATAATAAATCATTATTCTGATTTTTTAATTCACAATGTTAATATTATAAAAATTAATTTAATGATAAATTATTTTCATGTCATTTTTCAAATTGTATATTTAAAATTTGAAATACAATATATCTTCCTAAGCCTACTTTGAATAACTTCTGTGATAAAAGTTCTATTACTGTTAATGTCGCAACAAAATTTGTATTTCGATAGAATAAAATTCTGTTTTAGTCAGAAATATATCAATGAAATTATGATCTTATAAACAAAATTTGTATAACTTTGAATATAATTTATACAATAAAACATTGAAAATTCAAATTTTGTGTAAAATTTATTTAAAAATACTTTTTCATTAATAAAATTTTTAATTTTAAGAGAATTACTATTGACTTATCTTTTTTACTTAAATAATTGTTAATATAAATATTTTTTTGCAATTTATTTTATCATACTATCATTTATTATAGTGTCGTATCAAGATTTTCTTTTATAAAATTAATATTATAGAGGAAATTAATAAAATATTAAATTTATAATATTTAAAATATTTATATCATTTTTTTGAAAAGTTTCATATTTGTGTCTTATTATATTTCTCTAGAGATCTTGCGATGAGGAGTACCTTAAAATAATAATCTATTTTACAATGAGTTTAGAAAACTTATATATATATATATAAGTATATATATAAGCATTATATATATCATATATTATATATATATTTATATATTCTTAAGTATTATAATGTATTTGAAGTAAAAAGGAACATTCTTAATAGATTGAAATGATTAACATAGAAAAAATTGAGATTAAAATAACTACACTTTTAATATATCCAGATAATCTTCTGAAGATATTTTGATTTTCCTAAATAAATGATATTTTACCAATACATGTTAAATATGTTGAACCTAAATATCGCATTTTCTTTATAACAGAAATATCCTTAATAAGTTATAATTATCATATTAATTTTTTAATAATTTTTTTTATAGATACTTTACTCATCAATTAACTTAATTCTTTATTTTTTAAATTGTAGAATAATATTTGTATTTGGATTAACTCAGAGTATTTTCTGAAATGTGCAATAAAAATGAGCTAATTTTACACAAACTTCATTTAATTATACTACTAACTTCGTTTCCTGTTTTCGAAAAGATGGAATAATATTCACATAGTACAAATCAATATTTTAGATTAGATCGAATAATTTATTGTGATAGTTATTGTTATTGTGATAGACAATATTTTCTATAATACAATAATCTTTTATTAATCATTTATTTACAGCTATTAAAATCGAACGATTAGAATTGGCAAATATTTGTTTAAGTATCACTTAAAATTACCTTTGTAAAATATGTTGCACATCCATCGAAATACATAAAATGTACAAAAAATGACAAAATAAATAATGATTAATAACTCAGAGCAATAAAAGTAGGGAAAAGCTAATATGTTGAGAAAGGGAGAAATATTAGTATTATAGAAAAAAGAAGACGAAAAGAGAGGGTACAAAAGAAATTTAATGGAAATCAATTCGTTATGTAGGCTGAGTGTCGTATTTAGAAATCTCACAAAATAAGCATATAAGAGGAAATATAACGAATTGTGAGTCATTTTTTTGGAACAATCGAGAGCTGAGCCACACCCGCAAACTAAAGAAGATCAATCCTGAACGTCAAGACCGTTGATGAGTGAGAATATTACAAGTCGCGATTTTAACAATGTCAGAAATTAGATTTTCAAAGAAAGCTCTCTCTCTCATATTTACTTTATTTTAAATAATTACAAATAATATTACAGTCTTGATTCGATTCCAATTCCAATCAATCAAATTCCAATAACTGTTAATCCTTTGAGTATCGATTGTCGAAACAAAGCTGTGATACAAAATACAAAAAAAGACATCCCTATTATATCTTATTAAATAATCTTCAAAAGCTTATAATATTTAATGTCAAAAGCAGTTTCATTATAATTATTACTTTCTTTTTAAAAAATCATCACTATATTAATAGAAAATTGATAATTTGGTTGTTTTATTTTTTTTCAATGTTATTCAAAATGTTTATTTACAAACCTATTATTTAATTTTAAAATATCTTTCTTTTTTTATTTTATATTATTTGAAAATATTTCTTGTTCTGATTTTTATACAAAAACTTTTAAGTCGCTTTTTATTCTATGCCTGTATTTTATCTAACATATTTTTCATTGTATAATGAAATTACCTATATAATATTTGATAGATTGTATATTCTTAGTCTTAATTATGTACAATACTAGAGTATATCAAAGCAATACTGTTAGTATTACAGTATTCATTTACACAAATACTATATAAATATACATATTTTTAATGTACTTTATGTTCAGTGATGTCTTATTAATGCATAATTTTCCATTTTCATATCTGTAATGCTTTAAATTATTCTCTGTCCTCTATATATGTTAATATTATATTTTTTTACCCTGCATTTAAAAATATAAAAAATAAATGTTAATTAAAAGATATATGATTAAAAACTAATTTTCTAAAAATATATAAATCTATTTGTTTTCTGAGATGCAGATAAAGGCTATTAAAATAGTATTTTTATAAGATAAATCCAATATGTTAGTGGTTTATATTTTTCACTTATTCATATGTAAATTTCTTCATCTTTTATAAATAAAATATTTTAATTTTTATTAAAATTTGTGTTTTATCTTATTATATTTCGTTAAATTAAAACATACATATACTTATACTTGAATTTTATAATTTTAAATGAATTTATGTTAACCTTTTTTATTAATTATCTGTATGTTAAAACTGAATTGATTAAGACAGTGCGATACCTAATTTTATTCTATTATGAATCTCAAACCGACTATAAGTTTATCTAGTTTTTCATATAATCATTTTCAGAATATATTAATATAATTTAACTTTACTTTTTGAATCGTGGGGCTATGAATTTTGTTAATAGTCACATTCACTTTGTATAGAAATTCATAGAAATAGAAGCTTTTAATCAATTAAGTGTATAAATTTAATTTAAGAGTCAGATAATTGTGTTATGAGTATAAAAAATCATTTATCATCTATGTTTACAAAATATTTTTATGTACATATAGTACATATAATGCTTATATGTTTGATAAATGAGTATATTGTGTACGAATGCGTCGTACATGAGCTTTGTAACAGATAATTAGGTTAATTAATAACATAAAACTTAAGAAATACACGTAAAACGTAGAAAATAAGATTTTAATTATATTTAAATATTTAAATACATTGATGAACTTCTATTATTCCTCTTATATAATATCAAATTTCGAAAAACGGAAAATATAAAATATTAGTAGTTTAAGCATTGATTTAAATTAATAGATTAAATTAATTAATGAATTTAAAACACGTATTATAAATACATCTACCGTGCAAGATTATTATTATTAGCATATATAGAAGTTAATATTTTTGATAATACAATGCTTTATATTATACTATTACTTTAATTGTATTATATATGGATATTTTATCTAAAATATTATATATAATTGATACCTAAACATAAAAAGCACATCTATAAAACTTTCGATAATATTATAAATTTAATTTATAATAGGTTAATAGGTTAATATTGTGTAAAAATATGTTTTCATGTGTATTATGCATCTGTATCAGCATAATATGTTTATATACCTATCTACATAAACTTGAATAATTATCAATAGTAAATGACGTATCATAAAAGTATTTTGAAAATATTTTACTAATACATAAAACTAAATGGACTAGTGACAGATCTAAGGAACTATAATTATTGAAGAACTTTGAACTTAATTAATGTAAGTAATCAATTTATATAAAATATTCAATTTCAATTCATTTTACGGTTACAATATTAGTGTTACCCTATACTTATAAAACCTGTACATATAACCCTAATACATATAAAAATAATTGTGAAAATATCTTATTAAAAAGCTCGACCTAATTAACATATCCTTGACGATATACCGGAGAAGGGCAATTAGAGTCTTATGAAGTTCGCTTTCAGTTTGACACCCTAAATAGTATTTAGATTTACATAGATAAACATTGATTTATATAAAAAGAAACTATACTATTATACTAATAAAAATGGTGAGATCTAATTATCAAATAAAAACATGTTTGTATGCGGAACCTTAATACCTAAATTCAGGAATTTTATAGAAAAATTTAGAAAATTCTCAATTAATCATCATAATTTAATCAAACCAATAAAACAAATTAAATACAATATTCCCATAAATGTTCACCATATTTGATTTAACCAATATCAATATTTATTTCAAAATCTTGCTATTAATATTTCATAAAATTTAGCAATATTTTAAAACTATTGTATAATGTAGAGATAGACTTCTTATAGTAATAAAGTATATTCATTTTAAATAATAACATATTATAACATTTATTAAAATAAATTAACATAATAAAATAACTAAGTAAATCTACTTATATTCAATTTAATTACGTAGATAATATAGTTTATAAGTTACCATAGACATCTATCATTTCGAATGTATTCTAAAAAAAGATCGCCTTTTTATTTTATCAATTCATATTTTAATTTTCTTTAAATATTAATTTCTGTACTTTTTATTTAATAACAAATTGAAATTTTATCTTAGCTCATATAATTTAATGTACTATGAAGTCAGTTATATATAATGTTAGGTCGATTTCATTTTGATATAAAATAAATAATGATTTATAAATTACGAGAGTTATGTTAAATTATGTTAATTTCAACAGTTGATAATTGCAATACCTAAGAACTCTGTATATTCTAAATAAAATTACATTTATAGTATAAGTAAAACAAGATTTAATATTTCCAACATTGTTTACATACTCTTTTAATATAAATATTTTATTAAAAAATAGTTGTGATTAAATTCAATCACATCATGTTTTATTTGACCATAATTTTTAACAAATAATATTTTAACAAATAATAAAAATATGTGAAACTACTTCTTTAGATGTTTTCATAAAATTTCACAAATATTTTTCCTGAAAAACTGACTAATAAAACATGATCTATAAATCGCTGTTCTACGTAATAATTGTACGTAATGATTGTGTCGTAAAAGTTATGTCCTCTCAAAGCGATGATAAAATCGGATCTGCAAATTTTTGTCTTCGAATATTTTCGACAGCAATGGTGTAAATCGATTTCTATCTAAATTACACAGAATCAGTAATACTATCCATATAGAAAATAGAAATGTCATAGTATCATACTTATTCTTCTGTTAAAAAGAGAGTTGAAGGTAATAAAATGAAAAAAAAATTAACAATTGCAATTAGCGCAATTTAAAGAGGATAAAGAAAATGAGATAAAGAGAATTACTTTAATCATGAGTCTCAATACGGCTTCTTTCATTAGGTAAGGCAGATGCACAGACATGAATGTCATTCTAAGTAAAAGAGGTATTAATGTAGCGAATATTGGTATATATGAAGATATAAGTATCAATTTGTTTCCTGGTATCGTGATTCTTTGATACATCGTGATTAATTCGTGATACTTCAAAATTCCTTTGCTACGACGAATGTAATTCATAGATACTTTATTTATTACGCTTATCAAGCAATGAAGAAAAATTATTTTATTTGGTATTTACAAAATAATTTTAATTAATATAATCTTTAATAAATTCATAAGTAAAAATGAAAAGAATTTTTTATATTTGTCAGTTATTTTTACACTTACAGTTTTTCGAATTCATTATAAAAAAACTTTTAAGTTTTTAAAATAATATAAAGCTTAGAATATTATTTTAAATTCTGAAAGTAAATACTTTTATAATATATATATAGTATAATTTATAATATTTAGAGTTAATTGTATTTCTTATATCAAGTCAATAACATAAGTAAATCATACTTTTGAAATGTATTAAATAGTAAATCCTATTATTATGCATACATATTGTACAAATTAAAGTAATAAGTTATGAGATTTTGAAATTTTAAACGTAAATGTAAATGAAGATATAATAAAAAGTTGAGTCAAATATGAATCTAACGTTTCTTAATTGAAACTACTAAGTTATACAACTTCCACTTTTTTCAATAACTTTAAATAAGAACTTATATACTTTTACTTCAAAAAGAAAATTAAAATAATTAAATTACTAAAATTTAAAAATCATACTTTAGGCCTATAAAATTTTTAAAATATGCTGTGCTTACTGTTCTTTCATGCTACACTTTGAATAATTTAAAAAATCAAGAAAAAATTAAACTTGTATTTCTATTCAGTAATTTTGAAATATAATTTCTAAGACTTCATCCTTATTATACATTTTTGAAACAATATGAACTTTCTACGTAATTTATTTGCTTATAAGATATAACATTATATAACTAAATATTTAATAATTAGTTCTCATAATAAGACAATTAAAAATTTATAATAAATGCATTTATTTTCTTTTATTAAAAGCTAAATGTAGTTAATATATGCATTTTAAAAGGCTTAATATCATACCAAAAAATTTACAAATACTTACTTATTACTCTTGAAATTGATATTATATTTATTTTAATTAAAACTAAAATGATTTTAGATTTATTATTTTAAAATTATTTATAACAGAAATAAGTCATATATAAAATATATTTTGCAAGCAATTAAAATACACTATTAAAATCGTATCCAAAGAGATGAAGATTAAAGAAAAAGATTTTTAAAAAATGAGATATGAGTTAAGTTCATAAAGAATTTACAGAAAAAGTCAAAATCGTATTTCTTATTGTGTACATGCTTATGCGCGCTCGACTGTGCACATTTGTTCAATTTGGATGGTGGCAATCATTTTTATACATGATCACAAGATATCACTTTAGTTAATTATTTGATAAGTAGGACAATATTAGAAAGGGAGGAAAAAAGAGAAAATCAAAGAGACAAGCTGACAAGTACAAAACGCTTTAAGATTCACGCG
This sequence comes from Wiebesia pumilae, assembly GCA_018907045.1. Lineage (NCBI taxonomy): Eukaryota > Metazoa > Arthropoda > Insecta > Hymenoptera > Agaonidae > Wiebesia > Wiebesia pumilae. The sequence continues at coordinate 11,482,712 of JACCHZ010000116.1, forward strand.
AATTTTAAAGTTTTTCTTGAGAAATAGTAGTATTGGTATAGGTAGACATTACTAGAGAAAGTAAAAAAAGACACTAGAACATAAATGTAAAAAACCAAAAACTTAAAAGTGAAATGAAAATTCGTTAAGAAAATATATACATCCATACGTTACGTAATGCAGCATTTTTAAGTAACAGAATATAACTCGTTATTACACTGTTTAAGAAGTAAGAGCCTAGTTGTAACAAACGTTCAACTCCGAGCTTTTCTTTCCTTTTCTTCCAGCTACCGCCTTTGACAAAAATTTGATTTTCAACTACTTTTTAAAAATCATGCTGAACAACAAAACTTTCATGAATAACTTCCGATAAAACGAACCCTTATTGTGATTCGAAAATTTTCAATAAAGCCGCGCACACGCACACGTGTCACCACTTGGAGGGCTGGACACACAAAAAGGACTGCATGACAGAATTACACGTTAGTCCGTGACTCTTATTCTTGGTTATTATTATGTTCCTAAAGAATAAGTAAACGCGATCAACGGACGGCGAGAATGCGCGCAGAATGCGCTCTGCCTTGAATCTGTACTTGTTTTCCTTCTCTTACTCTAACGTTTATTCACCCCCTTATTCTCTCTCGACCTCGCTAACACCCTCTCTTAGTCGTTTTCACTCGCTCACTCTCTCTCTCTCTCTCTCTCTCTGTCTCACGTGCACTCTTTCACAGCTCCCTTAAGCTACTCTCTCGCTTATTTTCTCTCCCTATCTTACTGCTCTCTCCACCACCACACCCGCCGAATAAAAACCAAAATCCCGACTCCGCTCTACTCCGCATGCGCAGATCCGTGTCATCACAAGTAGAAACGTCCTGGACCATATATCCAGCAGCGTCTAAAAATTCATTTTCTCACCTTCACCGAAAAACAAATAAAAAAAACTCACGGAATGTCTTCCTTCATCACTCTTCTCAATTCAGCGATGACTATTAGATGTTTACCGCTATCTGTTACTCTCTTACTCGCTTCTAATACTTAAACCCTAACAAAAGGATTTTTTCTTTTTCTTTCTCTTTACATTCTTTTTTTATAAATGCATTTAAAAAAATATTTTTTTTATCAGCATTTATTCCTAGTCATTATTAATGCATAATTAATACGGTCTTATTAATAAAGTCTTATGCATGCAATCATTTTTCAAATTGGTAAAAACCCTTTTTAAAAGTAATAACAAGTAATTTTTACGCGTGTCAATGTAGGGATTTGTTTCAAAATGACCTAATCTATTTTTCTGGTACGTATAAAGTTATCATATCTGATAATGATTTGCATTCAAAAAATTATTAATACAAAAAATAAAATGAATGTATACAAGCGTATAAATAAAGTGATATGAGAAATCGATCATAGTTTGATTACTTGAGTACTAGTTTTTTAAAATATAAATATAATTTTTTGAACATAAACTATTTCAAATATATAAGAAAATTTATTGTTATAATAAATTATACAAGCAATAAAATTTAACGATTTAACCGAAATTTCGTTAAAATTTTCTATTTCATAACATTGAAAAGATAAATTCTCTACTATTTTTAATTCAGTTTTATCCAGTTATAGTATATATGCTATCGATTAATAAATAATTCAAATACTCTTATATAAATTGTATAATTGAATAAAATTGTGAACCCTTTTTGAAAAACTAGTAGTTTTTAAAATTACATAATAAAATATAAAATATAAATATTATATATATATATATATATATATACACGCATGGGTTTGTGTGTTTTTCTGAACGTTTAAATTATGTGAGTGTATAAAAACATCAAATTTATATACTAATAAGAAATATATTACATATTATTACATAGTTTCAATGTTTTTTTTATATATTTTATAAAACTATTAAAAGTTCAAACATTTTTGCATATCAAATATTGAATATATATAATGAAATTATACAAGTACATAATTAATTAGTTACAAATACTCTTGTTCCTTCAAAAATATTGTTTTACTTTATTATTTAAACGATATGAAATATCTTTTATGACGAAACTTGTTTATTGTATTTTATATACAGCATAACAGAATTCATTAAATTTTGATCAATGATTGTTTTTTAAGCCTTAATTGCATACATAATTGCATAACTAAATATAAAATTTTAAATTGTAAATGGTACATTTATAATAAACATGTATTGAACTTTTAAACCAAGTACACATATGTATATATTATAATATTTAGTATAACGAACTAGTAGTAATTTAATATTAAACAATAATGTATTAAAGCATAAAAAATTGGTCCAAATAAGTGAAAAATTTTAGATTTAGATAGACTATGCTCCAATCAGTATTATTTCAAAGCTACTAATTAATTCTTTACAATATCAAAGAACTTATAAAAATGACAGTATTGCTTTTAAAATTATTATCTTTTTCATAATAAAAATATAATTATTAATAATACGGCTAATATTAGTAATATTTAATATTTAATATTACTTTTATTAATAGTAATATTTTAATATTACCTTACATTTATTAATTGTTATTAATTAATAACAATCTTTAAAATATTATTAAATTTTATTTAGAATAGTATCAGCTTTTATTTGATCAAAAAAATCTTATTTTTAATCAATTACGTAACTTATTTTATTATTTATTCTAAGTAGAAATTTTCTAATGAATTCTGAAATATAAAAGATCAAAAATGAAAGAATTAATTCGATAAAATTTATTATAAAATAAAAATAAATATTTTATTCGATTAATTGTGATTGCGAAACATTATAAAATACAATACAAACCGTTTTTAGTTGGAATTCTACCTCTGTTACATAATTTTAATATATATTAAAACGATGTACACTTAAATTAAATAAAAAAAACCATTAGCCATACTGAAAATATTAATATCAGTACGCAAATGTAATAACTTAACTTCCGCCAGAATCAAACTAACAAATAGTCAAAGATAAGATCCAACTAGATAATAGAATTCATATCTATTCACGTCTAGAATCTACCCCATACAATGCATTGTTAGGTTTAACTAAACTCGTTGTATCCTAGTAGTTAAAAACATCCTTATTGTGTACATAACTTGATTTAATTTTAAGCAATATCCTTTATATATACACATAACAATTCTTTAGAAAATATGAATTACAAGTTAATGATATATTTAATTAAATAATTGTCCATGTGTATATTTTCGGGCGTTAACTATCTCTTAGATTTTTCCTCATAGCTCATGCGCGACATCTTTCTTCCTTTCTTTCTCTTTTTCACCACTCTCGCTGACAGGCTACATCTTCATCTTTCTTTATATTCTTCATATTCTTCAGTTCTGCACTCTTTCTTATAATTTATTTTTTCTTTCATAACCTCTAGAATACGCACAAGTACTTAAGAAACAAAAAGCATTAGCAACTTTTTTTATATTTTCATTTATATTCATAATTCTTTTAATATTTATTTCCAGATAATGATTCAAAAATACAGTTAAATTGATTATTCTTAATTTTTATTTAATAAAAAATGATATTTCTTATCCGAAAATTTATGTGAATAACTACTATCTATTGTTATTCTATGTATTAATTCATTATATATAATGTTACTCATAGTAATCAATTTTAATTAAGTGACTGATATAAATTAAATTAATTTTATGTACTTAAATTTAAACTAATAGAAAAATCAAAGAAATATTCACTCTTGACAATTATATAATCTTGTTTTATTTACTTTATTATTGCATATTACATAGCTTTTGCATAACATTTCTTTAATTCCTGCAGTTAAATAATATTTTTCAATAAATATAATTTTAATAAAATTGTTTGAAGTTTCTATTCTTTCAATATGTATTATATTATTCGTTTTACTCTATTCATACGTAACGTTTAAATCTATTCTCATATAAAGTTAGCAAATAACTCCAATAATCATTATTATTATATTTACATTTTTTTAAAAATAAAAATATACCTAGATTGAAAAATATTTGATATTATAAAAGAATTATAATAATTCGTACAATTTACTTTTATTTTTACAGTTTTGTAATACTTTTAATAAAATTAAATATTTTTTAAATTAAAATAGTAAACTCGTAGTAATTATCTTTAAAAAAATTAATGCTGGACAGACATAATTCTTAATTTCTCGTGAATAAATTCTTAAGGTAATTTTTTAACTTGCTAAGATTTAACTTGTTAAGACTTAACTTGCTAAGATCATTTTAAATGTGCAAATTTTACAGAAGAGCATTTAATTAATTATTTAAAAAATTCAAAACTTAAAAGAGAAAAACTTTGAGAAAGGTAATGAGTACTATCTAATACTTATGTCCTAAGCTTTTATTTTTTACAGAAGAAGTGGAACATCCATAACAAAGAACTAACAAAAACTAATTAATTAAGAATAAAATTACCAGAAAGCAGGATCCTTGGACCCATTAAGCCTCATCAGTTTTGGTCAAGGTCGGTCAGTTCTACTATATTAAAAACAATATTTAACATAGGAAATCCATAGTTATATAAATAATGAGCAACTAGAAACAAAGATATACACATTCGTATCTAAATAGCCGTCAATATTTCGAAAATGAACAGAAATCTTTTGTCAATTTTTCGCTTTATAAAAATCAAAAACTAACATGTGATAAAGTCCTTCAGATTATTCGTGTCTACAACAAAAAAATGGATGAGATACAGCATAATAGTGACGAAAAACGAAGAAAAAAGATGTCACTACTACGGGGTGATAATTAGATGAGACGCATGCGCACGTCATTAAAAAGAAACAACCTTTCTCTATTTTCTATGAATTTCTTTCTTTTTTCCACATCTTTAACACATTCTTTCTCTACCTCTCTGTCTGTCTCTCTATCTATCTCTCTCTCTCTCTCTTCATATCTCTTTCCAACATACATATACACACGCACACATAAACATATACATTTATTCCCTTTTATATTTACACTTTTAATTCAATCCAATCATTTGAAAAAATTTTATTCATAACGTATCCAATATACTTATTGCAGAAATTATAGATAAGTATTTTTTAAATAATTTTGAACAAATATTTCAATGATTTTTCTAAAGTAAGATAATAGATTTTAATTTATATTATTTCTTAAATGAAAATAAAAATCATTCGATGTTTCAAAAAATATTTATCATTAATATTGATCAAAAATCATTATTAATAAACATCGTATGTTTTTGAGAATGGATGTATAATTACCAGAAATATATAATATTATTGTATGAATGTCTATCAAATTTTAATTGAAAAAACTACAATTAATAAAAGATTTGTTCAAATAATAAAAATTTGTTTAAAATATACATTATTCTATACAACTTATTTCTACAATTTAAATTAACTATATAAGATTTTTGGATTTAGTTCTATTATCTAAATAATCTTAAGTGAGATTTATTTTAAGGAAAATTTACTATAAGTTACATCAAACTATTAAAGTCTGTCATATAATTTCATTCAAGTACATCATATTCAAATATTTATTTATGTAGGGACCGTTTTCCTTTTTTTTAATTTTAGTTGTTCAAAAGATAATCACCTTATTATACATTATAAATATTTATTATAACTATGAATATTTATTTAAAAGAAAAATTACAAACATACTTACTCTAACTATAAAAAGATAAAAAAATTGTATTAAATTTTAGCTCTTTTAAAAAATAAATATAGTTACAACTAATACTAAAACTCCTCAGCTAATATAATTCATCAAATTTTCATAAATTAGAAAAAGATAATTGATCCTCGTATATCCTTTTCTAAGAATTTTGATTGTGTTTTCTGTGGTTTTTAGTATTTAATTGGTTATTAATATTTTAAGTAAATCCGATTTTATTAAAAAAATGTTGAAATAAAATTATCAAATTGATCATAAATTAATTAAAAGTTATGTTTTTATTATTATTATTACATTACATTATTATTACACGTAAATAATAAAAAAGGAGAACATTATGATACTCATATACTGCAACATATATAATTAATAAAATAATACCTTTCGTTCATGGATTTACAATACGTTTTTATTAAAAATAATTTATTAATACTTTCTCTAAAAAATTATCTATAAAATAAACTATTCTCTCTGAAAGACAAACATCTAAAATAATATAAACAGCACATAATATAAAAATGAACCACGTATAAAAAGATAAAAAATATAAAATATAAAATATAACTGATAGCGCACGCGCTATTATGTCTATGCGCGTGTTCATCTAAAAATAAAACAAGCAATCCTCGAGGCACATGCATTTGAAAACTCCAACCCAACTTACCTTATTATCACATACAATTTAACTGCTATTTACTTTTTTATAAAAATGTTGAAATTATAAATGTTATACTATAGTATTAAATTTAAATATCTAAATTTAAATTTCCGGGAAAAAATACTTGATTCATTAGGGTATTTCTTTTAATATTTAAAAATAAAAAGTATTATTATCTATTAAGAATAAATAAGTATCAAGATGTCCGAAATTACGTAACAATGATATTTGATTATCACTAATTCTTCATAATTTCTGTGTATACCATTATATTCTTAAAATTTGCATAATTTATTGTCGTTGAAATATTAAAAATGACTTTTAAATTTTCTTTTTTTCTTAATAAAAATAATTACTGAACAGAGAATTTTTACAGTATAAATTCCAGATACGTAAACAATTGCTAATATATTTTTAAAATATATTATAACCATTCCAAGCTGTTTGATGTACCATACCGTTTGTTTCAATTTTGTTCTTATTATTCCATAATCCTTGAAATAATAGAAATAAAAATGTTCTAATTTATATTTTGATATAACATGTAAATATTTATGTTTAAATTACATATAACTGTGTACTCGGAATTTTGGTTGTATAGAATTTTATTCCTATTATAGCACATACCTATGTAGTGACTGATTTATTCCCTTAGTTCGTCGGAAAAAGAGGGGAAAAATGGAGTTTATTGATGTCTCGAGCCGGCAGTCAATCGTAAATTCTTGCATGTCGTGCAAGCAAGAGGAGTTTCTCACAAGTAGTAGAACTAGTTAAGGTCACAGCAGCATCCAAAAATAGTGTATAACCGTGCCCAGCCAATCGATTCATTATCAACAGAAACGCCAACATCAGCGAACGAAGCAAATGGATAGAAAAGAATATGACGATGAGAGTAGAATGTTGTAGGGAAAAAATAAAACAAAAGAATAGAATTTTATAGGAATGAAAGATTTTTTATTTTTAAAATTTTTGAACAATTTTCAGATAAACTAAATAATTTAAGATCAAGTCAAATTGTGAATTCATAATTTTTTATAATGACTTTTTATAATGCCGATTAAAATTTTCATCTTCCAGTCGCATATTTTAGCAATAGATTGATTAAATTGATGATAAAATGAATAGTACAATACTGTTTGATTTATGATCTTCGTACTTTTAAATTTAGCAAAACATACCTAATTTCACCAAAAACTACAACATTAATAATTAAACGTTAGTACTATTAGTATAAAAAAAAATATTTAATAAATTAAATAAGAAATCATTAGCATTAGTAATTAATATAATCCTTATAATTATTAAGGCTTTTTAAAAAAAGCTAATAAAAGGTTTAATTTAATTTAAAACATATTTCAAATGTTATATAATTCTAATAACGTCAAAAACATTTTCGACGGCACTTGTACAAATTCTCTCAATTGACTAACAAAAATAATTTCGTTTTAATATCGTATGATTAATCATTAGTTAATTAATAAATCATTATAAGATTTTTCTATCCTCCTATAATATGTATTATTATAAATAAAATTTAAAATTTCTGCATATTTCAAATGAAAAATTGATTAATTTTCTTTGTGATATTTTTTCTATGATATACAAATACTATCTAAATTATCAATACTTAGTAAAAATAAAGATTTATGTATCGTTTTACAAATATGCTACAATAAATGTATTGGTATTGACATAATTTATTATCCCAAAAACCAGAGATTCATATTAATTAAATAAATAAAATTTTTTCTAATTATTATTGAATTTGAATATAATTATAAAATACTTTATAAAATATTATTAAATTTTTAATAATATTATTAGTGAATATAAATTATTAATTTTTTAGTTTTATAAAAATCTTATATATTTTATCTTCATATCTTTTTATTCAAGATTAATTTTATTTAGGATAATATTTTATGAAGTTTACCTGATTTTATTAAAATAACTAAGGATACGGTTAAGACAATTTATATTTTAATATTAACATAAAAATGTCGAAAAATTCTTAAGTAATGTCGATGCAAGTATAAATTTTAAAATGTATCCATTAACGTTTAAATTAATGTACAGATTACTTAAAAGCTTAATGTGTGAATAGAGTCATAAAATACTCGGTAATTATGTCAGTATTATCTCCTTTGTGCTATAATAAATAAATATTGCAGAATATATAAACTCTAGTTTTAAAAATTAAGAATATATATGAACCACTGTTTATTTTCTTAAAACATTTAACCCAATGAGAATACCAATTACATCTACAGATAGTCCTGTTTTACTATAGTCAGCTATATTTATAAATTTATAGCAATTTTATATTTCTTACTACATTACATACGTAAAATACAAAAATGACATGTATTGTCAATCAATTAATAATCATTATTTTATTTTGAAAATTCTATAAGAAGTATTTAATCATAAATTTAAAATTTATTATTTAAAACGAAACACATTTTGTATACATAAATTAGTTTATTTGCAATAAATATAAAATATAATATAAAATAAATTACATAGTTAAAAAAGTTAAATTATTTACTGACTTTAAATATGTTTTGCTGAGTTTATAATTATCTTAGTAGAGAAATATATAATTAAAACAAAGACTTAAAATTATTTAAATATAATATTAATTATAATTGATAAGTACCACACATAGCTGATAAGATGATATTAATTTAGTGGTCTGTAAGCTAAATCTAATAATGTGGACACATTTTCTTAGATTAACACTTTTACTTATTATTTAGTACTTTGTTAGTGCCAATTAGATAATAAATTATTCTCCATTCTATGATAACTTTAAACTTTAATTTTCACAGATATTTTATTCAGATTACTACTCATTCTTTTACCATAAAGCAGTATTCAAAATTGATAATTTTGTTCTCGTATGATTAAAATCCTAATCATATGAAAACTTGATAAATGAAATCTTGTAATAATATTTTTTGCTTTGATTCATAAATAATAACTTTTTTACATTATTAAAAAGTCTTTAATAATTGACATAATTATACTACTCTCAGTGTTGTTAATTATTAAAACAATATATTTTGTGTATTACTGAGCAAAGAATTATATAAAGTTTAATTTAAATAATATTTTATATAATTAAGGAAATGTTAAATAAAGAAATTAAAAATTCTTATATAGTTTAAGGTTAACTTAAGAATAATAGCCGAGTACTTTTGTATTATACGTACTGTCGAATGTTAAAGTTTCTACAAATAATAAATTTACAAAGGTGATAAGTTGCAAACAAATGATTCACAATCAATCATATAGCATTATTATTAAATTCCTTGTATACGTGCTGGCCTTACATTCCACTGTATACCTGCTCATCCCAGCAGCTTTAAAATGACGAGATTTATGAACGATCACTAGTCTACTCTATAAAAATACTGGTGAATATAGGGACACTGACAAGTAGATATTGAACTCTTACATTCATTATTTTAATATTAACGAAAAACCATGAATCTTAAATACGAGTTTTATAAAATGAAATGGCAAAAATTTTACACAAGATAGCAGAATTTCGAAAAAAATTTCAATACAATGATAATTATTGTAGAAAATACTAGATTTCTAAGAATGTTAACATTAAAATATATATCAGTTTTCTCATTGTTTATTAACTTTGTTATCGGCTTAATTGATATCGGTAATAATAATTTGTCTTTCTTGATCGTTCTTTAGCTTGACTATTCGAATCATGAGCCCTTAATACTGATGAATCTACTACTGGGGATTGCTAATTATCATTATTTGATATTATATATTTGCTATTATATCTTACATGCTATATGGAATTAAATATAATCAGGAAATATATATGACATAAATATGGTAAATTTAATTTAATAAATTAATGCTTATTTATAATTTTCACGTAAGAATATTTTTTCTTGTATTTTATAATATAATCATATATAATGTTTATATATTCATTATCTAAAGATACATGATTGAATGAAATAGTAATAAAAATGTTTTAATTGCGTAAACTATGAATTATTCATCGAGTTGTCTTTTTGTACCTTGGTAGTACTGTTAGTGATTAACGTATCAATTTTTAGTCAAATATGTTACTTATTTTATATTTAAGCAATACGTATTAGTGTGTTTAGTGATGTTTTGCTATAGAGAAATGTTGGATCAGCAGATTGTCTAATATTTTCCGTTAAATTCAGAATTAAGTATGGTGAATTATTCCAAATGATGAATATACAAAGACTTTGTGAGTGATTCTATGTCATAACCATTAATTTATAAGTATGATAAATTACTTTTTATTTTTATTGGCTGATCTAGAACGCTTGAAAAACCTATATGTAGATTACACTCTACTAATTTAATTCGTTTTTAATATTTAAAAAGAAATTCGAATAAAAAGACTACATAATTCCTATTTTTTAATGTATATAAATAACATTATATTGTTATTCGTGAGTTGTATTTTTTTTCTCAAAAAGGCCATGAAATCATGAAACATGACTTAATATCTTAACATATTAAGCAATAACAAAAATTTGGGGAAATTTCAACAGATACTGTTATCTAGTTAAATTAATGAGAAATCATCATTTACTTGTGATAAAGAACTAGGAATTTTACGCAGTTCATACAAATAAACGATTTTTACTAACGTGTCAAATATATTTATTTTGAAACTATTAAATTACCTTTTGTATAATTTTTCCACAATTTCCTAACTCAAAAGAGAATTTAAAGAACATTTTTTAATAATAGATAACGTCAAGACGAAATATGAGGCTAAGCTCAAAGCATTACTTTCAAACTTATTTCATTCTACGGTAACATAAGTTCTTAATATTACAAAGACCTATTTTGGAGTGAAAGATTAAACAGATAAAAAATTCTGATTACCTTTACATCAAAACGCGTATACTCATCAATTAATAGGCAATCTAAATCTATATACTATATTTTTTATAAACTTAGTTTCTATGCAGTACATGCTGCTGCTACTGCAGTTATTCTACTGTAAAGATAATTAAACTATGAACTGTAACAGAAAATTTATTTAATAATTTAAATACGTTAACGACATTACCTGTGCAAGCAAAAAAATTATTTTTCTTAGTTATTAACTCTGTTTAGTACTATTTTGAAAATATCTTTATTAAAAAAAATTATGTGAATCTTTTAGATATTTATTATATACCAACACATATACATATTCACGAGTAACAATATAACGTTATTTATACATATTCAAAAAAATAGGAATTATATAGTCCTTCGAATTTCTTTGTAAATGTTAAAAACGAATTAAATCACTAGAGTGTACTCCACATATAGGTTTTGCAAACATTCAAAATTAGCTAGTAAAATTTATTTAATTCTTATTGGTTAGCAGCAAATTATATGGGTTTGTTTCATTTCATATAGAGTGACTGTAGATGCTCTATAGGAATATATACGCTTGACGCTTGAAGTTCAAGCCTCATATGTATGCAAGCAGCACGCGCGAGAATTTCGTTCTTGGTACATAACCTCAACAAATTTTAAACACACACACCGTCGCATGATCATAATAACAAAGCGACGCAGCGCAAATTACTCAAGCATCGTGCGCGCACACATTATAAAGCCAATAGTCTGACATTTTTCTGGTTTTTATGGTGCATCGAAGGGACACTACTTGTTACTCAAAATGGGCGACATTCGTGCCGGTCTAGAGGAAATGAAGATCGACAGAACACTTTTTGCTAAAGTCAAGTACTACGTCAGTGGCGAGGGTGATCCCAAAGTATACAATGTTTTTCGCATTTCCTATTTTATTTTCTAATCCAGTCTTCTTATCACAGTATTTAAGAATTTTTTATCGTTTGATAATAAAAAATTAATTATTAAGCTGAAAAAAACAACTTTTAAATTACTTGACTAATATTATCATTAACAATTATATTTTTATAGTAAAGAATTTTACTCATTTTAGTTTAATAAAATTAATTTTTTATTTCTAATTGTAAAAGAACTTAATTTATTATCTATTTATTAAGTATAAGAAGTTACTTGGCTGATCATGAATATATTTTGAACTACCATATTTTATATCAGTGTACTGTTGGAGGTTTATTATATAAATTTAAATATTTAAATTATAAAATATGTTTTTTAGATACTTCATTTACTACAAGAAGGTGGAGCTGAACGATCAAATTATTTCAGTGACTATGTTACTCATCTCATTGCAGGTTTTGAAGCTTTAGAAAATGATATTTCAGCAGCAAAAGACTTATATGAAATTCCAGCTGTCACACAAGATTGGATTTTATATTCTGTAAAATGCAAACAACTTCTTCCGTATCCTTTTTATAAAAAATAATATAAAATTAGGTTTAATGTTCTAATTTTATATTATATTAATTATAAAAATTTTTCGTTATTTTTAGAAAAAATAATTGCTTAATAGCATTTTCTTATAATTATATGTATTTCTATAAATTTTTCAATAATATTTATTAAAAGTGTATTAATGAACTAAAAATGATAAATAAGATTATAAGTAAATAATATAATTAAGATTTTTAAAAAAGTTAATTAAAATATTTGATTCCTAAATTATAACCTTTATAGTACACATTATTTTTTACCAGAGGAAAATCAATTGTTTTCTAATATAAGGGCTTGTATTTCTCAAGTAAGTAGAGCAGATAGTAAAGCACTATGGGCTATGTTAACTCTTCAAGGTGGCAAATGCCAATTACGATTAGACCATTTCATTACTCACTTAATAGTAAGTAAAGCAAGTGGAATAAAGTATGAAACTGCTTCACGACACCAAATACATATTGTAACTCCTGACTGGGTGACAGAATGTTGTAAAAAAAGAAATCTTGTACGAGAATCAGAATTTCATCCCAAACTTTTAGTGTACCCATCATCAAATAGTTCAACAGCTTTGATTACTGGATTTATGGATGAGGATGTTGAAAATAATGCAGTTCAAGAAGAACAGGATCGTACAAAAGCCATGCTTGAACAATTAAAACAGCGAATGCCATGGAATCAACCAAAACCTCAACCAATAATAACTTCACATGCTTTGTCACAGAGTCAAACTGTAACATCAACTTCATCACCAGCATATCTTGCTTCAAGTTCTCAAAGTATCAGTAATATTGATATTTCAGATCAATCCTTACAACAGCCTCAACAACATTTTCAATGGACATCATCACCAGCAAATTCAGCTGCACATATTACAGCAAATATTTCTGTATCATCCGCACCAATTACTTTGCAACAAAGTGGATGGCATTCTCCAGGAGCTCAAACAAACAACATGCTTCCTATGAAATCCCCTACACAACAAGAAGTATCTACTTCACAAATAATAAATTCACAAAACTTACATCAATCACAGCAACAATTAATAAATCAACAAGAATTAATTCAAATGCCACAACAAAATCAAATGAGTCAACAATCCTCTATAAGTCCACAAACCATAGTATCTCAGCATCAACAGGTTAGTACACAATTAATGCAACATCAGCTGCCAGCACAACAACAATTACCTCCCCAGCAACAATTAGTAACTCAGCAACAGAGTGTTCAGCAACAGCAAGTAATACCTCAACAACAAATAATTCCTCAACAGCAAATAGTATCATCACAGCAGCAAATGACATCACAACAGATTTCTTCTCAACAACAAATAACAGCATCCCAACAGCATCTGGGATCACAGCAGCAAATAACACCTCCACAACAAATAGTTCAACAGCAAATGATGTCTCAACAACAGATGCCACCTCAGCAACTAACTTCACAGCAGCAGTTAGTATTACAACAAAAACAGCAATTAATATCACAAGTTCACGTAAATCAGCAACAACCTCAACAAATGACTTTACAACAACAAAACCAGGTTCAAAAACAACAACTAACTCCTGAACAATGTCAACAAATGTTATTACTTCAACAGCAGCAAAAAATTCAACAAATATCACAACAGCTTCAGCAGTCAGCTCCCCAAAGTTCTCAACAATTTGTTATTCGTGAAACACAATTACAGCAACAACAATCACCATCTCAACTAATAAGTCCAAATCAACAAAACTTTATGGTTCAACGGGATGCTCAATGGCAACAGCAACAATATCAACTACAGTTGCAACGACAACAACAACAAATATCTGGTCAACAAAGATCTGGAGCTCAATGGACACAGCAGCTTCCTCAACCACCTAGACAACTTATTCAACTAGATGCACAAACGCATCAACAATTACAACAATTAGATCCTCAACAAAGAGCACAGTTTATACAAAAAATTCAAAAACAGAAGACGCTACTCTTTCAACGTCATATACAACGTCAAGCACAGCAGCAGGGACCTCACATAGCTGTGATTCGAAGCCCTGGAAAACCTGGTCAACCAGGTGGTATTCAATGGGTTTCTCAGCCTCGTCCGCAAATGATGGGAACTCAGGTAATATCTGCATAACTATGATTATTATCAAACTTAAAAATCTAATTATCTCTTATTTTTAAAATATTAATATTTAGTATTGATATTAATTATCACATTTTTTTCTATTTAATGAATTTAATGTACTAATTAATTTTGTAATAGGAAAGCATCTGTTATTAATTATTTTAAAATAAAAATATAAAAAACTCAGTGAACTTTAAAGCCTTGTATTTTAAAGAGTTGAAAATCATAAAAATTTTTAATGACATATTCAACTTGTACATTTTAAGAAAATACTAAAATTCACCTTTTTCAACCATTTTAATAATCAAAATATTTTTGTTTATTTTATGTAGTTACAGAATTTTAATTATTTTACATGCTAATATTCAATATTAATGTTTATTTATTAATTTTAAATAGTATTTATAATATGTTAAACAATACTGTAATTAAAACACTTTATTATCAGGTTGCAACATCTGGACAAAAGCCAACTCAAATGCATCCTATTCAACCGCCTGCACTTACTCCAATAAATTCTGGTAATCAAGTAATAGTTCAAACTGGACAGAGTGCACAGAATCCTCAAGTTGCTCAAAATCAACAATTCCAACAGAACCAACCTTTGACTCAACAACAACTTGCTCAGTTACACTTGCAAAAGCAACAACAACAGATAGTTCGTATGCAACAACTGCAACAGATGCAACAGCAGCAGCAGCAGCAACAGGTTGTTCAACAAGAACCTTCACTAACACCTATACCTGGAAACCCACAATTATCAACAGATCAACAACTGGTCGTCAATGCAAAAACAAAAACAGCTTTAGCAAATATGCTTACCAATAGATTACAAAGTGGAACAACAGAAGGCAGTGCAGCTGGTCAATTAAGATTAATGACTGCCCAACATAGACCACCTCCACCACCCTCCCAGGATCCTCAACTACTAGCTGCTTATCAAAGAAGAACTTTGGGAAACATTACCAATGGTACAGCTCCAGGTGGACCAATTAAAATGCAGTGTACACCTACTGCAGTGCAGCAATCAAAAGCACAATTCTATGGGCACAATCCTAACTTAAAATGTTAGTAATCGTAAATTTTTTTTTATCAGAATTTGAAAAATTTAAGATATAATTATAAACTTAGGTTAAGAAATTAATTTATTGAAAATTCAAATTTTGTATTTCTTTTTATAACAGTACCACCTGATTTATTTTTACTTGGTTGTATTTTTGTAATTGTCGAATACGACATACAAAGTTCAGAAGAAGTTGCAGTTTGGAAACAAGTTATTGAGAGACATGGGGGTGAAGTTGAACTTCAGTATTGTGCTAGAGCAACACATGTACTAGCAATCACGCAAAAGCATCCAGTAGTAGTACAGGCATTAAGAGAAGGCAAACGTTGCGTGAGTGCACATTGGCTTTCTGATGTTGTTAACAAGCAACAAGTACTTCCACCATGGCATGCACTTCACTTTCCTACACCATTTGGTTTAACTGATTTACCATGCAGTAAACAAATTATATCGTTGTCAGGATTTGAAGGAGAAGATCGCACAAAAGTAAAATTCATGTTAGAGGCAGTAGGAGCAAAGTTTACAAAATACTTTTCTCGACATAATACATTACTTGTTTGTAGAAGGTACATGTTACATTTTATAATTATGTTGATAATTTAAAAGATTAATGTACATTGGTTCTACAAATATAAATATACGAATTTTCAAATAGTATTTTCTCCACATTAATTGAAATAATCATTTCTTTTCTGTATCTGGATTACAGCACATGTCATTAATACAAAACTCTTATATAAAATTGTAGTAATAAATATAGCACTAAGACTTTAATAAATTTACAGAAAATATACTGGCATTGCTTGTTATCATTGAATTATCTGAATCATAAAATTTTATAAAAATAATTTATAGATATCGAAATTATCTGTAGAATTATATATATATTTAGATAATTTAATTTTTATATTATTTTATTTATTTTTACTAGACCAGATGGACCAAAATATAAAAGAGCACGAGATTGGCAAACTGGTGTTGTGAATGCTCAGTGGCTAACAGATTTACTCTGTGGTCAAATCAGTGCATTACATCAGTCAGATGCACCTAAATATCAACAGTTTAGCTTAGGAAATCCATTTAGATTAGATTATTCACTAGTGCCTCATCTTATGGGTATACTTATACATTTCATATATAATATACATTTAATATATATATTTATTTATTTAAAATAAATAGACTTCAGTCAAAATTGTAAAAGATGAATTTTCATTTTGCAGCTGCCTGGAAAATGCCAATAAATATAACACAAGAATCTTATGATAAAGTAAAACAAGTTGGTCAAGGTCCAAATGCAATGAGAAAATATAAGAAACCAAAATTAGATGGACCAACATTAAATAAAGATCCTCATCTGTTAGGTCTTGATGAACCAATTGTTATTAGCAATCCAAATCCTCCACCTCCTGAAAAGCAACCCAGGATATTATTTTCTGGTATAAGTCCAAAGAAACATGCAAAAGTAATTTAAAATTCGTATACACACACTTATGTGTGTATATGTATATATATTTATATTTATTACAAAATGAATATTTTTAATAAATTTTAAGAATAATTTTCTGATTCTATTTAGCGCATCCGAGAATTAGGTGGTGCACTTGCTGCAAGTTGGAAGGATGCTACACATCTGATTATGAGTACTCCAATGCGAACAGTGAAACTTCTTTGCTGTTTGTCGCGGTGTAAATATATTGTAAGTTTACAGTGGCTACTTGATTGTTCTGTAAAAAATACCTTTGTTGATGAAAGTTCATATACGTTAAGTGATCCAGAGTTTGAAAAGAACTTTAACTGTAATATTGAAAAAGCATTAGCTAGTCCTAACCGTGGAAGTGTATTAAAGGTAAATTTGTATTTTTATTAGATTTACAGTTACATAATTTTTCTTAGATTTTTTTATTCAGATTAATTTAATGTGACAGGGAAAAACTTTTTATGTAACACCAAGCGTAATACCTTCTCCATCAGCTATGGCAGAAATTATTGAAAGTGCTGGTGGTATAATGGAGAAAACAAGGAGATCACTTGCTCAAATACAAGAAATAAATAATGGAAAATTAGATTATGTAATCATAACTGTTGAAAATGATTTACACCTACTTTCTGATGTTCTTCAAGCAGAAATCAGTAAGTATTACATTCATCTACTTACATTATTTAAATATAAAGTAATTTATATAAAACTATTCAGTGATGATTAGACACCAGTAATGACTAAATTATTAATTCAATGATGTTTTAAAATTCTTACATAATTACTCATCTAGTTTAAGTCTGAGAATAGTTATTTTGTAACGCGATAATTTATTTTTTAAGTTTTATAGCATATAGAATATTGTTTATTTTTCTAAATTTAATTATATCATTTTAGATGTATTCAGTGCAGAAATCGTTTTAGGAGCGATTGCAAAGCAAAGCTTCCAGCTGGACGCATCTCAATTTTCATAAAATTTATATAAAACATAAATTTTATATTTAGTCATTTTATTGAAGCTATATTGGAATAAAACTGTGAATAATACTTTATAATACCAAGTAAATCATTTAAATATACTTACAATCATAGGACAATAAAAAATATAATTTTCATTCCTTAAACATGAATAAAATCACAATTTAATCTTTTATAGTAATTACAAAAAACTTACAATTTAGTCAATCAAACAAACTTTGATTATGTTGACTTATGTTATAGCTTAAAATTACTTATTTATATTATAAATATGAAAATCTTATTTATTCTGTTTTTAGAATTAATAACTGTTTACTTAATATTTTGACTGTTTTATTAATATTTAAATTAAAATTAACTTAAATACCTTTTTAAAATATTACATCATTTTTGTAAAATTCAAAAATAAAAAATCTTTTTCAAATAATAGTTAAGTTTAATTTATGCTCAAGTAATTTGATATGTTTATTATAATATAATCATTTAATAATTGTCGTTATTTTAACATCAGTCATTTTATATCTTACAAAAATAATTTGTATATAGTAGTACAATTTATAGAGTTAATTCAGTTACATTATTTTGTGATGTGCTTTCATTGTTGATCATATTTCTATTTACGGTCTCATTTAATAAATTTAAATATTGTGTTGAATTTTCAACATTTGTAGCAGATTTAGTTGTAATGTCATTTGAATTTTTTACATCTTCACCCAATATACGATAATTAATATCATTATTTACATTTTCCATATTTGGTTGATAAACGTTTTTTATATCAGAAAGTTGTTCGTAGTTGGAATTCGTAGTCATTGTAGTAGGTGTAGTTTGATCATTTTTATTTTGACCTAATATAGGTTTCTTTAAATTCTCTTCATTTATGTTCAGATCAACTGGTGTATTGAAATCATTGCTAGAAGTTATAGTTAAATATTTTGAGTTCTCTTGTTGAACGGAAACATTTGGTACAGGAGAAAATGGTTTGATATGTGGAAAATTATTATGATCCTGATATGTATTGGAAACATACATTTGATTAGATATTTTTGGACTTTCATAAGAAAACTGACCCATTGGGATGAGTAACCCGAAGGGAAGTAAATGTTTATTTTTACATGAAGATATTAGTTGATTATATTTCATAATAGTTAGAAATAGTAGATTTTTGTTTTGTAACGTATTTAATAACCTAGCATCATTCAGAGGTTTTAATATATGTAGATACAATATAAATGGAATTGCAATCATTCTTTTATTAGAAGAGTTTTCAGTTTTTTTTTTATAAAATGAAGAATTCAAGTTATTAATTTGTGATTTCAGAAAATTTTTTAAAAAAGGATTAAATTTATTTATTTGTTTATTGTTATAAATTTTTTGAGCATTCGATATTGAAATATATTTTGAAGGCTGATCAATAGTTTTTCTCGCGTGTTTTTGTTGATATCCATTTGTGTGTATTGGTTTATGTTTTTTATACCCATTCTCAGTTCTTAACAAATTATTCAAACTTTTATCTGTATTCATGTTCTTTTCCGAAAAATTTTCTTGGTTTAATAAATTTGATTTATTGTAATTTGTTCCCCCAGAATACTTAGTTGTTATATTTTCTGAAACGGGCATGGTCGACTTATTATTTTCTACGCAATCTTTATCATTGATTTTACTACTTTTATTTTTTTCATCTACATCTTCATCACAATCTTCTTCAAAATTATTTTTATTATTGTTGGTATTTATATTTTTGTTGCTTCTTCTGTTTTTATCCTTTTGTGTATTAAGCTCAGTTCTATCTAAAGTCTGTGTTTTCATAATTTCAGTGCTATTTAATTTTTTTAAACAAATAAGATACTTAGAGCCACTATTTTGTACAGAATAAATTTTATATCCATCTGCAATATCTAATAATTTCTGCCAATCATCGACTGTTTTTATAACAGTATCATCACTTGCTTTTCTATACCAACAAATAATATCTTTTTCTTCATTAACATTTGTTAATAAATCATTCCAACCATCAGTCGAATTATTACTTTTTATATTTTTATAAAATTCTTTATCAATGGGATCATTGTTCTTTAACATGTCTGTCACACTTCTAGTGGATACTAACTCGTTCTCATTCATTGAAGCCATTTGCACCTTCTTACCTTTCCTACTATTTAACGATTCCATTTCCCTTCGACCCAGAGGATTGCTCGTGGTATTTATTGTTTCCTTTAATTTATTACTGTAATTAATTACGAAAAAATGATTGTAAATTTCATTTTAATTTTCAGTGTTCACTAATGTATATAAAACTTAAAAATCATTCCAAATTTATTAAAAATATTTTTGTAACAAGATATACTAATTAGAAAATATCTAACCTTTTCGTGAATTCATAAAATTCAGATAAATCTATAAAAATATGTTGATTAATTCCTTCGTTAATAAGAAATTTTATTGGTAATTATTATTTTATATATATCAAACGCCAAAATAAAATTAATTTTTCATTTTTTTTTACTTTATTTAAAATTTTAATTATAGATTAAAGTTAAATTCCTTTGAATTGTTTCAATATCAGATACATTTATTTTCATTTATTAAAAGTACAAAAATTTTTTTATGGAAAAATTTCTGTGTTCAAAAGCCAATCATCATTACCCCTGGGCATGTGGTAGATTAGATTCAACGCTGTTAACGCCCTGGAGGATAATCGTCAAGTTGAAAAAAAACAATGAAAGCAGAATGATTGATAATGGATTTCCAATCAATTGACACTGATATAATAAAAACATGATAAAAAACGATACAAGATTTCCAACAATATAACTTATAAATCCATATGAAACCTATGCAATACTTGAAAGGTAACACAAGTGCCGTACGAAAGCATTGAAACGCGAAAATATGCCTTGAGAGGGGATTTTTTCATTGGGAATGTTTTCGAGATTAATTATTACTCATCGATTTAAAAGAAGGTTTTAATTAAATGTTTGTCAAGTACAATTACGGTGTACAATTTATGGGTGATAGCGATAAGCAGAGCGCAAACTGTCGAGGTCGCGGCTTTTATTACATTCAAAATACATTTGGATGCATCTAAGAATTCTTATGAACATAAATGAATCTTTCTGTCATATATAGCAATGAAAATGAAAACATCATGATGCATTTATAAAACAATATAAAAATATAAAGATATAAAGATATAAATATAAAAATGAAATTATAAAATATATTAAAAGACTGAATTTTACTTTTAAAATTTACAAACAAAAATAAAACTTTCGTATTCTTTTTGAGGAATTATTTTAATCATTGCAAAACAATTCAACTTTACTGCAAAAATGATTATGATGAAATATTTAATAATTATTTACGAAAAACGAGTACGAAGTAAAATTGAAAGCATAAATAAATAAAAGATAATATTTGACATAATGTACTAAATAATTATATCATTTTTAAGTTTTGAAATTTGTACGAAGATAAGTAAGCAATGATAAGCCGAATCGTTTTAAAATTTAAATATTTTAAGAATATCTACAGCTAAATATTCATAAAATCTTTACGTTTGCCATCATGAAATAATTTCCTTTTGAATCCATGGTAGGTATTTTGCAATATCTACGTAAACAATATATTCCTTTAGGTCACAAGATCTCGTTCTTATGTTTAATAACGATAAAGAGACAATTCCTCTTAAATGATAACGACTATAGCGCGTGTGAAAAATTGCAAGTCCACTGCCAATGTCACCGTTACAAGGGCCAGTGCCATTTCTTTTTCCAGCACAAAAAGTTCGATTCGATGTAACTTCGATAAATCTAAAACTGCTTCGAAGACAATCTTCCTGAAATTCAAAATTCACCTGCTGATGATCAATGCATTTTAAAGGCCAGACTAATTTAACGAAAAAAATATTTAAATCAATATTCCTATCAAATTTAAGGAATTATATTTAATATAATAATTTAATATTTATACAAAATAAAGTAATCATTAAAAAATTGATGCTTATGCAATACAATGTAATTGTCGTTAATTTATCTAAACTTTTAAATTGATAAAAATAATTATCTATGTTTTAAAATAAAAATTTATTCAATTTATTATCTTACAAAATTAAGTTACATTTATTATATTTATAATAATAAATAAAAGGTGATAGTTTATAATTGTTGGCAACTATGACTAAGATTACTTTATTGGCAATCACTATGAAATAATTTGAAACTGTTGATAATAAAAATGTCAACATTTATCCTTATATTATCTTATAAAATAAGTAAGTTATGTTTAAATACCTTTTCTGTGTATGCTTTTATACATAAATATTAACTATGCATGTAAATTATTTGTGTTAGATTGACCTATGTAGTTTATTTCAGAGAAGTAAAAATCAATATTAAAATGTACATAAGCAGTTTATTCATTTAACGTTCTAGAATATACTGTTAAAATAAATGCAAATAAAAAGTCTAATTATCAATTAAACAAATTAATATTTTTATTTTTTAATTACAAATTCAATGAATTGATTAAAATTACGTGAAATAAAATTATGAATAGATATTCAATAATTCCATTGAGTTATTTAGTTCGACTTTTACATAATTTACCTGTGATACAATCGGTACTTTAGATATCCGAGGCTCAGGAGAACGACAATTACTTTTTCCATCACATCCCCATCCAACAACAAAACCTGATTTACCTACAATATCATTGAGCTCTGCTTTTCCCATCCATAGACAAACTGGTCGAATGCTTGGAGTGTACTTAATACGTTCCATTAATTTAATGATTGCCAAATCGGAATCAGCACTTTGTGAATTTTTGTAATCTGGATGTAATTTATAGTCGATTACATCAATATTTATGGAGTCTGGTTCTTTCCAATCACGTAAGTTGAACCGTCCAAGCGATATTAGTAACATACTTGTCGGTATATTTTCTTTACCGTCTTTTAAGCAATGAGCCACTGTCAAATTGAATTTTAAAACGATTTATTGATTTTTCTTTTTATAAATCGAAGATTTTGTATTCACAAAATATAAAAGATATTGATCTTAAAATTTCAAAATTTTCAAAAACCGAATTTTCAAAAACTAATATATAAAGATTCTTTGTTGTATTTATTGTATTATTTCATGAGTTATTTTATAAATAATATTTAGTTTGTAGTATATATAATCTAATCATTGCTTCGTATAATACCGTGATATCACATGAAAAAATAAAATAAATAAAAAACTATTAAATAAATTCAATCTGAGTAATTATTTTGATGAAAGTAAAGTTTTAATGATTCACACGATAACCTATTATAATTTGATTACTTATTTGTTAAATGAAAATTGAATTAGTATTTTAAATTTTAACAATTTAGTATTAATATTGAATGAATGTATATGAAATATACCGATGTTTCGTGCATTTTATTATTAAATTTAGCAATTTTATGATTTATTAATTTTAACAATTCAAGTTAAATTTTTAAATTATTACTTATCTTACTCAAAAAATAACATTTCTTTAATAAATTTAAGAAATATTTCAAAAAATTTCTAATTTTTATTTAAAATAATAATTTAACAAAATAAAATATACTTTAATAAAAAGAATTTTTTAATGTGATTTTATTTTGCACAGGTTCAAACTACGGAAAATTTGCAATTAATCTTTGAAATAAAAATAGTTTTCAAATATATATTATTAAACAAAAAGTATATGAAGTACTTACCTGTTAATACATATTGCCTCGAAATGAGATTCCCAGCACATTGAAACTCGAACTTCTCTTTCACAAAGAAAATAGCTGCAAGCCAGGGCCACATCATCGGTGAGATTGATTCGCCACTTTCAATTAATGGATATGATCCGCTTATTAAGCCACACGAGGAATCAACTGAACTCTGCTTAGAAGGATGATTAAACTGAAAATTACTTGGCGTCATTGTCGTTGTTTCCTTTAACTCTGGCATAATCGTCATATTTTTATCCACAAAATAATTTGTGCTTGAAGGAGTTATCGATGAGTTTGTATGATTAGAAATTAAATTAAATAACTGTTCTGTTAATGGAATAATAACTGTTGGTGGATACAATGTATGTTCTAATATAATGTTCGTTACTAACACACCTAGAGCTGTGAACATGTATGATGTAGGATATTTTCATGATTAAATATTTAAATTAAATATTTTACAAACACTTAAAAGACATCGTAATAATTATTTGCATATAAAAATATTGTTACTGTGCATTATAATGGAACGGTAATTACAATAATAAATTTTGAGACATAATATACAAAATAATACGTTTTATTGATTAGTGAATTAAAAAAAATTCAAAAATTAATACTTGTAATGATCAAATATCTTTTACGTATTTTTATACAAGTCTTTTAATTAATTATATGTAATTATATGTTACCTGGAAGTCCTGAACAATACTGAACATCATTGAGTGTAATACTAATCACAACAGGAATTGGATTTCGAACAGGAAAGTAAATTTGGTAAAACAGAGGCATATGCTTAAGGACTGATCTAATTGATTCTTCTTTCGATTTTGCTAATTCTAATCGACCCACATATTTCTAAAACATAAATGTACATAAAATCTCATTAATACGACAGTTTTACATACGAAATTTCATCTACGCAAATATCTTCAATTACATTGTACATAACTTACATTTTTATATAATTTTAAATCAACTAAATATTTCAGTTACTTTTTAAATAAATTGTCTAGTTAAAATTCACAAAAAAATAAGATAATTTTTGTCGTAGTTACATCTATTATGATTATATCTATTCCATTTACATTATTATCTAAATACGATCTCAAACACAATTATTTTAATAATTAAATTTAATATTAATCAAACTTAATATTTAATAAAAATTATGAATAGATTAATAATATATTTTAATTAAATAGTTTTGCAGTAAAATAATATTTACGCACTGTAGGTAAGACCGTGGCCACACTTAAAATTACATGAAGATGTAAAGGAACACCTTGTGGTGGTGTTGGTATTTCAACAATCCCTATAATTTCTCCGGTGGTCTCGTTGCGAAAATATCGGAAGTATTCTGGACACTGGCATTGCGTAATTATGAACAATTGAAGTACTAATAAAAAATTCCTAATAATACAAGCCAAATAATGCATTTTGAATAATTGAGTAATTTACTGAAAATTGTAAATTGATTTGTTAAGTAAAAGACAAAAATAATATTTTTCTCACAATTAAATAAATTATCAAAAATTTATAACAATTTTTTGTAAAGCTAACCCAAACATTTCCCGATCTAAAAACTGTTGTCACATTAATCTTCAAAGTGGTATAAAAATAGGAATTCGAGAAAAAACTTACGTGATCATCTGTTTAATTAAACTGTTTTCTTCTTTTAAATTTTCTTATTATACTTTTTTTTAATAATTTGAATCCTCGTGAAAGGTTTTTATAGCATCGCTTACGATTCCACTAAAATCACGATCATTATATTGATTTCATTATTATCACTTGATATTATTTATTAAAATGTTTACTTTAAATAAATAAAAACATTGACTGACGTTAATAATTTAAAAATCTAAAATATTGAATGTTTCAAATTTCAGTATTTACATAAATGTCTACTAGCAAAGATGCTTTTCATTGTATAGGCACGAAAAATTTTTTTTATTACAAAATAAAATAATTTTAATAACCACAAGGTAGTAGGTTATACAAATAGAAAATTTTTGTAAGTAAGTTATAAAATATTGTAAGTTAATTATTTCTGAAAGAAAGATTACAATTAACATTTCCAAAATGAAAATAACTTATCGTATTATTTTAGCATAAATAAAATGTTTGCAGTTATCAGTAAATTCATTTTATGCATGAATAAGTGCCACCTAGAGAATTTTTTAACCAATATTTGACAAAATGTTTAATAAAACTTAAAATTTTTCTGAAGTATTATTTTTAATAATAAATATACTTACCAAATGTAATTTTATTCTCTGACTTATAGGTTTGGAAGATTTATTTTTACTTTTAGCACAACCATATTTTTTTGAGCATTTACTATATTTACCATGATTCTTGTTCTGTGAATCTAATTATTAAGAACATTATTTGTATATAATAAAATACAAAGTTTTTAGTCAATAATATTTTTTATATCAATTTACATATTTACAAAAAATTAGAATTTTTATATTTCAGATTTATTTTTTCGTATAAGTTTTAGTGTAAAATAAGCAAAAGTAATCGTATTAATGATAATTACAATTATAATTAAATGATATTAGATACTTCCAAATTTTATCAGGAGTGCATAAATATTTGTACCTACGGCAATCATATCTCTTTCAAAAACTCTTAGAAGACTGATGCAATAAGACAATATTGTTAATAAATTGCAATTAAATTATAATTATACGTTAAAATAATTATTACAACATCAAACTATACTTATATTATATAGTATTCTAAAGTTGGATTAAAAAACTAATAAAAAAATATATATATACACAACTGCTGTAGATATAATAATTCTGTATAGCCATACACAAATATCACAAATTGAACTTTGTAACACACTAATTTTAATTATTTATTATTTATGTTTTTTAAATTTTTATGTATGAAACATGTATTTTTACAGCATTAATGTAATTAATTTTATTATTAGTATTTCACAGTAAAATAAACAAACACGTGGTCAGTTAACTTAAGCTGTGATAAATAAATGGTTGTGTTATTCACGTTACTGAGTAAATGAAGAAAATACGTATTTGAAGTAACTCTCTTTATGAATACTTCCATCGCCGGAAAATTTATTTCACTTCTTTTTAAATCCGACACATCAGTTTTATTAAAGCATGATCAGCAAGTAAATCAGAACGACTGACCTGATTAGAAAGTTAATATAATAGGAATTTATTAATTTAATTCAATATATTTTTATATTAAGTAAAGATTTAGATTAAGAGTTTAGAAATTTTATGAAATTGCAATCTCGAATATACATACTTAAAAATATACTAAGTATACTAAGTATACTAAATATACTAAATATACTAAATATACTAAATATACTACAACACAAACCGTTTTAATCCAAATGAATTAAATAATTGAATAAAAATTTTATCAATGAATGAAAGTGAATATATTGATATGGAGAAATAACTTTTATTTTCTTAAGCAAGTAAAATTTTTATAAAAAACTTACTGCCTGCTAATGTAAAAAATTTAGTAAATATATTTCAAATTTGTTTTTTGTACACAGATTTTCTTAAAAAAATATCTATGTTTTGAAAGAAAAGTCAAAATATATACATCATAATACAGTAATATAAATGGATAAATACGTGAAAAGACTTTAGGATGTATACTACAATTAATAGTACAATGAGATACAGTAAATAAGGAAAATTGTAAAAACTTATATTAAACGTAATACACGTACGTATACACTTATAATACAAGAATAAGTAAGAATTATATCGCGACGAAGAAATCCGTCGCTAAAAAGTAGATAAAGTGCGTGTGCATAGATGTGTGAGTGTATAAGAGTGTAAATGTGTAAGTGTAGATATATAGTGCGACTGTGCAACGATATATGTAAGTATTTAGCCTTTAAAAGTCAGCGGTGGAGGACTAGCGCAAAGAGCCGTCACGGCACGCCGCACTAGCGCCCGGCTCGCACTCTCTCTGCGAGGAGCGTTACCCTCTTCACTCTCTCACTCTCTCTCTCTCTCGCTTCGCGAGCGATTCTAACCCGCGCATCACCCTTCTTGTCACCCTGGCACAGGAAAGTAGATCCTTGCATGAAGTAAAAAAATGTAACGAAAGAGGGTCGTTCTCCTCAACCTCGCGCCAAGTCGGACTGGTTGAAAAACTCGTCTTCCGCCCCTCAATAACGCTGCTTGACGTGTCGAATCCCGCTCCTCCCTGGTGGCGTTATGTGACGCACCGAGTCCTATCCTCGGAAATGTTGGTTGGCGTGTCAAGTCCTATACCACTCCGGTAACCATTGCCATCACCGCGAAGCTCCGCGACAACCGCGAAAACCGATACTTGTATTTGCGTTAAAATAATAATAACACCCCTAAAACACCGTCTAGTTTTTAAAAAAGCATCGTTTAACTAGATCGTATAACCAGATTTGTACTCACGTTGAAATATATATCCGCCGTCTTAAATCTTATCTTATAAACATTGTTTTAACAAGTAATAAATAAATACCAGCCTCTTCTTCATAAATAATATGTTTTCAGACATTTAAACAAAAAGAACCCCGGTCTGACCTCAGTTGTCTATGGCAAGGGTTTGTTTCTGTTTGTTTAAAATTAAAGTAAACTAAAATAAAATAAAGTATAGCTAGCATGAGAGCTGCTAAAAAGAAAGCAACCACGTTACAATATTTAGTTCTGAAATAGAAAATAGAAATATTATAAATATTAATAGAAAAAATGACAGCTTGATTATAAAGAATATGTTTAATAAATAAGAGAATCTAGAAAGAATGTAATAAGATGTTTTCCAAACTGTTCAAGGAAAATAATAAATCTGAAAAACATTACTGTTTTATTTAATTTTTTGGTTTCTTCACTTCACAATTTACATTTAAACATAAAAGAATATTTAGTTTCTTTATAAAATACTTAGAATGTAGGAAATATAATATAATATAAATATGACTTTTTAAAAACAGCGGTTAAAAACGAAAAGAATTTATAAGTTTTTTTGATAAGAAATTATTGAATATAATTATACGTCCTTAAAATATTGACGGATAATTCCTTCTATAAATAAAAATTTCTTCTATAATACTTTTTTCTGAAAGTATATATATTACATATATCTAAATAATTCCTGAAATTAAATATTTTGGAATACAAGGGAAGTTTTTCATTTTTACCAATAAGGACATCCCTTAATAATTCGCAGTACTTTAATATACCTATATATCAAATTATGTGTATTATTATATTATCAAGCACTGATATTTTTACTCCATTAAAATTTTTGAATAGGAAGCTTTTATTTCTATCTAATTTTAGAGAGTTGTAGTATTATTACAATATTATTTGTTCTTAAAGAATTCGTTGAATCATTTTGCTTGAATTTTTATAAATATGCATTAAATATTGGATTAATAAAATATTGTATTAATCATAAAAATTAAAACATGAGTCTAATTATAATAGTATTTTCAATTATTAATAAATAAAGCAATAAACAAAAAGTTTACAAAATTAGTAAATTATGCACATATTTTAATAATTTATTTTCTTAGTTAGAATTATTCAAACTTTCATTTATTTTATTTATTATTATTTATTCTAACTATGTAGTACCTGTAAAAATCTAAATTTATTTCAAAAACAATTGTGAAAATCAGACATAATAAAATACATTTGAAATATTGATAAAATACACCAACTTAATGAGTATAAATCTCTATACGTTATAAAAAATTAAATTACTTAAATGAATAGGTGTTTAATATATGTGCGGCTATATCAATGGTTAAAAATTTATTTTTAAAGAAATTTTTTTTAATTTATATTTAATTCATATTTAAAGAGTACTATAAACTTTGTTATTATTAAAAATGGACAGTTTAACAATGTTCATAAATGCACTAAGAAAAATTAAAAAATTTACCAAGTATGCAAGAGTAACGCATCCACGCGCATGTACTAATGGATGCCTAACGTATACCGGACAATAAACAGACAACAAATAACCTTCAACGGAGCATTCTAATTGTGATACTGCTGTATCTCCCACCAAAAAGTAATTAGTTGATATTTGTTTAATACTAGGGTTTGATTTTAACTAAATAAAAATTATCTTAAATTTTAAATAGTTAAATTGGTACGATGGAGGAAAAAATGGAAATGAGTAACTCGGTGGATGAAGAAGAAAACGAGAGAAAGTTACTTGCGGATACGTCTGACGATGAAGTTAATGAAGTCAACCAAAAAGTTGAAAATGAGAATGAAGTACTTGAAAGTGATTCTGAAGATGAATTAGATCAATCTAAAGATGATAAGGGAAGTGAAGATGAGGAGAGTGATAATGAGAACGATGAACAAGACGAAGCCGATGAAACAGAAGTTTGTTTTATCCAAACAACATTGGCACAAAATCCTTATGACTATGAATCTCATAAGCTACTTATTGAAAAGCTTCATAAAATGGGAGAATTAGATCGACTTAGACTTGCCAGAAAAAATATGAGATCTAAGTATCCACTAACACCTGAACTTTGGTTATCATGGCTACGAGATGAAATGAAACTTGCTTTAACACCAGATCAAAAAATTACTGTTATAGAACTATGTGAATTAGCAATAAAAGATTATCTTTGTGAGTATATTATAACATTTATTTTAAATCTTAAAATATCATAAAATATTGTATATAATATGTAATATTACTACCATAAAATATTAGTTATGAAATGAATATTTTATTAATAGTTATTAATAATTATTTACTTGCAAGTCAAAATAAAAGAAAGAATTTTTAAATTATAATTATTTATGCTTTCTTAGAAGTGTATTACAAATAAAATTTATATTTCATATTTTGATGTTACATAAGATCACAACAATTTTAAGAATGCAGATTTTTGTAATTATTTTCATTTTTAATAATTGATCATAAGTTTGTATGTTATGTATTTTAAATAACTTATAATATTTAAAAATGAAGTAAAATTATTGATGTAACATAATAACAATAATAACTTTATAGATTTATACTATATTATATTTTACAGCTGTTGAGGTATGGTTAGAATACCTACAATTCAGTTCAGGACTTGGTACTGAAAAAGAAACAACTGAAAATATAAGAAATCTCTTTGAGCGAGCTTTAACTGCAGCTGGATTGCATGTTATGAAAGGAGCTTTAATTTGGGATGCATTTAGAGAATTTGAAAATTTTATTGCTCTCATGGTAAGTAATTGAATCAAATTATATTCAAATATGTTAATTTTTTCTCTATTAGTATTACTATGATTAAAGCTTAAGTTTTTTTTAGATGGATTCAATTGATCCTGAGAAAAAAGAACAAATAAATCGAATAGGAAAACTTTATCGACGTCAACTTGCTTGTCCACTTTTTGGTATGGAGAAAACATATGAAGAGTATGGAATATGGAGGTGTGCAGAAGGCTGTGACTGTATTGAAGATGAAGAAATGGTTAAAAATGGATATCAAAAAGCTTTAAAAGAATTAAATGTACGTGTACCATTTGAAGAAAAACTTGAATCTGCCCAAAATAAAAGTGAACAGCTTGATATTTATAAAGCATACTTAATTCATGAAAAACAAATTGGAGATCCTGGTCGAGTCACAATACTTTATGAACGTGCTTTGGCAGATGTAAGTCTTGAATCTACCTTATGGATAGATTATATACAATTTGTAGAAAATAACATAAAAATACATGATATTGTACAAAAAATTTATGAAAGAGCAGTAAGAAATGTTCCTTGGTGTATTAAGATTTGGCAAAATTGGATTAGATTTTATGAAAAAAAAAACGTTTCATTAGTTGATGTACAAAAATTGGTTGAAAATGCTCTTGCAGTTGGATTTTCTAGTGCAGATGAGTATAAAAATCTTTGGATAACTTACTTGGAATATTTACGGCGAAAAGTTGATTACAAATCAGATAATGAACTAAAGCAATTAGAAATTCTTAGAAATGCATTTAATAGAGCTCATGATCATTTATCAACATTTGGTCTTGAAGGAGATCCAACTTGTGAAATTTTACAATTTTGGGCAAGATCTGAAGCAATTCATGCAAATAATATGGAAAAAGCCAGACAGCTATGGGCAGATATTATGTCACTGGGTCATTCAGAATCTGCTGCTAGCTGGTTAGAATATATTTCATTAGAGAAGTAATTGTTAATAATAATAATAATTATTACTATAATATAATTTTTAAATTGTATTTAAATACTAATTTTTAAAATAATCTTATTAAATAGTGTCACTTAACTTTCAGATCTTATGGGGATGTAAAGCATATACGTAAACATTTTCAAAAAGCCTTAATAGCTGTTAAAGATTGGCCAGAAAGTATAGCAAATGCTTGGATTAATTTTGAGCGTGATGAAGGAACATTAGAGCAGATGGAACTTTGTGAATTAAAAACAAAAGAACGACTTATTAAAGTTGCTGAGGAGAGAAAGAAATTTCAACTATTTTCTACTAAAGACCAAGAAATTTCAAGAAATAAGAGAGTACGGAAAAGAAGAGGAGAAGATAGTGGAAGATGGAAAGACTTAGGAGTTTCTACATTTAAGGTATCAAAGTTCGAACAACCTTCTCAATCAATATTAAAAGAAGGTATTGTAGAGAAAAAGAAATTATTTCATGAAATTGCAAATAATAATACAAAATCGAAAGTAACTCCACCTCCAGGTTATGAAAAAACAAATGAAGAAAAAATGGAAGAACCATCTAATTTACATGAATTAGATGATAAAAGTACTATATTTATTAGTAATTTAGACTATACAGCAAATGAAGAAGAAATTCGAGAAGCCCTAAAATCAGTTGGACCTATTGCACTGTTTAGAATGATCAAAGATTATAAAGGGCGCAGCAAAGGGTATTGCTATGTGCAATTAACTAATCCTGTAAGTCATCTTATAATGTAAAATAATTTATTGACAGTATTTACAACTAAATATTGAAAATGATTGATTTTAATTTATTTTAGGAAGCAGTAGATGAAGCACTTAAACTTGATAGAATACGTATAAATGGTAGACCAATGTTTATTTCGAGGTGTGATCCTAATAAAACTTCAAGAGGATCGGGATTTAAATACAAAACAGAATTGGAGAAAAATAAGCTCTTTATAAAAGGTATGTTTTAATTACAAACAGGACAAAGTACGTACAAATTATGTAAATTACAATTATAAAATTAATAACTTTAGTCATAAAAACTCCCAATCAGGTACATGATTTTATTACTTTTTCATAATAATCTCTCAAGTTTTGTTGTGGTTATATTATTTACAATTAAGATATAATATTGATATATATTTAAAATATTTTTAAGGGAATTCATTTGAATTTATTTAAAAATAAAAAAGAAATAAAACCAATTTAAAATTAATTTTCTTTGAAAGCATATACAATGGTATTATAAAATTACTTGTTTGAATTATTTAAGTGAGTTAATATATTTAATGAGAAAGTTCAATTTTTTTATTACAGGGTTGCCTCCTTCTACATCAAAAGAACAATTGGAAGAAATTTTTAAAGTTCACGGATATTTAAAAGATGTACGAATAGTAACTTACCGTAATGGTCATTCAAAAGGCTTAGCTTATATAGATTTTGAAGATGAAAATAGTGCAACAAAAGCTTTAGTAGCAACTGATGGAATGACAATTGAAGACAAAATAATAAGTGTGTCAGTAAGCCAACCTCCACAACGAAAACAGAACAATGATGAGTTACTGTTAGTAAGATCTCTTGGAGGTTCATCAACAAGTAGATCAACGTTTGGAAATCCTAAAACAGTTTTATCCCTTGTACCTCGAGCAGTAAAACAGAATATCACTAGTAATTTCAGTGATAAAGTTTCTGATAATAGAATTACACAATCCAAGAGTAATGCAGATTTTAGAAATTTGCTTTTTAATAAAAAGTAAAAAAAATTAAATAAATTTAAGTTTTTTATAAAAGCATTGAGATTCATAATAAATACTTAAAATATTTTTTAAAAATTCATTATAAATAAGAATTTAAATAAAATATCCAGTTTTAATAAATGTAAAATACTTTTAAACTTTTACTTTATAAAATACCAAGTTTTTCAAAAACTATAAGATATAAAAGAAATTACAATACTACATGGTAGCAATTATTTGGATGTTAAAATGGTTTATATTTGCTATTATATTATAACGTTTGTATTTATGTACATATTATAATAACGTTTATGATCTGCTTACACAAAATATCTCATAAACTTGGAATCGACTACGCAATCAATTGAACTACGATCTACCTAAGTGAATTATGCAAGATATTACAGCAACTTACTACGAAATAAATACATTTCATATTACATTCAGGCGCACCTATTTATGCATATTATATATAATGCATACATACACATCTACACAGTGATACAGTGCTAGGTATAATTTTGTGTGTATAATTAAATGCACATTTTTTCCTCATGCAGTACACATATGTACATTTTCTTTTTATAGGCAGTGTTTTATAAACAAACAAGTATCTAAATAAATTAAATCTCATCTTGTATACGAAAGAGAGTATAAGATGTCTAGTTTCAACAATTTTTTCCTGGACAATATAAAATAAATTATATCTGTGTATGATTGGCGGTTATGGTATAGTGTTTCTTGTGCCGCGGTGGAGCGACAGGTGGCTGTTGTTTGGAAGTTAGAAGTCTCCTAGCCAAGAGCCACTTCTTTGCTTCGCCAGCATGATAGTAGTACGTGTAAAGCAGTGCCATGAGAGCGAGGACAACCAAGAGACACGTACCAGCGATGACAAAGTTAAACAGCCAATTAGGTCCAGTGTACTCGGGCCAATAATCGCTCAATTCAGTGGAGGATGGTAAGTCCGAACTAAACGCTGTTGTTGATATCTTCGATGGACGAGTTGGTGATGGTAACTTGAATTCATCGTTGCCAATTGCTATGTCTGCGCACGCTCGGAACTCCTCTTGATGTCCACAGCCCACCGCACCTGACAATCATATTATTATTAATTATTATTTTCATTAAATAAATTTCACTATATACGTACAAGCACAAGTAAATATAATTATTTAATGCGTACTAACATGAACTTCTTAATTAAATACTATGTACATTCTTTTAATTTCTATTCAAATAAATATATAAATTATAAAAAGATTTTTATTTATAATAAAATTTGTTTTATTTTAATCAGAAAAATGGACCTTCATCATTGACTGTTAAATTTTAACAAGGGAATTTTCTTGCGCAAATATATTAAATAAAGACATACGAATATTTTAATTATTAACAGCTTACATAGTACTTGTAGTTTGTCTAATGTTATAATATGAATCCAGATACTTTTTGACTTATTTTAAAGCAGTGTTGTAAAGCTACTTGTACGTAAAAGCTGCTTTTACATACCTTACAATTAATATTCAATTGATTTATATTTATTTATTTACTCAAATACTAAATAATTAAATGAAACAATGTGACAATACTTATAATACTTTTAATAAATTTTTATTTATCATACATATAATTTTTAAGAAGTTCAAATATTTTGTTGATATTCATTATATAAGTAATTAAATAACTGATTTTCTGAAATTTTAACATAACTTTTTCTAATAAAATGAAATGCATATATTTATAAATAACTTTGTGTTTTATTAAATAATTGGATTGTTTTACGAACTGTATCAAAATATCTCACACTATTATTGAAGAATTGATTAAATTATATTTATTAAAAATAATAAACCATAACATGAGTATAAAAACAAAGAGGGATAAATGTCTCTAGATAGAATGCAAACTTCGTACTTGTATAAAAAAATTTTTTATTTTTATGTGTACAACATTTTAATTTAGCGATTACTAATCAATATTTAGTTAAATAGAATAATTATTGTATAAGTGTAACCGCAGTTACAATAAATACTATTACTATTTTTAGTTGTTTAAAATTGTTGGTATTCTGAACTTGAAAGTTGATTCTTTCATTAACATAATTATTTAATTTTCTTCTCTCTGCTTTACTCATCTTATTTTACTTTAAATATTTTCTCAAAAGCTGTAATTTCAAAATTTAAATTCAACTTTTAATGTTTTATAGAAACTAAATTTCTGATCTATATAAAAATATATGTAATATTCTTACTTTATAAATTCTATTTTTCAAATTATTTATCGTTAACCTATATTTTTACAACTTATTACAAATTTTAAAATATTAATTTCTTAAATGTAATATTCTTTTTTCTCTTTCATTGAGTTTTTTTTAAATTTAATAATCAAATATTTAAACTCAATCTAATTTTAACTTGTCAACAATAATATCCTTTATTCTTTTATCGTTTATTGTTAACCGGACATTATTCCATCTACTTAATAAATTTATGTACCTTAAATTATTATTGCCTTATTATTTTTCTATGAATCTAAGCCATTTGTATGCATTTAATACGATCTGTGCTTGTATTCTACTATATAAATTTCATAATACATTGGAATACAAAATTAATTAAATATATATTAATTTATTTCCTATTTATATTTCTCTATGAGTTCATTACATAGTTAAATTAATTTGCAGTAATGAGTTTAGATATTATACATATCTAAAAACTTCCCATTAAAAATTAATAATACTTATAAATGAAATAAAATAAATAAATAAAATAAATAAAAAGTAAATAAAAAATGAATAAAACTTATAAATTAGGTGAAAAGCATACAGTAAAAAGCAGAAAGCTATAATCGTGAATTCTACAAGATTTTTCATCAAATAGGCACCTTTAATCTTTAAAAGTGAATTTAAAGAATTATTACTGCACAATGTAAAGTCATAAAAAATATTTGATTCCGCTCTTCTCTTAAAAAATTCGCTTTCTGAAATCGTGAAGATTCATAACTTTACAGTTCAGAACAATTCATATACCTACATATAATTAACATAATTAATATAATATATATTAAGGAGTAGGTGTAAAATAAGTTGAAGAATAGCTATTCAACTTATTGCTGTTTTGAATTAAAAGTATTTTCATTCTCATCAGTTCTTGACCTTAAAGATTTGGTTGATGTTGTTAATAGTACGATATTTTTTAAATACATTTTATTTCTAATATTTCAATTTAGTGTATTCATTTCAAGTTCTTTCAAATTGTAGCCAGAATAATAATAAAATCATTTAAACGTATTAATGTAATAATAGTTTTTATATTATTATAATTGACCAAACGTGTACCTTATCAATTATTAATAATAATTTCGAGAAAGACAGAAAATGAGATTTATCATTTAATTCATATATTACTTTTGAATTAAATAAACAAATTTGTAAAATTGTATAAAACTAACTTACTTACGCTTCTAATCAATAATACATAAAAAGAATCTTTTGATTTACCTGTTCCATTACCGCAATCTCCCCAATTATTTCCAGCAATATATCGCCATTGAAAAACGCATTGTTTGCATGTCAGATCATCGGGAAGCTTATAATAAGACTCAAAGATTCTGCTACCCTCCCCAGGATAGTAGCGAGCGGTGCCGTTTTCACCCTTCAATAGATACTCATTAAGACAATTTTGTGTAACTTCCTGTCCGTGATTTACCATTGGACAAATTCGAAATTCGAAGTAGCCGCGATGATTGGCGGTGAGCTCAATTTTTACTGGTATTATGGCACCGATACGGTATCGTCGCACTATAACACTGTTTCCGTATTTACCTCCTGTTTCATGTGGTCGTGGCTGTTATTTTTAAAGAACAAACTTTGAAAGTTTAACAATATTTGTGTCTGGTAATAAGTATTAACGTCATAGATTGTTTGCTTCAAATACGAATTCTTAATTGAACACTAATTACTCAAGTATTTTATTTATACTTAAATATTTAAAATAGGTTAGACTTATAAGAAATAAAGTTATCCATATGTGATGATATAGATTTTTTCCATGATATCTTTATAATTTTATCTTCTTTCTTAAGAATATAATTTACTTTCTCGCGAATCTTTATTGTAAGAATAATATGTAAACCACTATACGAATTCCATTTCGTTTAATTTATAATAACCTATTCCAATGATAGCAAGTAATTATTAATATGATAAATTATTAATCGATAAAAATCAAATTTCGTTGGTGCGGTAATTTGCATTTATCTTGAATTATTTGACATTATGTTTATTAAATGCATTTATTTTAATATATGTGTACTTAATGTAAAATGTACTTCTATGGTGTATATTATAGTGTATGTACAATATATTATAGTTTATGAAGAATCTAAGGTATCCTTAATGTATATTGATACTAACAGTATAATTTAAACAATATTATAATAAAAATATAACTGTTTTACTCTTATTTTTGTATTTAAAATATTAATTTAATTATAAATTTATATTTTATTTATTTATTTAGATATGAGATTTAAAGGAAATAAAATTTGACTACTGAAATGAAGAGAAATATTTTTATATTATAAAAACACAAACTTATAATAACACAAAAAATAAACACCAATGCTTAAAAACTAAAAAAAAATAAATCTTTAAGAAATAAACTTTTTGTAAATGTGAAAAGGCAAATTATTGTTGTCTATTTTGAATCGTAAAATTACAATTAAAAATTTTTTTTTAATAAATTAGAAAATATATTATCGAAAGAAATATATCTTACACGCTTTAGATCCCATGCATCACCGCAAATTCCGCATTTTCCGTTGTTACGTTGCCATTGTCTCGTAAAACCACCGCAGTATAGTTCATGATCATTATAATCATTTGGTGTATCGAACCCGAACCTCCACATAGAAGCTCGTGATGGCGGTTCGATTAGTCTTCCATGTCCTGAAATTTCACGAACGAGAAAGTTTCCGATTACGCTCACTATGAAAGCCAAATAAAGAACTTTTCGTAATCTGATAATAACGGCGAAATCCTGAAAAAAATTATAAAAAAACATTATTTAAAAACCAATTTAACTTTGAAATGTTGTTTACAAGCTTTTATCAATTTTTGCTTACCCTACTATTTTAACTATTACGTTTAATTTTGACTCAAACTCTTATTCAAATAAATTTAAGCATTTTAAGCATGTTAGTACATTGATTTTTTACATTAGAAAATAAAAAATTGTTAAATCAGCAGCTTCAAAAACATAAACAAATTTTATTTCAGTGGCATAAATTTGTTAATTTAAACATAAGCGTATATATATATATATATACATATTAATAAAGAAAATAACATTTGTAAAAATATGACATTGATTTATTTTTTAAAATAGTTTAAAAAACATAAACATATCATTCAACTTCATGTAAAAAGGTATCTTAGCTAATTGCGATTTTATAAATTCTAATTCTGCATTATTTACAAATGCCTGTGACTGAATAATTCATGCCATATGTACAGAAATATTTCAAGCAATTCCAATTTGAATTTATAAGCAGTCACACAATGTATCGCTAACAGTGGCAGGAATCTTAGTATTATTATAATGGTCCATACTTGTCAGGCACCAGTTACGTATATAATTAATAATATCACATTGCTTTGTTTTACTTATAGGGCATAAGCTCCTATACTTTATTTAAAAGTCTATATGATTGCAACGAAAATCAACACAACATAAAGCAGATTTGAGGAAATGTTTATTGAACCTTCCTTTTATTTTATCGCATAATTTCTTATGTTAAAATTATAATTTAATTAATCGAAATTTAAAATTCACTTTTCCCCATTTTTTCAATAAGACCAAAGTTGTATATTTCGAAGGATTCAAAATAATAGTAATTGAGATATATTCATGAATGTTTTGATTTAACGGTTTTAATTTAAGTACTTTAGAACTTTTGCAACCACCTTTATATAATTCCAAAATATTTTTCTTTTTTATACTACTATGGACTACAAATTAATGATTATACTGGTCTTACAAATATAACATTTCAAATATAAATACAAAAATAGCGTAATAAATTATGGAACGTTTATGGAAAATTTCGAAAA
Organism: Wiebesia pumilae; assembly: GCA_018907045.1. Taxonomy (NCBI): domain Eukaryota; kingdom Metazoa; phylum Arthropoda; class Insecta; order Hymenoptera; family Agaonidae; genus Wiebesia; species Wiebesia pumilae. The sequence continues at coordinate 11,522,848 of JACCHZ010000116.1, forward strand.
AAACATTTTTTGTATGAATATATTATAAACCAAATTGTTTGAATTTAAAGCTATGTAAATTATCTAAAATCAAATCAACTGATTTCTCCAAATAAAATAATTTAGAATATGTTAACAGATAATTAATAAGAATTACATGCGTAGTTGATATTATTCAAATTCTAATAGCTTCATTTTTGTTATAAGATGTAGGAGCTTAAAATATTATTAAAAAAATTTTATATTTTACATATAATGGCTACTACTTATTTCCTTACAATAAGATTTTCATAAATTTTATTAACTAATATAAAAATTTAATATTATTATTATTATTATTATTATAAAAACTATTTAAAATAAGTAAATACTTTTACTTATGAAATTTAATAAATAATTTAATACTAATAGTTCAAATATAAATGTATTAAAATTTTAATGTATTTTATAAATATTTTATATATAAGAAGTCTAATATTATCTTTGCATAATAATGAACTATAAAATAATTTTGATATAAAATAATAATACAAACGTAAAAATATAAATAATACAACTACAATTAGGTAATGTATTGTAAATAAAAAAGTAATTGAGAGACTTTAGATATTCTATCTTAAATAATGTATATCGTTTTAATAGTATACAAAATAAATTAGAAATAAATGTAATTGAAAATAGAAAAAAAGTTTTCAAATTGAAATCAATATTTATACTGTTAAGCATATTAAATAAGATATTTTTAACGTATCAAAATATATTTATAATGCATTTACTATGGTAATACATAAAAGACTAAATATATAAATTGTCTGCTAAAATGATAGACTATTATCGATAACATAATACATTCAATTTTAAATAACTCATACATATTCTTCGGATTGTTTTGTTGTCTATATTATTAGTTTCAATATCAATATTTTATACTTAAGATTTAATTAGAATAATAATAATTAATTACATAACAAAATATTTTATTGTGATACTTTCGATAAAAACATTATATGTATATGAAAGAAAAAAGGAAAAAATATTAAATAAATATGTCTACTAAATGAAAATTCAGATATTAAGTCATTATTATTGAAAAAACAATAGGAATCACAAGAAGGTAAACCTTTCGAAATAAAATAAGTGTAACTAATTTATTATATCGGAAGAGGTCGATTAGAAAGTAATTGAATTCAATTAGTATAGTATATAATATTATCGAAAGGCATCACAATTTTATTCTTTAGCAAAATTAAATGACCATAGTCAACAGTTTTGTTGTATTTTAAAAACACGTGATCATTTAAACAAAATATTATTTGTTTTTTATTATTTGTGTTTTCATAAAATTTTAAGAACAAAAATGATATGTCTTTTCTGAATGCTTATCGAGTAAATAAACAATTTTTTAATATTTTTTATTTATACTATAGATGGTGTAATGATATATTTCTGAAAGAGAATATTATATTACATAAATGTTTTTAGAAGATCAAAAAGATCATAAGTTACGACGTAACTTATATTCGAGTTTTAAAATTATAAATGTATAAATTAATATATTCTTTTTTAATACATAAATTCTTATAATAAATAATAAAATAACATAAAAAACTATTATTAGACTAAGATGCTATAAAAGAAAAGCAACTGAGCATACTAAATAGCTTTCATGTGTTAATATTTTTAATATAACGATGTAGCAATTCAATTGTACTTGTAAAAATTTAAATATTTTTAAAATCGTTTACTATTTACATTTTTAAAAAATTTCCACATATCATAGTAATATAAGATAAATTTTCAAGAAATTTGTATTAATTATATAAATATAAATCTTTATTTAATATTAAAAGAATTGTATATGAGTTTGAATAACTACTTTTATAAGATAGCTACTTAAAGTATTTTATTAAGATCATAATGTAAAATGCATTAATAAAAAAACTAAACATAATGTATTAAAAAGTATAATTATATCAATCTTGGTTTTATAAGAATATGTCTAATAGCTTTCGATAACATCTGCAATTATTAAAATGCATTTTAATTTTCTTCTTTTCTTATTAAGTGATAATTAGTATACTTGCACGTTATTAAAAATAATTTCTAATAATAAAAATATTCACTGGATATACAATGCGTTTGGTTATTTTATTTTTACGTTTATAAATAATTGTGAAAAAGTGAGTTTACTTCAATGTCAGATAATGATAATATTAATGATAAAACAGGATTATATTAATATTAATGTTAAAACATGATAATATTAATATTAATACAAGTGATACAACAAAACACCTAATTCAGTGAGAAGTGTATCGAAAATTCACATTAAATATAGACAATGTAATAGTTTTGAGGCTGTGACAATTTTTATTTGAATTCAAATTGCCATTTGTTTGAGATACATTAGAAATAAATTGAAAATTCCGCGACCATGTAAGCATGCCTTCTTGTTCCGTACAAAGAAAGAAAAATTAGCGACAGCACTCGATCTACTCACGCCTGTTTCTTTGAGTACCGCTACAGTCACATGAAACTATATCATACCATAGCGTTCAATGACCTACGACAAAGCAAAGTTATACAAAAGAAAGACCGATTTTTTTTTAATAACCAAAGGTTCGAAATCGTTAACAATAACAACGTATAGTACGAGAAAAGCCTCAAGGGCGTTACTCACCACCTGACAATACTACAGACCTACCATGACTCGTTGAGGTCTCAATAATAGCGAATCTTGCATCGGCAGCGCCAAATCACACGGACCCAGACCTCAGAACTGGTCGTCGAGGACTGAGGCCCACCGCCCGCGCCACTGCTTTTGCTTTTTACCAATGCCTATACCAGAAAGCAGCTTAAGCCGTCAACTACTACTGAGGTATCAGTAGGTTATTGGAGCACAAACTGGGATGCGCGTCGATTCGCATTAGCATTTGGTTTGCCCTCACTACTTGTGCGCATATTATAGCAAAAGACGGACAAATCCAGTTCTTACTAACACTTGAAAAACTACGTGAAATACCTTTTTCCAAAATATATATATATATATATATATATATATATATATATATTTGCTCTTTCCTGCATAGGAACTCAAGAACAAATGTAAAAGCTACATTAGGCAAAGGAAAAACATTATTTGTATGTAAAAAGTTTTCATGAAAATGCTACAATATTTTATTTAACAGAATCGAAAATATAGGGATCCCATTAGCACTACAGTCGAGTACAAAATCTGTTTTTTTATGACATTCATAGAAACTAACTGTTTTTATACAATGTTGTTCAGCTACCACCAAAATTAATTGCTCCTCTGAATGTCAGCTTTTTACAATTTATAGTAATCGGTTATTTCCCGAATCGACCACTAACACCTATCTGATAAAATCACTGAGTAATATTAAATATTTAATAATATCAAAATATTTTAAGAAAACATATTAGGTATTGAAATAAAATCAGCTACTTTCAATTTCTTTGAGTAAAGATTCAGTTTTATTATCTACATAACTATACAATAAAATCTAGTATTCTCTAAGTAAAAACAATTGAAGTAATTCTCCAAAAGCAATAAAAAATTATTAAAGACCTTGACTAATGGAAACTAATTATTTTAGTAACTTATTTCTATATAGTCACTTTCAAAGAAATCTGATTCGTACTGTTTTCTGACTTTATTCTTCAAAAATAATTTTCTTTGTTATAGTATTAAATAAAAACATTGAAAAATATAAATACTTTGATAAAAAGTTATTTATTAATTTTTAAGTACATATTATTTCTTATTCAGTCAAAATAATACAATTACAAAATCTTAGATATATTGTTTTATTGTTCTTTTTAATGATAACGATATTATTAGTTAATAACAATACTCAAACTAATAATTATAAGTCATTATAAGATTTAAAAAATTGTAATAAGCGTTGAAAATATTCCAATTGGTACAATGTTTTTTACAGTATTTGGTTATTTTATTTTAATACGAATTTTTTTTTCGATAAGATATTCAAACAGTTTCAAATTTGTTGGCAAAAAAATATTTCATTTTTTATTATAACAATCCAAAATATTACCATGACTTTAAAATAAAGTAATTTAATTATGATATAATTAATTGAAACGAAAGATTAATCCATTAATCTTTAATACTTTTTCATATTTTTTTTACAATGGAAAATTGGTTTTTACTAAAAGCTTTAGAATAATTACTAAATTATAATTTAATATACACAAAATTCTTTATATAAAGTAGTCATATTTTCATTTAATTATTTAAATGTTTAAGAATTTAAGTATTTAAGTACTATACAATAACCATGTAATAAGTAGTACAAACCTTATTGTTTAAGAAAAATGTAGAATAATCAAGTTGATTCTAACAGGTTTGCGAATAAAATAAAGTTATAATTCAACATATAATGTTGTTCTTCTTATAATCAACTAAGCTACCATTACCTTTTGAAATAATAATGACCCCTACGAGCCCATATCAAGTTTTATATTACTATAGAGAAATTTTTAATGAATTTAAAAGAAATATTATTTATTATAAATACATTATTATAATAGCATTTATATAAATACAGAATATAAGAAAATGTTTCAGGTCAATTTTTCAGTTTCACAGAATGCAAAAATAATTTTAGATAGATTTTAAAAATTTGAAAATTTCGCTTTGGCTTTGAACACAGATTTACCAAAATTACGGTGTTAATTCTCGATAATCCCTATTTTTAAAGACGAAGATGTGCTCAAATTACTATTTACTATACAATGCTTTCGCGTGTGCACATCTATTGAATTATTAATTTGAACATACCATAGAGTACAATCACTTTCACACTGTTTTTAATAACGAGACAAATTAGTAAGATGAACTTTTATTCGTAATTGTATTTTCTCATGAGACAGTTGCACCGCGAATGGAAACTCAAGGCGTTGGTATTGTCACAAGGGATCGGTTCGCGAAAATAAGAAAGGGATTAAAAAGGCAAATAATTTTCCTATTTGAAATTTCCGTGTAAATATAAGTCGGTAAATCTATTTTTAATGTATTTATTTAAATCGATTTTTTATTAACGTTAAGAAGTAAAATGATTTATGTCTTGATACTATACTCAGCTATTCTTCAATAAATATTTTAAGCTAGGTTTTCTGAAAATGAATGAAAAATAAGTTCATATATGTTTTTACATAAAATCTTCTATAAATTAAATTTACAATGAAAATTAAAGTCAACCATAAGATTTGTCAAATTATCTTCTAGATAACCTTTGCACTTTTAGCAAACTAATGTACTTCAATATTCATATTAAAATTTGCAATTACACCAAAAGTATAATTATGAATACTTTTTTTATAAGGCTATAGCATAATTAATTCCTAAAAAAATGCTTATATTGACCAATTATTTTCTATGTTTACTTTTTTACTTACATATAATTATATGTAATGAACAATTCTAAATTGTTTTTCATGAACAGCAAAACATTTGTTGTTTAATCTATAATAAGAATTAATCATTTTATGAAATGAAAAAACAATTATTTTTCGTTTATAATATTCTATTAAAAAAATCTTTTTTCTTTTTAAATTCTAATGCTTTAGAAAATTAAACTTCTATAATTTAATCTATAAATTGGAATATTAAATATAAATATTAATAAACATCATGTATTCCTTTTTTTTAAAAGATTCTATAGAGACAATTTATAAAGACACGCCCTTAAATCTAACATGTTCTAAAAAATAATTGTTATGATTAAATATAATAATCATCTTTTTCTATTTAAAATATATATTTTGCAATACTCTATTAGCGAAATAAAAGGCCAAACGAATCTGGAAAGCATAGCTAACTTCGTCGATCGCTATTTCATCTTCCGTCGATTACAAATTATCATTCTCCTTTTAAAATGTTTGCACACGTACCTAATGTGAAAGAAGAACTTCCGTGGTTAGTCGATGACATATTTCTTGTTTTCACTAACCGTAAAAATTATTCAGCCAGCCAGGAAATCAATCTTCATCGCCTGCAAAGTGCGAAATAGTTAAGATTTTATTTCAAATCAATATCATTACTTACGATAAACTTAATTTTTTGTATAATTTGGTATAATCATAAACATTAATTATCAACTTCAATCAAAGTAAAGAGATTTTTTTATTTCCATGTAAAAGAAATTTTTTATTCCTAATAATGTTAAGGAAGGAATAATTGAAAATGAAGTAGACTATTAGAAAAAATTACATATTTGAAGTTTAAATTTTTCAATAAAATATATTGCCATAATAATATACGTACTCAATAATACTTTTTATAAATAATAAAAGTTAATACTATTCTCAACTATTTTATAAATTTTTTTCGAAATTATTACAAGTAAATGATAATATCATATATAAATTAAACGTAATTTAAGTCTTTATTTCGCATTATTATAAAGCTATTGTCTTTTTGTATTCTACATTTTTTCTTTATAATTAGCACACAGAAATAAAAGCTCCATATATTACTTGATATTGAAGTCAACAGTTAGTATATGCATTTATTCCAATTACACAGATTGTATTTTTTAACACTAAACAAATAATTCTTATTTGTTATATTTTATAATACATTTGTTTTATTATTATGTAACCATCATTAAAAGAATAATTTTCTTGTATCGCTATAAAATTCAGAAAAAATATTTTTCTGAATAAATGGATGTAGAATAAAAAGTTTACAACCTCTGACAAATTCATGAGTTTATTATACAGAAAGTTCTTACCTTAACGGCCTTAAAAAACATAACCGGTTTTCTATAAAATCTGCATACTCATCACAAAATACGCACTAAACTTACAAATGTTATATTTTATGAAAATTACAATGTATAAAATCTTTAAATTATTGAATCTATTTTCAATGTAAATAATGCACGATTTTGTATATTTATCTTTATTTTATATATTTAGTGGAGAAATAAAAGATCAATGGAAGATACAATGCTTTAACATTAGTTACATTTTTGTAAATAAATGCTAATTCTTTAGTATGATTTATAAACTAATATAAAAACTAAAGTACTTAATTTAAGTAGTGAAAAAATTATATATTTTTTTGATAATAATATTTATGAAACATAATTTATAAAAATACGTAATATCTAATTTTATTAAATTTATATTTGGTCGTAAAAAGGCATACTATCAAAGAATAGGTAAAACCTTAATATATTTTTTAATAACTATAAGCACTTATAATCTTGCTACTTCAGGAATTATATATAATTCCTGAAGATAATTATACTTAATAATTATACTTAATATATAATTAGATTATTCATAAAGAAAAAGTTTCCTGCCTTTTTATAAATTAAAAACACTTGCAATGTGGTTATTTGCTGATGATATCCTTAATTGTAAAATTCAAGTTAAAAAACATTTTTTAGATGATATATTACATTAAAACTATGCGGTTTATACAATACCATTAATTATTTTCAATTAAATTAAACTAATTGCACGGGAATATATATTTTTTATTTTTTAATTAACTCGTATTAATTAGTAATACCCATATACGATTCGACATTTGAAATATTAATAGATAAATAACAAGGTATTGTATAGTTTTAATTAAAAAAAACTGTGTAATAAAACTGTCAAAATTTCAGAAATAATAGTACTATATTGTAATAGATGTTGTAATATAATTTTTTTATACTTATTTATGTGTTCTTCAAAGAGTTTTTGCTTTAAATTTCAATTTATTCATTTTTAATATTATTAAGAAAAGAGAAAATCTTTTCACCTCCTAATTCAATATTATAGGTAAATAATTTTCATATTAAGAGACGTTTACTTTAAAATCATAATTTCTGATATCGACATAAAAAAACATTTTTCCAGATAAGTAAAAACTAGTTCATGTTTTAAGTCAAAGTAATAATAAGCTATCTAATTTATTGAATTAAAAGTTGTATAATAAATCAAAGATAGAATGAATAAAATGTGATTTAATTGGTTTAATGTTATTAAAATTCTTTTTTAATTTCTAAAGAATACTATTTAATAATTTATTATTGTTACGTGTAAATAGTGAGGAATTTTTATTTGCTTAAAGTATTCGAAACCTCAAATATCTGAGTATCTTAAGCACAAAAAGGAGGATCGAAGAATAACATACTCCTTCTTGATCTCTCTTATAGTTTATCAAAAACGTCTATGTTGTGTGTGTGGGCATTGCGTTGGTAGTCTAACTTCTTGGGTAACTCTATTTTCTGTCTTCAACTCAATGGCTTTTTTTAAGAAGCTTGTTGCTTTGTTCCCTTTTTTAGCTGTGATCTTAATTGACCTTTTGGTCCATTTTTAATCGTAGACTCTACACTCTCAACTTCTTCACTTCTTTAGATTCTTCCATTTATGATTATATTTCGAACCTGCCTTATTGACTCGCTATTCGAGCTGACTTAGTCCCATTTTGAGTCCCTTTTTCGGGTGAGAATCTGCGTTTTAAGCCGTGTGCTTGTTATATGCTTTACTTAACATGTCGAGCTCTACCTCCGTATAATTTACTATACTTATTGAAACTCTTTGTCAGGAATACTTTTTTGTCATACGTGACAGTAACAATGAAAAATCGAACACTAAACTTCAATAACTCAGTCACTTATAATTTTAGAGACTAGTGTTTATTAATTTTGAATTTTAGCTAGTTTCGTCAACATGTAAATTATGAATTTCAAATGCAAAACAATTCCGGTGATTAAAAATGATATTGTCGTAAATTCTATTATCTTTAAATATTCTAATATAATTATGTAATACATTATATAATTACAATTCCAGTTAGTTTTTAAGATTACTATCACGTACTAGAATTTGAAAATAATAATTATTAAAAATAATTCATATAATATTTCATTTCTTTACAACTGCTTCTGAATAAAAAACACAGCAGAACAACCTTTCTTAAAGGAAAGATAATTAATAGAGGTAATCAAGGATTCAAAAAAAGCTTATATTTTGTTTTTAAAATATGGAAAAATTAAATTTTCAGTTGGATTATGTGATAATTAATTGAATAATTAGATTAAAAATAAATCTATTTGAAGTTTATAATCGGAAATAATTAGCTAGTTTATACTGTATATATAAATCATATATAATACAACGTCATAAAACTGCAGATATAACGATTTATTTTATATTATAATATCATAAATATATAGAAAGATACAGATATGTGATACTATGAATATTAAAACCATAAATCAAAAGTTTAAAATATACATAATTAAACAAATAACTGTATTATAAATGTATAATTTATATTCTAAAAACAGTATATAATAAAGTTTGTATTATCTTGATATTAAAGAAACTTATAATTTCAACAAAATATAGATTATTAAAGTTGTAATAATACAACGGTTATCTGAATAATTCTTTCTTTATTAATAAAATGTATCAGTACAATGAAAAAGATAAATTTAATACCGCTTAATTATTTAATAGATTTTTGTAATCTTTTCAAAATAGAAAATATAGAATCAATGTATCACAACTAACTTATGGGACTGATTAAGAAGCTATAGATATTATTCCTTCCTTTCATGGTAATCAATTTATTACTATAACTCACTTTGCACTGATATCACTGTATAATAAAAAACAATATATACCAAAGAGGCATTGCGTTAAAGATATAATATTAAACATGTATGTAGCTAAACAAATTTTCATGCTTTTCTGTAATGGTATTTCAATATACTATTTTCAAATTTATGTGTTAGCCAAGGTTTTCATTTAACATTTGAAAAAAATCAAATAATAAAAAAAATTAATAAATCTAAAACAGTAGCTTTAATTAGTTTACAAACTAAACTATAAGGAATTTTATTAAGCGATTTTTGTTCTTTACTCTATTAACTTATATTCACTCTTGTGTTGGAAAGATTTAATGGAAATATATGTACTAAAAATGATGAGCATACATATGTAATAAAATCTATCCAACTATTATTTAAAAACATTTTGTTTAATTTATAACTTCTTTAATGTCACCGAAATAAAATCGAAATTTTTGTAAACATATTTTTACGATCATTTATACACAGAATATTAAATTAATTTTATTATGTTATAAATGTACAAAATGTCTTGATGTAACAATACAAAAAATGTTTTTAAATATTACATCTTATCTAAAATGATAAAATTTATTTAGTACTAGTAATTATTAGAATCTACAGATTGAAAATTATAGATAATAAAAAATGTTGGCACGGGTTAATCTATTCCAGATCATTGTTCTCTCAATTTACACATATAAAATATATACTTTTCGATACAAATAATTTGAAAGATTGACAACTCAAGAAATAATAAAAATTAGTTAACATTCGAAATTTTCAATAGCACTGAAATAAGTTGATTCTAAATGCTTGTAAATAATTATATATAATGTGCGAAAAAACATTTTTGCATTAAAGTAATAACAATTCGAAATTCTAATAATTTTTTAACAAAGTAGAGATTTCTTCAGCTTAATTTTTTTCTCATTGTAAGAGATTTATTATATAGTCTACAAGGTGATTGTAATATAAATGAAGATATATTTAAAAACATTATAAACTAAGAATAGATGTCATCTTTTTAAATTGATACATAAATGCATTACATATAACAGTATGTAATAATTTATAGTTCATATCTACAATAAAACAGTACATTATACATCATTATATATATTCTAATGTCATAAGGCAATAATGTTATTTTTCTTTATACTTTTTTATGAACTATAATTATTATTTACATGTAATTATGTCTAAAAACTAAATACATTTTTTTTATTACCATTTTTATATTTATGTTTAATGACAATGGTAAATTATAATTTTCATAAATACATGAAATTTTTAATAAATTCTGAAATTATTATTATAGATTCATAAAAAGAATCTTTTTATTGGCCATTTATGTTTATATTCTATTATATATTTTATAAAAAGATATATATTTAAAATAATGAGAAAGACATTTATAATGAAAGATGTTCCATATAATTTTCAGTAAGATAAATATTTTATTTTATCTATTTCCATTAATTTTGTAGTGTTATTAAAAGGTTTATTTGAGTTAGAGTTTAAAGTGTTAAAGTGTATTTTATGTATGCAATATTATCTAATTCAAAAATAATTGATCTAATAAATTTTTGCAAATTATCTTTGCTCAGTATTTGAAGCTTTGTATAGTAAGGAGCTATTTGATAAAGCAATATTCCCATAAGTAATTAAACATCTTATTTTTCACTAAACACAACAAAATATATCATCCAATAAGTACTCCATCCTCTCCAAATATAGATCATCTAATAATGCCATATAGTTGTCTGTTTGTGATTTAAGCGTATTCATTCCTATATTGGACCCGTGCACCAGATTAAAATGCACACTTGGCATTTTATTTGTCATAATCCTGACTTGATCTCTTTCTTATTAAAAAATAAATAACAAATAAAAGCTCTTTATAAAATTAAATATAAATTTTTAGTATTAAGAATTTTTTATAGATTTAATACTATTAAAGCTAAACATTATTTAGATCTATTTGAAAATTGCAATTCTTAAAATGATAAATTTATTTAATAAAAAAAGAATCTAATTAAAAGAATACTGCATATTGAAACATATTTAAAACATTAACTTTTCAGAATACTCATAACTATTTTTACTTAAGATGTGGTGTTCTGTTACGACCAATAATTCTGTTACGTAATACATTAAAGTGCCCATGAACCTGTAGAAGTTGAGCTCTAAGAGAATCAGTAAGCTGCTTTTGTAACTGCTGCACTTCTTGAATATCTTGACGTAATACTTGATACTCTTCCTTAACTTGTGTTACTGAACGCAATAATCGCAATACTGATACTGGCTGAAGAATCAATTAATTATAATTACTAATTAGACTCATAAATTAACTTATATACATTAATAAAGAACATTGTAATAAATACTGACCTCTGTCTCTGTGTCTTGGAATTCTTTTTCAAAAGCATCTATTTGCCAAGCAATCATATCAAGCTTTCCATCAGCCTTCTGAACCTGCACAAATTGCAAATGAAATATACAATAAATATAAGATTAATTTACTTTATAATTTATTTAACATTTTTTTAATCAAAAAAATTTTTTGTCAAAAATACTTAATAATGAAGATAGATTAAGGTTAAACAGTTATATTGTACTCAACACAAATCTGAGGATTCTAACTTACGCTTTGCTCTAAATGTATAATAGCTGATTCCATGTTCTTGAACCTTTCACCTACTTTTCGTGAAAGGAATCGAAAATCTTAAGAGCTAAATATAACAGTAGAGATTTTGTAACAAAAGTAAATAGAACTCAAATGGAACTTAAACTCATGCTTTATTACTCAGGAATCATCGATTTTCGTCTAAGTTGCTTTGGCCGGTGCTTTTGAAATGTCACTTCATAAAATATCCTAATGATGGCAGCACACAAAAATGCCAAAACTAGAACACTAAATAATTCTGTTAAAATTACTTCATAAATGAATGTTGAATTATTCGTTTCATAAATACATAACACTATAAATTATATGATTGAAAAAAAGTTTTTAATACAAATTTCTATGTATATTTCGATATATTTTATTTTACATTTGTTTTGTTAAAATTTAACAATCACATGAATTAAATTTAATATTTACATGTAAGTTAAAATTATAACGTTTACTTGGATAATTATTTCAAAAAGTTAAAATATTGAACTATTTGGTATTATAATATAGAATTAAATATATATGAGAAAAAAAATAACATTTTTACAAAACTACTTCAACAATCATAATAAACATCTGCATAATTAGAATTACACACTGGCGCACTATCCAACGTTTTGCGGAGTAGAGTTTGCAGCACTGTAAGCGCGCACTTCAAATTAGCTGTAGATCTAGTTTCAAATACCACAACAATACATATAATCAATTCTTAAATTTCACATTCGAAATATTTTTTGTATTTTTTTATAAAAATAAGTAATTGAATAAAGAATTCAATGAATTTTCTTGAAGATAAAATTAAATAATAATTATGCGAAGTTTTTAAAAACCCTATTTAAAAATTTGGATTCAAGACTCGTATGTGTATTAAAATTTCTTCGAATTAAAGAAGATTAAACATTAATTATTTTTAAAATTTCCTGAATTTATAAAACTATTGCTTGAATATATTTTATATGTATGTATACAAGCATAGGTACACCATACGAAAAAAAAATGCACACACTTATACATAATTTGCACATGAAAGCATAATGAAAGCACACACATTCATATATAGCAGATAGACTTGATAATGTAAAAGATTAATTTTTGTTTACAGTCAAAGCAACATTTTAGCAACACCGACTAAACTTAATAAATTAAAGTAACTTAACAATTTTAAAATAACTATACAAAATAATTCATAACCTTAATCCCATACAAAGCTATAAAATTCTGAGCCATAAGCACATATCAACTATTGCTATTGGTATACTATTATTATTACATGATCACATCACTAGAAATAAAATTCATGATAGACTCTACATATTCAAACTTTTTAATGAATCAAATACAATTGCTCGTTCGTTATCAATGTTAAAAATATTACAATAGCTTATAATCTTTGCATTTTTCATATATAGCATGTATTTTCATATATAGTATATATCATATATTGCATTTTTCAAATCATCAGCATGCACACATATATTCAAAAGAAATTGAATTTTGTGCAATCAATATTTTTTTCCCTAAATTTTTAAATTATAAAGAAAAACAGTATGTTAAATTATATAAGTAGACCGAAATTTATATTCGTATAACACTTTGCTCATGTAAATTACTTTGCTAAGTAAATTACATTGTTAAATAATATATGAATAAATAAAACATGCAATGACTTAAAAACAGTACACATCATTTTCTGAAATAATGTGCGCATAAGAATTCAAAACATCTGAAAACAATCATAAATTTGATGAGAAAATACTGGATTCTGCTTTCTGTCTCTTAAGAAAATATACATTTTAAATATTTTTCTATGTAGAAATATTTATTTTAAAAATACTTATTATATGAAAAATTATAAATACATTTAATAATAAATAAATATTATAATGCTATTGGATACATCAGTAAATAAAACGAATCTTTTATTGAAATACTGAAACTATATTTAATCTTTTAATATTGAAAATAAATGCAATTGTAACAAATTTCTTTAAACTCAAGAAACTTTTTTATTTCATAAAAATTGAAATAATCATCCCAATTTAATTAAAATTTCATTTAATTTTCATTATACAAATTTATGCAAATTTAATCCTTTGGAATAAATATTTTAGCTTTACTCAAAAACATCCATTTATAAAATGAAGCCACCCATCATATAAGTGAAAAAATTTTTTCTCACTTGTTCTATAATAGATAATAAACGGAAAAACTTACTTATATTGAAATTAAATGTATTCATAATTATTTTTTAGTATGAATCTAAATTCTCCTCTTATAAATTTTAATTTAATCTTAGCTATTCCTATGTAATAATTAAAAGATTACAGTAAGTCAGTATATGAGAATAATTTAAGTTTAGATCATTAAATACGCATGCGTGTATGAGGCATATAATAAAAAATTAAACGTAACACGGATAATATGAAACTGTGAATTGGATATTTATAAAATGTGATATACATAAATAAATAATTAAGTGTAAAGCATATTCTATGCTATAGTAAAATGTCTCAGAAGTTTTTTGAAGTTCGTTATTGTGTTATATTAGTATTTATGCATCTTAGCATATTAATCAGAAACATTGTCATCAACGTTCTCAATCAAAACGTATGGATAAGAGATGTGCACGCTATTCACACAAATGAGTAAGATGATCACTCAACTTTTTCATAGTTGATTATTTCAATCAATTTAAGTTGTTTAAATGCACTTTACAAAGTTTAAATGGGTAACCCTGATGTCGTTTATCTCTAAGAAGCTACAAAAAGGTATAAAAGAGTAACAGTATATCAAAATTGTGAACGTATAGTAAAAATTCTGTTTCGCTGTTGAAAAGCATTATTGTGAACGACTAAATAAACTCCACAAATAGCAATGTCAATATGTGGTTATTTAATACTCCCATTCTAAACAATTGTTTGTTTTATATTTGCACAGATAATAGTTACCTCCAGCAGCAATACAACAATCATATTATAGGTATTGTTATAAATTCACAAAGTACAATATAAGGCTCTAAAGATGGATTTATGAAACATTTACAAATATGCGAACACCTATTAAAACTATTAAAAAATCAAATGATCGACAATTAGAGGTGGTTACAGTTCTTTCTTGAAGAAACTTCTAAATTGTAAAAATTCTAAGAATTATAGTTATATGTTATGAATAAATCGATTTCTTACTGGTATACAATATGTAATCGCTATATATATTCAATTGCTCGACAAAAGGTTAATATCACAGATAAATTCTAAAAAAAACTTGACGCTTCATAGCAATCAATGACAGTAAATGCAAAAGCAGTGGTGAAATTGGAAGATTGTTCTAGAATTTGAGACGATATCATTCAAAAAGTAGAACTAGTATTATTTGGCGATTATAGATACGTAAATTGTAACAAGACTCGCAGACTTATGTTGAGAATGAAGTAACGAAAGTTTAATTCTTAATCAATATATTTATGAACAAAAAACCTAAATTGTTTGTATATCCATTTAACGCTGAAAAATAGATAACTTAAAACTATAAAAATGATCTCATCATTTTAATTACAACGGTACGTTTATTCAACTTACAATATTGTATCGATATAATTGAGCAGTCGCTACACTCCACAATCATAAAGATCACTCATATTTATAGTTTCATGGATTTAGTGAAGCCGCGATACAAGAGGCGACTCAATCGGTAAGAAGGCTATAAACTATTGGATATGTGACACAGGCTAATAACGCGAAATTAATAACTGTTACTAGGAATTTTATGTACCACCAACTATTTAAAGGTGCTAAATTTAATGAGATCATCAGTGATCATAAAAAATGTTAAGCGTAAGGTTCAACATTGCATTGAAGCGTTTCTTATACCGCCCTTATATACAACATTTGCCACCTAATTTCAGATCATTTGAATATATTAAAGCAAAGCTCATTTCATATTATATCAAAGCATGATTTTATTGCAAAGTCCTTATAATAACCTAAATTGGATGCAGTACCGAAAAATAATAACGGATTACATTAGTGTAGATTACATTTATTAAATTTAAAGATGTAGAAAAGACATTAACTGTTGCTGAACATAGAAAAATAATGATCACATTGAACAAATATTACTCTCTTTAGAAGTCTTTAAGAATATGGCCTTATGATTAATCTATGTAAAAATGAGCGAAATATTGTTTCTCGTTCGGATAAAATCAAATAATTAGTCGAAATCATTGATTATCTTAATAATTAAAAATAAATCGTTGAGAAATACAAAAAATGCAAAATAATTGGTTAAATTTTAAAAATTATTAACTTTCATAACAATTTCATCTCTGCTACTACGAAACTTGTGCAAATCTTTATAGAATCTGTTAAAATTAGAAAAAAAACAATGCAATTATCATACGGACATGATAAACAAAACAATATTCTTCGAATTAAAAAGCGTTTTCGTAAATGCTGTACAATTTTTATGTCCTATATTTGGAATACTGTTAGTATTACTGGCATGCTAGGCTACTTGTTGGAATTAATGCTGCAACACTTTATCAGTGATGCATAGTAACTGCACATAAATTTTTTTTATCAAGACTCGAAACCCATCATAGAGGAAAATAGCATAAATGACTGCGAACTACTTGTTACGTATAGTAAACTTCTGTTACACCGTTGAAAAACAAAATTTTATAATTATTAATACAAGTCTTTAATTTGAATGTTTAATTAAAGCCATAACAAATACTATCATAAGAATATTAGAGAACTGTATGGCTGATCTTAATCTATCAGAAATTGGAGAATTTTTTTAGCAAAGCTTAGTTAATCGACCATGCTTAAAAAGAGGATGGAAAATAACACAAAATTCTAAATTCCAAAACACACATATTTAAGTTCAAACAATAAGGCATGTTTATTAGCAAAATTTACTGTGACAGAACGGATAATGACGTTCATTCATCCGTACATATCCTAAGACTTTTTGCTACTACATTTTTAATTCCGTATTATCTCTTGCATCTCAGTATAAGAGCTACACAGGGACTTAAAGTACAAAGAATATTTTCCAGTGATATTTTTATAATATCCAAAAATAAATAGATAGATAAATAGATTTGTTTTTTTAATAATCAGAATTGTGATATTTAATATTGTAAAGTTATGAATGGAAATTAAAAAATTCAATAAAACATATCTTCTATAATATATTTGTAAAATTAATATGTACTTTTTAGTTTAATATATTGCTTGCACTTTTATGTAAGTGGGTTTCTCAACCAATTAGTTCAGGAAAACTATTTTCATGTTAATTTTATTCACTTCAGTAATTCTTTTACTCTTCGGCTTTGTGAATTTTATTTGAATTTGAAAGAAAATAATACATTCTAACTGGCTGTTGAAAAAGAACTGTCTTATAAATCATCAAAAACTATTACTTTTTGATTGTTTTGATGTTCTACTTTTGAAATCTATTTAGATTTCAACATTAAAACGCAAAATTATGACAAATTCAAACGCTCTTATAAGTTATAATGTAATAATATAGATACTGTAAGCTATGCACGTAATGAATCTTGATTGAATTAATGAATAGAGAATGAATTAATGAATAGAGAAATAAGAATAATATTTAATCGAGATAAAAATTACTTTTTGAAATAATAAAAATAAATGAATTTTAAATTATAATTATAAATTAATGAATACATATTACTGTAATGCAAAAATATATGAAAATTATTAATAATAATATAACAAATAAATAAGAAGACAATTTGTTTATAAAAGTAACAAAAATTAAGTAACAAAAATTTTTAAAGAACTTATTATACATTTTTACACATATAATATCTCTAAATAGTGTTTATACTTTTTTAATAATGAATACTCATTTGTAACAAACATTGACATAGATAAATAAAAGGTATATTGGAAAGATGAAATTAAAAATATATCCATAAATTTTTTATACAAAAAGTATGGTTTTGTAGTTTAATATGGGTGCAATAATTCACAAAGTTTACGCTAGTCCAAGTCCTGGCGAACAAAAATAGTGAGAGAAACGGTGTAATTAATCATTTAATCATTAAGAATAATAAGATTGACATAAAAATAATATCCATATCATGGACCAAAACATTTCCCTCGTTCATGAGTAATAATTGAAAAAAGAAGTATTCTGTGTTCTGTCAAGCGAAGGTACGTTCAGAAAGTAGAATATTTTTATCCTCATTAAACTTCCAACTTCAGATACCTTTTTAAAGTATATCTGATTTAATATTCTATTTGACAGATTCATAACCTAATAATAATACAACTGTTCCGTGTATAAGAGTGTAATTAGATTATGTAGTTCTATTACAGATTCTATACAATTCTATACAATACCGATTCAATGTGATAAATAAAGTATGAAATATATTTAAAGCCAGTATTAATATCACTGAAACATTTTTTTCAATTAAATTTAGAACTTATTAGCATATAAAAACGATTAAAAAATGGATATTAAAACTGGTTTGAAAGTTACTTTTTTATTCATTATTAGATTAGTGTGATTAAAACTCTTTTTAATTTCATATTTTCATTTTCAGGAAATAAATATTTTTGAAGATAATAAATTAGTTCACTAATAGGAATGCAGTTAAATAATGTCTGCTGTTATTGATGATAAGGTTGTTGCAGGCGCACAAGATTGCAATGTTCTCAAAGAAGATCCAATTGTTATATTAACAGTATGTTATTGATTTTGTTTCATGAGTTCAAATATATATAGACATATTTCTGCATCATATTAATTATTCTTTATATTATTACTGTAGGACAAAGTAAAGTCACTTTATTTTTTTCGAGATCATTATTTTGAAAATCATTCAATAGAAAGTGCAATTAATAAAAGCAAAGATGTTGAGAAAGAAATGAAAAATACTTTGGTTAAATTTGATGAATGTAAAGGATATGAAATTGATGGGGCTAGGGCAAAATATTATTACCTTAAAGGAAAAACTCTAAATGTAGTCGATAAATTTATGCCACAAGCTGAAGAACTTTTAAGTAAAGCTGTTAAGCTTGAACCAAAACTAATAGAAGCTTGGAATGAACTTGGAGAATGTTACTGGAAAAATGATGATATTCAACAAGCAAAAAATTGTTTTGTTGGTGCCTTACCCCATGTAAATTGAAATCTATGAAATATATTTATTTCCGTAATAATAACATTTTCGTTTAAGCTAAAATGAAAGTAAAAAATTCTATTTTATAGGGAAAAAATAAAGTATCATTACGAAATTTATCAATGGTTCTTAGACAGGAAACTGCACTATCACAAGAACAAAAAATTAAAAATGTTCAACAAGGTGTCGAGCATGCAAAAGAAGCTGTAGGCTTAGATCCATCCGATGGCACTTCTTGGGCTATATTAGGAAATGCATATTTGTCTTCCTTTTTTACAGTAGCTCAAAACCCTTCTATATTGCGACTTTGCATGTCAGCTTATAGACAGGCTGTCAGTCAAAATTAATTTTTTAAAATATTAATATAAATAAATTTCTTACAATAAAGGTCTTATTTGATATTTCAGGAAAAAGATGTAATTGCTAATAGTAATCCTGATCTACATTATAATAAAGCAATGGTATGGTTCTCTTTATAACATATATGACTATTACCCAATATATTTTACATATCAACATTTGTATATATACATAAAATATATTCTTAATAGGCCTTAAAATATCAAGAAGAATATAAATCAGCTTTAGAATCATTGAATCAGGCAACATTATTAGATCCTACTTGGAAAACACCAATTGAAAAACAAAACGAATTAATTAAATATCTTAATAATGTTCAAATGTCTATAAACTCAAAAGGCAGTATTAGACCTAAAAAATTACTTCAAATGATTCAAGTATATTTAGTTTTTATTATTATAAATAATAATAATATTTCAGATTTGTTATGTATTGCATATTACAAATATTTAGGCTCTTGATGAAAAACACTTGGGACCTTATAAAGGAGGATCTTATATTGCGGGAGATAAATCTGTTAAATTAAAACTAACTTATTTAAAAGATTTAGTATCTGGTATCAATTTGGAAAAAGTAGTAGTTGGCAAAGTTGTATGCTGGATTCAAGATTCTGATTCTGTACCTTTGTAAGAACATTTTTTTTATAAATTAAATGATTTTACTTCTTTAATCATTTACTTTCATAAATTATAGTGCATTTTGTATTATTGATGAAGAAAAAACGTGCATGACTGTGACTTTATATAATTTAGCAAAAGGAAAAGGAGTTATCATTGGAGATTCTGTTGCTATTCCTGAACCATACCTAACTCATCATCAGTTTTTATATTTAAATAATGTAATATTTTTAATTTATTTAAATTATAAAAATGTTTAGTATATATTCTATATTTCATTTGTATTTACAGAGCTTTGATTTTAAATCATTACGAGTTGAAACACCAGTAGTTTTAGTTGTAAATGGAAGGAAGTTAGGACGCGATCAACAAGCTAATGTAAAAATATCAAGTTTTAAGAAAAATAATTGACAATAAAGATTTACAAACTGCATATTATCTTAATTAGTGATATTTTTAAGAAGTTGCGATTGCTATAAAAGCCATGGATACAAATGTGATGGAATTTAATTAAATAAAAAATCATTAGTTTTCTTTAGAAATATTCTTTATGTGTACAGTGAAAATCTTGATAAGGCACTTTATTTTGGTAGATTCACAAAGCTTTGGTTTTATAAAACACTTTAGGACTACTGATCTCAGCTTTTGCTTTTAATACTTATATTTGCCTTTCTAATATGATGTTCATAGTTTCAAATATGTTTCTAGTACTAGGTTTAATAAACATTTTTTATTTCAAACGCATTTTTCTGGGTTTGTTTAACAGATCAAAATGTCATTAGCATAATATATAATTTTAGTTTATTAAAATTTGATGTACGCATTATAAACAATTTACTAAGAAATTATATATAAATATTAATTTATAGTAAATAATCGTTCAAATTTTGTTTTAGAAATTTGTTTATTTTCTTATTAAAAGATATTTATTTCTTCTTCTTTTTTTAAGCAATGATAAATTCTTGAATAAAAACATCTAGTATTATAAAATATAAGCTCTATTGAATATTATACTAAATAAAAAAGAGTCTACAAAATTATGAGTGGTTTAATAATAACACTAAAAAAATTTAAATCGAATAAAAATTAACATTTTTAATACGATTTTGATTAATAATTAGCCTATCATATTTATCATCAAATATGAAGAAAATAAACGTCAATAATTAGAATTCATTACATTTAAAATGAATAAAAATCATGGAAAAGAAAATAAATCATATATGATTATAATTGTTTTCAATATTAAAAAGAAGTATTATTTTCATTATGCTAACTGTGTTTAGATATTCCACAGTAACCTAATATATATTTTTGTTTATGTACTAAGACAAAAATAGCAAATTTTACTAATACTTGTAAAAATATCAAAAAGAATAAACGTAATAAAATTTGAAAATTAGATTCTAAAAATTTCCTCGAAAGTCAAATAAATGAATATGAAAATTCTGTATTTTGTTACAAAAATGATCATATTATAAAAAGGTTACCTTAAAGTTCAATTTTTAATTTATGCTATTCTTTTGGTAATTTTTCTTTTTATAATCTTTTCAATAAATAAAATAGTTAGAGAAATAAAGTTTATCAATAATTAGATTATTTTATTTTTATGTATTTAAATCATTGCTATGTAATGTTGACTTATTGACAAAATAAAACTCTTCTTTTTAAAAAGATATCATTTTTAAATCATTAGAAAAGTTAACTGGAATTTCAGTATGTAGGGGTAATGCTAGTTGAAAATGTAATAAATATAATTCTCTTACATATGCAACCCTGTAATATTATTAATTGATTTGCATAGTTTCATGTATTGGATATCGATCTTTATAATAAAAAATGCGCAAACTAACTAGTCAGTTAATCATTACAACAAATTTTTGAATGCTTGAATGTTATGCACATTGTCGCAAAAGATATCTAAAAGTGTAGTCTCTCATAATGGAAAAGCCGTCAAAAAAGGGAAGTCGACTTCGTCTATTCGTAATCATAAAGTTACATACATTATACATAAAATAATGCATGTGATCTATTAAAAACATTTGTATAAAACATTTATCTACTAACGATTATACAATAAATACTTATTTATAACAATAACAGCAAAATATATCGTCATAATGACATCATTTCGCGTTCACGATAACGGCTTTTTTCATTTATACAGCAGTCGACATATATGTGTTCAGTCTGTTGTCCAGCGAGTTGAGTGAAGCAGAAATTATTATGTATCGTTTATCAGTACATAAAATCAAAATTGATTTCCAGAAATCTGAAAACCTTGAACATCATTCTTTCATTCTCTCTTTCTTTCTCTCACTCTCTCACACACACACACACACGCACCGTTTTTCAATATCTCTTTCTTCTCTCTCCCATCTCTTGCTCTTTTTCATCTAGTGCGCTTTATTTTACAGATGCACCATTCATCCTTGATTGATAAGAATTCGTCTATTTGACCGACCATTATCATCACATGTTCACCTCCCACAGCTTGAAATAATTGTCAATGACTTCCTGGAACCATTCCCGGCGCTTAATTTCTTTGAAAAGTGGGGCTAGGGTTCGTAGATGCAATTGCAGTAACGCTTCATTGCCAAGGAGTGAGTCGAGTTGACGCAAGAGGGTAGCATCGCCATGAAGTTTCAGGAGGCTGGCGTATGTAAATATGTAGTACTGAACCCGTAGCCGCTCTATGGCCCAGGATTCGACCGAGCGATTGCCCGAAGCTGATTGTATGGCACCCATGTGTTCCGCGTACCACGGTGAGAAGTAGTTGCTCAGTTCGAGAGTCGATAGATCCGCTACGCCACGAGTCTTCAGGCGCTCTTTAATACGAAGATAGATTTGGGGTTTGTACACGAACACCTGCAAATGACGGTCTCTTTTAAATTTAGTTTTCTGATATCCAATATACTAAAATAATTAAGTTTTTGTACATCAAGAGCTAAGTAAATTATCTAAAATAAAATGTAAACTTAGTCTTATTTGCAATTATAAAGCATACAGAATATTTACGTTAAAATTATTTCGATGTTCCGTTTAGGTACATCTGACTATTTTTTATAGTGTAGATTTCTTGATGGTAATTACTACAGAAATTATTGAAATTATTAAAACCGAGACACTTGTTAGAAAATAGCCAAAATGTAATTATAGACTTTACTTGTTCAATTGTATATAAAACTGTTTCAATTATATGAGGTATATAAAACTGTTTCAATTATATGAGGTATATAAAACTGTTTCAATTATATGAGGTATATAAAACTGTTTCAATTATATGAGGTATATAAAACTGTTTCAATTATATGAGGTATATAAAACTGTTTCAATTATATGAGGTATATAAAACTGTTTCAATTATATGAGGTATATAAAACTGTTTCAATTATATGAGGTATATAAAACTGTTTCAATTATATGAGGTATATAAAACTGTTTCAATTATATGAGGTATATAAAACTGTTTCAATTATATGAGGTATATAAAACTGTTTCAATTATATGAGGTATATAAAACTGTTTCAATTATATGAGGTATATAAAACTGTTTCAATTATATGAGGTATATAAAACTGTTTCAATTATATGAGGTATATAAAACTATTATATAGTATATAGGTATATAGTATATAAATCTATTTAATTACACGAAGTCTGATGAAAGAAAAATTATGACACTTGCAACTTATTGTTAAATTATTCTGAAGTTTTAATATTTTTTATAAAATGTAGAAACGCGTAAGAATTTTCAATCAGATAAGCTCATTAATCCATTGGCTTTCGATAAAATAAAATTAAAATGGCATTTTATTAAAATTATTACCCAAAAACTACTGTAAACATTATATTTTGAAAGACTAAATGGAATATAAAACTTAAGGCAAGCAGAATAATCACCATATTCAGTTTAATTTGAAGTTTAGAAAATTTTTTAACAATTTTTAACACTTTTTACTTATTGTGATATGATATAATGATATTTGTAATATAATGATTGAGAACAGAAAATTGAAAATTGAAAGAATGTGAGATTTTTAAGTATCTGAAATAATTTTGTGAAATATTTTACGGAAATATTTACAAATAAAGAAACTATTTACAAGATGGAACTATTGACAAGATATAAAATCGATGCTTTTATAACTTGCTTACAACAAGAATTCAAAACAATTCCCTTAGACATTATTTTAAACTAAATAGAGCTAATTAGCTAGCTAAAATGCTAAAAATCTTTAAATCAACGCAAAACTGATGACTATTATCTTGTGGGATCGTCTTTAAAACATGTTTTATGACTTATATACTTTCAAAATATCTTATAAAATAATGTAAATACATTAATCAACAATTATTAATCAACAATTACTGACGCTTATAAATAAGATAAAAACACTCTAAATAGAGAATAAGAACTTATTTTGTCGAACTTTCTAACCTCATATATAATAAATTCATTAATAACATTAAAATATATATTAATAAGTTAATATTTAATTTCTATTTCCCGTTTTTACAGAATTTTAAATCATTTATTCATATAAACTTATTTGAAATTAGGATTTTTAAATATAAAATATATAATGGAACTTTAAAACGCAATAAAATTTTCAACGAAACTATCGCATGAAAAATTACATTTCATTGAATTTATAAATTAAAAAACTACATATAAAACTTATTTTACACAATGAAAAATAATTTTTATTACATTTCTGTAAGTTTTATTATATTCTAACATATAAGAAACAAATTTTCAAGCCATTTATTTCTATAGAATTAAAATAATATTAAATCTAAAGTTTGTGAATATTTAGTTTAAAAGATTTAACAAAATTAATATTCATTTATATAAGAAAGTTCAATTATTAAATTTTTTATAGTACATTTTTATCTAGTATATTTCTATCTTATTTATATTTGACGTTAAAAGTAAAAGTTTTATAATTAAAAAGGAAATAATTATTAATATACTAAAAATATATATAAAGTACATTGTTTTTTTGCATCCTTTAAAAATTATAAACATATTCATTCAAAAATAAGATTACGGTCAACAATAATACATTGAATTAAAGTTTGAAGATAGCACTTTTTCAGATTTCTATTTATTTTTGCTTTGTTCTGAATAATTATATTTCTGAAAAAGTATTGTTAGAATTGTGAAAATGTGATAAAGAATTATATTTTATATTTTAAGTTGCACTTATTCTACTTATACCTAAAAGAAACTTCATAATATCAGGGGATGTATAATAAATAAATGAGTAAATGTATAAAATTATTTGTCTAAAAATTAATTTTCAATATTACTACACTACCACAATTTAACTAAACTATTATTAATTTAGATTTTTTATTAAAAATATAAATTCATCATTAAAATCTCTTCGTAGTTTCTAGTATAGGCGTACACTTACTTTCATTTATATGCTTTGTCAATAAAAATAATAATCATTATCTTTTATGTTAAATTTTCTCTTTTGAAACTGAGTAAATTATTCTGAAGCAATATGTTCATTAAATGAAATTTAAATCTTAAAAAAAGGTTTTATATATATTACAGACTTTTTTAAAGTGTACATATTTATTGTTATAATTATCTATCGCTATCGCAAATAAAATATAATTTTATATCCAATAAGAATAAAAAGCTTATACATCTTATTTTTCCTTATAACTTACAAAAAAAAACTTATCATTTAAAATTTATCATGCTCAATTGAATGAACAATGATAATTCGGATTTGCACATCATTATCGTGCAATATAACTAAACACCGTATAATAATTTATTTAAAATTGAAAGTTTAATGTTCTAATTATTCCACATTCAATAAAATTTATCATAAAATATTAAATTGAAATGATTCATTCATAATATTCCATGCATACTTTAATTTCCCATTTATAATAATATCTGAAACAAAATGTACTAAAGGTCTCGCTCATTATATTACATTACTACAGTATAGATTATTGTTAATAAAAAGCTTAAGCATGTTTCGTATTCTAGTGCTATATTTTTGTTCGATGTTATTTGATAAATACATAATCGAAATACAAGGAAATATAATGTATAATTATCAGCAATACAAAATAAATTGTATATTAATCTATAAAATTGTATAATATTAATCTATAAATATATTAATCTATATATTATCTTATATATTAATCTATAATGTTAATCTATAAATATATTAATCTATATATTATCTTATATATTAATCTATAATGTTAATCTATAAATATATTAATCTATATATTATCTTATATATTAATCTATAATGTTAATCTATAAATATATTAATCTATAAAAATTGTATGTTTATTTACGTTGAGGTGTGTAAAAATACACGTAAATACGAATAAAAAACTTCTTGTTTATAATTTTGTTCTATGACTCGAAATATTATTAATTTATTCAAATATTAAAACATTTTACCTAAATTACAATTATTTGTTACAATTATTTCACACTTTCGTAATCATGAGAGTAAATATAATTCATCATAATTAACACATATCTTTCAATTATATTAAACTATCTTTCAATAGCAATGTTAAATATAAAAAAGATATTATTATAATTTTCTTATATTAATAAAGCAAAATTAGGTATATGCAACAATATTTTATTTTTAAATATCATAATACAATAATAATATTTGGGAACGTTAAATTTTTTGCCTATTTAAACAATATGTAATCTCAATCTAATTTTAGTGTAGTTTCTTTGAAATGATGAATGATTATTGATAATACTGTAGTAATTTTAACTTATCTATTTATTTTTTAATAAATTATCAATATTTACTTATTAATTAATTAATGCAAAAATATTAAATAAATAATAAATTCTATTCTTTGATGAATCTTAAGAATATTAAAAACAAGTTGATTTCTCTCGTTGTATCCTGCAATATTTCGGGCAAAATCGTTATGTAACTTTCCCGTCGCCTATTTAAAAGCGATGATGTAAACCATCACTGAAACTCAGGTGTACCAACATATGAAGCTACTTTATAGTATTTATATGAATTTATATATTTATAGTATTTTCTTTTTTACGAATTTTTATATCCATGATTGTGTGGATAAAACAGTTTCATAAATAATTAGTTTTTCATTATTCCTATTCTGACTATTCTAATTGACTTATTTATCTTATTTTAAATAAAGTAAATTAATTAACCATTAAAAAAGTTCAATTATTTATTACCATTTCATTATATTAAATTGAATTCCGATTAAAAACTTGTCAACTAAAATCGAGTATTAAATATTGAAGGTAAAAATATACTTAAATTATTGTTTATTTTAAAAACTAATAAAATATAATATAATTGTAGTATTAGTGTATAACTTTTCTTTTCTTAATAGAGCAAAAATGTCAAGGTTTCCTTTCATTTCTTATATAAAATTCTTACTTTCACGTTTCTATACAATTACATTTTATAAATTAATATTGTGTTGATATTGTTTAATATTATTATTGTGTTGTAAATACTATATGTTTTAACGGTTAAATAGAATTTTTTTAATTTTCATAAAAATATTTTTAGTATCTTGAAAATTTTTTTTTTTTTTCTAGTAATCTAATTTTTACTATACGATAAAGATTTGTTTAATTTCCTAGTAGAAAATTAAACTAAAGTACAAATAAAACAGTTTAACAGAAAACTGTGCCTATTTATTTATATTTTTATTTAAATAAAAATTTGGTTAGTAATTTTTCAATTAAATTAATTATTATATTATTAAATGAAGGTGATTTAAGTGAGATAAAATATTATTTTGATCTATATACTCCTATCTTATTTGATAAAATTAACAGTAAATTGAAAATTTCATTACGAATTGAGATTTAAAAAGAATCGCATAAGTTTAACTATAAAGTATGTACATTTAATGTACTAATGATAATTTCATCTATATTAATTATTTTCTTTCAATAGATTTATTATCGTAATATTACTAAATCAAAATCAGAGAATAAATGAAAATCATTTATCGAGACAAATGAGCAAAAAATTTATTAGCACATATTGTGAAAAAGTCATAATTATTATTTTTAACATAAGATAACAATTTTCCAAGAAACTTGCGTCATTAAGGGAGTCTAATCAATATATTAATATTTTTATTTTATCATAGTTAACATAAGATTTTGGCTTATGCGTTGATGAATTTAACAAAACTATTATTATTTTGTATTTTTTATTAATATTATAAACTCATCATTAAATTAAAATCATGAATTTGTATGGTCTAATGGTTATAATAAAAAATTTAGTGTTTAATGAAAACATATATCATTTAAGTATTAAAGTTAATAACATCTTGTCTGCTAGAGCTGATAATTAAATAAGGTATATAAGTAAAAATATCTTGTCATAAAACGAAACCGAGAAAAGATAACTAATAATTACAAAACATAGTCAAATTTATTTTTATTATTTTGTTTTAATATTTATTAATGCTAAGATATTAATTCAATATAAGGTTTGTATTTGGAAAATAATATGACCATTGATTTAAAAAATAAATAATAATTTTCTTTTTATTGAAAACATTAAATATAACACATAGAATGTACCTGATGTCATACAAAGACTAAAAATATTGTATTAAACAATACCTAATCTATATAAAGTATTGATAAATGCTTAGTAGCTTTATAAATATTTTCAAATAAAAGAGCCAGAATGATTTCTAGGATTCGCAATAAGATGGAAACCATGGTGAGAAATAAGATTAATTATAACGTATCATTCATTACAAATAAAAATTTACAATTGAAATTGATGAAAGATGACAAAAAAGAGATTAATTAATCTCAATTTTACCTGATACAAGGAGTTGCCCGTTACGTAACTGGCGATGTAATGAGAGCCGAAGTTTTTAATAAATCGAATGACACTCGCCGTGTCTCCAATTGTGACGTTGTCCGCCTCCCGCGCTACTGCCTCGTCGAGCATGAGAGCGTTAATACCTGTACCAGTGGTCAACCTTTTGGACTCACGGAAGCGAGCCACTCTCACGAGGACGTAACAGTGGTCGCCGCTGATGGAGGATGAGTTGATGCCGAGGTGCCTGGCTATCGCCGCGCGCGACCAACTGCTGGTGAAGGCCCTCCACGGTCTCTCCAAACGCTCGAATGTAAAGTCTCGAAAGTAGGCCTTGAGCGCATAAAAGTGCAAGAGTCAAGTTTAAAGTTAAATAATCCGTTCGCGGCCGAAGTACTCGTTCTTTCGCAAAGAATCGCAATTTTTTCCTTAGCTCGTATTCTCGACTTGTTGCTTCTGTTCTCGACAGAGCAGAAGAAATAAAATCCAAGGTTTCACGGGAACACAAAAATATTATTTTGCTTGAAATTTACATTGTAGAAAAATATGTATCCGCGATGAAGAACAGAGGGATAGTGTCACAGATTTTCTGCAATTATTTTAGTTTGATTCAACTTGATACTAATTAGAAATTCAAGCATTCCTCTAGATTAAAAGTCAGTTTTAAGAGTTTCAATATTATAAGAATGTAACTTTCTCGTTAAGAGTACAAAGATAATATTGGTGAAGATTTTTTTTCCTTCAAAAACGTATAATTTAGAAAAGCAATAAAAATTTTATCCGGTAAAGTACTTGAATTAATAAAAATTTTAAACCTACAAGATTTTCAGTTAATTTAATTGCACTTTCCGTTAAATGGTCTTAATAATGCAATGCCACTGTTCTCGTAATACTTAATCACAATAGTCTTTTTGTCACCGCATTGCGAGAAACCGAAATTAAGTGAAAATCCATAAAAACACGAGTTTTTATGGATAGTATTTATAGTCTTTAGAACGTTATATTATTTCAACGGAGGAATCAGTCCTTCACTCGGCGAGTAAAGTACCCCTTGATCGTCAAGAAACTTCAGGAATCTTGTTATTCATACTGAAAACTGATTTAACCAGAATTCCATGACTGAATGTTCAATGGACAAGTTTTTAAACACGTTTCTTAAGAGGTATCGTATTGACTCAAAGATTAAAGAAAATTCTCCTCTTGTCACATTTTGCCTTGGTAGGAAAAGCGGACAATTGAGCAAGTACCTGTAAAAGTTGCCTGACATTATCACAGAACTCCATATGAAAGTCGCCGTCAAAGATAACGGTGGTCTTGCTTTCCTTGGCCGGCGCCGCTTGAGGATTGCGGAAGACGTCAAGAGTCGGCTCGCGGAAGATCCACGTATCGCTGTCATTGCGCGGCACGACCCTCATACTGATACTCAGATATCCGTAGCGGCTGAACACATTTACGGCGCCGCCAAGCCGAGGCTTTTGTTGCAATGAGAACTGGAGCCTAGCTACGAGAGCCACGAGTAGCAGGAGTATCCGCGTGCCCTTCCACATGTCTCACGCTCTCACTCGGCCACCTTTTGCCTTCCCTTTTTTTCTCGCTGCGAAAAATAAAAAGACCGTTAGGACTTTCGCTTTCTCTACTCATACCTTGTGCTCCCAAGGGCGCGCTATTATTAAATAGGCTTAAAAATGCAACGAACACTGTTGCAGTGCACTGCAACCACAGTTGCAAGTGCACTGTTGGTGTATTGAAACCTAATTTCACAATTTTCTTCACAATTATGCAATACCTTAGGACGTCGAGAATATCCATAATTCAAAACTGTAATTAATGAAAACCATAATCTATATTCCTTAAACGAAAATTGGTGCATCTTTTTTCATAGAAAGATACTCATTTTTCATATAGATGTAAGACACTAAAGGCTATAGAATGATAATTTCACTCTTAACAAAAAATATCTAATAAAAGTCGTTCCATATATTTAATATTTATGCTACTGCAAAAGCTTTCAAATGAAAAAGCGGTAAAATTTTCAACAGAAATAAATCGGTGTATATTATACCTAAGCTAAATTAATAATATTGCGTCGGATATTCAGTTACATTTATTATTTGCTTATTAATTTAAAAAACGTAAAGATATCTTATAATTATTAAAGCTAGGAAAATTTTTCGAAACAAAGTTAAATATTAATGTATTAGTTTAAATGTAAAATACTTTTAATTTTGCTATTTGCTAGTATGTTGCTGATTAATTTAAATTAAAATCATTTTATTATTTACTAAATGAAATAAATAGCAAATCGTGTTAGCAAACAAAGAAGTAAACACCTTAGTATTTCGCTAGCTAAATCATCTATTGTAAAATTTCTAATATTCGAATTAAAACGCTTACATTACAATTCCATATAAAAACATTGTATTATAAGCAATTAATTTGAACTAATTACTAATTATGATTGTTAATGCTAATAAGTATAATAAATATTACAACTTTTTATGTGGATACTTTAGTAAATGAAATTTTATTACACAATACCAGATAATACATTTGTAATATTTTATTATCTATTACGTAGTAATAATATAAGATTAAATAAGAAAACACATTTTAACGCGAAATTCAAATCATCGTTAAAATATAAGAAATTGATCATTATAAAAAAATTAAAAATTTAAAGAAAAACACAAAATTTTGCTTCTACTTATCTTCTTGAATATTCTATAATAAATTTCTGAGTTATCAAAAACAAGAATGCCAGTTTCTCACGTTCTAGAAGAGATTGTAATTTCAGGGCAATTACATTTGAGAAATATCAACACATATTTTAAGACACTACTAATTTATAAATTGTATTATTCTTCGAAACATTTCCAGATTATACAATTATGCAATTATATACTTTTAGTTATATTTTTTTATTTTTCGGTTTTTCTGACTATAAGCTTCATTGTTGTGCATAAAAATGACGACAATTATGGTCGATGGTTTTTCTGTAGAAAAGAAATTATACTCACGCAGATATTAAAGATTACTATATAATATTTTGATTTCTTTATCAGTTGATTATATTAAATTAGTCTTATTAGCAAAAAAGGATGATTTTATGAAATCACTCATGATTTATAAATAATTATATAAATTTGTAACTATATAAATCAATCAATTATATTTGAAAAATACATAATTAAAAATATACGATAATTAATTAATTATATTAATAATAATATAATTTTATCGTTTTAAATATTTATCATATTTATATTTATAATTGCTTAGAATTTCAAATAAATGCCTCCTTAATTACCAAAAAATAATCTCTATATATGTCTATAAGTTTATTACAATTATTTTTAATAATTTTCAATTTCTTAAATTTAGAATTTACCAATTATTCACAATACTTAATACTGCTGAAATTAATTATCCAGAATGATATGATAATACTATTCCAGTTGACTTCGTCGATGTATTATAGGATATGTGCTGAGAATGTAGACTAGATTTCAAATCTGAATACTCGACAGTTAAATATAACAAACTATATAAGAATTATCCAAAGTTATCTTATCAAACTATGAGAAGAGTGATAATGAATTTCAATTTAGTGTCTATTATATAAAAATCTTTTTTTCCTTTTTTAATATACTATCACTATTAATTATTTTTTTAGGCACGGAATTATTTAATACACAGTACAGAAAGTAATATGATGTCATGTGTTTAATTTTCGATAAAGATACACAATTGAAATATTTTTTTCATGTTCTTCTGCAGAAAATTTAGATTAATCATTGATGATCAGGTTGATGTATCACACGATACCAACATTACTTATTATTAAAAGATTCTTGAATATTATTCCTCTATTAATTCTATATCTAGTTAAGTTTGACTGAAGGCTACTTTTTATGAGAAAAAACAGTTTTTTTATAAAGATTATATTAGACTTTATCTCCTTAATTTCAAATTTAAGTAATCAATATTATCTGGAGAGATGCATTTAAATCTTTCAATTTTTTCAATGACCTTTTAGCACATTTGAAAATATGGTATCGTGCTATCGAAAAATCGCACTTTTCTTCTAATAATATATTAAGGAAACTTCTTAAATAATCCTTAATTAGTAGAAATTTCTAGTTTTTATTAATATTTTTATTATTAATAATCAGATAGTATTTTAATTATAAAGTCTGGAGATATGCGTTCAGACATTCTACTTTTTTCACTTAATTGGACTTCTGAGACCATTAATAAAAGTATAAAGTCTCTAAGACACCTTTTTATTGTCTTAGAGAAATGGAAGGAAAAATTCTTCTCTCAAAAACTGCATCAAATAATGACTTAACTCATCATGATATTCCAAGTTTCCATATAATTGAGAATATTTTGTCCAAATCATTTAAATAAATATTCATTGTTTTGGTTTGTAGAATTTCTTTTGGCTCCAGCAAAAGTAATCAAAAGTAGCATATTATAGTAAACATATATAGTAGCATATATAGTAAACATTATTCCTTGATACAATCACAATTACTAAGAATCTCTAGCCTTTATATAAAAATATGCAAATTAGAAAATTCTAATTATTAATAATAAAATGAATGACAATAATTAGTCACATTATTATTAGTTAAAGTTTATTTAAGGATTTTTCATAATACATTATTAGAAGAAAAGTGCGTTTTTCCGATTGCATGATATCATATTCTCAAATGTGATAAAAGTTCACTGTTTTATTAATTTGGTTCAATGTTTATAAATTTTAACTTCTTCTTTTTTACTTAATCGAAAAATTGTTACTGTAACTAAATTTGTCAAACTTTTTAATTTGTTAAAGTATTAGACACGTTATAAAAGCTGAATAATTCAAAACATTATTTGTGTGTAGGTGATATCATTTATTGTTTTATAAAGAAATTAAAACTAATTTTGATATTAAATAAATGAAGGTATTTTCTTTGCTGTTACATTAGCTAACAGACATATTAGCGTTAATAAATATTCAACAAGAATTAATGAATGATGGATAATAATGAACTAATAGTATTGAAAGTTTTTTTTTCTAAAGCGATTTAGAAAAATATTATCATTTAACTTTACTTTTCATCAACAGTGAGAGAAATACTTTCGAGTGCAAGGATAATATTTTAGATGCAACGCACATGTCAGTAAATTAAATCACCTGTTGTATAACCTCACTGTATATGTGCTATTGAGCATCTTTCATTGCGTCAGCATACATATTCGTACGAATATATATATATGTAGGTTAGATGCGCCGACATCATCGCTACATAGTTACATAGTATGACCTTCATCCCCACTTCATCACAAAGTCGTACACGGATAACTAGGATATCACGTAACAACTGTGTAGGTGCGTGCACTCGTTGGCATTCGTTGTTGCTCGATTTACCAATAAATTATAAGGGTGTAAAAGGACTAGCTATCAAGAGGTCGAAAAAGTTGTAATAATAGTAAAGTAGCATCGCAATGACAAGTGAAAAGGATACAAGAGATTGTTAAAGCAAAGTCTGATGAAGACTGTCGGCAAGATTTTATTCTTCTATTTACTTCATCTTATTATTGTATTTCAAAGTTGACATCTCACAAGGAAAGCTAGCTTTTTATTAGATATATACGATTATGTAGCTATAATTTTCTTCCCGTACAATTAATATCCATTTATTCTGGGTTCATTCTATACAATTACTGTACTCTATTACAAAATATTATTAAAAATAAGTTCAAAGTAAGAAAATTATGGCTCATGAATAAGACTTGCCAATAAATAAATATTTAATAATAAGATTACAAAAATTATAATTTGTTAATTTCATTTAAAACAATGCTCAAAAATTATCAATTTAAATTATCTATATGAAAATATGAGAAAAAAATTTTTTTTTATTTTTGTGTAATACTACAAGAACGAGAGATACATCTATAATTTTATACTTTATATAATAATACTACAGCAAATATAATAACAGAGTTTAGTAATTGTTTATATTCCTTTGAAACTAATACATAACTATTCATTCAATAAACTTTAAGATTTTGTTATATCGCTTATTCTGTTTATTCACTTTGTCCATATAACTTTATATACATTTTAATAATTTGAAAAATAAGATAATATGTCTAGAAATATATTTTGAAATTTACTTTATTAAATAAATAAGTTTATTAAGTTAAAATAGCAAGGTCAATGATCTAAGTGTTCAAAACAGTAAGTATTTTCATGGTAACATATTTAATTTTAGTAAATTTTACATATTTTGTATGTTTAAAAGTGTACGTAATTTTAAGCTTAAATTTTAAAGAAGAAAATTTTGTTATATAAACTAAATAGTAGTAATTTTGTTTTATGTTATTTAAAAATTGCATTAATGAAGTAAGAAATACTTCCAACTCATAACAATAAATTAAGCAGAATTCTAGAATAACTAAAGAGATCGGGTACTTTAACTAAACTTTTCAATAATAGTACTATGTAGTTAACTCTAGAGATGTCCATTAATTATTCTATATTTATACTTAAATGATTTAAAATATTACTGTAATAAATAAAATAATTATTTATTATTATTTATTATTACATAATAAAATAAATTTAATTATGTAATATATTTACATATAATATACATCACTAAAATATCAGTATAGTTAATCGTGTATATCAGAATAGTTAATTTATATGTATTATATATATTTATAAGTGTATTGGTTCACTTACATTTATTACGCTTCGGCACAATCAAACATTATTTTGAATTATTTAGCTGTATTGATTAAAAAAAATATTTTTATATTATGCATTATGTCTCTTAATTACAATATAGTTGCTCTAAAATTTTTCATATATAGTAATTGAGTAATACTATTTCACTTTGTATTTTCTAGATTAGTGTACAGATAACTTTATTCAAACTAAATGAATAAATCTTTTATAAATAATTATGACAAGGCTATCAAAATTATACTTCTTATAATATTGTGTATACAAAACAATGAAGTCCGACAAATACAACGCTACGTCGTATCTTAAAAGATAATGAAGGGCAACTTTAGACCGCGTCACGATGTTTTATCGTTGATTTATTCGGTTTCACCTATGGTATACAATGAAAGGATTTAATTATACAAATATTGCAAATCATTTAGTAGATCATTTTTTTCGTCATCTCCACTTATAATAAATGAAGTTAATAACTGAATACCGAAACTTTTGAAGCGGAAAAATAATTGTCTTGCAATCGAAAAAGTTACATTCCAATTCAGAAGTCATAAGTTGAGGTAAATAGGATTATAAAACAACTGTTCTTTGTAGTACAATATTTTACGTTACCTAAGTAGAGAGTAATTCGTATAAAAACTTTAATATTTCGTATTTGAATTTGAAAAACAATCTACGAAGAAATATATAAAAAGAATAAAATAGATTTATATATTATAAACAAGGGTAATGAGTACATTTTTATTATCATTTTTCTAAAAATCATCCTTAAAAAATATATAATACTCTGTTCAAAAGTAATTGCATTCCTTAAAGAGAGTATTAATAATACAATCGCGATGAATAATAATTCATTAATAACAATTTTACTAATTATTTTATCACAAATAATGGTTAAAATAAATCTTTATTATTTTTGCTATTTTCTCGTGGTGAAATTAGAACTTCATTATGTGGAAATGATTGATAATAAATTATTAAAGAACAAAAATTATCAAACACAGTGTTTTTAAGATAAAAAGTTTTATTTTTATAATTAACATTCAAAAGCTACTTTCTAGAATATTTGAAAATTGTAAATTTCCCTAAAATTTTCAAAAAAATAAAGTTAATAATAAATATATTTTAAAAAATTATTTTTATTTTTGAATATAATGAAAAGATGAAAAAAACTTTTGCCTGCTGTTTTCAAATGAAATCAAGGTATTGCTTTTTATAAAGAATATCAGGATGTATGATACATGCATATACACGTAAGCACATGTATGCATATCACTTTAGTGTTTCTTTGTTGTAAATTGTCTTTTCTAAATGATAACACATTTTGAACGTAAATACATTAATAATAAATAATAATTAGAAATTTTAAATATTTTATATTTATTTATATTATATTTAAATTTTCAAATATAAAATGTTTAAACATAAAATATAGTATAATATGAATTACGATAAAAAGACGGATGCAACGAGTTTGAAATATATAATTCCATATGATTAGTATAGACCCACAAATATACACACAACTTATCTATCTTCAAAGATAAGCATACGAAGGTATTGTGTCATTTGAAAAACTAAAATTAATTTTTATGAAATTAAATTTAATATTTAATACCATTAAATATAAACCTAATGTTGATCAATAATACAAAACTTAATTTACATATAGTAACATTTTCTTCAATTGCATGTATTGTATATTTATGTATATTTCTTCAATACTTTCAAATTATGCCAATATTTCATGTAATAGAACAGCAATTAAGAATAAACAGAGAAGAAAACAATTTTAATAGATTTTTATATACACGCAAATGAATTAAGAAAATTATTTGATCAAATTGATTTCAAAGAAATTAAATGCTTGAGAGTATTCAGACCTCTTCAATTAATTTTTTTTTATTTTAATAAAATATAAAAATGGTTTCTATTATCAAACTTCAAAGACATATAATTTAATTGTTTTCATTTAGAGAGATAATCGATTCGAATGATAGATATCAGCTGCACCGTCAGTTCGTTGCTGAAAATTGTACACTTCTATCAATCTCTATTCATCTTAAATATGCAGGCCAGGCGTACTTATTTCGCGAACTGCATTACTATGATCATTTGAGGCGCTCTTTGTGAAATTACGTTATAGAAGCGTGGTCGTCTAGATCACGTGATGATAAATCGCGTTGATGCATTGGCGTAAGAAACGAAGGGGTGAGTGAGATAAGAGAGGACAATATACAAAAACAAAAAATTTACTATGAGTAACGGAGATATTAAATATTTAGTGTCAATAATGACGGTAACTAAAGAGGAATCATCTACGAAGCACGACAAAGGGAATTAATCAACAAACGATTATGATAAGAAATTACTAATTCATTATACAGGATTATTATTCATTATTCATTATTCATTAAACTATCAAAATAGAGTGTCGCACTAGATAATGTTGAATACTTTACATCTTGGAGCGTCTATCCGACGCTTCCTATCTGTCAACGTCACACTACTCACGATCTCGAAATTCGACTTCCTTGATCGATATTTTCTTCACGATTTCCATTTAACTATTTAACATATAACATTTTTCCTATGTTTTCATTCTTATGGCAGCCGATTTTCGTTGTCACCGATTCCTATGTTAAGGCATTGCTAAATTCAAATTGCGCAAAATTTTAAACGAGTGCTAACAATAGATATATGGTTCATAATATTAACTCTTAGTACTTATTTTATAATTCGGTCCGATCCACTTTTTCTTTTTAATGGAAATAAATGCTTCTCAAAATTATAGCGATGCAAGAAAGTCAACGCCTTCAAAAATTTATAAATGCATTAACTTCACTTCTTAACTTTTTTTATAAAGAATTTCCCAAATTATATGTATTATATATTTAAATAAAAATAGAATTCAAATATTACATACAAATAAAGGAAGCTTTTATTTTTGCTATGAAGTTATGAAAAAAAACTGAATATTAAAATTTTGTGAAAGATAAACATTTTTATCAAAATGTTAATTGAGAAAAATTTTAAATGTATGAGCAGCTTCTTTCACTATATTATGCATTATGGAAAACCGAATATTTACAATATTTATCATAAATATTATTAATTTTCACAATTTCTTATTTATGTTAAAAATGCAAAAAGATTATATAAACATTATATAAATATATTAGTAACTGTTTTATTTTGGATATCTTTGTATCTTAAAAACGTATTTTACAAATTTATGTACAACAAAGTTCCGTCGATTTCATAGCTAATTACCAATCTAAAAAATCCAAGAGCTTTAAAACCTTCGAAAGTTAAAAGGATTTTATACGAGGCCATAATTAAAAACGAAACCACGCGAGTGAAACCGTAAGTCAAAAAATAACTCGAGTAAATCATAATTACAAGGAGTAGATAACGAATGAAATAATGATGAGCTTAATGATGAAAGCTGGAATATTAAGAGCAATGAGTCTTGTTTAAAAGTTTAGAAAAGAAGGAAAAATATAGTTCTTGTGAACGTGGTTATCAATGAAACTAATCAGAAAAATATACCTAAGTAATGGCAAGTTCACTCATTTAAAGACACTCACATTGAAGAAGTATAAGCGATGAAGATTATTTAAGACAAGATTACAGGATATTATCAAGAGATTCGAGATTAGGTTCAGGCAATTGTCATAAATTGATAGATAATCTAAATACGTATATAAGTATTAAATAACATAAGTGATATTTTAAAAACGTTACACTATATAAAAGGAGAGAATGTTTGAATAATTAAAGTTCTCACTTTATTAATACAATATTAATAGGACAAAACCAATGATATTTAATATAATTTAGAATAAATAAATAAATATCCGAATAATAAGAATTTAGAATTTAGAATACTGTAAAATACTCTTTTTAGTTACCAATTGAAGAAATTAATATAATTAAAATAGTTACCAACATTAAACATAT
This sequence comes from Wiebesia pumilae, assembly GCA_018907045.1. NCBI lineage: Eukaryota > Metazoa > Arthropoda > Insecta > Hymenoptera > Agaonidae > Wiebesia > Wiebesia pumilae. The sequence goes on from JACCHZ010000116.1 coordinate 11,562,823, forward strand.
AATGTTTAGCATAAAAACCATTTACATTATTTAAGATTGCATAATTTAATACATTTTAATACAGTTTTTGTTAATTATTTACTTATTTAGATTAAAAATTCACTGATATATCAAGATAAAAATGTAATAAAAATATTTTACGCAGAGGAGAAACGAGCAAAAATTAAACAGAAAATGACGCATAACGATGATAGTAGACAATCGTCCCATCAGAATTTCCCTTACATAAGCAGGTGAATTAGACGTGAACAGATATCGTAATGTAAACGAGATATGATTCTTCATAGTTGTTAAGCACGTTACATTATATATGAACATAACTATAATATGTAATGTGGCCTTTGTAAGGGATACTTATAACTTAAGTACTACATCACATACAAGTACTACATACAAGTACTACATCGTACTTCCTAGTCCATGCTTACACAATTTTTATTCAGAATACTTTCCTGCCTCTAGAAAAACTCAAACCCGTGATGATCAAATTGGCGTGCCAACGGAAGGAAGAGTGAATGCGCAAAGGAAAGTAAAATAAAAAAGATTCCGTGCACGCTTTCGATTGCGTTCTGCTCTTCCTGTCGCGATACAAGTGGGCATGAGTAAGTAAATGGAACTTGTTTTTCGCATTTAGTCACCTTCCATCGACGTTTCTATTCCAGCATTTCATGAAATATCATTATAACGTAAATGTTACTCACAGATGCATACAAATCGATAACTTATGAGTAAGATTGAAAATATGTCTTACGTTAATTTGTGATATAAATTTTACATTCCCATTACTGTGTACATTATTATAAAAGTATAATTTATCCAGTTCAATTGATAAAATGTTATCCAGTTAAATGACAAAAATACATAAGTTAGCATTATATGTACTTTAGTATACTTATAAGTTTTGTATAAAAGCTATTATAATAAGTTTTGTATAAAAATTAAAATAATATATTAAAAAGCTTAAAGTTTGTTTGGACATTGAAAGGCTTAAAAGAAGTAAATTATCTAGGATATTATTTTCAAGAAAGGTAAACTTATATCTTGTTGACCATATTATTGTAATTTTACGAGTTCATTCGGTTATTTCATTCTAAATTTATATTATTTTAGAGTAATTTAATGCTACGAATAATAAATAACCACAAAATTTAATGCTTATATATTTTTTCTCGTGTTTAAATAAAGTAAATCCTAATTTACTTAAAAAGTTATTTACAATATATCATTGTAACCCAATCTCATTCGTATTAATATATGCAGAAAAAATTTCAACTGAATTTACAATAGGTTTTACAAACAAGTTTTTTTATATAAAATTATAAAATCAACATATTTACAAATAAATTTGTAAATAAAAAAAACTCGAAAGATTTGTTTAGCAACAAAAATATATAACGTTCACTTGCCGCTCGTTATTAGTAATATCTTAACCTTAGTATTCACAAATGTTCAACAATGCATAATCAATCTGTTTTTACTTTAGAAAATATTGTACAATGTTTTATTAAATAATTCAAGGTCTGTTAAATATAATAAGGAGAACTACATTGTATTGCTGAGATTTCTATTAACTTTTTTTAATATTATTCTCGAATATTCGACCTTTTCCACTCTCTCTCTCTCTCTCTCTCTGGTCTTTGCTCATAAATATTTCAACCATACAATTTTTTACAATAAATGTAACGTGATCTTTATTGAAAATAATTTTTTATCATTCGAGATAACTTCGTTAAAATAATTTTAACGTTTAAGATAACTAAAGTTTAGTTTAGCGATACATTTTAGCGAAAATATAACGAGAATTTCAGCCCGATAGAAAAACTTTTTCCTTGTATTCCTTTACGCAACAATCCAAACTCTATGTATACATTTACAAATACATATGTAACAAAAAGAAATAGCCTGATGTTCCGGTTTTTATTAATGGAGGTTTAAATTGAGTTTCCGCATAATTTTCGGACTGGTTCAATGAAAAACATCGGTGACCTTATAAACCGACCTGTTTTCCGCTTGCTATCGCCACCAAAAGTGAATTTTCACTTTCTTACATTCACACGAGTATGCGCCAGCAAAAAGTAATATATAGATTGCTTATACGAGTAAGTCGTGGTGGACAGAAGAGAAAGGAGAGGACCTGATTTGCACCTTCTCTTCTAATGGAATATCTGAACAAGAGAATTTCAAGCTAAAATACGTCCTAAAATACGAGAAAATGGTGCATTTTCTAGATTTTGCGGTATCTTAATGGGAATTTGTGATATTATTTTCGGATATTCGTATCTTATTGAATGCCTAATTGCATTTAGTTTGTGTAATAGAGAACAATTTTGCATTACAAAAAAGAAGCTACTATTTGCGATAATAGTTACTCTTACGCAATTAAATATAGCATCGTATGTATTTTACATACTAGTTTGTAGTTATATCGGTTAGCATAAATTTCTACCTTGTCTTTAATAGATAAAATTTTCTCATACTTATATCTTTAAGCTGTTAATGTTGAAATTTATTTTCAAGGATTTTTATTTAATGTTCCTTTTCATTTAATCTTATACCTCAATAATAATAATACTTATTAATAGTAATTTTTTTAATACTTTTAAAAACCTCAAGTAAATTTAAATATAATTTGCATAAATATAAATAATAACGTATTTATTTATTGTTAAAATATTACTGAAATAAAAATCTGCATTAATTATAATTAATTAGGAAATTTTAGAATTATTTGAATAAATACTATCAAAAATAATTTTATGACAATTCTATAATCTCTGTGTATTATGCATATTTTAAACAATCTTAATATAATTTCAAATCAACTTTATCAGTATGTTGGAGACATGTTAATAAATACATTTCTATTCAAACAATTAAATACTAAAAATTATGAATATTTTTCAAATATTTTATTGTATACCATGACATCTGTTATATTCGGCACCGAGAGTAAGTCCTGGATTTTTATTACAATCTATTCAAATAGTACTTAATAATAATAATAAGTAACGATTCTTCACTAAAGTAATACTATGTTTAAGAAAATTTTTTTTATCACTAATAATTGTTACTTTTTTTAATATTAAATTAGTTTAAATAGAAAATATTAAATAAAAAACAAATCTAGTAAAAGTGTATAAGAAAAAGTTTTTAATTATAAGATAATTTAGATATATCGATCGATATAAAATTGAAAAGAATATTACCTTACGCTTAACCCTCGAGTTTTTTCTTTGAACAGTCGATAAACCAACGCGTAGTTTTTGTCTTAATAAGGAGAAAACAGCTCTTGAATGTCGAATAAACTAAAAACGAGTCTCTAAAAGAATAGCTTCGAGGTTATGGTTCGTGTGGGTCTTGCCGTAAATTAAAAAGTGCAGTAACATCTTCTTTAGATTCAAATCTCTGACTGAAAATAGTTAGCGTAATTATGTTGAGGAACTCATATAAAAAAGCTAATAAAATTCCAGAATTACTATCTAAGAAAAGTTAAGAAAAAAGGATAACTTGGTCATTGACAGTAACAGTTGAAATTATACGTTGCGATGTTACATATTTTTTTTGCAATAGCTTATGTTTCTTTGTATTTTTATACCATGTTACTCAATATTATGTTGGAAAAAACTTTCTTTATTTCAAAGCAATTATTAACAGAAATAACCTGTTAAATGAATTTAAATTGTTAAATTATGTGAAAAAAACTTACATCAACTTAAAAAATTTTTCATAAATAAGAAGTTTAGTTGAAAAAACTATACAGAAATACTGAAATGTTATTAAAAGCATGTTTTTGAGAAAACAATTGATTAGTTGTATAATTCTAATAGAACAAAGAATGAATAATTAATTTAATCTTTTCGACTTGTATTTGAATGAACGTGAATATTATATCCTAATAAAATAAACTACTATTATTTTTCGAATAATTTTACTTCATTATTTTTAGTTTATTTTTATACAAATTTACTACTAAAATGAGCATTAAATTACTTCGTCTAGCTACGTTTTTGAACTAAGTGCCAGATTTTTTTCTATTTCTTTTAGTAAATGAATATATAGAAAATTTTCGCCTTTTCAAATAATCTTCTCTATCCAAATATTTGTATTCTGTATATATTAAAACACATGTAGCTTAAGCAGATTTGCATAGTTTAGAATTATTCGAACTATTAATTAATTAGAGATGTTTAATAAAAGTTAATACACTATTTAAAATATAAACAAGCTTAAATACTTAATATAATAAAATCGTAAGAACATATTTTATTTTGTAAATGTGACTTTAAATGAATGAAAATTTGTTGCAAGGATTAAAACTATAATATAAAAAGTTTTAGTGGTAATATGTTAAAATATTAGAAGATATAATTACATTGCATAGTTAAATACTATTAAATTTACAATATTGTCTTCTTACATGGGTTTATAGTTTTCATCTGTAAATTATGAAATGAATCCATGAATGAATGCTTTAACGTAGGAATAAGTGACAACATAAATCGGCTGCCACAAGAAAGAAAAAACAGGAAATAGTCGCCAAAATGTAAATAGAATTGACGAACGAAATACGATTGCCACGACAAGTCATGAAGAGGCAAAATAGGGTTTTTTTTATAAAACAACGATCACCATCATAACGAAGGGAGAGAGTCGTGAAGAAAAATGTTATATGTTAAATAGTTAAATGGAAACCGTGAAGAAAATATCGATCAAGGAAATCGAATTTCGAGATCGTGAGTAGTGTGACGTTGACAGATAGGAAGCGTCGGATAGACGCTCCAAGATGTAAAGTATTCAACACGATCTAGCGCGACACTCTATTTCGATAGTTTAACTCCTGTATAATGAAATAGTAATTTCTTATCATAAGCGTTTGTTGATTATTTCTCTTTGTCGAACTTCGTAGATGATTCTAGGTGTCTTAATTGGTGCGATTATCCAAGCCAAAATGCACTTAATTGTTGACGTATTAAAAATATATCTGAAAATAATTATGCAAATATTTTTATTATTTTATGCAAAAGTATAATTATTTTGAATAGTAGTTTATAATAAGAAATAATTGGAATAATTATGAAGAAATGAAATTTATTCGTTTTTATGCTGTAATATTGAAATTGATAACTTTTAAGACTAAAATATGTAAATAATATTTATTCCTTATTTTTATTTTAATTATTTCTTTTTTAAAATATAATAAAAATACAGTTGTAACACAGACTCTTTTTAAATTGAATAAATAACGTTGGACATAATCTAATTGTCAAAAAAAATTGCAAATTTATATTATTCCTTAAATTAAAAAAGTTTTTCATGCAATTAGATTTAGAACCTATTTCAAATGAGAATTTGAAAAATTGTTACTGCTGTATGCCTTGTACGTTACACCGGATTACCCAGGTTCATTTCATTTCCGGTGATCTCGAGCTCCCTCAGCTGCCGCGTCAAGTGACACATAAAGAGATTCTCTCTCCGCTTTTTTCTGCTCATATCATACTAATTATTGTGGGTCACTGACTTAGTATATATACTTTATAATAGATAGACTTATAAAAAAAATCTCTTATGAGTAGTTGATACTACTGTTTATATTATTTGAAGAAATATATTTAATAATATTTTTTGCATAAACATATATTATTTTAAATAATTTTTGTGCCTTACACATGTTATAGACATGGTAAAATTTATAAATATATTAACGCATTTAACGAATAAGAATATAATAATACAATGTAGAACGCTTTAGAGTTCGTATTTTGTTAGGTAGTTGTACATTTGTTTTATTTATAATAAAATTACTTAATATTTTTATTTATATACTATCATTTGTACGGATTATATTTATAGTATTATATTTATGGTCAATTTTAAATTTTAAACTAATTTTTAACGTAGTAGACCATTACTATTTTAGCGATGATAAAAATTATGTCATAAATAAAAATATATGAACGATACCATTAATTCTTTTTTATGCATAAATAATTCATTATAGGAATGCAATTAATTTAAATACAGTAACAGAAAACTACAGTTCTGTAATAATTAATATTGCATTATAACAGAATCAAAGCAAGTTTCCTTAAAATAAAATTTCACATATAATAAATATTTATTATTCATTCATCAATTCATCAAATAATAAATATTTATAAAATGTTTAAACATTTTATACATAGCATACAACATAATCTTGTTGTTTGCTATAATAAACACTTTATTAAGCACTATACAAAGAAGCTTTAATTATATTTCTTATTGACAGGTTTGAAATAATAACGTTTTCGTAATTTAAACTGAACATTAATGTTGGTTTAATATTATTGTTTCGAATTAATTAATGTCAAATTTTAATTGTTATTGTTAGTATTTCTATTCATTTGTATATTTATAAATATGCCTGTGATAGCAACAGCAAAGATATATTTTTTATTACTGTTGTTTGCAAGGATAAGCATTTCCTTACCCATGATTTAATCTAAAACTTTACATTTAATATTAAATTTCATAAAAGTATGTACATGCCATGTTATTACTCTAATAAATATCTAAACACGATTATAAGCATTTGTCTATCATGTGTAAATAAATGAAAATATTGTGCACTATCCAATGAAGAAATTAAATTAACGTATGCAAAATAAAATATGTACTTATTTATCATATTTTCGATATTGTATTATTTGATATATTAGGATTAGCTAGCAACGGAAGCTTAAAAATACTCGTAACGGTTAACATGTATATAAAAGAAATTTAAAAAACACGTTTATTTTAATTATATATTAAGTACCACGATAATTCGTTAAAACGGCCTACGTATAGTATTAACAACTTGTTTTGCATATTCTATAACTGCTTTTGCCTCTACTTCAAATTGGTACAGTTAAGTCCAACTAATTTATAAACGACGGGCTACTTGAACTACATACGATCAATAAAATTCTTTATTATTTTTCTTTACAAAGTTTTAAATAAAAGAACAAAAAAACGAGTATTAAAAGAGTTATACATATTAATTTACAAAAGAACTTTCTTAAATATAAAACAATTTAACTTAACAAGCAATATGTCTGTAGAATACAAAGGGATTGATGCAGTATTAAAAGACAAATAAAGTAACATACATGTAATCTAATGATAATGTAAATAATATTTTTAATTTGATCAGCTATTATCGCAACTGTAATACTTTTACATTCAAAGTATTATATGTGTGTTTAAAAGTTATTTAAAATGTAATATAAAATTCAATAATAGTACATATGAATAAATGAAGAACACGCAAAAAATTACAGAATCTATGAAAATACAAATTTCCTCAATTACTTGTAAGATTACAAATTAGTAGATAAATTACAAATTAAAGTGTTAACCAAAACATGTTTTAATATTTCCATGTTTAGCAAGAGTTTTTATCCGATTTAAATAAATATTTACTTAAGCAACAGTAAGCAATATCTATTTAAAAATTGATTATATTTTTTAATATAGAACAATGTTTTTTTATTTTGATTTGAGTATAATTTTAAGTGGAGTGAATATTTCTTGTATATTAATGAAATTAATGGTTTGATTAAATTTCGTCATTTTGTTCGCGGAAAATATTAGCAAAAACATATCATTTACATTTTCAAATAAATGTTAGCTCTGAGTATTGTGAAAATTTTATCGTTATTTATGTCTCGTATGATTTTCAGGTCAATACTTGAAAATTTGACTAAAGTATGAAGGATATTTGTTGTAGAAAATAACAACTTTCCCTATATAAAGATACAATAAGTTTTGCGATGTATTTTTGTTGTACATGTATATATTTGGCACAATTTTCAATCCTCTAAATCAAGATATAATATAAGTATTTCGATAATTTAAATGTATAATTTTGTAACGTCTTTCTATGGCTTGAAATATAAGATAGCGTGAAGAAATTAGTCGATATTCAATAATTTCAGAGATATGTTTGATATAAGTCAAGAAAAATGAAGCTAGCTCGATAAAAGAGAAGAAAGGCCTAAAAAGAGTGCGAACATACTTGAGTAATCGCAGTATGTTTGTTAAAAAAATCGTTAAACATCGAGACTTTGTGTTCGTGCAGCGACAGTAAAGTGCAACGATATCCGAGTATAAGAATGCGGCGTGAGAAAGAGCCTAGCATCGTCGGAGTCTGGCCTCTGCGGTTTACGTGTACACTGCGAACCGGATGAGAGCAGGTCCGCGCGATACTATACATGGACGGAAATTGCAATTCTACACATCGGGAGTACGCTAATCGACCAATGTTGTAAGTAAAAGAGTGAGTGCATAGTGCGAGCGATACGCGTCGCAACTACTATGCATTTGTCCGCTCAGAGCGGCGTCTTCGTTCTTGCATTTTCGCAATGCAAATTGGCACTGATATTGGTATGGCAGGAAAGATATAATGGTAATAAGAGGATGATTCCGGGATTGAATTGAAATGCGTTTGATAAAACTCTTTCAACGAAATCCTAATCGATGGTCGTTTATAACTAAATACGACGCTGCATTCAAACGCGCACCAAACGGTGTCTACTTTTTCCCTTTCTATGCCAGGCTTTTATTAATAATGAACTGATAATTCATGGATTAATTGAAATTACATTTAAAATAATATATCTATTCGTCTACTTGTTCACAATAAACAAACGTTCTATCATGCTGCTGAAAGAAATATAAAAATATATGAAATACTTATTTTCAAGGGCTATAAAAGATAATTATACAGATACCTATACATTTTTTGTTTAAAAATTTACTTGAAAATATACTTTCAATAATATAACATCAGTTTAAGTTATTAGTAGACTTATTCTAAGATAGTTTTAACATTTAAATTGAATTTCCACTCCAAAACGTTTCTAATATTTAAACATTTCAGATAATAATAAAATTAATTTCTTTAATTTTTGTAAATTTGATGCTTATTAGAATTAAATAACAATGTTTACAATTAATAGTAGTTAAAAAGTACATTTAAAAAAATATATTCTTTTTTAATTCGGATTCTTCAAAATAAATTTTAAAAGAATTTATTTTTTTATACATATCTAAAAAATTTGTACAGTATTTTTTTATTAATATTTGTTAAAAGTGAATATTAGGTACTTTCCTATTATTTTTAATGAAAAGATAATGCTCGTAATTTACGCTCAATTGTTGTATTCTTGAGTATTTTTTATTCGAAAATTTTTAAGATACATTCATGTTTCTGTCAACGTAGCTGATGATGAAAATAAAACAAAAATGTCCCTATACATATAAATGAAAATAGCTTTCGTACACGATGTAATTATAGTAACTGACATAGTGATAGTTTATTTAATTGTCTTTTTATGTATAGTAAAAAGAGGTATGCTATGCAATTAAACTTAATTTTATCTAAAATAAAACTTATAATAGGGAACACGTTTTTGTTCTATTTAAAATTTCTTTTAATTATTAAGTTAGATATTATTAACTTATCTGTCATTTATTTTTAAATTCTGCTTTAAATTTGAATAATCACAAGCACACATTTAAATTAATACTTGAAGAATATTAAATGAACAATGAAGATTAATTATTGTACGTATCTTATAAAAGCGAAAATATAATAAAGTATACGTTGAATATATAGTAGTAACAGCAATCAGAATTATTATACAATAAAAGCTTCTTGTATAAAGATTTATATATATTCTTATATAAGGTTTTATACAAAATACATGTTATTTATATATTTTCAATATATATACAAACAACAATAATATAAAATTTGATATAAGTGATTTTCAAATAAAAATATAAGTGGAGTTTTTAAACTTAACTATTCCGAATTTTAGATTTAAAATATATTTAATTTGTAATGATTTAATTCACATAATAATTAAGGAGTAAGAAAGTGAGAAAAACTTAAAATTCTATTTTTCAAATTCAATGAATTTACTTTTTTTTAATAATTAGGGTTTATATCGTTCATAATAACCGTTACATAATTATTTTTAGTCTAAAAATACAGAAACTTTCCAAAATTGCATAAATTAATAATCTAATAAATAATTTTAAGAAAAATATGAAAGATATTTAATAATAATATAAAAACTACATTATTATTAAAATTTAAATGAAAATTTGACATTCCTCAGCTTCTAAATTTTATACAGATTTATTTATATTCTGATCTTGAATATAATTCGTTTTCTAAAGAAGTTATTTATATATTAATTATATACTTTGATTTATTAATTGGTAAAATTGATTACAAATCAAAAAGGTAATGAAGTGATTTATTCTTTTAATGGTGATTCTTTTTTTTTTTTAATAGAATAAGAAAATATTACAAAATATAATGAATAATTTTATCAGTTTCGCTGTAGCCTTGTACAAACAACGAAAAGATAATATTTTTCCTCTTAATTACATTTAATATTATATAGAAATTAACATGTATCCTGGAAAATAATAGAAAAAATTAATATTGATGTTAGATATCTTTATATGATATTTTCATCCAAGCTTTTTAAGCAGATTTATTTTTTTAAATTTCAGGAAATATAAATGTGAAATTCACAAAAAATTTATCTTTTTCTATCTGTTTCTCTCTCTCCATCTATTTCGAAGTTTATCAGTCAAAAAGAACTTTTTAAACTGAATTTGTATTCATTTAATGTTTTTAGCTAATTATTTGATATTAATTATTGAATATTTTATTTATATCTTTAAAAAAAATAGTAAAAACTTAGATGTTGAAATAAATAGAAATTTTTAATGTAAACATTTAAGTGATCATAATTTATATATAAAACATCAGTTAATAATTCATAGTTATATTAAATATTGGTAGTTTTTTAGAGTATCAAGATTGAGAAGTATAAATAATTTATGACGATTTAAAAGATTGATGAACTATTTTGTAATGTTATCAATAAGTAAATTACGTATAACTGCGAATTATTATTGCTATTTATATTACTGATAATAACGTAGATTTTAAGAAATAAATATTTGATAATGAATAATAAATTATTTCGATATCATGCAAAAAATAGATAAGTGAACATGAAATATTTATTTTTGTATTTATTCTTCAACCTTATGAAAAATATCTATATATTGAAATAATTAAATTACAGAAAAGTTTGTAAATGAAGTTGAAAACGATTTAGAGGTTCCATCACAAATTGCCATTATTATATGTTTTGTCAACAATATTATTTGAATTGAACACTAGCTTATTTATACAATTGCATAAATTATTTTAAAAACCACGAATATTTTAATTACTTTTATTTGTTAAATGAACATACATTTATATGAGAGAGATATTTATATCAATTCATTAAAAAGACTTTTTTTATTAAACTAACACAATTTTTTCCTAAACTTAGTTAAGAAAAATTATTTAAGTAAATTATTTTGAATTGCTTACTACATATATACGTATATAATAATCTTTGTAATGAATTGACATAAATGTTTCTCAAATTAGATTTGTTAAGATTTACACAACTTTTGACTGTGAAAGAAATTCTTTGGAAGCAAAATAGTAGTTTGTATTAAATATAATTACTTTATAAGACTAATACTCTCTAGTACGAAATAATACTAATGATCAAATAAATATTCATATTATATATATATATATATATATATATATATATATATGGAAATGGAATTTTTAATTAAAAGATAATTTCTTTTAGAAAAAGTATTTATATTTTTATTTAATATATTTATATTTAATTTATTTTTCTTATTTATTTTTCTTAATTATTCAAACGTCATATTAATAATGTTACTACCATTCAATATTTGTACACGAATATTTATTTTTGAATACTCAAGGGTATGTATGTTGTCCTACTATTTTATTTTGAATCATCGAATCGGAACTTTTGACGATGAGAAGGTGATTTAAACGATGTTTATAAACGACCGAGAGTTTGGTAAATAATACCTTATAACGCACTTATAAAGAGGTTAGACTGATTATATGTAATATCAATTTCTGGCCTATTTCTAATTTCGATAAGCTATAAAATGATTGTTTTTCATTCTTTAACAACTACGTTAAATGCCATTCTTATACAAGATATGATATCTGTTTCAATGATTAATGGATAAAGTTATAATTTTTCTTAAAATTATAACTTAAAATTATAATATACTTAAAATTATAATGGTAGATAGAAATGGAACGTTCTACTACTTAAAATCTAGAATTATATATTATTACTTATAGTCTGTGACTAAGAAGAATATAAAGTACGGATAAGAGCATGCATTTATATAGGTTATATACGTTTATACTAATGAAATCCGAATGAAAAGAAATTGTGTAATTTAATTCGCAATGTCAGCTTTACATATGTTATTTTGCTGAACTGAATCAAACGTTACATCCGTAAAAATTTAGCACCTCATACATGAACAGAATATTTAATTAGTTTCAAAGCAATCTAAGTATTCTTTTATTGAAAAGAATTTATTATTCATTTAATAATATTATGGTGAATGTATAAACAAATCAGTCCGTTCCTGATTATAAATACAAATTAATAATATATTATTTAGGAATTTTTATTGTACATCAAATTTCAATTTTAATTTTATGTAATATAAAATTATTTATGCCTAATTTTTACTTTATAAACATATAAATTGCTTTGCAACCTTATTTTATACCACGACATCTTATAATAAAAGTAGTAATTTTGAACATAAATATAATAATACATATCTTACATAGATATGAAAATAGAAACTATGTAATTAATTGTAAAACTGAATTTTAGATCTAATCTTGAAGTTATTAAATTTTACGGTATAAACATAATAACGTAATTAATTAGGTTTCCGTGGACATATCAAATATAGCTTACTTTCTAGAGTTGGGCCACCGTCAACGTACCACTGTTCCGTCCATGATGTTGCATATGTAGCTCAATCAATTTACGTGCTGTACATGAATAATTTGCGGGAAATTTGACTCCCGCATTGTAATTGTAGTGACGATACATATGCCCTGCATAAATGAATTACTCATTCGTCAGTTATTTACTCCAGTATATTTTTATCATCACTTATTATATAAACACTTTCAGAATCATGTATAATTAACATATTATAAATTGATTTTAATAACATTTCAATTATTTCAATTTTCAAAACTTCAAATTTAATTGAAAATAAATATCTTCATTTCTGATACCAGTTTGTAATATTTTAAAAATAAGACTCTTAACAGTTATACTTTCTCTTAAAAATTTAATTTGATTCAATTACGAAAAGAAAAAATTTATATTCTGTTACTCAGGGAATCTTTGCTTTGGATACTGTATTTCGATTAACTGGTTGCCTTTGTTCTATTCTCATGGATTTACCACTGCGATAGCTTTTAATAATTATTATGATAATTATTAATTATAATATACATTATTAATTATAATATACATTATTAAGGTTTTCACTTTTTTGCTTAGATATAGTTCGATGTTTATGAGATTCAAGGTGCGTCTCTTTGTATGAATAATATAGTAAAATAAATTATGTGCAATTTTAATCACTAAACAAATGTTTTATCACAAATAAATATTAGTAAACTGTAAATTTTTAATGACAAGTTTTGATATAAACATTTGTAATATATATGTACGTATAGAAAATTACACAATGATTTAAATTTATATGTGAAACATGCGGTTAGATTACGCAATAGTAAGGAAAACCGGTTACGTCCCGGCATACTTCTTGTATTATTTTGACTGGGCTTCTTCTACATGACCGCCATTGATATGCTGGATGCAAGAAAGCTCGAAAGCGAGTATTTTTCTGATTTAATGCTTTATTAAATGCTTATACAACTTATTTTTCAATTATGACAAACGGAGCGGACAAAAATAACTAATATTTACTTTTGGTTATTTATCAGCTTCAATGCGCTAAATATGATATAGAAACAGTCAGCAGTCCATGTATTCAAAGTTGGTTTTTTGCTTCAGACGAGAGTTTAGTTAGTCATTTGTGTGCTATTGAATTGGATCATTAGCTTCGTAATTTGCCAGTTCATTTTGCGCGAGGAATCTCTCAACATTCTTTCTGTAGCTTTTATTGTACCAGTAACCACATCGCTTATTTTATAATAATATCAAGTAAAAGATGTAGTGATCGATAAATTCAAATTTTTATTTTAACTTGAATTACAATAATAAATACTGAACTATAGTGTTTCGAGATATTACGAGCTTTCCTTTTCTTACAGGTAATTTTGTTTTTTTTTAATTTATTACTTTTAAATGCATTTAAAATCAATAGCTTACTTAACTAGAAGTAAACTGGGGCTTAACACAATGTAATTATTAAAATTTATAAAAACAAGATTATAGAAGTATTAATGTTCATCACTTTAATGATATTTCTTAAATCAAATTCATGATCTTTACAAAGGATTCTTTAATGCATACGCAACTTTTGATTGTTACAATTACTTTCAAAAACATTTACCGAAAATATATAAACAATCAAATTAAAAATTCCTGGAAAAACGATTTAATTACAGAAAATTGGACTATAACTATCTCTGGTATGCAGAAATAGTAATAATTATAGTTTTGTAGCTTTAAAATTATTTTTTTTAATAATTCATGCCATCCTTATGCATATTCTGGTATGTACAATTTCTGAGAAGAAACAGACAGCTGCACTCTTTTCATAATGGACATCTGTCAGCTGCGACTTTCTTTACATGATCCATATTTCTCTCCTCCGTACATGAAAATTTCAGACAATTATTATTTGAACTTAGCTTTTTTGGGCATATGCATACAAAACATCTATTCATCTTTTGTTTTTCGATTGAAAATGAAAGTTAGTTGCTACTAAGTAATTTTTGCAAAAAATATTGCGACTACAAATTTTATTTTAATCGAAAAATTAAAATAATAATCGATAAAAGACTTTAAGCTTTCGTCATCTTCAATTTATAGTTTCACATGAATTTTTAGTTTTTAATGACTATCCATTGTAGTCAATTCAATATATTAAATTATGAAACATTCAATTCAATTCACTATCCTTCTTTCTTTTCCGATATCTGACAAACTTTTTAACTTAATTTAATTTAAATACATTTTATTAATCAATATATAAGTATAAATTAAAATAATTTGTAGTTTGTTGATTACACGCACGAAAATTAATCTTTTTAAAATATCTTCAAAACAAGTTTAATAGTAGAAAGTTAACGAAACAGAATATATGATGATACATGTAGTAAAAAGAATTTATTTTAAATCTATTGGACTCTTTATTGTCTAGTACAAAAGACCTCGAGATAAAAAGCGAAAAATCCTGATTGGAATTTAAAAAATTCCTTGTTGTTTATTTCAATTTTTTTAACTTATCTTATCTACTTCTTTTTCTAGTGTTTGGGGAACTTTTTAGTACAGTTTAGGCACATGGATGTTATAACCTTCCATTATCTAGTGTAATATATGAGTCTCATCGTCATATATGACAATACATAAAACTTAATCATTAATGACATCTGTGAAAGTATTTGCATATAACATTTGATGTTAAATCTATGTTTTATTTTATATTTGATTTAAAATATTAATTATATTTGAAATATATATTTAATTTAAAAAAAACAAATTTTTGTGTACTTTAACAAAATTTTAAATTTCTTTTTAAGAACTAAGAATAAAAAAATAGTATATGAATGTTGAATAAAGGATAAGTAATCTGAAAAAAGATCAATATAATTAAGAAATTGATATTATGGTATAAATTCTATCGTTATTTCTTAGATCAATTAAACTTTAATATTCACGGAAACCGTGTGCAGATGAATATTCAAAAAAATTTAAAGAATTATAATTTTATGTAATATTCATTTATAGTTTCGTTAATTTTAAATAAATTAGTATGCATTTAATAAATTACAATATCAATTTTATAATTAATTATAACCTATAGAAAAATAACACAATCAATAAAAAATATTATAATTTAAAAGAATTTTTAACTAGCATCATTTTATCGTATATGCGTGTGTGAAATTTCAATACAGTCACGTGTGACGATTATAGAATACGCAGGCATATCCTCGACTATCTATCGTCCACTCTATTGTCGGCACCTGTTAGTTCCGGATGTACATGTTTATGTTTCTCGCGAAACGGGCACTATCTCTCATAGGACGATTGCTCAGATCGTAGTATGCAGAGCTGACTTTTACACAAAGAAATGAATACCACTTTGACCTACGAAAGGATATTTAATATTTGAAACTCAGAAAAAGTTTAATATCTTAATCTCTAATAAGCTAAATTAGGTGATTCAATTGCTCTATTGTAATATAAGATTTCTGAAAATAAAAAGAAATTCAATGTACATGTGCTGTGATGTAATATAATTTTAAATTTTCAATCTTAAAAATAATTAAAACACACAAACTATACATTAAGATACATTAGGAATATAGAAATATAGTACATGTATAATGTACTATAAAATAATAATACATTAGGAAATTAGAAAAAAATTTTTAAGAATATTTTATCGAAAATTTATTTATCCTTGAGATAAAAAATTGTATAAGTAAATATATTGAATAAGTAAAAATTGATATATTTACTTTCTGATCGTAGACTCTAATAGTATTAAATGAAACAAAATTTGTTTTCAAAAGTTTATCTTACTACGCCTAACATAATTATAACTATCATGAAACATTCGTACGTATGTCCGATGTTTGCAAAATTTCCTATTTTGCTACTATTTTTCCATGTACTTGAAATAAGTTACGCCTTTCAATATTGACGATCTACCCGTACAAGTATAATGGTGTGATACAAGAGACGTTATTAGACTTTCCTTTTACTGTACGATCATTGCATTGACTTAACGATTGACTGCTGCGCCTTGACACGCTTTTCATGATTATCGAATTCGTAGACACCTGCGGTGAATTTTTTAATTTTCTTCTCAATCATATAGCCGTAAATCACTTTCCTAATGATCTACCAATAATTGTGAAATATGTTTAACAATTCTTTTTTATGCCATAGAAATATAGTAATCGGGTATAAAAATTTTAATGTCAGTTATGTATAAATATTTAATTTAAGTAATAACCATGTATTTGTGTTTAAAATATTACTTTTAAATCTATAAATAGTAAAAACTTACATATATGCTAATTTTATAGTAATATAAAGTACAAAAATAATTATAATTTTATTCCAAATTTTTTTTCTGGAAAGACAGAAACTATTAATAGTCACATATAATATAGAAGTAAAGCAAATTCTCAGACTAGTTATTAATACATTTTGCCTAAATAAATAATTATTTTTTATTTAGTTTTCAAGTATTACATTGTTAAAATAAGTTTTTCACGTTAATTCGAAAACAAGAATTTATTTTAAAATTGATGAGCTCGACATTTTTGTCATTCAAGGCAATACATGTTTTCTGTACATTAGGTCAATATAATGAAATCTTTAAAATATAAATTAATAATAATTGTAGATTTTTTTTATTAAAAATTATTATTAATCATTTAAAACACTAATTACTTGTTTCAATTATATACGCGACTTGTTTTTAATCATTTACACTCCGTCATAAATACAGGTACGCCGAGCAAGCAAAAATAGATATTTAAACAGAAAATGAACGGTAAGTCAACAAACGAGAAGAGGAAATATCTAGTTGAAAATAATAAGAGAAAAAGCAATGATAAAAACACAATTACATTTGCAAAAGTTGGTTTATCTATTAAATAAGATAATATGGAAAATGAATTTTGCAATGTCCCTGACGGAATGCATTTAAGATCATTACTCGCATATCAAGGACATTGTTAAACATTAACGAAGCGGTGCATACAATACATACGATTATACGTTCGTCATTTTAGACGGTATATAATCTCGTAATACAATTCTTTTCTATCTATAATACTACTAATCTATATTCTATCTATAACTACAATATAGAGTAAGCTTATACTGGACTGGGTCAAATTACTAATAATTATTCGATTAATGGCTTGCTACTCGCAGGTGCAAATTGGTAATGAAAACAAGCAAAATTACTAGACGCTGTACGTAATTGTTTTATCTTCTTCATCTCCTTCTCTCTTTCATTTCTCTAATTCTCTCCAAATCTCTCTCTGTTTTCACTGAATTTCTGTACGCGTGAAGAAACGTAAAAATGACTGTAGATTTTTTTTCATTTGATTATTCGAATACATAATCACGAACATTATTTAAATATTTCAATATTTGAGTAGTAAGTTGACAAAAATTTATTATAAATTTGAGTTTATATAAAAATAATCGAATTTAGAAATTTTAAAATACATCTGATTATTAAATTTCATTCATTTATTCTTTTCTATCAATTTAGATCCAAAAATAATACAATGATTTTTTATTTCTTATTAATATTAAAAACATATCTAATTTTCCATCATTATTTATTTCTCTGTATTTATAAACATACAATGACTATTCGTTTTAATAAGAAATTACGCCGATTTCCAGAGGATTTACATACCATTTCTTTTATTTATTTTTTCAGACATACTAAACAGAACTGATAGGCGTACATTTTTATTTTCGAAGTTTATGTGGGTTATAATATAGAATAATCTAAGCTATCAATAGTGTGGACATTGTATTTAATGAAATTAATTAAGAAAGCAATAGGAACGTTAACAAAGCATCATTAGTAATGTAATATTGAACTGTATTAATATAAGAATGTATATAAGTATAAATAATGCGTCAATATTTACAGCCTGAGAATAAAGAAAAACTGGAGAAGATAGCATAGTGATTGAAATCTAGTAGTTTCATCAAAGAAGAACATTTATTCAGTTATATATTGTATAAATAATTTACTAACAAATTCTTTCGACATTTTCAAGCTAAACTTTGCGTTATTTTCTCCCAATGACTATTAGACGCAAGGATCACTGGTTATTATTATTTTTCATCGAATCAATAGCTTATAGTGAAGTGTCTTCATTTTCGTTGAAGTAAAATTCACACATCCTGTGATAAATAGCTGACTCAAGAGATACTCGAAATACGAAAAAGCTCGGCCATTTGGCGCCCACTCACATTCTTATTGCCATCGATACTCACTCCAACTTTCAAAGATACCACATGGTCACATGTCTCGAGCGGTCCAAGTTCACAGTTCACAGCCTCTCCTCATCTCTAGTCCTAGTTCCAGCACCTCGGAGTCATCCTATTAACTCCGGAGTTGAACCTCGCGATCTCCTTCTCTCCAGTTTCGGCGCGAGCAACACTGGACCACTCGCAGGCTCTTCGCCAAGTCGTTTAGGCGTCGCGCGAGGCAAAAAAAATACTTGAAATTGAAAGAGGAGAGAAAAAGAACTCGGCCGGAGTGCCAAGAGAAGCCGAGTCTCCCGCGTCTTTACGACCGTGCGGACTGGCTGCAAGTGCTGGACTGGCGCGGAGAGCGAAGACTCGGGCGGCCAGTCGCGATGCCGTCCGTGACTGCGAGCGCCGTCCGTGAGTGCGAGAGAGCGGCCTCTAGCTCCGGGTGGCGCCGGACCATTGGCATCTTCTGGCGCGCGCTCGACAGGAAGAAAAAAAGGATCTTCCTAGGCCTTCCTGCGAGGATTTACTGCGCGTGCACTTGCGCCTCGGCACGTACACAAGCGTCTTCGCGTTAGCGCGATGCGAAATGAGACTCCCCAAGTTTTTGACCCCGAGGTCGTATCTCGAAGTAGCGACCACTACGTACTGCGGCTTCTGTACTCGGCAATTTATTTTGCCTCTCCAAAGCCTCCTATATTCTTTCGAGCACTTTGCTGAATCTAATTTTCGTATAGGATTCGTTACGTAATACCAAAATTAATCCTTTTTTTACCTTTTACCTTTTACCTTTTTTTTTACCTTTTTTACCTTTGCACTATAATAATTGTAATTGCACTTATACGTAGATAATAAACCTTGAATAAAATTATTGTGAATTCAATGGCGGTCGATTTTCAATATGTAACGTGAATAAATGTGTACATAATTTTTTAATGAAGTTTTGATACGGTTTTCCAACGTCACCTAGGTCTATAATTTAAAGAACTTAAGTAACATAAGTAACGGATTCATTTTCAAATAATGACCTACAAATTACCTAAAAATGTAATAATATCGCTGATAAAGAGAATCCTATACAAATTTATTAACTAATGTCAATTTTGTAGACATCATGTTTTAATTCCGAGTCATTCTCAAAAGTTTATGATTTTTACAATAAGAAAGATAGGGTAATTTTTAACAAAGTAATACATTTTTTATAAAAATAAAAACTAAAATTAACAATTTCCTTACTAAAATTATTTCGCTTGAGCAGCATAAATTTAATTTACAAATCAATTTTCCAATACATTTTGAACAATTTATTATATATTTTTTCATTTCATTCTGTACAATTTATTATTAATAAATTTTCAATGAAATAGTGGTATTTAAACAGAAAAGAATTATGAGAAACTTCTTATTTCTTATATATATTTAAATGTTCTTTCTACTTATCGATATTTTTTTCGCTTGATTGATCTGTTTCATCAACAAACATTAATTTTTATAGTTTATATAAAATGTAACTTTTACTAGGATACATATTAAATTTTTTGCATTTTTTCAAACGAGATAAATAAAGAAACCATGTTATTTAACTTTATTCACATGAAAAATACGGTTTAGTAATTTTAGATAATTGAATATTGACATTAGATATCTAGAACGTAATGAATTACGGTTAATAATATTTTAAAAATTAAAACTAAAAATGAGACAATCTTCATATGTTTTTAATAATTAATTACAGTATTTTTAATTACTTCTAATGGTTAAATATTACTTTATTAATTTTATCGTCGAATAAAAATGTTAACTTTTCTATAAACTGTAGTGGTCATAGTTAAAGGTAAAAGAACACAGAAAGGAAACAGTACATGCATAAGAAATAATGAAATTATTGGGTCTCTGACTTTTTATGTATCTCATCAAAAATGAATATTGCTGGAATTTTTGTCTTTTAACTCCTATATATGAATTTTTACAGATACGAATAGATGATTTTCATATAAAAAAACACATTTTAACTTCTACTAGTTGTCGAATACTGAAGAAATGGAAGATTTGGCCTATTTCTTGTTTTACGTTAACTTATATTGTTAGTAATTACATTTTTATTGTACACTCAATTTTATGTTACTGTATTGTTTGTGTACGTTGATTTTATATTTTCTGTCTATTTTACACATTTAGAATGCATATAAGTTCTCTAAAGACATTTTTGAGTGAACTAACGTATTAAGTTCTAACAAAAAGAAGAATAACAACGTTTTCTTTTCATCTTCGTAAGTACATAGAAAGAATAATTCGTGAATTTAATTTTAAATGTTAGAAATTAAAGAAATTCAAGTATTTGTAATGCAGTATATTAATGATACTTAAACATAATAATTATATTTCTATATATAATATAAGTATTATTATAATATAAGTATATTATAATATAATATAATATCTTATAAAATATAATATAAGAATATAAGAATATAAGAATATAAGTATATAAGAATCAAATAAATATTTCTTTCATTAAATGTTTTAAATCTTAAAAATTCAAGATTAATATAAATATTTTTATTTATGTTCAGTTATATTTTCAGTTATATATTTAATAATTTGTTTTTGGTGATTGAGATCATTTTATGAGGATAATCAATCTTTAGAATATTTTCAAAATATTTTCTCATAGAAAAGTGAGGAAATTAACGAACTTGTATTTTACAGAATAATACAGTAAAATCCATTTACTTAAAATTCATATACAACATTATTATTATCTTTAACATAGTAAGAAAAAAATAGATAAGAAAAAGTAAACTAGTGGTGGAAATTCACTATGTAAAATCTCGAAGACTGACAGAAAATAATTATCATTTGATAAGATAACCGAGTTATATTATTCTTGGCTACAAAAAAGCTATTTTATTTTCATTTATTCGATTAAATAAATGCGTAGTAGCTAACTAAATACTTTTACTTACCTATTAAGCTATGTCGTAGCACTGTCGTTACCAAAACAATAAAACGAGATGATCTTTCATACAAGTACTACAACGAGGCAGAACACATAAATGCTATTAGATAATATATAATAATGCGCAATATATAATGACATACTTGTAGGTGTAAATGAAAGATCTAAGTCCAAAGTGCAAAAATTGCTGAAGTAGAAGGTCGTTGAAGAGGAAACGGAGTCGTCTTATCGGTGTAATCAATAACGACAGGATGCAGATTTGCACACGGATGTTATATACTGACATGAACATGCGCGTATGTAAACTTGACGATGGATACATAGATCCAAGCTCATCTTGTGGTGAGCATAAAATAAATTATCTCCTCTAGGGTCTGCATGTGTATATCCGTTTGTACGTACTATATACTTGCATATACAGGAAAATCAATTGAAGGGGTTGTGCACCGATATTGAAACTCCTAGTCTATTAATCTGTTACATTCACATACATACCGAGTTTACTAACAGCAATACGACTTCAATATGTTGAGGATACTATTTTCTGTGCTTATGTTATGTTTCTGAATTCTCATAGCTCGAATATATCACCAAATTTCAGCTGTAAATAAAGCAATAGTAATAGGATAGTGCATGTCCACGTGCATGAATCGGGTAAACAAGAATTTAATTATCAAACAGTAATTTATTTCTGGGACTGAAAGAAACCAAATTTCGTTAGATCTTTTTTTGAGTGTACGTATTATTGGCCAAAAGAATTTCAATGCAACTGAAGGTGTATAAAAAGTATTTAAATTTCTTCTATTTGTGGAAAAAGCCCAAACTTTAAAAATGTTTAAAGCTCAAACAAAGTGAAATATTTAATTTTAGACACTAAGGAAAGTATAAATTATTATAAAATAGTTTCAACTCAAGTTCTAAATTTTCTACAACTATAATATGCTAAATTTGTAAAAGAAAAATGAATAATTGAAAAATATTATTTTAAAAGCAGTTGCCTACATTTTCAATAAGAAAAAACAATAATTTAGAGCATTTGTATAAGCAGTAGGTATTATACATTATATATATAACATATTACTAACATAATTTTTACCAGGCATTGGGCTCCCGGTGGGGATCGACGTTGCCGGCATTGCGGGAGAGACCTGGAGACGTTGCCTCATGTGGTGCAACACTGCAGGCCTCACTTCGTCGCGATCACTCGACGTCACGACGCTATCGTCCGCCGCCTGGTTGAGGCTGCCCATGTTCCCGGAGACCTGGCGGTTAACCAGACTGTCCGGGGTGTCGACGCGGAGAATGCCTCGCTTCGCCCCGACATCGTCATTCGTGACGATGCGGGGAGGCGGATTGTTATACTCGACGTGGCCGTTCCGTTCGAGATTCGTCAACGAGCGTTCGAGGAAGCCAGGGAGGAAAAGATACGCAAGTATCACTCCCTGGCCGAGAACCTTCGGCGGAACGGCTACGTCGTCGAGGTCGAGGCTTTCCTCGTCGGTGCCTTGGGTGGCTGGGGGCCGTCCAACGACGCTGCCATGGGTCTCCTCAAAGTCAACAGCAGATATGCTGTGATGATGAGGAGGCTCATGGTCAGCGATACCATCAGATGGTCCCGGGACATTTATGTAGAACATATTTCGGGGGTGAGGCAATACTAGGTGTAAGGGTTGGGGGGGTTCAATATTTTTTCTTTCTTCTTTATTGATATTATATGGGGTGGGTTACATTATTATATTTCTTTTGGGATTTTCTTTTTAATTACCTAGTACTGTTTTGCCCCCTATGCTGGGCACGTACCTCTATTTTATTTTACAATTTATAAGACTGACATGTTGGCTGACTAATTATTTTATTATACTTGTTACTGTTATTGTTATATAGAAATGCTTTATTATTTATTTATTATTGTTATTTGTTATATATTTTGTATTTTTTACATTAATTGTGTATATATTTTACCAGCATGTCTTATTATTATTTATTTATTTATTTATTATTTATTGAAATGTATTTATTAATTGTCCAACATGCGCAACACTAGTTTAAATGTGTATGTCTGGCTTATGACCTGTTGTTCGTTAAGTTACATAAATTATTGTTTTTTATTATTCTTTTTTGTTATTGTTAATTTTTATTAGACTTATGTATACAATGATCAACTGACATATATTTATATATAATGATTATTTATTTATTATCTTTTTTATTATTATTTTTATTATTATTGTACCTATATTTGTATACATTCTATGTTTGTGTGCAATATGTGGGTACACTTAAGCCGATACTATTTATACTATATTTATACATTAAGATGAACAAGACTGAAAGTGACAAATCCGTTTAAGTGTATCTGTGATATGAAGAAATTTAAGACTGATATTTATTAAGGAGGGACAACTCGATTTACCCCCCCATGATATAATTATATATAAACACAAAGGCTGTATGGCCTATATCTTTGTATAATAATGTATCACCACTGGTGACAGTTTTTTCTGATCCTTTTGACTAATAAACAAACAAAAATCTATTTACTAGGAAAAGAATAAAAAGTGCGCCCGACAAAAAGGGAGAGAAAGAGAGAGAGAGAGACAACAAGTTCCATTTTTACAAAGATGTAGCGAATACCGAAATGCAGTAGGTGCTTCTCTTTTGGCTTTTCTTTTCTTTCCAATCAAAATTTTCCTGATTTCTCTACTTTATTTAAATTTTAAAAACTTACACTTCAATTTTTTTTCCACGTTATTTCTTGATATTTCAAATATCATTAAAAATCCATAATTATAAATTATTATTAAAACATATGTAAGATTAGTTTAAAAATTAATTATTAAGTTATTTCCTTTTGAAAGTGTTACATTGCGGGAACAGGTGAAGTATATATAATTATCTACGAACTTGAAACTTTTTCCATTTTTTCCTAAATTAAAATAAAAATAAATATAAAATTTTAATATAACACAATATTAGAAGGATGTATTCTGAACTAATGTTGAATATGTCTATTTCAATTAATGTTATATTATAAACTAACTAAGATAAACTAACAAATATTTAATCGTTTTTACTATTTTTGTAGTAGGTTTGTTATAAATATTATTGACGAAACTAGTAAAAGAAGTAACATAAAGTAAATAGAATTTAAATTCATAAAAAATATTCATATAAAAATATGTGCTTGTATATAAATTTGTTAGTAATATTCCTTTGTTTTGTGACTGATGCAAAAAAGCTAATTAGGTTGTTTAAGTTTTAAATCTATTAGAATTATGATTAATTTTTTTATCTATAATTAATTTGCCTACTGACTTGCTTTATCATAATGTCAATTTACATGAATTACAAAACACTGTTGGCACATATATTCATATGATCAAGTAATGTTTTCTTGTTCTATGTTATACTCTATGTTATAATGTCGCAGATAAATATAATAATAAATTTTGATTAAAATAAGAACGTTCGCGTATAGCACTATTTTCTTCAATCAATTCAATGTTAAATTATATAAATTATATAAAGATATAATGGACGTAATTTATATATATTTCGTATATACGACACATACCTCATAAAAAGATGAAATAAAAAAATATTTTTTAAATTAATTACCAAGATAATATTACCAAAAAGTGGTGATTTTTCAACCAAAATTCATTTATCAAATATATTTTAGTAACTTGATAATTCTTTAAGGTAAATGACTGTTAAACATGATCCAATTTTAAACTGTAATTCTAAAGATATGTGATAACGACAAAATGCTTTTGATTCTTGGATCACGGTTATTCGAAGGTAATATTGAACAAACTTAATACATATTCAAGAGGGATGCATCGTTATTTATTGTGCAAAATAATTTGTAAATATTAAGGTTTGAGACATAATCATAAAAATTTATGTAAACTTAATTAATTTTATTATATTTAAATGATTCTTTAAAAATTGAAAGTATTTTACAACGCAGATTTTTGTTTATATTATAAATCTAATTCATGTAGCATACGTTTTTTCTTACAAATTATTGTTGTTATAAGGATTACATTTATGTTAATTTGAATTTTAATACGTTTCTCTTTGTGCAAATAATGATAAAATCTGGATTACTAGTTTAATAACGTATAAGAAATCTCAACTATGTAGAAATTTATTATTACAATATTTATATTAATTTAGACTATCTTATAATTGAAAATCAAATTATGTATTTAAATATTTTATAATACATTTAATACTACGAACTTTTACTGACATCCAAAACAAATTCGTTTGCTTCTCCGACTACTTCTTCACTTTATCCAGTTAATAAATTAAGTTATTTTTTGAGACAGCCTATCATTACTAATTTTCAATCTCAAAATTGATTATCTATAATTGATTATCTATTCCTGCTTTTATGGGGTCATTCGAGTCAGAATTATAAACAAAGCGCCGACGATTGTTAGGTTGTGTTTTGAATGAAAAACCGAGCTGTTCTTAGTTAACACTCACTCGTATGTGCGTGAGAAGCATTGTGGCCTCGAAAATCTCAACTGCTTGTGTGAAGATGTTAAGGGTTACAAAACTGAGACTACGAATAGCAAATAAACTACGTTGCTTTAACTAGCTTCTGAAGCACGATGTTTTTACGTGTCGATATATTTAGAAATTTGAAAAAAACGACATATTGAAAAATAAACATCAGATTAAAGAATCTTTTCATCATTTATCGGAAAAACTCAATTTAATAACTGTTAAACATATCAATAAATGTTGATTTGCAATAAGTAAATAAAACGTAGGATAAAACGATAAGACAAAAATTAATGTCCTTCCAAAATTAAGGCATTTTTTACAATAGTGACGAGAATGAAATGAACTTTAATATGTATTTTAATATTAAAACTCAGTAGAGATAGTAGAAACAATTTAAACGGACAGAGAATTTACTCTTATTTTTTATGCTACTTTCTTAACAATCCTATGAAGTTTTAGTAAGAAGCTCTTTTGTCCTCTTCATGTCCTCTATTCTTCATTCAACATTTTCTTCTCAAAGGTTTTCCTTGATACCCACAAAAGTTCACCTTTCACCTTTTTAAAATAATGTTCACTTAAAAATGTTGTTTTTTAATTCAACTTTGTAAAGAGTATTTGAATTCTTTGTTTTGAATTCATTTATTCATAATATAGACCAGTCTCACTTTTTTAACTTGTCCCCTCAAACACTTTGTAATACGTCATATTAAAGTTTTATATATTTAAAATAATTTGATTACACTTTGTAATAATAATTTTGTAATATTAAAATTAGGTAAATCAAGTTAAGCTTTAAATATTAAACGTTTATATAAGAAAGAAAGAGTTGTAAAATTCATAAAAAATTAGTTACTGTCTTTAGTTTATACACTTTCATAAGACTGTTATTTTCTCTATCATTATCTGAAAAACATTTCTTAATTACTCAATATTATTCAGTAAAAAATTCAGTATACTACAATATCTACAGTTAAGTGTAAATACATAAATATAAGTTATTAATGATAATTCTTCGTAAAAGCTAACTTGAAGAAGTCTTCATTATTTTTGAAGAATATTAAATAAATTTCAAAGAAATCCCTACGTTATTTAATTATTAATTTTTTTACTTGTACTGTCTTAAGTTCAGAATTGTCAAAAATTGTCAAAAAGAAACAGCCATCAGTAATTGTGAAATCGTTAATTAGTATTAAAACAATAAATTGAATTTTTGCGTATTAGGTAGCAATTAGGTAGCAGGTCATTGATGTTGAAATTCTAAGATTACGAAAGGCTATCAAAATTAAAATTTCAGGATCTTTCCTCTTTGTGATAATACCTTATACTGCTCCACTAAATATTTGATAGTAATTTATTATTCTATAGTAACGAAAATTTAACATATTTTCTCAACATTCTATAATCGTTTAATTTTAAAACAGACTTTTGGTTTTAGAAAGTTCAGCATTAATAATAAGTAGAGAATAATGGTATTTTTAAAGCTTGGCTATTTATTTACTGAACAATACATTAAGATACAATTCAATTTATTAATGATTATTCTATCACTCTCTCTCCTTCTCTCTTTCTCTATGAACAAACAATATTCTCATAGCATATAGAGTAGTATAAAAGATGCATTCGACGCGGTTCACTTCTGCACAAAACTATAGGTCAAAAAAGCACTCTCACACTTATCCATGCACACAAGAGACTTGCATAATAAATCGAAAGTGTTCGATCGAAGATACGTATACACCATGGTGGCAGTACAACGTGTTTAAAATAAGGCACCGAGAGCGTGGCATGGCTTATCTCTGAGAGACTTAGAGGGCATTAATGCTTTTATGTACCTATTGCCCCTGGAATGAAAAACCGTCGCTTAGCTGCTGTAAACGAAAAGTAATAAATGAGATTCGTGAAAATAAGCCACTATACGCAAAGAGCGGCGGTGCTTCTGAGTGATGCCTCTACATGTCTCGCTTAATCTCACTTTTTAAGCTTCGGTGCGTTTAGAGAATTTTTTTAGCTTGTAGTCATGTATTTACGAGTAAAACCGCGGCATCTTTTTCTTATATTTTTCGGCTAGAAAAGGATTTGTAATTAACCTGCATTGTGAACTGTAATCATAAACCCTCAACTGCAAAAACAGTGCTTGCTATAATTTGGGACTTATAATGTCATACTTGTCAGGCAATTAGCGATTTTATTTTTAAATTATTCTTTTCACAACAAAAACTTGAAAATTGCAATGTTGTGGTTTCCATACATATAATACTATTTTGCGTCTACTTTCTTCAGAAAAGGGCAATGAAATTTTTTAAAACATATCTTTAATATTTTCCCATTATACGCCTATTCACAATTGATTTATCATTTTACTTACCTAAATTATAAAAGACATGAACATTTATATAAAAAAACTTATTTTTGAGCTTCATACCACGCTTATCAATTGAAACAACTAAGGTTTGAACACATATTCTTGGCAATATCACCTAATTTTATAATCATTATATTTAAATTTATTATTTTCTTCGTAGATTTTCCTTATTCCAACAGAATTTTCCAGTACAAAATTTCTCAAGCTAAATACATT
This sequence comes from Wiebesia pumilae, assembly GCA_018907045.1. NCBI lineage: Eukaryota > Metazoa > Arthropoda > Insecta > Hymenoptera > Agaonidae > Wiebesia > Wiebesia pumilae. The sequence goes on from JACCHZ010000116.1 coordinate 11,592,023, forward strand.
GTTTGACAAGTCTTAATTATTAACAATAAATTAAAAAATATTATCGAAAAGATTTCATATTGGAATTAAATGTAATTTATTTGTATACATAAAACATTAATTTAATTTAATATGAATTAGTTTAATATGATTTAATTTAGTTTAATATGAATAATTAAAAAATATGCTATAGTATAAATAAATTTTTTAATAACACATTCTGTACATAATTTCGTAAAGAATAAATTTTATTACAAAAAACTACAATTAGATGCATTACATTATGATATACTAATAAGTGAATTAATCAATTTTTAGCATTAAATCATATGTTAGTTTTCTTATGCGAGGATTTTTTACCTAAACTCACGATTTTATTATCTATAGTTAATTAAATATTTATTAGTATATTATTATTTTTAATTACTTAAAAAATATCATTAATGAACATTTATCAATGTATTTTATCAACAAATTACAAAATTATATAAATGTATATGAAAAATATATACTATAGTTTTACGTAATTTTTTCAAATAATGAATCTAAATTGATTAAATTTGGTATCAAATTTATTAAAATAATTGTTTCTTTATTTAAACAAGTGTTAAGCTTTTATTTTTTTAATATTATCTTTAATAGAAAAAAAGATACATAAATTGCAATGTGCATGATCATTATAGTTACCAGACACATAAATTTGTTCATAATTACATTATTAATTATTATTTTTTCGAATTAATGAGATTTCTATATATTCATGAAGCAAAGTCAAATTTAATAATAATAATATTGAATTGTTAATGAACTTTAAATTATTATTATTTATAATAGAATAAAGTAATTTACAAGATCACGTATATATTTTCTAACCTTACATACAAAATGCGAACTAAAAGTATACATAACTTTAAGAAAAAATTGGAATTGTTAAGTTATTAAAACCTAGTATTATTAAACGTAAATATTTCAAGAAGAAGTGAATAAATAAATGACCTTGTATTTTCAAATACAATTTCATATTATAGATATATGCAAGTTTTATAATTTGTGAAGATATTTAAATTTAAAAGACAATGTCATTGTCTTTTATGAAATGGTATTAAAGTTTTATATCTCAGTATAAAGCTATAGCAACATAATGACAAAAAATATGATGTGCAAAATAAATCATGTATAAAACATATAAAATATAGATAATTTATTGGTATTCTAATATTTGGTATAAATATAGATAACTAATTGGTTTCAAGCAAACGTCTACGCTTGTAATATTTGGATACCTTAATGTATAAAAAGTAAATAAATATTCTCCATTCTGTTATGTATCAAAGTAAAATAAAAACTTAATGTATAAATCATTATACTTTAGTTATAATATGCTTACATTCTGCGGCTTCTGAATTTCATGAATATATATTTTCGAATAAATTTATAAAACGATCTAAGTATATAATTCTTTACATGTCAAAGTACAGTTTTGTACATAACAAAATAAATAGATAAATAAAAATACAGTTTAAATTTATTTTGAAAATTTTCAGAGATGATACAGCGAACACTTACGATTTGAAAATCTAAATATTTCATCCAATATTATATGCCTACTAGGCCGAATGTTTTAGGTAAAGAGGTCATCGCTAAATATTTCGCAAATCCACATTTACCAAAATAAAATGCTACACATTTGAAATTATCTAATGCTAAAACAGTGAAACTACCTATTTTCATAGTGTAAACAAAAGTTCTCATTACTTATTCATATGTTTATAATCACTTTCGATACAATTTAAAATTAAAATCGTTCATTTAAGGTATGATGATAGCATCTAGGATATTTGATTTGATTAAACTATTTTTTATATTTATTTGCATTGTTGTGAAAGTAAAAGTTGATCAATTATAATATTATTTTCTGACCAGTACTTTTAAAAGTATCGAAAGATGTAGCAATATACTTGAATGAATGAATCATTTTAATTATTCATAGCCATTCAGAACTACAATATAAATATTTATAAAGAATTATTTTATAATTAATGTCAATATTTTTAATGTATATTCTTATTATTGTCGCGAAATTTGTAAAATTTTTAAATAAAATATTTTTTAAGATACAAGAAATTAAATTTAAAAAACTGAACAGTATCCCAAAAAAAATGTTTATAAATATTTATTTGTATTCCATAAGTTTTCACAGTTTTCATTGACTATTCTTTAAAGTTTTGTTTTTGAGAGTTACTCAAACCATTTTAAATAAAATACTTTATCAATATTATCAAGTTCGTCAACATCACATGAAAGTGGCTATTATGAACATTATTTATACTCAATTAACGTATTAAAGATTTTGCTAATCAGACATACAAAAATTATGCAATAAATTATGATCATAGTAATAGCAGTAATAGATAAATAGTATTTTTAAAATTAAAAGTATAATTGTAATAATAATAGTAAGAGCATGTCTGGTAGCAATAATAATAGTTACAGAGTTTTTGTATTGCTAAAGATCTATGAAATTTGTGAATTATAATATTATTTATTTTATCAGAAATTTTTTTAGAAATAAAGAGATTTAATAAACAATGTAAGAAAATTATAATATGCCATGTAAGAAACTAGAGCATCATACTTATGCAGATTATTAAGATAATTTATCCAGCTCAATAGAGGCAGTGATAGTAATAAATTGGATAAAAAACAATGATATAATAAAAAAATCAATAAGCGTGAAATGATCTGGTTCTTATAATAGAAAAATAGTATAATAAAAAAAGGTCTGTTTATTTGAACACAAGGACATCTAATAATAGATATGATTTATATAATAGATACTAATATTATACTTAAAAATAAGATATAAAAATGAATTAAATATTGTTAAAATCCTAATGATTGCAAGTCTAATAAATAATATTTTTAAAAATAGTTTGTACAATAAAAATATTAATACTATTCTCAGATATTATTATTCACTATCGATAATATAGAAATTGAATTTTATGCGCCAAATTATCAACTACCGATAATACAGAATTATAACTGAACATTTATCATATGAAGAATATCTATATTTTAATTATATCAAAATATAGATTATTTTTATGTGTTATATATAAAATATTATCTATATCAAAAAATTATCTATAAATTTGAGAAATGTAATATTTTTAATTTTTTTAATCGGCTATAGTAAATATTTATAGTAATTATATATCTTAAATAAAATATATTAAAATTGAAATATTGAACTGAATGCATTTATAGCAATTCCAAAACCTTTATTTCTCTACTATTCTTTGCTATGAAGAGTAGAAATCTTTAAATGCCTTTAAAACTATTTTGATCTCTTCAAAGACGTATCTAAAACTTCATTTGGATATACTGTTACAATTACTTATATTTTATTTAATTAACATCTATTACTCAAATAATCATTAATATTCTATTGCGTGAAAGAATTATAAAGATAGTATTAACATGCATTTGAATTTCATAGTTTTCAAAACTCTTTAAATTTAAAATGTAACTTTTTCCTCAAATCATTCAAACTTGAAATTACATTATATATATGCAGATAATAAATTTACTGGATTTTATTAATTTACATTTAATATTTAATTTTGATAATGAATTTTTTAAAATTTAGTATTTAAATTTAGTTTATAAGCATTAAATTATAGAAAATGTTAATGAACTGTTTAAAAATATTGTTTAGCCATAATAAATAAGCATGAAATAAGATTCTATTAAATTATTCTTAATGTCGCATTAACAAGTTGTTCTCTCTCCGTCACTGCTGCTTCCCTCTCATCTCTTTCAATCTTTTTCTCATTCCCTTCCGACTCCTGCCATAAATTCTCTTTCTTACATATATTTCATAAAACTGATTTACTGATTTAACAATAAATAAAATTTAAAGAAAACAAATACCAATCAACATTTTTGCTTTTATAGGTACTTTATGGTAATATAAATATCTTAAGAAGGATTTAATAAAAACGAAAAGGAATATAGATCATTTAAAAAAAAGTGAATATTTTTTGAAAAGTTATTCGTATGTAAGCATACAATTTTTACTAAAGTTGAATTACTCTTTTATTTGAAAATAATTATTAATTTTAAGAATTATTTTAAACTAACCAAGAAAAACAGGTATTTATGGACTACTGAATTGAAAAATATCAGTTCCTTGAGAATACATTATATTCTTTACATAAGTTATACCTAAGATAATAATTTTTAATATAAAATTTTTTATACTAGTACTTAGTTTTCTTGATACTTAAAACTTTAATCAATAAAAAATTTTACTAATAATTTTGTGAGATAATAATGAAACATGAATCATAAGGTATCTTAACAGTATACGTTTACATATATGCAGCAGTAATTGTACGCAAGGCGTTTTAGATTTAAAAATTATGTTAATAGTCAATATGTAGAAGTTATAACATGGGTACTATTTAAATTTTATATACATCTTTACTTTAATGATTTAAAAAAAAGAGATGTTTCTGATGTTTCAAAAAAATATAATGCTGCGATAAAAATGAAATTGTATTTTATAGTATTTCAGAAATCCTCGTTTTGCCGATGAAGAGCTTTTTGATTGAATTTCTACTACGTCACAAATTTGAACAAAATATAAAATATCACGTTTGATTAACAAGTTAATGAAAATACTACAGAAACAAAAGTTGAATGATTCATAATTCATAGGTTTTACAGAAAAATGTGCTTTTAGTCTGATTTTTTCTACTTTATATCTTCATGCGTGTATAAACAGGAACAAGATTTTATCATTCAATAGAGTTTCATGACGACATCTAAGCTCCCTTATTAATGTATAAGTTAATTCATAGAAAATAATAATATATTTTTATAATTAAAATGCCAATTACTTTAATATTCATTGATCTAGTAACGTTATTTTTATAATATACAATTAAACATTTTGTTCGTATTCGATTCAGATTCCTCATAATGAATCTGTAGAAGATTTTGTCGTGATGATATATTTAAAATGCTTTATTTCTTTTATGATTTACTCAGAAGGGTGTGTATTATAAAATTTACTATATTTAAACTAAATGGCTTTTAATATAAATATAGTATAATTATAAAATATGACAATATTACATTCTATTATTAGAAGGAAATATGATAGAACCTGAAAATTGTGTTCTCGATTAAAATAAAAATAATCTAAAAATAATACTTCACAGAACTAATAAAAAAAATCTTCATTTTAAATTAATATTTATTTCAGATTACCAAACTAAATGAAAAAAGTGTGTAAAACAATGTATTATAATTATATAAAAAATGTACTGTTAATTTAAAAATCTAAATTGAGTTTTCACACAATTCATAGCACATATTCCACGTGAAATACTTTTGGTATCAAAATAACGTAAAACAATAACGTAATGCAATGCAATTCAATGCCTCTCTAATAATCAATGTTCTTACAAATTCTTATAGAGTTACAAACTTTGTTCCATAAGTTCTAAAGAAGCCTTTATAAGGAGCGTTTTATCGATAAATGAACATTAATTATGTGGAAAAAAATTAATTTCCGAATTTATCATGAACTCATTCGGACGTCTGCGAAGCAAAATCCGGCGTAATGATGACACTAGCATTCTATAAGATGGGACCGTTTCAATTATTCTCGCAATAAAGGAAAATTTTCTTTCTTGGAGAATTTTTCTGCACTTGGATACTGGAGCGTCATGATAAGGGAGGAAGCAGCGAAGAAGCGACGCGCGTATAACGCGTTAACGAGAGTTAGGATTCGTTCCAACTTCGTCAGCGACTTCGTATCTACTATCTTGTTCATGGATAAAGGTGAAATGACACGGCATCCAGCACAGTGTGTCTCATTTGATCCCGCAACCTTTTCGGCGCTTGCTTGCTTTTTGTATGCTTACACGCTACTTGACGCTTGAATTCCTCTTCCTCATACGCCGTATTCAGTGATTTCATCTTCGTTCAGTGTAACGCGAGAAAGTATTTTTATAATATTTCGCTGATGTGCTCTACATTATTGATGTGCGAAACCCGTTCTTAGATAAATGCACCCATCGATCATCTGGACTTGACTTGAAAAATGGTTTGCACTTATAAGTTTTCTTATAACGGGCCTAAGAATCTTAAAAGTAATCTTTATGAAATTAATTATTTATTTTTTTAACCACTATTATTAAATTTATAGAAAAAATTCATCTCTTTCTTTCTTGCACTTAAATACATTTGTTTTTATTAAAATCGACAACATTTATAAGAGTTATTAATGTCTACCTCTTTACCTTTGCAATATCAACGTAAGATTGCTACATTTGAATATTTATTTTCAATTTTTACTTCATTGAAAGAAAAAAACTTTTCATTTAATTTTGAATAATAAATAATTATAAATATATTTTTTACGTAGCTTTATCAAAAAATACATTTCATTGGTGTGTGCTCAATTAAAAACTTCACACTTTTGTCGAAATAAATAATATAAGTTTCTTGAGTGTTTTAAATTTCTCCAACAAATATTTTTGCTAAAACGAAATATATACATTATGTAAGTTTCATTATAAATTTTTACAAGTACATTATAATAGATAGTAATATTTATCTAAAAATGTTTATAATATGTATAATATGTATAATTTTTTATACGACTTGAGCAAGAGCGATTAAAAGTTATATAAACCAGTAGGAAGATTTTTATATACCTACATGTTTTCATTTTAAATAAATTTGAAAGATAAACAACAATTTATTTCATAAGGAATTATAATGTTTAAAAAAAACTTTTTGTCCTTTGAAGAATTACATACTACAAAAAGGAAAAAATTCTATAAAAAAGTTATACATTACAAAGTAGTGCAATATTTCTTGAATATTAATTTAGTAGTATCTAAATATTTCTTATCTGTACTTACAACTACTTACGTTCACCGTTCATCTACATTTTTGGTAGAACATTTAGAAATATAATTACTTTTTATAATTAAATTATATTTAAAGTTTGCTTAATGGAAATGCCAATTTTCTTTGATATTATTATGGAAAACCATGATACAATTTTTACAAGATTAATCAATTTATTAAGCGAATCTTAATTTATTTTATAAGCACATTTTTCTCATATTTTATAACAATTAATAACAATTTAATTCTTTTAATTAAATTTGTATTCTCAAACAAAGCTTAAAAAAGAATAAAATTTCTTTAAATATAAATGTTCTATAAATATACAGCAGAATTTAAGAATATTAGTACTCTTAGATATTTTAGTAATTATTCATATTTTAGCAGTTATTCAATAAGAGTTTTTTCAATATCATTATTAATTAGTACACTGTTAAAGATATAGATAAAATAGCACTAACTGGCGTAAAGGAACGAGAAATTGCGAACAAGGGGATTAATCTTATTTCAAAAATGTAATTGTTAAAATATAGGTAAAAAGATGAAATATAAATATATTCTAAAAATTTATGAACTCATTTACTTAAAATAACTTGCACATTTAATATCAGAGTATAAATCTATATAATTGAGGTTAATTTTTATATGGAGCTGAATTAATGTATAATATTAATGTTATTAAATAAGCACGAGAAAATAAAAACAGTAAATAGTCAAATTTTAAATGATATTATCGTCACTATAATAATTAGTAGAAGTGTTAATAGTTAAAAAGATTTCAATTAATGCATCTTAAGACAACGTAAACCTCTCTAAAAAAATGAGAAAGTATTCGAACAAACATATGTTTGCTCGCTAGGCCAACTTATGTACGCACAAAAATACGTGTATGTGTGCGAATGGGAACACAAAAATGTTTAAAGGGAATATGCAGAATTACAATATTAAACTAATTATTCAAAAATTAATCACTTTATGTATAAATTTTGTACCAAAGCAATAGTTTTTAAATTGAAATGATCAATAACCTTTTATTCATTTTATATTTATAAAGCTTTAACAAACTTTTCAAAACATTTGAAGTACGTTACTAAAAGACTGCAGATTTGTCAAAATATTTTCCAACGCGATATTTTAATTTTCATTCACCTTTTACACAAGGAAAAACTGTTTATGCGAGCTTAACATACGTTAGAAACTATCTGTTATTTGACAATGTAAGGTATCAATATTGGTATAAAATTTGGTATTATTTCAAATATCGTCTCGTATAAGACAGCGAATAAATAAAAGCCGTTATTATCCTATTTTTATAATAATACTGCTCGATAACTTTAATACAAAGAGAGCAATAAAATAGCAGTCAATGTTATCCAGCTTCAATGTAAAGCCATTATTACAGTCTGGTATTTTTTATGAGGGGAATATGTATTTTTGAGAGAAAAATCATGAGGAGCAAAACTCTCGTAATAAAAAATGAGCTTAAAAGAGACGCAAGAAACATGACATTGCTTAAAGAGTGATCTGTGAGGTGTCACAGCTGGCCGTGGCGAATCTGTTCACGCTGCGGGGGTCGCTACCCTTGCTTTTCGTTTCTCCCTCATACTCTATCCGTCGCCACTCTCAGTATTGTACAAAATGCGTCAAAACGTCGTCGGCGACCGCAAAGTGCGAGACTGATTATTAAGCGTTATTATGTACAGCGGGCGTCGAGGGAGAGAGAGGCGCAACATTTATATGAATTGGTGGTGCGGTGCGTGCGGGATTCTCCTTTGCGTTGCTTGCGTAAATACACATTGGCCGACGTGCCGTAATAAATACGGTAACGAACGGAACAGGGAAGAAGAAAGGGATGTAACGAGAATAATACGCGGTGCTGCTGAGGAAGCAAAAAATTATGAATAAAATGACAATGCGGCTGCTTGAATTTTAGAGGTGGTTTTTAGTTCAATTTATGAATCATAAATTGAAAGCGTGGGTTGCCACATCGGCGAGATGAAACAATTATTATCATATCTTCATTCTTTACAATGCTAAACTGTAGTGTGCTACCGCAAGTATAACTTGTAACAAGTGTAACTTTATAAATAAATTTACAAGTTTTCTTTAATAAGACGTAGAGAATATTCCTTTATAAACACTAGAAGCAATTGATTTTTAATATTTATAGTTGATTAGCTATATTTTCTTCGGTACGTGAAAATACATTCAAAGGACTAAATTCTGGGCGACCAAAAGTTCAATTACCGTTAAGTCCCCTTTATATAGATATCTTTATAGACTTAACATAATATGGTGAGATTTTTTAATTTTGTGCTTTTTTTCTAAATAATAACAATACGCATTAAAGATTTTTAAAGGTTTTACTCAATTAATATACAATTTATCTATTAATACAAATTCAATCTTTATGGATAGAGGTAAAATTAATTTTAAGTGCGATAGTAATATCATAAATGTTTACATCAATTTTACTTGACTATCAAAATAATAATAACTAGAATTTTAAATGGTAGAATAAATCTTTAAAAATTTAGTTTTTTATTTATTAAATATATTATTAAATGTGTAGTTTATAAGGTTAAAAAAGTCTTTTATTCTTAAGATTAAAATTCTACAAATGTAAATAAAAAGCTGTGAAAAATTATTTTAAATAATTTCAGATATAATATTGTTTTCTAACGAAACTTCAAGAAATTTTAAAAAATATTAATTCCAATCTTAATATGTTTAACATTATTACTGTAATTATGCACATACTCAACGTGAATTATTGAGATATTTTATACGAAGTATCTTTGATACATGGGTCATTAAAATAATCATGTTTCAAGATTTTACATTAAACTTGACTGGTAAAAGAAACAATTAATATATGCATATCATACTTCATTATTGAATGAAAAATGCATTGTAATATCCAGTAAGTGAATTACATTATACTTAATTTCAATTTTCAATTTCACAAAATTTTATTTTAGATGATTTATAAAGAGCACCTAATTAAATAATAAAACGATTCTATATTTGTTTCTCATTTCTATTAGTAGTAAATAATTTATTTGTAATAATTATCATTCACCGCTTACTTTTTTTGTATTAGATTTTTAGAACTTTGAAAATTTTTGTACTGTTCAATTGCGTAAATAACGATTAAAAAAGAAATTGCGTCGTTATTAAGATATTTAAATTATATTTCAAATAGGTATGATTTAAATGTTATAATAAAAAATCTTGTCATTAAAAAGATTTTATTTAAATTTTGTACGAAAAATAATGTTCAAAATTAAGAAAAGTATTGAATAGATATACAGTATTTTATTAATAAGAGAAAGTTTAAAAAGGCAGATATAAAAAGGACGTTGAACAAATGAAAAATATGTTTATGCTAAAACCTTATGAAAATATATACTTCATAAAAAATTTAATTTGAAAACTCGTCTCAAATTTTATCTTAAAAATCGCAATCATTATTACATAAATTTAATCATTTATATATTTAAGATACCATCTAATTATATTTTGGTCATCACATTTAAAAAATCAATAGTTTCAATATGCAATTTAGATATTTTCAGTATTTTTAATTTCATATTCTAACACATTTTAGAAAATATTGACAACATTTATATTTTTCAGAACATTTTTATTCATTCAGACATTCATATACTTCTGAATACGTTTTATTTTAAATTTTCAAACAATTTTCGTGGCCTAAGCAAACATCAAAATTCAGGACAAAATTATGTAATATAAATTATTACTATTATGGAGCAACAGAAAGTAGCCTAAGTTCGTTTCCTAAAATTTACATTAAAAAACATTTGCATCTGCTTCTTATGTCTGATTGAACAACTACAATAAAGTACAAGTGATAGAAAGGAAAGCTCTAAACGACAATGGAAAAAGTCCGTAGACGAACACCTAAATTTATCCAAGGAGTACTTCGGAAACGAGACAGAGAAGTCTATTTATTGATGAGCCTAAGCAGAGGTTGAGGAGGAACGTTGGAGTTTACGATTATTTGCTCGGTCAAGGCCGAAGTTCTAGCGCGAGCATCCAAATTTGCATGGATCTCAGTGTGTATTGAGCACGCTTCCGACTACGGTAATGCAGAGAAGGAGCTGCCCTACACGCATACACGCTTGGAGGATGGGAGAAGTAGAGGTGACGCAGCGTGATTCGTGCGGCTCGTTAAGCGCTCATCGCCGTGAGGTGAGTCCGCGTGTGCGCGCAAATCACGCATTAATATTGCGTGGCGTCGGTCCGGTGCAAGCGGTACTAGCGATCGGATGCATATCGATTGTGCTCGATGGTTATCGCGGCCTCCTGACGGCGAACAGATGATGTTTCTTGGTGCCGATGCTTAAGCTCGGCCAAAGTTAGACTCACATCGATCGTTTCACTGATGGCAAAAATCACATGCGATCGATTTACGTCGATCACTCGGAACGTGGGCTCGTAATTGGACCACTTGCGTTAGTCAGTTTATTACTAGAATTCTTAAGGACATCTATCCTTAAAAATTCGTTAAGGGTACGCTCAAATGTCTAGAGTTAAATAATAAAAACTGAAACAAAATCATTTCTTTCCGTAATTTAATTTTCGAGAACATTCGGCTTTGAAAAGTTAATACATCTTGAATTCATTAATGATAGTGCGAATTTCGTTTGTTAAAATGGGTTTTATTTTTTTAATTTATTCTACATTTATTTAAAAGATATCAAACACAAATAATTGTGTAATATGATACATATAATACCTTTCAATTTACAATAAAATAATATACTTGTACTATATATTGAATTAAATAATTTTTTCAATAATTTCTTTAAAGTTAAAACTGATTATTAATTTATTTTTTATAATAAATTAATAAGAAAAATGTAAGAAATCTAAGAAAAATCACTCTTTATACATTCAATCGTAAATTAACAAATATATTAAAGCTTTCCCTCATCTTATGTTAAAATATATGCAAGTCACTACCTTCGAATTTCGTTGAATCACCTGATTATAAATGTCCATACGACTATGGATGAAAATATTGATTCGCAAATCAATATCAGTTTGTGATAAAAATTTTGAATTATTATTAACTATTAGTCGACAGTTATAATAAACTTTAACATGTAGAAAATGTGTATAAAATATTGGTCTCTCTGCATTGATTTCGTGGTTGGCAAATACTACGAAACACAGTCGCAGAATTTGTTTTCCTTCCTTACGACACGAAACTCTTCGCATTACACCACGTGCTACAACTTTTCTACTACAAATCTGATCGATCGTTCAGTTTCCAATCTTCTCGCCTGGCCCTTCTATTTTTAGTCTTTGCTCTCTCTCTCTCTCTCTCTATCTATGTTCCTCCCTCTTACTCTTTTCGCTTTTCATTCTTCGGACGATTATACATATATTCCAATATAATAACCGCCATGATTATGGCTTTTCATAGACTTTATGATTTTTCATGGCGCACCCCTTCTTTATACTATGCCTGCAGACGCGCGATTTCTGAATACCATTGGCTTTGCTGTTACTTTCGCGTCATTAATACCCTCTGCCTGTCTTCTTTTATTGTGAAAGTTATGCCGTTTCTTTGAAAGTTCAGTAACATGGGGGACTTTTTGAGTTTCATGCTTCGTAAAGTTCATTGTCGATAACATGTTATTAATTTTTTTGCAATGTTTTGCACACATTTTTAAGTATAATTTATGTCTTCAATTTCTTTTTATATCCGATTTCTATTTAAGATTTTCCAATTAATGGTTAGTTGTTAAAAGCATTAAGAATCTAGTTCAGTTCTATCGCAATGAATAAAGTTATTTTTTATTCATTAGTCCTAATTTCCTTTTATTTCATTTTAATAGTACTTTTTCTAATGTAGAACTGTAAAAATGTTAATTGTTAAAATTTTAAATATATTATTAAAAACTAAAGACACTACTTTACGAAATTATTAAATATCAATGTAACGGAATTATGGGTATTAGTTAAAATTTTTGTAAATAGTATTATACAAGTAAAAATAAATACAATTAAATTTTCTTTTAAACGTATAACTCTTTGAATCTTGCAAAATTGTACCAGTTTCCATTGAATTTTATACATAGTATAAAATGTATTAAATTTATACATGTAGGAGTGTACAATTATATACAAATAGAAAATGGCTACAAGCATGATATTTTCAACAAAAAATCGAACGTAGACTTTATAGTCTTTTTAGACGCGGGTTAATCCTATACTTATCTTTATAACATTGGCTTACATGATATTTCTTGAAAATCTCAATAATTCAAAGTCTTTTTATTGGATTGAATATAAACACATTTTACTTTCTTGAAGTATGTTATAGAAGTACTTTGAACTTACCGATATGAGCTCGAAATCATTGTCGAAAAAACGTTTATTTTGAAAATTCTATTGCTGGTAGAGCGATTTGAAATATTAGATGTCTATAAATCAGAGATTTGGACCAACATGAAATGCGCATTCCAATAATTTTTGAAAGAAAAGGGAGGTTGGTGGCGGATTGTGAGGAGAGAAGAGGTCTTAGTTAGGGTAGAGGGCGGAGAATTTCTTAGCTGTCGGAATTGAAAAAATATCATTTGGGATATTTCGGTTTCTCGCAAAAAGCACGCGTGCACACAGTACGCGACGCACAATGTAAAAAAACGGTGTCAGTGACTTCTACATGGCATCGTTCACTCGCAACTCGTACACAATCGACAATTTCCTGCCTCATTCATCCACGAGCCTCGACCTTCTCTAGAGAACTTAACGTGCAGTAGCTCAATTCATACAGCCGGCCATAAGAATATTGGAGAAAGAGCAGCAAAAGCGGAATCGGAATCGACCTTCTTGGGACTTCATTATACTAGGTGGACTGCGCGACACAGGTGCTGTTAATACTCATAGCTCCTGAGAAAAAGAGCGAGTGAGAGAGAGGGAGAGAGGGCACGAGAATGAGTCGACTCGACGGTTGGCTTGTTGTCGGAGGGGCATCGGGAGGGAGGAAGATGACGCGAACAACGTGAAACACTACATGTTTCAATGGATGGGAGAGAAAAGCAACGTCGACAAAAGAAAATAGAGAAAGAGAGGGAGAAAAAGAGAAATTTAAAAACGACGTCACATTTGGCCTTACGAGCGCATTGAGCAATTGATGACCGCCGCTGCGCCAGAAAGAATCATCGGCGCTTGAGATTATTGTCCTTGGCATGGTCACTTTACTTCTTAAAAGCCCTGAGCGAAGCAGCCACTTTGACAATAAACGAAGAAACGCGCTTCTTTTCTGCATTCTTGAAAAAGTAACAATGATAATTATTGTGCTCAAGTAGCTCTGAAAATTTCTGGACAATGGAGTCTATTTTTCAGTAGCACGAATACTGTATATTGATGAATACTTCATTTCTAGGCATACATAAGTATCTGGAAAATCATAGTGATGCCATTGGAACCGAAGATAGAGTCTTGAGATGAATATTCATTTTTTTAATGATTTATGATTCGCGTCAAATTGAGCTGTCTTAATCGATAAAAGGCAACCGAAGCTGCTTTTTCTAAAAGCTTCTTGGCCCGCAAATATCAATAGTATTTCTAATTCCAATGAAGTTGGAAGGCTAGTGTAATCGCAATATATCTCTGTATTGCTTCAGTAATACTACTACGTCTAATACTTATTTCAGAGCAACATACTTATTATAACAGGTTTAAGGACAAATTTATATTTCATTAGAATGTAACATTAACAAGATATTTCTTGGAAATAAATGAAGTTTATTTTTTTGTTATTTTCCCGTTGCATGGTAAAGATAGTGTTTATTGTTCGACGTTTCTTTGAGGCATTACAAAGTACACACGAATTAATTATACTTATCATATTAAAATAAGTCTTTTAGTAATTCATGTTCTGATAATATTAAATATGATTCAATGTAAATAGTAAAAAAGATGGATTATTTGAAATTTTTAATTATTTTTATCTATTAATAACTACGATTGCGAAACTTAATATAACGACATTGTATACATGTTCTTTGGAATATATAAATTATCTGAGCACTTTTTGACCTTTAGATATAAATTGATGACTTGTGCAGCAATAATATGTAAATTTATAAACTTATAGGACATTGTTAATTGTCTGTTGAAATAAAAAATGAAGTGCAATTTCCGTAAATTATTTTTTATTTGCAAGCATTTTCTGAAAATGCCTGTAGTTAATGTTGCCGGAAACAAAGGAAAGTACGAATGGAGGGGCAAGCGTTCTCGCGCACAAGTACAGAATCGCAAATTTTGTGAAAAAAAGAACGCTGTGAACACCCAAACAACTGCTGTTAGGAAGGAAAGTTGGTTTTGTATGCAAGACCAACACGGATGACGGACATTACGCTGCAACTATGAGGAGGCCGATGTAATGCCGCCTCACTCCGTACGCGTATACAGATTTGGTTCTTGAAGCTCTCTACCTCCCAATGGGGCAGATTCGTATCAGCATCCATGTCATTTAACTTATTGCCTTTTTTTACATCGTTCTTTTTCTATCTCCTATTTGACTCTTTATCTTCCTTTCCGTCTACTACGTATTATTCATTATTCATTTTTTCACTACGCGTCTTTTCATCTGTATTTTGTATCATTAATCGTTCCTTCGTGGCAGAATCTCTGAAACATCGACTAACTGTTTAAATTACATTCGAGATTCAAACTGTTTTTTAAATATAAAGAAAAAATGATACATTTTACATTACGATAACATTTTCATATACAAAATATATAGAAGGATACAATGTTAGGTCACAAAAAAATTATTTTGGTCTGGCTCTATTTTACTTTTCTAAAATCTTATATGCCAGAAAACAGTTATAAAATCATAAAAATTAATAATTTAAACAATGAAAAAGTAATTTTAATTATATTTGTAATATTTTGCTATAGAGCTAGATACTTTATCAGCTGTGCATACTGATGAATATTTTTATGTAACCCATTCTTAATACTTTTTAGGATTACGTATAAAATTAATAAATGTTAATTAGTAATTTCTTCTTTTCAATACACAAGCCGTAGAAGTATATTCTTAATTTTAATATAAAATTTATTTTATAACTTGTAATAAAATAATTGCAATATTTGTCGATGCTTTTTAATCAAATATGGAGTAAAATTTATTACGGCTAATTTTCTAAATGTATAAAGTTTTTATGAAAATTATCCTATAAGTTTTCCTTGTAAACATATTTAATTTCAAAATTATTGTTATTCGGTAATAAAGATGCTTTGCTAGTTTTATATTTTTTTATGAAACCTTTTCGAAAGATATATTTGAAATATCATTTTTGGAGAATCATCAAAGTTTTATCTTTGTTAGGCTTGATTTTCTTTTCTGAATCGAATAAATTCCTTTATAAATCATTATATAATTCTTTATACAGTTAGTC
Source organism: Wiebesia pumilae (assembly GCA_018907045.1). Lineage (NCBI taxonomy): Eukaryota > Metazoa > Arthropoda > Insecta > Hymenoptera > Agaonidae > Wiebesia > Wiebesia pumilae. Next base: position 11,608,381 of record JACCHZ010000116.1, read on the forward strand.
ATCATTTTTGTAATATTTTCACAAGTATTTCTTCAGGCAGTATCAAAATATCATTTACAGAAAATTAATTTACTGAAATTTATTGAATTTTTTAAAGTACAAATATTAATATTATTATGTAACACTATGTAATATACACTATATTATAGGCAAATGCTTTTCCTAATGATACTGTAGATGATAATTTAGTAAATTCCCTTGTAGAAAAGTTAAAATAATAATCACGCGCACGCTCACACAATACACATGCATTCAATTCTTAAATGAAGGAGAATATTTCTTAAAATTGCAAAATTTTGATTCAGATGCGATGATTTTGATGAGATGCTTTACGTACGTTGAATTGTCGAAGAGATTGTCTTGCTGAGTTAAGTTCTTTTTTAGAAATTGATCAATTGGTGGTTAGATAAATAAATGTATATATTCCACTAAAATCATTTTCTCCTTCGGCAACTCACTCTTTTTCATGTAGTTATTAGGCCTTTCCTCGACCTCTCACTTTACTCCTCATCCATTATGGCAGCTCTATCGAGTTAGTCCACTCGTATCTCTACCACAGACAGCATCCAGAAGTAGTTCCACAGGATCACGAGCTGGATCACTTGCGTTGGATCTCCTCTCTTCACTAATATTTTTGTTCCCTTTGCCTTATCCCGATATCTTGCCGATCTACAGAGGAGAGCTTTAATAAGTTTCGATATTCCGCCCTATAACTGAATGACCATCGTCATCGCGATCGTAAGCGACTCTTCGAACGTAACTACGAATTTCTCGCATTACTTTGCACGGGTGTTCCCTGCTCGTTTTATCTCGTCGACTTTTTTTTATTATCACTGTCAAACTTGAAAATGGGCTTGATTAATCTGCGATTTTTCGATTTACTTATATTGCTCTTAAAAATGTGTAATATAAAAGGCAATTTATTCTGTTAGACGACACTAAAAAACATGCACGTGAAATTTTTAACGATTTTACGTCTTAATAAATATCGATCATCCCTAAAGAACTGATATTTAAAATATGGCAACTTTAATTCATCTTATATTCAATTTTTGAATTCAATTCAAAAACTTATATTTTGTCTAAATGCATTAAATGTTATAAATACATTGATATTTTAATTCTTGCTTCATCTTTTAAATTTTTTTTATATCAATTTATAACATTTCATTCTTTAATATTCATAAGAAAATTAATTATAGTAGGTTGTGTAAGTAACAATTCATGTATTTATCTTTCAATTATAAACATAAAACTATATGTTTCCTCAAATTTAAAATTTTTAAATATTACGATAAACATTCATTAACACATAAACTTTTTAGAAAATTTTTCAAATACATCTTAAAATAAATTACTCCATTTTTAACAATTAAATAAATTTTATAATATTTTTAATAGATCGATAAAATAAAAATAAATACATTGCGATACAAAGTCTGATAATTTGTCTGGGGCCTTTTTTGAAGCTAAACTGAAAAGAGTCATTAAGAATTATAAGTTTAACGGTGATCTTTTGACAAAAAACTCAAAAGGACCCTTGAGTTCGATCTTTGATAAGGGGATTAAATAGTTGCTTACACATCCATTAAACCGACTTCATCGAGGGTTGGAGTATATATATATTAACGGTATAAGGAACGGTATATCGAGTGGCATTTTTACGCTGTTTACAAACTATATCGCAGTTCAGCACCGAAACCCCAAGTGACGAGGAATCTACGAGGGGATGAAAAAAGAGGGACAGTGCAAAGGGAGAAAGAAATTGCAAAAAGAGGAAGATAGAACACATGATGCAAACCAATACAGTATACATTAATGTACTTAAAATTTTCTTTTTGTATTTTAGAATGACATTTTATAATCAAATTTAGGTTCACAGCATTTGCAAAATATTGAGTACACCAATTATTGTTTGCAAAACTATAACACAGTTTTGCGTAGCTAGTTAAAAAGTATTAAGTATATTATTTAGAAACAATATTACTTGATATTTTTTTATTCATACATTTTACAGATTATATTTACAGATTATAATTAATTAAGGTAGATAAATTATAGAATCATCAATCAATACGCAATATGTAAAATATTTAATGAAAACATGTCTAAATAAATTTGAATTTTTTCTTTTTAAAAATAGATAAAAATAGAAACAACATTGTATTTAAATTAAAAATGTTTGGATTTATACAAAAGCTTATCTTATTTTTTATACTGAATCGCACTAAACCTCAAAAATGAATTATTATCTACTTCATACGTATTTCACAAAAAGAATTCTAGTAAGTACTTTAAAATTGAATGTACTTTATCGTTGCGTTTAAAAAAATTTTTATTTTTGTCTAAAACATTTAACTACATACATAATAGGATTATAAATAAATAGACAATAAAGAGAATAAATTATTAATATCTTGAAATGAATTGATAATATCCGAATACTACCGTATACTATAAAAATAAATGTATAATAGAAGCTAAATAAGGAAACTATTGTGCTTTCTTGCACGTGCAATTGTAGCGTTCTTAGTTACGTAAGCATTTCTCGTCATATTAGCATAAATCTTTTATTTTATTACTCTTCCATCTTCATTCCTTCCCTATTGTTGACTCTCCCACTTCCTATTGCTATTTCTGTGTTGCTAAATAGATACAATTTTTGCATTTACATGTAGAAAATTTATAGGGATCTCGCGTATTTCTAATCTAAGTAAGAACTATATAAATTATTTAAACAATGCAAAATGTGTACAAGCAAGCAGGATTAATTCGATTAAAAAAAGTTCTTTCTAAAATAGAGATAAATATTAACTTAATTTTTTATTTAATTTAAATAGATTTTCATAGTATTCGTGATATGTTTGATTTCAGTACATAAAAATACTTTACTTCAAAGTTATTACGTATGCCTAATTGATATCTTTTTGTTTCTTTTTAATTTAAATTTAAATTTAATAAAATTTAATAAAAATTTAAAAAATAACGATGATAATAATAATAATAATAATAATAATAATAATTCTAAGTTGTCTGTTACAATAATCAATTATTATACTGAAATATCTGAACATGAATAAGAAAAATGTTACATACAATGAGTAAGCAAGTATTACGTAGAATACTAAATTAGAATGTCACTTTGTCATCTTTTAGTTACACATATAATCTGTAAGATAAATAATGACTTTATATGAATAACTTTTATTTATTATCAAACTGATTAATTGACAACCCTATTTATCGTGGGTAATTTAAATACGTACACATGCATTAAAATAAAATATGAAGTACTTATTAAACTTAATTTATGAGTGATAAATAGTTTAATTTTAATGAACTTACCAGAAATAATGATACAGTAATAGAATAATATTTCATAATAAAAAATACAACAGTATAATTCTTTTATGAATGAAATTTTTTATAATAATAATAGCCGTTACATAAAATTTTTTTTCATACATTTTTCTTTTCTATTTGTTCTCATTTTTACATTCAAAAATTATTTAAACTAGACTAAAGTAAATTTTCAGTATAAATTTTCGAATTACAATTTTGTGTATAATCGATATAAGTATTTTACTCTAAATCTATAATTTTATCTAGTATATTGAATATTTATAACTCGACTTTATCCACTTACTCCAGTACGAATTGATGGTCATTTACCTATCATTCGATTTTTGGACTTTCTAAATAAAATATTTTAGAGGTAAATTTTTTAGAGTTCTTAAATATTCAATACCTTATATCGAAAAATTAGATACAAAATTTTGCCCTTATTAAAAAAGAGTCTGTGTTTACTTATGTTGAGTATATTACAAAACTGGAGAAATATAACTTATTATTCATAAACCTGAAAATACGAGAGTATACTAGTAAAGTGCAATCAACTTGCCAACTTTAAGATAGTTCTAAATCTTCCTTTTATTGCGAAATAAACAAAGTAAATCAGAAATCGTGCAAATGATATTATTCGTTAAAATGTTAATTAACATTAAAGTCTGCAACTTCAATTTCAACTTCATATTCAACATGCAATATTCGAAAATGTTATTAGTATTTCAAAGACGTCATTTTATTGAATATTAAAACGAATGCGCGAGTAAAATACGGATTCTAAAAACTACGATGGCAATGGCGGCATTGCTTTACTCTTGTATCATAGTAACAAAATCATCTTCACTGGAATCCTATGGATCATATTTCGTGAGACCGATGACTGAGAAAAAGGGAGATAGATGGAATTGGAGAGAGCACTTAAAATCAGATACTACAGGTCCTTAAACTCCCACAGCGGCAACTTGATATTATTTGTCACCCTATTCCGTAGTCAGGTAGATTAAAGTGATTTCAGGTTGAGTCGAAGAAAAGGGATTATGAGTATATAAATATCCAAGCCGCGGGCATAATGAGGCTAAACGCAAGAACCTAGAAGTCCGAAACATTCTTAGCTAGGGCAGACATTCGCTTCCCATTCTCACCCCCCCCACTCGCAATTCAATCTTTTCTTTTTTCATCTATCATAACCCTATATTTTTTTGCTTATTTCTTACCACTTTCAGATCTTTGACATCTTTCTTTCTTTATTTACCAAGTTTTTTTTCCCTTATATTTCAGTTCTTTTCTATTTAGCTATAGCTCAATATGAATATTAATTGATAGATTATGACTTCTTTTAAAACATTGTTTTTCTGGTAAACTAAATATTTTCAACTGTTAGATTAAAAAGAATAATCCCTAAGAATCGTTATTATACAAAGATTATTAGAATTATTTGAAAATAAATGTTAACATTCAGCTCTACAAAATGCTGTATATGTAGTTTGAAACAAAAAATTAATTTATTCTCCTAATGAAGATAAAACTTCTTCTTTTGTCAAACCAATTTTTTAATACCATTATATAAAAATGAAATAGTTACTTTCTAATAGTAATTTAACAATAAAAATATATTAAAATTAATCAACTTAGATTGTTATTTGCATTAATATTTTTAAAATGAATTAAAAATACTTAAAATAAATATTCTTAAGGAAAAATATTTACAATATACTAGATAGTAAATCCAATTTTTATTTCAAAAATAAAATACATAATACACTGTTTGTCGAGAAAAGTAATAAAAGAACTCTACAAACGAATAAAGGTTTCCTTTTATTAAATTTTCAGAATTTATATCCATTTATTTTGATCTATAAATAGTAGAATATTTGATTGATAAACATTAGTTAAATATAATATTAACTCGAATATAAATATTTGTTGCGATATGTAGTTTATAATATTTATGCAAGTATTTTATATTTTGACAATTCAATAAAAAAATATTAGGTATTCAAGAGCTATATTATATTCGTCTTTTGTATTACAAGTAATTTAAATAATTAAACCGTTTTACTTAAATTTTATGGATTTTGAAGTTTGCGAATAAATTTTTTTCAAATTAAGACATAAAATTATTAAATATTATCAGTTTCTAAAATATAATTACTATTAAGATTAATAAATAATCTTGCATACATGCATTCTCTCTTATAGCTTAACAAAACTTTTTTAGTAAGAAATATAATAATTATAGAGCACAGAAAAAATAAAAAAGAAAATTATAATGCAAAAGTAATATAATACCAAATCTTATTTTACAATTTTAAATCAATGTGACGTATTTTACTATAGATTTACTAAATAAATTAATATTTAGATTTATCGCTGCATTGTATAAAACAGTGCCTTTTATACATGGAAGTATTGGTAAGCTCTGTTGTACATATTTTATACATGTATATTTATTTATATGTATATAATAGTGACTCTAATGTATAATCGTTTGTTAAAGATAGGAAAAAAGTCTTTATTATTAGAAACAGAAAATAAAACATCTATATATAAATGCAAATTTTTCATTTATTTAATAAGTAAAGTAATAACTTGTACTTCCAATCTTATAATAAGTTAAAATTTAAAATTCTGATATGAATTTATTTAAAACCTGAAAAATATATTTCGGTTATAATCCTATATAATTACATTTAACTTTTTAATAATACTTTAAAAGGCTAATCAACATTTCAACTCGTTTTGTTCACTATAAACATGATTTATAGAAATTCCGATCAAATTATTTTCTATTACGAATATTGCGTGAAATGTGTTCGATTAAACCCGATTATTTAATAAGGAAATAATTATAAACTATACCTAAGAGCGGCTATGTGTTTGTGCATAATTACTCATAAAAATGATAATTATTTTGCATTTTTAATGTCTAAAAATATGAAGATTTTGTAGACCCCAGAAACATTGTGTAAAATGTTTTCTAAGTTACGGAATAGAATAATATAACATAATTGTAATCTGCAGGTAAGATAAAAGTAAAATTAATTTCAAACGGAATTAAAAAATAAAGAATAGGCATATAAGCTTTTTTAAATAGCAGTCATGAAAATAAATGAGTCAAAGTATTAAAATATTAATTAATTTTATATTTTATATGATTTAGCTTTTCCTTTTTTAATTAAAATATTTTTGAATATACTTTTGTTGTTGACACTGATTTTTCTTTACACATTATATACTTTTATTTCAAAAGACTAATTCTACGATATTTTCCAAAAGACTTTGTCTTGAACAGAAAGCTTTAAAATTATGTTTCTCATTCTTCATTGTAGCTTTCAAGTTTCCTCCTTGTTTCATCCTCAAGCGAACAAAAACAAGGTTTATACTTGGGCGTAAAGTTTGTATCTTTGTTTTGCGCTTTACGCGTGAAAAGCTATAGAGCGCGCTATTTTAAATTTTCTGTTTTTCGTGGCATAGCATCGCGCTTGTTCGAATTTCACGAAAAGACTGTTACTCTGAGACAATGGCGATTGAGAGATAAGATCAGAGAGAGTAAGAAAGAGAGAGATAGAGAGAGACAGACAGAAACAGAGCACGCGGTGGTTTTGCCGTTCTTCCGGCGGATTCATTACATTTAACGAGGGTTTATTATTTAAAAAGGATTACGCTAATTCGGGTAACGGCCGAGTATTTACGTTGCGGTCAGCGTGTAGAGGAAGTCCTGTGGATGAGCAAAGGAAAGAACGAGACAGAAATAGTGCACTCGTGCATAGAAGAAACAGGAGAATGGAGCTATTTTCTTTGCATCTCTCTTGCTCCCCTTCTCTCCTTGCAAGCGCCTCAGTAAGGAACAAGCGATTATCCGTTTGCGGCTTTCGAGGGTAAGACCAAAGGAATTTAGTCGTTGCAGTTTGATCACAAGCTTACGCTGGGCCGCACGCCCCTTTCTTCTGTTCCTGCTTGTCTGTCTGTCTGTCTGGGTGTATCTATATCTTTGTCGCTCCGTTAGTTCGCCATCGTATATTTCTGAGCCTTCCTTTTGTTTGGTATAGCGCAAAGCTATATACGTTACCCAGCTTTCGGCGGTGCCTCTGGATCTTTTGCTGCATGGAAAATTTCGCGGGCTTTTTTAGACCTTCAAAACTTTTCATTCGATTTAAATAATACAATGATTTTACATATGAACATTGGTATCACGAGTAGTCGAAATATTGTTTAAGAATTGTTTTAAGAGTGGAGATAAGCATTGAGAGGCAGAAAAATTCACCGTCTACATCAAAGTAATTACGCTACGTATAGCTTATAATTTTCACATCTCTCTTTATTTTGGATTCTGCACCATAAAAGCTAACTTTTGTTGAATAATTAAGTATAAATTTGATAAATTATATGTATTTGAATTTCTATATTTCGAATATTTTAATTTATGAGCATTAGGTTAAAAAATAATTGAATTTGAAAAAATTATTTTAATAAAATGAAAGATACGTGAGAAGTGAATGCGCATAATGGTTTTTTGTTCAACAAGTAAATTAAAAGTATTGTTTCATCGATCTAAATAAGTAATAATTTTAAATTTATTTGAATTTCTGGTTTATATTATATTTTTCAAGGTATTTTAATTAATCAAGCTCTCTACAGAAGCAAACAGTAATTTATAATACATCAAGAACAAGAAAATGTTTGTATCAATATGACGAAACGCTAATGTCCTTACGTTTAGAATGATCATTAAACACCTTCTTCTGAAAGATCGTATGGTCTCCTCACTAATTATGATAAAAAAACAATCAAATCAATGTTCTTACACAGAAGATATTCTTGGTTAAGACTTGTTAAAGAGTTCGAGCAAAAGAGCTCTGAACTGTACCCACTGAAGAAGATTTTGCACATAGACGTACATGCTATGTTCTTCCCGTGTACACTGACTAGCCTCGCGCGTATTACGCGAGCGAACGTTGCTTCGACATAACGTCGGTAACGAAACTTATCCTCGCGATCGTGACCCTTATTGAAGAGGATAGAACGATGTTGCCAATCTTGGCATCGATATCGAACGAGAGGAGGTTCCTCTACGCACTCGTACGTCGTTTAGAGTCGTTAAGGGGAGAGGAGACGCTCGATAATGTACTGTCGACACGATGATGGATCGGCTGGTCCTGGCCGAGTCGGTAAATGCGAGCAGGTTTCACACGGCGAATCCAAGCAATGGTGATCGACGGCTCCGGGAGTTCGCACTTGCAAGAGAGACTCGTCTGGAAAATGAAAAACTGCGCAGCCTAAAACACCGAAAGATCTTGTTGTTATTACTGAGGGTATTGTCATGCGTTCAAAAATTAATAGCGATATACAATGCCTAATCGTCCGTATTTTTCTACATCGGTCAGTTTCATGTTTTCTCAAATTTTCATCTAAATCATTTTTAATAGAAATTAAATATTTGAATACTTATGCGATGACTTGGTAATTTATTATTTTACAATGCTATTTAATATAATGTAATGTAATATATTATAGTTCAATAACTTTGCACTTTATAAAATAGCTTATAAATACCAATACAATATTTAGTCGCTTTACTTTTCACTTATACATTTAGGCAAACGAAAAGACTTTTAGGCGATAAAATGATTATTTCAATTTTTCTCCTTATGATCGATCAGCTATTTGAGACTCTAAATTAAGATACTCGATAACACTTTTTTATACAATACACAAATCACTACATTTATATTTAAGCATACTTTTCAAATGTTTGCAGAACATTTAAATGTCAAGTGTCAGCATTTTGTATTTTTGGGAACGGTAAGAAAATTACATATTTTTGAAATATTAATTACTTCTTTAGTTCAAAGATAATTTTCAAATCGTTATCCGTATGAAAAAAAGAAACTATGGACTATCCCTAATTGGAACAGGCGCTAGTTACTCATTTGTGCGTTTCTACCCAATTCATGCAACTAAAAAACTGTAATGTTCCAAATTTTACCTTTTCTTATCATTCTACGAATGAAAGTATGAGGTAGAGGTAGAGAGAGAGAGAGAGAGAGAGAGAGAGAGAGTGAAAAAGTGAATGGGAATAGGGATAGAGTAGTAAGGTGCGAAGGAGAAATTTTCTGGAACAATGGAGGATTCCAGCTTAAATACGGCTCACTTGACTTTGAGTCGAGGCTAATAATTACCGAAGCTCGTTAGGACCGAAGACGCCGAGGGTCCACCTGCCTACAAGATATATACATACGCACAGAGCCGTTAAAAGCTGCTTCGTTGCGGTCGGGCGGTACTCGCACGTGCCACATAATATAGTGAGAAGGGACGACACTCTGCATTCATCTCGTTCCCTTTTGCTGCGCCATGCGTCCAATGTCACCCTCTCTTCTTCGTGCGCGACGATTCAAATCGCGCACAAATTTTTGTTCACCCCGTGCGCAATACGCGAGAAATCGAGCTCAATGATCGGTTCCCTATTCATAATCAAGCAGATGAATAATAAAGTCATATATACGCACAGCTCTTTAAATATATATTATCAAGCTGCAACTTTCAAGTCACACTACGTTAATTTTATCGAAGAGCTTTATTATATTCCTACTATGTTTTTATTATTTATATTGTCCACGAAATTGTATTATTTTCATTTTCTTCGATTTAGTGTTCATTATAAATATAACATCTTTTTAAATATCTTCAATGAAACATTATTTCGTAAATATCATTTTGACGTAAAATTATTAGCTCAGATAAAATTTCGCTTTCAATTTAAAATTAACTCTAAAGCTTATCTCCTTTGTTTTATTTTATTTTTATCAAATAAAACTTTCATTAAAGTCCAAAGTTAAAGAATTCGTTTAATGTAAAAATTTATCGGGTGTTGTCGAAAAAATGACCATGTAACTAAAAATGTTGCATCAGTAATATAATTTTAATATCACTGAAGAGTACTTCACAGTTAGTAAAGGTACTCAACATTAAAACATTATAATATAAGATCTTAAGGCAAAAAGTGAAATTAAACTTAATTGTACATGCATATAAATATTTTTTAAGCATCAAAATACTTGACAATTTTTCGTAACAGAGAAACGTGAAATAATAATTAAAGAATTGCATAATACAATATATGACTAAATTTAATATAATTTGTACCATCGTAATCGTTGAAATTTTTTATGTATTTGTATTACACCTATTGATATGATATATATATTTTATTAAAATATAATATTCTTAAGATATATCATATGAGATAAAATACGCGTTGTTTATTTGCAAATAGCGAAAAACATGTATACTATAAATAACTAATATAAGTGTACTAGAAGTGTATCTTTCATTGACTGAGTAACATATAAGCTATATAATTATCACACATAATTATTGTTTCAAAAAAGCGAAGATTTAAATAAGTTTAAAGCTTTAATAAGATATGTAGCAATTTAATATGTATGTAAAGTTTGAATGCTTATTGTTAACGTATTATAAAGGACATTCACGATGTAACTAATAATATAAATAATATTTTTCTGTAATTTATTTATTCACTTTCATGAACAAAAAATTCATCAATCCTTTCGATTCAATAAAATTATCGAACTGACAGTTAAGCTATGAAATCCTAAAAAATACCAATAATACTTTTAATTTCTATTGCAAAAACTTGAACAAATAAATAATTTTACAATTTAAAATATCCAAGGATTAACAAATAATATTAAAGTTTTTTATAAATTTAATTAATTGATTACAAATAAAAAATTAACATTCATCATACTGCTAAATAATATTTTTATACTATTTCTCAAATATATTTGATTTCTTGAATATTCCAAAAAATATCTTATATTAATTATATAATATTATTAGACTTTTATAATTGATTTCTTTAAAAATACTCCATATATAAAAATCATCTGCAACCAAGAAAATAGTTACTTACGAGTAACAGATGTGTAAGTATATATTAATTTTAATAAACTAAATTTGGTACTCGAAATAACAATATATAAGGAATTTATTCATTGTATTATTTTACTTTCCTTTTTTATAAGTTATATTTTATTTTATTTATTATTATCTTCCATTATAAGATAAAAACGTTAAAAAGAAAAAGCAAATTACATTATCTATATTTACTTCGAGTACTTCACGTACTTTACGCGATTTTTTAAATTTCAAATAAATTTTTTTCACACAAAATCATCTTGAATTTAAAAGTATACGGAGATTTGTGGCAAGCGTCATGATAATTAAGTCTCTTTCGTTACATGCAATTACATGAATGCACGCTTCGTATCGAGTTAATTGCTTTATTCAGAAATGATCGATCTGTAATTAGAGCTATACTGTCCGGCGAAATGTATGTCGCGAAAATGACTAAAAACGTTCTAGCAAAGAGTGACATCTGGAGTGCGGACAGCTACAACATGGAATTATGTAAGGAAACAGCGTTGCATACATCTACGCTGTTCGTCTGGAAAGAAACATGTCATTATCTATGTTCATTCTTTACTAGATTGATGAGTTGTACTTTTTTTTCATTAACGTATTATTTTATGATAAATCTCATGTCCTTGTCAATACCATCAATTGCAATACAGCTCTGTTTCAAATATTGAATATTACTATAGATAATCAACGGACGCCTCCATTCCTAAAAATTAATTCAAGTTAGCATTTATATTTATTGCATAAATAAAATAAAGCAATGATGCTACTATATAATATTATGGTAAAAATGCAAAAGAATTAATATTTAATGTCGGAAAGTTGAATGATTCTTATATGCTTATCGTATATGATTTTCTTCAATTATAAAGTACTTTTCTACATTTCTGGAGTTACGTCTGAAGTTTCTCCTGATCAGTTAAATTATATTTAACAGATTATTTATTCATATAGACGAAAATTTTAGATGATACTTAATGTTAAAAGAAATGTAAACTTGAAGTATTCATTATGTCAAAAATTTAAGAAAGTTAATATAAGACAGTTATGAATGAATAAGTAATCAAAACATGTAAAAATCTAACAGTCAAATTTGGTCTGGATAAAACGCACGGAAATTTATCAACAAAACGTAACATTGTTTGTACTAAAATAATTAAGCTATTCACAATTGAGTTACGATACTAAGGTTTTGTTTAAAATATTCAATAATTTTAGATTAATATTTCCCATATAACTTAGAATTTATGAGATATTTTCTCAAACGCTTTCTGATTTTAAATAAACATTTACAAATGTTGCGTATGATTTTAGGCGCTTTAGATGTATATGTCGTATATATCTAAAGCATAACAAATTGTACTAGTTTATCAAGAAATAAAAGACGCAACTGCAGGAATGAAAAGAAAAATTTATAAAATTCGTGAAGTAAAGAATAACAAGAATTTTTGCTTTCGTCTTTTGCCATTTGTCTTTTAGTTCTGTGTCTCTCTGTCTCAAAAAGATATATTTTAGCGATTCTAAATATTATACGAACTGATACTTGTACCAGAAGTTTTTAATCTAAACATACGACAAATCTGTTCAGGTTCGTAATACAATTAAAATATTAAGTTTTTAGAAAACTTCAAATAATTTTCTGTAAAAAATAATTAGTACATAAAATAGCTATTTTATATGACATTTTTTTTTGCAATAAAATATTTAAAAATACTTTAGATTTCAGATTTATTGAATGTCTTTATTATTTTAATGTATATTCAAATTTCAAAGTAAAGCTTAAATTTTTAAATTCATACAAAATTCAAATTCCTTAGGTTTAACTAACAATAACTTATTTGCAAACAAATGATAACATGATAAATATTTCGAGGTCGTATATCATTATGATCGGTATTTTTCATAAATTAAAATTTTAAGATATAAATAAGATATAATTACATAAGAATTATTTATATAATATATAAATATGATATAATTTTTTATAATTATTAAATCATTTTCCTTAAGAATGGTTCCATTTAGTATTTAAGCGAATAGGCGCGATATAAAAAATAATATGATAAATAAATTATAGAATATATGTATATCTTATAAATGAATTAAAATAATAAGAAAGTATAGAAATAATCTTGATGGTAAGGACTTAATGCACATCTTTGAACACTGGGTGATCAATATTCTTGATTATCAAGAGTGTAAATCTGCTGTTGATGTTTCTATCTAGATTTTCTATAAATTAGGTTGCCTGTTCACTTATAGCTAGTTACTCTCTATATGACTTAAGGTCGTGTTATTGAGTGCCTTTCGCTTAAAGATAATAATGAGATTAACATGCGCTCGATTATAAGATTCGTATTTTATCATAAGTAGTTCGTCGTTACCAATTGTTTTCGCACAACAATCAAAGGTTTGTTATTTTAGGTGACAAAAATATCGATATTCCAATCCACTGTCTCTTAGACATTTAAATATTTAATTGAAAATTCATTATCATTTTCAAATTTGACGTAAAAAGATACTTCGTACATCAGCACATTAATATAGTGATTTGAATTTCTGTTATCAAATAATATTGTTAACTGGATACTATAAATTGTCTGAAAGATGTATTAAAAATAGTAACTAATACTAGCTGTAATATTTAACTTATCTACATATAAACTTTTGAATATAATTATTTTCTAAGTTATCAATTTTGATTTTAGAAAACTTGATCAGGATCAGTAAAGATATTTATTATATTGCAATGAATTAACTAAAAGTTTTAGTGTGATTTTTCAATTTTTAAAGATGCATTTATTGTTCTACTATAATTATTGTGTTATGTTACACAATTTTTTTCTATTCAACTTAAAATTATAATATTCTATCTTTTTTACTAATTAATCCGTGAAAGGATCGTTTTTTGATAGATTAATAGATGGATAGATGGATTTTTATAAAGAATTAATACAGCAATAATATTAAAATAGTTTCAATGAAGTTTTTATTGTAAATATTATAATTAATAATTGTATTTACAAAAAATTTTTATATTTAAATGAGTATTTCAAGTTAGATTCGTATATTAAATGCAATCATTTATTGGGATGCGATTTTGCCACTTATCGCAGTTAAAACACTTTTTATCTTACAAACTAATAGAATCTAACGATTAAATGCATTATAATCTTTGGATTAAAAATTCAGCTGTTTTAATTGTTAATTACGGCAATTTCATTTTAATACATTTTTTTTAATTACATCTTACCGTTTTCTTAACTAGAGTTTTATTCAGTATTTTCTTATTATTTATAATTATGTATGGTATTCTAAATTTTATTATAATTTATTAAGTTATTGTTACAATTTATTTACTTACCACTTACTTCTTCAAAAAAGTTATAAATTATTATTTGCTTTTGATAATCAATTTAATAATACAATCTTGAAATATATACAATTATTTAAAGTTTGTTGACTAGACTCGATTTTGTTTTAGTCGATTATTTGTTTTTAAGTTTAGGATCATATTTGAATAAAGATAATATTTAAGATAAAATTTAATTTTCTTAGAAATGAGAAAGAGGCTCTTATAAAGTCTTATATTCAAAACATTGGCCTTTTAATCAACGGAGACGTTATCAATTGACAATTTAGCTATAGTACTGTGATATTACACTTGAAACATTTACTGAACATAAGGAAATATTATTTCGTTATAGTTTTCTCACACAGATAATATTATAAATTTCGACATCCCATTACAATAAATTTCTGCAGTTCAGAAAATAAGTTAAAAGCTTAAGGAATGAAAAATAATAAAATCGACGAAGCAATTAAAAATAAGGGAAGAGCTTGGTATCGAAGACACTGCTAGGTGAGTAGTGCGGAAGAGGGTTACAGGGAGAATAAACAGCGGGATGGGAGGGACGAGCGGAGATATGTATAGCGAAGCGAAGATTGGAGACACAAGACACGATGGTATGATGGATGAGGGGGCGGCCAGTTTACGTGATCGGACCACGATCACTCGCGGACGGGGTGGTCCGTCTGTCTATTCATACAGGCGACTGTTATAGCTTATATGTACATGTTTATTCTTGATGTCTCTCTCTCTCTTTCTCTTCTGTGTACGCCTGCCTCATATACGGCCCCCGAAGGAAAAAGTTTCGAGACGACAAGACGACGTAGCATATATCGTATGCAAGCACGTACGCGCACAGGTTCGCACACTAATACTAACGTACACATGAGGCATCGTGCTTAACACAGAATTCCAAGTCCTTATCTGCTGAAGAGACCTGTTATAAAAAGAAATGGCGCATTTGATTAAATTATGTGTAAGATGTCTTCATTTTGGGATGCCCTTTTTTCAAGCTCGATTAGCTCTTAAAAGTAAGCCGACATCAGATCTTACTATTTATATTGTTTTTTTTTTTGAGAATATTAATTAGAAGAAGTAGAAATAATGTCGTTATTTATGTATTGTTATCGAAAGAAAAGAAAAGTGAATTTTATCTTTCCTTACACTAAATTTGAATAATATTTTATTGTAGAAAAAACCTTTTAGTGTTCTAATCTGGCGTTAGCTAGGAAGATCGGTACATCTTGAGATATTCTAGACTAGATTAACTATTTTTATGTTGGCATAATACAATATTCATAAGGCACATAACTTATCTAACTTTTTTGTATAACTACTTCACTAATTACAAGAAATTATAAGGACCTTTATAATTGTAGTATATCAAGATAATGCGAAGTTTACGCGAATAAGAGAAATTTAATCGATCTGCTTTAATTTATAAGGGTTGCATATCAATTTAAGACATAAATCACCAAGGAAACTGAGAATATTTCAAGTTACTTGTAATTTTACAAAAACTGACGTACCGTTAAAAATGTTGATGCCAAGAAGTATAAAACACGGCACGCCATGAACAAATAGCACAATAAAAGTCGAGGAGTTAATCCGATTCTCCAGATGGCAAAACGCATATGCAGAAATATCCTCGAGCGCATAAAAAATCTCAACAAATAAGCGTCCTGTAGAAGCACCTACAGAAAAGAGGGAAAGAGCTGCTCTGCTGGACAAGGAACCGCGACGTACCTGAGCACCTCTGTCACCGAGTGACGGATCTTGTTGTCATGTTTCTCGGACGTTGGCGGCTGGGAACGGTGCTGGTCGCCGCGCCGCCATGGTCTTCCAAATATCTCCAGCCTCTTCGTTCTCGTCCTCGGGTACGCGAAGAGGCGAGTCGCGAGTCGGCCGACATATTTTCTTGGAAGGTATTCACATCGCTCGGCTATTTTCACCCTCAACTCGTCTTCCATTCCTTGTTCCTATCTTCGTGTTTCGTTTATCCATATTCTACTCTTGTGGCGGCTGTTACGGCAAAATCTTACCTTCTACTCTCCCTCGTTTCACATCGAATAAGCAACGAGGGTCTTCTTTCAAGTTTCCGAATAATAAGCCGAAATAGTTCAAGCGAATGATACTCTACAAACATTTCGCAAACATTTCGTTACAATATATTTCATTTTTACGTTACCTGAGATTTTACGATACAAGTTGCAACAGATTTCCTAAACAAAACTAGAAGTCAATTTAGTTTTCGTATTATTAAGTTTTTCTAATGTAAGCGTTCATTTTCATAATCTATACATATCTCAAGTACACAGCTGTTTATTTACTTACGGTTTATTAAGCTAAAATATGAATTTTTTGTATTTTCAGAACGTTACAAAAGTTCATCAAATTACTTTACGCTAATAATATTTCCTTATCGTTTAGCTTTTAAAACCTACGTGAAAATTCCATTTTAATGAGCATTTGATAAATTTGTATAATATTTATTATTAAGTTACAACTAAAAACATCAGAAATATATACTTTTATGTTGTATCTTACCTTAGTTGTCATTTTATTTGTATACTATATAAATTATAATTAATTTAATGCTGCATAAGTTGAATACATTGTAAATTTTCTAGATGTTATTTTCTATTCCTTTATCCAAATAGTTAGTTGACAACACTTTTACAAATACAAGAGTGTTGACTAATTATCACTAGTCTCAGGTAATGTTTTGATAATATAATAAATTAACTATAAATACTTTTTTATGATAAGAAAAAGTATTGTATTTAGAAATTATAAAACTTAGTTTATAAAATTTATTTAGTTATCTAGTTTATAAATCTAGTTTATAAAACGTAGTTTATAATATTTATGAAATTATAAATATTAGTATTAATCTATTATTCTTGCATTAGTGATAATTATTTGATAATTATAAATAAATATGACGAATTATTTTAAATAGTACTTGTTTGAATTGATTATTAGTATTAAAGAAGTATTATTATTATTAATGTATACTAATATAAACATATAAAGTTCATATAAAATAAAATATATTTCATGTTTGTAAATTAATTTATTCCAGCAAATTCAATGGCAAAGCATGTTAAAATAAATACATGAAAATAAAACTCATAATATTAAGCTAATCAATCGCGTATACTAATATAATATTAAAAATTTACCATTTTCACCTGTCCGAAAAATTTAATCGGTTATAGTTTTTCTCTTTATATTTCGAGAAAAAATTTGTTCATAGATTGTTTGTAGTTGATTGATATTATAATTTCCTGCTATCGACAAAATATCTTTTGCGATTTTCTTGATATTTTCAATCTTGTCGGTATAAATAAGATTTTACAACTTCCAAAAATATTTTAGTTTTTGTATCATATTTATCTTATTGGTGCTTTCTCCCTTGCCGTATATACCTTTTTTTAATTTTTCTGAAAATACAGCTTTATCAGCCAAAAAGTTGTGCTCGCCTTCAATGAACTGTACAACGACAAAATTATTCACGTGTCCCTGTAACTATGCGTGGCGACTTGTAACCATAATTTTTAATTTTACGGTATGTTTATCGTCTAGTAATAGTAGTTCATTTTTTTATTCACAAGGAAACTTTTGACTTATTGGTTATGCCTGTACATGTTATTATTAACAGTGTTAACGTCATACAGTTATATATGTCTTTATGCTCTTTATTCTGCAAACCTATTTTATATGAGCAAATAGTCATTGATATTATTATTGTAACCTCTTGGAGATAAATAGAGCTCAATTTGTATTCGCCTTCATTATTACCTAAAAATATAAACGACTCCAGCATTTGGTCAGTTTTCTTGTCAGTGAAACTGAAGTGGTTTATCTTCTATGTGTACTTCACATATATGAAGCCTTATGTATTTTCATCTGCGTGAAGTACCAGTTGTTAGACATTAGTACACCTATGCTTGCTGACACATTTATAAATGCAGTACAGTTAATTAGAAGAATCATTCCTACATATAGTAAAAAACATAAAATGATTTTCGAATCATTTTCACGTTATTTTCAGCACATTTTCTTTTCACATTGTTCATTACAACTATATTTGTACTTATACAATATGAAAATCATATATGTAATTCCTACACGTTAATTATCATTAAATACTTTAAGTTAAACATTATTATTAATATTTTAGTAATATTTTTGTAAAAATTATTTCACATTAAATTTAAATATTATTTATATCTTAATAAATATATTCGTCAAGTTTGAAAACGTACGTTTAATGTTAACAACCGACTGCATTAATGATTGTTGCAATTCAAATGGTGTATCTTTAATAAAAACTGCTTTTCTGAGGTCTAGCAATAAAGATATTATCTTAAAGATAGAATAACATTGAAATCTATTATTGTTCTGAAATATTTCAGCTTAAAAGTGATGAATAACAAATGAATAATCATTTGTTATTAAGTTTAAAGAAAAGAGCTAAATTAGTTAAAGATTTTTTTAATTCATCTGTCTCTACATAATAAATTTGTATTTTTCTGTTTAATTATATCTTCGATAATTCATCAATATTATGTATATTGTTAATAAAAATAAAATGCATCACCAAATAAACTAAGCATTACAACTGAACTTCCAAAAGTAGGAAAATGAAATTACAAATAATTAAAGAAATAACCAGTATCATTTTTCATGTAATTAAATTTCTTCTTATTTCAGAAAAAAATACTTAAGTAAACGAAACTTTTATCCTATTTAACCCGAACAAAACTTCAATAAAAAAAGACGTTTTCACTCGTGAATATATTCAAACGTCGAGATATCTCTACTTCATACTCAATTGGTGTTGTGCGAAATGATAAGCCGAATAGGAATTAAAAGTCTTTCTCCGTTTTCTTTAAACCAAGTTCTACATACGGACTCTGTCGTATTGCTCACGGTAGCAGCACGGAGCAAACGTAGTGCAGCATAATGAAAAGAAAAAAAATATCTTCACGCTACGCGGCAGGAGTCCTAAGCGCCAGTCTTTTTATAATATCAGCTTCTTTTGTACGTAAGGTACGTGAGAGAAAGAGAAATAGAGAGTGAGAGGCGATGGTGAGAGACTGTGTTCGGGATTTGAAATTCGTGCTGAGTCCTGAGAAATGAACGTGAGTACGCGCCAGTGTGGAGTCGTGCTGGGCTCTTGTCCGCTGCCGTAGGCCAGTACACTGCTCGCGATGTCTGAAATTGGATGCTTTTTTAATGTAAGTAGGATTTTTCTTTCATTTCTTTTGTTTTTATCTTCTATTAATATAAGCGAAGCAGTCGTTTGATGTTTTTTGCGTTACTCAAACTCTTTCAATTTTCTCTAATGATAGTATGCATTGAAATCATTATATATTAATTGACATATAGTCTATCTATATTTCAAATAAAAATAAATCAATATTAATAAAAAAACTCAAATGTAGTTTTCATGAACACTACAGACATAAATAATAAATTAAATGTCAAGAATTTAAATAAAGTTTTATCAAATTAGAGCTTTCAGATAAATTATCGACGAATAAAGTTGATGATTAAAAGCTCTAAATTTAAATTCTTCTTCTTCTGTCTTTATATTGTTATTAAATTTTGTTTTTATTAAAATTTATATAATAATTTCAATTTCATTGCAATCCTAGGAACTTATCCTTGTAAATTAAATTAAACTGCTAATTAAAACATGCAAATATAATTAATAATTTAACGTTTTTCCGATTGATATATTAATTATCTAAATTTGTTATTGATACAGGTAAATGATTTTAGCTGAAGTTAATAAAAGCTTTTAAATATTGGTAGGAGTATTAGATTACCTTGTCGAGTGTACAAGTAAATCGACACTCATTCTATCAGTTTTTACTTCCACATTAACTGATAGTTCTAGTAAAATAAATTAATTACACGGCTCCTTTATTTCAATTATTAAATTCGCTTACCTCAGAATGTAAGCTTTTAAAAGCATTATGTTTTAACAATATTTCTATACAAGTCTTCTACTTTACGTATACGTTAACGATCATGCAATAATCGATTGATCATTGTGTCAAACCAGTGTACTCGATTTATATTAAGGCGCAACCTATGTAACTTGTCGTGCCCACGAATGTAGCGGTGTAAATTTGAGAAATTGAGAAGAAACAAAATGAGGAAGGAGACAGGACGAGAACAGTCGAAGTTCGCTGGCGAAGGCAAGGAAGCCGAGAGATGCACACGAGACAACCAGTAGCCCCATCGTCCAAGTATCCCGCTGACCTCTTCTGGTTCTCGTGGGCTTGTTGATGATCGTTCTATGAACCCTGACGTAAAGAATGCTTTGCTGGATGCCGAGTCTGTGGCTGCTCAGTCGGGCGTTGCCTTTGTCGCGGCTACTGGTAGCCTCGAATCCGACGAATGAAAAGTGACGAGTCTCGGATCTCTTGTGGGCTAATTTCGAAATTTCATTCGCATGATAGTTTAATTATCTACCTCATGCTCTTCAAAGCCACATATATGTTTTGAATATCATGCGTATTTACCGTATATGACGTAGGCAGTGCTGACGTATCGAGCTGATTAAAAAATAATCAACAAGTATTGTTTTCGATTTTTATACCTTTTCTGTTGAAAATAGAAATAGTATTGAAATAATATCACCGCTTGAAATTTCATTCGCATTCAAAATTTTAATTTTATTCAATAAGGTGGTAATGCAATTGAAAAAAATGAAACGTAAGCATGATTATTTTCTATGAGAAAGTAATCTAGTTAATCCTATGTATTATTTTACAAATAATGTATCTGTACTGAAGAAAACTTTCTGTTGTCTCAAAAATTTCTTTATTCTCTTGAAAAACTTTTATTTAAATTTTGAGCATAAAATGTGACCAACTGTGATTGACTTTTACTTTTTCATTTTACTATTTAATGTCTTACACATTAATTTTCTCATTTATATAACGGTATATTAAAATTTACTAAGTGGAATAAATTAAAAATAATAATAGCAATTAAATATATACTCATTGAATTCTTAAATTATTATATCTAACAATAAAATAAATATTAATTTTTTACAATTCAATAAAGGATTGAATATAAGTATGAATGAATGAAATATTCTCTCCTAAAAAAATAAAAAGAAAGACATTTTTCACTCATTTTTTGTAATTGTAATATTAAATATATTATTCGATATAATAATTAACACTTTATTTGTATAGATAATTTTCAATTACAATATCTAAATTTTTAATATTTATGTATATATAACTATTTTTGTTTTCAAATTCATATTTTTAATTTTTATTTTCATTCATATTCGTTTATTAACGATATTCATTTAATCAACTGCGACACTTAACGCACCAAATATTCATTTTGAGCACTTTTCTTTAATTTAGTGAGATTGTAGAATATATTATGATTTTTTTCTTAAAAAATTTGAAGAAGTTATGGTTTGCCATATGTCAGTGTACTATTTATATTAAAGGTAATTTAGAAATTTTAGAGAATACCTTTACAATATGTTAACTTGTGCATTTTTTAGTGGTACTATGGAAATTTAGTTAAATAGTCTAAAATTTAGAAAAGTAAGTTTACAAAGATAAGCTACATTCCTTATTTTCTAGCACACTTTTTTTCATACATAAAAACGTTCTTTCGAAATGAAGTATAGTGCTCGTAAAAAGATCGCAACGTCCTTAATTTTTAAAAGATATTCTAAACTATAAAAATACATTTAAAATGAATTTGTTTATAATAGCTAGTATTTTAAAACTATAAAATATTACAATATAAAATAATCTAAAAATATTTTTTAATTTATCATTTATGTATAATTTTTATATGTATTTATTATTATTATTCTTATTTCACAAATTTTGCTTTACATAGTGAGGCATTATTCACGATGAAAATCCAATTCGTCTCATGTGAAAATAGATTAGGCTTTTTCTAAAGAAGCATTTGATATAATACGTTCGGAGTATCGTAGTGAACATATCGTGATAAACGCAGTCTTCCGTGTAACGTGGTCAATCACAGTCACATGGTCCGGAGTTAGAGACCAACTGTTCCCCCGAGTTTGCAGCAACACAACTCGACGTTGCTGTGCAAGTGCAAAACCCTAAGATTAAAGGGGCGCGTATCTCTTTTTTTCGCGGTTTTTTCATTTTTTTGCTTTAAATTTTATAATGAAAATAAAATACTTACGACGATTTGACATTTTGGAAATTATAAAAATTATATCAAATTATGCTATTTCTACATCAAAAGAATTTTTATTTATACATTTAAAAATTGGAGCATTTAATTTCTATCTGAAAAGTTCTATTATATAAAAGAATCAGTTATAAAGTGTATACCGACTTAACTAGGTACTAATTTGACTGAAATTTAAGAAGAACTTATAAACTAACATAAAACAAAATTTTCTTAATTTACTAACTTAGTTAAAAATTACTCATACGACGCCTGTGAATTAATGATAACATGATTTTGTAATAATGACATTTTCCGTAATGTTAAGTTCTTAATTAATTAATTTCTTAAATCCTAATTTACTACAAATTACTGTTCTAATAAATACCAAAAACTATTATTAGTGTAGTATTATTTTTAATGGATAACTTGTTAAGAGTCTCAAATTAAGCTAAATATATAAAAAAAAAGTAAGATAACGTTATTCAAATGATTACACTTTATTTCTAATAGATTAAGTTTTACTAGATCATTCAGCCCATTAATATTACGTATACATTGGATTTATTCAAGGCAATCTATGTAAATTAATACAGAGATTGACTGAATGTTTAGAAAAAAATATTAAACTGAAAAAAATATTAATATGAAAATTAATTTACATATATCTGCTCACAGAGCACATATTTTGAAGTAACAGAATATTTATGTAATGAATTTTGGACTCTAATACTTTCATATTTGAGATATTGTAATATTCAAAAGCAGAAAAGAAAATATATGTTACATTATAATTATGAAATTATAATGAATAGAAGAAAAAATAAATACAAATAATTTTTAAGCAAAAAATATTACATATAACATATTATATTTGAAAGAAAGATTTCACACGAAGATACATATATATTGTCTAATTTAAATTTCAAATAATTATTTAGCTAGAACTGAAAAAGAATTAATTAATTTTATTTCTTAAGAGTTCTTTATGTTTTATAATACTTATGTGAAATTATCTTATTGAAAGAAAAGAAAGAAGTGGTAGTTATTTATTAACTACTGGCTGCAATATTTTTGTATTAATATTTATGTATTTTCTGGAAGGATAAGATGAGTTATTAGCTAAATATACGTTCTAGAATTCTTATGCATTTTTTTGTTTTTCTTTATGTAGTCGACATCGTCGTCGTCGTCGTTGTTGTTGTTGTTGTTGCTATTGCTGTTGTATCCGAACTAAAAACATTTTTTTTTATTAATAAAAGATTTTTTTCTCTGTGAAAAGAGAAAAAAACAAAATAGGATTGTGAGACAGTGGATTGAAAAGAAAAGAATAAAGAGAACGCTATTAGCCAAGCTGGAAAAAATGAGAGAGTAGGAGGCATAGAAATACCAAAAGACAGAGAAAATAAATGAAAAATAAGAGAAAAAAGAAGCCGCGATAGATTGGTACATGGGGCACCGTCGATACGTTTGCGGCTCTTCTCGAGTGTCCTGTCAGACGGCTTACCTCTCGTCAGCTATCGGGTCGATCAACGGGCGCGGCACTCTCCGTTCTTCCCTTCGATCTCCACCCGTCTTCTCCCTCGCTCCTTATTTTTTTCTGATCCTTTCGCATCCAAAGGTGGCGGATTTGTTTCTTCCTGTTATTCTCCTGTTATTCTCCAGCGCAATGCATAAGGCCTATTCGCGGGCCGCCGTCTTCACCACAAAGGACTAAAGGAGCTTCCCCTCTCTGTCTCTTGCTATTTCTTTCTATCTACATCGCTTCTTATAAGATTTTTTCTTCTTCTTCTTATTCTTTTCATCGTACTCGCAGTGCTTTTACTTTGCCGAGGAAAATCTTTGATTTTTGCTCTTATGCTCGAGACAAGTGACTCGACTGGCGATCCTTTGATACGATGCCGCACCACAACCGGGTTCGTATGAATCGACCTCTGTAAGATGAGCGAGCACAGAGATTTTATGAAAACTCCGAGGATTCTACTATTTTGTTTGCTTTTTTATCCTTCTAAAGAAAATATCCTCATTGTTTTACACTTCCAATGTGGCTGCGCGCTCTTTTATCAAAAGAAAAATTGTTTCCTTTTTTTAATTTTTTAAAAGTATTTCAACGATACTACAAGGAACAGAAATAATTTAAAAACAGGAAGATTGACTATTATTAATAAATGCAATTATTATTCTTAAAATAACTAATATTTTTAAAATGGATATCTTACAAGAAAGTAATAATTATTTATTTCTATAAATAAATCTTTTAAATTAAGTTGTGAGAAAATATTTTTCACTTAATTGATATCAAATTCACATAAAATGTTCATTACATGTTTACGACTCAATCTGATTTGAGTTTAGGAATAGACTTGAGGACTATAGCATCAGAGAGAGCTAAATTAGATATAGTATCATTCATAAATCACTATTAGGTAGAAGTCTGTCAGTATGTGTGGGGATTTGAAAACTCGCAAATGAATGATCCGTTACAAGGGCGCTTAGGATTAAGCCCTAAATAGGTTTTTAAATATTTCATTAAAAGGGTTCGATTTCAAAATTAACTTTGTTGTTTTAGATTATGATGTTTTATTAAAAAATTGTTAAATCTGACATTGAGAACAAGATGAATTATTAATCAATTATATTTTGACTCAGGGAAAGCATCATGTACTTGCTTTATTATATTTAATCAGAATTATAGAAACTCCGTATCGTAATGTATTTTATTTACAATAATCAATAATTGTTATCAACTGTATTATAACTATCATTAACTATATTGTTTAGAAATAATTTCAGTATAATTATTATTTCTATAAATTATAAATATAAATATAAAATTATAAATTATAATATAAATTATATTTTATTTAAAATTTTTATCTATAAAAAAAATATATTTTCTTTCATAAAATATTAAGACACTGTATAATATCTTTTATAAGAAAAAACTAATTAAAAATTAATTCTAATAATCTAGTAATTACTTATAAAAAAATATTATGTAAAAGCATCTTTCGAATTATACTTAATCTAATTTGTTGTGTAATAATTTTCTCGTACGCTCATCAGTAAATTGAAAAATATTTTATTTTTAAAAGCTTTTTTGTTTTTTCCGTATATAGCTTAAAATATGCTATTTTTTCTTTAAGTATTTTTATTAACTTTCAACATTCAATTCTTGTTTCTTGGAGGGTTTTAATACATTTATACAACAATAGCAATAACGATAAAAGTAATAAAATAACAGCAACGCCAATAATAACAATAATAATAATCATCTAGTCCATGATTTGGCTTACCCAAATTCACACCTATAAACATAGCATCATCAACATAATATCAAAACGACTCGTTGGCGGCAGACCACAATAAGATCCCTATACGTATCTTTCGATGCGTAAAAAACGTCGAGCTCTACATCACAAGAAGAACGCGAAGAGACGATTGAGCAACTCTCGCACGGACATCATAAAGAGAGCGAAAAGCTGAAAATAGAAGCAGGGGAAAAATGAAACTTCAAAAGAATTAAAAATTGAGACGAGAGAGAGAGTGAGAAAGAGAGAGAGTACAGGGCGTCTATGTAATGCCAGAAAATTGTGTCTGCAAACAGTATCTTTGTGTCGGCACAAACGGCAGGTCGTTTACGTCACACCGCCTATTCTGAAAAGTAATCTACACCGTCGGTCGCGCTTTGTATGCGTGCTTAACGCGCTGTATAGGACCAACTCTTGGAGATGCGCGAGAGAGCGCGGCTTTCTCTCTCCTCTCTGTAGAAAAAAGTACCGCTATGCCGCCGTCGTCATCTTTGGCTCGTGTAGCGCCGCAAAGGAGAAGCCGCGTGCAGCCTAATGCGAAAGCCATTGAAGGAAAAAAAGCATAGCGGTCGGATGATCTCGCGTAAGCACGTTATTTGCTGCGTTCCTTCTCTTCTTTACTGTCTTGAAGAAAGGGAAAAAGTGAGCGCGAGATCGGAGAGCATACTATACGAGGATTGTGCATATATCGTTGCCTCTTAGGGATGGCTTACCGCTACCCCCCGAGGCGGCGACGCTGGCATTTATGTTTCGTACTTAACGCGCGGGACTGCTGGTTTAGGGTCCTTGCAAATCTCTCTCTCTGTCTCTTTCTCTCTCTCCTTTTTTTACCTGCAGATGAACAAACCGAGAAAAGCGCCTCGTGCGGAACGTTTTTACGGAAATTATACTCCTAAGGTGGAGGCAGAGAACCGCCAATGAATATGATTTACAAGAATTACAATGGCGGACAATTTGTCTGTTAATGAACGGGAAAAAGAAGCAGCTAATCTTATACCATACCACGCCTATTAGACTAATTTCTCGGTTCACACTTTTTTTGCTCTCTCTTTCTTTCTTTTTTTCTATCTCTTTCTCGCTTTTCTTATCCTTAACAGACCGCTGGGCTTATTGAGCCAACTAAATATTATACAATTTTTTTCGTAAATTTGTTGTCGATGTGAAATTGTGTATAAGACGTGCTGATGTGAGTATACCCATATTTTATTTAGGTTATATTTTTACTTTTGAACTAGTTTATCGTTAGTTCAATCCTAAAATTTGAAAGATTTTGGTACATTGAAATAAAGCTGGAAGCTAAACCGAGACTTTTTCAAATTCCCAGAGGTTTGGAAATATATGAACCTAATAAAAGGCAATGGATGAGTTTCGGCGTAGAAAAGAAACTTTCAAATGATTGCTAATTTGCCGTACTAACAAAGATGTATAATAAACGCGTACATTTAACTATATACAGTTGCCTAAGATTCTGACTAAATAAATAGCTATTTTAGTAAGAGATTATCGCTTTTAAATGTAGGTTAACTTTGTATTACGAAGCTGTTTCAAAATGTAACATCATACGAGATAGTGATCTTCTAAAAAGTGACAAAAAAATTTTGCAGGTTCGAATGAGGAGAAGAAAAAGAAAAGAAAAATGAAAGGAAAAAAAGAAAAAATCCATCGTCTAAGATGTAAAAAGAGATGTGTGGAGTACAAACAGAGATAAAGCTCAAGAATGCAAGAAGAAAAGAAAGAACAGTAGAGCCGTGATAAATTTCATCAAAACCCAATGTGCCCTAAGAACTACCCACCAGTAGTACAAGTCCGCGCTAAGTGCCAAGCCCTAGAATTCACGGCACTGCAGCTGCTTTTCTTTCGGTGCGCGCGCGTTATCTGCTCCTCCGGTCGGCGTTTACGGTACCAGCTAGTTTTTACTTTTTAAGGGCGGCAGAGCAGAGAACAACCACCTGGACGTCGAATTTTAGGGGAGTGAGAGCAAGAGAGAAAGGGATTCAAATGCGATGAGCCGTGCAATGAGCCGCCACGAAATATACGTAAGGGAGATACTCCCCAACTATCTCATGTCCCTTTTTACTCTCGCTCCTTTCGTAGTGCACAAGCTTTGCGATCCTTCTTGCCATTTTTCTGACCTTTTTCTTACTTCCTTCCTTATTTTAACTATGTCTTTCTCTAAAAGTACTTTACTTCTTTTTTCTCTAATTAATTATTACTTAGTATTTTCTTTTATTTCGCTTTTTTTTACAAAACATTTCGATACCTAGATTATTACGACTTGTTCGCGTTAACTTCAATAAGTTCAATCTTACAAATTATATATTAATATATCTTAAATGACAATTGCTGTTAACCACTTCCTGCATTTATGTATTAATCAATTATATTCATCTTATGATAACAACGGTATAAAACTTTAAGATCAATATTTCCAAGTAATCCTACGTTATTTATTTTGATTATAATAAATCTAAGAACAATAGTTATCCTATAATATTAACTATACAGATTTTGAAAATTTGAAGTAAATATTAATGCCGTTCAATAACTATAAGAAATTTTAATACAAAACCATTTTTGTTAATAATTAAAAATATTTATAGTTTATTATAAATAAGAAGCTTGATATTTCATACTTTTAATGAACAATAAAATCCATTATTACAGACTTAGATTAAAATAATTTTTTAAACTAAAGTACTGAATTTTCTTATTCGTTATAATAACATCGGATATCACGATATAAATGATCTAATAATTATCATTATAATCAAATATTTATCTGTATATAAATTAATACATTTCTAGAAATACACAAATTATTGATATTATTGTATTTGTATTAAATTAATGTTTAAATAAATTTTTGTTAATCGTAAAGGCGTGCACCAATATGTAATATGCATCTGCTGGATTCTAGACGATGTACATATGAATTAATAAGGAAATTGTTTTTTCATAATTAAAATTGTTTCATGCACTACATTTGAAGTATTAATATAGAATTTAAAAATAATATTTGTAACGTTAAAAATATAAACATGTATGAAGAAACTAATTATAAAAGAAGTTTAAATTGCAAAGATCTTTGGATAAACTTAGTGGCACGTGCTATCAAGTACTGCACTCTACTTAATTCATGTTTACAAATTTTCTTTTAAATCAATTTCTTTCCGAGAAAACCAATGGTACCCTGTAAGCTATTAAATGAAGAAAAATATTGCTTACCCTGCATTTCTCAGTGTATGTAACTTTCCATTTTTTATAAAGTGTTAGAAAGTTTTGCAAATAGAATAAGTTCGCACTCTGTTATTAAAAGATTCATATACTAACGTTTTATAAAGAGCACATCAAGGCAGAGACGTAAACTTTGGGGATCAAGCAACCCTCCACCGCAACCATTCAACTTCGAGCACCGATATAGAAAAACGTACTTACCGCATGTTACTATAATGAGTCGAAGAGCAGCAGACGCTCTTCTCTCTCTTCTATCAAATTTCCATTGAATCTAGAGCACAGTGGTGCAGCGCCTCTTTACCAGAAAGATTAAAGCGCCGCTAGAAATTCTCAGTACGTTCTTTATCAACTGTTTCTTTCCGAACACTCATCTCTCCACTTTTTTATCTTTATCTATCTTTCTTTTTTTTCGTTTTATTTTAGTTTTTGCACCATTTCTTTCTGGTTTCCTATCTTCTTGGTCTTTCGTTCTCGTGCCTCCTTTTTGTTTTATCACCTTGAATGAAAAATTAACTTCCCTTTTTCGTTTTTTCGTATTTTTCTTTTCAATCCTTAACATTTTGTTAATTTTAGACTTAAACGGAAAGTCTACCGCAATTATAGATTAACAATATATAGGGGTAGAGACATTATTAATTTAAGTTTTTGTACGAATAATACCATTAAAAAGAAAACGTAATTAATTTCACTTTTTAATATTTTTAATGAATTACGAATTTTGTTAATATGTCCCCTTAAATTACATTATAAATTTTTAATTAATATATACATTAATATTATACATGCTATATTATTAATAAATTAGTAGTATTTATTAGTAGTATAATAAATATGGAGTTTTGTATTATAGTCTTGAAATATAAAATATTTCAAAAATTCACATATGAATTGGGCCTTATAAAAATCACTTAGCTTAGTAATAAAATCATCAATATATATATTCAGTATGCGTCTATCGACAATTTGTAATATATTCTCTGTAACTAATAAAATGAAATTTAAAATTTTTACTTGCTATTTTTTTGTTAAGTAAAAAGTTGTTTAAATGACCAAAGTAATGAATTCAACATTTGCGGTGACAAGCTTTAAAATATTATCTTTTACCAATTACAAAATACGTATGGGTTTAATGCAGCGAAAGTCGATTAATTTTTCCAATAACTTTACATGATTAAGATTGATTGGTTATTACACGGTATACTAAATATACCATTAATGTACATTCTCTGACAACTTTCTAGGTTCAGACAAGCTTCCTGCAGATACGAACTTTTCCGTTTCGCAGTACATAATTCGTTCTGTTTATCAAGCCCTGACATTAGCATAAAAATATATTTTCTTCTTTTTCAATCGTTTCAAACTATATATATGCATTCAGCCCAATTAGTTATAGGTACTGTCAGGAGCGTATGAGTAAAACTCCATAAATTAGTGCCATCGCATTATAAGTTTTTCGAAGCAAAATCTACACACGCACTGAGCCAAGATGCACGTGCGATATGCACGTTTGTAAACTTGCAAGGGGAAAAGCGATTCGGGGAAAAAAGAATGGGGCCTGGTAGCGTTGACAAAATAAGGGGAGGGGGCTGTTTGAAGATAGGGTGCATAACTTTAGGGAAAACATGACAGCCACTAGTACGGCCTGTTTTCATGAGAGGCGGTGCTTTAGACTACCCATAAGATTTTTTCCCCCTCTTTGAATATATAAATGCTGTATGTACTTATAATGCTTGTGTACATAAGCTTATATATATATACATATACATATATATATATTTGTAATACATTCAACTATACAAGCAGGAATAAAATTGTACATCTTTTCTCAAGTATACCTGTTATTAAGGGTTTAAAAATGCGTGAAATTTTAGCAAAACCGACATCTTTATTTTAAAATTCCTTATCAGTTTCCTCGGTTAAACCAAATTCAAATGTATAAACTTAGTATACTAATGATTTTTAAATGATGTTAGGTTTACCTATTTATTATTCATATATTTTATTGACAATACATAAGTTCAAATCCAATTACGCTGCTTTATTAGTAAATTAATAGGTAGAGTTTTTACATTAGAATCTTAAAATATAAAATATTTCAAAAATTCACATATGAATAGGACCTTATTAAAATCACTTAGTTTAGTAATAAAATTATCAATTCTTAAGAATATATGCTATGATACAAAAACGTTAACGATTTCTCTTTAAAGAATATAAAATCACCATGAAAAATAACCGCATCAAATATATATATATATTCATAAGTGAAAACTATAGTAAAAATTATTGTCACGAATTTGTTATGAAAAAATAAAAATACTGTATATCACACTTTCACATTGCTAAAATCAATAAATTTCTAACTTTACCATCTCTATGAGCAACTTCAAAACATGCTACTTATGGCTATATTGGCAACATTGTACAAACTATAAAGAGCGCTGTGTGAGAAAATCTTCCTATTGAAATTATTAGGAAGAAAGAAAAGCCGCCTTTGGCGGCCTTTCCTTCGTTTACTGGAGGGAAGCGGAGGTAGGTATACACGCGTGCATCTACGTAAGTGTCAAACCTGGCCCATCCTTACTATTCCACCTACTTACTTGGGATCGGGACCTACTTTGAAATGCATTATCGCGCCCCATGTTCGCTCATGCACGCGACCTATCGAGACAAGAGAGCTTGATGCGACCCCTCTCTCTTTTTCTCTCTCTCTAACTCTCTCTCGCTGCTCTGGGAAACTTTTTCCCTTTTTCTTTTCTTCTTAGGAGGTGCTATAGATGCCAAAGGTACATAATGACTAGAAAAACTTAGTTTATATGTATACACGATGATTGTAAACTGGATAAATGAGGTCAACTATTTTTGCAAAGATAAAAAAAATAAAAGTGCCAAACGGATATAATACCATCAAAGAATCTTTTCCTATACTAAAAGAATACTATTATTTTATACATATAATATTTTGTTATATATTTCAAAAGTTATTTATTTATTGTATATATTATACGATTTCAAGTGAGATTTAATTATATTTTCGTTACATAATGAGAACCAAAAAAAAGAATTCCCATTTTGAGTTCTGCCTTTTCAGGAAGTCATTTTTCTTAAAAAACAATTAATAATTTATCAATATTACTCTGTTATTTTCTATTAAGCCATTATTCTTAAAAAGTAAGTAGTAATTAATTAATGTTAATCTGTTATTTTCTATTAATTTTATTAGCTTGATTTTTACACTTGTATTTATCATTTTATAGTAATTTACATTTAATAAAGATTTTCTTGTAGATTAATCCTTAAATCGCATTAAGTTTTAAATAATATATTTACATCTTCATTCCAGATTTCTCTACTATTTTATGATCCACTATGAAATGATGCACTTTATTTAAATAAAGAAATGTCTATCCTATTTCAATAACTATAGTTAGAAGTATAGTTAGAATTATAAATATATTAAAATTTTTTTCAGAATAATATATAAAGAATAAAATCCTTTAATGATATGAAATTGAACAGTACATCTGAGTAATCCAAAAAAGTAATTTCCGATTAATAAAGTACACATAAAAGTCATAGAAGTCTAGTTACAATTTTAAGAAAGTTAACAATAAGTGATATACAATTGTACATTTTTCTACAAAGCTAAGTAATGTCCATAAATATAAAAATTATTGAGATTGAAGATGTATAACTTGTATAGAATGAAAAATGGCAGGTAAGTTTCAATGAGAAGAGCGCACTGCAAAAAAGAAAAGAAAAAAACAGGCACGCCACAAAGTGAAATGAAAAAATACAGCAGTGATATATACCCGGAATAGAGAGTTAAAGTAAAGAGAAAAAAAGGAATAGAAAAGTAAGGCATTTAAAAATGAGAATAAGATAAACAAGAAGATGTATTTAAAAAAGAGAGGAAGAAAGAAGCAGTTTTTAATTGCGAGTAAGACACTCGTTCCCTCCTGAGAAGCGGCACGGATCACAGAAGCACAGATCTTTTTCCTTCTGCCCCTCAATCACTCCCTCTTGATCTCTCTTTCTTTGGGATGTTTTCAATTACTCTACATCTCTTTCCAGCAAACGGTGTCTGATTACAGGGAGATGTCGGAGCTTGTTGCCACGAAATGCACTTGCCGCAAATTTATCCCCATTGCGACGTTCGGTTGCGTCGTGCAGTTGTGGCTGCTCAATTTATGACAGAATAATGCAAATTACTCTCTTTGATTCTACACATGTATTTACATACGTTTTTATCAAGGTATACTGAATATGTATAAAAGTCAACATTTTTAGTGACGATTCATTATCATAACATTTTCCAAGAATTTCCACGTATATAAAATAAGAGTAAAACTATCATAATATAAAAAGATTTATATGAAACGTTGTAAGCCGCTTTTGATAAAAACAGAACAAAATTTAAATTTACTTGATTGTAACAATAATTAGAAAAAGGAAAGAAAACTGTAGAAATTAACATTCATCTAATGCTAATTCTTAATAAGATTCAGTAAATAATATATTAATTATATATTACATTTATAATACATTTATTAATTATAATTATAATTATAGTATATTTATTATTTATAACCTGTACCTTCTTTCATAGTATAATAGAATTTTAAGCTTATATTTTTTTGAACTATACGTAATCAAAATTTAATATCCTAAATTCTGAACCTTATTATTCTTTACAAATAGATATACTGATTAGTGTAAACCAGTTATTAGAGTATGTTATATTAAATAGCAATTTCTGAATTATTTAAAAAACAATTAAAAAGATTGATATTTTAATGCTTGTTTAGCTATTATTTAATACATTATACATTATTATACATTAAATAACAAATTAATCATAATTAAAAATATTTGCTTTACAATTAGTAATTATTTCATTTTTTTTATAATAATATTTAAAATTCATTAAAAATATAATTGAAATTTATCTATATATTTCACAGATCACACGAAATATTTTGATTTGTTTATCTTTTTTGTTGTCAACATATATCCATTATTTTATAAATATTAATTAAAAATAGCTATTAAATCGTTAAAAATCTTTCTTTGATTATTCAGATATATAAATTTAAAGTAAAAAATTTTTCCTTTATTAAGTAAAACAGTATTATTTGTTTTTAAAATTCAGATCAATACTGGTTTGTTTCCATAGACTTGATACAATACGTTGTCGATTTAATTATTATTTAACATTTTTCCCTGATAATAATACACTGTAATCATTGTAGATGAATTCTTGTTGGTAAAAAGAGTATTCTAAATCCAAGTTGTGGTTTGCATGGATGAAACTATTTATATAATATTATATATATATATAATATTATAAGCTTATGTATAAATTTAAAATACATTGGAATACAAAGTTCTTTTACTACAATTTTTTTTTATTAATATATATTATATAGGTTGTAATGTTGTTAAATGAAAAGATACGATTTCAAAAGTAAAAGAATAATTTTATAAGACAAATATTTGACTAATTTCTGGTTATTATTTACGTCTACAAAGTATAGATAACTCTTGTTAGATTTATAAAACAAAAAATTAATCTTTATATCTTGTAAAATATTTGAGAAAATCACTACGATATAATATACTAAGCATAATTCAAGTAAGATCATTATTATTCCTTTAATATTGGTTTTAATAGATAATGAAGTACTTTATAATATAATAATATGGTATTTAGACGTAAAATATTTTAACCTAATTATTATAAATATTATAAATTTAAAAGAAAATTTGATAATACAAAACTATATGAATCTTTTTTTATTTCAGTATTTTTACGATGGCAGAAGTGGTATCAGCAGATGTGGTACCGCAACAACTTAAATAAATGAGAAGTGTCACTCAAATGTCCAACTGTAATTAGGTGGATATCTACTACTCACTTGCTTGGCCCAGTCCTAATACGGTTATCTGTCAATCGCTGTGCCTACCTTTTCTTTTTCTGGCTACATTCGTACTCTTATTTCTTCTTTTTAACACTTTTTTTAATGACTTTTCTTCTCTTCTTTCTTCTTTCAACTAAATTAAGGGAAATATTCCGAATGAAATATCTGCAACGATTCCGAATTTATAAATCATTGTTAAAGTTTATATTTCAAATAAATCAACGTATAAATAATTCAATGTATACTTCACTAAATTATATTTTAGTAAATTTAACCATGTCTTAAATTATTTATACTTTGCAATTATAAACACGTATTTTTAATTTAAAAACATTAAAGAACAGCATGTATCTAACAAACAAGTATGTTAGATTTAAAAATGAAAGTTATATAAAGAATATGTCACATAATAGATGAATCTAAATTAATTAATATTGCTACATAAAATAAAATTTTTCATTTTAAATATATCAAAGAGCCTTATAATATATCAATACTAGCAACACAATAGTCAATTTTCGTTACTTTACTCGTTCACAAATATTCATCTTTTATAAAAGAACACTAGTTAGTCTAATCTAGAATATCTTGAATGTAGTTGAACTATGTATCTAAATAATGTATTACATTAACATTACATATTATATTAAGAAATACAAAATTTTACATCGAAAAAAAATTATCTACAAATATATTCATGAATAATTATAGATTATGTATTTAGTAACTTTTATTGTTGACTGAAAAAGTTAATTATTCCATTAATAACAATTTTTAAAAAACATGAGATTACACGGGATTTTATAAGTTACGTCGAGAAAAATGTTGCAAGTACTGCTTCGCGTGCATAGCAAAGCCACGATTAGCGAGTGCCACTCAGTAGCGACGATAAAACCTAATAGCTTTTCAAACTGTATGAAGTTCGTGCGAGGAAAATACGAGATTAAACAACGTTAAACGTGCATCCACGTCGATTCTGTGGAACTGTATTAGCTACGGTGGATTTGCAAATCATTTCTCAAAATCGCTTCATTCTATCATCGGGATGTACAAGTAGCGATATTCTGCGTAGTATATATATATATAATGTGAGCGAGAGAGAGAGAGATCGAAAAATTAATAATTGATCTAGATTAATTTGAAAGTAGATAAATATTTTTGTTAATATTCTTCTGGATCTCAGATTGTCTCTCTGATTCTGTTTCCCAGTTAACTACTAAAGAGAGAAAAAGCACACTCGACAAATTTGTAGTTGTTTTAAAATCTAATAATTAATTTACATATTTGGAAAAGATGTTTATATCAAATCATTGACATTCTTACCTTTAATTCGCTAAATATAGGATTTTTAAAAGAACCTACAATTTTGATAAATAAATTAAAACGCTATTCTACATTATTTAAAATCTACATATATAACTTGTAACCTCTGTTACTATTTTTACCGTCAATCTTTTTATAAGTACACTACTCTATTTATAATTCGATTATGATATTTACTGGAATGGTAACATTTTACTGTTATTAAAATATCAATGTCGTCCATTATTTTATTTATAAATTTATATTCACTCTAATAAAATGAATTTCTATTTGCAGAAGATAGAATTATAGAATTTTTAAGTGAAATATCTTACAGATTTTTTTGTAAATTCACACTAACTAGATAAATAAAAATGGAATCTTAAAATTATATATTGTCTATTAAAAATTTCTTATAAAGTAGATCATTTTTAACATTTTTTTAAATGAGTGTGTACAAAAAATAACAATTTAATTGAAATATATGATAAATCTCATATGTAATAAAAAAGTTAATAATCGGATATGAAGAATATACTTAATTTTTCATATATGATTCGTATTATTTCTGTCCAAAATTGTTTCAATTTACATATCAGAAAATACAAAGGTTCAGACTTAATAAAAAATGAATTTTAAATGCGTGTTACTTTACAATGTTTTATCTAGAAAAATATATTATTACAATTTCAATATTAAAGACATTGCAACAAAAATATTTTTTGTAACATCTAAAATTAATAACTTTTTAATCTTTTGTAGATAAGCAGATCTTTGATAAGATAATTTATAGTATAAGAATTACAAAGTTGAAAGAAATTGCACAGTAATGCCATATACAATATTAAAAAAAATATTAAATAAACTTCTGTTAATTTACTCTAATTTAAGCGCATTATTTATTAAACGATTACGATAAAATTTATACGATAAAAAACTAAAATAACGAAATAAATCTTACTTTACAATTCGGTTAAACATATTAGAATTGTATTTTTATGAAATAGATGTTGTCCCTACCGTATCTGATTTTTGTGAATTATATTTAATGAAATCATAAATATTAATTAGATATTTTCTTTTATTATTTCCTTCCGGTCGATATTCACCTTAAATTGACGATTCATTCAATTTTAATTTATTGGTAATATAAATTATTAAAAATTATAGAAATCAGTATTTCTTCTAAAAAGCATTATTAGATGATTGAATAATTAATGTCGTTAATAGCAAACCTTACAAGCAATTGACATTTACTTTATACATACTTTGAAAATATACATACTTTATAAGTTATTAATACATAAAATTCTTAAATGTAATTTAAAATATGAAAAATATATGATAAATTTATTTCTGTTGCCGTAAAAATAGTTAATTTTAAATATGCTAAAAAAATACGAATTTTTAATTAAATTGGCATTTTAAATATTTATTATTTATATATTTAGTATAAATTAAATAAGCCAACTTAACGAATTATTTTAAAATATTATATTATTTTAAAATAGTAACTATTTAAGTTAGCTTTTTTATAAAACTAGAATTTATAAAGCAGTAGAATTTTATGCAAATCTTTCAACTTGTATAAAAATATATATAATGAAAACATGTAATATACCATAGAGTTTTAAAGGTACAATAATTTTTAATATATTTAAATTATATTTTTTAGTTCTACATAAATTGATAAAATAATTGAAAACGAGTCCTTCTAAATATATGGTTAGAATGATAAGTATTGTAAATATAAATAATTAATTCTTGAATTACAAAAATAATTCTGTTTAATAATACATAAAAAATTCTAAACCAAATGTAGAATACTGAACTGCCTTCTCATTTTATAATTTATTTTATTATTAAATAATCCGAAATATACTTAAAAATTTCGTTAATTTGTAAAAAAAATACTAAATAGATAATAAAAAACATTTTCAAAAAATTGTTGTAGTTGTGGGTCGAAAATCATTGTTTCATTTCATTTTGTAAATTATGAATTTATCTGATCAACACGTTGGCATCTAATATTAATATAGAATAATATTTAATTTAACTATTACTTGTAAAAAACGTTCTTACCAATAATTAAATTTTTTATAACGCAATTTTTTTTTGTAAAAAGTATGTACATATATTTATTTCATAAAAATTACAGATGATTTACAATCTCTATAGGACTCGATGATTATCATAAAAATAATAGAATTAATTTTTGCAATATATGGAAGATTATAAATAAATATTTTTATGTATTGAAGAAACATAAATTTTCAATTCCGCAAGATTGAATTTATAATACAATTTATCGCGAATATATTCAATACTTTATTTTCTGAAACTAGTGAAGTCCATTACTAAATTATATATTTTTTAATTATCTTCAAGTCTTCGAAAACGTATAAACATTTATATTAAACAAATGCACATATAAAGTTTCTATCGATCAACATTAATTTAAATATATATGTATGTATGTATAATCTTCAAAAATTTCTCTATATAATAAATGCATTTAATAATTTAATTTAATATGATGTTGCTATTTTTATGATTTGTCCTGTCAAATTAATTGAATGCTACTAAAGATATTGTCTGAAAAAAGAATAAAAACTTATTGTAATTAATTTTAAAATTCCAAATATTTATTATGAACCCTTTTTTATAATAATACGGAAATAAATTAGCTATTAAAATATGTATTGTACTTGGTTTTATCTAATTTGGAAAAATAAAAAAATGGACTATTCTATAAACAGGGACTGTATATTGATATAAGTGCTTCTTAAATTATGAGACATTTATTTATAATAATTTTAACGCTTTCTACTCGTATAAAATAGACTTTTTATCAAAGCCCTTGTTACATAGACGCAAATTTCTTGTACTATTCTATAGCAATTGTCTGTTTATTTGATAAAATCTGTAACTTAAGTTAATTACAATGTATCATTATCAACTGGATATTTTTTGCAATTTAAAAATATATTTACCTTCTTTAAAGAAAATACATTCAAAATATTGCTGCATTATATGTGATTATCAATACGCAACGGAACTAATAAATTCATCTAAAACAATGTTTAATACTTCTAAACTAAATACTGTATTGCTAAAATGTCTGTACTTAAAATAATCCATAATGTTATAATATTTAAGCATCTATTAATACGAACAAACAAAGGAATATAAGATAAACTTGAGGCTCGTTGGAGGATGATTATTATTGTATTAAATATACTTTTCGATGTAAGAACAATTATAGACACTATTCATAGCATAAAATAACTCTAATTATAAGAAAATTTAGAAAAAAAGAGCCTTATAAGTGGTATAGTATACCTTTAACTTTCTAAATAGTCTACGAGTTTAAAGGGCTTACATACAGTGGCAAGCTCGATGGTAGGAGAAAATAGAAAGGACATGGAATAAATGAAATCCATCATGGCGATACTCACATCGCTGTACAGTTTGCTAAGTCCAGATCCTCATTCCCAGAGAGTTCAGAGCGTCGTTTCCTCGCGACGTCACGGTAAACGTCTCCGTTGCGTATCACGAAGGACAGGAACTACCGAGCGCAAGCGACAACAGCACGTCGTCCGCAAAAGCGGTAGAAGATCCATTCTCAATCCTCAATCGTGAAGGCGTCGTTTGCCTGGCGTTGCGGCTGCGATTGCAGGCGTCGCGGCGCCAGACGTCGACGTTTTCAGCGAACGCAGTTTCGCGGCGCTGCCACCACCCCAACCTCTCGCCATCTCAAGCTCCTCAACACCACACACACACGTAACAATGGCGTCGCGACGCGGTCCGCCTTCTCGCTATCCCCTCTCCACGCGCACGCTCCCTCTCTCTCGCTCTACCGTTCAACGCTCGCGCGTCCGGCACCCTACTCCATCGTTGGCGCCCACGACTCCGCCCATGTGACGCCTTCTCCCGAATGCTCCGCTCGTTCCCGCCGTTGTGCACAACACTGACAGCCGTGGCTTCGATGCTGTGTCCCATTTATGCTCGCCTCTTTCTTGCAGACTATCACTGTCGGGACGAGTGGACGAGTGGAGAGACCGGCGCTCCCCGACAAGGACGCGCTTATTCGCAATGGGTGGGAGAGACAGGCGTCGCGTCGGGTTGTCGCTACACGCGTGAGCCTCGTGCAGGAAGGGGAAGGGCAGCACCGAAAATCTAGCCAACGTAGAAGGAGAACACGGATATCGCGCGCGGCCAGGCAGGCAGTGCTCAGAGGCAGGCTTACAGACTCCGCTGGTCAATCGGGTGACGCGCATTGCAGAGCAACAGAAGCAGGACCAACGCGTCACTGCACTTCGTTAGTCGCACGCACGTGCTCCTCCATCGTGTACTGTCGCGCGTACCGCGACGCGCCCGACGGCTCTTGGCCACTGGTCGTTCCGTCTTGCTCGGTTACAACGGCGCCGCGACATTGACCGTGAACGGAGCTGCCGTGGACTTTGAGGAGCTTAAGGGGATGTGTTGAGTGAATTTTTTGAGTGAGCCTTCGTCATCGTTGTCGTGCAGGACGTAACTGAGCGGTATCCTGGAAAAGAGGAGAACGGCACAGGAAGGTTTCTAACCCCGCCGTAGCTGTCGTCGTCGTTGTTTGCGTCGACGCCGTCGTTACAGTTAGTGTTTTTAGCTGGTGACAAGATCCGGCCTGACCACGGCCATTCTCGACACGGTACGTACGATAGCACTTATCTCGCTTCATATATATGTTGCTTTAGCTGCTTTACTTGGAACTGGTAAAAGCATTCGATCGCTCATAACGCATATACTGTGGTAATATAGATTTTTGGTTGGGGGGGGGGGTCTTGTGAAAATGCAAAGTGCCAACAGTGATATTCACAGTAATATTAATTTTCCTCGGGATAAAATTCTTTTCGAATAAAAATATTTTCAAAATTTTTACATTAGCAAGCATTGGCTATTGCTTTCTTATAAGGAAACTAGCCCTCAATATAGTAATATGCACTAAAAGAAACATTAATAAAGAATGATTTTTATCACTATGACATATATCACTAGAAAGTACTACGTTAAGTAGTAGCTTTAATATGGTTCTTCCAAAAAAAAGAAATGAAAAAAAAACTCGTATTAAACAGCAATCATGACGATTTATCTCATGTTTTTACAATACTTTTTCCATTTTGTTAGAAACAGTTCCATTATTGCTTCTTTACGTATAAAATTGTTTACATTAAAAGCATATCAGTCGATCTGTCTTAATACATTTATTAGAAATTTTGAATAAGGTGAAAGAGTTTATTCACAAAGTTTTTTTTCTTTAAATTAAATCGAATTTTAAAAAACGTATTGTATTATCAAATATTTTTGTATTGTAGTTAATTCAGTTATCACGTGCAGAATTAATCCTGTAATCAGTTGGCGTGGAAGCAAAGTCGTAGAGGTAGTATAAGTGAAGGGTCTTTTAAGAAATATATCAAGAATAAGGTTAAGCGCCACTATAGACTTGAGGAAACGATTGGTATTAAGAACCTCTAACACATTTCACGATCCATTTCTACATGTTATACCTGAGAAAGAGAGAGATTCTTCGGCAAGAGAGAGAGAGAAAGAGAGATCCTTCATCAAAAGACTTATACTTACTTCTGGAGGAGATACGATTAATAAGATAATAGCATAAACGCCGTACCTACATTTTAAACCGACTTCGGGTAATTCTCTCGTATAAGTCGGATTTTCAAATCTGTAACCCATAGATTAAGATTTTCTCAATATTGCAAAGACTTGTAGTAACGCCTACTGGTTTTGTCTTTGCCAATGTGGCCTTTTTGCACTAAACTCGTCCTAATAGCTTGAGGCAATGATTCGCGGACTCGGAGTAACTGTTGTTTGAAATGTTGCCGGCCGTCGGCAAATGCATGTATGATTAGAAGTCATTTCGAGCCTTTGGAAAACTTATATTTCTATAAAGATTACTTGTTTGCTTAACAGTAATTAATATGCTTTTGTTTTTTTGTAAAGTTATCAAATTACTGTATTTTACAGTATTTTAGATTTATCATAGTTAACCTTCCCGCTCTTGAAATTAATTTATCATAAATATTATTGTTTAATAATAACTGAAATTTTAGAATTTTAAAATTTTAATTTGAAAAAAAAAATTATAAAAGATTTTCATGTGAACTGTCTATTTTTCTCATCAACTTATACTCCATTTCATTATTTACTATCCAGTTATTATTAATTAGTAAATAGGCAAATATTAATTTAATTAGTAATATTACTAATTTCAAGGAGAATAAAATAAATTTAAGACACGATAAATGTAAAAATATTCATTAATCCATACCTTTATAAGAAATAGAAATAATCAAATTTCAAGCTAAATTCATAAAAAAGTAGTATTTATTCAAATACGAAATGTTTAATGGCTCTATATTTCATAGTGATTAAATATTCTATCTATTAGTTTAGTAAATTACATTTTTAATAGCATAAGTATTTATACTTGTTATTTAGAAATCAAATAAAATGCAGACAAGCTCAAAGTATAATGAAATTTCTCATGACTGTCTATGAAAATATATTTATATTTATCGAAAATTAATAATATATACATACATTGCAAAATACATTCTTCTTGCTTGTTATTTACTGGTTAAAGCTCAAAATAAAGAGAAAATCACCGAAATGTTGGATTGTCACTCAAACGTGGAATATCGTATTATTAAAATATTCGCTTTTATTTAATTATGTTATATGAACCATCTACGCATATGACGCCCCTTCACCTGAAATATTCTCTATATATTTTCCAGCCATAATGCAGAGACAAAGAAATACAAGTAATGAAATATTACTCTCATCAAATCAACAAGCGATACATAAGCTAAAATAAA
Organism: Wiebesia pumilae; assembly: GCA_018907045.1. Classification (NCBI taxonomy): domain Eukaryota; kingdom Metazoa; phylum Arthropoda; class Insecta; order Hymenoptera; family Agaonidae; genus Wiebesia; species Wiebesia pumilae. Next base: position 11,651,864 of record JACCHZ010000116.1, read on the forward strand.
TATTTAATTCCCATAAACTTATAAAAATTTATAATAATTCAAATTTTAGGGAAAAAATCTAAAGCCAATATAACGTTTGAAATTGAATATTTTGATATCTGTATGAGTAAAAACATTAAATTAAAATAATTCTATATAACAATTATAGTTTTATACAATATTTTTTATATATGATCAGTGCTCATTTTATTAGAGTAGAAGATTGCAGTGGATTTAATAATTGTATATATAATAAGAATCCAAAGTTTCAAATCAAAAACTTTACTCGATGTCTGTGCTTTTATAAGCGCTTTTTAATGCAAATTAAAAGAATAAAGTCTTAATAAATTCTAATATAGTTTTTGAATTCTCATACAAATTCGAATACACAATAGTTAAGTTCAGTATCGCTAGATTTCTATTAGACTATATTAAATTTTTCAGCAGCTTACGCGAACGTAACAAATCCTAGTTATCGTATTCATGTTAGATAATTCTATGTATATATACAGATATAAGCGTATAATTAAAATAAATTTTTATTATTATAGCACTGATAAGATATGTATTTGTTGCAAATAAGATCTATATAAAATTATTTTATTGAATTAATTAAGTGAAGGGGTTTAAAATTTGGATTCAATGTATATGATGCATGTAATACTATAAATTAAAGGAATGTGCTATAAAAGTTATTACGAATAATTTTTAATACTCATTATATCTGTTGAGATTTTCTTTTTATGTGAAGGTTTCTCCCTTCCAATAATGGTTATATACCTATGCAAGTAATTCGTTCACTTCAAATATGCACCTCACGTTTAGCCACATAACACCGAAAGTTTCTAGTTCTTTTCTTACAGGAATATGTATATAAGAGATAGTAATTTCGTTATGCGACTCCCTTTCGGTCGCCCAGTATTCATCAAGCAAAAACTGTTAGCAGTATGCCAAAAAAATCGTCGTACTTATGCGCTTGTTTAATGTCGAGATGTAAGCGCTTAAGAGAAGATCTTTTAAATTCGTAAAAATTAACTTCTGCACTTCTATCATTGTAACATACACTACATCTTTTCAAAAGCTGATTTACCAAAATATTTTTCAACTTGTGTATGTATCAGTCTTTATAAAATTACTATAAAGAAATATTATCTTAATACATTCAGTTACGATTTATTTACAAGTAGTATGCTTTACTTTTGTATAAAAAATTTTTTAGTAAAAATTACAATTTTACTCTGCATAAAATGAAAAAAAAGAATACATTATAATCAAGATTTATTATACGATTAATAATACGGTATTGAAATAAGTATATATTTAAAAAATACTTAAAATAGAATCTGTTAAAAAATACGTGGAAGAGTATTCTAGTATAAAATTTAAAAATTTAATAACGTAAAATATTTCAAGTTAAAAGATAGTGAGATTCATATAACTAAATGTATACGTTTAGACCAAAGATCAAAACATTATATTTAAAATTCCTTTTTATAATTTTATAAATCAATATAAGTTGAGCTATAATTATGTCTGTATACATATATAACTATAAAATGAAATTGAAAATACCACGAAGAAGGAAAACTTATAACAATTACTTTAAAATCAATTTCCGTACTACAAGCTTTGATATATATTTTCGTAATACTATTTAACACAAATTTGCACAATAAATAATAAAAAGAGCGAATATGTTTTTTCTAAATTTATTCTTTTGGCATTTGTTTAAAATTTTCCAACCTTGTTGTGTAATACAAAAAGTATTTAACATTCATAAGTATAAAAAATTTTCTATATATACATACAGATTTATAAAAATACTAAAAAATACTTTGTAATAATTAATTTTATATTAATGCTAGAGAACTGAACAGCGATCTTTTAATCACGAAGAAGATCGACCATCAGACGGAAATTATTGTAACGTCGCTTGCTCTTAATCTGGAGCTTTACCGAAGAATTTACGAGACACATTACACGCGCTACTAGCTATGTGATTTGATCCCTTTTGCTTTTGGCGACATATCGATATTGTTTTTACCCTGCAATAAAGACTCCAATGATTCGATTAAAATGAAAATCGTTGCATTGTAATCCCTATCAATTTACAAACCGGTGATGATTCGCGGATGGCACTCGAACGCATCGTACCGCGAAGAATGCAAAGCAGTTACGACTATACTATGCGAAAATAATAGTTATCGATTATAAATTGATTTTGAGAAAGCGAAAAAAAATGAAGAACAATTTTACATGAATCTGCTTTCGGTTATTTTTTCGAATTATGAAATTAAATTTTGACTTAAATGAATTTTAATAATAACTTTCAGTAATAACTTTCAATAACTTTTTCTAACGTGCCATACTAATGCTTTACTAAACTTGCAAATATTATTGTTAGTTGATTCCTTCAATTCAACAGCTTATTAATTCATAAGTACAAGAACTTTGGTTTCCCCATTTTTGGCTAATTGCATTCAAAATATTTGTTTAAATACTAGTTCCGAACTCAATATTAGATATTCGACTTGCTATACTTGAAAGTTATTACTTCTCGGTTTATCTGGTGAAATATTATCGAAAACTTTTATTTACAGTTATGAATATATGCCTGGAACATTTTTATTTATAGACTCAATTATCCATAGGATAATGAATAAAATATTCAAATATATTTTCAATGATTTATTTGCATTCTTTTAAATTTATATAAAAAGATTCGCATTGTTTTTTGAATTTTTAATTATAAGCTAAAGTACAATTATTAAAATTAAAGTGGTTTCTTGACAAAAAAGTAATTTCATTTTTGTTCATTTTTATTTAAAACTCAAGAACAATTCTTCTTGGTACTTTCGTAAAATTACTCTAGCCTATCGTGGCTTATATATTTTATTTCATAATAAACATAATAAATAAATAAACTTTATTTCATAATATTATTTTTCTATGTACTTTCGGTATAAATTATGTAATTTTTATTTATATTTTTCTATTATCTTCTACTATATTTACTATTGTATCTTTGTAAGCTAGCACTTTTATTATACTAGTTATATCTATTTTCATTTAAGTTATTAACTTGATAACATTTTAAAAACTGAATTGAACAATAAAAACGATAGTGCGTTATCTTTTAGTCTTATAATTTTTTGTTACATTTTGTCTTGATTATTAATTTCTTGTTGTTATTAATGTCTTGATAATATTTGCCTTTTTTCTGCTCTTTTAAATAATTAGAAATTTTATGTAATTTACATATATATATATACATATGTATTATTAATAGATAATTGAACTATTTTGCAATTTATAAGTAATTAGTTTATTTGACAATACTCTATTATCCTATGACTGAATGATTACAAGTATGTAATTGTTTAATAATGTTAAATAAGAATTTGTATAAATTACTTTCGAATAATGAATTCCTAGGACTATCTCTGTAAGAAAAAAGAATATTTATAATAAAACAATACGTAAAATTTTATAGAAAATTAAAAGTAGTAAAATGCCAAATATGTTATTACTTTTTACCTGCAGCACCACATATATAAGCACTTTTAATGATAAATAAATGTTTACGAATCCAAAATATCGAAACCATCATATATAAATATCGGAAAATATTGGAATCATTATTAAATAACTAAATACATCATTATAGATTTTTCTATATCAGAATTCTATGGAAAACGCATGCGTGTGTATTTTGATAGGTAATATCTATATTGTATTTAAAAAAATGGAGATATTGCCTTAAATTTTATATGCCGTAAAAAATATCTAAAAAATGAAATCCACTTTCTTATATATAAGAATATGATTTTGCATAACCGTATTTTGGAACGATTCAATTTTTTCAGTTACCTCTGGATATTTTATTTGATAGAGTATTTATTAATAAATTGTTATTAACAACGTCAAAATATTAATTGACGTTCAATAATATTATTAAAACTTCTGAAACTAATTCTCGATTCTAATGCTATTAATCTTATGCAGTTTATTACTATTCATAGTTTATGCTCATTTTGAATAATGAAATTAATGGTTTAAAAAGAAAAAAATTTACAGTTTGCATATTCACGTGAAGCAATTAAATTATTAAATACATTGTAGTTATAAAAAAGCTTGCACAGAAAATTTAAAACTATATTACACATGCAATAATAATATCGATAAAGTTGGTTCCTTTAATCTAGTTCCTGTTGGTCACTACGCATGAACGGATATTTAAAATTTTACTAACTTTACGTGATCAGTCCAGTAACTTTGTCTTGGATGAGTTAGATTCTGCAGGAACGTATCGTTAGTATACTGCCTGCAAACAGGGCCTCAGCGTGTTAATCGTCGAACAAATACAGCTATACTTGTATCGTTACAGCATTGTGTTAGTGTGGCCGGCGGTGGCGGCGCCGGTGGTGTTACCGGAAGTGATTCAGGTCCTTCGGATTACCCGCCAAGCGCTGCTGCATCGAGGAGTAGGGAGGCGGCGGCGGCGGCGCTGCACGCGGCAAGGACCTTGTTGGGCGCGGGGGTGGCTAACCCTTGCTCTCCCACCCCCGAGACGCCCTTCTGGAAGATGCCACACAAAGGTTAGTACGAGACTCTAATTATAGAGATCACTATCTGCGAACACATATCAACAATTATTACGAACAAATTTTAGAAAAATTTAAAATGGTCTATTAATATCATTAACATGGATCCCAAAATAAAAAATTTTCTGAGAATAATTATTCAGCGATTGAATAATTATATCAGAATAATTATTCAGGGTTTGATTTATTTAAATATAAATATTTAAATATAACTATTATTTAAAAATAGATTTATATTTTTGATTAATTTTAGCTAATATCGTAGCTTTGAAAAACAATTATTAGTTTTAAAAAATTTCCTCTTAACAAATCTTAATAAAATTTAACAAACCAAATTTCTTCAAGTATTTATTTTTCTTATTATTAATCAAAAATGAAATTTCAACTTTCATCTCATTACATTACCTTTGAATTTTATAGTATTGCTTGATTGTATTTAATTAAAGTTTAATAAATTAACATTAGTAACAATTAATTCATACTATTTGTTTAATTTATGAAATAAACATTGATAAATTAAAATTTACGAATGAAACTATTTTATTGAATTACTGAAATTCAAATCACACCATTTTTTATATCTCTTTTTAAATTTCAAAATTAATGCAAAAATTCTGTCGAAAATATTATATGTAAGATTATTAGTAAATTTAATATATGCTCATATGTATCAATATGTTTTGTCATTAGATTTTAAGGCAGAACAATAAAATGCATTTTTTCTAATTAGCTTTATATAAATTGAGAAAAACACGATAGTTATATTTTATTTTATATAAACTAATATAAAATTTAATTTTTATTCTGAAATGAAAATACATTTTATACTTTTTTAATACATTTGTCATAATAATATAAATCGATAACACATCGTTAAATATTTATTCTTTTATATTCGCATGAATTAGTCCTGCTTTAACTGTCTAGAATAACTCATTTAAGGAGAGAAAGATTGATTTTATATGTTTATTTCATAAGAGTAAAAGATAAGTAGAAAGTACGAGCGTGAATGTAGTATAAAGCTCCTTTACTAGGAAGTAAATCTACCTCTCGGAAAACACAAAATTTGTCTACCACATAATTAGTATCTCGCGGACTTGTGGTCTGAGAAATTACCTTCCAATTCACTCGTACCACCAAGTAGACTCTCGACGGATCTCACATTTCGCGCAAAAGCTAGAGGCAACGAAAAGCTGGCGCCGACAAATCTTTAAGGGTCTCTCTGCAAGACGCCCGCAGTTACGTAAGTAGATAAACATGCGTCGCTTCGCGAGCTCAGTTTCATACGTCAGGGGCTCGCGGTTAGTTCGTAAGTTAGTCCGTAACCCTACTCGCTTTTACTTGGCTTCCATCGGGCCAACAGCCCCTCGCGTAGTCTCGTGAGCCAAGGATCGTACCGTGTGCACCTCGTCATCTCATAGCTCGTCGAAAACACCGGAAATCCTCTTGTTGGGCCGTCGGCTTTGGCTTATGTGCACTCCAGTCATGTATGCATGCATACGTGTTTAAATTATAGCAAGAGAAAGAGAGAGAGAGAGAGTGTGTGTGTGTGCGAAAGGGAAAAGGATATCTTCTTATGTTATTATGATATTAAGAGTTCTCATTGCTGGATAAGTAGTAACGAATATTCAATCTATAATCTGTTCGTCGAACGAAAATATTACTTTCATTTAGGATATTTTTTTCATTATATTATTTTTATTATTATTATTATTATATTGCTAGATTTTTTATTATACTATTTTATATTATTTTTCATTAGTATTATACTGAAGTAATATTAGCATTTAATATTTTCAATTATAATTTTATTCAACTAATTAGCTGAAAAATACATTAAAATATATTTTTCTACAGTTTTACGTAATATGTACTTGTTTCGTTGTTTAGGTAAGTATTAAATAAGAAATATTAATTTTCTTACTAAGTTTAAAATTAAATTTATTTCTTACATTTAAAAGTAAAACTCGAAAATTATAAATTTTTATAAATCATATTTGATATAAATACAATTGCAGAATATTATTTATTAAATACGTAATCACCAATTTAGAAATACATTTCGAAATTCATTATAAAATAGCACTATTTTATATATAATAGTATACGTATTACGTAATATTTAATCTATATTAATTATTTATAATTCTTGTTATAAAATAATGTAAATTATTATTTAATTTTGGAAGGTTGACAAAGAAATGCTTGAAAACTACAGTTTTTTGATACTTCATCTTATTACTACATATCATTCAGTAATTGAGTAAAATATGGTATTTCAACGTAGTTATAATATATCACTAAAAAATAAGAAGATCATTTTACTTGTATAAATTTGAATGTATTTTCTAAAATGTCGATTATACAAATCCACATAATTATATGGTCAATAAGTTTTAAAAAGCAGGAAAAAAGTTAATTTTATTATGAATATGAAACTACGTAGCAATTTCGAACCATTAAAAATTTACAAATTACATATTATTCACTTGATTATTATGTATAGAATTATCATCTAAATCTTCATGTATCCTTAGAATTTAGATTCTAAAAATTAGAAATTTTTATCCGTTTTTAAAAAGTTAATATTCTTTCATGTTTCAACTTAGGTATTTACGTTGCATTTAATTATATAAATTCATAAAATTTATATAAATTCAAGAAATTTTCATAAAAATATAATAATTGTTTCTTATAAAAAAAGTAAATCTTATATTTTACTTTAATTTCGATTATAATAATTATACCATGAATATGCATTTGTAGATGAAACTTTCTTCTCTTAAATGTAATAAATGTAATCCTTAAATATAATCCTTCTCTTTGCCAATTTAATCTAATAATAAAAGTAAGGTGTCTATTTGTAAAGGACGTTTTGCTGCGGTAGCGCTTACCTCGAGGATATTGCATTACAGGCAGCAGCAAGCTTCGACGTTTGTAATGTGAGTTATAGAGCTAAAAAAGAATGAGCTTCCCCCTCGATTACGCCTTCTTTTTCACCCTTGATTTTCCGTTCTTCCTTGCGTGTATGTTTCTAAATACTCTTTCTCGTTCGCTCCGAGCGCAAATAATTTGACGCGTACGTATATCCATTCGTATGTGTATAAATATGTGGAAAGAAAAAACCAAACAGAATCGCAGTAGCAGTAACAGCGGTACGAGTTAAATAAAGAGAGCATTAGAGGAGCAAGTTCTTTCTTTGGGCGCGCATATAAGCCAGCTTTCCCCTTGTGCGGTAGGTGCATTGAATCCTTTGGAATCAAACGTCTCAAGAGGCTTTTTATGCACTGTGTTGTATTACTATGAAGCTAATGTCAATGGTTCTAGGTCGTGTGTGAGTAGGATAGTTTTGTGGACAGGAGGGAGTCTTTTAAGGAAATGCTCGTTCAGAGAAAGATCAAATGAATGAAGAGAAGTGTACACGAGTAGACAATATTATGAAATGAATAAGGATGTAAGATAGAAAAAAAACATGATCTTTTGTTAATGGAGTAGTTTAGAATAATACTGATGTAGCAACTGAGATTTGAGTTCGTTAATTAAGTAGAAATGGAGATACTGTTGACTTTAGTTAAATTTCATTTTTTCAATCTTAGAGGTTCGAAATTTCTTTAGGATATAAAAGTAGCATACGTTTCATAGAAATAATTGAATACATTATTTATTTCGATATAAATTATAGAACTATTTAAATAACTCGAATGTAATAAAGCTTTTTTAATGGATACGTTAAACATAAAAGACATAGATATTATAAAATACTTTACAACTATATATCTACTGTATGATCTGTTCTTTTTTTAATTGACACATTGTCTGCCTTTACGTTAGAATATCATCTGAAAATGATATAAAAATATATTCCTTTATTATTTTCCTTAAAAGTAATATTCCTTAAAAGTTCCTTAAAATAAATTTATCTTACCTTAAATATCATCATTTTCTATAATTTTATTTATAAATTTTTTAAATGCCAGTTACACCTACAAAATATTAATAAACCTACAACAAAAATATAAAAGGTTTTCTATTCAATATAGTTTTCCACTTTAAGCTGTACATACCTTAATAACCATACAATACCAATATGCATAAAGACAATGAAAAGGTAGTAGAAGCAAAGAACCTCTATGCATACGTATACTAGTCAAAGTGCAAATTTTGTATTGGCAACACTATAATGAATATCTGGAAGAGACACGCATCGATGCGTTGATTAATAGGTAAATTTTCTCTCTCTCTCTCTCTCTCTCTCTCTGTAAATTTCCAACAAGTGTAGATGAAGTGAAAAGAAGAAATGAACGAGAAAGAGAAATGAGGGAATGAGGGAGAGAGAGAGCGAGAGTGAATAAGGAAAAGAGTAGAGGAAACAATACGCAGCGAACATTGGTAATGAATTCGATACTTCAGCACCTTAAGCATCGATTACAGCGATTCAACTCATTAGAGAATGTTCTCCATGCCATCTTTGATACCGCATGATTTCCTCTTTATCCCTACTTTTCCGTCTTCGTAAATAAAACTCGTAAGCAAAAGCATATGAAACGCACACAGAAGCACACAAATATACATCCGACCTACCGCTAAGGTACTTCCCTAGTTTGTCTACAAATACCCTCTAGCAACTCCACAACTTAGTTCTCTCTGTCTTCTCTCTGTCTCTTGCTCTTTTCTTGTCATTTTCAGTCTTATTCTCGTTTTCTGATTATCTACTTATTACTATTTTTTGTGCATATTCAATGGCTTAGTTTAAGACGCACTTCCTTCCTGCTTTTCATTTACTTTCGTTGACTTAGTCTGGCACGATCTGACTGCACTACCTTATAAATGTACATATTTACGTATATAGCGCTTGAGTTGCAGAAAAGAAAATTAAATTTGTATTTGTCAAGGGGATAATGTCTAAGTTGAGAAATGATATACGTTGCATACCTGCCTTTCTCTCAAATTACTTATTCACCTTGTAGATAGCTATTTATTTCGATTATTATTATTTTGCTATGTTTAAACTCAAAAATAATGACAATACTTATTGAAGGTCAACAAAATTAGAGAATGCATTATTTTTACTTTGCAACTATATAAACTTCCTAAATTTAAAATTGTGAAAAACTGCGTTTTCAACACATTTTCGACAATTTCATCCGATATTTTTTATGCTATACCCCTATTTCATTAAAAATAAAGCTAAAATAAGCTTACTGAAAATTTTAATACAACTTCTTAAGAAAATTATTCTTGAGAAAATTATTTAACTAAAAATTAATAAAAATATAAATAAGAGTTTCAGTTGAAGATTTGTACACAAACACCATTTATTACTAAATGAGGCTTACGAAAAAATAGATAAATACTCCTTATTGATTTTGTAATAGATACTATTTTTCAAATTTCTAATCTTATATTTCAGTACCTATTAATACTGAATCATTTAAATTTTTCGTCGACAAAGTATATCATAATTATATTGTTTTGTAATAATGTGCGGCATTCGTGTATTCACGTAAAGTGATAAAAACACGCATCTTTGTTAAAGCTGCCAAAAGATTATCGTTAATTTAAATGCACATAATGAATAAAGCAGTTCTGCTCTCTGCTTTCGAATAATAATTCTAATTACGAATCAATATTCATTCTATTATGGCGCGAAGCTCCCTAATCGCTTTGTCAGTTGTTAGACCAAACAAGCAATGTTTTTTTAAAGCTTTTTCCTCCAGTCATTTTTTTCTTGATATATCTAGGCGGATTATTTATAAACACACTTAAATACATTCAAGCAAACAATTCAAAACTACAGTGCATTCGAAATCAGCAACGTCGGATAATCGGCAACGTCAAAAAAGAATGTCACATTTTTCTGAATGGGAAAATCTTTATATGAACTACAGCTGATGTTTCCTCATTATAATACATTAGCTGCAATCGCTACATAACATCGGCATTGGCGAACAATCTAATTATCAATTATTGTACTCTCTTTTTAATAGCGTTGAAGCGTATGAACCTTTTTAATATTGCTTTTGGTCTTTTTTATTAGTTTTCTCTACTTTCCGTGTATTAACGTTGCACTTTTTAATCGCATTTTATTATGTAGATTGATGATGTGTTTCATATACCAAACATTATATATATATATATGTATGTGTGTGTATTCTAGATTAATATTTATAAAAAAAGTATTTTTTTAAGTACTTTTTTGATAAATTTTAAGTATAAAAAATATTGCCGAAATAAAAGACAAATATTTTAAAATATAAATAAATAATGTAAGTAGAAGAAATAAAAAAGTAACGTAATAACGGTAAGTCCACTATTTTACAAATGCGACTTGGCGTTAGTAAAACAAAACGGCAATTAATTTTCTTGGTTGATGTTTTTCTTTGTGAAGAGTAACTTGCATCACGCTGTCGTTTACATCGGATAAAAACACATTCACGCTAACGGATTCCCGAGGCTGTTTATTTAAGGGTTTGTGAGTAAACTAGCAATATACAGAGAGGAGACAAAAAGAGAAAAACGGAGGAAACGAACTGAAAAGAAAAGAGAATATACGTGGTGATCGTAAGAGGGAAAAGAAAATTCAGCTAAAACAAGGATAGATTATTCAGAAAATGGTAGAAGGAAAAAAGAAAAATAAGATATACGAGGGAAAGAGAAAAAAAGAAAGAAAGAGAGAGTAACGAGTTGGGTGTCGTAATGTTGTGTGGTACTGCGATTTAATCTGTGTTCTGTTTTACGCTCAGCCAAGTGAAACCTTTTTGCCTCACTTTGCGGCATCGTGTGCTCGGCCTTTGCGCGCGTGTTCATTGCATAGATTAACGCAAAATTATAAATAAAGAACCGTACAGAGTATACCATCATTTTATCAACGCCTTCTTCTTCTCCTTGTCTCTTAGGTTTCCCAGCAATGCATACGTGCATACTTGTTTATATGTGTGCACACGCATGTCGCATATAATGATACACTGCTTTAGATCCATCTAGTTACATACATGCATACGTAAACAAGGAAGAATAGTCTTTTGCTTCACGCCTTTAATGTATTTCCACTATCCCCAATAAGTTGAGATAAACTATAAATAAAATTTTAAAATTAATTAAATAACTACTTAATACAACGATTAACTAAATTCCTTTTTTCACCTCAATACTTCTTGTTTAGATACTACTCGATCATCTAATGTTCATTTCATTTTTCCATACTTTTCTGACTTTTATTCCTTACCTTATAATTGCTTTTGTAACTACTTTTAATAATTTTTACAATATCATATTAGCTTTAGTCCAAATTACATACTGAAATGGTTCTATAAAAATATAAAATTATTTTCTATTACTTATAGAAAATTGATCTGCTTGAATACTAATGAAATTCAAATTACCCATATAGATTAGAAGTAATTTTATACAAAAAATATTTAATTAAAGTTATTACATAAGAGTTTAGTATTTTTTTAAATATTTCATTCAATTATAATTTTCAATAAAATGCTTACAAATTAAAAGTGACAAATGTATTGAGATACCCTAATATTTGCTCTTAATATTGCAATAAACTTAATTAATCTGTCTTTAGTTATTATTAGAAATTTTAAAACCTATCTACAGGTATACACGGCATTGGAGTTAAAAGCCCATAATATAACATTGAAATATCTTAAACTTTCAGTCTTTTGTTCCTTATATTTCTGAGCGCCTATTGACATTTTCAGGCTGTGTATTCATGACAGAGTTGACGTGTTTCACTGTGTGATCAGTTTAATTCATTGGTGCATAAATTAAAACTCCATAATCAGAGAATGAAGAGATATTATGGTGGAGACTAAAGAGACCAAGGGATTATGATGCAAGGAGAGATGAGATGAGGGATAGTCGCAAATAAGAAGTAAGGAGAAACATAAAAAAATGGAAACATATTAAAAAAAGTTACTATTTCGCACAGTAAAAAAATAGAAATAAAAAGAAGAATGGTTCGCGAAAAAGCCTATAAAGTCGGAGGCACCGACCAATCGAGCATGTACCAGGGTAAATATTCATCGAAGAACGGCTATATGCCGCTAGAATAAAGAATCTTTTGATGAGGAAGAGCAACGCTTTGATCACCGAGGACATAATACCTTACGAAGTCGACATTATAGACTATCTTTGATCGCGAAACAGTTTTATACGTTGTAATAGCAATGGGTAAACGATGAATGGAACTTTAAGGAAAAAGAAATGACCTTTCCGAACATCCTCTATAACAAGCGAGTATTATATGCTTTGCTACAGTTTTTTATTATTGTTATGTAAAGATCCGTTGTATTTAGATTACTTAATATTATTTATTATTATTCTTTAACCACTTTACAAATTTCATTAAATATAACGAAGCAGAAATAAATAATTGAATTAAGAATATTTGTTGAATAAATTAAAAATATAGAAATTTTAACAATCCACAAAAGAAGATTACTAACTTATTGCATTATCTTGCCTTGATTCATGGTATTTTAAGTTTTAAAGTAAAAGCAAAGGATATTTTCTCCAGGAGATTATTAAGAATTTATGAAATATGAAAAATATTTTATTTTAATATATATTATTTTTATGTGAGTTAGGAATAATTCGAGCAATTTCTAACTTTATATTAATACATTTTATTTAATAAACTACATCCGTTCATGAAATAAAATATCATTTGAATCAGCTTTTGTGTATTGCACTGTACGAGAATATACTTCAATAATTTATAAACATTTACTTACAACGACCTAAGTTCTCTCAAAGTTTCGACAAGAAAAATAACATTCGTTAGTTCTTTCAATAAAAAAATGTTGATTACAGCATACTATTCACCAAGAGTGTTTTGTTAAATCAATATAATGACAGAATATAATAATTTTAACATAAAGATCCTCTAAAGATGTTATTATTATAATTATTGAAATACTTGACATAAAGTAAAAGATATTTTGTATGCGATCAACAATTAGAAATGTGACTTGATACAGATAAAAAATCACGATGAATATAATACTTTATATTTTAATTTGAATTATGAATATTTTCATAGTATTCTTTAAAGAAAAATCTGATTTTTATTGTAAATTTCCGTTTACATAATTAGATTTGAATTTAACTGGATTTTGAAAAGATTTTTTAACTTATTAATAATAATTTCAAAAACACATGTCAATTGTTTTTCATTATTCAGAAGCTATTCTCACATAATAGTTCAAGTTTGTTAATATTTGATGCATAAGAATATTAAATATTTTTGTTAAGAATAAAATGAATAATTTAATTAATCGTATCTAGGATTTGAAAGTATAAATTTCTTTAAAGGAATTCGGAGTAAATCTGTTGTCAAGATCTATAGATTCAGAATTCTAAAATTAGATGAAAAGAGTAGCTATTAAATACCCTGTAAATGAAACGAACTTTAGTCACTTGAAGACATAATAGAAGGCAGTTAACGCGCGAAGCTCCGTGAAAATAAATACTTCGTATTCCGTTAAAAGGATCTCTATGTGGCCTGCGGCTTCTCTTCTACTTACGACGAATATTTTGCGAGCAAATTGAGTAAGACCGTAGACTAGGAATGGTACACAATGGGGTAGCAACTTCGACAGCCCTTCTAAGTGATGCACTAGACTATACCTTCTATACCTTCTGTCTACTAACTATACCTTCTGTCACGCGGGTACTCGCAAAAATGGTTGAGATTATTTAAATTCGTTAATTGTAAAATACATTAAATACCACGAAACGTCGAGGACCGTAGCTCGGTACCGGTTGTTGATGTTGTACAAAAGAATTCGAGTATTCCTCGCTCGTTTACTCGCTTTACCAATATGTATTCCATAGAATATGCATCCCATGTACATCATTCCACGTTGTCAAAGGAATAAAAAGATTGCGCGCAATTATCAAGTGGAAGGGACATTATTATGAACACCAAGCGCGTTATGAAAGTCTTCTCGAATTTGTCAGTTTTCTTGTCAAGTAAATTTTTCTTCTTTCTTTTCCTTTTTCCTAAAATCTATTTGTGGCGAAACAACATAGAATTTACTAACTAAAGTTATCTTTTTTTTCTCTTAAATTCTGACTGAAGCAAAATAATGTACTTTGCTTTATCTATGCTTTTAAAATATCGCATAACCAATTATCTTATAATTAAATATACAAGAGCCTCCGTTCAGACATATATGTATTGTGTATATTTTTACACAATACGGAAATAACTTGTTCTTATATTACTAGTTTACTAATATAACACATAATATGATAAAATAAATTTAATAGAAAAACGTATAATGGTTTGAAATAACTGTTTGATCATACAAATGAACGTTAATTGCTGCTTGACGCTTATTGTTTTGTTAAAAGTTGTTCCTTCATTAGGCTGATTTATCAATTATTATATATGGAATTTTCATACCTATGAAAATTCCACGTTAAAAATGTTATATTTATTCCTTTGATTTTAATTGAAAACTCATGTTCGTGTTGTTTTGCAAATAGTTATGCTTTTCAACTAATGAAATTCTTATTGACATGATGTAAAAAGAAAGAAATATATATAGAAAGATATAGATAGAAAAGAAATTTCTATCTATATTAAGTCATTATTGAACTTTGATTTTCATTAATCACTGCTTATATTGGTAGTGTAAAATTATTTCAGTCATTATTTCTTTCACAATGTTCTTCTTTCAAAGAGAGTGTAAGAGAAATAATTATCGTAAATGACATAAAAGAATTCAGGATAAATGAAATGAGTGTGTACCGGAAACGATAGTATTTGTACTTTTCAAAATAGATTACAGGTACATAAAAATATGACTATATGAATATATGAATACGTTTCAATTTCAGTTGTAATTAATTAATATTATCAATAATACTAAATAAGCTTGCTTAAATTTTTATGTGCAAATAAACATTTTTAGCAATATTCACGATAAGGTTATAATATGAGGAAATGTATGAATTTTTAATAAAATATAGGAAGTTAAAGATATCTAAAAATATTCCTGTTTAATTCTATTACAGAGAATATTTCTGAAGTTCAAAAATAGTCCAGAAATAAGTATTAGTTCATTAATCTATAAACTTTTGTAAATAAGAGAAAACATATTAACATATGTATATAGTGTCGAAAGTATCGATAAAAAAACTTATATTTAATATATTCCATATATTTTATATATTCTAATTTGCAGCATATTTATTAAAATCATACGCGTAAAATCAGCATGACTGCAGTCGTGGAGAAACCATGTTGTACTGATTACGAGTATAAAATGATAAAACCACATTACTGTAGATAGTAGTTATGCACATAGTTACATAGAATTTAATTTTTATATGTATATATTCATCCATGACTGAAAACTTATTTATATTTGTATTTTTGATATTATGTTTTAACATTCACTTTTGGAAAAATAACCATACGTGGGTTTTGACTGGTCTACAGAAATAAAATGTTACGATCGTAATAATCTTGCTGATACATGGGATGTTACAAGTTTTGATTGTAGTTACAAAATACAAGTTTTGGTCTGCTTATTATTATTTCGTAAACTAAATTTCTTATAAATTAAGTAAAAACAGTTAATTAAAAATAGATATACCGAGGTATGCATATTTCATAAATTTGCAATTCATTCTAATATCTCTAAATGTAAGTTGTCATATTAGATTTCTTAACTTAAAATTTTAAAAATATCAAGTTCCAAATTTACATTTATAATCAATGATCTAAAACATTATGATTATTATAATTCATTAAAATAAAACGAACGGAAATATGTATGTTTGAAGGATTTCGACTGAATATTTTATTATACATGTCAGGCATTATATTTTCAAAAGAGCCCGTAAAAATTATAAAATTTAAGCCTTATAATAATATTTTTTATAATCAAGCGTATTGATGTATTTGTAACAATTTTAGTAATACGTATGTGTAAATTTAAATAAAAGCAGATCTAACTGTCCATTAATTTTTTTAGACCTATTGAATCCTATAGAAAATTATTTCGATTTATTTTTTAATTTTTAATTAAGGTAAACGAAAGATAAATATTTTAGGGGCACGGTTCTAGTTGCGTGTGAAGCGGTACCGGACTCATGGTGATTTCTCCATTATTGCACTGCTGAAGTTACGTCACAAACTCATAGATACTTCGACCATGACGTCAGTCATAGATCATCGGCGTGAATTTTTTTTCCGTGAGCGGCTGATATTTATGAAATTTTTTAAATCTAGGGCAATACGGCACAAGGGCATAAAAACATTTTATTTTAAATATCTAGTAAAACATTTTTTTATAGTAGCAGGTTACATAAGTCGGATAAAAGTTACTATAAATTAAATAAAAAACGGTAAACATAATTTAGAAATGTCCAAGATCCGATCTCAGTAATGTGGAGAAAAAGTCAGCAGCTATTCAGAGATTTCGGCAAAGAGGCATTTCTCAAATAATGCCATTTTGTTGCATTGCCTCAGATTTGCTTAATCTGAAGGATTCGACTAGGGAAATGATTTTACTTTAAGCATATATCTTGAGTTATAATTTCCAAAGTCGAGGTTTGACTAAAACGACTTGTGCCCTTTGGTCGCGCTGCCGCAGAGTCGAGGTCCTCCAACGTCTTCAATCGTTATGATCGTCGACTGGCGTTGCTTTCAGAAGAAGACCTGATGCACGGGGGAGGGGGCCTCGGGGGTGGTTCGATGGTGGGGCAGAACTCGATTTTCGGATGCTCCGCGGCGGGCCACAGTGGAGTCAATCAGCTTGGCGGCGTCTACGTGAACGGGAGGCCACTGCCGGACTCGACCAGGCAGAAGATCGTCGAGCTGGCCCATAGCGGCGCCAGACCCTGCGACATTTCCCGGATACTGCAGGTCAGCAACGGTTGCGTCTCCAAGATACTTGGCAGGTGAGTCAGACTTGCTCGGTTTTATCCTGGGATCTCCTAGTAATGGTGAAATTTTTCAAAGCTCCGGTCAGAGAGTTGTCGATAATTCAAATTGCGTTTAATACGCACTGAGCATAATAGTGGGTTTTCAAATTTTTGAAGAAGTTTCACTATATTAAACAAATTTTAATGAAACAGAATAGTGGGTGCTACTAATACCTTTATGACTCTTTTCATAAGTAATTTCACATGACACCAGAGTTTAAGTTAACTCTAACTAAAATAGTTAACACCAGTTGCTGGAAAAGCGTTTCTTTTTAATTATA
Organism: Wiebesia pumilae; assembly: GCA_018907045.1. Taxonomy (NCBI): domain Eukaryota; kingdom Metazoa; phylum Arthropoda; class Insecta; order Hymenoptera; family Agaonidae; genus Wiebesia; species Wiebesia pumilae. The sequence goes on from JACCHZ010000116.1 coordinate 11,669,682, forward strand.
AAAAACAAATTTTTTGATTTTCTATTATAAATAAACAAAATACTTATTTCAATTATTTTAATCCGCAATGATAATTTTCCATATAATGCAAATTTTTATTCGATCTCTTTAGTCAATATACATTAATAAATGCTAAGCATAAATAACGATTTCAAATGGTTTATTATTAAATATTAGTCTACAAAAAATTAATTATTAAAAATTGAAATAAATGAAGCAATTATTTTCAAATTGTTCATAAAACTAACAAATTTTATTAACTGGAAAAATAGTCTATCGATATATATTTTTAAAAAATTAATAAAAAAAAATGCTTTACTAATTACTTTTCTTATGGATGCAAATAGCAAGGACTAAGCAATTGCTTTATTAATAAATATAAATCTCTTAAACAGTAAAACTATTTCAAAATAATTCTACATGTGAGCAAGTATGATCTTTATTGTTTATTGTTACAGATACTATGAAACTGGTTCGATAAAGCCACGAGCAATCGGTGGAAGCAAACCACGTGTCGCTACGACGCCAGTTGTAAATAAAATAGCGGATTACAAACGCGAGTGCCCGTCGATTTTCGCGTGGGAGATTCGAGATCGATTACTACAGGAAGGCGTTTGCAATAACGACAATATACCCAGTGTAAGTATTCTACTGTGTTTTTTGGAACTTTTAATAGTATTGTCATTTTGCAAAGATAAACTCCGTTGGCGTATTTTTCATTGCATAATCAAAGTAAGATATATAATGTTTACGTTCTTTGAAATATAATCTTATTATAGTAACTTATAATGAAACTTATAATTTTGAGTAAAGAGTAATATTCTTTTAATCGAGTAAAAAATAATATTCTTTTAATTAGTCAAGTAAATATATATCGTAAACATAACATTTCCAATGTAATATACATTTACTTTTGATAAATATGAATATCTATTTATTACCTGTAAATTATTCTTAATACATGTAAAGTTTTATACTTTTGAAGTATTCATTTTTCAGTATAAACCACTTTATTTGCTTAATGTTTCAATTATTGTTTACAAATTATGCAAATTATTAATTATAAATATTAGTTAATAGTAACATTTACTGTGAAAAGAAGTCCATTCTTTAAAAAAGTTTTTCTGTCGTGTACTAATTGTCTATATTAGAATTCATTATAAGGAAGTATTTATTTAAAAAGAATGACACGATATAGATATTAAACCATTGCATTATTATTTTCCATTACAGTAACATGAAATAATTTTCTACGTAATAAGTGATTATAAAAATATGCAAGTGTTTTAAATAATGAATATAATTCACACCCTGATTCAATTATTTTATAGTGTAAATTACATAATGACATAATATAAAAAAAATAACGAAATATGGTGGATGCTTGTAACAGAAAATCAAACTGTAAAAAAGTCTTACTTTGGAACGAGAAAAAACCAGCGTGTTCATCTGATGGACTGTTCTCAAAATCTCCCGTCATGACCACTACGTTAATGACATGCCTGTGTTCGTTCTCTCTCTCTCTCACTATTTCAACCAAAATGTTCATCGACAAACTACTTGGATCATTATGCGTAACTAGATAGAGAAATAAATAGGTAGAGAAAGAGAGAGAGAGAGACAGAACTATGAAGCTTATCGGGGTGAGGCCAGACCCGGCCCGGTACTTACCCGTCGAATCCGGCCACTCGACCCTAATCAAAGTCTCGTCAATGTGATCGCCTCGATGCGAAGGGTGGGGTAATCGGTCTATTACGCGACCTAGACATTGTCTACCCCATCGATGCCCCTCTATGGTTGATGCTGTTTCCCTCCAATCGTGAAAAAGATGGATTCTTCATGCGTGCGTGCGTGTGGATTTCGAGCAGCTCGTCTTCCAAACATCCTCTTTCTGTTCTCCCCTAGTCTCTTCGCGCCTATTTCGTGCTGACGCTCTTCTTTCTGAAGATGAAACACGCCATTTCGGTATTCATACTTCTGAATCTTTCTTTTATTTTTTATTTTTAAGCAAATTAATTTGTAGAGCTTTTAGTGGTGATTGTGCGAAATTATTGATTTAAGTCACTTCGGCGATGCTATGTTACGTCCAGTTACGAACATAAGAGTGATCGATCATCATTGTGATACTGAAGGGTCAGCTAATTAATTATTCAAATGTTCTACAACTTATCTGATATTTGTCTCACTCGAATTATACGCGAAGCCGTTAGAATTGAAAAATATTCGTAGCATAGGATAACACGTAAGGACGCTTAAAGTCCTCACTTTATTCCGAGAAAAGGAAAGGTTTGGCATAAAAATATCTACAATTGTATCAAATTTACCTTTTGAACGTCAGGTCATATTCACAAAACTTACTTTCGAAGGATTTTTCTTTCAACAAGTATGACAAAACTTGATCTTATCAGTCTTTGAAGTAATTCGGCAAAAGTTCACAAATTTAAAATGAAGAAAACTTTAATAATACATATCAATTTTGCAAATGTCTTAGGTCCATGAATTTCGTTTACGCACATCCAAAGTAAAGATAAATTGCCTGGACTATTTGGATGTAATTTCTTTTTCAGCGCATCTTTCCATTTTCTATTCACTCGAGTAGAGAAGGAAAGGTTTATCAAGGAAGGAGGGACGTGTCTTTTCTCGCTTGCTGGTCGCGTAATCTTTCCTCGTTGAGCACTTCGATGGCACGTGTTTACACGCATCATTATCTAAGCGGTACGATGGAAGGGGAGCTTTAAAGCGCGTAGACAGCACACGAGGGTTGAAACGAACAAAACCAAACTACGCGTCTTGATCAATCAAGGTGTCATTTAGTGCGCATTTTTTCTTGTAGAATCGAAACATGGTGGAGGTACATGTTCACGGTGCCTTACTTTTTCTCATTAACCTACATTGGCAGTGACAACTGCGTTACGCGAGTAAAATACTTTTCTTTGTTGTATTTCAAGGCAGTTGACTAAAGTTATTACATTTATTGTATTATACAATGATTTCACATTATGTAAGCCAAAATCAAAATATAACGAGCGGATAATTTATAAGAAGAAAGCTAATTTTCTATAAAAAAACCAGGTTTCCACAGTAGTTGATATCATTATAACGACAATTTTTTGTATTCTTTATTGATTCTGTATTCCGCTTCTTTAATGTTCTAATATACTAATATAATACTAATATACTAATATAATAATATCTAAGAAGATTAAACTTAATCGCGGCAAATGGACTCATTTCTTAGAATCGATGAATAATTTTCACATGAGTAAATCAAAAGTCTGGTATTCGTAATAAAGTTAATAATTCGGTCGATAAATCATCATCTGTACATCTCGAATTCGGTCGTTGTTTTTAAAGCGCCAGCTCCTGTTTGTTTATTTCATCTCAATAAGTTTTCGCGCTTTTGGAAACCGCGATTCGGCGGCTGTACGCGATGAATGGATCGACGTATCGACGCGCAGTGGTTCTAAGTCGCGTTGATGCTGCGGCAGCGAAATACCCTTGGTGGGGGCAAGCTTGCACTACAATGAAGGGAGCAAGGCGGGAGAGGCGCGTGTAGTGAGCGAATGGGAGAGGATCGGGCGGCTGAATCAGACTGAATGGAATCAGTTAAGCATGTAGCACAATTATTCGTGTCCGGTCGCGCGTGTAATGGTCTGCATCGACTCTGCTCGCCTGCCTGTGGCCGGGCTACGCGACGAGCTATCCAGCTACTCGCACTACCCCTAGAATATCGAGCGAACGCGTGGGGGGATTTCAAGCCATGGGGCTTTATTTTCGCTTCGACCGTGGCTGCGAGTTCTCACGTTTTAATTTTTGGATTTTCCTTGTTTGTCTCTTTGCTGATCTTTGGAAATTAGACGAACGAACTTCAAGTGATGATCCATAATTTCGTTCAAGTGGCTACGACCGGCGATGGACTCCTGATGCAGATATTCGCCAATAGTTTCCATTTTCCTTTCCATTTTACTTCAGAATTCTGCCAAAACAGTTGTTTTTTCGCCTGCCTCCTATCATTTCCGAATTAGAAATTTTGCTTAATTAAACTACGTAAGTTAATTAGAGTGCATATGAATCCAATAATTATTTTCACGTTCGTTTACAGCTGTACAAGAGATGCCAGTTTTTTAATTTTTCAAGATTTATAAAATCCAATTGCTTATAATGAGAAATATTTTATTCGAGCGTAAAGTAGAAAACACAAGCTTTTAAACCAGTAAAATGAATTTTAATTTAGGCGAATACATTGATTTAGAAAATTTTTTTGCTTTAATTTATAACTTTGAAATTGACAACAATCTAATAAATATATTGTTTCGGTTTTCATATGCGTATAAAGTCCATAACGTAATTCTGGGTACTAATTAATTAAAAACAATATTTCATCCTATATATATTAATTATATGAACAGTACAAGTGTCACTTTGTGAAAAATTCCCAAGTCACTTTGGGAAAAATAGCATGAATTAAGAGCTTAATTCTGATCGTTAAGAAATTCTGAATAACTCCATATATCACTAATATAAAAAAATTTTACGTATATTTCTTATAGTGCATTTATACCTCTTGTAGGATAGATTCTTGTATTTCTATATATATCTTAAGCTGAAATGGACACTGGTTGCAGTCGCAACTCGCTAAAGTTATAATGAACCACTTACTCGTTTATGATAGCCATGTAATATCGTTCTTTGACCAGAGTTATATTGTTGGCGTTTATTTAAGCCTCATTATTGCATGAATAATGGTGTATATATTTTAATCGCTTTGTTATAAATTGTTAATTATGTCTCGTAGTCGAAGTTTCTTTTAAACTGTGTTCTTTGGAAAATGATGTGATGGTATTTTGTCTCCAATAAGATCAAGATTACTTTAGAGTTTATCAGGAGATGAGCGATAACTATCTGGTGACCTGTCATGATACCATCATAATTAGAAAAATTGTATTAGTACGTTTTCTCTTTCTTAAGAAAACAGCGTAACTGACAAAGTTCTAGTAACTATATGAGTAGAATAGAAAATTTGATGTAAAGTAAAGTTGAACGAATTTACCACATTTTAATTCGAACAAGATATATTTGTAGAATTTCATTTGCAGAAGCTCATAAATTTTTCTAGTTATTAGCAATTTATTTTTTGTATTTCTTTGTTTTTATTAGTAATAATTTAACGTATGTATACATTTATTAATAAAAACGCATCTATTTCAATAAAATATAAGTTTACGGTAAAATAATAATTCTCAATGACCTGGATTTTTTAAGTTTTTTATTTATGATGGAAAACTAATCTTGGTAATTATTCAAATATATATTTCTCGTAATGTATTTTTATCAAAAGAGAGTTTGGTTAATATAGAAATAACGTTTATTATGTTTATTTGGTGAAACGGATAAATAAGCAGCGAATAATTGGTAAAACGTGGCAGATGAAAAAATAGAACTAGAACCGGTATCTCAACAGAGAAGCTTCTGTCGACATTTTTGCGACAAATGAAGATTGAGCCAATAATTTTTCAAAACGCGTCGCTTAAGTTGGCGGTTTCTTTTGAATTTGCGTTCACTATGGGCTTTTTTTACGATTAGCTACCATTCTCTCTAATTGGCTTTTCGCCAAGAAAGTATATATAAATTTTGATATAAGAATCCTTTGTATGCGAAATGACGTTCTTTGCTTTGAGTTTCTTGATTTCTTAGTCCTTTATTTAGAGAATATTAAGACTCTTCGAAAGAAAAATTCTTTACTTACTTTGTCAGCTTTCCTGTTGCACGCAAGCTCGATTATATCAACAACTATGACTTTAATCTCCTTTGGTGAATTCTTTAATAGTACCGATGCACATTCGTAAGTTTTCGCCATAATTTGTTATTGCTGTATATTGAAAGAGAAAATTTTATAAATTTCAAAAGTCTATTTATAGAATTGTTAAAATAAGAAATTTGATAAATTTCTTAACGATCAATACATTAATTTATCATACAATTTAATATCTAAAGAAACAACTATTGTAAATTATAGTTGTTTCTTTATGTAACGCTTTATTACAGGAAAACCTTTTAAAAATAAAAGCTATATATTTTGAAACATTTTCTGTAAACATAGACAAGAAAATACAAATATTTAAAACTGAAATAAAAATCAATATAGAATGGCTATTCCTAATTTATTACTTATTAGCGTATTCACGTTCAGCTACATACGAAACGATTCTACTGCAACGAGCGGATGAATGAAAGATCACTGAACTGTAATAATACACGAGGCAAAATAAACGAGAGACCTTCAGATTTTTTCATCCAACAAAACAATAAATTCTGTATTGCATATGTGTTGAATTGTTGCAACGTTTATCTAATAATTTCCTGTGTTAAAAGCGCAAGAACACAATTGCTTAGTTCCCCAAGAAAAATAACGCTCGTATACTTGTTAAGGTTCTCGAAAATTTGCAAACCAAGAAAAATCAAATAGCCGAGTGCAAAGTCTTTCTAGGAGTAGACAAAGACAAGACGTCCGACAACCCAAGATGAATATCGCACTCCAACAAGAGCTCCAGACATCCCGATCCCATTTCCAATCGAGTGAGCCCTTCGCAAATGAGGCAGCACGCGTCCGCTTTGATTTCAGGTCTCGTCCATCAATAGGGTGCTGCGCAATCTGGCTTCCCAGAAGGAGCAGCAGGCCGCAGCGGTGCAGGTACATCAGGGTGCGGAGAGCGTCTACGATAAGTTGCGCATGTTCAATGGCCAGGCGACCGGCTGGCCGCACGCCTGGTACTCGGCTACGCCCTCGCATCATTCCCTCGCCACTGGCATACCCGGAACCACAACACCCGGATCGGGCCAGTCGCTGTTGCCCAGCGGCCAACTCCATAGCCGCGACGATTCGCTGCTCAAACGCACAGGTGAGCGACAGAATGACAGAGGACTGTGAGGAACCCTCTGATTCTATGCTAGACAAAAGACGGGAAAATCCGATCCGATGCTCTACGTCCTATTGTATGCATACAGGCTGGGGACTTTAATTAACTCTTTGAACTCGCTAATTTAATCTCTATGGCTCTTTTAATGATAGTAATATCATTACTACTATTAATGATATTAATATCACGACGAAAGTTTAGTACGTATTTCAAGTGGATGTGCATTACGTTTATGATACAAAGTTTTGATTATACTACCATCCAAATTTCACTGAAAATTCTATTTAATCGATGCAGTACATATACGTTTCAACTTTACTCGAAAGCTTTTCAAATACTACGTATTTCGGTAGCTTCATAAAGCTATTGAAAGTTTTCTGGTTAATAATTACAACAAACTTATAAAATTGAATATAAATTTCCACATCGTAGAAAATTGATTTCATTTAATATAGATTACCTATGAAATACTGTAATTTTAGTATGTTATCCGTTCACCGCATATTCTTAAAATAGATTTTTCGAATTTATAGTTCGAATTATTATTCATGAGGTTCAAGAAAACTTTACAAGTTTTACAATTAGATTAATTACATTACACAAACGTATTTTAACGAATATTTATTACCACTTTTATTATTTTATTTTAAAATAAAATAAAATAAAACTAATTAATTATAGTTCTATCTTCGAAGAATTAGTATACTCCGATCAAAATATCAAATGTTACGAATAAAATTCATAACATGTATATATCAAACATATAGAGTGATTACAACTTCAGTAAATAGGAAGGGAAATAGACAAAAATCTTTTCTTTTATTATTAATATATGACAATTAATAGTTATGTAATTTCTTTAAATTCCTTTAAACGACCATAAAATTAATGCACGAACAATATGTAGGCGATTTTCATAATCAGACAGAAAAAAAAGAGTGAGGACTATCTTAGCCAATCCAAAAAGAATTTAATATTAAACATTTAATTTAAAATTCACACATGCAATTATATATACACGCTTTTGCACGTATCTCACTTCAGTCCACCCGACACTTGAAATTTCTTCTCTCTCTCTCCCTCTCTTACTGTATCTCTCGTTGGCGAGCTTGAAAAGCTTAAACTCTGCACATATGTACTACTTTGTTAACCATGCATATGTATTGAAGAGAGGACGAGAGAGAGATCAAGCGGGAAAATACCTGCGCGTTTCCGTCAAATCGCCTTCGACTAATAGGATCATTGAAATCAGCGAAGCGACTCAGATTGCGGCACAGATTGGCCCCACAGATGACGATTCCAGATGCGGCATTTCAATAGGTAGATTATGAAAGCCATTCGGAACGCTTACTCGTATTATATACACGAGTATGCATGGACGCGGCTGACGAGAGAAAAACAGGCACAAAAGTGGATAAAAGAAATAGAAAGAGACAAATACTTACTCAGCTAAAAAGACACAGAGCCAGATATGAAAAAAATTTATGAAAATAAAAAATAAGAATATTGAAAGTAAATTACGTATAATAATAAGTAATTATTTAATAAAACTTAACCGTTTCTTTCTCAAATGAAGGTTACATAATAATTTTATTTTCAAATAGCCTTAATTTTCTGAATTCTGATTTATTAATTCAATTAATAAAATTATTAGAAAATACAAGCGATTCAAATTAACGGAAATATATATGATCTTGAATGAAATTACCAATTGTGCTAAGAATGAACAATGAATATTTATTATGATACTTCCTAATAAATTAAAATCGATTTAGTAGTTATTACACATTCATGTACATATAGAAATTCTATTTATTGTAAGTAATTCAAATATGTATGTACATGTATGAAAATTTTTGGTAATATTGACACAGAATTTTTCATCTGTATGTACAAGCTATACCGGACAACAACAACAACAACAACAACAAAATTTATCAAGATGACATGAGCGCGTTGAAGCATTGGATTACGAAACAATCGAGTTGACCAAAAACCTTGGAACTAATCTAACTTGTGGAACTTGGTGGCTCTTTATGCTTATTATCAATTCTACTTCTAGAAATTAGAGTCTCCAGTTATTTGGTATGTCAAAGTTTTCGGGACATCGCGCGTCACTTCCGTTGAAATTTTGACGAATTCAACTAAGTGTGAAAATTTTTTCATCTTTCAAGAGATGGCTTTATACACTGAATGTTACAGATCATCAAAAAAGACAAATTTAATTCGTTCGAATAAATTATGTTGATGAATTTATTAGGTTACTAATTATATTAGGATAAACATTATATTAATAAATTTATCGTTTTCTAGAGATAGATAAATTACATTTTGATGTGATAGAGTATTTGAAATTCCAAGTTAGAATTAATTTTTTATGATATTGAGTGCTACATCCAAATAATAATAATAAACAATATTGTATCTATTTCATTTTTGTTGAAAGTTCTTAATTGTTAATACTTCTTTAAATATATTAATTTTATTTATTAAATTATATTTCCTACGAAAACTGTTTTTTGTAATGTCTGTAATTCTTAGTTTAATATGTTAAATATGAACTATTTCTTTGATAATAATACATTATCCGTTAATTTTAATTATTGTTTAAAAATAATAAAAAATCAAATGAATAAAGTAATTTGAAAAATTATAGCAATTAAAGAAGAGTGAATGTTCGTGAAACTCATTTTAATTATACTTATCATACATTTCGTATTCGCAAAAATTGTTAGTTAAATTTGTAGATCGTGAAATTTCGAGAACAAGAATAAATCATTTTTTGAGATCAAATATTTTTTTTTATATATTTTTTATATATTTTATATATTTTTTTATATAAAACTTGTAGAATTATTTTACATGTGAATTATGAAGAAAAATTCTAATTAATTATGCTTTTTACGTTAAATATATTGAACACAAAAAGAAACGTTAAATTTATAAAGAATGAAAAGAAATGTATCGTTTATCGAAATAATTGTAGCTTGCAAGTGATTAAAATACGTACGAAAAATGAATTTCCAATTTATATCAATTTAATTAATTTTATAAGATTAAGAACTATTTCTATACTGTTCATAAAATTGTTTTTTAAAAAAATTTTCACTTACTATAGATAGGGAAATTCGACATCATATAACGCAATTATAAATTAATATAAAAAAGTTAATAAATGTTTAATAATTTTTATTTAAAAATGTATGTGGATAATAACTTACTTAAATTAATTTTATTTGAAGTGTACATTTACGGCCATATATTTAACTGTAATTAAACATTGCTGCGCTAGTAAGTGTAAAAAATGATGTAAAGTATTTACTGTAAAATACAGTAAAATATTATAAAGTGTGTCTAAGATTATAACCGGAGTGTCGATACCGAAAAAAATAACCGTGAACTAGTTGAAAGTTACTCTCCGAACTAAAATATTTATATTACCTATATTAGAGTTTAAAGAAAAACTAAAAAGAAAAAGTTCTGGAGACGCAAGTAATCTTGAAAAAATGCCAGTTTAGTAATCTGAAAATACAAGTAAATAAAGTATTTAAGTCGCTAGCTGGAGAGGGTGGGGGATTGTGATTTTTACAGCGCCGCAGCCCAATGGTACTCGTCAACACATGCGAGAAATTCAAGAGGGTCGTTACGCGAGGGTTCACGCGCGGTGAGGAAAAGGGGCGGTAGTGGTGGCGACGGAGCACGAAGAAGGCACGTGAAAGGGGCGTCCTATGGAAACGCACCGGTAAGGAAGCGAAGAGAGAGAGAAAGCAGAAGGAGCGAATATTTGGGGCGACTGTCGGCATTTCGTCGAGGACGGGTGAAATCAGGGGAATCCTACGATGGCGATGTAGGGGGTGGCGCATGAAAACGCAAGGGAGAAGACTCATAGAAATAGAAAATGAGCAAAGAAGACAGAATTGTTAGGGAAAATGAGACTGTTGAGTGATTTCCTGAACGCAGCAGGAAGGGAGGCACTTTCTTTTTGAGTGTAGATAAGTAACGCATTATACTAAAATATCAATATAAATTTATCAATATAAAAATATAAAATTGCAAAGGCTACCATTATATTAAAATACATTTGCAACAAACACTAATTCCCTGTAATATTGTTGTTTACTTTTTAACATTATAATCCTTTAAGTATTTTAAGAAATTATTATGCATTATGATATACAGATATATGATCATTTTTAAAGGTTTCGATAAATTCGTAAATTTTGCTTTAATGATAATAATTTAATAAACAAATAACATCAATAAAAGTTTTAATAAATCATTTAGGTGGATGTAAAAATGCCGATAATAGTTTTATTAGGAATTTGAAATTGTATATGCCACAGTTTTCAAGCGATACTTTACATAATTTTAATTAATTATACCGTGTTACTGTATATTTATATATATTGGTAGCACCTGTCGTCGCTAGGATCAATTGATGGATCATTAACGCATATCTAGCATATAAGAAAAATGTTCGATTATGAGTTTGTCAAACTAGCAGATGTGCTAAATAGGTATCGTGTTGAAACAGCACATAAGTTACTAACTAGCGTCAACTATCAGTTATGACGTCCTGATTTAAAGTTTGAATTTAACATCGTAAATAAATTAAAAGCAGAAAGGCTTAAAATACAATGACGAGAAAGTGTCCTTGAAATGTTTCACTTCTCGGTCGAAATCGTGGAAAATGACGAAGCAAATTATGAGAGAGAGAGAGAGAGAGATGAAATTAAGCGACTTAATATCCGTAAGAGAGGAACGACGTTAGATATACAGAGATAAAACTCTCGGACGAGTCTGATGGAGCGAGAAGGCGAACAGCGGTGTGGCGTAGCAGCTGACAAATGGATGGAGAAATGGAGGGATGACGCGTGAGGGATCGGACCGCCGGATGGAAAGAGGGATGCGAGCAGGCGCGAGGGTTCGGTGCGTGGAGGCGGAAAGTAATCCCGACTCTCCCGCTTTCACTCCCTTCTTTCTATTGCGCAAGAGCCGTCGCGGGGGACGACAAGAGTGCGCGCGTTGAATTTAACAATTACGTCGACCCACCGAGAGCCAAAAACTGCCTGCATCTGTACTAGCGGGGATTTCTGATCACTCGACGACATTCTTCTCTACAACCTTCATCTTCAGCTGATAATGCCTAGAGCTTTCTCTAAGATTCCAGCGACTTTCAAAGACAAAGTATAAAGTCAAAATGAATTATATATTTTATACAACTATTCAATTATGCGGTCTTAACGCGTATCTTTGTACATCGAGGGAATAATTTTGATCAAAGATTTTGCTTCTTCAATACAAATATTCATTGAAAAATTATTAAATGAATAGTTATATAATTATCTAGTTATTTATTTAATTTCTTTACAATGATATATGGACTTGTAGGTCGATAGAAATTTTTAGTACTTGTACACGCAGTAGAAGTTATATTAGATAGAAAGTTGTCGATTAATACGAACGTATAGTGCTGCTAAGTGGATTTAAAAGTATTTGACGTATTGAGATAAGAAACAATCTAATTGTATAAAATGCAATAGGTACCCTTCTACGTATGTACATTAAAGTCGAGGGTCGTTGATATTTCAGTATAATTAAAATCAAGCCAGCTTAGAAACTATAATCTGCAAATGTTTCAACAAACATGCAATAAATACTACTGTTTTCCTATTGCCCGGAATTTTATCGAAAGCATTGGTCAATATACATGATTACTGCTTTGAAGTACGAATCAATTCGAAAATGCGATTCACAAAGCATGCGGAGGGCTTCTTTGAATCGATGGCTGTCCATCGCTGACCCTTTAATAATTCCTTTCCGAATCGAAATATTTTCTTTCGAATGAGGTACAGAGGTAGAGATAGTGAGATGTGTGAGTTTCGTGAATTGAGAATATTCGAAGCGCTAGAGTTTTCTACGCGTTCTGATGACAGTTGATAGATTTTCTATCAGATTAGTCTGTTATCAGGTTTACAAGAAGCCATAGATTATATGATACCGTGCGCGATGATTTACGTGTACTTCGCTTACATATGCTAGTCGATGTGAAGGGTGATAGTTTATTTGAAATTGCTGTAATGTGTTAATGTGTAACTGAATTAATGATCGATCATTTACTAAAAATGTAAGAATTAATTTATGAATTTATTAGCTACCCTATTTGCTTGTTTTCATACAAATTTTAATAAATTATAACAAATTATATTCAAGGTATGTGATAATAATTATTCAACATGTGTGATTAAGTACTATTGCTTACCACTGAATGATAACATACAAGTATAACCATTTTTAAATTAAAATTTTATAAAATTAGTAAATCCAGGCCATTCCATGATAAGTGAAGTCATTTTAAAGTTAACCGAAGTTTTTTTCACGCTAAAAATGAGTCAATTTGCAACGATTATTTAAAAATAAATCGTACTCAATATAGAAATCCGTTTAACTAAAATATTGGTTCTCTTTAAAGTTTGGAAATAAGAGTCAAATTTAGAATTATAATACATTTACATGAATGAATTTATATAATATGTTAGTTTAAAGAAAATCTATTTGATTATAGATACTGGATCTTTATTATCTCATCAACAAGAAACAACGTCTGACGGTAATTCCGAGCACAATTCATCGGGTGATGAAGATTCACAAGTGCGATTAAGGTTGAAGCGTAAACTTCAGCGCAATCGGACCTCATTTTCTAATGAACAAATCGATAGCCTCGAAAAAGGTTAGAGATAATAAATAACACGAATAAAAATGTATTGTTTGTCTCACTTTATATTAAGAAACACGACGTATCATTGAATACTTTAATAATATATAGAGTCATAATTTACTTTAGATTTGTTTATCATATTATATCATATAATATTATAATAATCAAAATATGTTACTTTTCTAGCAAATAAGATACATTAATTTTTTTGCATATAAGTTATATAAATTTCTGCTTGAAAGCAATAATTACGTATATGCAAAGAGAAATATTTTCTCAATGCCTTATTTTCTTTTGACAAGTGATTTTATTATAAAGGAATAATGTTTTATAAGCACATCAAAATAAAATTGTATTTAAAGAGAAATCAATTTACAATTAGAGAATTAATTTCTAAACTAGAAATAATGTAATTTAGAATACAGAATTCGTCTCTTAAATAGCCATGAAAAATAATCATTTTTACAAAGTATTCTTTGATTATTTAAACATGATTGAATTTTTAAAAATTCTTAACAATTGAAAAAGAGCGCATATTAAATGACTCACGTATTATATATTTAACAATTAAATGAAAGAAAAATGACTTCATGTTATATAAAGATTCTTAAGCAAAGAGCCGAAAAAAAAAGATTCATAAATTGAGTGGTCGTGAATAAGAAAAAAATTAAACACCGTGTAACTGCATCGTGTAAATTAAAAGTACGACGCACATAAATAAGTCTGTATGCTTCGCATTTTCCGCGAGATAATTGGAGAAAAAACGTGAACGCGCGCACGTGGATGCCATAACCGCCTATAGCTGTACTGGACTTTGGGCAAAGAGTGCGAGAGAATAACGAAGCACTTGTTGCGGCTTCTGTTTCATTTCAGAATTCGAGCGGACGCATTACCCGGACGTATTTGCACGGGAGCGCCTCGCCGAGAAGATTGGATTACCTGAGGCACGTATCCAGGTGAGTGTGAATGTGCGGTGTGAATGTGCAAAATTACACTCCTAAGGCTTGTGTCGCGACAGTTACTTCTTCTTTCTCCAAGCGATCACTACTGCTACTGGCGACCTTCCACATTAGTCTCTTAGCATGTCCTTTTCGTTAACCGTTTTCAAAAACTTTTCTCCTAGACTTAATCTTCTCTAGGTAATATATATCCGTCGAAAAGTTTGCTCACACATTTCAGTTGATTGATATTTTAAAAATTTGTACTTTCACTTTCTTGATTTCACCGTAACCTGGCTTATTATTATTATTGCTAAAGGAAACAAATATTTTTTACTTCATAGTTAAGCAAATACTTTTCTAAGAATTTGCACATTGCCGTTTCCTAAATAACTATTAGAGTAGCAATTAAAGCTTTTTCTTAACAAAATTACCAATAGATAAAAAAAGACAATTACCGAGCCTTATAGAAAATAATGAATTTAATTCAAATGAAAATCTATATTTTGTGGATGTAGGAAAATAATAATATTTATTTGAAATATTTAGGCTTTTATTCGTCTACATTTCATTGTATCAAGTGATTTATCCTATTAAATATTTTTCCTCAGTATTTTCCTTAATAATTTATGAATAATATAATGGAATATTCTCACAGTTAAGAATCTGATTTAAAATCTATTAACTAAATAGAAAACAAGTTTAATGAAATTACATTTAGTGTAAGATATTATCGTTGCTCTATCTTCAAACTATGTCTTTATTTTGCAGGAAGAAAGCTTTCGTCGTCAATTTCACTTTTTCTCATATACTCTTATTATATACTCATTAATACATTGAACATTTTGAACATTCTGCAACTCCAATTAATCGCCCTTATAGCTCCAAAATTCACGAAGTTTTCGCAGTCGATAAGTTTATAATTACCTTTAAACTAACATTTTTTTCAGTGCATTCGAAAAAAGAAACAAAACTAGAGTATTATTGGCGCTAACTGAAATTTTCTCTCTACCTAAACGAAAAAATGGCGAATCTAAAGTCATTTGAAATTTTTTCCTAAGCTACGAACATCTCACTCGACGCTTCGTCTCTTGTAACGAGGTTTTCATTAACGCGGTATCGCCACGCTCACTTTCAAACTTATACGCTCGAGTGAGACAGTCGTGCACTCATACGATTTGAGGCGTGATAGAGCGCAAAAGGAAGTCAGTCGCTCGTTTGTTCGCCACGAGGAAAGTACGAGCGGAGCAGAGCCGAGCACCGTCATTAATTTTTTATGAGCTACACAGGCACGCGAATCGTCTATTTTTGCATCTTTCAACATGAAAATTGATTCATCCTTTCAGGCTCTGTTTTCCCTACTCTTCTAATTATTGAAAAATGGTACATATTTATATTCATAATCAGTTTCTCATGTTTGAAGATTCATATTAATTAGATTAGAAATACATGATTATTATTTAAATGAATGAAAATCTTGATATTGTTCTTTTTGATCTAATTGTAATATAATATTGATAAGGATTCATGTTAACTATCAGTAATGATTAATATCAGTATCTATTTAAAAACATTGGTATCGAAGAAATCGATCCTTTGAAAAATTTTTCACATAATTTTATATCCAACTAATGTACATACTATATCTAAGTTAAAATTTTGTTTGTTTTTAATAGCTGTGAGTTCTAAATAATGGAAATTAATCTTATTTAGAATCTACTTTATGAAAAAGAATTAGCAAAGTAGTATAAACCTGTCCTACGTCGGCCATTAAATACTTGATTACGAGATGTCCAATTTACACTTATTTTGCACGAAAACAAAAGTCCGGTAATAGTAATAAGTATCATCGTTTTAAATATTGTCTAATAATTTTTAATCAACAAGCAGTTCATTACTATATAAACGTATAATCTAACTATAAAACTGGTTATATCCAACAAAGAAAAAAAATTAGTTAATTATATAGTCGTATGTAGACAGCACTGTCTAACAAGCTACAAAAGCAATAATATTTCTTACATATGTACAACGTAGTAACTCGTGGTAACTCGTATACGAAATCGCGTTGCCTCCTCGGGGTGCCAGAATTCGTCACACCCTCCTGGTCAACGACACTTCCTCGTTCGACACAACATCAAGCATATACATACTATATATACAATGCGTTGAGCTGAGGCGTCCAACGTTCGTCCTGAATACAGTCAAAGTGATTTGTGTGCATATGTGTGCTGCCTCGATATTATTTTGATTGAAATAAATGTGAGATAGAACCAGGAAGAGAGGAAGAAATATCGATCACGTGTATACGGGTTATAAATTAATATGTGCACATTCATGGACATTGTTTGGTCGTCATAATATGTAGGTAAGTTAGTTAGTTCTACTGTTATGTAGAACCACTATCTTTCTCTTACCCTCTTTATGTTCGTCGCGTCATCGTGTGAATATGCATATGCTGGTGAAGTAAGAGGGGAAAACGAAGTATTCGAACTGGAAGAATGAGAGAGCGAGAGAATTCAGGAAATTGAAACTTACAGGGTTATGTGGATAAATAAACAGTGCAAGGACATGTTGACGCATGTTTTCAAGACTCGTTGGCCGGTATTGATCTTGCTAAGTGCAGGAAAATGTGAGAGAAAGAAGAATGAGTTAAAGAGTGAAAGGTAGGAACTGATAAAATGCATATATATATACAAATATAATCACTGATCATTTCCCTCTCTAGATAACTAAACAAGAATGAAAAAATGTACAACCGTTATCTTGAAAATTATTTCAATAATGTATAATATTTGAAAAAGAAAGTGCACATTGTAAGCTTAGCTTTGATAATTAAAAATAATGAAAAGGATAAGAAAGTGTTGAGAAGTAAATGTTTATAAAAACAATTACTGTAAATTATTTAATCTTAAGTAAAATAATAGTAATTATAATGTCAAATATTTATTACAATGAGAACATTTTGAAAAAATTTGAAAATATGTACCGTTATTTTAGTGCATATTTAATACATTATTAATACGTATTTAAATTGTTAAAAGAAACTATTTCTTAATGGTAAATATTATCTTCTACTAACAGTAGAAGAAATAATTTTAAAGAAAAATAGCATTTCGTAATTATAAAAAGTTGTAAAATACATGCCTAGTGTAAAAATAGCGTATATACATATAGAGCTACTATCGTATTTGTAAAGAGGCGTATATGTGAGGGTATTAAGGCGTAGAGGGCAGAGTACACAGAAATGAGCAGGAATACATGATGCTCGACGAGGTGTGGAAACGTTGTGAACGCACGGCTAGTTTGTACATTATATTATCATGAAAGAGGATCATCACGTACTGGAGATGTGGTAACGTTTTAGTTTGTGTTTCATGCTAGTTTCTCATTAGTAAAAGTGCGAGAAATCCGCAGAGCAACGAAAGAGCTTTTTAAGTCTTTTGGCTTGTTCTTTTTTAAGAAGAATAGACATACGAAAACAATTTTAAGTGCGAAGCTTTAGTTTGATCAGTGAGTTTTCTCAAACTGGTTTTCTTCACTTCCATATTTAATAGAATTAGAAATACTAAGTTCCCATGGAAATGTCAATATGGTTATAGAAAATTTAAACAGCATTAATTGTTTTGTCCGAACACCTCTGCAAGATGTGACATTTGATGAATATTACACTTCTAGAGGCATGTTCTTTTTATAATAATGATTGCATTTGTAGCCTTATTTTCTAATATATCATTAAAAAGTCTAAGAGGCAATAAAGTTATATCCATATTTTTACGAGTAAATTTTAAGAAGTCAGGCTGATGGAGAGTATCGGATACTTCAGTTTATTTGCACGCAATCTTTATTTTCATCATAAATGTGCGAGTTAGATAAGGCAAGCGAGTAGAAAAAGGAATACCTTGATGGAATGCGAGCTTGAAGCAGGCCCAAAGAGTACAGAAGACTGTGAGGATGCGAGCTCTTGCCGAATGTAGCCAAGGCCTACGAGGGAGCGAGAACGGTGGCAGTAGCTCGGACGCGGGTGTGCAACCATGGCAACGTCGCGTCGTCTCCCAGGAGGTTTACTCTCTGATTGGCCGTTCGACCGCTTTTCTACCTATATCACGCGTATCTCTCCCTCTTTTCGTCTCGCTTTCTCGTCCCTCTGCGGATCCCTTCTGGACGCGATTATCATTTCGGATCTCTAGAACCTCGAGAGCAAGCTACGCGCTATGGCCAAGAGAGAAAGAGAATCAAGAGGGAGAGAGACAGAACCATTCCTTACTCGCGTGCGTGTGCAACAGCACACGTAAAATGCCTGAGTAGCCATGAGAAATTCGTTGAGGCGCGAGAAGGCTTTTATTTTAAGGGCGGAGAGTCGATGTAGCCGAGACACTACGCCTGCCGGCGACGTTATTTATTAAATGGACGGATTTTTATAGCTCGGGAAGAAGAGAGGGAAGGTAAGATGATCTTTTTCGATGGAGGTTGAATTTGTACACGAAGCATGAATCTTATTGCCTTTTTTCCTATGCTTTTTAATTCTTTTGTTAACTGCTTTTGCAATAAAAATGTATTTGGTTACAAATAAATTTGTATTTGAATACACATGGAGTAACAATGTACGTATACTGTTTTAACTTATTAAAGATAATATTTCTCCAACTATTCTCGGAACTCTCAGCGCCTCAGATTTTAAATGATACTGAAGCTAACGCACAACCTTATTATATGATATAATTAACCAATACGTAATAATTTAATATATTACAATGGGAACAGAATTAAGATTCGAGCATAATAGTGTAATAATCATCCACATTATATATTGCTTTCTTTAAACTAACTTACTGAGAAATATTACTCGACATAATATCATAACATTAGAGCTAGAGCATTAATTATTTATTGAAAATGAAAGCAATAGGATTTTGGTACACACTGATAATTTATTGTTCAGTATTATAATTAAATTGCGTATTACTATTTACTTTGTGAGTGATATTAAGTATTAGTTAAGATATTTAAGATAAAATTTAAATAGCTATTATCTCAAGTAGTATAAATTTCGTTGTAAAGCAAGGAAAAACGCATGTGGGCGACGTCAAAAGATTCTGAGAATCCATAATCGAAGGCTTGCAGAGCTAGATTTAACACCGGTGCTCCTTCATTGTACGATTAATAGGGCGGAAACTAGCTTGCGTATAAAAAAGAGTAAGAAAACTACTACATCGATTTATGGATCAGAGTGTTCGGAAAAGACATAGAGTAGAGGTTAGAGAAACTATACGAAATAAATGGAGGAAGAGGAATTTTACCATTATAAAATGCGCGGAAAAGATTAAAATACTTCACCCCTTATTTTCAAATTTAAGTTAACATTGGTTATAATTATTCAAAATAAGTATTTGATAGAGTTAAAGCTTGTTAATAATTTCTAGGAAATTTAACATAACACATTTTTACAAATGTTTATAGAATAAATTTCTTTTAGTGATCTAAATATTTCATGGAATTCAAACTATCACAAACAATGTCAAATACACGTTAATGATAACTTAAAACCGATAGTTTTACAACGAAATATTGTAAATTATTTCTAATTAAAGAATATATATACTGAATGTTAAATTTGTAGAGATTTTAAAATTTTTTTTATATAACACGTAATTTGAGTAAAGCAATGAATCTACATTTGTAGTAATTAGAATAATGTTTTAATCTTTTAAAGCTTAAAAGTGTTCGTGAAATATCTTGAACGTTAATATCTCCTTAACCTTAAATTTTTGTTTTTGTATTAGGCTTTTAAGATCAAATTACTGTTAGTTAACTATAGAAATTGTTTTACTCAAAAATATGATTTATTAATTAGACATTCCAGTTTAAATATTACTTTTTATTTTCAATAGCTTTCCACAAACAAAACAATCACTTACAAATGGCTGCATATATTTTGTCTATATTCAAAGAATGATTTAAAACGATGAAGCTCGATCTCTAAAATTTTTTAATAAGATTTACGCTTATGCTGAGAAAATTCTAAAACGTTCACTAAATTCGAAAATTATACTAATCAGATTTGAAAAGAAAGAGTGTTGAAGATTGCATTTCTCTAAAATAAATTAAATATTTTAATTATACATACTTATTATTAATTTTCTAACAAAATATTAAAAAATATCACAATGAAAAAAAATTAAAATACGGAATTATTATATTATTAATAAATATATACAACGATACACACTATTATGTAATGTAATACATATAATACACTACAATATAATCTAAATGTTACTTATTGCAGAAAATGGAGTGGAAAATTTAAGCCAAGAATTTTCCCTTGATGTTTTCTAAAAGTTGAGTATATGAAAAATATTTTCTTCTCTTTCTTTTTCACCGTTTAATCTGTTTCTGCTTTCTCTCTCTCTCTCTCTCTCTCTCTCTCTCTTCCTGTTTTCACGCCATCTTTTACAATTCAATCTCTCCCTTTTTCTCGCTGTATCTCTTTTTTGCTCTGTCTATCTATCTATCTATTTATCTTTTTACGAAAACGATTGAACAACGAGAGCGCGAATGACGAGGGTTACGCGTTTTTCACGTTTGCACTGAATATACATTCTCGCATGTATGTATAGGTACATATTTAGATGTACACATAGCTGTAAAACAATTGTAAATTTGTGCATATCCTAGTGTCACAGTAGCAGTACTGGTAACGAGGATGTGTTTGTGTCTGGTGAAAACCGCGACCATAAAGCTGAAAACAAGCGAGGCGAGCTAGTATGTGAGTGCCTTTGACTACTGTGTGCTTCCTGTACTTTCTGACAATACTTGATATCTCTGTTAGTTTTCTTTATTGACGATTAAACTGAAAATTTGTCAATAATTATTGTGAAAAAAATTTCACATTAATAGATATCAGTCACATATTAACTTTATTTTTATTTCTAATTTACAACACATAGTTCTGTTCTGTACATTCTTAGCATTGGAATGATTATCTATAATTTTTTTTTAACTAAATGTAAATATATTTTAACGGTTTGTGGACGATTGAGCATCGATTGATTGTTGATATACTTTTATAAGAAAAATAATACGAAGTGAAGACTTGCATCTTAAAATATATTATGATATCAAGCAACACGAATTAGATATCATTTCGAATTGGATGCATATATTTGATTATTAGTTATAATAAATTAGGATTATATTCTTTATTATTTATTCAATTTATTCATAAATTGAGTTAAAATTTATCATTAAAATTTAAAACGATGTTATTTTAAATTTTACTATAATAAATTACAATAAATGTACAATAAATAAATATGCAACAAAGTTATTACAATAAATATCAATAAAAATTAAAATTAAAAAAGAAATAAAAACAATAAGTAGCATAAAAAAATTCTGTTTCATAATATATAGATAAATATTTCGATCATATTTCTCTATAAAATTTTATAGAGTGCATATATGTATGTTAATTTTATTACCATTTGTAGTCATTACTTATTGTAATCATTCTAGTATTTTCATTTGTAGTCCAGATTTAATCTGAATTGATTTACATATATTCATTTTAGTGATATAGATTTTCTCATGTTACAAAGCTGCTAATTAAATAGATAATCTTAAGAATATGTCTTAATATTATCAATACGTTAGTCAATTACTTTGATTAATATTGTAATTTCGAAATTACATGATGCAGACTTATACAATATCCGTATTTTACTCGTACAAATAGATAGAAATCTTTTTTCAAGAATATGCTGATTTTTTTACAATTACATTTCTATAAATATTGAAAAATAAGTTCTTGAGTATTGCACAAAATATGAGAGAGTTAAAGAAGAAGGTAAGTAAGAACGGTGAAAGCGAGTGGAAGTAACTTAATTTCCCGTCTGATAACTGTTCAATCTCAATTAACAGATTTCGTGTGAATGTAAACATTAGAAGCTTTTATAAAAAAAGTATAGAAAACGAAAATGAAATAAGAAAAGAAATGGAAAAAGTTAAAGATCAACCAGAGGTGGTTTCAGTTAGGATCGAGGATTGGAGAAAGAGGGAAAACGATTAAGAGAGAAAAGGATGGAGCGAAAGTTTGAATGTCAAATTTCGTAATGTGATAGCAAATCATTGAAATATTTTGAGTAAGAATGAATTGAAAAATACCTTTTTATAAGATATATTAAAATTAAATAATAAATAAAAAGTAAGCTGTAATGATATGAATTATTATGTATCGAAAGTTGTGTCTTTTGTTTGATATAACGTTGTAAGAGGTAAATGCAATATTTTTTATTGTATTTAAGTACTTATTTATAAATTTATTTTACAATTAATAATTTTTTATTAATTATAATATTTTCTAATAATATAAAATACTATTCATAAAATATTATAATATTTTATATATAAATAATTATTAATAATTTATTTTTCTTATATATATATACGTATGAACCTAAAATGGTGGAAATAATATAATATTTATTATAACGTAATATTTAAAGTCTTTTTATCGTTTATTTTCTTCAAAGTGTTTTATTAATACTTTGCTGTTTTCATTTTATTAAATGAAGAATATTTCTTATAATTGCATTTTTTATCATAGCGATTGAAAAAAATGATTCTTAAATTGTCAATAAAAATTTGTTGGTAATATGTCGACTATAATTATTCAAAAAAAATTGATTTTAAGATTAATTCTTTTACATTTTTATGTAATATATCAATTGATTTGTCTTTTAAGTAAGTTTTTCAGGAAGATCTGTTCTAGAGCTAACAGGATTTAGGTAAATAAACAGAACGCAAGAGATATAATTCAGGGTGCAAAATCAGCAAGGATTTAAGTATTAAAAGCTTAGTCTTGTGTGAATTTCTATTCACTCTATCCTTTATCTATTAAAAGTTGAAATTCAAATTTGGTGAAAAAATATTTCTTACGTAAAAGGTCTTATTGTTCTGTGCACATTATGAGTAAGAAAGGGACTGTCCGCGAACGAACGTGTAAGCGAGAAAAGAACGAAGATAGAGGCGTATGTGAGAGTGACTAGAAGCATATTGTGCGAGCCGCAATCGCGTGACGTCGATTTGCTGTTACTCGGTTGCAGGTCTGGTTCAGCAATCGACGGGCCAAGTGGCGTCGTGAGGAGAAGCTGCGCAACCAAAGAAGGGCGGCCGTAGACCAGGTGGTGGGCGGTGCGAGCGCCGGCGGTGGAGGCGGTAGTGCGGCCTCGGCGCCACCCGCCGCGACCCCAGCCACACCGAGGATACCACTTAACGCTGGTTTCAACGCAATGTATTCGTCAATTCCCCAGCCGATCGCCACGATGCCCGACACTTACAGGTGACTTTCCTCCTTCGCCTCCACACCGAGGATACACTGAGCAATTCCTTTTCTTCCGTTCGATGAGGCAATCGCTTATCGTCCTTCTTTAAGAGGACTGCTTCAGCCGAATGTCATCTTCGGGTTTACTCGTTTGAAATACCTCAAGCGTGTCTTTTTATACAACCAGATTATTAAGATCTTCAACCGTTTTTACTTGTAATAATAACTTGTCACGTTATAATTTTTTGTAATTTTCTAATTAAATTTCTGGCTAGATAAGAAACGTAAAGTTATGTTAATTCAATTCACAAACATAATCATTTATATGGGATAAAGCGATTTATTTCTCAGTGTACTCTTCCATTTTTTCCCCTAAGTATTAACAATACTGAATCTTATTATCTATTCATAAAGTTCCATTTTATAGATACACCACTGTACTGCATATAAATACGTGAAATATTATTGCTATATTTTGTAATGAAATTTATTTATAAGGAAGGAAGTAAAATTTAAGCTTTCATTTATAATATAAAAATATCCGAAACATAAAGCATTTAACATTTCTAGATATTTCTGTAACTGATAAATTAGGTTCAATTATAATTAACCATAATTAATATCAAACAAGCAATAATGGAACAAGATAGCACATTTCTTTTACTGCTTATTTATCAAGCTAAGGTTAGAGTCTCTAGAGTTATAGCATTATTTGCCGAATAAATGTTATTATAAAGTCATGCATTCGCGTTGTTCTTTATATTAAGTTGAACAGTGGTATCAAATATGTCTTTAATGACGCATATGTGCGAAATAAAGTATAACTTTTCAAATCGAAAATTTCTCTATCGGATTGTCTCTATATTGAAGCAAGTTCTAGTGCACCTAGTAGATAACAATAATATTCTGGATAGTTTCAATCTTGCAACAAGTAATTAGTTGAATAAAGTCAAATAATAAATGATAATTATAAGAGCAAAATTCGAATGAAAATTCTGTATACTTCACGTATCCTTTCTCATACTATCCAGCCTTAGAAATCGCGTAGTAAATGATTAAATTTTTTTTATTTTTGAGATCAAGTATTTAGAAAGTTACTCTTATAATGGGCATGATTTCAGCAATCGCATTTATCGATCACGTCATCGCCACCAATGTACGAATGTGCCGCAGCTCAATTTTAAACGTTTTGGTAGTTTTATGTGTCTCCCTTGTTATTATAATTGTTACAGCAATAAGGATGCTAAATAAAGTAAAGAAGGGATGAGAAAATGTGTCAGGAACGCTGCGAGTAGCCTTGAACTTTCAGCCTTGGGGGCTATCGCCTGGCCAACCGAGAGGAATTCCCAATTCAAACAAGAGCCAAGAGCTCCACCGAAGTAAATTGAATGCTTGTTGCGTTTCAGTTCGATGACGAGTAGCCTCGGCGGGTCGATGGGTGGCAGCTGTCTGCAGCAGCGGCCGGAGGGCTACCCGGCCTACGTATTCCACGAGCCGCTCCACTCACTGACGCAATCGTACTCACACGCGGCTCACCAGTCCGCCACGGCCCATTCGCAGTCTCATCGGGGCATTCCAGGGAGCGGTCACACGTCCGGCACCCCCAGCACCCCCGGAGGTCAATCTGCCGGCCCTACCGCACCACCCTACCAGCCGACGACCTCCACCGCGACCGGTAAGTCTGACGCGTCTACCTTCCAGCTCGGCCAAGTTTATCGACTCGGTCGCTGAAGGTGGATTCGCTCCGCTCCAGGGTTCGAGACGGATTCCTCTTTCTCTACCGATAGCTCAGATAGTTCGATAAAACTAATTGCTTCTGCAGACAAAAGATGAATAAATACTCAAAATAAATACTAGCGGTACCTTCTTCTTCATTTATCTAGATTCCTATGCAGACAACACTTTAACTTAACATGTCATTTTTGTACGTTTAATCATGAAATTTTATAAATATAATTTATAATAAAAATTAGCATGTATTTTTCAATAATATCATGGCTAATATTCATACAACTCCTTCATAAGATGTTGTTCTAATATAGTGACAAGTTCAATGCTTTTAACCTTAAAAAATTCACAATGGAAAATTAAACAAGAACTTAATGGCATATTTAATACTTTTAATTATTAATTTATTAAAAATTAAAGATAAAAAGTAACTAGAAGTAAAAAGAACTTTTACTTCTAGTGAGAGATTTGAATCAATATTCCTTATTAATGTTGCAGCTGCTTAAATAATGATTGACTCAGTTGTAAAGAGATTCAGAGGTGTGTATAATAGCATAATTAAGTAGAGTTATTAAGAAAATTAAATAATAAATTATGTTATTATTTATTTTTCTAGAATATATAATTACCTTGAACGCCGAATTTATTTAAAGAAATATTTTTCTATTTAATCTTGTATTGCATTATTATAGCAATTATTATTTTAATTGTGTAAGTGAAAAAATCATTAGAGTTAAATTTTAGAACAAGTATTTCTTGAAAAATCTAAAATTAAGTAAATTATGAATATTTATTTTATAGGAAAAAATTTTATTCATTAAAATAAAATGAAAATAAAATTTTTTTAAATCTTAAAGAAAATATTTACTTTTTCAAAATTATTTACAATGAATTGTATTAGTTTTGGTATTAAATTATCGATTACATTACATAATATTTATACGGCGATATTAATATTAATAAGTTTTGTTTCGCAGTAAGATTTTTCTATTTTTAGTTCGTATAAATTATAACAAAATTATATTTTTCCCTTCGTTATTAAACGAAGCAATGTAATTGACAAAAACTAATCAAAATATACTTTAATGTGACACATTTTCAGCTGAATATTTGCTTAATTTAATTCAAAGAAATTGTTTGTAAAAGTGAATATACTGCAAAATCCTGAAAATTTTTTAAAATCTAGATTTGACGATAATAAGAAATGAATTTCAAGATTGAATGCATAGATAAATATAAAATGTAAAATAAGAATATGAAAAATCTGAATTGTTTGATTAAAGATTTCTAATGATAGATTACTTTAGTTTAATTATTTTACTATAAAAAAGAATTAAAACTAGCAGCATTATAATTGTGTTCTTTTTGTCACTAAGAAAAAGTTTCATTTTCGATTTTTCCAAATATAGTAACAATTAAACTAATAATATTCATTGTTTATATAAAAGAGTTACCAATTACTTGCAATTAACAAAAACTTTTAAAATGAACAAATAAGAGTTAAACAATCAATGGCGTTTAATGAAGCCCTGAGAACATTAAACTCTCAGTACGATAAATAAAGCTAATTTATCTGAAAAATTCCTAACTTCTGCTATATCTCAATATACTTGAGTTTTAGTCTTAGAAAATACTGAGCCACTTAAGCATTGTAACAAATCATTCTTTTTATGATTTTACCATCGAATTGACAATAGTTCCAGCATTTCTTTATCTGCTAAAATTAAACTATAATTATCTGATACCTTGAAAATGCATTGGAAACAAATCTGAATTATTGACATTTCACAAATTTCTTCTTGTACCTTATATATGTTTTTGCCTGTTTTTCCTTTTCTGTTTCTCGCTTTTTTTGAAAACAGGTGATCATTATAAACTCTTGTGCACATGGGAGATTGAATGAAAATACTTGGGGATTTACTAGGCTGGAAGGGTATAAAAATAAAGAAACGACAAATAAATAGAGTAATAAAGAAACACGCAGTAGATAAAAAATGAATAGTAAAAAGAAAATAAAGGCATTTTTAATAATGAAAATGTTAACGATATATGAGAATGTGGCAGTTAAGTTTGAGTTTCAACAAATTAAACAAATAAATAGATCAATAAAAAAGGTCGATAGAAGTACAACTTACCCGTCCTCAATTGCCTTTGGAAAATACTTATACATAAACTTGGTTGTTAACCAAAAGATTAAGTTTTAGAAAATTTACAATCGAATGTATAGTTATAACATATATTTGGTTATTTATTAATTAAAATAGTAAGTAGAATCAGTTTTATATTATATATTTCATATATTATGAATTACAAATTTCTAATGCTTTCACCATTAAAATATATTTTTCATATTTTCAACAAAGTCGTGTATAAAACTTTTACAGAAAAATAACTTTCTTTTTAAAACGAAGGGATATAACTATCGTATTCTTTATATATATAATTTCATACTACTAGACATAAAAGTATTCAAACAAAGTTACTTCTTTATGTTAAATAAAATTTTTTGGCTTCGATGTATTTATTCGTTATTTTTGTTCAATATTTATTCTATATTTGATGATAGATACGAATAATAACTTATTTAAAATAATTTAGTAAATTTATTGTCAACAATGTACTTTATAATACAAAATTAAATATTTAGTAAAATAAATGTTGATAAGATAATGAGATACAAATGCAATAATAAACAGTAATAAGAGAATAAAGAAATCAATAAAATAGTTTAACGTAAAAACATAAGCAATATAAATATTTTATTGAATAATTAAAGGATGTTGAGTAGAATAAAATGATAATCATTGATAGATTGTACAAAATAAAAGATATTTGAAATTAAATTCAACCGATACAATTCTTGTTGTAGATCCATCGTAATTTAAACCCGAAAACGCGAGAGAAATGTTAAATAAAGGCGTTGACGCTTGTGGATTCTTTCATAAAGCAACGCGAACAAAATAAATGCTTTATCTTAAAAAGATATTTTCCACTTTCGGATTTGGACATACATACGTATATGTTGCATACAAATAAATTCTTCCTACTTTTCTTATCCGCTATATGTATTCACATGCCGGTAAAAATATTTATGTACTTAGATATATATTAACCCGCATATGCACACGTATGCATTTATACATATTTAGGAAATTGTGGGAGGGGGGAGTCGTAAGCGAAAAACAAGTGGAGGATTACCATGGAATCTCTTTGCACGTAATCTACATAGGCAAAGAGAACGAAGAGCGAACTTGAATTGTAAAAGGATTTTAAAACAAATCTCGTATGGCGCCGTGAGTTAAATCGAAGAATCCGGTGGTGTTGCGAATGATGAGACTGAAAGAGAGAGGTAGAGAGAGAGAGAGAGAGAAGTAATAAAAAGCGCTAAAGTGAGAAAGATGAAGAGCACAAAAAGGAACGGGAGGAGCAAAACCAAAATGAAAACGAGGGAGAGGGGGAAGCTGGATGTTCGGTGGTTTTCCCTCGACCCTTTGACGATAGGCGTTCGCACTGAATTTTCTATTTTCCTGATTCTCGCACTCTCCCTCTTCATCTATTCCTTTTCTTTTCTTTATACTTCTTCATTTTGCATATATACATAGATTAGTAAATATATATATTCGTACTGTTCCCTATTTCTTCTTTTTGAACTTCTCCTTTCTTCCATTTTTATTAGTTTTTCTTCTCAAGTTACTGATATACTTTTGCACTTTTTACCTTTTTTCAATCAATATACTATTTTCAATAAGTAGTGATGATAAAGTTTCTCTGAACCTTGTTGTTTAAGATGTCTATTCTTTTACTATTTCTCTCTCCCTTTCTTATTCGTTACTTGCTTCCAGTCATTATTGATTCATTTTTTTCTCCTCGATTTATGCTTCTATCTTTTCTCGTTTGATTACTCTATAATTCCATCGCTTTAGTCGAGTTTCTCTCCTCACTGAAATTGAAACTCCTTCTTTCCCTTATTCTTGCAATTTGTATATTTGTATCGTGTAACAGAAGAGGAGCAAGGAGAGAGAAAGAGAGAGAGAGAGAGAGAGAGAGAGAGAGAGAGAGAGAGAAGAAGGACGTGGATGGGTTGGGTCTCGCGTCGGCTGGGCGAGCGTTCAATAACGTGCGAACCCAAAGGGGAGGAAATACGTCGACGGGAGGTAGGTACTATAGGCATTATATCGCTCTGTTGAATATATTGTGTTGCGGCATATACCTATATATAATACCTTCGATACATGTACATGTGCTTGCTCGCACCATTTCTACGTATTTATCATAAATACATCACGTATAACAATATATGCGTGTATTATATATATATATATATATATATATATATATATAGGTATTATACATTTTTACTGACTTAACATGTATTGTAAAGGTATTTCTGTATATGCGTTATTATATTTATGTGTGTATACAAGACCAATGCTTTTATGAAAAATTTCAATATTTGGATAATAATTTTATCTTTCTTTTTGTTCTATTAATAAACGAAAAATTTTTCGAGCGCAGTGTAGTACAATATATATAAATTTTTTGAAATTGCATAAAATATGAGGAAATATCATGATAAAGCACGTACTCGATTATACAAAAATATGATTAATATTTTTTTGAAAGCATTACGTACACTATATTATTAATTACTATTATAATTAATTACTATTAATTATATTAGGAAATCACTTTCACTTTTGCAGGAAGATTTTATATTTAATAGAATTAAATATAAAACTTCATCAAATACTACATTTCTTTGCTATAAGTTTATTGCAAAACAAAATTACCTTCAGGAAATAAAAAATGAAAGTTCTTCTTTATAAAAATCAAATTAGTATCTTTAGTACGTTTATGTTTTCATTAGTTAGTTTAAATTACATGAAAATGCAATAAATTTGTATAAGCTATCTGAAATAAAAAATTAGACAAGACCATTCAAAACTAAACAAATAATATTATCGAATAATTATGAATGTCATATCGTGTTTTGTTTAAATAATTTAACTACTGTCTTTGTTTTTTTAAATTATAATGTATTCAAATATATTCTATATTATATAAAATGATTGTTTCATATGTAATTTGAGTGTGCCAATGTATGCAGAAAATCTAAGACAAATATTTTCTAATATTCGAAAAGAAAGTCTTATACAACAATACTACAATATTTTTAATTTTATTTACTCTTGTTTCGTTCTTATTCTGTAGCATTTTCTATTTTTGAAAAATAATTTAAAGCCTCGTAGTTGAATAAAAATTCTTAATTACTTTATTAATATTATTAGTATTAATACATGTTGTATATATAAAGTTAAAAGATACTCTTAATGATTTCTTAGCTTAAATATTAAAAAAATGTTGAATTATTTTAAATATATCAGTAAGAACTGCTATTGATTTATTATTCATTATTTCAATTATTAAATTTTTGTTTGTCGACGATATTGATTAGTGTTTTATTTCCTGATAAAAAGTATACTCTCCAGTTTCAAAATTAGCAGTTATTAATTTGAATAATTTAAGATATATAAAACTTTCTTATTTTTTACTTAATAATGTTTTCTTTTAATAGCTAAACTAGTAATCAATATAAAAAGTCAATGATATTAAGCAGTGGTCACAAGAAAGTTACAATAAATTATTTCAAAATAAACGTTAGTAAATTTTTATGAAATATGAGAGAAAAAAGTATATATATATATATGTACATATGTATAAAAATGTAACATATATACATCTAAGGTTACATAAGAGCAATTCCTTTTTACACAATAGATATGTAATTGGTTAATTATTTAAGGCAGATATGTGCTTAATATAACATTGAGAATATATTCTATTGGAATAAACCGATGTAATGGAGAACATCTTTTGTTAGCAGATCAGTTTATGGGTTATATTATAAAACCTTCTTCCAATATATTAATTTTTCCTCTGTTCCACCATATGTAAAAAGGGAGAAAACAAAACAACTTTGTCGAGAAGAAGCAGGTTAAAAATACGTGTCTATCTTATGGTTGTAGGTGTGATATCAGCGGGCGTGTCAGTTCCCGTGCAGATCCCTTCGCAGACCCCGGACCTCGCAGGCAACTACTGGCCGCGGCTCCAGTGATCCCAGCTCTTCGGGTTCCCGCCCGCGAGTCTGCTCGTTGGCCAGGAGAGCCCGCCGCCGACTCCCTCCACCTCCTCCCCTAGTATCTCATCAGCGAGCCTCGCATCGAGGCCCCAGATACTCGCTAGTCTCGGCATCGCCCACCAGCACCAGCAGCAGCACATCCACCACCAACCGCAGCCCTCGCCGCACCCGCAGCCGACACCGGTGACGGCCTCCGCCGGGACGCTGGTCGCCAGCAGCGCTACGACGCCCGACAGTACGCCGCTCTACAACTCCGATGCGAGCGAGTGAGGTCTGATTGAATCTTGCTGGACCCGGATCACGCGCCAGAGTTCAAAGTGAAAAGAGGACGTGCGTGACATTGCTACGTTATGGATTGGCTGCGGCAAGACTCTTAAAAGTGCATTGTATACTTTCGCGTTTTTCGAGCTTTTTTGCGCCTACTTTATTTTTATGTATCCCGTTATTACGTTGCCTACGTCCCTTTCTTCTGTTTCAGTAATTATTCTCGTTTGTCGACCCTGATGTCGACAACACATAGCGTGAGTTATTAATTGCGCCACAAATATGACATCGGCAAGGTAAAATATGACGATTTTAACAAGGAACTTTTTCCCTTTGTTACTACTTGCAGATGGACGACTGGATCTGAAGCACGGTAATCGCCATCGCTTATTTCGTTATAAGAATATTGCGTTTTATTTCTCTACGAATCAGACTCAAAGTTGAAGAAACGGGCGAATGCAGATGACAATTGTTTTTCGTACAAACATGTTTGACATTTCTTTTGCGGACGTTTTATGCTTATTTCGTTAAATAATTTTGTTAATTAATTTGTTAGTTAATTTTGCATTAAAATAGCGTAAAGTCTTTTAAAGTTTGAATTAAATTCTTTTAATTTATAATTTAATTTGAAATAAACATAAGCTTACTCATAAGAATTTTATATACTGTAGTAACATACTTAATGATTTTGTTAAATTTTTGAAATAAATTACTTTTGATGTACACATCGATCTTTTATTTCGCGAACGATAAGTAAATTCGAACAATGCAAATATGCGACTGAAGAAAGTTGAGGCTTGCCAAAACTTGGTAAAATATTTTAAACATTTTCGCAACATTTTCACAATCCTAGTTTGTAGAAACACCAACCATACGACCGATAAGCACCGATAACTTTAGAACAAAACTATAACCCTTTCAGTCGGGTGCCATCGGCGGCGCTTCTTTATTGATAAATTAATTTGACCACTGATGTTAACTTGACCGTCCTGGATATATAAAATTAAGTAATAAAGTTTTCAAACGATAAAGCGGCCTTAACAACGAGCAAAAGAACACTCGCTGATACGGCAAATTTGATTTAGCCTAGAGTTTTCGATGATGCGTAAAAGAAGTTTCGATCGTCTTTATCTGGCGTAGATGTAAGAACCCCCAACAGTAACAGGAGACACAGCGCCGCAGTCAGTCATCAAGCCCGCAAAAAAAGAAAAAAGATAAATGAAGAAAAGCAAGGCGTCAACTCGCGTACAGATCTTTCTTTTCACGTTCTCATCACTAGTCACGCAGTTGTCATTGAAGATCGATGGGGGTGGCCCCATCTGCGTATACACGTAGTTCCGGCGGAAGCGCGAAGAAGAAGGCAGAAGATTTTAGTCGAGTTTCTCATCTTGCCGAACGTTTAAGAGTAAAAAATCGCCCTGCTTTAGCGAAAAAGGCGCCGGAATTCGATTTGCCGCAGTTCTCGTTTCTTCAAAAGCGAATCGTTCGTGATCGCGTTTCGCTCGATCGCTCGAAGAGGAGTGATTTTTCAGGCCGTTGTACTTGGAGGACAGCCACAGAGACGTAAGCTGCGTGCGCATGTCGCATTCAGCTCGAAAGGAGGACAGCAACGGTGGTGCGGACTGCTTATTCGCGCGGTACGAGTTGTTTGCGGGGGTTTTTCTTTGTTCGTCTCCGCTCGGTCGGCCATCGCGCTCGACTTCGGAGACATGGCGGCGCGCCGTTGTGTATTTACGAGTGTCCGCTACATGGATTTGATGGCTGGCTGACTGGGTGTCTCCTTCGGTTAATAGGCGAATCAAGAGGACGTCGGAGCCACAGGCAATTATTTTCGGACAACCGACTCCGCGAATGTCAAAACATGAGTTACTCGGCAATATTATATTCGAAACATTTATACTTATATAATAGGGATTTTTTATTTTTTCTTTTCCTGGTTGCTTTATATTCTCATACTTGAACGTAATATTTTATACTTTTTTCAATTTATTGATGCTTCTTTTACTTTTTTTTCCGAACCTGATTATTCACTTTTTCATAATGTAATAAACGTTTAGTGAACATAAGATACTTATTTTGAACGATTTACATAAATGAGTTTCTTTCATTAATTTCTTAATTCTAACAAAAGTATTATATTTCCTTGCATGAAATCTGTTTTTCTTTTCATAAAATAGTTTTAAAAGCGAGAGCTTTAAGAATTAAAAGCTTTCATCAAATTGAAATATTTTCGGAATTTTTAAAAGAAGCGAGCTAATATCCGTTTAGAGAATTGTCAAACATGTTATAAAAATTTAAATAGCTTAATCACAGAAAACGTATGAAATTAGTATATTCTAAATAATGAAGTTAATGTGGAACGTTTTATCGAGATTACGTGTTATATGCATCTATACACGGGAAACTTTCGATGTCAGATACACGCGAATTCCAGTTTTGAAATACTAAAATTTATATGAAACGGGGGGAGCTTCTACAAGTGAAAAGAGGTAAAGGAAAATGAATCTATGAAGATATAAAAAAAAGCTTTTTAATGCGTAATCGATTTCGAAAAATCGATTGTGGATTATATACAAAAGCAAAGGTCCTGCAAGGATCTTTTGAATCTTTCTCTGTTCTTTGTTGTGTACAAACAGAAAGTCACTGTAAAATAGTATTTATTATACTCACATTAAATCTTAGTGTACATTAGAAATTAAAAGAATTGCGCCATCATTGTATATAAAGAAAATGAATAAATATAATTACAAAATAATTGAAGGAAAAAATATGTGAGGTCGATAAGGTGACTACATATTGTAGGTAGTTCGTGTCATTTCACGAAAGAAACTTACATTTATACCCCAAACACAATTGTCTAACGCGCGTAGCACTCAATGTTATTCCTAAAACACATATACGTAGGCGCGCCCACACACGCAAACATATAAACAAATGTACACGCATACTTTCCCACATATTCTTCTATTTGAAGAAACATGCAATTACGTTAGTCATGTACTGTATTCCCAACCAAATGAGCATCAACAATAGTACTATTCAACATTGAAATAATTATACTTCATTAAAAAATGTGCAAGAGACAACGATCTAAGTCTACATTTATACACGTTCCATATTCATGCTTAGAATTTTGCAAATACAAAAATTTACTGAATTTGAATAAAAACTATCGCTTGAAATATTAAAAAATAAGTCATTTGTCTAGTTCTTCACAAATTTCGTAAATAATCATAATATATATAATAAGAAAATTTTGTTTTTATTATTTTACAATTCTTTGAACTTTGATGAATTATTATTAATGCATGAAAATTTATAAATGCATATGAAAAAGTCGCTTGTTTCTAATTTGTGTTGTATAAAAAAGAAATTAAATTTAAAAATTATTCTCAATACTTATTAATTAATTCACTAGTAATTAATTAACGATAATATTTGAAAATTAAGCCAAATACAAAATATACTACTAGGAAATTGTTTTCAATTTCTTTTTAGGGTACCAAATAACTTTTTTTTCATTTAAATTTATAATCACTTGATTTTTCAAATTGAAAAATCAATTTAAAGTGCAATCTATTTGTGAGGCCTTTTGAAATAAATTTTTGTAGTTTCGTTCTATTTATGAATTCACTGTGTGCCCAAGTTTTAGTGGAAATAATGTCACGAACGTTACAAATATAAAGATTCTAATGCATAAAATCATTTATTCAGAACTTAAACATTATCAGAATATAATTGAATATACACTGAAATAACGATTTAATAAATATTGCAAGCTGATTTTCTTCGATTTTGACATACGATAAAGAGCTTGAAAAAGATTAGATTTTACGTGTTAATAAAGAAACAGAGAGAACAACGATAAGTTTTCGTGTTTTTGCAAATGCTCAAGCAGGACCGCCAGTACTTCAAAATATCCGTCAAAAGAATAATTGTAATAAGCGTAGGTGATAAACATAAACAGTATGTTTTAACTGAGCCAATAAGTAACCACAAACAATATCGTTGTGTTAATTGATATAAAAGAGAAATTATACGTAAATGTGTCAGCGTAAATCTCTACAATTTTTCACATATGTAAGACCAACAAATGTTAACTATATTCTTTCTTACATACAAGCTTTTCTTCAATATCGTAATACTCGGTCACAATGCTTGAGAATCGTACAGAAATACCGAAGCACAATGAAATGATTTTTATTTGAAGAAATCGCTAAGAGACAGCTCTATAAACACTTGTACAAGATTTGGCAAAAAGCGATCACTTCATTAAAACTAATATAAACAAAATCTCGAATATAATAATAATCAGCGACCTTACGAGAAATTCTAAGTATCGTATTCACGTAATAAACATGTAAAGTAAGAGATTAAAAAGCATGGAATATAATAGATTAAAACCGAGTATAAAGAAAAGAAGTCTTATTGAGCACATAAATATAAAAGACAAAGCGAAAATATCGAAGAAATGAGAAAGTGAATTTCAATCTTAAACTCAAGCGAAAGTAAATATAAATGCAGAGTGGAATATACTTGTCCATAAAAGCATGAAATATTTAGCAAGGGAATATTTTACTCTCGTAATAATTGTAAAAGAGAGGCTATATATAGCAAATTCCGTGATACGGAATTTAAGGTACATAGTTTTAGGCTCGAGTAGCGCTTGTGTGTGTGCGCGGGCACGTGATCCTGCACTTTTGCGTGCAGGAGAGCGAAAGAACCCTTGCATTAGGTTCGCGCTCCTGCACGTTTTGCAAAAGCGTTATAATTAAAAATAAACGTGCTTGCTCTTATTGTGTGAATTATTATTTGAAGCGCTGAGCTTTCATCACTGTCTATGTGCGTTTATTCGCATGTTCATTATTTCTTTGTTTTATTCATTTTTTATTATGTTGTATATCCGCATAAAATAAAGTACAATATTGCAAAATAAATTATACTTTTTTATAATTTTCATTTTCATACATAACAATATTGTGCATTACACATAACATAGTGTAGTGGAAGTCATAACTGGATATCGTAAAATAGAAATATTTCTTTAGTTGTGCAATTATATAAATACACACACACACACGTCAGCTAATCTGAACGTTTCACGATGCATCGTTTGGGTACCCCCGTCAGTATCTGTAACAGCGATTATAAAACGAAATCCATCGTATACTAGTGTAAGTAGAATATATATATATATATATACAATTATATCGGGGCAGTAATCCAATGTAAGTGTTGTGAATAACGAGATAAATGAATAACGTGAATAAATAATGTTGTTGCTGTGATTACCTCTTAAGATTGTAAGTAGTAGTCATTAGAGGAAAGGCAAAAAAATCAACTGTTAGGTGTCACAATTGTCTTGATTCAGTAAATGTTAATTAATTTAAATAACGACGATTGTATTTCACTAATAAAAAATAAAGAAAATATCATGTGTGCGTGCGTCCAAGCTTATCTATACGTACACATATTTGACAAATCGCCAAATTCTTGTAATAACATACATTAAGTTGAATGAGAAGACGAAAATTGGAATTAAAATAAATGTTATTGGAATTTTCTCACATTTAGTGTATATAGTTTTTTCATTTATTAATTACAATAAGTATAATTAATTATATATAACATTTCTTTTGTGTCGTAAAATTTATATTCCACAAATTTTATAAATTTTTTATAATAATATATTATTTATTAAGACTTTTTAAAAACTATATATATATATATAAATTTTAAATATACGAAAAATATATTTATCTATTATTTATTAGAATTTATACATTTTAAGAACTTAGTATTCTTTAGATAATCAGAATATTCAAAATATAGACATAAAATTCTACAAACATTATTCTATATTTAATTAACGGTACTTGGAGACCTTATTAAGTAATTTTATAATTCAACCATTTCATAATGAAATATTTTTAATATAGGTAGATAAACTAAACGTATATAGTCTGAAATTTTCAAATCATAGATTTGGAAAACGCTATTCAAAGAAAACTTGTTAAAAAGAATTTTTATATAGATATGATTTTATCATTCATTGAAAATGTCAACAGCCTGAATGTTCGTGATGGTAAAATATTTCATGCACCTAGCATAGAGTAAATAGCGTATGAAACAAATCATCTAATCGTATAAGATTTTAATCGTATATGATTAAGTTAGCTTCTAATAATGGTGTTCGTTCATTACTATAATATTCGTTTGGTATTAGTGAGGGAAATGGTGCACGATTCCAATTGGTTGCGAACTGCTTACAAAGTCCCAAAATGACAAGGAAAGCCCAAAATATGGTAAGCAATACTTCTATAAAACATGCAAATAGTTTCTGAGAAAATAGGAAATAATAATATGTATATTCATAGTATGTATATTCTTACCTTTATATTGATAAGGTGGTTGAATTACGGCGATGTTAAAGTTTGAGACTGTAGCACGCCTTATACCATTAACTAATATATATTTTAAGTATGATCCAATATAGTAATCAATAGATAGTATCGTAGCAAAAGATCCAATTAATGTGAAACATATAATATTGCCAATACGAGGAATCACACTGCATATTAAAATGGCAAGAAAGACAAATGTCCAAAATAGTAACCAAAAGTATGCATCGACTTCAATGTACGTAATTTCAACTAAAAAGAAAGAACTTTTTAGTAAAATTATTTAACAATGATTCATCGTAAAATTATATATGGAGTACATATAAAAATTGTATACTTAGATAATTGATAAATTATATTTTACGATAATCTAATAGTCTAGGCAAATAAGCAAGGAGTCTTAACAATCTGTCTGACTGTTTTCTTGAATAAAATATATAGCCAAAAGGGGAGACAAATAAGGGCGTCCGATTGCCATACAGCATAATGGAATGATCATATTTTAACGTAATTACTTTAGTCTATGTACAGCTGCAAAAAGTAATCTAAATAGGTACAACACTTAATAAATAGACCAACACAATTAAGTAAATGTAAATTTTCTTTATCCAAGTTGTTTATAAGAATGAGCAATTGTTTTGTATAATTCTAAATCTTTCTGTTTTAACCGCAGTCTTCTTGCATGTGTATAAATCTATATGTATGATGAATGAAAGTAGAAGCTAGCTTGATGCGAGGGTGGTCACAAAACTGGGGAGAAATGGACAGAGAGAGAGAGAGAGAGAGAGAGAGAGAAATGTTATGGTGAGAAAGGCGGGATGGCCTCGCGGGGGATTCACGGAGTGAAGTTTCCACGTGAGCGAACAACATTGATAGAAGTTATAAGGGGGCCATACCATCGTTGACTACTGACTATGTGCGAGAGTTTCATCCCTTCACCAAACTTGAATACTGACTTTAGGGTTGTGTTACTTTTTTATTTCTCTTTTCCCCGTGGGCTTAGCCACATTTTAAGTTATCTTTTGTATTTTTATATCATTTGCAATAGTTTCATTCTCGTCGTTATTTCCTTAAGCGTTCTTTTTCTCATTCTCTTTTTTAATTTTTCAATCATGTCATAAATATATAAAAAGGGAAATTTTCAAACATTCAGTCGGTTTCGTAAAGGAATTAAACTTTATTTTTATTGAATATTAATAATTTCATGTACTCGTTCTATTAGAGTTCAATATTATACCTGGTATACTGAAGTAGAAGATATAAAAAAAGAATGATCCAAGTACCATCCCTGAGATGATTAGAGATGGAATTGGACTACTGATGATTCCCCATAAAACCAACCAAAGTAGGCTTATTAATACACCAATCAAAATAGCTGATAGTTTTGTACCTACAACAAAGCCATCTTTTAATAAGATCCTTTCGTTATTTTTCTAGTATTCCTATCGAGTGTAATTTTTATATACCTGAGTTATGAAATATTCCAGTATAAATACAAACTTCATTACCAAAGTAACTACCACTCATCGTTGTTATGAGAAACATTGATGTTTTAAAATAATGATATCCACGTATTGTTAGAAAGAGTCCTAAGAAAAAACTCAATGCACAAATGACTTTATCAGTCGATGTTGCTAAAAACAAAAAAGAGCTTACTCTTATTTTGAAAGTAATATTTTAATGTCGATAAAGAGAGAAAAGAAAATTCGTTTCACACATTAATTATATATAGTTCTTCGAATACAAGAAATATATTATGATAATAATGCTACTTAATATGTGTTGAAAGACCAAGAAATTGTTAATCATTTTTCTAAATTTCAATAGTACAGTAGTATTTCAAATATGAAACAAATCTGTTCGACAAGAATAATTTTAAATAAAAAATAGATAAATCAAGATAGTCGAACATGCATAGACATTTTCATTGTAGATTTTTTGTACTTTGAAGATTTATTTATAATTAAGTTCAATGATAGAATATTAGTTTTTGATTTGTAGACATTGGAAAATAAAAATAAAAACAAAGGTACCGTTTACATTAATTCGTATAACAATAAACAAAATTCAAAGTTCGTGTATAGTACTTCCTTAACATTTACAATTAATTTTTAATTTTAATTATTTGAAGTATTTCATACTTAGAACAGAACACGAATTGAACCATGATAAATAATCACAGCCGTATGTTACGATGGGAACGTAAGCGGATGAGTGATTAGCAAAGTGCGCTACCATGCCGTAAACGGATCCTGTTCCGGGATACAGGTTATACACGCGTCTCATTGCAGATCCGAATAAAGGTGTTGGTATCTGAAGAATAAAACGGGACGATAATGGTATTGCTCATTTCACATTTGAATATTTTTAAAAGAAACTTTGTAACTAAATAAAGTGCTGCTTTTCATGCAATTGAATTTTTAATTTTACTTTTTCTTTTTCCGTATTCAACCGAATTTATTATTATTTGTTATCAGAAATATTTCTTGTAACAAATACAAGAACATATTCTTTTTATCTTATTATATTTAAAGTTATAAAAAATTAATAAATTAAAATTTCCTTTTCATGAATATTCCTAGGCAATAATAATCGTTTTTGATGATCATATAATATATAGATTCTGTTCCTATATAATTATTTAGAATTATATATGATTGTAATCAAGATTATTATAATTTGGCTAATCTTATGCGAGTTCGTACACGGTAATTTATACGTATAGTTAATATATAACTATATATTTGAATATATGATTTTTGTAAAGTATTTATTATGTATTTGAATGATTACATATGTACAGTACATATATTTATATATAAAATAAATATAATAATAAAATCTTCATTCTACAAAATTATAAATTTTCACACAATATTTTATTATTTTAATTAGTTACAAACATTTAAAAGTTACTTAAATTTAAGTAAAGTTTACTGATAAAAAATTACAATTATAGTTGTATTTTAAGATGTTCATATGATATTTTTATATTGTACATTTATATTGTAAATGTAATCTTATGTTTTCTATTAATTCCGTTTAATTATTTTCAAAGATTAAATAAACAAAAATTATATTATCGTTAAAAAATACAACATTTATGTACATAAACATATATGAAACTTATACAATATAAAGACTGATTAAAATATAATAATATTTGAAAAATCTATTAAAAATTAAGATTTTAAAATATACCTTCTTAAACATTAATGATTGATAAATTATATATGTATGTATGTAGGTACGTTTGTATATAAAAGATTTATTACTTAAAATTTAAAAGTCCTTACATTCATGAATTCGTTCAAGGTTATCTTGTGAGAATTTTATTAATAAAAGGCCAAAAACAAAACTCACATCACTTATGTGAATATCAGAAGAATATGATTAAGTTTTGTACATTACCAAAAATAACAATTTTTATAGTATCATACGAATTTTGAAAACATATTTATTTAGATTTAAAATAAGCAAAAGTGGTTCCTTGAAACAAATTTAAGAACATTTTTAAGGCCTAGAATACCACAATTTTAAAAAGACACGCGATAACTGTATTTCATCTTACTTACTATTTTATTGGACTTTTATGTTTTAAATAACTGCATATGTACTTGTAAAATAAAATTTATAAAATGGAAGTTTCAGATTTTTATGTAAGACAATTATTCCATCTAAATCTGAGTGCAACTATATATTTGCACAAATTAGTCAAATTTCAAAACGTTTTTATTATTAACTCAACACGTTTCAAAGTTAACATTTAGAGTAATAAAATAAACAAATGTAAACATTGAATAATTTTAATTGTCATAATTAAAAAAATTTTATCCATAACGTTTTGAAAATTATACAAAGATGTTTTTTCTAAAATATGACAATATACAATTTATAATTTTTTGATTATTAATGTCTTAAATATTAAATTTTCAGTATTGACTTGAAGAATATTTTATACTGTTTTAACTCACATTTTATTATATATTTCTGTCAATTTAGTTTATTTTATAATTTATTTTGTTTTCCTTTCTCTTCTTAATTTTTTAATACTTAATTTTATTATACAGAATTATTTATGCTAAATAATTGTCAAATTGATATAAAAGGATATATGAGGATATTTTATCAATACTGATAAAAATTTCACATGTTTTACCGATAATTTTACTAACTACGAACATATTTACTTATCGCTTGAAGGCAAAATTCGATACAATTTTCTTAACAAAATATTAATAATTTATAATTAAAAATGAACACATTGAAGTAAACTGACAAAATCATTGATGCAATATAATTAAAATCGCTTTACAATATACCAAAATAGAAAGAAAGCATTCTTTGGAATAATTGGTTTTAACGTTAGTAATCTGCGAAATCTTGTATAGAATTTGGTAAAATAACAATGTTTAGCTTTCATTTGGTTATTTAGATCCTTTATTCACTAAACTAACATGTTATCAGAAATAAAATATTGGTATTTATATTTTCATACTCTATATTAAAAATTAAAATAAGGAGTAATAATAAATCTGTTAGTTTTACAAAATATTTAGTTTTAGACTTTAGAAATATAGTTTGGTGAAATTTTACTTTTCATTTCACTGTAAAAACAACACCATTTTTATAATACTTTTCTTCCGCCCCTATTACAAAGAAAGACGATAAACTGGAACAGAAGTACTAACAAAAGTTCGTAATATTATGTATCGACATTAATATTTTAGAAAGTATTTCAAATATTTTAGATTTTTTAATTACTATAAGTTCAACTATTAAGTTATTTATCTTATTAACATAATCAATAAAGTAGTTTTTATTAAAACTATACATTGTATTTAATTATTTCTAGTTTTATTAAATTATTATATTAATTATTAAACTAGTTTGTTTCATTGAAGAACTAATACCATATGAAGTTCCATGACCATTATTAGGATAAAGTTCTTCTTGAATGAATATGATTG
Organism: Wiebesia pumilae; assembly: GCA_018907045.1. Taxonomy (NCBI): domain Eukaryota; kingdom Metazoa; phylum Arthropoda; class Insecta; order Hymenoptera; family Agaonidae; genus Wiebesia; species Wiebesia pumilae. Next base: position 11,713,082 of record JACCHZ010000116.1, read on the forward strand.
AGATCGTTAAAATATTTTTGGTATATGATATTTTTGCTGATTTGTAAATACTTTTTTAACAATATTAAAAGAAGATTTTGGTTTTATTCTATTTAATTCAAGATTAAAAATAAAGTGAAAACTAAAGTCCGAAAGTTTAATTTATTCTTGCGAAGTATATAAATATGTACATAAAATAACATTTTTCGTTAAATGAATAATATTAAGGGGTTAAGAGTCAAATATAATTTAAAAATAAGTTGATAATTTTTTCATTTCCTAAAAGGACACCTCAAAAATATTCTATTAAATTTTCAAATGCCAATATCGAACACTGCATTTCCAAAGTTTTTAAGCAAATCTCACGCATTGTTTCATTTTTTGTATTGTTTCGTAGGAATATTATTGTTACATTATTGTTCAATAGATAGAAGTCCAAATCATAATAACGCTTCGAAGGTGACTGACTCATGATGCTCTAAGCAAACGGCGAAATTATGATTATAAGCCTGATTGTCATTTCCTACGCGAGGATATCATAACAACTATAAAATATATATGCAAAGATCTAAGCACTACAAATTTACTAGAATGACGCACTGGAGACTTTAATCAAAACAATAACGAATATATTTTAAGGCTACAATTAGCTAATTCGGAAAGTTGACAAGAAAATAGCAATAGAGCGTTAAAATTAGTGCCAAATTAGTAGTCCATTTAAATGCTTATATATTGATAGTCCTCGATCATTATTAACATCTTTTAATGCTACAGGTATAAGCTGTGGCACAAATGCTTAGAGATGTGCCGAATGAATGTAGATAATGAACAGACGAGTGTAATAAGCGACGCGAGAGAAAAAATACTCAGTCAACAACAAAAAACTGTTTTAGAGACGATTTGTCCTTTATTCAAAGATTTGATCTTTTGCATAATGATTTCAATTTTATGCACAAAAAAATACCATTTTTCACAATAGTCAGAATTATTATTTTGTTAGTCGATATTTTACCTCAATTTGATTCACTCCTTAATTCTTCTATGAAGGACTGAAAAATTAATAACACATAATTGTTTTTGTTTTATCTGTTTCACATAATTTGTGTTCTAGCTAGATCGGGAATGCAAAGCACCTTTTCTAAATGACATCTTATTTTTTTGATTGTATCTACTTTATTCATTAATATTTTTATTTCTAATTTTTATTAAGCATAGTTTAAATATAATAGAATATGATAATAGTAATAAAAAAAGTGAATATAACATAGTAGTTTTAATAAAAGTCTCAAAAATGGTTTTTACCGTCTAACTGCCCTTAAAACACTTTATTACACAATTTTATTAAAAATGTACTTATTTTTTTGTATATAATGACATCATGGAATTAAAGAAGCATTTTAACGGTTTGGTCATACGTACATAATATAGAAAGTATCAGAGACATATTTATGGCAATAATTTCTTGCATAAATGGTAAGATTTTACAAAGAAACATTAGAAATTTACAAAAAATTTATAATTGTCTTAAAGCATGTGAATGTGATACTTACGATGTTTGCTTTTTCTTTAATATCTTTGACGGTAAGCATATTAGCAATTGCTGAAAAGTATGATTCCTTACTGAAATCATATTCAGTCATGAACATACGATAAGTGTCATGTCGTAGAGGATACTTTTCACAAAGTGGTTGAAAATTTCCAATTTTCGGAATAGAAGCTGGTTGCCCGTCGACAATTATCACATCATCATTATATACTAATTTTTGGAATGGGGATCTTTCGATGTCAAACTCCATATTGCATCCACCCGGATAGGGCGCTGTGGAATTAAAGTATTCATTTATTGAGTATCGAAGCACTAAATAATCAATATTTTAAACATTGTTTATATTACTCTAAAAAGAATTTATTAAAAGATTTTCTACTTTGATACAAATAATTTATTATAAAAGTTATTACAAATTTTTCCAAGTTTTGACTTAATTTACCAAAACATTTATAATATATTTATTATTATTAATATATATAAATTAATTTTTTTTATTCAGAAAATTACGAATTGAATATTTTTTAAGCTGCATAACTAACATAATACTAACAAAAAATATTTTTTACGACTAATGAGAAAATATAATAAAAGTTTATCGACTGATTCATTGATAATAAATTAATAATAACAAAGACTTATTAATTCAATAAAGAAATGAAAACAAATAGATAAAAAACAAGAAATTTGTATTTAAAAAAAGTGGATATTCATTATTATAGAGATATTTAATTCAAAAAATAGAATTCTAAATGAATCAAAATGAACAATTATTAAATATTTCATTTAGCTATTTAGTCTCTGAAGGAATTAATATTTTCTTTTGCACAAAAATAAAAAATTTCTTTATTTATATGCATTCAGTTATTTATTAAATGAAAGAATTAATTTTCTGTATTAGAAAGATTTAACAACAATAACTATACCAAAAATTGGGAATTTTTGTCATTTATGTTATATTACAAGTAACTGAATTTTTTCTTTTTACAAAATATTCTAAATAAGATAATTTTTTAATTAAAAATTGATTAGTAGTAGTGTATAAAAATTGCAAATACGTTTCGAAACTAATATAATTATTTTTTACTACATCTAATACTTTTTGAACTAAAACACTGGAAAATTATAAGATTGCATTTTTTATTTTACTACTAAAAATTTGAATAATAAAAAAAATTCTTATTAAAATCTAAAAATCATCAATACCATTAATTTTTTATACGATCATTAATTAAAATCTTACTTTATTAGGTAATGTTATTGTTAATTTGTTTTAAAAAATATTTGTTAGTTTATGATAGTAAATTATATATTTCTGGGCATCTTTAATTTTATCTTATTTATCTTAGCTAGAAATATTAAGGTTTTTTTCTAAATTTTGTTCCTACTCGTAATTATTCGTAAATATGAATCGAGTATGAATTTTTAATTCATCACAGTAGATATGTTTTTATTACAAGTATTATTTCTATCGATGGTTTCTAGTATTGAAATAATTTTTTAAGCTTATATCATTTTTAAAATTCAGAATAAGTAATATGAATTTTTAAAATTTAATATTTAGTGTTCTATGATGTAGATGTGAAAAATGATAACAAAACTTTGAAATTACTCCTAAATAATTTTTGACATGAATTTGTTATTGAGAAAAAGTGTATTATTTACATAAAAAATGAATCTTTCACTTTTACTTTAAAGTTGAGAAAAGTTTAAAAATATAAAATTCATTTAGTCGATATACAGAATATATTTCAGAAATACTGACAGTATTTTAATATTACATGTTAAGCTTTTGGTTAACCATTTCTTTAAACGATAGAATTTTCTTAATCAAATTTTAATAAAATTTTATACTAGAAATAAAAATAACAACTATAAATAATTTTTGTAATTAAATGAATCCTAAATAAATAAAATTGATGTGTTACTTTTAAGGCAAAGAAGACACTCAGAAATCGAATTTTTAAGAAATGGTAATAAAAATTTTTTTTAAAAAAAGTAGTTAGCATTATATCTAATTCACTTTCTTGGCTTAATTTTTATTAAGCTTGTAAAACAATATGATTATTTTTATTTCGTAGAACTTAAAAAATTTATTATATTTTATTTGAAGATTACATTAAAATTATGAAATATAATTGCTGGTTACATTCAATAAGAATCATACTATATAAATTTTATACTATTTATATTAAATTCCTAATATTATTTATAAATGAATTTAGGAGTCTGAAGTCTGCAAAAAATTTTAAAATTTTCAAAATCAATTATTTTTCGAAAATTTATTAAGAGTTATCACTTATGACACAAAACGAAAAAAAATATTTTAAATTAATTCCAGCCTCAAAAACTACCCTTATGAGGGGGTGAAAATTTCGAAAAATCGTAATAAAGTCAATTTCGTTATTCTACTAAAAATTATCAATTAAGATGATAGATTATATAAAAAAATACTACGAAAAAAACTGAAAAGAAAATCGGTGCAGAACACGACTTTTCATGCGTTTTCCGTACATGCGTAAACGCGCGTATGAGCAAACGCGCGTATGAGCAAACGGTCCACTATTGTACAAAAATCGTTATGAAACGAATAATTTTATTGTTGGCAAAAAATTTTTTTGCAAAATACGAAGAACAATATGTTAGAGAAGAAATTCTGTAAATTTAGTACAAAATTCTGAAATTAACCATAATGTCTGGACTTGGAATGCACATGCACTCATATTATTTTATGAGTGGGTACATGGTTACATGGATACACGCATACAGTTCACATAATATTGTTTATAAAAAATTCTCCTCAGACATTCGACACAATTTTATTCAAGAACATCGTGTGATTTAATATTATAAATACATACGAAAAGATTTTTTTATTAATATTAGAGTGGAAAGAGATGTTAGCTATATTTGAATGCACTTGCAGTCTTATACACGTGAGTATATGAGTTCTACTTTAAATGTTAATAACAAATTTCTCTAAGGCATTCAAAAGAATTCTATTCAAGAACATCGTTTAATTGTACATACGAAAAGTTTTTTTTATCAATATCGGATTGGAAAGAGATGTTAGCTGCACTTTAATTTATATATATTATTTATATATAAATATTTAGTTATCAATGAGTTATTATATACAAGAATATTAATAATCTATTAGTTAAAGAGTGTATGTTTCATGAAAGTCAATTGACTCAACTAAATTTTGATTTAGTAGTATTTAAATATTCAAGGTATTTGAGATTTATTACAATCATGATAATAACTTATACTTTAATTATTCATATTACAATATTAATAATGTGATATTCCAGAAAGAAATTATTAATTTAATTTAATATGTTTAGAGTTTAATCTAATTTAATGCAAATAAAAATAATATTTCTTTAAATATTTCTATGTAATAAAAATTGTATATTCTTGATTAAAGTGCAAATGATTATTAAATAATATTGTAAGAAAATATTAATTAATACTGTACTTGATTTTTAAATAGTTAAATAAATCTGAGCATCTTATAAATTTAACAATATAATCAATTTCAGTTAATTATAGAAAGTTACTGTAAACTGTATAGAATTGTTTGTACAAGAATAGTTTTAATACTACATTTGATAGATACAAGTATCTATTTGATTATTTATTAAATGTTTAATATTAATTTTTTAAGGAACTTATCTAAGTACAATCTTCTTATTAATTTTAAATGATCAAACTTTAATTTTAAAATGACGAATATACAGATATACAATATTCTTAAAATTTCACTGTAAGCTTGTCTAAAAATTACCTGTTATTCATTTAGTAAAGAAGTAGTGGTAGTATTAATTATATATTAGAATTACTTGTATTATAAATTTACAATTGTTTCATCAAAATAAGAAATAAATAGATTCTTTGTAATTTTTATTTTGGATTGCACACTTTTTTTATAGATTTCTTGCATTTCAAATTTACATTTAATAGGTATAGCCAAATAAAAATATTTATAATCTATTTTGTGAATGAAAAAAATTAATTGCAAGAAAAAAATTGACACGATAATTGGTTGAAGGTTAAAAGATTTTGAACACTTAACCTAGGCTTTTTATTAATATTTAAATTTTTATAAGATTATTAATTAGTTAATTCTAATGTAAATTTTCTGAGAATAGAGATTCTGTTTATTGTAAAACCTTAAAAGATAAAATTTTCAGTCTTTTTAGAATTTGCACATTTATAAGTGAGTCAGAATTCATAGTTTAATATGGATATTAAAAGTTCGTCACTTTTAAACTTATAGGTTTTATGGTTCACCATAAGACTTAAGATACAAATTTATAGAATTATGTGTTTAAAATTACGACTCACCATCATTTGTATATGCTGTTACAGCTATTAAGCCGGATAATTCAAATGGATTTTTATTTCTAACATAAACTTCAGTAGTAATGACATTAACAGTTTCAATAAATAGTCCAATATTTGTACCGGTTAAAGACTTTCCACGTGCTCTATCAACTATATTTTTATCATATGACATGGACACATTATAAATATAAATATGAACTTGTATAATAATAAATGTTACTTCAGCGGGTATATTAATAACACGTATGACGAAATTTGTATTATTATTTATGTTTGTTAATTGCGTAAAAGCTTGATCCTCTGTAGTTGATGTATTATATTTACTTAATGAGATAAGTGTTGTATCACCATCTAAAGTATAAAGAAAAAGAATAAAGTTCTTTCTTAGCTTATAAATAAATCACTAATGTTTTTATCATGATTTAATTAGTTACAAAATAATATGAAAATACTTAATAATAAAATGTATATAGATAATGGATATTAAAATTTTAATTAAATTTAAAATTAAATACAAATTTATTAAATTAACTTAAAATATAAAATTTAAATAAAAAAAATAATAATTTAATACAAGATAAATAATGCCTTAAACGATGTACCAATTTGTTATTCAGTGATTGTGGTGAAAACACGCAAAACTCTTTAGGTTAAGTGATTTACCTGACACGTTCAGAGAATTCTGTGAAATTTCCACCGCTGCACAGCTTATAAAGTAAGTAAAAAATAACGCTAAGCAATAATCATTATAGCATATTTGAATCATTTTTACTGTCTTTACGATAGAATTGTATATTAAATAATAAATTATAAAGCCAAACTCTGAACTTCAACTCTCAAGAAATTATACCGATAACAAATGGTTTGTTTATTTCGTGCAGCATTCTTGACTCAACACAGAAGAACCTTATGCGAGTCGGTGCAAAATACCAGTGCTTAATTCTTAAAGTGTGACTGACTTTTGACTAGAGTAGAGGCAGCAAGGCAAAATGAGAATTAAACGCATGAATAAAACTAGAAATCAATATTTTTCATTTAAAAAATCTATAAAAAGTTGATCCACACAACAATTATGTTGCATATACTTTTTATTTAAAGGATATCGATTTCAGATTTCATATTATGCGTATTTTTGGTTTTCGTCTTGCTCTGCTCTCTTAAAATTCGCGCGAAATAATCGAATACACCATTCAGTGTAAGGATCTTTCTGCGCAGAATCAAGAATTTGATACGAGATAGGCTATTATGTAAACTGTGTACATGTACGCTGAATGATGTCACACCATACGCACTATAGCTTTCATGTTGCGTATCTCTTAAGTTTCACAAAATTTTTGCTATTGCAATAATCGGTAAAGCAATATACCAGATTTGAAAGATTTCAACAGCATTAACAATTTTGTTTTCATAATAATATTTATTTAAAAAACAATAGATTAAAAGGAAGAATCAGTAGAAAATGAAGTCCTGGCAAATCAAAAGAATTACCTTTTGTGCTTGTTAAATTTCAATTTACAATTAGTTGTAAATTAATTTAATTTTTTTTAGATTTACTTAGGACCAATGTGAGTTTTAAAAGAAATATAAAATCAAATTTTTTACGAGAGTTTATATTTTTTATAATATACGTTCATTAGAATATGAATTTAATTAACATTTTTTTATAATAGAAATAAAATTCAGTTTAATTTATTCGAGTAATTGTGATTATTAAACAGATATAATTGTGCGTATAAAGTAGTTTAAAAATTTTATAATTGATAATAGTTAGGCTTTAGAAATATTAAATCTGTGTTACATGTTTCAAATATATCAGAGTATAAAGTACGTGTACTTCGGTTTTTTATTTATTACAACAAAGTTTTAACAGTTCTACGGTCTTTTATTCTTACACGTTACAAAACTTTGAATAATTTGTCCTATATATGTTGAATGATAATATATATTGAATAATAATATATTCACGTATATGTAAGAGTTGTGGTATTGAATTATTAGATTTGATAAATTATGTTATTTACACCGAAAGTTGTATGCTGTCATTCCTAAATATATTGCGCTATTTGACGGTATTTGCTACATGTAACTAACTTTTCAAATATCTCAATAAAAAAGTTTAAATAATTACGATCAAAACATTTTAGTAAGTACTCTATAATACTCATTTACTAAATTATGAGTTAGAAAAGTAAAAGGTGCTAACGTAGTTGAAATACAATCGATAATAAATAATCCAATGATACGGATATCTATGTATATAATACCATATTTAGGAAGGATTTTCATCAATCTAATATTTTCTATCATGACTGTGTGATTCGTTTAATTAGAAAATGACGTTATTATAAAAAAAATTTTAGAAAAAAAATTAATTTAATAACTCTATTATAAAATATTATATTTAAAAAAGTAAAATTCGTTTCGAAGTTGAAATATTGAAATTCTCGTTTAGAAGTCATATATATTACACTAAATTCTTTTATGTTTAAACAATTAAGACATGTGGATCTTTCATTAATATTATATATTTCGATATAACTTCAGATAATTACAACTTAAAAAATTAAATTATACATCAATTCATATAATTAAGTACTAAAAATACTTTTTCATTGTTTAAATGAATACAAAAATACTATAATATTGCTATTATAGTAAGAATTATTATTAAGAAAATTAACAATAGTTATATTATATTTTTGTAAATTTTAAGTAATTCGAATGCATTGCTAAATAATGATCGTACTAAATTCTTTATCATACGATTTTTATAAAAATATTAATGAATTTTAAAAAGCATTACTTTTTTTATAAAATAATTTTTTACAAATATCTCTAAAAGATTTTTAAAATCACGATTCAACAAAAAGTAATTGCTCTCAAGTATACCATTAAAAAGATAATATATTATAATATATTATAATATTTTATAATATATAATATAAAATATATGTTAATTTATAAGTATGTAGTTTATTTTGTTAACTTTCTTTAAAAGTTTCGGAATGATCACCTTGATCATGATTGCCTTTCGTTCGCTATAAAAGACGAACAAAAATGTTCAAACGGTAGGACTTATATTGAACTTGAACTTTCCTTTAAAGTAAAGTGTAAAAGACAGAGCAACAACTTTGTTTCATCTGAAGTTATGCACATACACTTTTTAAATAAAAACTTTCTTAAATAAACATCTATTTGAATTGATTTTGGATTTTTAGAAAAATTGCTTTATTTTTACTCTAGTTTACTGTTTTTTAAAATAATCTAATTAAATGTACTTAATGTTTACATTAAAATTTGTAATAAATAATATATTAGTTGTTATAAAAACCAAATAATGCGTTTTTTTTTAAAATAATATAAATTTGTATTATCTTAAATTCGTTACGAATCGTTGTAACGCATAAAATTATAATAATATTTAAGTAAATCAATTTTATAAATTTTTACTGTGAAAATTTTTTCATTTATATTTACAATTCTTAAAAAATAATAAGAGTACTGTCAAAAAATGAATTACTTAATAACTTTTTTCTGTTTAAGAAAATACTTTAATTTATAGCGAATCTACTCTGATTCGAATACATTTACTAAATAATTCATTGTAAATTTTCTTATAGTGATTTCTTATTATAATTAATTTTAATACAAAACAAAAGGCCTTTCGTATTTGTTTCTTTTTAAGGCATTTAATAATTTTAATTTTAATTAAAAGTAAGTGCTTCGTATTTACCGATTTATATTTTTACAGTCTTAAATTTTTCACGTAACAACAAAGAATCGTGCTAGTAAAGGGATCAATCGATGTGGTCGCCTATTTTTTAATCATTACTAAATTCTTGTTAATGGATATTATAACAGGAGTTTTGCAGAATAACATAAAAGATTTTTTTTCAAAAATCTATTCGAAATAATAATGAAATAATATACAAAATTATTATATATTTTTTGTATTTATCCTTTAAAAAACCGTTTGTTATTGTAAAATTATTGGTTAATCTTGGTATTTCCATCATGTAAAGATATTAATTTTAATAAAAATAGATTAATAATATTTATTATTGAGATCACACTTGATTTGAGTTATGGTTTGCCTACGAAAGATATGTCTAGATATGTCTTTATTTTGATATGGTAATCTAAAATACCTTAGCTTAACTCGAAATGGCCTCGCAGCCATCTTTCACAATGCTAGGCGATAACAATGACATTTCGAGTCGTTCGAAAGAAAAAAGAGTTGATGCCATAGACATCGTGGACACGTATCGTTCGTAGAGTACATTTGTGTCTATGATGCGTAGGTGCCGGGTGTTGGGACGAGACGGATTGGATTTTTTAGTCCGGGAACTTCGCCGTTGCGTATATCCTATATTCCTATCCTACGAAGGTGAAGAGGCGTCGCGTGGAATAGTATTGGTAGTGAACGACTGATGTCGCTACAGTCGCCGTAGGCCAAGATGGCCACGGTACGATCAATGAAACTCTTGAGTAAATTGCATAGTAAAACAGGCACTGGGTGTTAAATTAAATCGTGGTTCTACGACGCGGTTCTGGCGTCCGGGAACATCGGGTCTATATAAACCTGAAGACGAGCGTGGTCTGCTGCTTGACTCCGTCCCGCGGCTCTGCCCGTGGATAAATGGGCCATGGGCAAGGACCAGGAGCTGCTCGAAGCAGCCAGAAACGGCAACGTAGTCGTCGTCGAGAAGATTCTTGGGCAACGGGCGAAGAGGAGTGGTCCCTTGGCAAGGTGGGTGTCGACACCCGCGCTCGTTCGTCGTGTTCCCGTTCGCGCCTTCCCTTCGTCGATGAGTCCCTCTTTTTCTTCACCTCGGCGAACCCGGTTTCCTGGTGGCACTGCAAATGCTTCTTTTGGCCATCTGTTAGACAAAGATGCAAGAAGGAAACGTCGAGCGCGTTCGGGTGCGCGTGAAAGCGAGAAAGATATTTTGTGGATGTATACCTAGTAGCTGCAGGCGCGAGTACGTGCGCGCGGGCGTTTTTCTTCACATGTCACAATCTTTAAGTGAATTATTAATTTGTTTATGATGTACGTCCAAGGATTTGTCACTATATCGCTGATTGACCAGAGCGATTGTTGTTTTAATCTTAGACCTTGAGATAGGCGATTCCTTATTTGAGGTTAGAACGTCGTCGAGTGCGAGGACTCAATGTGTCTTATCAGCTTGTCTTATCAATTTTTCAATACTCTTATTTATTATTATTGATTCTACAGTTACCTTTTAACAATAATTAATGCAATCGTTATAATTGCTTCGTCCGACATATTTGATCGTTGGAGCAGTTAATTCGTAATTGAGATAGGAATATTTTTTTGTAATGTTTTGGGACTTATTGTTAATTTCTCGATTAGTAATTAATCGCTATTGTGATTTATTATGATCGTCATTAACTTAAATCGTACAAAGTGACATTATGTATTTCACTGCGTTAGCAAACTTGATTGTATTTCGTTATTTCGTAGGCATTATTATATCTTATGTGAATATGAAGTTGATGTTGATTTCACGGTATTTGTTTTATAAATAAGCTAATCATTCTTTCACTCAGTGCAGTAGTAAGCAATTGACAACTCCCTTATTCATCGTGCGTATAAGACGTAATTAAAAGACAACCGTTGTGTCCATTTTGCGTTGCGTACGCTTCAAATGCGTACCTAAAGTATCAGTAATTCATGTTAGCTTGATAAAACGTTTCGTTATTAAACAATTTAGACATTTCACGATAGCATCTCATATAAGCGATCTAAGTTCACGTATTTACGTATTTACATCATAATTATTTGATGCGGTATTGTCAAGAGTACAGCATTCGTCCGGAGCACAGTTACTCGGTATCAGGGTTAATAAAGCAGTAATTTGAATTGACATCGGGGTCGACCTCCAAAATTCTCTCGAAATCAATGTGTAGGGATGGCATGTGTAGACACAGTCAAAATTTCCAGAGAAAGGGTCAATGGGCGCCACCTCCGACGTCGTTGTTTATACGCGGTCTCGTTATCCACAGATAGTGGCTTAGATTTACGCTTTTCCTTTCCTTAGTTATACGTGTGTACGAGCACTACTGACGCTCATACTTACGCGCGAGGCGCCTGCAAAGGAGTCGTACGATCGATCGTGGGCCGCGCATCCTTTTCCGATTCAACTTGCCACTTTTCCTCTGGGCTGGAAGGAAGTAAGACCGGGCGTCAATGCAATTGTTATCGCCCAATTCCAATGACATGTAATAATTCTTCTCTCAAAGGATCTTGTATACTTTTAGAATACGCGTGCACTAATGAACAATTGGTTTTGTTACTTTACGTTATAAACTTATTAATACTTTTATGTAAATTATCAGAATTTTTACACAAATATTTGTACTAGTACTTTGCAAGTTTGTCTTCTAAAAGTACATAATTAAATAATTTTACATAATGAAATACATTTTTTTCTAAATAGAAAATATAATTGAAGATTTTAATGCATTTTATGTTACTAAGTAGTTACAAATTACTTATTTTAAAATTTATATATCTCTATCATTATGATATAATATTTTTTAATGAAAAAATTTTATATATAATATTAAGCAAGCTCTAAATAACAATAGAAATATAAATGATCTGTATTTATTTCCATTATAATTAAATGTTTACATGTTTACAATTAATTGTAATCTTAATAATTAATAGTTGAATACATAAATTATTGATGATGTATCTTAATAATGACCTTCAATTATTGTTAGATTAAAGCATTTTATTTTTAAGATACTCCACAGTCTTAATATATGTAAGGATAATGAAAAGTTTATGATAATAAAATTTATATAAAGTAAATTAAAAAATATATAAAAAGAATACTTAATTTTATAACTTCATCAAAAACTATATATATTAAAAAATATAAATTTGAATTAAAGGTAATTAAAATTTTCATTATCAATGAAAAAATAATTATTATTTTACCAAATTTTTTTAGTTTTGTCAATATACCAAATTACGATTCTTTTTGGTAGCTTTAAACTTTTTTAAAAACTATACATTAACAAATGTAATAAAATTTTTTTGTAATTGAATCATCATATTAGTTTTCTAATAAACTTAATTCTCGTTTAATAAGGTTCAATTAATTGAGCACATTTTTACAATACAGATCTATTTTTAGATTCTTTTATTGTCCCTTTTTATATTAAATAATTATATAAACTTTTATAATATTTGTGTATATTTAAATTTTAATAAATGTACCAAGGAAATATTCTAGAACAAACTTTATATAGTATTTTATAAAAATGTGTAATAGACATGTACATAACTTACATAAATATAATAATTGTCTTTACTTCAAAAGTAAACACATATCTTATTCATATACATTATTATAAGCCAATTGCAAACAAATTCGAGATATTAAATAATTTTATAATAATCTTATTAATATATTATTTAGATAATATATTCATAAATTTTCCCCAATTTTCACTATATTCCAGCATTAAACATTATGTGTTAAGTAATGCTTCAAAACTGTATACATTTAATGTATGGAAAAAATATTTGATGAGAAATACATTTATATTATTTATTAATATATATATATTATACTTAAAATTATATACTTAAAAGTGTTCTTTTTTCTGTATTAGAATATTTTTATGAATACGTTCATATAAATTTATTTACATTGCATGTTATTTACGAAAGATGGTGATAGAAATGCTAACGATAAATATGAGAACATACTTTAAATGGTATATAATACGTGTTTAAAATGAATATAAACAATATAAATTAAACATTTAATTGTTTATTTAATAAATATTTTATGTCATTACTTATTGTTATATTAAATTATTAAATTATTAAAATGAAATTATTCAATAATTAGAAATAGTTCAGCAATCTCAATACTTAGAAATGTATAATTATATTTATTTTATATGATTTTATTATCGTTAATTTTAACAATAACTTTTAAATTATATTTAAAAAAATATGTTTGAGATACAACAACATCTAATGTATGTACTTCTGCTTTTTTCGTAACCAGTTATAAAATATGTCTATATTCGCTATACGTTACATCTGCAATTTTACACACACTAGCAAGTCTTCTCTAATGTACAAAAATAAAAAGCGTCTAAAATTTATTATTGATTCTATGTAGGATTGTGTATACATTTTTATCGATGTTAATACATTGTTTATAATGTAAATAAAAAACTTCCATAATTTTTTAAAGAAATTATATACATAATGATAAAAAATACGTGTTTTCAGTTTTCATATATTAAATAAATATGTTCAAATAGTAATAATATTGTAGTGTTTCAATGTATATTATTAATGAGTTTTCTGATATTATATGAATATTAGTAGTAATTATATAATTATATAATATTTTATATTTATGTGTGCAGTTTAAAAGTTTTAACACTAACCGTAAGTTTTTTTATAAATTTCTTTTTAATAATGTTTAATAATGTTTTTTAATAATGTTTTTAATAATGTTTTTTCATAATATTTTTTAATAATGTTTCATTATTTGTAAATTTAACATAGAAATAATATTTTTATAAATATTTGACTCAGGAATTTCAAAAATAAAAATGGATAAATAGAAACATATGTAGTATTATTAATGTATAATTAATAATAATTAATATATTAATCTATTTATTAATATATATCTGTGTGCGTTTCTTTTGCTTTCTCTACATATTTACGATTTAAATATACACAATTAAATGATGGAAAAAATTAAAAAAAATATTTAATTTGTGCTTTACGGAAGTAAATACTTTAAAATCTAATAATACAGATATAAATTAAAAATTGTAATAACAAGAGACTTATCGTAACATAAGAAACATTGTAACAAAATTTAAAATATATAAATAATATTTGTATTGTTGTGATAACTGTACGATTTCTCTTAATATATGTACATATAGGTATAATATATTTCCGCAGACCCATCAGTGAAACCAGTAAAGCAAAGCTTTGTAGTAGGTAGTGTTATAGTTAATGTGATTGCGATTATAATTTTATCGTTAATTTTCTTTTAGCCTTTGTAAACTAATATTCACTTTTTAATAAAAGTGAATGCAATGTAAAATGATAATATTGAAAAATGTTATTGAAAAATTGAAAGGCCATATAACTTTTCATGTTTTTCTGTATAGATTTTTCGTAAAAGTCATAAGGAGCGCGAATTCAAATAAAAAAAAATTAAGTATAAAATAGAATTATTGAAAATTCGTAATTTATAACAGACAAATTTTAACTTATAATTTTAATATTAGATTCTATTTATTTGAATTTTGTTTCTGAAGAATGTTCAAAAAAACTAAGAGGAATATTTAAGAAATTTAGAAAGAAAATATACGAAGGTTTTATGGATTCTTTTATATAAAATTATTTTACTTACAACATCATTTTTCTTTGATTATGCAATTTTCATTGATTTAAATAATAAAAATTGTGGAAATTTCATTAGTGAAATATGATAATCTTAAAAAGTTATTATACGATATAAAAAATTTAAAATAAGAATTTACAACTTACTTTATTATAAATACTATAAATACTATAAATACTTTTAATTCAATCAATGCAACAATACATATAAAATTTCCTAATAATGTACTTATTAACTAGTTTAAACATATTGTTTTACATATTGAAATATAAATGAAAAATTATAGGCACACATATTAAAAAATAAATTGAAATATACTGTATTAAAACTAAATATAAGTAAATATTTTTTGTACAGATAATATTTCAGCACAATTTCGTTAAAATATTTTAACAAGTGTTACAACTAAATTTATGAATTTCGTTACCAAATTTTTTTATGAAATCAGTTAGCAATGAATATACTTATAGTATATAATATGAGTGAATCTAAAATTCAATAATGCTTATAACTATAAAGCAATTAAAATCTATTTTAGAAAAAATGATATCTACATAAAACATAAAATTTTTTGAATATTTTTATTAAGCAATTTGAAGCAGAGCTTCAAACTTTAATCTACTTTTTAATCTTTTTAGTACTTTTTTTAGCTTTCTTGTATTGCAAATATTTATTTATTAAAAGAAATATTAAAAAAGATATTTAAAAAATTTTTTTCTTATTTTTCAATGGTAAATAATTTTAATATTTATTATCGATTGAATATTTAATTTGAATACTTTATGTTGAATTTACTTCATGTTTCGAAGGTATTTGTAACATCTTTCATTAGAAAAGCTATATAAGACAAAAATAGATTTTTATCAATGACTAATGACTGCGTTACGGCTGAATTCATTGCCAACGTATGTTCACTCGTTGAATAATTAGTACTCTTGTATACACATGTCTCTGTTATGTCGATTGAGCTATTAATAGTGACAAACATATGTACGATTTGTACTTGGACTTTATGTTATACTTGGATACGCTATGTATTCCCACATAAGTTTAAAGAACCTAACCTAATCAAGGCTTGACTTATAAGTTTCGTGATCCATAGACAATCGTCGTTGTTCATGCGTATTTGTTTCATGTATATAGAATATGCAAAGGCTATTCTTTCTCATATATGCGATCACATAACAATATCTATAAATGAATAACCATTAAATAAAAGTGTTTCTAACTTTGTTTGAAGATGCGAGTTATAAATTGTGCTGACTTGTTATTCAAAAGTATTTTTTTATCAATATATGTAGTCATATATTTATTTTATATAATTTCTCCTATAACGTTAAATGATATTTCTTTGAGTATGTTTATGTAAGTTCCATACAATGTTTCAACAGAAAAAAATGAAATGTTATTTTTAATTATAAATAATTAAAAAAAGTGTGAATTAAAATTTATAAATTTTTGTATATAATTTTAATTTTAATTAAAATATACAATTCTTTTACATATTTCTATAATAATGTATCTGTAAAATATTACGTACACAAAATTTCACCTTTTTTAACTTTTTCTATATACTGTACATAAAATTAATAATGTTATTGATATTATTATTGAAATTAAATAAATGATGTATTGCAATGGTTATACCTAATCGAATATATTTTAAATTGAATTATATATTTCTCTACCTTAATTTTTGTTAATTATTTCCACATTTAAGTTTTGTTTTGTCTTCTGATTTTAAGAGTAAACGTAATTTTCTTTTTAACATTGATACTACAAGTATATTAAACACAAATTGAAAAATAATGATAATAATATCGCAAATAATAATATCGAAGTATAATATTTAATCTTTCGTAAAATTTATTATGTTCTACATTCTTTTATTCGTAAAGTATAAAATATAAAATTGATGTCATGGAGCTGACGTAAGACAATTTTTACATTTGCTGTTATACAATAATGTCAAAAGTACAGCTTAAATCTAAAACATGATTTCTAAACAAGAAGTTGCATCTAGTCTTGATTGTTAAACTATATCAGTTTTCAGTGATAAATAATAAAATCCATTCTAAGAAATATTTTTTTTTTCATGTATAAAGGTTAATTTTAACTTAAGAGATAAATTGTATTTGATCATTAAAGTTGTATTTTCTCACTATGTTGAAAAAATATACTAAACTAGATGAAACATTACATTTTAAAGTGGAATTCTAAGTCTAATCAATTTACACAATTTCAAAGCTTGTTCTTTTTCAAAGATTTTTTCTTTTGAATTATAATCTGCAAAGTATTTATTTGTATTAACGAATTAAAGAAGTTTATTTCTTCTGTTTTTATTACAGAAGTTAGTATGTTCCAAGTTTTTGGAGCATATACATCAGAATTTTTTAACGATGTTTTCAATAAAACTAATGAAATTTTTGGAGCATATACATCAGAATTTTTTAATGATGTTTTCAATAAAACTAATGAAAGATTCATTAGTTTCTTTTACTTTACTATTATATGTAATAAATTTATATGTTACAGTCTAATTATTTTGTCCAGCATATTTATTGTATATTGTTAATTTCTTATTAACAATACCGAATGAAAACAAAAATATGACAGATTAACGTAAAATTAAATATTAAGTATTAAATAAAAGTATTAAATTAAATTAAATAATGGAAATATATAAAATATGCTTACGTAGATAAATTGCCTAGTCAAAATTATTTAAGATTCGTCAAATTTGCTTAAAAATTTGAGCAGTGCATAATAAGCAGAATTTGTTTGTCGATGTTAACAAATTTTATCAATACTTAAATAAATTTATGTTTACATTTAGTTAAATTATTTGAATATGTAAATATGCATTATTGTATTATCTGAATTATGCAGATGTTATTATAAAGTTATATAAAATTTATATTTGATTGATTTTTATTAATATACTTTTATATAATAAAAAATTTCAGTCTTCGATGTATTTTCTAAACAGAATATCATGCATGTAATGTTTTTTTATCGTGTTTTTTTGTTGAATTTCGTGATGTTTTTAGTTTTTGTTTAGTTTTTACCTATTTTTGTTTCTTTATCGTGATGCTCTTAGTTTAGATTGAAGATTTTTTAAAATGTGTAAATTTTATTTCGGAATGCTTTTTTTGAAGTATAGAATTGTAGAAATTTTGCTTTTTTGTAAAATCATTAATGGGTCTGTCAAAATATGGAATTACTTAGATAATAGTTATGTATTTAGCACAAGGCGCTGTATATTTTATAAAGAAATTATTCTATTAGTGCTACTCTAGAATTTCTTAATTATGTAATTATACAAGATTAAATAATCATAGCGTAATTTTTTTCTTTACGACAATCTAATTTGTTATAATCGTTTTTTATGAATTTACTCACGTCTTATTCTTATCAATCATTTTTCATGTATCTTTTTATCCCTTTCGGTTCTGTATTCGCAATTTACCAAGAGCACATCTCTGTTTTCTCATTCTTTCTTATTTTGACACTTGATATCTATCTTCATTTTTCTGTTGCTTACAGCATATTTTTACTATTTTATGTTCTATATTTTTTATTCTGCTGAGACTTATTGTACCTTATTTACGTAGACTTTGTAATTTTAGTTAAGTGTTTGTATTTCAGTAACTAAGTTAAGTAACTTCTACTCGTAGTTGTATCCTTTCAAATTGGTCACAGTTAACTAGTCCATATTAAATTTTATATGAAAACTGATTAACATTAAGTGAACTATTTAATGTTGTTTCATGTACCGGTCATTGCAATTTCTTTACTAAAGTTGTATAGGAATCTTAATATATTTATAAAATGATTAATTTCAATGAGAAAAGTTGTGAGTTACGAGCAATTTCGAAAGGCATAAATGTTCAAGTAATAAAGTACTAACATTTACGGTTAAATATAATTTAAAGATTATTATGAGCTTATAAGTAATAAATCTACGACGATAATATGTTAGAAAGATTGTATAGCCAAGATAAAATTTTTATGGAATTATTAATGTAGCTAGAATATAAGAAACGTTACAATTTTCATAAAAAAATTTTATCCTTGCATTTATAGATAATAGACGCCCATACGTTCATGTAAAAATATGTAGCCTGAAGGATGTATACATACATATAGTGTATAATTCATATGATGCTATTCTATTTACGTCAACACATTTTGGTATTCATGGTCTTACGTTTACTTCATTTCCAAAGAATATTTTCTAAAATATGAAAAAATGTTGTCTTCATTTATAAATTTTTTCTCTTTTTGTAATTTAATGTTGAATATGCTTAAGTATATATTATAATCTATTGTTTAGTAAACTAACTACAAAAATATATGTGTCTAAAACCAATATTAAAATAATTAACTTAAATTTAAGTATATGATTATTATATTTATGAAATGATATTTATTTAACCGAAAATTATAGTATTGCCTTTAAATTAAATTGAAATTAAAAAAAATATTTATATTCATCACATTCAAGTTGATATATAGTATCTCAAGTTAAAAGTAACATTGTTTAAGAAGATTGATAACATTTTGATTGACAAATAAAAATTTATAGTATAATAAAAACTAAATTTATACTTTACATAAATCATATTTCGTCAATTGAGAAGTATTTGAATAAAATGAATTTTGAACAAGGCAAATGAAAAAAGTCCAAATACGCATTAACTACTTATGGCTCTTTGGAATTAATTTTCCATACATGTATAAAGATATGACTGTATAAAGATCACAAAAAAAGAGATTAATATCTTACTTAGTAATTTTTTTACGTGTGAAATAGAAGATATTAAAGACAACATTTAAAATACGACGAAGAAATGTTATCATAGACAGATTTGAATAAGTGCTCGGATTTTTTATATACAAAGCAACAGCGTAGTATAGTAATGAATTTCAAAAATAGAAAAAAATGAGGCAGTATGCAACGTTTTAGTGTATGAGCGTTCTAAAAATTTTTAACGTTTATTTTATAAGTATCTGTATTTTAAAAAAGCTGAATCGTATTCATAAAACGAAATATATTGTTAAAATATCAATGATAATTCTGTTAAAATTACTTAAATTAATAATTATAATTTTATTTAAAGTATTTTGATCATTTTATTAATATAGGCTTACGCAAAGACAATGTATATTTTGAATTTCATTTATGAAAACTTGAATATATTTGTATACAAAAAGCGTAACTTTGAATATAAAAATATGTCTTCATAAAATATTTTTGGATGTAATTATAAATGTATATAATGTCTGCATTTATTCAGTTAATGATTACAAATGATTTGTTCAACTTTTAAAGGAAATTTCTTTGCTGTGTATTTTCTCTCTCGATTTGTGTTTTATTATTTTTCGAACGTCATTTTACGTTCGAAACGTAAAATTTAATAACTACATCGCAGAGCAAACTTTGCCTCACTATTATAAAATTTTTCTTATGTATTTTACAATATCGAAAATATTTTATAATTTTCATTGTCATTTATGAAAAAATATAATTAATTAATTATGTTTTTTTATGTTCTCATTTTCTCAATTGGATGTACTTTTCAAGATATCTGTATCTACTACTCTTCTGCTTGGGACTTATGTTTAGAATTTATGTATGTTATAAATAAGCTTCTACTTTTAAATTTAGACTATGTTTAGGAAGTTGGTGAATCTTGAGTTTCCCTATTTCCCTCATGAAATTGTTTTTCTAAGTTTTATTAAAATTCAGTAATTGCGTCTCTGACATTCTTTTTTTACAAGTGTGTCATGATAGCCACATTTTCCTTACATTCAAACTTCTACAAAGCGCGTCATTGCTGAATCTGCTGGGTGTGCTCGTGTTCAAAGGCACATAAAGATAATTATACCAGGGCTATTCTAATAGGAAATATAGAGAGGGCAAAGGTAGTTAAGGTATATGTAACAATGCGTATTGCAACAATAACGTGCAATGGTACCTGAATAGTCCTGTGCTTCTATATTGTTGTGTAATTCACCTGTTTTCAGGACGATAGTCCGTTAATGTACATCTCTTAATTAAGTAGCAGTAAGAAACGTCGGTTTGTCGACATATGAGCAAAAAGAGTGAAACAGCAGGAAGGAGAAAAGATTGTTCTCTTGAACACGATGACATTTTCGTTCGTATATCGTTTTTCTGGACCTCTGTCGTGTATATATATAAACAGACTTGCTAGCAAGTTTTTTCTGCTTCTCTTTATCTATCAGTCTTCCCTCGCACATCTCATGCTCCGTCATTCTCTTTTATTATCACCTCTACACTTATTTTCTTTGATATTTATTCCGTAGCATGCTAAAAAAGGTGGAATTTAGACCACCAGTGTTTTCATTTTTGCAAATTTAGAGTTTTATAACGGAATTTGGCTAAGTAAATGAATGTGATGAATGAAATAGCCAAATGCTCCTTTCCTATATAAATTGTAAACGAGCAAAATATGTAGGGGTTAGTTTCGATAGTTTCTCTCTCTTACTCTCTCTCTCTCTCTCTGTTTGTTTATATATATTCTACAATTTGAGTAGGTTATATATAATTCACAGCTAAAGTTTCAAGATTATTTATTAATATAAATCAGGAAATTGTATAGAGTTATGTGAACATTTGTTTATTTTATACAAATTACGCACTTTAGCAAAAAGATAATTAACCGTTTAAATAAAGTTGGTAATATATTTGAGATTTTCTTTTAATTAAGAATGATAAGAATTCATGAAATACTTGTAGTTCTGTTTAGCATTTAAAACTTCATATAATTTGTATATTTAAAGTACGAATGTAATAATGTAATCGTATCTTTAAATAGCCGTCTAAGAGAAAGGAAAAAAGTCGCCGTACTGCAAAGAGATTTCTTGTATTATTTAAGTAGACATTAGCTAAAAATCAACTTTATTTAAATTTTGAAGTTTTACGGATTAATTTTTATAGAGAAGAAAAAGTATTGTTCGATGAAAAGTTATTCCCTTGATTTTGAGAGTATTTTGGCATTATACTTAATAATTATTTTCATATCATTCGTAGAATAGAAAATAATAGCCTTGGCAAAATAAATGTCAATTTATCAGTAGTGACATAAAATATAGATATTGCAAGTTTAGAGAATATAGAATTATAAAGTTTACAGAGGAGTTTTAGGATATATTCTAGAAAAATGTAATAGAAACTCTGTTTTAATAATCGTTAACTTGAGTCTCCTTTCCTTTGCTCATTAAGACCTTTTTCAATTCGATCGGAAATAATTTAGTTATCTGTATTCTTAAAATATATCTGTAACATATATTGTTTTTATTTATTTAAATTTTTACAAAAATATTTCAGTAGTTTGCTTTTTTCTTTTATTTACTGTACACTAACACAATTTGTGTTTGAATGTTTATCATACTAAGATTATGCCATTATTAATGTTTATTTTTGAAGTGTATAATATTTAACAAATTGAAAACAAATGATAATTTGTTTGCTATATTTTTAAAATATATTTCTTATATTTATTTTATACGTATTGTTTTCCTAACTGTATATTATTTACTTAATCGTTAACTCACATTGGTGTTCAAATTATTATGTCTTGTATGTCATAAAAAATTAATACTATTTAATTAATATAAATGTGATGTAATTTAACTAATATATAAATTATATATAATTATAATGTATAACTAATACATAAATAAAGTATTTCAGATGTATAAAAGTATAATGTATAATTTATAAAAAATTTAAATGCAGGTACACTTATTACTCGAGTAAGAATACTATTATAAGTACTTACAGTCATTACTAAAAACTGAAACAGTTCTTAATGAGACTTATATAATATGTAATAATTTACTTCTGGAATTCTTTTAATTCTTTTCCTTTCATGTATTATTTAGTTTCCATTTTAATTTAAAATTTTTAAAATGAAATATAATTTTATAGTAATTCTTATTATTAGATAAATTGCGTAATTTACTAATAAATAAATAAAATTTTCATTTAAAACTAAATATAATTATTATTTAAATATAGATTAATAGGTGGTACTAATTCTTTTTCATTCATAAGAATCAATTATTACCTTTATCAACCATAATAATCAGATTTAATTTATAATGACTCTAATGTATTTGATGTTTAAAAACACCTTTCCTATAATTATATAACAAGCATAAAGTGTAACAAAACTACATATAAAAATATGTTAATACCATGTTTACAATCTGAAAATATACGAGTGAAGTCATGCTTTTAGTGAAAGAAGCGAGAAAATGAAATCATCTCATAAAGTTTCTGTTAATAGTAGTAAATTTGATAAACTTGAATGACGTATGCACGTTCCACTTTTGCAAATTAAAATGTAAAAGCTTGTTAATGTAGTAAAAATTGTAAATCTAGTATATCAATTGTTAATTGATATACTAGAATGAAGAAAAATGTCGGTTAGCAAAAAAGGCTAAAAAGGCTTAATAAAGAAAGTAACTGAAAAATACGCAGATAAACAGTCGTAAGATATCTACCCTGAGTAGAACCTTCGAATAGAACCAGTAAGCAAGTGATAGAAGTGAAAGTAGAATAGAAGTATGCAGTACAGCTCCACGCGTTCCTCTTGAATGTATTCATATACATCGCGATTTGAAATTGCGCGTTCTCGCTCCCCTTTCCTTGCGTTTTAATTTTTCCCTACAATAGATCACACGGGAACCGACGACAAGGGTCGAGATATACGACGAAAGGGCGGAATCGGATTAATACATGATTTTTCGATTGACGACAAGTGCGACACGTGACAGAAGTGAGGCTCGACTCTCAGCACGTTGTACTTTGACGACTTTTTGAATGTGCGCACTTTTTTCTCTCACCCTCTTGGTCTCAATTTTCTTTCTATGGCAGGATTGGAGTTTTCTCTTTAACGATTCTTTGGTCTTGAGAGCAGGTATTGCTTTAGCATCTGAAAGAAGTCTTCTGTACTTTTTTGAGCTCTTTGAATCGCCGCGTTTGATTATGTTGCATACAATGACTGCTGGTCGCTTAATGTTTCAAGTCAATTCATTAAAAAGTATCGTCACGGACTTTTCTTAGGTAAATATAGTTTTCTTCTAATTTAAAAAATCTGATTCAATTATTAGTTTCAGTTTAAGTTATATAATTATAATTCGATTGAATTTAAGGAAATTGTTTTTAATTGTTTTTCTGAAAAATTATTTTAAGTTATTTCAATTATTGTTTATTAATTTTAATATTAATATTAATTATTAAATATTAAAATTAAATATTAAAATTTAATATTAAAATTAAAATTTAATTTTAATTAATTTATTAATTATTAATTCAATTAACGTTTATCAAATTTAAAGGTTAAACTGTTAAATAACAAAATTTTTATTAACAATAAAATTAATTTTTTCGAATTTACTGTAAGAATTTGATAGCTAGTTTCATAGATTGTATAATTTATTTACGTATGCATACACGTTTATTATTCGAATTTAAATTAAATTTTATATTTACTATTTTGATTACAAAATGTGTTTTATCATTTACGACAAATTTTTAATAATGCATTTTTTTTAAATATTTTCTTGAATAGTATTCAGAAATCTAATTAATATTAATTACGTGTATTGTGAATAGTATGTTAAATGTAATAAGTCATCTGTGATATACAGAATTAAAGTTACGTGTACAGTTGATGTAACAAAGGGTGGAGAAACTATTGGTTTTTGGGTAGGGTCGTCTATGTTTGAAAAGGTTATAAGATCAGGGTAAATATAGATTTTCTTAATATTAGGAGTGAGATATGTAATATATCTTCAAGAGAGAAACAAACTATGATTTGTAAGAAATACATCAAATTTTTCAAAATTATATGCAAATAAATAGAAATATTATTTACTTCTATATATGTGTAATGTAGTATATTTAAGTTGTGATCTAATTAAGTATCAATAAACGTTAATAAGACATAATTATATTTTTATTAAATAATTGAGAAATTCGAATATGCTTTTATATCTTTTAAATTATAATTAATTTTTCAATAACTTTCGAATCATTTTAAAAGTCGCAGATTTAGAATAAAAGCATCGATTTTTGAGTTTACAAAGAATTTAAATTAAATTAATGATTTAAACAAACTAATCATATTTGATTAAAATGTCTATTTAAAATTTCAATTAATAATATGATTTATTTTCGTTGTTAATTCTAAAATTTTACTAAATGTGGACATATTTAGAGATTTTATTTTTCGTGATCTAATTTGTATAAAAACTTTGATATCGGTAAGCTCTTTTGGGTTTATTGAATCAAGTACATAAACTACTGGAATTGTAAAAAAACATAAGCTAATATTTAAAATTTTATCCTTTTATAAATTTATGACAAAGCACTTTATATATATTAAAACAGAGCATTTTTCTAAACAGGAGTTATGTTTGAAATAATAGAAGTTCAATTAAAATTGTACAAAGAAATTTTTCACCAATGGGAATGAAGTTTAGTTTTTTCTTGTTAATGTTAATTTAATCATCGTACTCCTTGGGCAACATACATTATTTATCATAAGCAATGTAATCATTGGCAAGATCATAATGAGATTTTAGGTCTCAGAATATGAGTGATTTCTCTGAATGATTTCGTTCAGATACAAACTACCAAATGAACAAGCGGCAAACGTGCAGAATTAGCGGGAGGCACACAGAAAAGGGGGTCGGAAGTTGTTAGCAAACACGGATATGGATTATGCTTTGGAGTTATATTCCTGCGGGAGCTCGCACGATGTTTATAGATTAGAAATCGCAGGAGTGAGAGAGAGAGTGAGAATGAGAGCGCGAGCGAATGAGTTAGAATTAGACGAAGTATAGAGAGAAAAAGAGATAGTGTTCGGATTCGTTTTAACAATAGCACGTAACGAGAACATGTGTTAAATGGTGTATTAGCTAGTGGCTTCATTAACAAAGCTTGCATCTCCCGCTCGGAGCTAAAATAAACAAGCAAAAAGCTGTTCTCTAAGTATTTTGGATACAATTTTATTTTTCACGTATTATAGAGAAAGTTTACATTATATATGGGCCGCTAAATAAATTAAATTTAATTCTTGTCTTAAAGGAACATTCCAAATAGGCTGCTGTTTCTTGAATTTTTCTAGTATTAACTGTAATATACAACAAAATTATTTCGTCGAAAATCACGATGAAAATATTCTTAATAATTAAAAGTCTACTAATACATAGATGGTGATATTCGTTTAAGTAAAACTTGCCGTAAATTATAACATAGAATGCGTCTGAGATCAGGAGAATTTAATGTACCATTTCGCTCGACCAAAAACTTTATTAAATAAAAGGCGAGCACCTTATTCTAAGAACTTTAGTGAATGCTCCTTATTAACTGGATGTGGTAGCCTTATTCGAGGATGCTCAAATGTAAGTGGTCACTGCTCATTTTATTTCTACCTATCTGTGCTAACCTTGATATTATATTTTTACAGCAAAAGATAGCCTGCGAAATGCTATACCGTGGAAAAGGCTTGCGAGACATTGCATACTGACACTGTTTGTTCATTCTTGCATCAGTTAATTGAAAATGCAAAATAATATTCATCATGATGTATGATGTCTTTTATTTGAAGGAACAAAAGATGAAATAGATTATAGATACATGAAAAACTCAATTTTTAGATATATTGGTTTTCTTTCTGAAACATTTATATACTTAAAGATTTTGACGAAGGTTATTTGTCTACTTGTAAGAAGGAATTCATAACTGATTATATTAGTTATGAATTATATAAATATAATTATAAAAGGTTCTGCATTTTTAGGAGGCGACAGAGGCTCGTCGCCTTTTAAATAAAAGTCTAATGCACACTTTCCTGTATTCTCATGATTTTTCTATTTGGTAAAATAACACCAAATTTTAATAAATTCCTTGGCACAATAATAAATATTGAGAAACTGTGCAAAAATTTGAAAAGTTATTTCATGTTTTCTGTGTTGTATACCTGCAGAAATTTTTAACTTTATAATTTACTTTAACAGAAAACTCGTATAAAAATTGAAACTTTTTAAAATATAAATTAATACTATATTATATTTATACATTGAAATTTTTAATGGAACAGCGAATATTAATTTCTAGAAGTTTTAAGATAAATGATCCAAAACTAATGTAAAATGTATATACTAAGTAAACGAATGCAGTAATTTTTCTTTAAAATATTACTACGAATTAGGTTTAAATTTCTATGAATTTTATATTAGGAAAGAATTTTCTAGGCAATTTTCCATGAAGAAATGGGTTATATACTTGCAAATATAAATTAAATATGAGAACTCTTGCATACGTTTAGTATACTATTAAGAATTTATTTTTAATTCTTAATGCACATATACAATTAAATTAAAATCAGAAAATCAATTATTTTTAATAATTAATATATATTCAGTTTGACTCTTTGAATTAAAATAATTTACTTCGTATGGCAAACAATAAACAATACGAATAGACAATACGTAAATTGATAAAAATATTAACTAACAAATGCATATCAAGAGATTTCTATTATACCACAAATAGAACTTCATTTATTAATGAATTATGATTTACTTAACTTAGAATATTTAAAAATTTCTAATCCTTATTAATTTTATATTTAATTACCATTATAAATAATAATGAAAACTTTCTATGTCGTATATTTATGTATATTTTAATATGTTTTATTCAATATATCAGTAGACGTCGACTAGACAATAATAAAAATCGATTTGCATACCAATAACAATATTAAAATGTAAATCCATTAATAGGTTATTATTTATTTAATTTTTGGTTTACCAAAATATTGAAAATTTTTTATATAATTTAATAAAATACTTTTATGAAAATATTTTTTTGTACATTTATGAAAAAAATTATTTCAAAACATTACAGTACAATAATGCAGAACTACAATACTTATTTTAAATAATTGAATATTGTTAGAATGCTAATATAAAATTGCAGCTATTATATAAACTAGAAATAATAGAAACTTTAATGTTTTTGTTTACAAGAATAAAGAAAACTGTAAAGTGACAATGATTTTCTATGATTTAAGCTATTAACAAGTGTTAATAGCTTAGATATTATAAACATATAGAAGGTTTACTATAAAATTAATTTCAGTTGTTTTTGAAGGTTAAAAAATTGTACTTCCGATCTTTCATCCCTCAAGAATTATTTGGAATATATAATAGAAATATACATGATTAAAGTATCTTCTAAATAAATCTGAATATTAACAGTATAACTTGAATAAAAATGTAGAAGTAAATTTTAAACTTTAAGGAAAGTAAAAAATTGTGAAGGACTACAGATCAAATTATGGAATTTGATTGTCAATTTTATATGAATTCAAATTTAATAGTACAAACTTTCATGATACAATATCCGTCTGTCAGTATCTATATATCCTGTATAGTGTATTGTAACATAAAATCTTAACGTTTTCTAACTGAAAAAATTTGCATCTTACATTAGTAAAAATATTATAGAAATCATTGTACTGACAAAATAATTCAATTCATTCAATATTGAAAATAAAAAAATTCTAAATAACGTATATTTAAACTTAAATTACTTGAAATATAAATATTCTAGCTGTAACATAAAAGAGAAATAAAATATTTAAATCGTGAATTTAAATTATTAAATTATTTTTCCTTTTTCTCACTCTAAATAATTCCACAATTTTTAAAATAACCAAATATTATTTTAATATTTTAAAAATATACATATAGACATATAGACATATTTATAGTACAAATTAGGAATATTATCACATTCTATTTAATAAAATTCACTTTACATGTATACTTATATACATTATACGTCTTATTTGTATTCACGTATTAGAATAAAATCGTGTAGCTTAAAAAAGAAATTATGAAATAAATATTTTTCGCTTTATTTATTTCAAATAAAGCTAACTTTAATATTTAATTAATTTCAAAAGGTTAGAAGACATATTTACGAATTAGTTTTTAATAACAAACTGTAATATAAAATTAATTAAAGTTTTCTTTAGAATATGATAGAATAAAAACATTTGATCAGATATGTCGAAGGATGTAGAAAAATATTTTTATGAAAAATTTAATTATTACATATTTTCTCTTCGTGCATTAATAATTTTTCAAAAAAGTATTAATATTTTTGAATCTATATACGGATTAAAAATATTTGAAAGTATCTTGTACAAGAAAGCGAATGATTTCCTTTGAAAATATCGTTCATCTTATATACACCTTATTAAAAAATGCCTACAAATACGGTTCTTTGATCAGGATTGATAGTAATGTATTATTTTCGTTTTTTTAATTAATAAAATTATTATATTTTTTTAACTCATAATGTTATATTAATGTGAATAAGTTTGTATTTTTATGGTTTTATGAAAATTTATAAGCCTTTATATGTACCTGATGTGAACATAATATGATAGGTTTCTCGAAGAAATATATAGATGCTTATGTATTTTATTTTGTCAAATAGATGGTTACATCTGTACATGTTCTTATGATACTTTCTTTTATAAATGTTTATTTAATCGGTTACAAAGTATATATGAATTAATTCTTGAAATTCAATGGAAAAGAAACTAATAAATCTCGTCTCACAGATTTAGAGCATTGTAGCAACTTTAAATATAATGCTAAAGTATAACTTTTGGTATGATTATAGCTTACGCCGAGGTCCAGGAGCTAATGTGCAAGATTCCAGTGGATATTCGGCGCTTCACCATGCAGCGTTAAATGGACATAAGTAATTTATATAGTCATTTAGAATTTTTAATTACTTAATTAGTATATGAAGTTTTGCGATAGTAAAATGGAATTAAATCTCATTACGTGATAATTTATTAACCAGTAGCATTTAATTTTTTATTCTTAATAAAAGTAATTACTTATTAATGTGCTCAATATTTGTTTGTATACATATGTTTGTGTATATAAATTGTATACATAATAAATGTTAATGCAAATTAATGCAATAGATAATTAATTTGCTAATTAAATTGTTATGATGCGTTCGAGGCACTTCTTTAATGGTAACCTTATTTTATCTTTCGTTTTTCGCAGAGATGTTGTGAAGTTGCTACTCCAGCACGAAGCTTCAATCAATATCGTCGATGCTAAGGGCTCTTCTCCACTTCATTTAGCGGCTTGGTCCGGAAACTCGGAAATTGTGCGATTAATTTTGAGTCAAGGGCCGTCGGTACCGAATGTCAACCTTACGGTATTTCTTATTATTATTGAAGCAAAAATTATATTAAATTACATATTAGATATTGAATGAATATTTTTATAAAAGAGTCTATTTTATAATTTATATTAAAAGTCACACTCACTTAAATATAAATATTTTATGAAAAGAAAATCTATTCTTTGCAATAAAAATTTTCCATCTTAAATATAGATCAAATTGATATTGTAACTATTTTAGTAATACATACCAATAATATTTCTTACATATTAATTAAAAAAAAACTTAGATAATTTTCTATCTAAAAAATACGGTTTATTTGAAAATAAAATAAAGTCCCAATGGTATTATTATTCTACTAATATAGAATAAGAATACTTTACTATTTCATTCATGACAGACCAAGGATAACGAGACAGCTTTGCACTGCGCTGCACAGTACGGACATACGGAAGTCGTGGCACAACTGCTGCAGTACGGATGCGATCCTAGTATCCGTAACAGCCGTGGAGAGTCTGCCCTGGATCTCGCCGCACAATACGGCAGGTAAATCACGTGGTTCAAGTTTTGTCACTATATTTTTTAAATTGACAATTCGATGAGAGATATCAGACTTTTAATTTACTATTGCGTTTCACTAGCTAACATTTGTTTTTCTTGAAGAAACATTTACATAAATTTTAAATCATTGCATTTTGTGAGGGCTTTAACAAAAAGTATGCTTTCTAAATAATTACAAAAATTATCGAAATCCATATTAATTGAGCTATAGTTTCATAAAGCCTTACAAGTTTTTAAAATGTTGTACTGATTATTTCATCGTGTACATTTAGTTATTATACAACTAGAGTATGCATTTATATAATAATAATTCTCATATATTTGTAATAAATGACAAGTGCATTTATTATTATTCCATTCTGTTTTCACTAACAGTTGTTAATAAAGTATGTTAAATCTTGTGGTTTAATATATATTTACTTATTTGTTATAGTAATCTTATAGTATATATAGCATACTTATAGTAATCTAAAAGTTATACAAATTCTAAAATTGAAAGAATAAGTGCTTTTTTATTTTGTACAGTGAAAAGAATTTATTATTTATTTTATCATTAGAGAAACCACAAAAAAGAATTTTAATCAACAAAATAATTTATTTCGTTATTCTTTATATTTCACAGGTTGGACACAGTGGAATTGCTGGTACGAACTCATCCCGAGTTGATCGAATCTCTCCGTAGTTCCTCATCTTCTTTGATCTTTCCACATACACCCCTTCATTTGGCTTCGCGTAATGGTCATCGGTAAGTATTATTTATCTTTCACAATTATTCTCAAATTATTTATCAATTGCTTCTAATTATTATTATAATTAATTTAATTTTACAATTTTGCATTTTACAATTTGCATAACTCAACCATGTGACATTCAGAATGTATTTATTTTTTCATCATTTATTATTACTAAATAAAATATAATTTACATGAATTATAAATTTCGTAGTTTCTTTCAAAATTATTTGAACTTAGTAGTGACCTCAACCTTCGATAATCTTTATGAAGACACAAATTCATTTGACTTTCATAAATGATTTCAGATTTCTATATAAGCCTTTCACTAATTCTTTATTTTATTCAGAATAAACAAAATGTTTAAAACAAATCATTTGTAATGCTACGAAAACATCATTTCTTTAACAAATAAAAAATATTTAATCAATTTGCATTAAATGAGTCTCACTATAAGTGATTTGGATCCGAGTTTAAACTTGTTATTTAATAAAATTAATTCAGTGATCGTATCAGCACCTCGACTGGCGATCCTAAATTATCTACTTCCAAACATATATATACACATACATTCCATTAGCGTCGACTGCCAATTCCATTTTATATTACGTTACAAATATTGTTGAAATTCAGGTTCGACATCAAATTAACGCCAATTTGTGTGGCGCACAGTTTACCACGTATATTGTACGCGTCTGCGATTCGATGCATAGAATTTTCCGCCAAATTTCCCGTTGACAAATAATCTGAGGGTTTCGTAAACTTACAAACCCGTGGTTTTGCAGTTTAAGAAAAGCAGATATTGTTGCTTTTCAATTACAACTAATGAATTGTGTAAAACGTTTACAAATTAAAATTGTAAAATAGTTTTTCTTGTAATACCATTAATTTTAATCTATTTTTTCGAGGTAACAAATATCGATTATTTTTACAGCTTATCTTCATTATTCATTTTTACATTCAAAATATTTATTTGATAATGAATTTCTGTTTTGTAATAATCAATAATACTAAAAAGTCGATTCAAATAATATAGAATATTTTAGTAAATTAAAATAAATTGTACCTGAAGAAATATTTTACGTAGATGTTGAGTAAAATCATAGCTTTTATAGCAAATATATTTTCCAAAATTGATGCCTGTATTTAATGCTTCTGTTATAATATTGTATACAGTATTTAAAGCTATCGTCCATGTAGACATGTAACAAAGGAACATAGAGCAATCGTACCTATTTTATAGAATACTTAATGAACTTTAATTATATTACCTCGGTAAAATAAATTCAGATACCAAGCTTTTGCGATTAGTGCAACGGGTATGCTTACTATTTCACTACTGTGCAATGTATTAACTGTATTCGATTCTTAATGCACCCAGTGAATCTGTAAAATCGAAAATGGGTAATAGTCAGCCCTGAGAGGATGACCATTAGGTGGGATTAGCAATCATAGGTTGAAATAGACATCTAGAAGCACATATAATACAGTAATATAATATAATATAATGATATAATATAGTATAATATATTATAATAATATAATATAATATAATATAATGATATAATATAGTATAATATAATATAATGATATAATATAGTATAATATATTATAATAATATAATATAATATAATATAATAATACATATAATACAGCACATATAATACAACACACGGACAGTCGTTTTATTCAGTGCGGGGAAAAACATGATGTAATTCCTATTTACAGGAGCAAGCTTCGAAAAGGAGAGCGCAGAGGAAGTGGGTAGACAAAAAGTAAAGTAGGAAAATTTCGGTAAACGAGAAGGAGTTGGTGGACAAGCGAGGGGAAAGAGACTGAAATGCGCGCAGACAGACAGATACCAGTGCGAGGACCGCTCGCAAACCCATTGCGCAATCATATTGAACCGATATTATGTTAAGGCCGTGCAAGGCTTTGCACTCACAGTTAGTTTGCTTATATTGACAGTCGGCAGGCAACGTTGATATCCGAGCGCAAACTCCATTCTCCACACTATCCGATCACGAGCTGTGCTCATTCGCCCGAATCGTGGCAGTCGACCCCCGCTTTTCGATCATGAGAATCGTATTAACCGAATCTACATCCGGATCCTCACGCTTGGAGAATACACTCGGCGGTAGCCATCTACTTGTATGGATGTGTTGATATGAATACTAGCCTCTCTTTGCTGGCTGTATGTATCTTTGCCTCGCTTGTCTCTATTCACGACCCCTTCCAGTACTGCACGCGTGGGATATTTATTATGGATGTTGTATTTGATGTAGCTATATTAACGACTATCAAGTCTTTCTTAAGTAATGAGAAGCATGAATTTTCTTGGACTCCTGCGACTCGGACGCTTCTTAGAGGCTCATTTTGTTAATTGAAGCTCAACTGCTCTTTTAGCCTGATTACTTTTTGAGGACATCTAGTACTCTATATAATATTATAACGTGGCTTTTATCTTACGACTGCTGAAATCAAACATTTATTCTGGCGTTGCTCGAAAAGTTGCTACACTATAAATGTTGCACTATAAGTTTTTTCATCGCGAATCTTTCAAGATTGCAACAATTATACTGTAAATAATTGAGCGATTAATGATGCACTATTTGCAAATTAATTTTCGAGTGCGTGGAAAGATAAGCTTAGGTTTGTTACTTTATCGTTCAGAGTTGATCTAATATCGTTACTGTCAACGTTGATGCATTTATATAGTTAAGACTATGTCCAGTGCTAAAATTTAGTACAATCAGAATTATTATTTGCCTAAATATCAAATATACAATCAATATACGAATAATGGGTAATAAACGAATTTTAATCTTATTTTTCTGTTGACACCTTGAATCTGTAAATATGAAAAACGCACTTTACTTTAGGTTATTGTTTTTGTCGGAATCATATTTAAATATTAAAAATGAAGATACTTACAAACTTGTGATCTTTTTATATTTAATTAATACATTGACTTAATTTTTCGAAGAATTTTTATTTCTATATAAAGACCATACTTTTAATCTAGTTGAATAGAGGACAGTTTTATCTGAAAAATTTTAAGAAATAATCAGAAAATTTGTGTTGATTAAATTTATATTAAGTTTATATTTTATCTTTATAATAATGTCTACTTCATTAAAATTTATTTTTAATAACTACTGATTTTTATTTATTTTTATAATATAATCCTCCATTTATCGAGGTTTTTTACTTATAAATTGTTTGATTTTTTGCAGATTTTGAAAGCAAATAATTTTGAGATACAGGAGGTAGTAAAAAACTTGTATACAATATATCATTTAGTATGCGAGAATAAAATATTTGCTGATATTAATAATTAAAAGATATATATTGTGTATTTCTAAGTCGAAGAGTATCAAGAAGCCATTTATTAATACAAGTAACTTAATTGGTTACCGTATATTATTCATTTTCATATTTTTAATATCATTATATGAAAGTTAATATATGAAAGTAAAACATCACCCCAATCGCAATAAATGTCTAGGATATTATTCCATTATATTCTATTTTATTATATTGTTGTTAAGTGATTGAAAAGCACTAATTGAACTTTTCGTTAGATCAACATAAAAAGACGATCTATTCGGTTAGTCTGGTACTATTAGACTCTTCGCATAAAAATAAAAGAAATATTTGAAAAATGATGTCCGAATTCACGTCTTTTTCACTTCTATCAATCGAAGCTCAACTGTGCACATTGGGGCAGCCGCTTGTACACGGCCATTATGAAAATTCAATCGTATACATGAAAATTTCCATTTGAAAGTATGCGTATTATATTTTTGAAGTTGTGTATATACAATCGGAAAATCCAATAATCGAATAATATTGGACTCGCGTGTAGTCCTGTTGTGTTGTGATGTGCACTTGGGCTCGATGGTGCATGGCACTTAACATCGCGGTGACGAGCCATACGGCACAAGTAATCCCCTTGGTAAGCTTTTAAAATAATCTGCACTTTCAATTGAGAGTGACGAATTGAAATTACTGTAGATGTCTCTTTGCATTTGTAATCGGCCATTGCACAATATTCTGCATTTTTTCCTTCTAGATACATTTCTGCTATCACACGACTAATCGCTTTATCAACGCCTCGCTTATAATGTGATCGCATCGAAAGGCATTCGAATGTGTATATGTATTATATAGATATGGTTGAACGAATAAATGTTCTGTCTCTTTCCGGCAAATTGGAATACCTGAAATTATAGCCTATCCATGTTGCTATTTCTTCTGTATCTGAACGAAATCTGACATTTTAGGATACGGGTTTTTGAAGGCTGTGTAAGAATGCATTTATAAAAGAGTCAATAGTTTTGAAATTCTTGAGTATCAATTGTGGTTGGATTTTTAGCTTTTGTTGTTGCCAATAAATATTTTTATTTTATGAACAACGCATTTTCAATATTAAGCAGAAACGAACATATTTTTATCCTTTTTTCTATATGATATATAATATGTTTAATTAAACATTTTATTTATATTATAAATCCTTTACTTAATTTTAATTAGTACAATAAATAATTGTTTGGACAAAACATTTGAAAATATATTTCCAAGAACATATTGATCTCTTTCATTACTTTCATTTGAATTAAAAATTTAAAATATAATTAATGCTGAATGGTAATTTGAGTTCTATAATTAGTTTAACATATGTAATACTTTTTATCAAAAGTTATTTTAACGTATTTAACGTATTTAAAGTATTTTATATATCCACTTCCTTTATGAGAATTTATAAATAATTTCAGTTTTTACAATACATTACAGCATTTGAATAAAGCAT
This sequence comes from Wiebesia pumilae, assembly GCA_018907045.1. NCBI lineage: Eukaryota > Metazoa > Arthropoda > Insecta > Hymenoptera > Agaonidae > Wiebesia > Wiebesia pumilae. The sequence goes on from JACCHZ010000116.1 coordinate 11,749,752, forward strand.
TTGCATTTCTATTTTTACTACAGTTGCGTGAACTTTTCAATAAATAAAGTAAATAAAGTGATAAACATTTCATAAATAGTTGCTTTAACGAATTTTTCAATTTCTTAATTTACAAATTTTTTTAAGTCAACAAGATAAGATAAAGAACATTAAGATAAATGCGATAAATTAAAAATATTTTCAATCTAGGCATAATCATTACATAATTAAAATAATAGTAATAATTTGTTTGTAAGTAAAGACTGCGTATTTATATAGATATTTTTAATAAAATTTTGATCTGTACATTGAACGGTAATATTATATTCTTAAAATTGACTCATTATTGATAAGTGTTTACGCATATTTCAATGTACATATATGTATTGAATATGAAAAAAAGATTATTTTAAATAGCTTTCAAAACTCTTTTACTAACAACTAGTAAAATTAAGAAAATAATATTAAAAAAATACATTTAGTTTTGTATCGTATTCGTGTTTCCTTTTCACCGTATGAAAAGATATGGAAGTAAACTCTCTAATCTCATATTTTTTCAACACTTACAAATTTCATGTAAATAATCTAGCCAGGAATTTGATTTGATATTTAATATTGAATCATTTCGAATGAAACTAGTTTAATGCTGCGAGTTGTTTATAATACGCTTCACTTACCTCTCTCAATATTTCTTCAATTATAAATAAATCTGAATAAGCATCGGTAACCGTATAAGATCGTGTATCTTTCATAATTTTGATTTTTGTAGAGCTTGTGTTGAAGTACTTCTGGCCGCGGGGGTGTATGTCAATACCCGAACATCAGCTGGTACAGCGATGCACGAAGCAGCGCTTTGCGGTAAAATGGAAGTCGTACGAACACTCCTAGATCGTGGAGTCGATCTCGCCATTAAGGACTCTCGTGATAATACAGTGCTTGATTTACTTGGACAGTTTCCAGCACACGTTACGCAGGAAATAACTACTGTTATTAAAAGTACGTTTAATAATTAATGTCATTAAGAATTTTTGTCTAGCTATATATTGTACGTTTCTCTGAGATTTAATTTATCTTATTTATTAAAAATGTAGCATATGTGTTACAAAAGAATACATCATTATTCCTACATTTTAAGAAAATATTTATGTTTTATATGAGTCGTTTGTAATTAGTACATAATAAATTTATTAAAAGTGCGTATTTGTTAAAATATAATTGATAGAGTTTCGATTTAAAAACAATTGTAATAACGTATCCAAAAATACTTCGTTGAATAAATTGAATAAAAATCTGATGTATTATATATAATTTGCCATAAAGTAGAATTATCTGAAGCTCTAATTTTCAGCTGTTACCTTGACATTTTAATTGATTAAATTTTGAGTAATATGGAGCAGTTGTTATTTAGAGCTTGTAACCGAATTCATAATTAAATACGTCCATGTTTAGAATTTTATTAAGAAATAATTAAGACATATTTGGCACATTCGATATTTGTGTGAAAGCAAAAGGATATTATGTTAAGGACACCGTACATCTTCTGGAATCGAAAGTGATGCCGATAGTGAATATTTGCCGCCAATTCCGGTGCAGGGCAGTGACTCTCTGGGTAGTCCGTACGAGAACGTGCGGTCCGGCGATGAGCTTTCTCTGGAAGAAGGATCATCGCCAATGCGATGGCGGTTGTATCATAAGCCTCGAGACGACGACGATCGTCGAGTTTCAGCCAATTCTGCGATCTCACTGTGAGTTTATTATATCGATAATAAATAATTGCTTTGCGTAATATAGCTATTTCCATTACTTTACATGTCAAGTTCTACCTACATTTACAAAATGAAAAAGCTTATTAAAAGTATTTTAACGTCAATTAAAATCGATGTTAATTGTAAATTTTATGATAATTTTCGTTATTGAATTTTTATTCTTACGTTATTCTACACAGTATTTTGCTTCCAAATGTTTGTACTTTTTTTTTCCAAATGTTTGTACATTTCGTACTTCATGCATCTAAATACTAATGATATTGTATCATTTTTATGTAAACATCAGTTTTATGGATTTTCGCACGTTTTTTTAACATTGCTTTCATTGCTACTTGGAACACCTTATTTTTTATGTAGGAATTAAGCGTATTTTGGTAATTTTTTGAAATATCCAAATAAATTATTTCATAATTATCCACGTATAATTAATTTTAGAAAATCAGTTAAAATCACACTAGCGTTTTTAAATAATAATTTGCTTATTATATTAAATTGTTAATATTCCGTATCAATATAATCCATTTATTTAATTCATTTTTAATAAAATATTTTTAATTGTCTTTTTCTAAAATTATAATCAACAAAATTATTGATGATAATGCCTTTGAATATTTAACAAAAAGATTGAATTAATAGAAAACTTGTCAATATTTAAAAAAAACAAGCATAGATGTTACGATGTTACGTAGAATATTAAAAAATTTGTTTTCGGTATATGAAAAATAAAAATATAATGCAGAGAACTCTTAATTATTCTTTTTACAGAAAAGTCAATCTTATGTTTTAAAATCAAGCTCTTTTAAAGTTGAAAAGAAAACATAAGTTTTTCGGTTGATCTTTTTGTATTTTGTATTTTGTAGGAAACAAACTTTATCTTATAAATACGTTTGGTCATTGGAAAGAAAGCGCAGTCGAACGCAAAGTTTTAGCTTTGATTTTAATTTCACTCTACGTCCCACCTGTGTTCTTTACCATTATGTGAATCTCGCGAAGTCGGCTCGAACATAGAATATTAAGAATGTACATATTTCTTCCTCTATCATTAGTTCCTTTCAGTATATATCCCAATCACAAAATAGCATTCGTCTTTCAAAAAGTACTATGGCAAAACTCTGTAAGAAAACATACGGTTCATTCTGCTTATATATATTTTATAAAAAGAAAAAAATACCCTCGCATATGTTAACATTACGCTTTCTATGTGAATAAGTATTTATATTATTTAATGTTTCACTTTAATATATTTTTATTTTACTTTAATATCTATAAATATTTTTTGTGGTATATATCATAGTTTTGTTTAAATCGATCTCGCATATCTTTTTCATTAAAATGATTAGCCTAGTGTGCTTAAAACGTTTTCTAAAATAAATGTTCACCGAATATGCATATCGTGTATCAATTTAAAAATTATGGAATTGCGTGACACTCCATTTAAATGAAATAAAACCTCGGAGAGTTTGAGAACTTTATTTAATATTTCATAAATTTCATAAAATCGGTGGGCCTAAGTGCATTAATTCGCCCAGCTTTCCTTGAATAGCTTATTTGTTCATCTAAGTGACGGTAACTCTTCGATTATTTACAGAGATGTCACACATTGCGCTAGTAACTAAGCGATCGTACTTAGTCATGGATGCACTGTTAGAAACGCATTTTAATATAGAAGTTATGTGCAAACAGAAATGTAGAGATGGCGGCTCGGACCGAGTCGGCTGAAAGGGGTTTCGTCCTAGCGGCCGACGCAGTAGTTGCCGCTTCCGTGGTTCGAGCGCGTTAAGCGTCGCTTGGCTTGCTTTAATTTTCCTGATGCAGGCGGCAGCCGATGCTTCGAAAGCAACGTTGGCTTGCAGTGCACATGCATATACATACGTGTATGTCCTTCTTGCCCTGAGGCTCGCTCGGCATACATCGACTACGAAATCGCTCGCAATGTTTGAAAGCTCAAGCACCGCTGGTGCTTAGGGTTAAGCGCGAATTTTAATAACACCTGGGGGTTCTTCGCTACCGTGAGTATTTGGCTTCTTCTCGATCATTATCATTTTATTATCACTCAGATTTTTTAACTCTAAAGTCGAATTTAACACGTTGGTTTAGTTAGTCATTTACACGCAGCATTTTAAGATGCTTCGTGCTAAGGGGGAAATATCGTGAAAAATGGAGCTAGAAAGTTTGTTTCTGAAATAGGGTCTCTCTATGAAATAGGGTCAAATGAACTTAAAAAACAAACAATGTATTTATGTCATTAAATTAAATTGTTATGCATTTTCCATGATATATTAGCTTTCGTTATTATTCGTTACGTTGTATTTAGATTTTGAATCAAGAATATATAACATTATTCTATAATATATAGAATATAATATAACATTTATTCCATAATATAGAAAAAATATCTTAAGCGCAAATAACGTAATAGTTAAATGATAAAATTCTACTTACTTGAAATTGTATTTCGCAGTTTTTTGTTTTACAAGTACAAATTATAAAATTTATTCTTAAAAAGAGTGAATATTAAAATAAATCCTTTTATGCAAAATTTGTTGAAAGTATGCTATGAATTGAGTGTAATAACCGCTTAAAATTTCGCCTGATGGGTCGTCTCGATGAAAGGCTATAGTATAATAGAAGATTAAAATTCGTTTGTTTGTGTAAGAGTGAGAAGGATCGGCAGTACGCTAACGCTGACGTTGACGTGACTCCAATGCCTACCTCGAGATGAATTCATCACGTTAAACAATGTAAATGTTATCTCGTCTCAATAGGAAACTAATAATACCAACGTTATATCGTCGAAGTTGTTCTTAACAATTTCGTTTTTACCAGCAACCTTTCTTTGCTACACCTTCTACCCATCTCGCTCTATAAGTACTCTCATTTTGTTTCATCTTTTACTACTTAAAACGTCCGTCCCTTTCCTTTTGCCATTTTCAAGTCTTTTCGGCTGTTAATCACGCATTATTCTTGCTTTTTCTTCAATTTTATATTTCATTGAAATGTCTTCAATTATCTTATCTTATCTCATCTTACGTCAATTTATCTCTTACTTATTACATATATTATTAATTTTCATTATGAATATTTCGTGAATCCATATACTTTTTTACAATAATTTAGACCGTCGAAGTTGTTTTTACCTTCTAATAGTGATTCTAAATCTAAATAAGATTCTGGAAAAAATCGAATCCTAATATTGTAACTCATTTTGTTATACATGTATGTTTTCAAAATTTTGGGAATCTATCATTTAATGATCAATTTGACCAATGCTTGTGTGACTACTCATTTCTAGCATCAAATATTCAGCTCTTCTGATTAGGAAATTGTTCTTTATTTTCAGAATTTCTGCACTGATAATTTCATATTTACCATAAAATTTATAGTGCGACACCTACATTTATATGTAGCTAAAACTAAGTTAACGTTAAAGTTTAAGGTTTCCCTACTCTTGTATGAATTTTTAACAATTTTTTGTATTTCTATTTTATTGTATTTACTGTTATTATAGTATTTTAAAACAAATAAATACATATTAATGAACGTTATTATTTTATATAAATTTTATAATAAAACATACGCGCGCGCACACACACACACACGCACACACACATGTGTGTAGAATACGAAGATATTGTATTATATAGGTATATATAGGATAAAGTAAGATATAGGATAAAGTAAGATATAGGATAGAGTAAGATAGGTAATAATCTTAATATTACATTAGTTTATATGGATAATGCTTCATCATATTATATGTTTTAGGCAATAAAAAGATTAAGCTGAGACATAACATACGTTTAAAGTATTAAAGAATAACGCATCCTGTTTCGATAGATTCCTCCATACCTCCATCTATACAATCTACCTGCTCTAAATTCCTTGTAACAAGCGTTATAATATCTATAAAAATATAATATCTAATATATAAAATTTAAGCGGATGTTTCTCGTATAGAATTATAGTGTAAGAATATTAATTTTAATGTAGTACACTTGAATATACAATTTATTAGAAGGATGGTTGCACATGTGTTATATGTTAATACAATTATACTCTATATAGTCTACTTACATCAGGCATTCATTTATTTTAAACGTGCAAAGCTCATGATAGCTAACATTTTAAATTAATTAAAGATATATTGTAAGATGTTAGAGTTGAACATTAGGGTAACTATAATGTTTAGATCATTTTTTTCATAGAATCAGAAAGCAAAATGTTTTCATATATAGTGAAACAAACGCTCCATAAATTTTAATTTCTCAAAGTAAAATAAAATATTTTACTTAGAGTGAAATATGACGAACAAACACAACGTATAAACGAATAAACACAACAAATCATGTTCATAACGTCAATATAGAGATCCACCGGTCATTCAAGAATCATCCATCTTAGATAGCGATAGCTAATGCATTACATATGTCGAGCGAAGCTTGTTCGGCTTCTGGCTATACCGGCATGTGCAACAGTAGCGCATTGATTGGACGAAAGAATAAGAACAATGAATACCTAATAGCTGATAAAAAATTGGACGTTTCAGCGAAGACGAGCTGTACGGGGAACCATTGGACGAAGCGTGGAAGCATCTCCAGCTGAACGAAGACTCCGACCCCAGCTCCGTCTTTGACAGCGTATTTATGTCCATGTCTGACACACTGAACTCTATAAACACCCTTGCAAGCTCAGATCAAACACCCGAAGACAGACCACTTAACACTACCTTGATCACAACACCGTCACGAGATACTTTACGGTATGCAATGTACCGAATCGCATGCGTATCATCGCTCAATTTGAAATTAGCATCTTTTTTAGACTGCACAGTTTTTTTAACCTCGCATAATTATTTACCCGCTGATTGTTCCTTATCCTAGCTCTGATTTTCTATACTTATATAAAATTCTTATATTTTGTTTAACTTAGCGATTAGAGCGTAGTTCAACATAGATTAAGAGAAATTCTAATTTATGTAGTTAAGGTGATGAAATTCTGTAGTTGGTTAATGAAATATTTAAATTAAAGAGTAGGGAATGAGAAGAATATTCAAAATAATTGGTAAGTAGAAATTCTAAGTGAAGTGAATCTTCCAAAACATGTATAAAATAGGTAATTAAAAATTGCAAATTTTTATTTAAAAATAAGAATGCTATGATACTTTTATATTTTTACTTGTTGAAAAACCAAAACATACGTTTCAAATATTCATTTTAAATTTGAATTTTATTTCATATCCACCAAATAAATAATCGAAATGTTGTTAGATTGACTCACCAACGATAAAAAAATTGTAATTTGAATGTTCGAGTATATATTTTATATCGTGTATACAATAAATTGAATCTTTATAAACGTCGCTTATTACAATGAATGATATTTATACTATATGACTTAATTTTTCAAATGTAAACTTCTTGCTAAATAAATAACTATAATCACGTCTTTACGTGATGTACTAAATTTTATTTTAAAATATGAAAAAAGCACTACTAATGATTGGTTGTTTACATACTTCTTCCGAAGTGGAAATAAACATGTATTACTGTAGTTCCTGCATTTAAAAATGTTTGAATTAACAATTACATTGAATGCAAAATTAAATAAGAAAAAAAATTATTAATTTATTCTACTTAATATTTATTTTATAATATTATAAATCTGTATAAAGCAAAAATATTTACTTAATATTAGATTAGTCTTTTAATAACGGGGTTACATTCCATACTTCTATAATTATCGATTTTCTATTTTACAAAATACTTATAAGCTTTGCGCTTCAATATAGCTTCATTCCGATAATTATAATATATTAAATAAAAAGTTATAAAAACATGTAAAATGAATTGGCGATATCAATTCGTGAAAACGTTTCTAACATTCTTTAATTATACTTTCCAGATATAAAACGCTGGTTCGGTGAACAAATTTGTTTGCCAAATTCGAAAGCCATTTTTAATTGGGTTTATAAGTAAAATTAATTGACAACATTAAATTAGATTAAGCTTTTGCAAAGGTTCTTATTATATATAAAAAGTTATTTAAAAAATGCTGGGTAAAAGTAGTGAGACAAGTAGATGCTGGAAAAAGTATTATAAAAAATAAAGCACGTAAAATTCGACAGTAATATATAAAGATCGTAGTTTATAAAAGAAGTTAGAAAAAGGTAAGTAAGGCAGGCGGTAAACGGAAGCTCAGTCGGCTCTGCCATGACATACATGAATACGGAGATAAAAAAAAGCGAGCATCGCATTGACTCGACTGAAATTAATAAAGTTAATACAAGTTGAGAAGGGGGCCGTGCCCGTGCCCGAGCATCGATATGCGTCACGAAACGCCTCTGACTTCACGAACCACCGTTTCATCGCACTTACGTGCGTGTTTCATATACGCAGGGGCTCGGATAGCGGTCTGTACCAGACGCCGACTATACCACGCACGATCATGGACACCAGCGGAGGCTACGCCTCGGAAGACCAACTGTCCTTGACACTACCTAGGGGATGCTGCGCGGGTCGCGAATCCGACCAATTGAGCGTCTCTTCATCGTCGAGTTTCGGAGGGCCGAGTCCTCGGGAACGGCGCTGTTTGCCCAGCGACTCATCGACTTCTGGGATTTATTTGCCCATGGCGCCCTTCTCCAACTCTTTACATAGTCCGGCTTCGAGTACTAAAGTCTCGGTAACGCTTCTACTATCTGCTTTTTCACGCCTTTCTTCCTGCCTTCATCCCTTTTCTTTCTCAACTTATTGCAGAATATCTGCTACTTCGTCGTAAGATTTTTATCCTTAATTCTTGTTGTATAGGTATATAAAAGGCGTATAAAATTAAAGGTAATTTTCACGCAATATTTTGGTGAATATTTTTTGTCGAAATGATATTTGATAACAAGTGAACAACGACAAACGATCTCGTATAAAATTCTTTCTACTCAACGCAATACATATTTATTATAATAGTACTAAATTAGAAAGGCAAGCAGTGCTAAATTAAGAGCATTCTGTATATCTAAATATCGAAATAACAAAAAAATGTCAGAATCCATCTATGTAATGTATAAAATACTAAATTTTATTTCATTAATAAAATCAATTAATTCCATGAATAAGAGCTGTTAACCATTGTCTAGATAATATTGTAAACGACAGCTTTCAAATGAAGCTAAACAAATACTGATCGATCATAAATACCATTAAATTTATCGAATACATTCTTAAGCTTTTTTTTATTTTATTACATTTGTCGTGAAAAATTCTATTTTGGTTGAGAAAATATTTAACACGAAATTAAATACCTTAACTAAAAATGAAGTACCATTAATCTTCCTAAAATGAAAATTTCTTTTTTATTTTCATCATATTCGACAATTACACGCTGTTAATAAATTGAAAAGTCCGTAAAAGTAATCACTTATGTTGTGAATTAAATTAAGAATAATATTTTAATAATGAAAATACGAATGAATTTAATTTTTAGAGGATACGAACCTTTCGTATAGCGAAAGTAGAGAAATAAATTTGTCGAAATATTAACATTATACACCTTCGTATCAATAAGTTTATCAGTATTTATAGTTTTATTTTCAAATCTATTAAATGGAAATTTTAAAATGAAATAAAATCTAAATCAGTGAAGATTCAACCTCTGCTTCTGTTTCACACAATTTGTTAATTTAAATTCTTATTTTTATTAGCTTTATCCTAAAACTTCCATGTCAACTTCTTTTGCCGAATTGTATTAGTTATTTGTTCCACTGTACTGTTGAAAATACTGTTTAATTGTAGGTAAATAAATTCAGTGATTCAATACGTTTACTTCCGTAGTTATGTATTTTATTAGATTTTTTATGTAAAAAAATAATTATTAAAAAATATATATATAAAATTAAAAAATAAAAAATTACAATTTTTTAATCCCTTATTAAAAATAAACTTAAAATTAACTTATAATCTTTTTTCGTCTACTGTCAGCAATCAACGACTGTAAATATGTTCTTAACTGTACATTTAAAGAATAAAATGAACGAAAACCAGAGATTTTTAAATTTTGCTGATTGTTTTAAAATATCTCTTTCAAATGCACTCGATAGAACAGCTAAAGCTTAGTCTAGTAAAATTGTAGTCACTCGATAGAGAAGGATTTGGAACCGCTGCAACAATAGTAAAGTTCCTATCATCTCGAAGCGTAACCGTTAGTCACAATAGCTCATATTTATGCATAGAACGGCGCTCTCCCGTCGACTTTGCAGCCGAGGCCTCCAAAGAAACCGCCGAGACGTAACCTCTCGGTATCCCCAACCCACCTGCAGACGGAAATGTCGCTCTCAGTCGGCAGCCACGTCGGTCGTAAGGACTACGATTACTTGTTCCTGGCGCACAGCGGCCCCTGCAAGTGGACTGAACCCGAACCAACTCAGGAGCGTAGTAAACTCTTGCGCCGCGTGCATCACAGCGTAGACCAGTACGTTGACATGAAATCGCACCAGGAGCAGCTGCAGAACGAGTCCGAGGTGAAGTGCACCGAAGCCGAGGTCGAGCCCGTGGCCATCACCTGTGTGCACGAAAACAGATCGATGAGGATGACGAATCCTCGCAGGAAACTGCGCAGACACGTGTACGAACGCTCGATGAATGCCTACGAGAACTACGAGCTGGACAGCAGCCCCGTCGCCGTCAAGTCACCCTGCAGCGAGAGCGCCATCACCTCTTCCCAAGAGAAGACTTTCGTCTCTAATGCCTTCTTCACGCTCAAGTCTTCTGAGGAGAGTCTGTTGGAGGATCGGAGGGAGAGCTCGGCTGAGCCGCAGCTCGAGGCCACCGACAAGAGACTTAGAAGAGTACAGATGCTGTTGCCAACGAGTCCGACGCATTACGCGCAACCTCCGACACCCGACCATCCGCCGCCGTCGGCCCTCCAGGCCGAGAAATCCATCCATGAACGCATTCGTCCACTCAGTCAGGTGAGCCTCGTGTTCTAAAATATTTTTCAGCTTTCTTCACTCTCGTTATTAATTATCGTGTATTTTATTCCAAAAGCGACGACTTGTTGGTCCCTTTCTTTCTCTTAATCTATTCTCTCTGAATGCTTGAAAATTGTCCATTCGCATTATTAGTATCAGACTATACGAGTAATTATAAACTTACAGGAGTATTCCATTGCTAAAATTTTTTAAGTATTTTGTCTATTGTCAAAAGAAAAGTATAAGAATTCGATTTGTTTGCTCAAAAGCTTAGTCTCCGTTTATGTGAATTATTTTTACTTAAAAAGAAACAAAATTTTAATTTTAAAATATTCTTTTAATATTTTATGAATATTTCTTAGATGATAGAATATTTTGTACAGCTTTAAAATTTTATACAACTTTACTGTAGTCTTAAATTGTCTATTTGGAATAAAATATGATTCTAATACAAACAAGAAAATATGTATTAAAATATTTTACAAACGAACTTACCTTTTAAATTTTTTAATTATTTCTTAAGATTCCTTTAATATTAATTACTATTGTGTTAAAAGGTAATAAAAATAAAAGCTAATGAAAACGAATATTTATATATATCACAAATAACCAATTATATTATTAACAATATAATTATAATAATATGTAATTATAAAAATATAATTATATTAACACAACAATATAATAACAATAACAATTAATTATAATAACAATATTACAATTGCTTTGCTCTTTATTACGATTTTCGTTTTATAAATAAATAATAATTTTTCTCAAATTTGTAAAATGCTTAATTTTCAAATTATAATGTTACCTAAAGTTACATTTTGAATTTTAAATTTTTGTTTTCTAAGTAACACTTCTAATTTACTTACTATTAACATATAACTTTCATGCACAATTTAATACTGATATTTAGGGTTGCGTCAGCCTTAGGCATTATATTTAACTCTGGGTACTAATAAATCCGTTGATATAATTTGTATATTTTGTTAGCCTAAACATTGAAAATAATGAATTCATTAATTAGTACTGATTATTACTGAATATCATTTAACGTGAAAATAAATCGAATTCAGTGTACTATTGAATTATGCCCTAAAGGAAGATACCTGTATGATATTAAATTTTTTATTCTAAGAAAGAAGGTATGAACGCTATTTATTATAAAAAATTATAAGATATCATGAAAAATAAATATGCAAAACAGATTTTAAAGAAATTAAGTAAAAGTAATGCTTATATCTGCTACGCCTAAAATAACATTTCTTGTATTTTATACGTAGATTATTGTGTTCTCTTGTAGCCAGAAAATGATTGCAAAAGTTAAATTGAGAACATTTATCTAGGTATATATGGAGAGAGAGAGAGAGAGAGAGAGAGAGAGAGAGAGAGAGAGAGAGAGAGAGAGAGTAGAAGAGAGCTAGTAAGAGGGAAAATAGCAAGATGAAGAAAGCAAATTTTATACAAAGCATGTATAAAATTGGTTTATTTATGTATGCATAAGTTTAAACTTATGTACAAGCAGATTTATGTATTTATTCATATTATGATTAATTTTGTTTTGTAAATTTGTGTGTGTGAATTCTGTAATTTATTTTAAAAGTAATTTAGCTAAAAATTAATAATTTATAGATATAGTTTTTATAATATTTTTTTTAAGATTTATTGTCTTTCTAAGATGTATATAAAAAGTCATAAAAAAATTAATTGATCGAATGAATTTTAATCAAAAACTATATAATTATGTTTAAATGATATTTCTTGATAAATAATTTTTCTTAAATTAATATTTCCGCAACATATTATATTGTAGGCTGAATTTACAGTAGAATTCATAAATTTCAATATACCCGCATCATTATATGAAATTATAATACATTTAGAATTCCATATAAACGTTGCAGTAGATGAGGTAGGACTTATCATAGTATCGCGTCTCTGAAACCTCGAATAATTAGAAACGACAGAAAGAAATGAAAAGATCAAGAAGACATTTAAGCAAAGATTTTGGATTTCAAGAAATTCTTAAACGCATCCGCGCGATTTAAACGCAGTCATCTTGAAGCTCATGAGCGTGAGCATCAAGCGTCAAATCTCTCATACTGTATACGAGGGTGAGCTAGGGGTAACCACGTTTAATATATAATTCTGTGTTTGATCTCTGACGCGATTTATAAGAAGATCCTCCGCCTCCTCCGTCGGGGCTGCAATGCCGTTTCCACGCCTACGCTCTTAATCCTTGTGATCGCTCTGCTGTGAGACTGACTGAGCGTTCACTTCAGTTCCATCTCTTAGCAGCTCTCTCTCTTTTTCTCTTCTATTTCAGTACTTGACAGCACCCTTAAATCCCTTCTTCTTCTGCTCTTTTCGATGTTCTATGCATCTCTCAGTTACATGAACGCATACACACACGTGCGTTCTCGCGTCGGTCTTTTTTGACATCATCTCATCTACACGCATCTCGTACGACGGCGTCTTCCAACTTTGACATTTGACTGACAAGCTGCTTCTCTACCTATGCATTTTCTTCGACCATACGATCTTTCGTATCACGCGTGGTCCACACGTGGCTCGCTACCGAAAGCGAAGCATCGACTGACGTTTTATTCAACACAATTGTGTCGCTTGCGATAGTTCCAATAAAGAAGCTTTGCAGCACTTGTTATCGTGGTCTGTAACATTTTTCCTCAGCGAACTGGGGGATTATGATACGATTTTCCTTTTATATTTATAAATGCCTACTTTCGTCAATTTTAAATCAATCATACTGGAATCATAGTAATAAAGAATAAAGGTTTGAATGTCAATGTTTTGAACTCATGAAGAGTGTTCAAAATTATAGTCCAAAAATATGTACTAGTAGAAAAACGTTCATCTTTTATCAACATATCGATTCATAAGGTTCGTTTATTTTAAATCAAACCACATCATAATTTTCTATTTGCATGCTTATCTATAAATGTTTATGATGAGTAATGCTTGTACATGGCTTTCGACATTTTTATACATTAGATATTGAATTTTTCAGAAAAATTATTTTATTATAGGGCTCATATTTTTATATAACTAATATTTTATATATATTAGACTTTTGAAAAAATGAAGCCTGTAACAATGTGCTTTAAATAAATTTTCATCGTAAAAAATCGCAGAGAAATACACAATAATTCGCACTGTAATAAAATTTATATATAATCTATATATAATATGTTGAGAATTCACATACACATATTTTAGTTATTTATCTGCAAAAGTGTTGGCAAGACACAAAGCTTTGTAATAAAAATTTGATTCTTTTACCACGTAACTTATAAATTATCGAAGATAATTTGCAAACACTTAATTTCTCATTGAATTTTCATAGATCAGGCTTAATTTCAAATCCTCCAAAAATCGCAGTCTCTTACATCGTCTCTTTATTATTTAAATGTGAATTATAGGTTCTATCGGGCAAAGTCCGTGCATCTTCATCGACAAAGTTTATATGTCGAAATCGTTTTCGGGAAGGTTCAACATTGTCCTGGCGTTTCCCAATTATCTTTCTTCTTTTTCACCTCTTTCCTATTTCTTATCTTGAGATACTCATTGTAACAAGCGTGGCGCTTGCATAGTGACACGTAAACGCGAACAAACACATCCGCATAAGGTGACTGGAATCGCGATGGAGAAAGCGTTCGGGGAAGATGAACGAAAAGAAAGCCATCTGACTGACACGAGTGCGAATCCCGTGAACCAAGGAAGGAGTGTACTACAAGACGCACGCGACCTTTGAATAATGAAGCACTCGACCCTCTCTCTCTCTCTCTCTCTCTCTCTCTCTCGCCTTCAGTACCGCGAACTTGTACACCGTTTTTTGGAGTATCTTGCGTTCGAGTTAACTGGTGACCTGCAGGTAACGCCCAGTTTTTTCCAGATTTTCCACACTAGAACCTTTCGATTTTCGACTGCTAGCGGCTCTCTTAAAATCACGTGCTAAAAGTCATACATTGTACACAAGACCGAATCACACATAATCTCGCAGCTGCGACTACGCGCGACTTAAGATTACATACTTGACGAGCGATGCGCTCGCAGTGTGTGCGCATTTATTAAAATTTTTGATGCGTACATTTACTCATCGTTGTGAGGTTTTTAAGATGAAAGTTATGACTTTCAATCTTACTTTCTTTTTCACATTCATTCTTTTACTAAACATTGCAGTAGATAAAATGTGTGTGAAAATAATCGAACGTTTGTTATATGTCTTATGACAAACTCTGCATTTACGACTACTTAATTTCTTAAATTATCCTATGATATATATTCCTTGAGATATTTTCTTTTATGACTTCAAGTGTTAGTTGAAGCAACGTTAATTGATAAACATAAATTTATTCTACATTTAAAATCTTATATATTATATTATATTGTAGAAATAAAATAATAGCGTATATTATATGCTATACTGATGATTAGTGAGACATATTCAATTCTTATTTCACCGTATCTTGTAAAAATGTCTTAAAAGTTTTTATCGCAGACCAACGAAAAGTTCGTATTCGATAAAAATAAATGGATAATTCTTATAATTGTAGAAACGAATATGAAAATTCAGATGGTCGAGGAAGTCGAAAATCATCGGTAAAAGTGGAAATAATGATTGGAGCATTGTGTCATCCTTTATAGAGAAAGCAAAAGAGTCCGGCGCGATGATTGACGAGCTGAGCAAAACACCGTGCACGTTTGCATTGTATGTCGGCAGGTATATAAACGGCGCTCGCGCGACATGGAAACGGAAACGGACGAGGACCTGTTGCAGTTTCCAGCGAATGGCTCGCTCGATGAATCCAGCGGTTCGCTGTCTTCTGTCTCCCTGTCCGACAAGAGTATGTCCACGGATAACGTCGAAGAGTACTTTGGCGATATACCCTTCGCAGGTAAACAGCAACAGCAACAACACACGCTTGGCTGCACCGCATGACGCTTTCTTCCGCCCTCGTGTACTGATTGCATTTTCATTTTGTTACGTTTTTGTTGTCACCGATTTGCCTGAGTGATGTCGCCTATCGTCGCAGCTCCAAGAGACAACACACGATTAATCGATCCGCAAAAACGCGTGCGATTATTCTTTTGCTATTATTATCATTATCATTACCTTTATCATTACCATTATCATTATCATTATCATTATCATTAATATTTTGTTGTTATTATTATCATTGCTAATATTATTAGTATTAGATGTGACTATATTTTGTAACAAGTTTTCAGTGTACTACAATATCATAATGTTTCCGATGATGCATATACATAGATGATAATTATAATTATATACAGCTTCTTTAGAAATGACTAAGAATGTACAAGAAATATTTTTATTTAGAAACAATGACCTCTATATTTTCATTTAATATATTTTAAAGCGAATTCGATTTTTTTATTAGTAATTTACCGCGATTAACAAAAAGTATTATTTTCATTATTTTAATAATTTCTTAATAAAAATATTGACTTCTATTAATTTATACTTACTCATTAAATGTATTAGAAATTATAATATGTATTTCATAAATTTAATGTCATTTTTTGTCGAAATTTTACAGTAGGCATAAGAAGCTATCCAAGATTACTGTAGTATCTATCACAATAAAATATTACGTAAATTTAATTTATACTTTATATCACACATATTCTCCGTTATACGTTAAATAACTTCGCAAAGTTTAAGCATTGAATTAAATAATTTTTCAAGGATATTATTATTAGGGAATTATCAACTTCTTTAAATGCGTCCATATATGCATTTAATGCAAATAATAATAGACTTGTATTTAAAAAATAACTTAGCAACATATTCTATGAATAGAAAAAAATAATAAGTTTTTTCTTAATGGTGGTGTAATTGGTAGAATCCTGTAAAATTTGAACGATCATAAGAATTTGTATGATCGTGATTATAGACTGACAATAAAATCGTATTATCGGTACATATTCTATCGTGTTGACTTAATAAAACTATAAGTACATTTTATATTTCTACAATAAAAAAGTTTCCATCGTTTAGTCTTATTGCTTTAACGTGTAGTATTATTGATCAGTGTGTTTTTCATTCCACATTTAAAATACAAATACTATTTTCAGCCTGATTTAAATGCCAGATACTTGATCCCGTGAAAACGCTTATAACTTAAAAAATAATCGAAAGTAACATAAACAAAAGAAGCTGAACTTACTTTTCAAATATGTACGTAAATTTATTGTCATTTCTACATTAATAAAAGGGAGAATTAACAGAAAACTAGAATATCGGAGTACGCATAAAATTAAAAAATGCCTAGATAATATAAAATTAAAATATAATATAAAACTTTTAATATTGATTAGCATTTATGGATAGCTTTGATATTTACTATAAAATGCATACTTAAGAAATTATCTATCATCAATATTAACGAAAATATCAAAAATTGTTCTAGATAAAACATTAAAAGACGATCCTGAATTTTTAAGCAATGGTGTATTACATTGATTTTAAACGGTTTTAGAATTTTTAGAATTTGTATTATTGTAGCAAAAGAAGTATAAATTTCTTTCAGTTTTAGAATATTATTTTGCTCAATCATTAGAGCATATATTTTTTTATCTTAAAAATAATCCTATCTAAATATACATTTATATTTCTTTATATATTAAAATGGATTTAGACTTTTTATATACTTACGTATATTTTATGATGTGGCAGCTAAATCTGCGCGTTGTATGATGATATCACATTAAATTCTACCAAGTCGTAGACCATACAAGTTAAGATGGAAATAAGAAATATAAAAACTGAGATAATTATTCAGCTTAATAAGTTGTAATATCTTCGAATATAAAACATTTCATAAGATTGCAATAAACAGTCGTTCGCATTTATTTAAACTCAATTAGCGTTTATATTTTGCAAATAATTAGTTTTCGCTTTTTGACAAGAGAGTGTTCGTCATACAGTTATTAATCTCTCGTTTCAGAGTTTTTTAATGCGAGATCAAAGAGGTGAAAGAGCCTTACGAAACGGAATTAAGTAACGCGGGTAATCGCCGGAGCAAACCGATTTATTAATTTCGAGAGCCCGTGAAGGCCGAGGCAAATTTTGACGGAGAGACTAACTCTTCTTTTCTCGTTTCATGCGGAAAACGTGTCAAATAAGTGAAAAACTCTTGATTTCCAGTGCCTAATCGAACTCGCAAATTAATTTTGCGTTTGCATTTCCGAAACGTTTCTCGTTTCTCGCGACGCGTTTCTCGTCCTAAGGGATACTCAAAAATTCGATCACGTAGAGCTCATCCTCTTGGCGGCTCTTATAGCAGTACGAAATAATAAAACATCGATAGATCAACATTATAGTCTACAGTTACGAGGGACTTTATTATTATTTGCATAGAGTAATCGTCTGTTCATCGCCAAATATGGGTATCGTTAAATTAAATTAAAGCTTGCTTAAGTACAGTATTTCAGTTAAAACTTTAAGAATAAGTTCAGGCCTTTTTTATACAGAAATCTGTATTCAAAATAAAATTAAGCTAAATGAAAATTCATTAAATCGTCACTTCGATCGAATGTTTATAATTTTTTTAAGAATATTGTATAGTCGAATACCTTTAATTTAATGAACAGCATATATTTAAGTTAAAAAGATTTAAAATTAATTTTTGTAATTTTGTAATAAAACGAATGTCAAGTGTACTACTCGTATATGTCGATAAAATTCTGAAATATACTTTCACGCTAGAAAATATAAACTATTTTTTAGAAATGAAATATGTCGCTTGGATATACGTAAGTAATCTTTAATAAGTCACTCTTATATTTACCTACATCAGTACAATTATTAATTTATAAAAAAAAATAAAAGAAAAGTTACAGGTAATTAATTATTAAATTTGAGCACTATTTGATATTTCCTTTAGAAATTAAATCATATAACTATGTGGTGAATACTGTACTTAAATAAATATTTTAGTGTAATGAAATGCACTTTCATATATTAAAAATGTAAGAACGTGAACAATGGATTTGTAATAAAGCTGGTCATTACGTTATCTTTATAACTTTTTAATTTTTTTAAATGTGTAGTAGTTCCAGGTATTTTACAACAAGAATAATCTGTTCTTCGTTAGTAACACTATGTTTCGTTTTGTTTGCATTACCATAACTGATAAAGCAGTATAATTTACAATTTGGATTTATAAATCGAATCAGTATAATTCACTAGTGTCACGAACTGTTCAATAATAAATCTAAATATTTTTGTGAATTAACTGTTTACTAAAAGAAATTTATGTGCGGTTTCTAACAGCATCTTAATTTTATAATGTTGAATTTTAAGATTAAAATTAAATTATAATCAGCATCCAGATACTCGTATTATTACAATTCATCGAATACTACAGGTACAGTGTATATACTTATACTTAGTCTTAAGTAAAATAGATGAACAAATTAAAAATTTTTGATTTAGTAAAACTAAAAAAACCTTATATAACAGTGACCGAAATAATATTTATAAAGAATATATTCTAAAATCCAATGTATGTGTGAATTTCTGTAATATGCAATGTAATAAGCACATACATTTAACTATTTAATTGGTGGTAAAGTGGAAAATACTTATAAATACAGCATCAGTTCCTGTAATTAATTATAAATAATGTTAATAGTTTACACAAAGAAAAATTACAAATTTTTTAGAATAATTATGGTAATAATAAATGACAAAATAAGCAATTTAAATCTCTTAGGTAACTTATTGCAATTAGGTAACTTATTATACTATTTTTTTACAAATTAAGGTACATTTTAGTACATAAAATCGAAAATTGTAAATAGTACGATTTAAGTAGAAATTATTTTGATTTTAAATACTGTATATTTAGGTTTCATGCACTTATTAATATACATTAAAAATCACTATTTATTATAAGAGATTTTTTTTGTTATTGTTTATCTTGATAATAAAAGATTTATAATTTCATTTATACATATTATAGCTATTTGCAATAATTTAATTCATAAACTTATATAAGCGTATATAATTATATATATACACATTCATATATTTCATTAATTGTCAATAAATATTATACTTATATAGGTATTTAATGTCTCAATTTATTTTATCGCTTTTTATGCCTTATGCGTTCCTCACATGCATAGCAGTATAATGTTTGTTTATATAAGACAAGGACTTGTTAACGTATACCGTTTCAATATATTTTAAGTCACAAAATTTCTTTATTTCTTATAAATATTTTGCACAGTAGTATTTGTCAATTAGTTTAAAGTAGTTACATAGTTGACCAATCTATAATAGTAAAAAAAAAATAAACATTCAGTAGAAATAAAAGAATATAAACCATACGTACCTTATTTTTCATTGTCATTTATAATCCATCGAATGTAACATGAGTTCTGGCTATTAAGCCATAATAAATTTTTAGAAAATTATTATATAATATGGATGTTTTTGAAATTATAAGATAATAATATGCAAAAAATACCGAAATTTGTATAAAAAAAAATTATGTTTCATTCGTATTTTTTATCTAATTATATTATCTATTAATATTCATATTTTTTAATTGAAACATAACTATTATTTTGATAATTTTTTACACGATTAACAGAATAATTTAAAGCCATAACTATGAAATACTATATACTATGATATATCTTTAAAAATTTTGAAAAAAATATTATATACATACATAAAATATTATATAATTAATACTTAAATCACACTTTCTATTTTTAAGCTTAGAAATAGGTTTTCTTCGTATATATGACTTATACATAGGAACTTCAATTATTTAACTGATACGAATGTTTTTTTAATTAATGTTAACAATTGTATTGAAGTTAAATGTAATTCTATAATAAATCTGACTGTAATAAATAAACTTCTAATGCAAGAAGCCAGTTATTTCTTGTTTTATTAAACAAATATCAATAATGTCGATGAAGAGATTTTTCTATTTTTGTGATTTAGAGATAATGGTTTAATTTAACCATGAAAGTAACATTTCAAATTTCATAATATAGGTATTAGTATCTTTTTCTGAAAACGTAAAATCGCATCTGTGTTTAGTCAAGAAATTAAATGCGTAATCAAGTAGCATTTGTAACTAATGATTTAAAGTTATGAAAAAATAGCATAATAATAGAAAAATTATCGAAAGTATTAACATTTAGTAAAATATAAATTTTTCCTTTAAAAACACAAACATTGAATCCAATTGAGTCCAATCGGTTCTGAATAAAAAGCTGATTTAACTGTCAAGTATATATCTGAAGATTTAAATTTTATATTTTTAAAATACTGTGAATAAGAAAGAATTCATTAAAAGGAGTGTACATTACTTCTAATAATAGAAAATTTTCCGTTTAAATAGTTTTGTTTAAAAAAACATAGCATGTCTTAAAAAAATTTTTTTAAAAAATTAGTTGTCATAAAATTATATTTATTAGTTAAAAGATTATAGAAGATAAAAGTTTTCTTAAGTTTTTGGGTATTTACAAAAGAATTTCGAAAATTTTTAGTTATTATTTGGAACTAGAAAGTCTAATAATGCATTGAAACTAATTAGGTAAAATTATTTTTAAAAGAACAGTTTTAATCTCGTTATAATTTTTTACTTTATTAATAACTAGTTTCCAATTTTACATTAAAATTTTACAATTTTAGTATGTAAATAAGGTAATATTTTTTATTCTGAGCAAACCATGGAAATTAATATGAAATCTTTACTGTAAAAAATAAATTTTTAAATATAAAAGAATTAAGACTGAATTGTAATTGATACAAGATGAATAGTTTATTATATACGAATAAACCATAATATATTTATTAACTTTTTAAGAGTACATATACACAAATTATGAAAATATTATTTAATTTAAACACCTGAAACTTTTATAAACTATTCCATTTATTATAACTACAGATTATTGAAAGTATAGTACTCCGTTATATTTACATATTTAATCAGTGAAAACCTGAAAATTAAATTTTGTTTAAGAAAATAATAATTTTCATACAAAATTTTTCATTACTAGTCTAAGAATTTCTGATTATCATAATCATAAATTATCTATTATAATCTTATTATCAAAATTATTGTCCATTTAACTTAAAGCAATCGTCTTTTATATTTTTATTACTGTTGCATACAACTTAATGAGTTTGACTTAAGAGTAAACATTGAATTAAAACTTTTTCGCTTATTTTATTAGAATTTATTATTTTTAAATTTTTAAATTTAAAATATCTATAGATATTTTAAAACTATAGATATTGTAAACAATCAGATTCATTTGTCATTGAAATTTTACTATTTATTAATTTAATATAAATGGGTTTGAACCAAACCTACAATTTGAACCAAATCTACCGAAACTTTTTGATTCATAAAACATCTTGAAAGAAACATTCGCTATAATAAATTTTATAGTTAATTTTTAAATCATAAAATTGTAAAATTACTTTCTTTATAAAATATTATATAATGCAATTTATAAATACTAAATAGTGTATATATAAAAATTATAAGGTATTTAATGGTACATTAGAATGTCGATCAAATATAAGAGATTCGTCATATAATTAATAGACAAAATATTTACTCATGATATTATTATAATAACATATTAATCTCATAAGCAAAATACTTATACTCCATTTTATATGTTTTTGTTATATGTAAATATAGTACAAAAAAATAATAAAAGTACTATTGATTTGTTTGAAAATATGACTAACTTTCTTTGTGAGACTTTTAGAAGAAGCTAATAAATAATGCTATGTAAATTATTGTGGATTTATTCAGAAGTCAATAAATTCTTTTGGTGTAAATTATAAAATGAATTTGAATATCAAATAATTAATATTCATCTGCGTAAAGTAATAAATAAAGTAAATATAAACAGTTGCCTAATATATAATACTTCAGTAACTGTTCTTATAAATTTTAGCATCATTTTGTGGCTGTAATTTTGAAAGGTAACTCGTTAAGTATATTATAGAATATGTTTTCAGAATGTTATTATTACCTTAAAGTGATACGCAGTTTGAATACGTATATTATTATAAAAATTAATATTTGAAACATATATTTATTTGTAATTACATTTGATTCTTTAATGGCTGTACTTACAGAGAACTTAACTTCAAATACATTTCAGTAACATCTGTGGATTTGATTACTGGTGATATGTAGGTAACGTAAGCGTAAAGTGTCTAATTTCGCGCTATGATTATAATATGAGGATGATTCGAAGAAAGAAATGCATAGGTAACGGTAGTTCAGTTGAAAAAAATATTCGTCATGAAAACAGAAGCTTCTATACTCGATTCTAAATCGTGTAAAGCTGTGTGCTGCTCTTTTTTAAAGTTTCCTACATTATAATTTTTAATATATATATAACTAGCTCTATTCCATAACTACGACTGGAATCTATATCATGTTAGAATTTTATTAAAGCCCTCGTATATGTCTGAGAATGAATCTTTTTGATAGAGATAGATCATTTTTGTACTTGGTAAACGATGCTTTATCGTTTTACTAAAAAATAATTACCTCATGCAGAAATATTCGTTATTATAGGTAGTAAATCATTTTTAATAAGTTAATTTTCATATTTTTTTCAATTACGAAAGTATTATTATTTCTTCTTTAGAATGAATTATTTCAACATTTACTTATTATAATTAATACATAGAAAAAATAAGTTCATAGTAAAAAAGTTCTTTGTTTAATAATCAAAAGCTGGATTATTTATATAATTACATATATAGACTATTTATTTAATAAAATTGATTGTGTTAGCATTTTAACTTTAACATCAATGTTTTTAGTTTTGTACATATTATTATAGTGCGATATTTTCATTTCTACCGAAAAAAATTCGTCACAATACCGTACAAGCAATTGAACTTTCTATTTAAGAAATTGATTCATTTATTCGTTATATTAAAAGTTATCAAAATATTAAATTTTGATAACTTTTGAATTTACTAATGAATATTATGCTTATGTAGTGTGTACATCAATGAAAATAAATGTATGTTATATTATAATCTTCTTTATGCATTTTTATTAATTTATTTAATAATATTGTAGAATATTATCTGATAATATTAACTACTCATCCAACAATTTTTTGTATAGAACTAAATTATTTTCTTAAGAAACTTATACTACAAAAGCATATTTCTTTTTATGATTATACTAACATGTCAAACATTAGATTGACTAAGTATTAAATGAAATTAACATTTATTGTTTTTATTTTAAATGATTTAGAATATAATGTGTACAAACTTCTATGTATTTCAATGTGAATAAATTTATAATTTTATGCAGTATTCCGAAAATTGTAAAAGAACTAAAATATTATCATTATTACTCTAGCATATCACAAAAATTCATTTACATTGTCCTTAAAAAATATATTGTATACAATACATAATATAAAGATACATCATATTCATCTAGTATTTAGCTGAAAGTACATCGATAATTTGTGTAGTTGTAAACAATATCATTGACGCTTGACTGGTTTTAACGAAATATACATTTAGTACTACATTTACAAGCTCAACTTAATTTTTCACGAAACTTTCGAAATAAAATTTTCAAATATGTAAATTGTAGAAAACTTCTGTTTGTCGTACGTGTACAAAATTAATATACGTTAAAATACACAATCCATGCAATAAAATTAGTCTGGTGAATAATAACAGTTCGTATTAGTTTTCTGTGTTATAAAATGCATCGGTATTCTTGTATGTGCGTTTGTACATTTTTTCATGGAGGATACGCTTCGAATTCCTGGCACTTTATCATCTTAAATTTTATGGTTAAGAATCAAATAGGATTATTTGATAATATAATCTTAATTATCTATATTAACTTTTAATTAATATGAGGAGAATAATAAGATAATATTAATATTTACAATCACTGTACTATACAACGATTATATATGAATTAAAAAATATATATTTTCACAATAATGAGTATTAAAATATTTACAATTATTTCTTTGAAAATAATTTGTAAAACTTTTTAAAATAATTTCGATTATCATGGTAAAATTTTTTTTTCATATAGTAACGTAGATTCTTCAGAAAGTGATTTAAGATTTTGTTTATGTTCATAAAGAAATGCAGCTTCAAACTACTATATATATAAAGTACTATAAAAACTACTGTACTGTATTTTAAACTTACGTTGACGAACTTTATTATTCCCAAAGAATTCAACTATAACTAATTCTTTCATTAGAATGTATAAAAAGAGCGGCAATAAATATTGTCGTGTTAGCTATATGAAATGCGCGTTTATCTAAATTGATTCAATTATTATATAAATGATAATAAAATTAAGAATAAGTGACTAAAAATATTTTTTTAAATATGTGAACAAATATCCCATTTAAACATTTGTATTATACTTATTCATAAATCACGTACACATAATTCGCGATAGTATTAGCTTAATCAGGTTGAATTTATATTATGAAAATTTTATTTGATACATACATATATACATACCTACATATATATACTTATTCATATATATTAATATGTCTATATATAGATATTGTTTGTTTAATTTACACTTATTTAATATTTTTTACAACAAAACTTAATGACGTGCAGAATATAACTTTAATTGAATTAAATACTATATATTATAATTAGTAAATAAAATTTGTAACAAATTTTGTTGTTTTTTATTAAAAAATTATTCTTGGAGCGGAAATAATGGAAATTCTAAATTAAGATAATATACATAGAGGTACATTTGTTTATGTAAGATACATTAAATATAATTCTGAATGCATGCATTATTTTTACGTACTTTGAATTAATATCTATTAATATTGAACGTCTTCTATTTATAATAAATAAGAAATACTACAAAATGACATTGATGCATTTGTAATTCATAATATAAATCATACTGTCATACTAAACTTGTAAATCATAATGTCCACTTACATATAAAGTATTTCCCGTCTATCAGTTTTTAATACATCAATAAATATTATAATGTTTTGGAGTAAGAGTATTCTTGTTCTAAGAATTAAATTATTTATTATTGTTACTTATGAAGTCTTTTATTATTTACAATCTTTTAAATTCTAACCGAATTTATAAATTATGCGATTGCAATGAACAAAACTAAAGATTTTTTTGAAAACCCTTTAATTAATTCTATGAAATATCAAGCTTTTGATTAAAACGGCAGTGCCTTAATATTCATATTTTATAACATTAAATATTAGTTTACTATAATAAGTATAAAGAAGGTTTTAATTAATCATAAGAAGAGGCAAATTATCCAAATCTAAACTTCTTTTTGAAAGTTTCTACTTAATTAATTAATCAGTTATTAATAATAACTATTAATATAATTAGTATAATATAATATAATATTAGTATAATATAATTAGTTATTAATAATAACTAATTAAAAAGTTATTAATCCATTGAAATATTTTACAATAAAAATAAATTTGACTATATCTAATTCTAAATTTTAGATATAAAATATATGATAAAAATCTAAATTTTGTTATTTTAAAGAAATGGTTATAGTGAAAATACAAATTTAAGTTAAAAATAGCTCATATTTCAAATAAAAAATTAATAATTAAACTAAAAGTGTACGATAAGTGATAACATTGAAAATGAGTAAATTTTATTTTTATCATTTTCTCTATATTTAAATGAACTTGCCGGTAAGTTATTATTATTATAATAGTGTTCATTTTAAGAATAAATCGAAGCAAAAGCTTATTCAAATGTGAATATGATGTACAACTTTCTTTCTATCGTTTAAAAAGAAGTTGCAGTTAGAAACATGGAACAATTTTTGTAAATTTAAATTTTGTGAATAGTTTAATTTGTAATTATTGAGAATTTAATGGATCATTATTGAGTTACCCTTATAACGATTTTAAAATTAACTTAAATCTAAGTTAAAAAATTTGTTTTTCTTTTCAAAATATTCGAAATATATTTATAAATATTTATTAAAACAATTATTATTAACAATTATTAAAAGATAAGTTATCATAGGTATTGAAATAAATGAAGCATATTTTGTCACAAGAAATATTCATATATTCTTAAGAAATATTTATATAAATGTGTTCAATAGTTAATTAAGTATTTTTCTGGTTGGTAATTGTAGACGAATTCTTTTCTTAACATTTTCTATATCTTCTTTCCATGCAGCCACGTGCTTAAATATAAAACGATATAATCATACACCAGCAATCATCCGCATTTACATATACATGCATTTGACCGATGACTATGACAACACGAAGGAATGCATGAACCATAAAACGTGACTCATATTCTCATGAGCACGATTGCCTTCACTTTTAACCATATGATTTATCCAGTCAATTATAAAAAATGACCTGAAGTACTTATTCCAGATTACGTTGATAATTGTACAGACATGAATTTCGTAAATACGATTCCATAAGATAAAAATAACGCATAATTTTGTACTTTCATCAATTTTATTAATAAGGAGCTTTTGTAAATCTTCTTTTTAATATTTTTGAGTATTTAGAAAATAGAGTATATATAACGAATCCCAAACTTTTACTACAATTACATAAGTATATTTAGTAGCTATCACAGTTTAACTCAGATATCTTATGGTATATTGTTAAAATTTAATCTATATTTTAAATTAAAACTTGTCAAATCAAGAAATGTGAAAAAATAGTAACGTAAGAATTACTTAAGAATTACTTTTCTCTTTTAATTTCCTACTTTCACTTATTTGGTATAATCCTTGTTAAAGATAATAATGGCTGAATAGAAAATATTGCATTTTTATGGAAAAAAGAACTGTACGCACATATATAATTATGCGGATTGAAATTAAAGGTTCTACAGGTATATAAACTATTGTTACATGTACATTCAATTATCCATTAAATATATTAATACTATTTATTATCAATTTCTAAAAATAAATAAATGCTTCTATTAACATAACTGTCGCAATTCTTGAAAGTTAATTGTATAACTTTTTTAGTATTATCCTTAAATGAATACGTGCTTTCTTATAAGAAGAAGCTTATTCAATATAAATACCAATGAAATTGAAATAGTTGGTTCCAATAATGCTTGTTTAACTAAACTCATTAAACGAGTATATGAAAAATGTGCTATTCGCCTTTACAGAAAAATATTTTATCTTGAAAAAAACAGAGATTTGAAAATGCTCTTAAAATACCTGGAGAACATTCACTATGACTTTAGGTATCCTTCTCTTGTGCCATACGTAAATAGAGTCCGCTCTTACGTCTACCTAGCGAAAGCCGCTAGACGTAAAACTCACGATGAGCTCCCTTAATAACAGTCTTGACTAATACTTTCATGCTAAGGATGAAGTGAGGAATGAACATGCGCCCAAAGTGTGCGCTGTTTGGAACAAAAGGAAATATTCGAAGGAAGACGCGAAAAAAAGTGAGAGCCTCAACCATCAAAGTTTAACTCTTGATTATTAATGAAGAGGGAACGACGGCAGTGAAAACTAGAGTGATGGGTCTCGCGAGCGCGACCGATTGCGTTCTCATTGGACGCATATTGCAAGGCGATCTTAGCGACGTAGTTCACTCGAACATTAATTATTCCAGAATGTATAAAAATTGTAGCATGAAACTAACACGATTCGAGACGCATATATTGTGAAGTGTATAAAAACGTCTTGGGGATTAATTTTCAAAACTTATTTTCTTTCAATTTTTAAGATAAAGATATTTCAATAATCTATCGATACTTAACATATTGTATATGTTAAGTATTGTTAAGTCTCCATAATTGTGCCAATGCTTACTCATCGGTATTTTTTTTTCGTGTTCGTAATGTCAAGTAGTTCTACATATAAAAGTGCAACATCGGTAAAGGAGACCTTGACAAATGCGTAACGCCTTCTGTTTTACCAGAGTTTTATAAATAAACTGAAGCGACTCGTGCCTTTGAAAATACCTTCTCCATGTAAAAGCTCTTAAGAGTCCAATTGGTAACCTTGATTTTTGTGCAAGGACGTCCCTTTTTCTTGCTATACATTATTATTTTACATAAGACCACTGGACGGTGCGTTGGCACAATTCATATAAATTGATTGCTAACAAAAATTTTCGGTTCGAGCATCAATGTTTTGTAACTGATTTCGTAGAATGACAAAAGTCTTTCAACTTTGAAATTTTAAGACTGAAAAAAATTTTTTTTTCCTTTTAAGGTTCTCACTATAGCTGAACTATTTTTATCATCTTGATTGTATTTAATATCTTATTTACAGTCGAAGGAAGTTCTAGCAGGTTCGATTGTAAAATATCGCATAAGTAGATATTAATATACATATTTATTGAAATATTTTAAGTTGATCTTTTTGCTTATACAAAAAACATATTTATGAATTAGAAATACTGTATTAGAATTATTTCACGGAGAAATAGCTGACACAATATTCTAATACTACAAAATTATTTTAATTATTAAAAATATTTTTTTATGGTAATTTTTTCATTGTGTTATTTATTATTCAAATTATGGATTTTATAAAATTTCATTTACCTAGTTAATTATTTAATATATCAACTATTTTGGTCTTTCTTTGTTTCATTTGAATTGTTCATATGTACGAATCTGAATATGCTTTTTCTTTTTATAGTTTTATGTAAAATATAACGCTATAAATATATGGGCATGTTTGTGCAACTACTATTGTAATTTTTATAGGCAGCATATTTTTTACAGTTAGTATTTGAAAATTTTGTTTGTAATTTTTTTATTATGACATAATATCACAGAGAGCATTCGAGTTGAGAATGAATTGAGACGAGTAATCTGAAGGTATATGCAATAAAATAGTTGACCAATTTATCGGTCCGATCAGTTGCTCAGGTCGATTTTCGTAATTACAATATGCTGACGAATCTCGTAATAAAAGTTATAAAATAATAAGCCTTTTGCTGGATACCTTGAAATAGTTCAATTAAAAATATATTACTTGTATTTCCATTACTTTAGTTAAAATTGTTTACTCTTGTTGAATTATCTGCTAAATATAATGGGATTGTGTAAATATTTAAAATAGACTGATTATGTACTAATTATTATTATTCAGTATAATATGAAATGATTTATCAGGTATGAAATAATTTTGCAAAATTTAGAGAAGAATTTATCTAATATTCGTTTTATAGATTTAATCGGTTTTGTCTTGTGTCTTGTGTCGTCATCTTCGATACTTAGTCGCATGATCAGTGTCTAAATATCGCTAATGTAAAATAAATTGTCACTTATAATTGCATTACAACTGTAGATTAGTGGAACGTTTAGTTTTACGATACCATAAATCTTTCGAATATAAGTACTTGGAAAAAATTGTATTTAAATTCAATACAATATATGTAAAAAATTATCTATAAAATCTTATATTACGATTATTGTTGTTTTATAAGATTATCTTACAAAGATTATTATATGTAATTAATTATAAAAATAAATAGTGACTTCGAAATCAAACATAGATTATAAGTATTCAATCAGTTTTAACTATCATTCTTTAATATTTAAAACATAGTATTCGATAAAATATTACGTCCGATATGCCTGGTTTGAAATCATCAACTGTTCAAACTATGAACGTTCAACAAGGAGAAAAACCTACAGTATCTGTAAATTTATTCTAAATCACAATTCACTTGAATGAGTCTAGAATATTGTGCAAAGAAAATTTTGCTTATTGCGTTCAAATATACTCTTATCGTGTATTCGCCTAATTCACTAGCATTTACTAGCAGATGAAGCCGATATTAAAATTTGACAAGTCATTTTAATTGTAAGTGGCTGCTGAATGTGTCACGGTCCCATCGACGAAGTTTTCGATAGTTTTGAGTTAGGTGAGTCCAAATAACTGAATCGTATTAAAAAGAGCTTCAGTCGGAGTTGGGCTAATCGAACATTCGCGCAGCACACGCACATACACGACTTCACGCATTTGAAAGAGCGCGACGATGGGGCGCCTTATGCTCGCTGCAGTCTTGTGATCCAGCGCTCCATATGGGTCCCACCAGTCCCAACTCCTTACACTGCCACGGACTCATCCTGCGCCATACTCGGCACACTATGAAAGCGGTCGAGGAGGAGAATGCGTCCGGCGAGCCTCGGCGGCAGTTGGAGCGCGGGTGGCAAGGGTCGAGGTCCGTTTTTCTCGGGCTCTCGCACCGACCGCTATCGAAGCTCGCTTATTATATGCCTGGGTTTTGGCGCGTCTTTATTCTGTCTTCCGTCTTGTCTCGACTCGTCATCGCGCCACATCTCGTCGTCACCTTCTCCTTCTCTTTCTTCTTCGCGCTGCCAACGGTTAGTAGCGGTAGTCCGCAACGCACTCGCTCTCGAATTAGTCGTTCCGTTGAATAAGTTTACGATTGTGCGTATTTACGACAGCGTCTCGATTGGCACTTATTACATTTGGTCATAACGAGATTTGTGCGAATCGCGAGCCGCTTCTTCACTTTGGCCAATCGTGTCTTTGGTGCTACAGTGCAGCTTGAATGAGGATAAACTTAGTCTCTCCATAACTGCGCCCAAGACTTACGTTGCCGCATGCCGATAGCGTTATGCTGGTAAGTATCTCCCCCCCCCCACCTCCACCGCATCTTTCACTCTGTATACGTTCAAATCAGACTAGCGCCTTTCAACTTTCGAGCCTCTTTCATCGAGCGGCTGTGGATATATATTTATACACATGTCTGAGTTGCGTGCCAAAATTAAGGTACTTGTTGATGAAGGCCTGCGCATACGCACGCGTACATGACTACCTCTACATGCATGCGCATGTCCTTATGAACAATAATAACTTACGATAATCCGTTGGAACTCCGTGGAAAGGGATCAGACTGAATCTTACTCGAATTATCCTAAGCTTCTATCTTCAATTATTGCCTATATTAAGCGCTTTTCACTTGAAATTATCACTGCAGTTTTTTCTGTCGCTTATATAATCGAAATTTCATCTTTCGAAATCGTCTCGCGCGTTTCAACATTGATGAATGAATCTTAATAGTGCATAACGGATTTCTTGTATCGATAACGCATTAACCTGCTTAAGAATTCAATTAACCGGAGACTAGTTTTTTAAACAAAAATTTATAAATGATTAATTTTTCTTTAAAAACTACTTAGAAAAAGTTATAAGAAAATTAACCAATATATGTTACCTGTAAGTAACATAAAAAATAAAATAAACGTTACCCAGTTAACGGTTCAAATAGAAGAGATCAATATTTATAAGCTATAATTTAGCATTATTAGAATAATTTATTATATACAGTGCATCTACATAACAGACTGATGGATTTTTATTACAACACGTAAAAATAAATGTTTATCAAACGTCAAGTAAATATTATTTACACAACCAGTCAGTCTTTGTTACAGAAATTTTTAATTATAAAAATTATTAATTAAAAAGAAATTTCTGTTAATACTATTCACAGACCGAATCGTCGAATGTTACGATAACAATGGACGCGTAAATTTATAAACAGCTATATTTTAAAGAAAGTCGAACGAAATTCCGTCGCAATGACTAAAGAGATTCATCATGTTGATCTTTAAATACATTGTCATTTGGTGTGGTAATATGAGCTTCGTCCTTGAATCAAATGCCTACATTTTTATCGAAGTAGATAATTCTTGTTCAAATATATAGACCTCTAAGGCGCCTAAAAAAAAGGAAAGGCAATCACGCGTTAGATGATATAAGTTTACTTACACTCAACTGATCAACCGAAAAAAAAAGACGTAACGCTATTTTTGTTCATAAGAAAACGAATGATCTCGCACATACACACGATGTATCTAGTAATTCGATGAATATTAATTCTGTGTACATTATCAAATGAATTTCTTAAAAGAGAAAATCTCGTTTCTTCAAGTTTATTGAATAAGTTCATATATAATATACAGTGGAAAATTCTTGACTGAAGTAAGAATTTATGGTTTAAATGAAGGCTTTATTTAGTTTTATTATTTTTATACTTTTAACGATAATTTATATTTCTTCCACATTAAATCGTATACAATGAAATTATGAGGGATTCGCTGAAAAATTATAATATATCATACATGAGCAATCATAAGGGTAAAACACGGAAACTATCAACATAAATGAATTTAATACTTTCATAAAATAATGGAAAATCGCCGTTGGACAACCAATTTTCGTATTTCTAAATGGAGCCACTTGCTCTTTCTGTATATTATAGTAACGTAATAATAAGTAGCTGTACGAAAAGTAAACAAGAAAAAAAAGAAAAGAAAAAAAGTTGACAGGGTCACACGGACCCACATAGTTTGACCAATCATTGTAGGTTAATATACCGAATGAATCTAGTTATGTTAATACTAATTATATTTTAAACAGTTAACAAAACCTTTACGTTATATCGAAAGTGAATCTTACTTGTTACTAACAAATCTTTATGGAATGTATAACTATAATTATTACTATAAGTATTACAAACATATTTTATTCTTATGTTTTACACATTATCTCGTCTCTTAAAAATAAGTATAAAAAATTAGTATATTTTCTATTTTTATAATGAAGTTAATAACTTGTGAAAAATAGGAATTGCGTAAACATTGAATAAAATACAATATAATAAAGTTTTAAATTTATAAAATTTCTCGATATTATGATAACCAATTAATTTTTAATATATGTAGTATTAATTTATTAAAAAAATTCTGTTTCGAAGAGTAATTTCAAATAAAGTAACATAATATGCTAAAAGTGTTGATAATAAAAGCAAGTATAAAGAAATCATTAGTTTAGGATTTATATGTATACCGAGAAATTTTCATTTAAATATTTATTGCGGATTAAGTATTATTTTACTAGTTCATGTTTAAAAAACATTTAAGAAACATCATAAATAAATAAATACAATTAAACTTGACTAATATTTTCTAAATCAGATGGATAATAAATTTAAGGAATTAAAGCTTTTTTCTATTTTGGTTTAAAGCTATTTTTACGGTTCTGCAATGTCTTGTTATCGCCACTCGCTAATTTTAAGTATAATTATTATAATAAACTATAGAATCATTAGTTAAAGTAAATATTATTAAATATAAATACTAAAACTAAGATATTTATTAAATATACAAATTTATTTCAATTGAATCGCGTGGTCAGTAACAATTGCGAACACGTTTTAAAGGAGACCATTAAAAATGTAAAAAATAAAACTTATATTATTAAATAATGGACTGCATATGCATTTGCAAGATATATTCTTGCATTTTATTATTTATATTTATGTTACTTTTATGTATATTTCATTACGTTACTTTGAATTTTTTTAAACAAAGCAAAGGTATAAAATTTACGTTGATTAATATTTCCTTTTTAATAAAATGTTCTACTTATCATTTTCTTTTAAGGAAAAAATTCAAGATAAAAAATACAAATTTTATCATAAATGTGTAATTGAACTGATAAACTACGCAGGAATCTTATTTTTTCTTCGAAGTAAATAACAAATTACTGCTTCTATATCCATGAAAATTTATCAAAACGTATTTTCTTTATTATTGTTATGCGCGCGTACCCTACTGACTACATTTAAAGAAAAAACGTATACGTATTTTTTGAAATCGCAGTTATGTAGATCTACGACGTACATTCGTTAAAGACACGGGTCGAACGATAAAAAGCGCGTGGCTTCATACGTGTTGATAATTTCACCGTAAGCGGTAATATAACAACTGCCTGAAATTACAAATTACGTAACGCGTACATACAATCCCGAGGATTTTCACGGAAGGCAAAATTATCGGATCGCGCTTTATAAGAGAATTGTATATATAAATGACCGACAGTTTTTCATTCGATAGACCGATAAATGCACGAATCAAATGCGTACATTTTCTTATCGATTCAATTAACTCTCCCTCGTTATTGTTATTTATTTGCCAAGGCGCATAGCAGAGGAAGAGAATGATTAGATATAAGGGATTAAGCTTAAGATTCGTTTGAGAAGTGTGGATTACATTTTCACAAATTTGATTTATAGTAGGTAATTATTGCTGCGTCGAGCCATTGTTTATATCTAATAAATATTTTTTGATATTAACAAGCTTAACAAAAAAAAAAGATTTTAGAACTCATGAGTTTGAGAATAAATTGATTATACGTAATTTATCAGAATATTTTTCCGTTTATAATAATTATGCAATTAAGTTGGAATGAGAACTATAATTGAAAGTGGTAATAAATAGTTAAATAATATTCTGATGAAACTCAATAACATTGTTTCGTATTTTATTAGGACGAGAGTGTGATTAGTTTTTTAGAACTGTATTTCTAAAGTAATAAGTAAATAAAATCTTTTATTATTATTGTATTTTACAAAAAATTAATTTTATACAGTATATATAAATCATCATAATTTTACCATATGTTTGTGATATGTTTTTATTATCAATTTTTTTTATAACGAATTTAAATCTATACTTACAAATGAAATAAGATAATCGCTCTAGATTGTTTACTGAAACCTATAGCAATACACTTTTCCTTATTTAATTTTAGTTTTTTAGAGTATTAGATGCGTTTATTTCTAAAATAATTTAATATTTTGTTTTTGTATTTTGACTGTTAGTAACGTAAAATTTTTTATTTCAACTAAATTTCAGCATTATTTGTAAATTTTTACCTGCATAAAATGAAATGAATCGTCTTTATTTAATTTAGACACTCGCCTCCACTATGTAATATTAGAAATTGATTTCTTATATTGCCAATTTTCCTTCGATATTAAATACAGTAAACTAAATTGTGTGTGAAAATATTACGTAAATAACAGATTTTTGTCCAAGGTATGCAACCGTTCACTTATTTGCTAGTCTCACTCAGCGCATTATCTTCATCAGATAATATCAGATAATTAGCAGCAAAATATATTACAGTGAAATGTCAACGGTTTTATCTTGTATTCATTAGTATCGATACACAATGTATAAGGAGTCCCTTCATTTAAGCATGTGTATACATTTAAACAAAAAATGTAAGGTCATCATGATATGACTATTTGTAATATATCTTTAGTTATTATAAAAAACTCAAATAATTATTCATTTTAAAACAACTAGAAGAACGTGGGCATTCCATAAAACGATTATCTCGAATTCAGCACGTAAAGGAAATATAGGATTGCCTTTTAAAATAAGTGGTCAATATTCCATTTAATCCAACTAACACATGCAGGATAAATACAAATAAGGAAACGAAAATAATTTAAGAAAGCGATTGTTTCTATGCAATGGCAGTAGCCCCTTAGTAATAATGGTTTCACTCATAAAAACAGCTCAATAATAGTTGCTTCCTTGTCTTTGAACGGAAGTTGTATGCGTGTACTAGCACCGCTTCACGTAAAGTTTTGCCCAATAATGATAGCGTATCTGTTCCGTGAAAACATAATGCATAAATCATCTTTCAAATATATTGTCTTTCATCAGAGTCACTCAAAAGTGATATTTAAAGAAAACATTAGAAAAACTATAGCTATTTCAATTAGTTCTATCTTGAGTTTAGTATGTAGCATTATCGTTAGGAGTAATTGCTTCGTATTCTTATGTACCAAATGTAAAGATAAAGAATTTAGTATTTCATTATACATATTTTGACTACGAATATGCAATAATGAGAAAGCTATTTATGTTTTCTCATATTACAAATAATAAAACTTCAAAAAACATTTAAAATGTTAAATAATACATTTTAAAAAAGTAATTTCAATTAAAATTATAGCTTTGAAAATTTTTACTATACAATACTTTGTAATTACAATATAATTTATAATTTTTAACTTTTTACTTTTAATATTTACGATTTTATTAAAATTTGTCTATGATAATTTTATATAAAAATTCTATAAAAGTAAACTTTTTAAGTGTAATTTATTTGTAAGATTTCGTTGTTAGATTTTTTTTCATTTAGTTATTATTCGCAAAAGAGTGGGCCAGCGAATGTCTTTATTAAAGAAATCGTCTAAGAAGCAAATATTCTTCTTTTTTATGTTAGCCGTATAAAATTATGTAATAATAATGCTTCAAATTGTAAATCATCATGACCTCATACTTTAGTACTGCGCAACGTTTTGGTTTTGCGTCATTTAGTGCGTTCGGCAATATAACAAGAACTGGTACATATTATTCGCGCAATACTTAGAATTTTATGAATTTAGAAATGTAAAAAATAAAGCCAAGTACTTCAATCATAACCAAATGAATTTTGCAGCAAAATGTTTCCTGTACGTAATGATAATATGTAAGGAAATTTTCGGAGACAACTTCCATTACTCTGCCTACTGACTATAATTGGCTAACAAGTGCCAACGTAACTTCTCAAGCTATAGTCTATTAAGACATGTTGCCTGAGCAACTTTAGAATATAATACTCCACGCCTGTCCCAAATATTAAGTAAAGTAATTTTAAATCCAGTACTGAAAATATTGGAACAGTGGAAATAAAAACTATTTTTTAATAATGTTTACATTAAACATTAAAAAAATTAGATTTAGAAAGCGACATTGAAGGTATTGAATCTACATTGGATTAACTTATGGATAAAAATATTTAGTTGATGTATAATATTATTGTAGCGTACTTGTGACTTCAAAAAGAATAATTTTGATATATTCTAATTAAAATTAGTTTTACACACAAAAATACCCTTTAAAATTAACAATTGTTAATTTTTTAATTAACAATTAAAGTAAATCAGATATACGATGTATAACATATAATATTTAGTTAAGCGTAACTTTTTATATTCACCAAGAAATAGAAATAGTTTTATCAAGATAAAAAATATTGTGTTAATTGATGGATAGCTTGACATAAAATTTCCAATTAATTAAAATTGTAGTCGAATATAAATATTAATTTATTTATCTTTATTTATTGTGTAAAATTATCAGTCGTTTTCATTAATTTTTCAAGTATATTTTATTCCTTACATACAATTATAAATACATTTGAGAAGCTTCTTCTTCTTGAATCGAAAGAATGTTTTTATAATATTAATCTTTAGAAAATCGAATATGAAATTAACTATGTAATTATAATTATTAGCTAGTTTCCAATGAATTCTTATGAAGAAATTATAGTGGATAAATAAGTTCTAATTCTAGTATTATCCGAAAAAACTGTTTAAGTATTAATTTTCAAAACAAATTTTCTTAACAGGTTTCTTTATTCCAAAATCATAAATTTAATTTAACAGGATTCATTATTCTATTCAGAAGAAATAATTTTACAAATCTGAAATTCGTTTTCTCTACGGAGTAATTGAAATTTAAATTAAGCATTATTTTAGTATTATACTTAGTATTATTTTTCTTAAAATTAAATAGTGTATTCTTTCAATATACTCTAAGAATTGTGAATAATCCTCTTTTGTTTTGAATAACTGACTTAATATATTGCAATAAAAATATTTATATTTAAGGCTTGATTTTTATTAAAATATATAATAGAAATTTTTAAAAACATAAGAAGAAATATACAATATTTTTTAAATAAGCGCTTGTTTTCTTTTTTAAATTATTGATATTTAACAAGTTATTTCAGTTAAATTATAAATGTTGATTAATTTCTTGAACACAAGAAAACTTTTTAACTTAAATAGAAATATTCGATAGGATATTTATCTGTAAGAATATTTTGATATTTTCTTTATAAATAGAAACTTTCTGAATTTTCTGTGAACAATAGAAAATTATAAAACTTAAAGTATTTCATGAAAATATTTGTTACATTAAGAGATTATTAATCTACATTTAATTAAATGTAATATGTGACTTAACCTAGTATTTATGTTATTTCAAATAGAAATCTATGAGGTGAATATTAATTAATAGTTTTAGACATTGATCGTCTGAAAGTATTCAATTATTTTTGTATATAATCGAAAATTATATAAGTCGTCATTATTGATGTAACAGGAAATAAAATAATTGAGTTGAGAAACTAATAAAAATATTAAGAATAGTTTATAATATATATACCTAAATAGAATTACAATTGAATAACAGATTTATATATTTTATAAAAAGTTAAAAAAAAATCTTCAGGTTTCATAAGGTGCATTATGAAAAATTCATAACTTAGTGTAGTTGGAATATCAGCGAATGACATAATTACGAAATTTTTAGGTTGAGAGTATTCACTAAAATTATACATATGGAATTTACGGCTCTCTATATTCATAATAATATAATTTTTCAATATTTATATTTTTTAGAGTTTTATATGAAACATTGAATTTGTATTATGATAATTAACCGTAAAAATAATATTATTTTGTTCTATTCGTATTATTTATTCCATATTAAACTATTAATATCAAATAATAAAAATAAATAGATTTCTAAATTATTATTTCTACTTATTGAAGTAAGAGCAGAATACATTAAACAGATATAATTTAATTAATGGAATTGACTATTTTTTATTATTTTATGACTTTAAACTATATATCAAACACTGATGTTTTTAAACATAAAGATTTTTAGATATATAAAGTTACAAGGTATTATGTAATGATTCGTTTCATAATTCTTTAAATTAATCCTCTATAGAATTGTATAAATTATTAAAAAAATATAATATAAATTATTATATTATTATTATAAAGTACTGTATAAATTACTTAAAATAGATTAATATTAATACTAATTTAAAATTAATATTAATTTAATATTGATATGTACGTATGAATTATTTGATTATACGAAAGAAATTATAATAAAATCATTTATGCCATGCCGTTTATGCGAAAAGTGTGCACTTACACTACTAAAACTTTGTGTCTATAAGGGGTTTTTGCATAAATTAATAAATAAATTCTTTATAATCATTTACAAGCCTATATTCTGAAGTTTTTATCTAACAGAAAAATCACTTTTCAAAATCATAAGTTAATAGCGATTATTTGACTTTAATAAATTTTAGTTTTTATTATTTGCATTATATACATTTACATTATATGTTGACGGTTGTATCATACAATTTTATACGAAAAGAGTACGTACAAACAACAGTCTTGTAAAAAATAAATATTTCTTTTATTACATAAAATGATAAATATGTTTATATTTATTTAAACAAATGTAAATAAAAAATGTATTATTAAAAACAAAGTCCATATAACTTTTTATTTCATGTAAGTTGTTTTGCTCTGACGTATTAAAAATTTAAATGAGAAATAAGAAATAATCTCTTTTTCTTAGAACGTTTAATGTGACTATAGTTACTGATTAATTTATTTTTAAAAAACAGGATTTACGATAAATAATAATATAAAAACTAAACTAAAATAATAATTAGTACTTTCAATTCGAAATTTGTCAGCCTATTGCTAACGTTAATGACTTTGGGTTTGAATGTAAGACTTATATAGTGTTTTCAATGATTTAAGAAACAAATATTATCTAAATTTCAAGGTTTACATAATTGCTCATAACATTTTTAATATATACACACATATCTACTGTCACTAATAGAATAGGTAATTTTTATACTTAAAGAAAAATATCTATTTTCTAAATAGATACATTTTTTGTTTTGTATATCTTTATTAATATTCTGTAATCTTAGAGCTATAATCATTTAAGTTCACAATGAACAATGAACAGGTTGAATTTTAGACTCAAATAACAGTATTTATGTTAGCTAAATAATGAGAAGATAATAATTTTTTGTATTGAAAGTTTAATATTAATATTAAACATTAATATTTTCAAATCTTAATGTTTGTTATTAAATATTAATATTAATCAATTCAAATATTAATATTTTACTTGCTTAAATAAAGAATAAAGTATAATAAGCTTAGCATTATTGATAGACGTTTATGTAGAACATAGAGATATACTAATTTTCGCGCGCATTAACGTACTTTCTAAAAACAAAATAATTAACATAGAAAATGCACCCAGCTTAGGGTTTTCCCGTTCTGTAGTGGATAGTTTATTACTTTTTCTGTAGTTATGCTGCATTCACACATAAAACTTGTAATGGCAAATTCCTTTGCATTGAAATGTAGCTTGATTCTCGCGAGTGCTAGCATTGCGAAAGGACGTTTTCTAAG
Organism: Wiebesia pumilae; assembly: GCA_018907045.1. Lineage (NCBI taxonomy): Eukaryota > Metazoa > Arthropoda > Insecta > Hymenoptera > Agaonidae > Wiebesia > Wiebesia pumilae. The sequence goes on from JACCHZ010000116.1 coordinate 11,790,690, forward strand.
TTTCACACCTGTCTTCAAAAACTTTCAAGCAATCAAACCAATCATTCATAGATATCTTAGTGGAGGAAGAACTCCCGCAAATAACACGATTTCACCCAGCACTTGTCCGGAAGCCCCGTCGTGAATAGTAATTCGACCGTCTGCGAGCCTAAACTTCCTATTTCTGGACGTTTACCAGGCGCAAAGGATCTATTTCGAGTGAGCCGGTCACTGTGGGATACAATTTTGGTGGTTCTATATTTGCACAATAGCGGCGTGATTCGTTTGTGCCACCAGAAAATACGCATGGCACTCGGCGCTAGAATAGCAGGTTGGGAAAAACGCCACAGGCCACAGTTCGCGTCACGCAAAGGAAATGAAAATTAATGCTGAGACATTAAACGCTTGCAGCTCACTTGGACGACTACTGAACCGCGATCGTTTATTGCCGCAGGATTTTCAACTGCTTTCCGGGAAATCTCGTTTCATTGTCTCCACCATCTTTCTCTGCTATCAAAACTCAGGTTGAATTTCATGCCTTCTTTCTTTTTTTAGTTCTTTCTCCTAACTTAAATACTATCGATATTACGTTATTAATTAAAAAAATGGTGGTTTTATATGATGCTAATTATTTGATGCATTAATAAATGTCTGCTTTTTTTATAATCGCAGCACCATTTTAGCTTATATATGAAAAAGGCTCTTCTACCAAAATGTACTGTGCACCTTTCTATTACTTAGAGACGCCTATAACATTTGTTGAAAATAAAATTTCAATTAATTTTAAGGTGTTCCTTGGTATGATCCATTTGTCATGATAAATTTTTTTTATTTTTTAATTCAATCAATTTAAATCAAAGCATCTATTCTTGATTTATCACATTTCAGAATAAAAAGTGAAACGTAAAAAGAGCTTGTGTTGAAGCTATAAAAATATTACCTCTTAATATAATCTCTTTTTTATTTATTTACCAATATAATTTTTATAATTCTTAATACTGTTTACAATTACAATAAATTGTATTCTATTTATCAAGTGTAAGAATGTAAAGGGTCGAAAATATAAAAACTATTCTCCTATTGGTTGATAATCTTATATATGCCATTTTATTTACAAATGTTAAAAATCTTAATATTATACTTATCGACCTACTCTTTCAAGAACATCATATTTTATGAATATTTTATATTTTCATTAATAATATTTAATGTAGATTTTATTAGATATTTATAGATTTTTATTTGAATGGTATTTAATTTTAAATACCATTTTAAACGGTATATTTAGAAATATTTAAAATTAAGTATTATTCGGATTTCATTATCCGACCTTATTACTCGTTCAGCGATTGAATTTAGATGAAATACAACAGAGTATGGATAGAAAACGAACCCGAAAAATTCATAAAAATATTATTATATTCTGGATAAACACGAAATTTAAGAGTTATTGCATTGAAATTAACGTTTATATTTAAAAAGTTAATTTAGTTCAATAATATTGTATGGAAAATAAAATTTAAGAAATTTGCCATTATTATTTATAAAAATAATATTCATTCACATATATATAATAGTCGTTGCATAATTATGAAAAATTCATACATACTTAATTTAAAATGTTTCATTATACGCGTGATACGCTACAATAAAAGAAATATGCCTATAAATTAGGAGTCTACTGACAATAAAAATTACAAGTGTTGATATAAAAAGAAAATTCGCAAAAAAATGCTAAACAGAAATTATAGGTAGATGAATCTAATTAGACCTCGATGAAAAGTAAATTGATGCTACGTGAAATTATGAAAAAATAATGACAATTATTGGACTTGAGTTTACATTCTCTCTCTCTCTCTCTTTTTCATCCTATCTTTTACTATTCCTTGCGTAGTGGTTTCAGGAGGGCGAACGTGAATTTATGCAATTTGCGTTTATGACTTGAATAACTACCTAGATAATACGTTACTCTTTTGGCTCGATGTTAGAGTTAAAAGTAAAGAATTACGTAGTGAGGAAAAGGTGAAATGTGTAGGAGAGAACCTAAGGGAAACGAAGTGTCGTCTTTCCATCGTGGGGCTTTAATTAAAATTGTGCACGTTCGTGCTTGTAAAGACGCTTTCTACTTTTCTCGCTGTCTTTCTATTTTTCTTCAGTTTTTTATTATATACATTAGCGAATATACGAAAAATATATTTTTGTAAAAAAGTTGACTACGCGCGTTTATTTCTATTCGAATTTTATGTCGATTACATTTTAGTTTTTACATGTAACTTTTGAATATATTTATATTATTTAATCTTTATAAATAAAGCTTTCTCATTAAAATAATTTGGTTTAATGATTTTATAAAATTAATTTTAATTTTTTTTATTTATAACAAATTTATTTTAAAAGTATGAAGCTTAATTAAGTTCTTTATAATTATAATATTTTACATAAAACTTGTTTTCAAAGTTTTTCTTATTGTTAAAAATTTTTTATAAGCATAAATATTTTTATTATAATAACTAACTAACAAAGTTATAATCAAAAAAGTTATTTTTCAATTGGATGATTTTTATTTTTCACAATTATATGTATAAATATTTAATGGAAGTATAAAAGTTGATGTATATTGTATTATTAATCAGCATATATATATATAAGTAATCGAATTTTCCCGATATTTACTTTATTTATGGATATACTTCTCTAAGAGATCCTTGGTTCGATCCGTACATATTCTATTTACGAAAAATATATGTTATCATATATTAAGAATTCAATGAATTCATTGAATTATGTGGAATAATGCATCTTAAATTATATTTGTGAAATCAGTATATCTGAAATATCTTTTGGTGTAGCGAGTTAAATTCTCGTTAGTAAATTTATTTATAAAAACGCAGGTTCGCCGTGTTGAGAAAGACGCATGCTTTTCTTTTCTCTTACGCTCTGATGCGACGAATGCATAGAAGTAAGCTAACGAAAGGAGAGCGAATCATTTCTCGGAGGTCACACAATAATATGGAAACAAGGAGAAAATAACAGGCCTCACTGTGCGCTATGGTTTTCTTTCGTCTCTGTTTACCATGCAGGAAAGAAAAATAAGATGAAGTGTTAAAAGCCCTGACGACGCAAATAATAGCGCTTGTATATCTATGCACATATATACCTGAACGAACACAAATACATAGCAGGAAAAAAGAGTCCAGGATACAGCAGAATATAACAGATTTTCATCTGGGCTTAACGTGTCGTCTTTTTCTTTCACTTTCTTCGATTTCTCACTCTATCTCCTTTATGCACGAATCTGAATTCTCTTAGTCTGGACTTTATGGCTTTCCTTAAGATCACGCTTTGTGAAACTTTGTAGCGACAGTCAGTCCGTCTACATAATCGCACTTGAATTCCTTACCCCGCCGAAAGTCGATACTTCGAAAATAATATTAGATGCTTGTCGACGTAGCGATGCACGATATTTTTAGTTTTAATGCTACGAATAATAATTCCTTAATTTTGAAAATCCCGTTAGATTCACATTGAAGAAAGGTTCAGTGTTAAAAGAGCTTAAAAAGTTATTGGTATATTCGCAAGTAAAATCAAATATCATTCAAGACTCTGAATGTAAGAGATGGCGTTGGATATTTATAAAAGTGCTTGGAAATATTCTTGTCTTAAATTTTTCGTACTGTATGACGTTTTAGTTACTAATCATCCATTTCGTCTAATTGAAATAATTAAGTTTTAGTAATTCTGTTAAATTCAAGGTCAATGATTAATAAAGCTTCTGTTATTACACTAATATTTGCTTGATGCATTTGTTACGAAAATGTTATGTTACTTGTTTCTTGACGTATTTACAAAAATAAATCAATATACTTACCACTTAAATAAATTTTATGTTTTGTTCTTCGAAGATAGGAATTTTGAAAAATAAGCATTCTAGGCATATACGATCAAATAGCTAGTTTGATATAAAAATATTTAATGAATAATATACTTCTCTCAATAATTGCTATTAGAAAATCATGATTAGTGACACGAATCAGCTATTTAAACAAGAAACGGTACATTTGGGGAGTCTGATTTTGATCGATGCGCTGTTATGTTGAACTTTAGTAATTCTTGATTCGGTAATGGACAGGCATTGAACAATAATATTCTCGACGCATCGCCCACTGAATATGCAATGTATCTACGATGCGCTTCATATGTACGGGCTCGCATTCATTATGAATAAGCTGTTGGTGGGTAGATGCGTGGATCTGGTTTTCGTTCGTTGCCTTTGCGCTACCCATCCATTTGAGTTTATTGATGTTCAGTGTACGTACACGCTATTTATTCATGAATATCAAATCGTATTCTTAAATGTTGATTATCTATGGTTATTAATACACAACCTCTGACGTGCTTCAACCAATAAGTCGAAATCATTTATGACTTGCTATTACGGTGAAATATTATGAATGATATTGAATTTAGATTAGTGTTTGATAATTGCAATTTAAATGGCTCATTACACAATTAAGAATAGAAACTAATTGATCTGGAAAAACACCATTAACTTAATACTACATTTGCAAAGAAAGAGTTTCTATTTAGACGAAGAAATAAGATGCTTGATTCAAGTGTAAATTATTTTGCAAAATTATGTAGTTATCATTAATAAATAAATATTTGAATGTAATAATTTTTTCTAAATGGTAGTATATTCAAAAAATCTTATACAGTTGAGTATAAATTAGAAATGAAATGTTTAAAAGCAATTATTTTAAGGTGCATAAAATTATGTAGTTTTTAGTAAACTATATATTAGCATAATAATGTTTTAAGAATAGCATATAAATCTTCCCTGAATTATTTAAGAAATAGTACATTCAATAACTATTTTTAGAAATTAAAAATTTGCAGAAAGAATAATATTCTTTAATATATATATATATATATATATTTGAGCAATGAGAGTCTAGACAGGCAGATTTCGGCCCAATTAAATATGACTTTGGAACACGCATAAAAACTTCCTTGATATTATTACACGTTATTAAATGAATTCATTTCCTTAAGTAGATTAAAATGAAATAATATTATTATTTAATTTATGACTTTAACTTCTATATTATGCCACACAAAGTATTTAATCCTATTATATAATATTAGCATTATCAATCTACAATATCTACAAAGCATTGTGTGTAAGCTTGAATAATTGAAATTTTACTTATATTAATAAGATCATTTTTTTTAGTTTTATGGGTCGAATAATATTTAATAGTTGTATCGTAACGCGTTGAAATGTGAAATATAAAATACAAATAGTCGAGCATAATATAATAAAAGCAAATTGCTATTTGTTTTATAAATCGGGATTAGTGATGCCGAACGTTGTAAATCAGTTGTTGAAATAGTATTTGGAATAACATTTAAAAATCGTTTACGAGACGTATCCATTAAGTAAACGGAAAGAAGCGTCAGGATGAGAGGGAAAAATCAGATAGCTGCAGACTTGAGAATAAATATGAAAATGACAGTAAGGAGAAATCGGTGACCCCGGCTGTTGCAGGTCTGTTGAAGGGCTCAGTCTCGGCAGCGGAGCGCCCGCGTACCCTGCGTCGATTGCGCAACGTCTACTCGCCAGCTTGCGGCGACAGCAACGGGATGGGTATAGGCGCCAACATCACTGAGGAACAGCGGCTCGAGCAGCACGAACCTGGCAATTACCGGCTGCCCGCGGACCGCGAGCAGCGCGACGACAAAACTCTCAGCGTCATGAGTCCCTTTGACGAACAGGAGGAATGGGCCAAGATCTCGGAGATCATGGCCTCCTTTGGCACGGGTCTGGTGCGCGAGTCCGTCTTCGTAAGTGAGCTCGAGAAGGAGTTCCAGACGAGGCTCGGTGAGTAATTGGGGGTGTTCAAGGAGCTGCGAGGCCAAGCCTCTTTCGACTCATCAATGACAACTTCAATTTAAAATTGGAAAATTATGAAAATAGCAAAATTTCGCTTTTTTTCTCTGTTAATATGTATAGTAGCTTCATCCACTTCTCTGTTTAGCTAAAGACTGTTTCTTATTACATTACCTCCAATGCCTTCACTCAATCACAACTCATTGACATTTCATTTAAATACTTAATGTTTTTTCAATTAAGAATAATACGATTTTCTATGAACTTAATTTAATTTGAATATAAACTTATTTCAAACAAAAATTTTGATCTGAGGTGTAAACTTACGGAATGAACATTTGTTGTCTTAATATGAGAAATAAAAAATTTCTTTATTTATTTCCTTACTATTTCTTCAATTTGACAATCCAGTTAATATAGTATTGATTTGTTGCAAATCTTCGTTGTGTTTTTAGCTACTGAATTTTATTGCATAGCAAAACTGATGTGTTTAATTCAAGATATTTAAACGTATACGTAGAGTACTTTGAATAAGATATTTTTATTTTATTTTACTTTCTAAACGATATTTTCGCCATGTACAGCTCATACCTTCTTTTTCAACTTCGAAGCATCATTGCCGTTTTGGAAATAGCAAGTATATTAAGCCGAAACTGTTTTTTACTTTCAGTCGTTTTTTATATTTCATAAAATTTGAAAATTGCAATCAAATAATATAATCTGTTTTTAAAACAACCGTTAAAATTCTTTCTCACAAACAACGTCAAAACTTTACAACTGTAAAGTAGATAATACTTCGTTTTAGCGATACAATACCATCAAACCCAAAAGACGGGTCGAATCATTGCATCAACTCTGTATAACCAGCAATATAAATCATACACACCATATGTGTTACAGATAAAATGTTTTCTTATTTCTCAGTTTTTCTATTTTTAAGGCTACTCGAGAAGCTAATGCACCAATGACTTTTACCTCCATTTTATTTATAAAATCATTTTCGGTTTACTCTTTTTTCTTTTTCTTTTTTCTTCTTTCTTCTTAGTTTCATTTGTTTCTCAATTCCATTTTCTTTTCATATTTTTTTTGTATAATTAAATATTAATTTATTTAAGATTGTATTAAATTATATGTCTGTAATTGTAAAATATTGCGATGTTTATATAATTTGTATAATTAATTTACATTATTTTAACCAATAAATGAAATGATTTAATATCAAGTATTTATATTGATTACGAATTGATTCTAATTAAATCTTTTTCTACGTATGAAAATATTAAAAGTGATATACTTAACATTATTTCATATAAATGTAATTGAAATCATTTATCATTTGCATATAGGTAATTAGATTGTCGAGTATATTTATTAAAAATTCAGTAAATCTTATCAACTCTTATTAAATACTTTATAAATTAGTAAAATGAGATTTTATGGTTTTTTTATAGGACTGAATTCTGATACGGGCAGTCCAAGTGTGTTGACATTAGTGGGCCAATGGTTGTCGAAATTAAACTTGGTTGACTACGAATCACTTTTTGTAAATTACGGATTCGACGACTTAGAATTCATTGTATGTATATGATATCTTAAAATTATAATTTTGTTCGTTTGAAATTTTATGTTCGTCGTGCTTTGTTCATTAATGAACAAGTATCTTGTTATGAACGATGAAATGGATTATTTTATTGTAATACGTAAATGTAATTTTGGCAACAAATATTTGTTCGATTATGATAGCTGTAATTGATCTTGTCGGTATTGCTTAAATTTTGCTACAAAAATAAACTCGTAATAATCTATTCTTTTTCTTTCTCCGGATTTCAGAACGGCGTTTTGGATGAGATTGATTTAAAAGACATGGGCATTAGCAGCGATCAAGAACGTTCGATTATATTAGATGCCGTGATGTTGCTCAACAATCACATGGAAAAGCGACCTGCCATCAATCCGAATGAGACGGTCGACGAATGGCTTAAGTCGATACACCTAGAAAATTATGCAGAATTGTTTAGAAGGCACCTGTACACGGACATGGAACGCGTGCGTAGGGTCTGGGAGGTTGAGCTTGCAGCGGTCCTTGAAATACAGAAGCCTGCACATCGAAAGAGAATCTTAGCTTCGGTCAGTAGTGGTTATACTCCACAATCGGCTTCGAATGTGCGCAATGGCAATGGTCCAAACCTCGAGGACCTTAACAAGGACCTTAATACTCTGGTGAGTGTTCATTTTATTGTTTTCATGGTTAATGTAAATTTCTATGTTTGGGCTTTATTTGTTATTTTTGTTGCTAATGGTGTAGGATAATATTGTTATTTCATCATAATATTATTGTACAGCTCTTGAAAATCATTTTTTTTTAATCAGAAAGAATATAGTTTGCTAGTTTTCAAATATATATTTGATATATTTTTTAAAGAAAGAATTTTCAAAGCAATTTAGTATAGATTTCTGCTTATGGATAAGTTTAAAAGTCATTTAATAAACTTTGTGTATATGAAAAGTTTCAATAAATTAAATTATATGTATAAAATAAATTTTTTTCAATGCCTATAAATTATGAAAAATTATATTTAAGTTTAAATAAAGCTGTTTCTTGCAATTTATAAAATATTTAATGCAATCTTTTCTTCTTTATAATAGAGTAATGATTTATTTTCTGCTTTATATCAATTAGTAGACTTGTTTTTATTTATTTGTAGCAATAAATACCGATAAACATCTGCTGAGCATGTATTCATAAATTATTTTGTTATATTATGCATTGAATAAACTATAAAATAATGAAAGCGGTGCTTAATTTGTATTCAATTCATTTCCAGTTGTTTTACATATTGAAATCTAATTATACTAACTAATATAACATTAATACTTAAATATCGCTAAGAATCTTAAACTGATTTTTTATGACCTTTATCTTATTTATATTTTGTAATATCATATTTTTTTAGTGATAATGCAGTTTAATATTAATATCTTGTTATTTTTTGTCTATTGAAGGACCTTTACTCTCCTCCTTCATTTTTATCTGATTTATCTGATTTTCTCTGTGATACATTACTTCTCTTATATTTTACACTTTCTTACTTTTAGAATTTAATTATCTTCATGAGATTAAGTAAATATGTTTAATATTACTATGTTCCATACCTACGTAATTATTATATATCCTGCTATTTAATCTCTTTCAAGTAAGGCGCTTATGAATTTATCTTCCAATAATGTACATGCTTTTAAAAATATTTTATAAGAGTTCATATGTCGTGGATCAGTGAAATACTATGGTTTCGAAAATATAGCAATAATCGTATATATTACGATATTCACAGTTCACAACTATTATAATGTAATCCTAATTTATAAGTACTTACATTGTCATATAAATAAAGTTTAAGGCTTTATATTTGATTAATTTTAATTATGTTTTAAATTAAATTATGTAAAAATTTTTCCAAAAATTTTATAATTCAGTCAGCTATTTTCCTTTATTTACAACGGTTTGCCACAATACAGTAAAGAAACAAATGTTTGATCATATCCTTAATTCTTAATTTTAAATGGAATATGAGACAATAATGTTTTTACTGAAATAATTTGAATAAAACAGTTTCTTTTATAAAATTAAATAAATGAAATTATAAATAATATATGAATGAAATAATAAGAAAAAAGAGATAAAAGGAAATAAAATAAAACGCTATTATTGTACAACGAATGATTCATTGAGCCATTACTATATACTAATATGTCGAATATTCGTACTAAAAATTTGTGGCTGTATATTTTGTTGCATATTACTTGAATTGCTCACAGTCGATAAAACTAAAATCCCTGAAATTTTCAGTAATTGACGATTTATTTAACTAAATACATGTTATTTAAAATTAATCATTCATCCAAATTGTCAATTTATTATCCAGTATATCAAATGATTATTGTGTATTTTTATTTTTACATCATTAAACTTTTTTAATTTCAAATACTTAAAACGGTTAAAAAATTTAATTAAATTTTGAAAAAGAAAACTATAATTCTTCTAATGAAATAGAGTTTGCCAGCTATTTTATAGATGAATTATTTTAACTAATGAAAAACTAATGAATTATAAGTTTTTCATAAATATTAAACTTTATTTTTAAAAAATTTATTCTATTCTAAACTGAATATATTATAATATTTCGCTTATTTATAATGTTTAAAAAGACTGTAATATTTTTCTTAAAATATTGTATTTTCAATGACTATTTATTTAGATAGAAAGACTTCGTAAAGTCTAGCTATATACTTATATACAATAAAATAATAATACTTTTTTAATAAAAATGCTTGTTCATGCAGCTCTGAGAATTGAATAACAGTATCACAAATTAAATTAAATCAGAGAAACCATTATACGTGCCTTGTTTTAGTTCAGAGTCGATTTTAAGAAGTTCTAATAAATTAATATTTGTTTATACTTTAGCACGATTACCATTAAAATAAAAATATTTCTATTACTCTAATTATCTTTCAAATTATAATTCTTCAAAGGATTTTGTTCTTTCAAATAATCTGATGTTATTTTAAGTGGATAAATAGTTGTTATATTGTTTTATATGGTTTAATTCTTACTATCTTATGAGCTATAAACACATAGTATGTATTAATAATTTCAAATTATATATTCCACGACAGTATGAATATAAAAATAATATTAGATAATATGTAAAGTGTAGTAAAACATCGTTATAATGCATATATGATAATATGATTTTCGGACATTAATGTAAATTTTATATACTTAATTAGTTGAACTGTTAGTTCATTCAGTCTTACAATATCATAATTTTTACTTTATTAATAGTAATTCTAGTACTTATTCAAAATTAATTTTTTTATATAAAATTTAATGATGTATGTTATATTATAATTCATTTAAATTAAACAATTTATCACAATAATTTCTCTTTTTTTTAAAAGCAACGCTCATTTTCTTTCGGTAAATTATGTTTTTATTTTTATGAAATTCAACTTAGTTTCAAAACTTTTGCAAAGTGAGTTAATGTTCACGCTTAAATAAATTTTACAAGTATTCTTGTTATTATTAATTTACAGTTTTTTGATTTTATTGTTTTATTCACTTTGTACCCTTTTCTAACCACTCCACTAGTTTCTCCACTATTTTAGTACTATTGGCCTTTTAGTTTTTAAACTTACGACCTGAACTTGATGTCGTTATTTTTTTGTGTTATCTTTATCTATCTTTATCTGTAAGGTCTTTGTAATATATAATCACTTTTCGAATATTAGCTCATATTCTCGTTGATACATTACCATTTTTATTATTTTTTTAATTATAGAATATCTTTAATTATAGTAAAATGATAATTTTGTATTTAATTTTATTTATTTTTTAAAAGATTTTTTGTATAAAATTTATCTTATATATTACTTCATTCAGATTGTGTATATATATATATATATATATATATATATATATATTGCTAAAAATGATCAGTCGATACGCATATCTGCAGCATATAACACATAGCAAGAATATAAATAGGGTTATTACTTTATTATTTGATTATGTAACTTTTTTCTCAAATTATGAGAATATAGATTTACAGGTTACTTCATGTGAATTTTCATATTTAAAGTATATACTTTTTATAATAGAAATCTTAGTGTTAGCAAAATATGTTACTTCCTACAATTTATGTACTCATATTATTTAATTTTTTCTTCTCCTTTTATTAATCTACGCAACTATTCTTTTTCAATTTTTACGTATAAGTGACTAATAATATCTTACTTCAATTATTTTTTCTCGAATTTATTGAACATATCTTTTTTACGTCTTATTCACGATAATTGATATTTTTAATTATAATTTTTAGAATTTCACTATTCTCTGATCACTGCAAACACTATCTTATTGTTAAAAAATTTTATATCCTTAATCGATAGTACTATATTTTTCTGAAATAAAAGTTATACTGTATAATCGTGCTTTCATTAGCTCTTTTGAATAATTGGGAAAATAAATTAAAGAGAAAATACAAGTACTAAAATCTATTTATTCATTTCCATTTCATGATCTTCTCATTCTTGCTTTCCAAAACTATAGATACTTATCTTTATTATGACTTCTTAAAAGTTATTTAATTTTCGTAGATTTGTAATTATTTACGTAATTATTTCTAAACTATTACTTTCAGTTACTATGATTTTATCAAAGAATTTTTTCTTAGATATAAAAATAAAAAATATTGTGTATTTTGAATATATTATCCAATCCAAGATAAATGAACGGTGATAATTATGTTTTTATTAGATGACCCGAATTTATTATTATTATCACGCATACCATTCTCTCCATTGTTGTTGCCAACTATATAATGGTACGTTCATATTTACTTTTTATATGTAAACATTTTTTATTTTCCATTAGTTATTATTCTTATAATTTATCAATATTTTAATCTGCATATTTTACAAGATACATAACAAATTCTGTTCAATTAAATCTTAATATAGAAAAACTTCAAATGTAATATAATATAATATGATGCTTTCGTTCATTTAATTTGAATACTATTTTTAAGAATAACCTTATTCGTTATAAATATTATTTAATACCAACATAATGTATTTATTTTCATTTAATATGTCATTAAATAATTATAATTGAATCATCGTATAATTAGATCATTTATTTTACTTGAGTCAGTAGCTAAAATTATGTACAAATTTTTGTATAAAACTAGAGATTGAAATGAAATAGTTGTGTAGCAATTCATTATTCGTATTCATGTATTCCGTCTACATATAAAAATATGAAAATTGATTTAGTTCAACTTTATTTATTTAACTGTAAAAAACTTAATCAATTGTTTCAAAAAGTGATATTGTATTGTTAACAGTATTTTTTTCAAATGATCTTTTGAATATTAGTATTAAAATGCATTGAAATTTTTTTTTATAAGTTAATTAAGTAAAGTTGATATGAAACTAAGGAGTATTCTCTGTCAATTTATATAATAGCGCAAAGTATTGAATCACTATAAGGATGGATCGTCTGATTTTTTAATTTAGTAAATAATTAAGAGTACGTTCTTATTGACGACAATACAATTCTGGTTTTATCATCTGAAGAGTAGAGGGTGAGATCTACTATTAAGTCTTTTTATCTTGCTCTTGATCATGAGACATTCTTTTTTAGTAAATCAATGTGTAAATATTGCCACTAATTGGAAATGTTGTCATTGTATGGGGAAATAGAAGTAGCAATACTTGTGGAGTTTTTCAGTAGCACCGTTCAAGAGTAGACAGGGTTTTAGTTTTACGCCTTTTTTGAACCTTTTTTTTATTTAACCTGAATAGCTCTGCGTATGCAAGCGGACAAATTCTCGCATATTCTTTCCATTTCATAACATTTCCTTAATTGGCTTAATAAGTTTGTCCTGTTTTGTTTTACAAGATTCATAAGTATGGGTTAACAAACGTTGGATTAAGCATCACTATTCCCATATATATCATATTAAATTAAAAACATATTTTGTACATTTGTCTGCTTGTTTTTAATAAACTTCTCTAATTTGTATATTCTTTTTTACTATGATTCTGTTTAAAATTTTCATTCTGATTAGAAAATTTACAAAATTAGAAATAATACTCTTTATATCTTAATTTCAAATATTATTTTGGAAAGTAATTTGTGTAATATTAAGAATAAAAAATAAAAAAAGTAGTTCTGTAAATTTTTAACCATATTTTTTTTGTTATCATACTATTGTTATGAAAATAAAGCTTAAGTGATGTTTACGTGATATCTTAGTAAATTGAAATAGCAGTCTTCGTCAAAATGAGATATAATTGTATCCATGAAATAAAAAATTGAAATTGGGATATATAAAATTCATTGCAGAAAACAAATATTCAACAGTTGAAGGAAGAGATTCGCGAGAAACTCCCTGATCCTGTACAGGATAACATGAACGGTCTACCTATGCAAACGACGACGGGATCGACGATCACAACGATGGTTTCAGGAACGAATCTTACTGCAATCGGTACATTAAAACACCGAAAAAGTAGACCTGCGCCTCAACCACCGCAAAAACCTAGTTCATATAACGAAGCCCTTCAAGTATCCGATCATTTGGAGATCAGAGGCCCATCTGAATTACTCTTCGGTGTACCATCCACCCTTAAGACCCAATGGAGACATCAACCCAAAGATCTAGTCACTGGCTGCGTTACTTACGTTGCCAACGTAAGTAATTAACTCAAACTCATTGAATATATAATGCGAATTTGATATGTACAAGACAGGATATCTATTTCATAACTCTTGGATGAGTTAAAGGTAATAAAAGTTTCAAGGATATCCATTAATGTCGAATTTCTATCAATATTGAAATAACCGTATTTTAGTCAAATTTATAGTACGTAAATTATTTTGTTCACTAATTATCAATCAAAATTTTCATATAAGAGAATTTATTTTATAGTTAATTTAATTTTATCTTTATTTATATTTAATAATTAAAAATGTATTTGTAATATTAATCGTTAAACACATATTTTTCATAATGTAGCGAATAAATGTTTCTTGAATTTGTAAAAATCATTGTTTCTTTCTATATAGTATTTAGGTTCAACTGTTGTGAAGGAATTAAGAGGGACAGAATCAACGAAAAAATCGATTCAAAAATTGAAAAAGATCTCCCGTAATCCAAGAGGCACTCCGGATATAATCTTATCAATATCTTACCGCGGTGTTCGTTTTCTCAATACACTAACCGACGTAAGAATATATTTAATGTAGTAATCATATTTTAATAAATTATAAAGATGTTTCTAAATTAATTTGAAATTTTTTTTACTCTTATATAATTTTAGGAGCCAATATGTGATCACGAGATACGAAACATTCATTGTGCTTGTCAGGATGCAGATGACCTCACACACTTTGCTTACATTACTAAAGATCACACAAGTCGAACCCATTTCTGCCACGTTTTCTACGTACCAACAATGGTAAATATTTTGGCTTTTATAAAATATATTTATTAAGTACAAATAATTATAAAATTATTTATTAACAATGGTAAATATTATTCATATAATATATTTATATGCACATAGTAATTAATTTTGCATCATTAATTGATAGTAATTAATGTTGCATCATTAATTGATAGTAATTAATGTTGCATCATTAATTGATAGTAATTAATGTTGCATCATTAATTTCTATCAGATTTGTTAAACTAAAAAATATAATTTAAGGATACTAAGTTATAATTTTCGAAATATTTATTTATATAGTGAGTTTTATTGCAGTAAAATGTTTCAATTTCGATACAATTTAATATATTTTATTCTTAAAAACTATTTAGTAATTAAAGTTTTTTGTATTCCTTAACAATAGTTTCTGATTACTTAAACTCGTTTACGTATTATTAGAGGGTGAATTTTCTTTTTTACGAAGATGCTAACGTCCTTATTTATTCGATTATTTTTATATTATATACTTTATTATATTCTTTTTATGTATACTTTTACATTATGTACTTTTATAACCTTATAATTAATTAAAATCTCTCTTCTTTAAAAAGTTGTTTATATCAAAATAGTTACCTTTGCGTATACATCGAGTCTCGGATTATAGGACAAATAATATTTATTGATGTGGTATCTCAAAGATATTCTTGTAAGTTTTCTCAGTCAATTTCTTTTGGCTTTGATTCAAAAAATTATTATCTAATAAAGCATCGTATAAGAAAATTGTGACAATCACATTTTGTAAAAATGAAAGCAAAAGAATTATGTTTCAATATAAATTTAATCACTTTCTAAGTGATTCATGAAATTTGTTCGCAGATTATCTGAATTGTATAATTTTTATACAATTCTAGTGACCATTGATCAAGATATTACGGCTTCTTCCTTGCAACATTTTTTATTATAATCTTATTATGAGCGAATTTTTGTTGATTATAAATCTCAAGATTAGTAAATCAATATTCACTACTGCAGAAGCTACTAAATCTACGTATTTTTAAATTAAAAGAAACTAGAGATAACACAAAAAGTCTAACTGTTATAAAATCGAAAAAAATTATTCCCAAATCTCAATTTCCTACAAAATAATCAATCAAATGATATATTTAATAAGACATCTACTCTTTTGTTTAGACCTTCCGATGTTAAATATAGTGTCAACCACCAGTTATATTTATTTATTGGTAAACTTTGTCTAAATCAGTATATCCTTCATTTTCATATATTGTAGAATAAGAATTTATTTATTCTTTTGAATAGCCTCTATCTTAGTGTTAGTAAATGAAACTGGCAATTTCATATTTAAATCAACCTAAATTTCTTTTTATTTTTCTTTACAAATTCTTTTTAAAATGACTTTGTAACACGTCTACTTTTATAACAATAATATAATCTCTGAATAATATTATCAGTTATATCATCTATTTAGAAAGTAACCTTTATGTTTTTTAAGTAGGAATGTATTCTCGGTAATTCGAATATAGAATTACATTATACATTATATTTCTTAACTAGGTTTCAATGTAAAATCTATTATTCAAATATATTATAGGCTTTCCACGGTGTGATTTATTGTAAATAAAGCTTTTTCCCTCTTAATGAAATTAAAAATATTTCGTATGTATAAAATAATAAGTACACGTTTGTACATCTCTAGAAGGCATCTCATTGTCAATTTGTTTAATAACCTTTCCATAGCATATAAGCATGTATAACGATTTATATTGGAAATTTGATTATGTTCTTTTTTCTATTTTTGATATCTACCTAACTTATAACTGAAGTATAATATACCAATTTTCATCCAGAAGTTATAATTATAGAATTAGTAATAATTAATGTTGTAGTAGTAATCTGTATTTATTTTAATTTCAATTATTCAAAAATCTTAGAATATTACGTATTAATCCTTTGCAAAGTAATAATAAAAATATTCTTAAAATAGGAGTAATTAAAAATTGAAAATGAACTAACAAGGAAACATCCCGAGGTGTACATCACCGATTTTCTTGATATTGTGACATGTTGTAATATATCAGAAAATATTAGACGGATGTTCTTTCTTACCTGTTAATTTGTCGATTTAAAGGATAAAAATTACCCTTAAAGTTTACCCTCAAAAGTAGTTTTTTTTCAAATTAAAAAAGGATTTTTTAGGAGTGAACTATAAGAATGTTTTTTACCCCTCAAATGGCCGTATAATTACAAACAAATATATTTCTTATATTTTTTCTCTCACATGCTTTTGTATTAAGGTACATATCAGGATCCTCTTGTTATGGATAGTTACCCCTTTAAATATATTTTTTTCAAAAACGCCAAGACACGTCAACTTTACATCTCAATATTGTTTATCGTATAATGATGTTCCATGAGATTCAGAGCTACTAACTTTTAAAGAAAAGGGGTCCTCAAACTTTATACTTAAATGTTTTAAAAAATACATGTATTGCAAAAAAAATTGATTTTAAAAGCAAAATCTTTCATAAATGCTATTGAAATAGCCATTCCTAGATTTTTAAATACATTTAAATGAAATTAAGTCCTATTAATATATTAATATATAATACACAAGATAATACTTAAGACCACTTCTTATTTTACATAATATAAAAGTATAAAAATTTTCTTGAAACATATGCTAGTTATATTATTTTCTGTGGAAATTTATAGATTTTTATGGTAATTCCAGAAATAAATTAAAATTCTATTAGTTCGATCAAAATCATTTAGATTGATTTTGATCGAAAAAATGCTTAATGAAAACATATTCATCTTTATTTGCAGGACCAAGCTACCGAAGTAATTCTAACTCTTGGCCAGGCTTTTGAAGTCGCATATCAAATCGCTCTTAAGGAGAAACTTGGCAGCCATGCTGTTCGTTCACAATCAGCCAATCAGCTGACGAGTCTTGTGTCTTCCAAGTCAAACTGCCCCACCACAACAAAAGCTGCAGATTCCCCTTTAAGAGCGCAGAGTCATAACAACTTCTGCAGCAATAAATCGAACAATCAGAATGAAAATCATACGAATCCAAAATCAAAGCCCCGTTCAAAATCTGTCACTAATACGCTTACCACCGCCAATTTTTCCACCTCAAACGTAGGTCTCAGCATGCAGCAACAACAGCAGCAGAGCAGAGCCTATGTTTCCAGTCCGAACAAATCTTTCACTAATTCAAATTTCCACTCTAACTCTATCTCGAAAACTTTGAATTCGAATTCAAATTCCAAGTCAATGACGATGAAGCTCTTGGCTACACACGGTCGCTCGCATTCCGTCAATGACATTAAGATCAATGGGAATAAACTAAAACTCGCGTCGACTCCAGTAGACGATATTAGCATAGGCGTCAAGGATATGAAAGCTGGGTCTAGAGCACCTATTGCTCTTTCCGAAGAGCTATAATGAGTACTGCTTTTTTCTGAATTCCCAAGCTGTTCTTTATTCTTTATTGTTGTCAAACAATTTTTATCATTTTCTTCGATCATCTTATAACGCATATAAAATCTAAATTTGTAAATATGAAGATAAAAGAAACAATTCATACTATTGTGATGACAAGTCCGCGATGGACACATTTTGTTGCAATGCTTATTCTCGCGCAAATAGTGATGTCGCATTGCTCTAACAATTTGCGATCTTTAAATTCTACATGAATATATAATATTATTTATTGTTACATATAACATATTCTGAACATTTTGTGTTTAATATACTTTATGTTAAAAGATAAGATGCAATAAACGATATGTTCTATTATTTTTTTGTTTTATTCTTAGTTTATGCTTATTTATCCATTTAGTTATTTCTAATTAAATTGAATTCAAGCATATTATATCTAAACTTCCAATTGTTTTGCACTGCGACATTACTTGTAGGTGATGAGGCATTAGATATTTAATACGAATAAGGAAATTAAGAAATAATGTAAGTCTATTTATTTTAGATTTTTTGATGATTCAGATGGTGAAAAACGCTTTATCTTCTTATAAATAATAATTAGTTAAGCGCGTACTAATGGAACATGATTCTTTATAAGAATTATGAAGTCCTAGGATATATCGGTTCGATATTATAATTTATAAATCCTACGTACGAGATCTCACGAAAATACTTGTGAAGGTAAGTAGCAATAAATTTCTTGAAAGAAACATTTTATGCCAATTACGGTGTAATTTTGTATAAGGATACCAAAAGACTAAAAAAAGTAAAAGATAATTATTAAATCTTAACTTTATAATTTAGTATTTTTTATAAAATAAAAGTTAAATGAAAGACTTTGAAAGTTCTATCTTTCCGTAGTCATTATATTTCATGTTAGTAACATAACTTTTAATAATTACTACGATCAAATCTTTTTTAACAATTTTTCAACTACAACCTCAAATTTCTAAACAAATTTGAGATTATGAAATTAAAATGTTAAAAATTGCGTTGGTTCTTATTAACATCATTCTAAACAGTTT
The DNA here is from genome assembly GCA_018907045.1 of Wiebesia pumilae. Lineage (NCBI taxonomy): Eukaryota > Metazoa > Arthropoda > Insecta > Hymenoptera > Agaonidae > Wiebesia > Wiebesia pumilae. The sequence goes on from JACCHZ010000116.1 coordinate 11,810,082, forward strand.
TATTAAAGCAAACATTGCTTTAAAAATATTAATAGATTTTTCATTCATTATTGTGTCATTGTGTTGGTAAATTTTTCACATTCCTACTAAGATAAAATATAGGAATAAAACTACTGTCATATAGATATTTATTACTGTCACATTTTAACTAAGATTTTATTGCGTATTGATTCTTTCACTGATAACTGATAACTCAACTGGTTGGTATTAACTTAACCTCGAACATGGTTTTAAAAGATTATTTATTCTTCATATAAACCATTATTAGAAAATGTCAGTAATCAGAAGAAAATAACATTGAACTTTCTATCCTAAGTATTTTTCTCTAAAATAACTCATAAGGTGAATGCATGTTTAGTATGATTTTGATAAGGGATACATTAAAAATAAATTTATTTTGTATATTTATGCTATATATGCTTGTTATTTTATACTATAATCTGCTACTTATATTTCTACGAATTATTTTTAGCATAAAATGTTTAACTTTCATAGCATCCTGGAATATATTTAAATTAAACTATTTCTAATTATTTGAAATATTACAAAGCAATTCGATTAACCTAAACTATAATTACACTAAAATTTAATGCATTAAAAAAAAGTATATTTATAGTTAATGTATGTGTTAATTATTTACAAACATTCGTCTTCTAAATGTATCTCATTTTTAAAGGATAGTGAATTGAACTTTTGTAATCATACATTATTATATTGTTCCTTATACTATTTTTTAATATATTTAGCAGATTATTTTTCATAAGAACAGTCTAAATTTTTCGTATACTAATAAATAATTTTTAATAAATGATATTTTTGTGAATGAAAAGTTCAACATACAATATGTTATCTTTTTTAAATTTGAAATTGTGTTAATGCGGCAATGGTTTTACTATTAATTGTCTTTAAATATCAGATAAATGAACTTTTCGATAATATTATATTTCATTATAATATGGATAAGTTAACGACAAATTAACGATAAATTAATAAATAAATATTTTTCGTAATATACTCAATGTCATTATGTTGTATCTTCGAGAAACTTTAATAAGTAATAAACGTTAGAGGGTTGCATCATTTAATAAATTTTAATTTTAAAATAACTTCCCTAGTAATCAGTATTTAAGATAAAATACGTGTTTTATCGTAATTGTATTTATCTCTTCTTATAAGTGTTGTTTACTGGATTTTGGCAATTTTTATATTTCTAAGACTGATAAAAATTCAAGTTATATTCTCTTACATATTTATGTTATTCAGCATAATTCTTTAAAAGGGCTAAAAATTTATTAAAACTTTGATGTTTAACTGATAGAGTAACATGCATTTAATGTTTAAGACAACTCACGTTTGATCAGATAATTTTACTACTGCTGAGAAAAAATATACAATAATTTAAATCAAATGACTTGTGTATTGAAATTTTACTAATAAAATAATTAATTTTATCAATGTTTAATTTAGATGTGAACGTTCTTATAATAAGAAAATTTTTTCAGATATTAAGAAAATATCTACATTTAAACTATAAATGAAATATCCAAGCAATTACATAATTCAAACAAAGTAAATAAATTAGTGTCAAAACGTAAACAATCTTACAAATTCTTACCTCAATTTTTTTTATTAACAACAACCTTTTTTAAAGATTTTTATCAAAAATATTTTTTTTAAAAGATTTACAATAATTTTTTGAATGCTGTCGTGATCTTTCATTCGTTTTTTCATATATATATAACTATAGAAGAAAAATTGAAAGAGGATTAAAATACATAGCCAAAATATAAACGTGAACTTTCTTAAAAAACGCAATTTATCTTGAGTATAATTTACGCATAGCCGAACAATTGTACCTTGTTAAGATTACGCAAAAATATAGAATGGCAGTGTGTTGACAAAAGAACTTCGAATATAATTTAAAATTGTTCTTTGCATAACATTATAATTCATGATGGCCTACAATGAAAAGCGCCGTACCGTAGAAACGTTTAGTGATATCTTGAGCGTGATTCTTAATACGACTTATACACAAATAAAAGAGAATAATATATGTGTGTCATTTTATATTATGTGATTATACGTAAAGTATTTAGTCAAATTGCGTACAAGGCTGCTTAGATTAATTTAGAAGGAAGGTTATCTGAACCAAAGGTGAGCGTGACGTAATTTTACGCGATAGCGATGATCTATATTGTGTAGATATATAAATCGGGATTTTATTAGAGGCCTTGTAATAACTCTGTTGATAAGATGCAGAAAGGACTCGATGGTATGATAGCAATGTTTAAAGGTTTATAATGTTTCAACGTAAAGTTGCATTATATTTCTTTTAGCAATCTTAACTCTATGAAATTAGAACTTAAAAATTAACACTTTTCAACGATATTTTTATCGAGCGAAGCTCTTAAATTCAGTATTAGAGTATATGTTAATATTTTTCTCGGCCTACCATATGGGAACGAAGTAAAAAATAAAAATGTAAAAGATAGCAGAAGAAAATAAATAATAATATTAATAAACTAAAAATTAATAAAAAATATTCATGATACAGGACATTAACTTATTTAAATTGCCAACAGTACATGACTTTGTTTTATTTGTATAGCGAGGTTGCTCTATGAACGCATTGTATACTGTCGAATTTATTAAAAATAAGAATTATAAGGTTGTTTTATTCGACGAAGATAAAAGTAGTGTAAAAACATTTTTCTAGTTACCGCAAACACAATTCAACTTATGTATTAACATTCATAGATGATTCGAAGTATTATACTCGTCACTGTATTTATATAGATGAAACGGATACACATAAATACGTACATACACTTTTGACATGCATTCCAGAATAAGAACAGTGTGTCGAAAGGTTGTACTATATCGATAATACATAAATATAAAAGGTTGTGTGAAAACATTTTCAATTAAAATTTTTTTTGATCCATTATATTCTGTGAAGGAATATTGACTTACATTTGAAAAAAGCTTAAATCATAGCTGACACTTTATCGCAAATGTGTTCACGTGCCTTTTTTGTGGATATGTTGATATTTCAAATATCCCTTTTATTGATTATTTTTAATATTCGATACACCAAGGCGCACAAAAATATTATGCTTCCGACCAATATGAAAAAGTGAATGGAATTTTGAAAAATAAGATCCCAATACCCAAAGATAAATGATATTAGGCGACGTTCTCGTACAGCACTTTATATGTCTATAATGCGAAAACGAAAACAATTGTACACGCGGACCTCGTAACTCAGTTTCGAAGCTTTGTCATTCATAACATAACTTACAAATAATAACTCTAACGTTGGATAATACTAACGTGGACACTAAAAGTAGGTTAAAATTGTATTTATAAAAATTGTAGTCGTTGTATTTAAGAAAAAATAATATTATCTTTATTGAAATTACATTTCTGTACAAGGAGAATCAGTTCGAACAAATTATTATTAGATTTTACTTTTGTATAGATAAAAGCTTGAAAGAAAAATAAGATGGTTGAATTATTAATCTTATATATAGCTAATATAATGAAATGTTAAAATTATAAGAAAAATATAAATATAAATTTACCAAAAGTATTGATTAAATGAAAAATATAGACGTTAATTTGATGAAATCGGTCAATTACTATTGATCACTATTTTCTTGAACGTTGATAAATAAATTGTGAATTATGATATCATTTTAATTAATTTGATAAGTATTATTAGATATCGCACTTGACTCTTATATCTAATTTATTATACCTCTCTTATATCTACTTTCTTTTTGAATACGTTTATTATTTATAAGAATTGATTATTGGAAATCTTTAGATGGACTAAACTAAGTATAAATAGGAAATATTTATTAATTTGGAATAGGAAGATTGATTATATCTGCGTTTTTTGAGAAAATAATCGCGTACCTTGAATCAACTTAAAGTATCTGTCAGAGTTCGATGTAGTACTTCACTTTACAATTTAAAAATAATTAGACACTTTCCTTTAATTAACTCGATTTAAACCATCGCTATTTTCTATCTTATTAACACGTATTTCGCGTTTAGTATTGTTTATTAATCGCGACCTCATAATTAGAGTATGTCATAATCAGTGACTCGAAAAGAGACTTCGAGTTAGTGAATACCTTTCAGATTATACGCGTTTCAAAGTAATTACGATTCTTAGTAGAGATTTAATTTTACCTTTGATGTCTCGGAGATTCATTCATTAAGAGGCACACGCATTAATGTTGCACGTATATGTACGCTTAAGTGCAGGCTTCATTAACACGTCGTTTATGCTTCTATATACTCTCCTAGGCGGATTCGTTCGAAGACTTGAAAAGAAACTCTGTGTGTCTCGTGCCTTCAACACGCACCACTACTCACTGTATATTCATGAATAACATTACTTGAATGCATATTTATATCAATATAGAAGCGTGAGCGTACGGCAGACCTATTTTGACTTTTCTTCCTATAATACGTTACGAAAATTAGGAAAATTTATGCTTTCAGCTGTAATCTCTCTTTTGCTATATAATTATTCGAAACTATCTCATTTTATGTAAAAAGTTGTTGAGAAAGGTGAACAATTTACAACTATATTTTTTAAGCTACAAGCAATTATTTATTATTATATGATAAGAAAGGTCATTTTTCTTGTAAATCACGAGCTTATACTTCCAATAAATTTATGCATAAAGTTACTTATTATCAGAAAAGTTTAACGACATGTAGTTATTAGTGTCACTAATTTATTTTCCTGAAAACGAATCATATCAGTGGTCATGATCATGGAATCTTATATGCGATAAATCATCCCAAATACCTGAAAATACGCTTGTTCTACGTAGCCAGAATAATATATATATGTAATTATGAAAAAGAATATTTAAAATGCGAAAATTGAAAATATCACACTTCATTCGTTTCAAAAGAAGAAAGATAAAGGAACGGTGTATTGAATCTGGTTGAAAAAATATCCACATGAATTAACAACTTTTAATATGTATCGAACTGATTCTCAAAAAGTCGAATTCATTCTTATCTGTATTTCATGAATAAAATGCATTAAGTATCTCATCGCCTGTAACATTTGATGAGATAAGCCTGTCCTTGATTCTGTTTGCTCGTTTCTTCTCGTGTGAAGGAGAGAGTTTCAAGCCTTTAATATTACATGTTTATGTGCTCATGAAGCTGATGCAAATAAAGTATTCCAATTATAATTCCCAGCGAATCATTTCTCCTGCTTATGTATATGTATGAAATGTGAGCTAGAATAAATAGAAATACATGTACAAAAAAGAAAAACAAGAATACATGGATAATTTTAGATTGCAGACGAATATTTTACAGAGTTGTTTCCTGTATACTTTGAAAGTACATAAATTGTACTATGATCAGCCTTCCCTCTTAATCACAATAACATCTTCGTTACGGACGATTCATAAAAGTATTATTAAATTGTCATTGGAATCGGTGTTATACGAAGCTACTCATACAAAATTAAATGTAAACTATAATAATAAATTTAATAGTAAGGCATTCAGTTTTTTAAGTAATAAATGTTCTAACGACACGAATTTATGTAATTTTTATAAAACGTCGTTTTCTAATATTATAAAATTATAGTTATACTCAACACACAGAAAAACTTTTTCTAAAGCATTAATATTGCAAACTAGTGATTAGGAAACATATTCGTGATAATAAGACTTAACACCAAAGCATAAGATTATCTTTATTGGCATTTATTTTTTTTTAATGTACAAAATATCAGGTTGTTTAATATCGATTTTATACGGAATGTAAGAATAAAAATAATGTGAAACGCCAGAAAATTAATATCCTTTTCATTTTTTCAATAATTATAGGAGTAGAAATTTATTATGTAATGCATGCACATAAAGTTTGCATTTTCTAAAGCAAATAAAGAATAATAAAGAGGGCGTGATTCTAAAGAATGAATAAATTAACTAAGTGTTATATTATAAAACCAGGTAGCTCGAATAGCACACGTATGTATAAGTAAATAATACAACTCGCTATGCAGCATGAACAACAATACACATGTCGCGGTCTGCTTGATGAAACGTCCGCACAGAGAACGAGGCTTTGCCATATACTAGACTATGTATCATTTGAAAGAAGTTATAATATGGGAACATATACAACCACACGTAGAATTTGCAAAGCTTTCAATGTAATTGTACTTCCATTTGAATTGTGTATGAACAAGGAAGACAGGCACCTATTTATGTTCATGTACGCAAAGTAATGTATATTATTTATCTACGTCGGTGATCAGAGTTACTATGCTCTTTCGCACTCACGATAATAGCTGTATCTGAATAATACAGCAATATTGAGGAATATCGAAATGATCTATTAGAATTATTCTTTAAAACATGATATACTTTGTTTGTCGCTCTTGTGTGACTATCAACTTATACATTGTAATAATACTTTTGTCTTCTTCTCTGGTATTGATTAAAAAGAAAAGAAAAATAAATACTGTGAATGAACTATCCTTTTTGGCTTATATATTAAGGGAGTTTAATTATATGTATCGGGTGAAATTTTCCGATAAAAATTTTGTATTTTACACACAACAGGTGTTTACAGCTATACGTCTTGAATTGTTAATTCGTATGTCATCTTTGGAAACTGTACTTTGAAATATTGTTGCTTATAGTCATAAAAGTTCTGATTATTTTACAAATACTTCAATAAATCTTTATTAACGAAATAACTAAAACTAATTTATTATAATGTAAGTAAAGTTTTAACTAAATTAAATCGAAATTGTTCCAGAAATTTATTCTTGCATCATTGGTTAGTTTAATATCAATAATACCATTAACCATAATTTAATTGCCAAATGTTGAAATTGTTTTAATTGTGAGAAACAAATTTTGACAATATACTCGACGGATTGTCTTTTGGTATATTTAATATGCTTGTGTCAACATAAAATATAAGAGACTTAAAAATTGACGGAATAACAGCACGTAAATAATTTAAAAAATTAAAAACAAAACTATACAGTAAGATATCATTATAATTTTACTCAATAAATTATCTGATCGTCGCTTTAAAAAAATATAATAATATATGCCATTGGATTTTAAAACAGTTGACAATTCTTTATTATCACCTATTCTTGACAATCACAAAAACTGAACTACATTAATTATAATTTCACTTTTCACCTCGGCTGCGATTTCTTTTTTTGCAAGCTTCATTTTTGTTATCGTTTATTTGAAAATACATAAATAGCTTCATCGCTAAGGATTTTTTTAAATTTTATTCTAATTGTATTAAAGATTATTATTGAAGAGATGTTGCTTACAATTTTAAAAAAGCAGCTCTGTTTTCGATAAAAAAATGTCAAAGTGCAAAATCAAATGGAATTAGTTAAGTGTATATAATTAATGGAAAAAGATCACGCGTTGTAAAATATGCATAAAAAATTAAATGGATATACAAACTTGTAACATGTAATTATACGATAGGCAAAAATAGTAAAGAATGGATATGAAGAAGAGACCACAAGAATTATTTTTAAATTCATGCAAATTCAATTTATTTATTTTTCTTGAAGATAAAATAACAAAGTTTACGAAGAAATGACAATTTCAATTTTAATTTTCAGTACATACTTCTTTTAAAGTCTCTACTTCCTTTCGTTAAAATTCGAAGCTTGTGAGTACTCTGAGCGATTTATTAACAACGTTTTTTTCGCTTTGAATAACCATACATAAAATATGATATTATTTGAATTTAAGATATAATATATAAAACGAAATAAATTACATTATTGCTTGAGATATATTTAATGAAATGAAATGAGAAAGAAGTAAAATTTAATAAAAAGATACGTAAGTACAGATTAGAACAGCACGATGAAATTCTTTGCCCTATTACACGTATGAACGTTGTAATGAAATAATATTTTCTAGTCTTCAACAGTAGTAACAAATGTATGATAAGAAGGTGGTAGCGTAAAGAATTTTGACGTTCTTATTTCAATATATACAGAAATGGAAAGACAAAAGACAAAAAATATCATTGGTCAATATCAAAGAATCAAAAGTTAATAAAAAGATGTAAGGGAATGGATAAAAAAAATTTAAGGAGAAGAAACTTTAAAATAAAAAATAAAATGATGTAAAGCAACAATAAGAATAAGAAAGTGCTATAAAAGGTGCATAAGGAATACATTTTTTGCTCGAAGCTTGTAAAACCAGAGATACCATACTATATAGATGCGTAATATTTTAAACAAACGCAGCCGGATTGTCATTAAATCACATATAGACGCAGACTTCCTAGGTTCTCGTGTACTTTATATTTATTATTGTTCATGTTTACTAGAGGTATATAAATAAATAAATAAATAAATATACATAGATCAGAGATTATTCTCTGAAACACTTATATAATGTCTACATCTTATATAATAAAAGAAAAATTACAAACTGAATTACTGCATTTTAATTTACAAAAATTTTTTATCCATATTTCGTATTTAATGTTAGAGAATCTTTAAACATATTATTAATATTTTCTTTAAAAATGAACATAATATCATTATTTTGAATATTTAATTAAATATCTTATATTATTTACAATGTAAAATTAGTTCTTATAAATATTACTAACTTTTCTAGAATATACATATATTATAAGTATGTACAAAATATATTATTTTCAATTTATAATTCTATTTGTACAAAATCCAAATAAAGATACTTATTATTCCAGTTGAGTTATCAATGTTTGATCATTTATATTTTTCTTCATATCGAGAAATTTCTATAGTTACTATAGTGTAGCCTTCACATTGTAATTAAAAAATTCAATATATATTTAAAGGATCTTTATACTATTTTTCAAATTTTGTCACTTGGAACGTAAGCACTTCCAGAACGTTTGTATTAAAAATGTTCACAAATATATAAAATAAAATTGTTTATTATAATATGAATTCCTTTTCTGAAATCATTTAGTATGATTCGTGGATTGGTCAGCTTCATAACTTTTACTCTCTTGTAGACTACAATAGCATTTATATATAACAAAAATACAGATACTAAATTTTCTAACAATCAAATACACATCACGTAACTATGAAATAAAATTAAGTATTTGTTAAATTCTATAGTTGTCGACAAATACAATTCAGAATTAGAATTAATAATAATGATACAAGATTGTGCAATCAATAGATGAAACTCTATTTTTACGTGAATTTCTTTCTGAAATTATTGAAAATTCTTTTATATATGTGGACTTAAGCGTTATTTGAACATAAAATATTTATGTTTAATTATTATATCCAATGTACTTAAATAAGATAATCATTTGATTTTTTCTAAGTATTTATCTTTTCTATCATAGCTATGACATTTTTCTGTAAAACAATTAAAGTTAAAATAATTTTTTTATAATACGCTATAAAATAAAAATATATTTTTTTTTATAAATAAATTTTCCTTTCAATGACAGTAATTTGTAATATAAGAACATGTTATATGACTTTCTTAATTCTATTACAATTAGTATAAATTTCAATAATATTTAAATCACATCTTTTTAGAATTACTCATTCAGTATTTTATACTAGATTTAAATTATCAAAATGGTCGATTTAATGTAGATGAAAGGAAGTTTAATACACTTCAGAGATATAGCTTCCAAAGAAACGTAGTAAATTCTTTATCGAATTTCTTATAATTCTATTAATAATAATTAATTTATAGAAATTATTAAAACTTTAATATTTCTTAATTAACATGAATATTGAGGTTTAATAACAAGTAAAGTTGAAAAATTTGTCATTATCAAGAGGCAAAAAATTCATTGTAACCTATAATGAGAATATTCTATATCCAGAAAAAGATTTAATAAAATTAATTTAAATTTATTTATGTTTATATAGAAAATAGTAAAATTCAGTATTTTGAAAAGGTTTCAATTTATTTATCATAAAACGAAAATTTTCATCAGAATGATTGAAATGAAATTCGTAAATTCAATCATGTTAAGTAATAATTTTAAGTAACATGTGATTCATAAGTAAGTAAAGTAAGTTATGAATCGTGTAGGACCTTACTAAAATAAAACAAATGAAAAACAGTCAGAAAGTACGCACAAATTTCTATGTAAATTTATAATTCTCATAGATGTCTTAAATTATTTTCTCTCTTTTTGAATCAGAAAAATAAAACGAAAACGGTGTTTTCCTTCCACTGCATATGATCTTAAAGAAAGAACTTGGTGCTGAGACGTTAGGGTGATCATAATGTTGAACCCCTAAGCATTTTACGGAAGAAAAGAAATAAACGAGGACTAGGTATGTGCGTGACGTTTTTATATAAGTGTACGCAAACAACACGCCTTGAATATACAGAAGAGTCAACGGTAACGTGTTAAGCGAAAAAGGCGTAGTTGACGGAGGCGAATCGAGAAATCTTGTAAGAATACGCTTTATACGCTCTTTCGACGCTCAGCGATTTCTAAGATAAATCGTATCCCATTTATTCTCGCACACGTTGTTAAAGGACTTGTGCGTTGAGGATTTCAAGAACGAGCTGTATTAATCATACCAACGATCCGAGAACTGGAAACATTTTTACTTTCTTAGAGCTTTCTGCAAGATAATTCTGTTTCGGTCATTAAATTTATTTGTATTCAGTTCAATATCGTGTTTAATTGTTTGTATGCTGCATATCTATTATATACTTACATATTATTATAATGGTGCTTAATCGTTCAAAAGATTGATTGAATTAAGATTTGACAGTAGGAAAATTTTTATTTTTCTTAAATATATAACTTATAAAAATTGTTTCTCGTAAGTTCGATAAAAATATAATAATACTTAGTTGAAAAAACGTTTACTTTTTTTTTTTTAAAAACGTTTAATTTCACGTTTGCTATAAAATTTCAGACTTCAATAAAAAGGAATTCATCGTGTCATTAATACAAGAATAAGATATTGATTAATATGAAACATACAGCAAATGTGATTTTTCATATTAAATTTTAGTCTTAGAATATTCAATCTATACAGAATTATATTAAATTTTTATTATGATAACCTCTTAGTAGATTATTATAACGTAGTCATGTAACACTTATTCAAAGACAATTTTTATAAAGAAGATTCTTATATTAATAATTATTGTAAATTTACATATACACATAAATGAATGAATAATTGTTATATTAATCTTATAATATACATAAATAATATATAATTATAATAAATTATGAAATTAAATGTTTCTTAAGATATTATATATATATATAATTAAATTTTTTAAATTCTTTTAGTTTGGTAACATATAATAAAATACAAGGCTTAATATAAGTTCAACATAGAAAATATCAATTAACTTTGAATTAGTACGCGTATAGGCATATTTTTAATTGAACAATATAAAAAATGATTCAACATGTTGTACTAAACACTATTTTCAACGAATGTATTTAATGCAAAGAGAACTATTAAACTAAAAAGGAGAATATTAAAAAAATAATTGCTATGCTATCAGCAATTTATATGTTCAATGAGATTGCAATCTTATTTAAAATATATAATAATTCAGTACAGTTTGATAAATGGATAGAAAATAAAAGTAGAATTATTTATAGAAGCAAAATATAATAATTCTGAATTAGTTGACATTATATTTTTTAACTCCTTTTTGACAGATGTTCCTATTTTCTATTATTCTTTTATTTTAATGGAACTTTGATAATTTACAAAAATTCTTTAAAGAAGTGTATGTCAAATAATTTTTCTTTGTTCATATTTTTATTTCCATCGTAATTATAAGATAAGTTGAAACTATATTATTTAATTAATGTATAACAAATCTCTAGTAAAAATTAAATTCTTACTTTATAAGTGATATTTCTAGCCCTAATAATTAGTAAATAATTACATTAGAAAGTAAAGTTAGCAGCATGAACTGGTAGAATATATTTAAAATCAATGCAAGTAAATACTGTGATGTGCCGTGAAGCACCATTTGTAAATTATTGTAAAAACGTCTTAAAACAGAACGCCATTATTGAAGTCTATGTAAATTCTTCGCTGAAAAACATAATTTAATAATACATATATTTTATCAAGCTCTTTATTAAAATCATGATGTTTTTGTTTATTTAAGAGCATATAAAGATGACTTAAAAAATGTTTATCGAAAAACGTCTACTATAGATTGCAAGGTTTAAGAAGTTTATGAAATAGTGATTGAAAATTGAAATAGATGTGATCGATAAATGTAATACATTTATTTGAGATTTTTAAAAACAATATGAAATTACTATTACTAATGCTGATGGTCAAGGATTAAAAGAAAAATTAAATTACAAAGTGGCTTATGACAACGAATAGTTTCATCAAAATATTACTCGCGATAAAATGTATTTTTACTAACTATGGCTGGCCTACGTGAAAGTATAATATGTAGTAGAGTTTTAAAAGCTGCTGTGCATACATGTCCAAACAATCTAATTCCAAAAGAAGTTATCTCTAAAGTTGCATATCAAGATAATGATTCTACAAGTACAAAATAGTGTTCACTTCCAATAATGAAAAAATCGTTAGAGACTATTAGTTTGATATTCTTAAACATCTTTGAAGCTGATTAATAATTATACAGTAATTTTTCAAAACATTACATTATTGTACTCGATTATTTATCATAACCATTTAACTTATAAACAGGTGATTATTTTATTTATCAAACGTAATATTTTTTAAAAGAATCTGATTACAAGGACAGTTTAATGATTTGCACACTGGAAATGCTGATACGTTACATTTGCAACATAACTATAATATTCAAAGTCCAAAGTAACATCAGTTACTTTCTTTTTTATCCTACTATATATAGTCGATGGCTTATTATCCAAGTATTCGTAGATTTATATATTTTTACACTTATACATTCATTATTGAATTTTATTTGGAAAAATGTAAATTCGACATTGTTATTTATTTGGATGTCATACGCCAGAAAAGAGTATGATTTGTAGTATATTTTCCGAGTCGTATCAATAAGATTAAACAATTATCATCAGACTATAAAGATTACTCAGAAAAAAATAAATTAACCATTCGAATATTTAATGAAATACTCAGCGGAAGCTCGGATATTGAATGTGGGAAGCAGTGGGATAAGTACGTAGTGAAAGGCCGAAAAGAAAATTCTTACCTCGAGAAAAGCGAGTAAAGAGCCCGTTGAATTTGAAACTTCGTAAGAAGAGTGGTTACAGTGGTATGTGTCTTTCTAAAGCTAGAAGGAGTGAGAAGGATGTGGCTTTGCGATATTCTAACGATGAAACTTGCCCCGTTCCCATTATATTCCGTCGATTCTTCCGCTGTGTGCTGCTTTCGCTCGTTCGAAAAGATAATAATAAGGTCTTCCCATACACAAGAGGTAGATCCTCAAGGGAAAGGCAAGAAAAGGGCACGATTGCGATAGAAAGAGAATAACAGTGAACCACGGTCGTATAACAATTTACTGGCTAATCGAAAAACTTTGTTAAGACTGAAACTTGGTTAATTAGCATCTTCACCGACCCGGGACCTGCTTACCTTGCGGGCGTGTTTTGCGAAGCATGAATTGCCTCGCTACCGAGGAAATAATTATTCAAAATACAAATAGCGCGTTAAGGAGAGTAACTGTAACGTTGATTCTCGGGTACCTTCTTTTATGTGCACTGCGACACGCTGGATCATCGAGAGTTAAAAGCAAAGCCAAATGTGCACTGCCGAGACTCGTTCGTTTCATGACCAAAGGTCAGTGTAAGCTTTCTGAAACCTATACAGTTTTCAATTTTCCCAGTCTGTTTCTTTGAGTGTGCTGCGATCGCACTTTTAAATATATATAAAGGCGAGCTAACCTGGTTCGAGTGCCAAAATTTATTGAAATATTTGCAGGTTTTCTTTTATTACATTGAGCTTCTGTTTTCTGAATTTTTTGCTTCATTACATAGCGTCGAATGTAAGAAAAAATTGTATTAATAACTTATCCTGAAAATAAATTATATGTCACTGGCTTAACATTGTGGCTTGAGACAGAACCAAATCTCGCAAAATCTTATTTCCAAGATTTAGGTGCAAATATTCGTAACATGGTAGATTACAAATATAAATAAAATTATTTATACGTTTAACTATTTTTTACAATTTCTTAAATTGAAAATATCTATTCCAGAATGTACTCGTTTTTATATTTGTAATTTAGAGTCAGATAGAATACACCGATATAAAATTAAACATTTATACGAATAATCATAGTATTAGAAACAAATTTTATATAATTATAGTACGTAGACGCTTAAAGAAATTTATACTATTATCGATAGATTTGAATTTCAAATTTTTAAATATTCATTAATATGAATATAATGTCATATGCAAATACTGAATATCATAAAATACGAAAATAATATTGATTGCATAAACAGTAATTTTACAAAGTTTGCAAAATTTTTTCTGTCGCGAAATATTTCATATTTCATACAATTATTATTCTATTAACAATACCATGTTATACAATAAAGCATGGCCATTAATCATAATAATTTTGAAAATTATTCTTCAAAGTATAATATTTACTTGATGCTGTTTTAATATTAATATATTCGTATAGATTAGCAAAATAAATATCGTGACTAATAGAAAATTTCTTTGTGTCCATCCTACTAAAAAGCAATAGCAGATTTCAACCTAATCTATATCAAGGGTACGCGTAAGGGCTTGTTTGCTTATATAAAAGGACAAAATTCCATAAAATTTTATGAAAATTATATTGCATGGTCAAATCGAATTCTGTATCGAACAACATAATAAATTTTGTTTTAAAATCAGTTTACGTAGAATATAATTTTAATTTCACTAAATAAATTGCTTAACACAATGTAGCATACGAATAAAATTTAAGAAAATTATGAAAATATTCTCAGGAAATTTATTTAAAAATTTGTATCATTCATTAAGAAGTAATATAAAAGAGTATTGTAACGATAAAATGAAATAAGAATAATCTATTTGAAAAAAGAAATGGGAGAATGATGGAGTCGTTGGGAATTCATTTGCTTGCTTCGAATGCTTTGACAAAAGAACAAAACTCGCGTACAGTTATGTTGCCGCACACGCATAGCTATGAAGGGTTCCTGTATAGTACGCGTGAGCATGCGAAGCGCATGAGATAAATGACGCAGTTCTTCGCGAAAACAGGCACGAGCTGCAGGATAAATTATCTGTTTTCGGTAGGACGGGAGGCAACCTTTGGTCACATATGGAAGGGAATTGGTCAGATAAATTTCCACGCGATTACGGACCATCACTTTCATATTCGTAGGAATACTTCAATGTAATAGCCTGCTATATATTGTTTTTACACTATTGGATATTTTTATTTGCGTATATAGATCCGGTTGTGCTTTGTCATGAATAATTGCACGTTTCTAATAAATAAATTTGCGGAATAATTTGTGGAATTTATAAAATTCATTTCATTATATATACAAAATAGAAGAATAAATTCTTTTTTCTTGATAAAGAAAAATGCTATTAAAAATAATAGTTGCTCTCAATCACTTGTACATATATATTGTATATGACCATTTGTACTTATACAGTAATTTAGCTTCGTTGCATAAAATATACATTGATATTGCAACACTAAAATTAATGTCAAGTATACGTAGATTTTAAATCATAATGTTTGAAATGTCCGTAGAAAAATAATACTTTTTCCAATAGTTTTTGAAGATATGGATTATTAAAATTCACTACATAAGGTTTTAGCAGAAAAAAGTAGTTTTTGAGCTCGTTAAAACATGACTTTAAAATGGATCCTTCATAGAATGGCAAGGAATCTTTAAGAGTACCATTTTTAAATACAGCTTGTATAATTTATTCACGTATGCAATAAAAATATGCGTTTAATAAACTTTATTTTAAATATTACATTGTACTGAAAGCTTTATTAAATTGAAAATTTTAATTTATAGTATTATTATATACGTATTGAAAATTTATATTCATGTATTTGGAAAAATTATTTAGAACGCTCATGAATGTTAAATTAGTAATGAATGATGTTTAATAATGAAAAATTTCAAATACAATCTTATTCTTTTATATTTTGAGAGTTGATAACGTAAATTTTGAAGTAAACAGTGGAGAAATAATGGGTAGAGATTTAGGTGTCAAGTTTTAAAAATTCACTAGACTTACATATTCGATGGATATAATGTATGTATCATGATCTTGGTTTTACTGGTAAAGCGATGTGGTTTATTGATTATTCGTTTTGCGTCAGAAAGTAGTTTGACGAAGATTTATTTTCCAGAAACTTCTTCCATTAAACGTCACTTGCGATTACTTATAGATATGCATAAATAAGTAAACGCTTGGTGTCGGATCAACCGTTTATAAAGATTTAAGTCTCACTTAAATCGTCGTTAGACTCTCGATAACTACCATAATTCTTGTTTGCAAAGGAAACGTTCACTCGGGGTAGAACAGGCACGCGATCAACTTCATACTCCTCACCTTTCCGTCGGTCCTTTCTTTCTTTCTTTCTGAATTTACGTCCTCAAACAACAGTCTCTGTTGAACGCACATAGAGTACCAAAGTATATGTATGAGTGTGCGCGTGCACGTATTCGTAAAATAGATCGGATCCGTGATGTTGTCATTGACAATAAAATTGTTTCATTGTTACGAGGCGGATCAGCCACGTGGCGCTCGGCTGCGGACGTTTCTCTTCGACGGTACAATCGTTCGTTCGAAGCGATGCGTGAAGGCACGGAGCTTAAAGTTACGATCCGAGTTCGTCGAAGCGTAAGTGTTGCAGACGCGTTATACACGTTATACGAAGGAGGGAGAACTTTACTATAGTTCCACCTAAATATAAAAATAGATAAGTATAGGTAAGATATTCCAAAAGGAAAAGAAAAGAATACAACATGATAAAAATGTATGGAAGATCAGGCTAAACTTAAATATCCTTATTTCTTAATGTTATAAGGTTAACCGTAGTGGACTAGTTACTTTATACGTTTAAAATAAGTGTCTAGTAAAATTAGTAATAAAATAAAAAGACTTTTAAAAAGGAAAGCTAAAAAGTGCCATGACAATCGTCGAAGTATAAAATATATGAGATGAAAAATAATCAGGTCATGCTGATATGTAAATTATTAAATTAATGAACAATGAATAATAATAATTTCAAAATAAAGAAAATAATCGAACAGCGTTTTATACTTGTTGAAGGCAAATGAAAATTTGTTATTTTACTCGTTAGCTACTTTATGAAAAATACTCTGAGTTCTTGGGTAAACCTTATGTACTCATTAACAAATTATGTTCATTAATAAATTTATGTTTATAAACGTTTATTCACTATTTATAAATTTTTTAAATTAGTCATTTATTGCAATAATATTTTAGGTTACGAGTGAGACTATATTTTACTGGGCATTACTTTGAAACTTTATTACATAGTATGCTTACATGTATAAGTCTAATAATAATGTAAATAATGATATTTATTATATTTAGAAAATTATTTTTTTTAAATAATTGTCGTTCTTATGAAAAGTAAAATAATAAAAATAAGAACTTCTTCTTGTTTAAAGACAATTAGAAGTATATTTTGTATTATTTCTTTCACTTAATAATTTATCTTATAATAGACAGAAATTGTATAATAGACAGAATTTGTATCACATACCAGTAAAGTAATTCATTATTTACTTTTAGAAATATAAGTTTCTTGAAAATTATAATAGTATTTTAAATATTTAATTACCTCAGAACTTACAATACATTTTTTTCTACAAATTTACTCTTAATTTTGTAGCTTAATACTTCTTTAAAACCACTAAATTATTTTATATTTGAATCGAAAGATTAAATGTTTAAATAATGTTAAAATGATTGAGTATACACTATTGTAGAAATGTATCATAATGGACTAATTAATAAAAAAATTTAGAGCTATTTAGATTATTGAATTCTTTCACATACATAATATTCTTTTAAACATTGCATTTAGATTTACAAAACACTTATAATCTCTACTAAAAGCCGTATAAAAAAGAAGCAAAAAGAAAAATAGCGTTATCTGGCAAATAACAATAACTCATATCTTCTGCTGTGTGAATTTACAAAGTTGTGTGGAATGCATTGAGAGAATACCCATGAATGCTTATACAAAAACGTCACTCAGGATTAGGATGAGAAACCAAGCGAAAAGAGAGGGAGAAAACAGAGAGAGAGAGAGAGAGAGAGAAGAGGAAAATTTGTCTCTTGTTCGAATCAAGATGTTATCGTTGAGTTAGCCAGTCGATACCTTTTTTAGATTGTGTGCATCGTTACTTAATTATCTGGAGTCATTCCAAGGTCACACAAAGGTTCCCGTACTTGCTCATTCCTGCGTTAACATTGCATTTTCTACTTTTTAAATTATACAATTTTATAACGGAAAGACGTTTTTAAATATCGAAATATTTTTAAATTTATTAAAATCGGAAAATTGTCCAATCACTGAATTCGTATACTTTCGTTCATCCTGAATATTATATATACATTATTTCTGAATTTCAGTACTCAGTTAGATAAATTAATGACACATTATGGTGTAAATTTAAAGAATAAATGATTGCTTCAATGTTAGGAATAATTTATTATAGAATAATTGGAATATATAAGAGTTATTCTTTTTACATGAATATTTATTATTATTTTGATTGTTTTTTAACTAAAAAAGCTAAATATTTTAATTTAATTTCAATATTATTAATAAAGTTAATTTATTTCGCATAAATTAATTTTAATCAGGATAAAAGTGAAACCTTATGGAATACCTTTATAAGGTATTAGTAAATAAAAAAAGACAAATGAAACTTAATCTGATTAATGTAAAAAAGATGTAATATATAATAAAAGATGTAATAGCAATAAAAAGTTGTTCGCGACTAAAAAATTGGTATGGAGAGAATAACATTTTTTGTAAAGGAATAATATAGATGTTTACAACACATCGTATCAACTGTTACCATATAACCGTACTCATAGACATATACCTCGTTGGGATTGCAGATATGCTGTTTTCAACCAATGGTAAAGCGGGCTATATCGGCGATATTGGCAACCACTCCTCTAATATCTCTATCTTTCTTCTCCTCTCTCCATTCTCACTGTTCCGAAACGTATACGCGTAGGTCCTTGCGTAAGAGCGTGCTCGCACCCACAAAGAGAGAGTGATAGGGAGTCGAGGTTGAGTAAGGCTGTGGCTGATTCCGGGCATCGAGGCTGTTTCCGGGTATCTATCGGATAATTAGCCGGTGATTACGTGGCAATCACTCAGGCGGACATCAGTGCACTCGTCCTCTTCCCTCGGCCCTAGCCATCGGTGCTCCTCTTCTCTTGTACCCTCTCTCTTGATCAGATGAACATGCAAGGATATGCGAT
Source organism: Wiebesia pumilae (assembly GCA_018907045.1). Classification (NCBI taxonomy): domain Eukaryota; kingdom Metazoa; phylum Arthropoda; class Insecta; order Hymenoptera; family Agaonidae; genus Wiebesia; species Wiebesia pumilae. Next base: position 11,829,592 of record JACCHZ010000116.1, read on the forward strand.
CAAGCGCTCCTCTTCTACTCAGCTTCTCGCACTGCGCCGAGGCCGATATCCGGTAGCAACGGGTCTGTAACTATAATTCTTGCATCTCGTTACTGACGCCTAATGCACTTCTGGATCTCGCATTATAGTATCGCCGCTGCAGCTGTATTCGGCGCAATTGCTATCGCCTGTGTTCTGCACGCTATCCATACTATGCCTGTGTCTAGTATGTGGGGAAGGGACCATTTAAAGAGGGAAGGGATAAGGATGGAGCGACGATGTCCATGCGATGTATGCGTGAGCAAATTATCTTTGGCGCATCTCTCTCCTACTGCCGTTGCAGTAGGAGGTCGTAGAACAATTCTCCCAACTGCAGATGCTTCAAGCGCAGGGAATTTAATTATCATTCGATTCAAGATACCATGTACAGAGAGAGAGAGAGAGAAAGAGATAGAGAGAGGGAGAGGAAGAATCTTACGATTATCGATGCCTTTATTGCAATATATTGTCATGGTTTCTGTGAAGTAAAGGTCAGATGCGACTGCGTTGGCTTTTTATCGAAGAAGGGACGTGTGTAGTTGTGAAATGTGCACTCAAGGAAGAATTTTGATTTGCTCACTTTTTTATTATTGCAAGTTTAAATTAGAGATGCCTTTGTGATAACAGATATACAAATTCTTTATTTAGTTTTGCATATTCTTTGTTTTATCTTGGTTAACGACAATTTTTAATACCCTTTTCATATATCTTGTACATATTCAATTAGCCATATTTAATTGTACAAATTAGTAGATATTTCAATAAAATGTTAACTTGCATGCTTTAAAACTGATTAAAAAACGTTTTAAAATTGCATTACGTGCTGTTCTATTTATCGCTGTAAAAGTATTGCAATATTATAAGTGCTACCTTAACAGTCAAAATCAATGCATTAAATATTTTTCAGAATTTTTATCGTCCTAGTAGCTACCGAGTAGAGATTTAGGTTATCTCTTAATTAGAACACGATTCTTAAATATATTTCCAAAAATTGGAAAGAATAGAAATATCCTCGAAATATAAGAAACAAAAGATGCGCTTAATTTATCGTAGTCCGTGGAGATTTTTATTTTAAATGAGTAAAATTCATTTAAAGTTTTTATGTATAATAAATATTACGTGAAGTTGGATCTAGCACCAGCTAGATTCAATTGGTGCAATTTCTTCACTTTGACTAAAGAACAAATCACTCGATACAAATCAAGTTTTTGACATTTATTTTAATAATTTTTTGTGTATTTCTGTTCCAATAGAATGAAATAATCTCAAATATGCTATTTAAGACATTTGAGAAATGCAGAATCTAAAAAGTAGTAGCAAATTGTCTTTATAAATTAACTCACATAATTGTGAATTAGAATTTCCATGTTTATAATTTAATGATATAATTATAATATACTGCAAGTGAAAATATTTGAATAGAATTTTCAATTAAAACAATAATATTTGTAAATATTAGATTGTAGTGATGTACAAACTTATTGAAAGTAGAGAAATTTTTAAGCTATATTTAATATATATTTATTTAATATTTATTTAATGTAATAAATTAAACGACGTAATTAAAAGTTACACCTTTATTTCTATTACATAATTTGTTGTATTATTACTTATTTCTTAAATAACATTCTTTGATTGTGAATATATTATAATATATATATTTTGACTCAAGATTGTAAAGCATAAGATAATGTATAAATGAAAAGAAAATTGACATTAATCTATAAAGCTATATTTTAATAATATATAAGTGTTGTTTGAATTGTAGTTAAAAAATAAATAAGAATTTATTAAAAAACTTTTTTGAATCACAAATTTTTGGAACTTTAAAAACTTTTCAAAAATGATTATTAAAATAAATATCTGTAGCAAAGTAACTTCTTTCCAATGTTTATTTACGTAAATTCAATAAAAGAAAGAAAATCTTAAACGAGTATTGTAAAAAACAATATAAAAATCTGCATAATTTCAATGGTTAGTTAAAATTAAGTTATACCGTAAATAATAATATATTGCTAGTTGTTAAGAAATGTAATAATATTAATATATTTAATGTTTATTTATGTATAGATAGAGAAAAACGAAAAACTGACATTTGTAATTAATAACATCTCTTACATCTCAAATATACATTAAAGATGAATGAAAGTATTAAAAGAAGGAAACAAAGTGTGTTTCTGGAAAGGCGACAGAAAGTTAAGTATAAGCGATTCATAGTTTGCAGGGTCGAATTATAATTGCCGCGTTATACACGTACTTGTTCACTAGCTGGCGCTATAATGACCCGGTAATTAAATAATTTTAGCATCGTGTATAAAGACTGCACACGCACTTCTAGTGAGTTAAAAAGCATCCGAGAACCAGTAGAATTAATGAAAACTCTTATTCCCTCTCGCTCTTTCTTAGTCTCGCTTGTCTAAGAGAAAAGGACTTGTAACTCACAGTCGGCGGTTAATGACGACGTAGAATTCGGCTTGAGATTTACTTGTATATACATATATAAGAGTATATGAGTCAGTGTTGAGTGTCAAGCTTTGCACACTAAAGCTTGACTTGAATCACGCAGTGACGACGACGGCGTCGGAGTTCAATGTAATCAGCAAAGTTAATTGAAGGTCTCTGAAAGTACACCCCGAGAAAGAGAGAGAGAGGGAGAGAGTAAAAGTAAGAGATAAATGGGAAGAAAAGAAAGACAAAGTACCGTAGTGAAGTGTACCGAATAAAGAAGAATGAGAGAGAAAGTAAAAAAGTGTGAGAGCGAAAGAGAAATCGAGAGAGTTGAATTCACCCCACACGCCAAAAGAAAGCGCGCAAACTTCAAGTATTTCCCATTGGAACATACAAACGTGTATACGTACAAACGTGTATATATTTGCACATATATTACTACCGAAAGAAAACGATTGAATTATTCGGTACAAATAAAAACGCACGTAGTTAAACTGCGCAGGCGCGTGCGATCATATACTCGAGTGCATATGGGTTCTCTCTCTCTCTCTCTCTTACTCTTAGATTCACCCATTCCTCTTTGCTTACTCGTTCTCTATATGACGTCATGAACAGAAGGCATTCAGATTGAAGAGGACTCGATGACTCTTGAAATTTGTATTGCCATTAATAACCGTATGGGCTGTGCGTGCGTCCTGCTCCTCTCGAAAGATTGAAGAAGTAGTATTGTCATAGAAGTAACTTACATGCTTTCGCTTGAAAAATGAAACCAGTCGAAAGGATTGTGCAAGTTTTAAAGCTTTTATTTAACTATGCGTGGTATTGAAGTACGGGAAATTTAGTTTTACGCCTGTTTGCCTCAATGCGGTGCTCTCTACAATCTTAAATCTTTCAAATTTTTATCTAAATGTCATACAATATTTACAGTATAGATTTATTCTAATATATTGTGCAGTGTACACTAAAATTTTAAATAATACAAGCATAATTCTTAGATTTATATACATCCGAAGTTATAACACTCCTTCATGTTATTATATAGGATTAATATTACTATCTATCATTTATCAAATATTGTTTTTTTAAATAATATAGAAACTTTAATCGTTAATACTTTCAGAAAATTTTTATTCATATGTCTAGAATGTTTGTTTAAAGTTCATACATACATCAATATACCTGAAATGTTCTGTAAATCTTAAATTCTTTTTCAAATCTAATTTAAGTTTTGTTTTCATGTTAATTTTAAGTACAGAGGTTATGAGAATAATATTTATTAATTCAGAGTTTTATAATTTATTTTGTACAAGTATTATTATTGTTGTTGTTGCTTTTATTATTATCATTATTTCCCAATCTATATTTTCTTCTTTTTTGATAGTCAAAAATTGATAATAGGGAATAAATTGATTTTCGGAATTAAAAATAATATAATATATATATAATAAGCCAATAGTGATATACAAGTAAAAGAATAAAAGTATTTGTACATCAATAGGGTTTTAATTATATGTTCTAAAAGTTTAAAAAAGGTTCTGCCATGCGAATCTTCGTTAAATCTTCTAAAACATGTTGTTCAAACTTCTGATACTTCTAATCCTAGAACCATGAACATTATATCATAGTTTCTAACACACTTCTAATAATAGAACAATTATACTTTGTCCATGAAACATGATTGAAAATAAAAATTTTAAGTTCATAAAAAGACATTAGTTACAATTAACAGGTTACTATTACAAATAATTGTTTTTACAGAAAATTTAATTGGTTTAATTTCTTGAAAAAAGTGAAAGCTACACATGAATAAATTAAGTTCTCTTATAATTTTATAAAGCATTAATATAGTTCATTCTTAACCATTGTATTAGAATTCTTATAATATAGTTACAACGTAAAAATTATTATAAGCTACGAAATTTCTAATTAAGTGGATTAAAACATTGTATTAAAAGATTGAGATCTCAGATAAAATAGATGTGAAATTCTATATAAAATTAATCTAATTTGCAAAGAAAAAAGATCTTAATGAAAACATCAGAACACGTTATTAATATCTTTTATATTCAGAAGACGAAACACAACGGAAATTTTTGACTACGGAAAAAGAAAACTAGTACCGTGAGCGAAGTTTTTATTTATTACCAGAATTTGATTATGATGTTGGAAATGAGGTATGAGCTACGCGCGCACCACTTAAGATCCCTGTCCAACATCCGTTCGGGTACGCATATCAGTCGAAAGTCACAAGCTCTGTGACGAATTTGACGGGTAAATTGGTCACAAATACTCAAACTATTCTCTCTCACTCTCTAGTTTTTCTTTCTATGACTCTGTAGAGGTGTGGGCATCGATTACAAGCAGGAGAAAGCAATACGGAATGATGCAAAATAACAAAAGGGTGTGCTTTGGAAGTAAACGTATATAAGAGAAAAATAAAGAGAGAGAGAGAGACAGAGAAAGCGTAAAGCGAGTATGTAGTGCACGTCAAGTGCAGCACGAGGTTGTGTATACCGCGACGTTAAGGCAAGTCAAGCGTTTGGTACACAATGAAAGCGGCTTAAACGACAGTAATTATATTTGTTGCTGAGTGTTGGTACTACTAGAGACTCTATTGCATGGCAGGAGGGGTGAAGCATATGGCTTTAAATATAAGCGCGGTGGTGGATCGAGAAAAAGCGAACTGAAACAATTCGCGGACACAGACAGAAGGAGAGCAAGAAAAATCAGAAAAATTCTCGAGAACGTTGCTATAATAACGCGTTATCGAGTATGAGAGTGCCACAGTAGCAGACATTGCATACTTTCGTATTTATCATAAATGCACAATTACTTCATAGCTCTTTCTGTCGATTGTATAACATTATGTTTTATCCACATTTGTGCTTCTACCATGATTCGTTAATATGTTAATCGTTAATAATATTGATAATATTCCAAAAATTCCGTAGACTTGACACGTACAATTATGATATGTACCTTAATTTTCTCCACAATATAATTTCTTTTTTCGTTTTTCTTTTATAAATATGTAATTCTAACGTTTATTGATAAGTTAATATAAGATTTTTTATGATAACACTTTTACATGCTACTTCTAGCTACTTTAAATTGAAATTTTAAAAGTAAAAAATGTAGTTACACCATTGTTATCATAAAATGATTATACTTTAATTTTCGTCAATGTTTTGTTCAGAAATATCTTCATGATAAACTATTTTAACAATTCGTAGATTGTCACATAAGAAAAAGTAAAAATAATTTAGGCTGTAACACTTTCTGTATAAATATTACGTACTAGATAACGAAATAAAAATAATAATATTACATAACAGTGTCTACAATAGTAGGTAAGAATGTATGTATTAGTTTTTAATAAATTGCAGTAGTAAATAAAATATTTTTCAATTTATAGCATAATATAACGTTTATATTACTTATACACATATATATAATAACTATAAGTTGTAGCAGTTTCTTATTGATAACGTATTCTAATACAATGCATGTATTGAAAGGTAGTTACAAGACCTTTAGAGCTCAAAAAATATAATAATTATTATTGTTATTGATGTTGTTGAAATTATTTATTCTTTAAACGGCGTATTCAATGTTCAGAAAAATTATGAATTATAAATTTACTATTTAAAATATCACGTTAACTATTAAATTGAATTATTCTTTATTTTTCTCAACTATTATCATATGTTTATAATGCCAGGTAACATAAGTATTGAATTTTGTACGATAAATATAATATTAGAATAGTTCCGAAGAAAAAAAGGTATCGGCAGTGATATCTAGTGGGAAAATTATCCACAAAATTTTTCATTCTCATTTTGCCGTTTATGCAATTCTTTTGCTCTTATATTATTTGAATAATAATACCAGAAAACTTTTAATCAAAGTTTAAGTTAATACCTTCAATATTATTTGATCTTATAAGCTAATGTACAATATAAAATTACAAATGAAAGTTAATGCTTAATTAGTCGTGAACGCAGATTAAAAATAATAATTTTCGGGTTGGATGATTTCTAAACAGTTAGATTATTTTTATTTATAATTACCAGTGAGGTATGTATGATATAGATTTCAATCCGTTCGATAAAGTTATATTACTAAATGAATTTACTTCCAATAATTTACTTTAGTTAATAAATAAATATATTGATTAACAGAAAAACTTTAATTCTAATGCATTATTAGAAAAAGCTAATGTTATCTATCTTCAAAGGTATTAATTAAAAAGACTTTTGTTTTTATAATAATTACATAAATTATGAAGGAAGTGACATCTTTTCGTTTTTAGATGAATATTATATAAAAACTTTGTCTTAAATAATAACGAAAATACTCTGAAGTTACTCTTAGTTTTACATTATTATCCCAATTGTGTAATATTTTCATAATTTCTTGACGTTACTTATTTTTAAAATTAGTGTAAGCTTAAAAAACATTGATAATTTATTTTCTTTTAATAAGACTCAATATTTGATAATTCATATTTTGACGCTTTATAAAAGAATACTATTAAATCGGTGCGATCAGTTATTTGGACTGAATAGATAAATTTGTTGAACTACCAAGATCTGTAATTTATTTTTAAAAAACATCTTTCATCTATTCTAATAGTTTTCAAATAGACTGCTAAAATCACAAGTATCATAATCCATTTATTTCTATTTCTTAATAAAAATACATTAATATATTAATATATTAATCATTAGTAATACACACATATTGACTTTTTCCCAAATGAAGTGTGAGACTCTTATTTCCTTATTTAAGGGAAATTAAGTCTCACTTGCTTCATTGCAACATAAGAAAGAACTTTTATTTATGTAATTGTTCTTCTGCTATTTCTGCGAGACCACGTGCAATGTATCCACACATGTATTTGGAAAGGCTCCATATTATGGCTTTTGTATTGAAATGAAGCACTCTGAAAAACCAAAGAGTGCACAGCGAGTATTATACAAATTTATTCCTTGGATATCTTGTAAAATTTTCTTTCATTCAAATAGATTTTTACTTAATAGACGGTATACAAAGCGATAAATAACAACGTATTCCTTTCTACGTAAAAAGATAAAAGACACATTTCATCTCAATTCTAAGACATTTTATAAGTATTTCATGAACTACTCTCAAATCGTACGCAGCATGCATTTGTATCATTTCATGATTGTATTGTATTATCGTAATACATGCATTGTATTAGAATACGTTATCAAGAAGAAACTGCTACAACTTATAGTTATTATATATATGTGTATAAGTCAAATAAACGTTATATTATGATATAAATTGAAAAATATTTTATTTACTACTGCAATTTATTAAAAACTAATACATACATTCTTACCTACTATTGTAGACACTGTTATGTAATATTATTATTTTTATTTTGTTATCTAGTACGTAATATTTATACAGAAAGTGTTACAGCCTAAATTATTTTTACTTTTTCTTATGTGACAATCTACGAATTGTTAAAATAGTTTATCATGAAGATATTTCTGAACAAACAAGATATTTTTATAAAAAATCTTTCATTTACTCTAAGAATTTGTAAAGGGGCCACTAAAGTTATATAAATAGTATTTAATGTAGTTATATATATTATTATTATTTCTTATTATTATAAAAAAATATTCAATATAAGAAACATTGAAAAAAGTATTTTTATATATGTGGATGTTAAAATTCAATAAATAATTTTTATAAGGTAATGCACAAGTTTGCTATAGAATTACTCTAGAATTGAATTCTTTATTATATAAAATCAAGTTATTTGAATTAAAACTTCCATATATAACCTTTTACATGTAAACTGTTCTTTATTACATAAGCTTTTATTATGGAAAATTACATCTTATAGAAAAAGTATATTATAACGAATTTCCAGTAAAATTGTTTTGAAAGTTGATCAGCATAGAAAATGTGAGTAGATATTCTGATTTGAAGTAGTGAGTAGAAATTTCATTTAAAATTCAGCATTATTACGTATGTTAATACTCTTGTATGAAATTTAAAATATCTGTGATATTTCATAAATAAAATAGGATCAACAGTAAATGTAGAGAAATATAAAAATACGTCATTCAAGAACAATGAAAAACATATTATATATAATAGCTATTTTTTATTATTATGCTGTAAGAAAAATTAAATTTAATTACAGCATTACTTATTTCAAAATATTTGCTAGTTTAAATTAAAATATGGTAATTTATATCAACGATTTTATAAATATTTAGTTACGGTAAACTGTTCCGCCTATATTATTTTCAAATTTTTAAAATTCTTAAATTTGAAGTACAATTATGAATTATATATTTTCAATATTTTTATTCCTTTTAACAATATCTTACTATTGTTCATAAGAAATTAGTTATATTGTTATATTTATTAAATAATAAATATCTATATAGTTTTTTAAATTTATTTCATATCATTGCTTTGGTTCTAGAATATTCGAAGGAAATTACCGGAAGTTTAGGTAGTTTTTCGAAATTATTTTTACTTTTTATATTAAGTTGTAACGAAAATTGTGAGTTATTTATGATATATATTATTTTTAATTGTAGCCGTCACAATTGTAATAACGTACAATTTCTTCAGTATAACATGCTTCTTTTTTTGCAGCAGTGTTAGATTGTTTCTTTCAAGTTCTTGGTAAGAAGTTTCATGGTTTTAACAGCTCAGTAACCTCAGATATATTGTAGTAGACATTGCTGGTATTGACTTCGAATGAATTGCTATTGTAAATCTCTTTTAATCTTTTATAGGAGGGTCATTTTTTTATTTGTGAAATTTTTCAGTTTATAAAAATATTTTTTATCTTATACTTTATTAAGTGATATTAGGAAACTTATAATTCCAAAAGTCATTTTTAATCTATAAAAAGCAATCTTAGTTGCATTATTAGATGATCAAAGTATCTAAAACAGGAAGAAATAATGCATTTGTAATTGGTACCTCATATTGGACTATAGTAGTAGTATTGTAGCAAATCAACGTGCCATTTCAATACTATCCAATACAAGATATCACTCCAATGATAACACAGATCGCCATTACTTTGTGCGAGTAAACTAGTCTGATATCGATAAAAAAATCCGATAAAAGAATATGTGCAACACTCTGCATCTTCCGAATATTAATATTGAAAATAAAGTGCGAGCAGTTGCGACGAAATGCGTAGGAAAGTGCAAAAGTGCATAGCGCATTTCATGGCTGCCGCAGTTCATAAAGGATATTCTCGACGCGTGTTCAAGTTCATTCGTTGTATGGGTACAAGTGCACCAGCCCTTCTATTTTTCCGACCGACACTTAATACCCGGTTTCACGGTTTGCTAAATCCAAGCGTGTAATTTTGCATCGGTAGCACGCCACTCTCGTGTAGCAGTTGTTCACTTGATTATGAGTATGAGGTTTTCTAGTTAAGTGGACCACAAAATTCGGGAAGCCTATATAAGGCTTTGCGTTAGCTTAGTGGCGATCAGTCCTAGCTGGCATCACTTCTACAGGATCTGCTAAACTAGGTGATAGTGGAACTTGAAGACTTTGTAATATTTGTTGACTTTGTAAATTTAATTAGTTTTTCCATTTAGACATAGTACACTATAATATGCAATGAAAAGTCTGAAATACCAATATAGTATTTTACTTTATAATATCTACTTAATTTATTACGATTGTGTTACTAATAGAATCGATTAGTCACGAGCTAAGGAAATTAATGGTATGATGTTGCGTTATAAAGTTTTTAATTAATAGCATAGTATAATATTGAGAAGAATGTAGCTCATATCATTTTAAATATTCCAAAATTAAGTATACCACAAGAATACCGAATTAAAACGTATGCAATATCAAAACGTGTCATTATTAGAGTGTTCAAGCTCTATGACTAAAATTTATACTTTATATTATTTAATAATGCTTAAATTAATAAAATGTTACTTATTCCAGTCAAGAAGTTCCCAAAAATATTCAATAGAATATTTTTGAAACTTATATTATATAATAAAAAATTTATAGCTCACAAATCTTATAAAAACTAAGGATTCAAATGTTATCTAAAAACGAGCAATTTAGAAAATTCATGTTTCACCTTATTAAAAATTCGATTTGAATAAAAATATGTGCCTGTGACAGCGTTCAGTAAGTACGTATTAATTTAAAGTATTTAATTAGCTTATTTCTCGATCAGTCTTATACATTGTATATCAATTACTACAACAAACATCAGAAGGGATTAGTTATGATAGAATTTTTTAATTTATTTATAATTAAACAATATTTTAATCAATTTATAAATCGGGTCGAAAGAGGATAAGCAACTTCGTGATTTATTATTGACAACAAATCTATAATGAGCAATCTTTGACATATGTATATTTATATACATATCAATAATTCCCTTTAATATAAATATTTAAATAATATAGACGATGAACGAAATGGATAATTGTTCGATAGGTTATAATTTATGTTCATCAATTATGAAATCAAACATAAGAGATGAGAATACTAATAGATAACATGGGTTATATGTGTAATACATTTGTTATTTTTTTTTAAATATAAAAGCGTAAGATGGCTAAGAAATAGTACTTTTTATTTAACTCATTGACGAAAAAGTGAAATAATGCTGTGATGATAGCTCCCGCGAGGATGTTGTGAATCCTTCAAGAACGAAAGCAGAGCAGTTCTCCGTTAAAGTATAATTACTCGTCAGCGACAAGGATGAATCACTGCCGAGGTTCTTTTGCATTCTACACAGGCAAGAGGTATTCGAAGACCAAAGAGAGGATGCATTGCCGTCCTCGACGATGGTTGAAAGTCTTAAGGATGGTTAGATCTGTAAGGTTGCCAATCACATGCGTACACATAACATACTAGCGCAAAGGAGGCCACAGCTTTCCCTCATCCTCTCTTTTTCATTCAAAAGTAGTCTCTACCCAACAGCTATTGGATATGAAGGCAGAATCGTCAAGGGTCATCAACGTAACTCTACTGCTACTGAGAAACTATGTACTATGAGCAGCTCTAGAGTATGGTTGGGGCTTCTGTGTGTATTCTCTCTGGTCGCTGTTGCACGCAGTCGTTGAGATATAGAGTGAGAAAGAGAGAAAGTGTGTGTGTGTGTAATCCAGTCTAAAAAGCTTTGTGTGTATCTAACTTGTGAGATCCTCTTGAAAGAATGCTACTTGATTATTTCTACTTTCTCTCTTTCTCTCTCTCTCTCTCTCTCTCTCTAACGCAGTTTTCTCTCTTTTTACTACTACCGGATACATGCATGTATTTCCCTATAAAATATAGAGTCTTTTATCTAAAGAGAAGACTTAAAATTTTAACATTTCCAGTGATATATTCGGATAGAAGAAAGATTGGACTTAAACAAACCAAGAAAATATATTAATAATTAGTCTTTTGTGCAGGCCTGTTTGAAAATTTTGTAGAATTTTATACAACATTTTAATGTAGTAATTAATTTAAGTACATGAAATACATAATTTAAACTAAATTAATATACTTGTTCATTTTTATTGAACAATATATGAATAAGCATTTAAAAATTAAAACTTTTATATTTATACTTTTATACTAATAAACGCTGTTTTTCATTTAGATTTGATATCAACTAAAATTTATAAATGAATATGAAGTAACCATGATAAGTTTTTAAAATGTTTACTTATAATGTCTATAAAATAAATCGAACCTTTGAAGTTATGTATAAACTATGATAGATTTTAAATAAAATAGAAAATTTATTATTGAGATTTGTAATATGATATAAATTTAGTTTATGTTTATATATTTAAAAAATGTAAATATTAATACATAATTTCTCAATGCCTCAAATAAAGAAACTTGATTATTTAATTTTTGATAAATAAAGACACGTAAAATAATCGCAAATATTTCTTCATGTAGAAGCATTTTTTAGAATTTTATAAACAACTGGATATTAGCCATTATAAATAAAATATTATAGATAAAATAAAGACACCTAAAAGCATAATTTTAGTTTACTCTCTTGAAGCACAGATGTGTACCAAATAGCAGAGAAAACCAACAAATCACAGTCTAATTCAAGAACCTGGGATGATGTACTCATGATCTTTCATCGGGGTTCTAGTATTTCGTCTAAGTATGCATTCATGTACCGCTTGAATCTAAACCCTTTTAAGTATTAACGATAGAACCGCGAGCATCGCCAACAGGCTGGTAATGCCCTACCTTCTACGATAGCAGCAAAAAGTGCTTCTGCTCTCTTCTTCAAAAGAGCAAGAGTACACTCTAATGTCTCTCATCGTTGCTCTTCCTACTCTTGTCCTCCACCCTTCCATCTACCACCCTCTGTTTTCTTCTCTTCTAGACTGGCGTCATTTCCTTCTCTTTCCATAACTAACTAGCCCACGGAATGATTACCTTCGACTCCCTCGCGTTGCGCGCCTTTCAGTACGCTTGGCCTCGTTGACGAGAAATGGAAACAAGAACGAGCAACTTTTCATTCAAGGACTGCGAAAGCCTTGAACGGGCCTTTCGCATTTTCTCATGCTTAAAGGGATGAACGTCGATCTTTTCGCAGTCGACAGTTTCGAGTGTACCTGTCTTTTTCTCGTTTACTATAGCGCCACTGAAGTCGAAAATGAAAGTGCGAGGAAATGAAAAAGTACTGCGTGTTGCACTTCCAGAATTTTAACATTACTTGGGCGTTATTACGTTCTGTTGGCGACTACTTTCTTAACGGAGTTTTATTAAGAATTTTGTAAATTTTTATTAACATCTCTATCATTGGTAGAATTATAAACGCGGCAAATGCTCACTCGAACAAGAATATTCAAAGTTTGAACAAAATACAAGCAAGGATATACACTCTTTAGGACTTCAAATATTTATAATTCATATCAATATTTCAATCGGCGATATTAATATGAGCTCTTCAAAATAACACAAATTATCAAATGCAATAACATACATAAACGTTGACGTGTATAAAAAATATTTAAAATTACTTTATAGAAAAATCATAATAAAATTTATTTTAAAATAAAATGAAGAAACAGTTGTCATGCGCTATATGAATACAATAATCGACCAAATACATTTAATATTAGCTTAAACTCACCAAACATCAATAATTTTGGCCATTTATAGTAAATACGTAATAAATACATAAATTATTCATATTCTTATTATGAATACATAAATAGGTAAATGGATAGGGATTTAACAGTTAAAGAATTCTTAAATATTCTTTTACATAAAAGTGATTTATCGAAGATATAAAATTACTCAAAAATTTGATGTCATCTTTATTTCTAAGTATTAAAAAGAGATAATTAATAATTATTCTTAATAAGACTTATTAGTTTAATTACACAGGTATCTTTAATTAATAATATCTTAAATCATTCGTCTTTAAATTATAAGGAATAACTTTCTAAAAAATGAAAATAAATTAAGAGAATATATCACACTGATATTTTGAGCTATATATCAAAGTCAGAGCGGCAACAATATTTTGTAATACAAACATGAATGCTTGATCTTGCAATAACTTAAATGCATTTGTTTGACGAACGATTTCAAAAGGGTCGCACTTGAAAGCCTGTGTATACTGTACCAATGCATTGGCTTTGTCGTTGCAAGTGGATATTGCAATGGAAATGTTTGTCGCACTTTGCGGCTGCTCGATATAAGTGTAACAGCAAGGGAAAACCGTAATCCGGATAAGTCCTTAACAGTTGACTCATTCCGAATTTCGACAACATTTTGCAGCGGCGCGTCCACTCTCCTCTGGAATATGGAAGCATAATCCACTGAGTATTTAGAGGGGGTAGTTTGAAAGGCGATCGATTTCTCAAAGCAAGGCATACATGCAAGCGATGTTTGACTTTCAAACCCAATGACGCTCGCATCGGATGTACGCGAGCGATCAGTAATACAAAGCTATGCCGCTTTTATTTCATTCTTTTTGTTCAAAATATATTGGTTATGGAAATAAAAATCGAAGATATAGGAATTATTTCGTTTTTAATAAATTTTGAATTACAGTGCTCGTTTAGTAGAAATGCAAGTGCTTGTTACGTAAAAGTAGAAGTCACTTTTAATTAACTAATGGACTCTAATGAATATTTAAAAATATATTAATTTATGAAAAATATCTATTAAATAAGTCTGAACATAGTACAAGATTAAAAATAAAATTAAATGGTTGAAAATTAATTTCAACCGTTCTAAATTTAATTTTAGAATAGAATAAATAGCTTCACCATATTCAAGATAAGTGCAAGATACATAATAGCTAATACTATTAATAATTAATTTAGATTCATTTTTTTTTGTTTTTGTAAGAAATAATTCAAATATTTAATTCTTCAATTAGACTAAGTAGTTTTTAAATTGAAAAAGCCCATTTAGAATTTAGTCGAAATCTATAAATATTCTGAAACAAATAATACATTTATTTAGTTCGATTGAGCTATTAATCATTGACTCCGTACGATGTTAAAAGGATGAAAACGATATTAATATTTTTAAATTGCTGTAAAAGTGAAAGTGAAATTCATAAAAAGTATTATTTCACTATTAATAATGAGCAGGTAAAAATGAAAATGCTATGTCTCCAATAATAATTTCCACTAGGCAGACCTATATCAACACGTAAGAGATATATCCTGACACTTTAATACATTAGAAAACATTAATTTTTTAACCCGGCCTAAGTACTCTCTTCACTAGAAAGATATTTTTTCCAACAAAGAGTTTCCGTATTTTTCGTTGAAAATAGAGCTTGCTCGCATTACAGAGATAGAAAGACGAGCGCATGTATGCCCGGTAGTAGAGGGAGAACGGTCGAGTTGTTGGGGGAGATAGAGGAAAAAGGAGTTAGAAGGCAGCAGTAGCAGCAGAAACTCGTTGATTTTACGTTTTCATATTCAATATGATCTGCTCCTCTCGCCATTGTATTCATTGAAAACGAGTCAACCGCACGCAAGATGAGGAGGCCACGGAACGAGAGTGGATAGGGTGCTGGTGGTAGTGGTAGTGCTCACGTCGGGGGTAGGGGCACTGAACGAGATGGAATGTGATGGAGCGGTAGGGTAATGCCGGCTGGTTGGCTGGCGGTATGCCGTTTCCTCTCTACTCCAACTAATGAAAGGAAACTCGGCCCTGCCGTTAGATTGCCTGCCTGCGTTCTCTGGCTCTGCACTCGTCACGAATTTAAAGTCGATGTGTCTTCTTTAGCTTGCGATGGACAAAGAGAGAGAGAGAGAGAGAGAGAGAGATCATATCATTGCGTTATATGCCTCTGTTCATTTCTCTGTGTACCAGGAGTACATATTTTCTCTCTCTCTCTCACTTTCTTTTTCTCCATCTCTAATTTGGTGTTGTGAGTGCCTTCACTTTGGCTTTGACCCATGTTGATCCTTCGAAGGCTACTATACTGTCTAAGTACGCACAACTTTTCATGGAGTTTCTTTCAAGACTTAACAATGAGTAGGGGTTGTATCTTGGACGCACAATTCGTGAAAAAGAGAGTGTGAGTGACCGAGATACAAACTTGTTTTCGGTCTCTTTGATGATGTGCATGTGATGAGACAGAAGAAAAACTCGTGTTTGTAAGATGGATTATTGTCCGGTATGCTTTGACATCTTTAGGATCTTTTTCGATTTTACTGTATCTTTTTAGAACAAGTCTCTCTATTCGGAAACTAAAGTATCAAGACTGTAAAACGGGAGTGGAATAAAAATGTTAGAGAAAGAGCGGAGATGAGACCGAGAAATGGATACAGGAATATTTTATGAATACACGAGCGAAACTTGTTAATGAGTTGTTGCTTGCTGCTAGTTTTGTTACTTCTATAGATACGTTCGAGATAGTTTGTTAAAATTAATTAACATGAGGTGTAATATATATCTAATTAAGATAGTGGTAAAAGTAGGATTATCATACGCTCTCAAGATTATTGTATAATTACGTATTTGTTGGAGACTATTACGTGTAAGAGAAGATTACTGACGATAATATCTTCCGAGCTTGAAATTTCTCTAAGACTAAATGAATTCTATACCATTATACAATCAATTGCTTTGTATTCTACCCATTGTCAACTGTCGATATCTTTAAATATTTTTTCAATTTCACCTTGGATTATAAAATATTCTGAATTTATTATAAATGTTTAATTTCAACTTGACAATGCATTTAGTGATAAGATACATCGATCATAATCAGGCTGAATTTTAATTATTTCTTTATATCCGATTGTACAATATTAAATACGTATTTCATTATAATTAAAAATTTCAGGCAATTTTATTTTAGTTTTTATGTATGCCAATTAAAGTTGTGAATATAAAAATTGTAAAATTAAAGTTAATCATTTATTAATGCGTAAAATTTTTCGATTATTTATAAAGCTTACAATTAGTATTATAATGGAAAAGAGATTATAATTTCTTAAGTGCATTATCGCCAGAAGAATTTCTTTTAATAATTATCTTATAAATTTAGTCACTAATGATTAGCTAAGCTACGTCGGAAATTATATATTTTGTATTAATGATAACGTATTCAGAATAATCCGACTCAAATAATAGAGAATTTAAATTTCCGAATGATAATTATTTTTCCACGCGAGATAAGGGAACATAGGAGATATAAGATGCAGTGAATGAAGGAACTAAATGATATACACCAGTTTTATGAACGTTCGTTCGTAAAATGTTTTTAACAAAAATTCGAAAATTTAAAATAAACAATTGCAGTACGAAGTCACCGAATTTTACAAAACGTTTTTGATCAATGAATATAATTCAGCAACGGAGAATGATAAAATAAATACTTTGTTAGTCAGCCAAGAACATCTAAACTTCATTCAAGATAATCATTCCAGGCAGAGATACTGCTTCGTAATATTCTATTGACTGTTGATCGCTAATCCTCGTTTATCAATAATTAGCAAATCGCATAACTCGATTATTTATCGTGACACTGCGATATCTGGCGATCTTAAGATCTATCATCGAGCTACGACGCGCCAATTCCGCCGCGATTGTAAAACGATTCAACCCGAGCACCCCTTTGAACGCGTCACCACCCTTGCTGGGCAGAAGCTGCCCTCCTCTCGAACGTGGCGTGCTGCGCGAAAGGAGGAAAAAATAAGGACATCAGAACAGGGCTCGAAGGCTGAACGGCTGACTCAAAAGCCACGCCGTGGATCCGCGAACATACTAAAAGGAAGGGGGATGCGGAGGGTTGTTGGGGGGCGGAGCAACGGTTGGCCCGAGGGGCGAGCTCTCGTCTCACAACGAAGGGGTGGGCCATTCTGCGCGCGCTTCACTGTCGAATAGCATGCGCGCGATCTCCTTGCACGAGCAAGTGTGCATACGTACGTGTACGTGACGGCTGATGCGCTAAAATCATCCGGGTCGACGGTACCGAGTCGACTGCTCTTTGCGGTCCGACTTGGAATTTATTCATCGCGGTAGGCTTAATCAATTCGCCGACTCCCGCGAGATTCAATTGCGTGGGATATTGAATGAATGAGCTTCTAGGTGTCTGTTTTAGCTAAAGGCTCGATCTTGGTGCTTTTTATGAATTAATGTTGGTCCAGCTAAATGACATCGATGGAAGCTCGAACATTTTAGGAAATGATTCATCTTTCGTGATGCTAACGTCTCTTCCTACGTACACGTTCTCTCTAAACTCTTCTTCGTCGCTAAACTGAATATTAAGCAAAAGTATACAATCTCGCATAATTTTAGATATTCGACGCAAAGTATATGGGTTTTTACATTTTATTTCTTATTCAACGATAAAATTATTTTCTTGACCGCCTTGACTTAGCATTGGTAATTCCTACGTCGTAATCGTATATTTTCAATTATTTTTTAAATTCATGAAGTTAGATACTGTCAATCCCTCGGTACATGCATAATTTTTCTATTATCAGTCTAAATGAATAGCCCAAGCAGTCGATAATAATAATTTTTAAAAATAATTTTTTTAATTTGTAATCTATATTCATTTATAACCTTATTTCACTTAGTATTCATATAGTATTAATTTTTAACCTTATTTCATTCGACAATATTTTACACAAAGCTTTATGTAATATTAATTTTGCATTTGTATTTAACATTTTCTTAATTATCATCTTTTTTGGTTAAAAAAAAATTTTGATTTTCATAATAATATCATTTATAAAATAAGAAAAATATTGATCTGATAATAGTTGCTGAAGTAAATGCATTAAATTTAGGATAATTACGATAAATATTTTATTGAAAATATATTAACAAGAATTTGCGTAAATAAAGATTAAAATCGATAAAGAGAATATTGAAAAATTTAGCTGTTATTTTAATTGTTTTTACTCTATAATATTTAAATTATAAGAAATTTTGTGTATGTCTAATAATGCTTGTATAGTCCATTGAAACCTATTACATGACACTTATAAGTTATAACATTTACTTAAAGGGAAAAATTTTTTTTCAACGTATCTATAACAATTGTCATAAAAAAATAATATTATTTATATTATGCTACAAAAGTAATACTGTAAATACCACCAAATTTTACTACAACTAAATATGTTTTTTTATGAAAATGTATTTATATCAAATTAATGTAAAAGCAATTACTAAAAAGCAAAAATAGTGATATATATTACTTAAGAATATAATTTATACTTCAAAGTACAACAGTATCGTACAATTAATAAGCTATTACGTTCATAAATAAATACCAATTTAATATTCAGTTTCAAATTAATATCGATGACAGAGTAGAATCTTCTAATCTCAACATTATGTAACACGAAAAAAATAATGAATTACATTTTAAAATTTATAAAGCACAGCAATCAATTTTTAAGAAATATTATGTTATGAATAATTATAACTAATATATATATATATGAATGTTTAGTGTGAAGAGTTTTTATTTTTTCACTGTATATGAATAATAAAAAAATAATTTGTATATTATAAGTATTACTTATTCATTTATTTTAAGGATACTTGTTTTGAGTTGAAAGATTTAACAGATTTGGTAATAACAGAAATCGAAACCTGTTAGATGATAGAGTATGTCGGTGATATTTATAAATGCAAAATTTATATTTATTTTATTATATTATATATTATGAAAATTATTTGCTAGTTTTTCTGTAACAAAATTATCCTGTAAAAACTATCAGATGATTAAATATAATTGTAAAGAGAAGAATATATATATTATAACGTTATATTCTCTTTGTATTTTAAATGAAAGCCATACATAATAAAATTCTTATATTTTATATGAATTATCCTGAGTTATGAAGCTGTCTGAGTTTTTACATGTTTTTGCAATTTAGTTTATGTTAAAATATAATACCAAAGTAATAAATATTTGTAATTTCAAACGAGTAAGAAAACATTAATTTTAAATAAAATTTTATTCTAAGTCTTTGGTTTATTCAAAAGTATGATATATTTTTCGTCTGAATAATTAATTATTATAAAATAATTAATATATATTATTATATAATAATAATTATATGATGTATAAAAAATATTTTTAGCGTAATTCTTAACGCTTTTTTTCGTATTGTCTTTCGGAATAATTATATTACTAAAGAAATACTATGTAAATAATATATCAAACTTAAAGATATTCTAAATCGATCGGTTGAGCATTAAAGTGGCATGTACACAATTACCTTGATTTTGTCATAATAATGAACTACCACCTATTGCTTTATAAGTACGTAAAATTTCATAAGTGGAGAAAGGGCAGTAAAGTAAGAAATATGTATTGATTTTAAAAGGAAATAAAAAAAAGAAAGAGCCTAATAAATAAGTAAGATGTTAAAAATAAATGGTTTTACAACTTGATTTCTTAATCCAAATTAAATAAATTATGTTATTATTTAGACAAATTTTATGTGAACAACAATTATTCGAAATATAAAGGGTATCGTATTTTATCCAGATACCTAACAGAAGAATTTTACAAGAATTTATCCTAAAATTCGTGTATAAGATTTTTTTAATTGAGAAAGTATTACAATTGTTAGACTGTTTATTTGATAAGTAATAAGTATAACATTTTATTTAAATGTTAAATTTATATTTATAAATTAGATTTTTATTATATCTTTTATATTGCTTATTTTTCTATGTAAATAAATTGAATTGAAAATAGTTTTCTTAATTTTATCATTTACTAGTATATTATACATATATATATATATATATATATATATATATATATATATATATATATTTAACTGGAACAGGCCATACAGTACAGTGTATCATAAAATACAACATATTAATAAATATTATTATTAAATGTAATAATAACTAAATAATACGATGATGAGTGTCATTTCTAAATGAGAAAATTGAATTCTGTTTTTTTACTCGAAAATTTTTGCAATAGCACAATAAAGCTTATAACAAGAGCATCTGTTGAGGAGGAATCATAAAAGAACAATACTTAGAAAAACTAAAGGAAGAAAAGCAATGCTGCTCAATGAAAATGCACACTCCAATAGTAAACAGTGTCGCCGAGTAAAAAATTCAAAAATATAAGAAGCAATAAAAACAAAGGCCAACAATTGCAACAAGAAAAGTAAAGAGAAAGGAGAGAGAGAGAGGAAGACGGAAATATAGAACGTCACAGTGCGAAAGAGCGAAACGAGAGAGTTGTAGGCAGTAGTCGCGTTACTTCCGGTTGAGCAGTTACTGCGCTTGGCAGCTGTGGAGTTTACGGGGAAACGAGAACGCGCGGAGAGAAAGAACGAACGCTTTAGAGGGGGTGGTTTTGGGACTCTCACTCAGTGTGTCTATGTGCGGGTACATGCACGTCCATGCTCCCTTTTTGCATGCGGTTTCAGCTCAAAGAGAGAGAGAAAGATATAGAAAAAAGTGATACTTTATACACTTATACGTACATATATCTATCCAAATCGTTGCATAGGTTCATTCTCTAATTCGATTAGTTTAGATGGTTTTAAAACAATCCCATTGCGAATATTTCTAACGCGAGGCAGTTTGTATGACGTGCCTAACTTTGTTTACCTACTGTAAACTTTTACGTTTAAAAAAGAGTGGGTTGTGTACAAATGTATATATGAAGCATTACACACACGTCTGCACGCGCGCACGCGTGCACGCATACACACACGGAGAAGGATAGAGATCACGAAAAAGTAGTCGGTGATGCTGTGCACACCGCAGCTGTCAGAGATTCGAGGTCTGATTCGTTTGAGAAAAAAACGAGGTGAAAGCAAGAAGATGCATTTTAAACGCGTTTTATACGTCGCTTCGTCTCCAATTCTCGAAATCCTGTTTCCAGCACTTTGCACCAAGTTCGCAGGATTCCCCGTGACTTGTACTCGAATCTTCTTGTTAATATATATCTATACAGAACTACAGATATAGAACTCTAGCTTATATGTAGCGGAAAATTATCTAACAGGCATTTATGGCATTGCATTTTGCATTAAGAAAGTAAGATTTGCAGACTTTATATTTGCTGAGTTAGGTAAAATTTAAATAGTACCACTAAAGAATAGAAAAGTATTTAAAAATAATAATTTTTTTATGGATAATATAATTATTTTTTCTTTGTGTTATGATAATCATGAAAAGTACTTTCAGGATATGGGAAGCTGCGAAAACAAAATGGTTTAAATATGGTTAAATAATATTCCATTTTCTTAAGAAACGAATTTTTTAAATTAATTTTAGTCACATAAGCCATACTAAAGAAACTGTTCGATATTGTTCTATTTACAATCCGATTTATTACGCTTTATGAGCAGTTTATACTACATAGCTCGATGTATATAATCATTTGGATATAATTGAATCAGAAAAGTATTCTGAAAAATGTTTAATATCGATACATAATTTGGTTTAATCTATTATAAATTAATCATTAATTAATAAGAAACATATGAAGTTTATAATTCGGTTATGGTTTATTATTCCAAATAAAACCTAATGTTGAATCCAAGAAATATTTTTTTTATTAATTCAAGCTTTGAGAAATGCAATTTTATTAAAGATTTATATATCACCACGAAAATTACATGTTCAATCAAGAAGTTTCCTCCAATAGATTCTTAAAAGAATTACAAGAACGGTTCCCAGTCGGATATATATTCTTACATATGGTTCCTTCATTCACATGCGTCAAACACAACATACCGCTTTTGTAGTAACTAAACTGACCCACATCATTAGACTCATGAGTTATGAGGCAACGTCTCACACTCTAATAATATAAATGTTGACTATTTCTACATATAATAAACGGTAGTATTTTCATAACCGTGGTGTAAGTATTCATAATTTTTGCAGATTTAATGATTATTATTTAGTATATCGTAGGAAATGAATTATATAATTTATGATAAAAATTGTTGTAGCAATGTATTGAGAATTTAATTTTTTAATATTAAATTAAAGGCATTATTATCCATATAATCAATAAAATAGCGTTGATCTTATTAGAATTATAACTTACATATTTCGCTTATCGTATTTAAATACCTGTGAACTTGAATATTTATTATCTATAATTATTACATATTAACATACCAAATGTTATATATAATAGTTTTAATATGCAAGAAAATGAAGGAATTATAAATTTTTTGACAAAATCTTATTCAAGCTTATGACTTTTTCCTGAAAACTGATTGGCTTTAAATGAAAGTAAGTGTACTATCACTGGGTTCTAATTATTGTAATGAAATGCTCATTTTTATAATATTTTTATCTTCGTTGTTCGTATTTTTAGAAAAGTAATCCATCTGTAATTACACTAAACTTCGCTATTGTGAAATGTCGTGCAATTTTTTTATATTTATGATTAAAAAATCGAAATTGTTTTCATAATTACGTATACAGTGAAGAAAAATCCATAATTTTATGAATAGTGCAATTCTTATCATAATAATATCATTGATGTTATTCGTAAACATCGATTGTAGTATAAAGAATTAAAAAAATTAGATGCTATAATGTTAAAGTTTACAAGAAATATTTTATTATTGTGGTCTGAAATTTATTTTGAATTTATATGATTCCCTTTTATTTGAATTTCATCTTTGATTATGTACAAAAGCGTACTCTAAAAAGAACTTCATTAATATCGTGCAGATATTTTAGGTAATTGAAGATTGTAAATAGCACCTTAATTTTTTACAATGCTCGATAATCTGTATAATTATAAAAATAAGTATCCATGAAGAAATGAATGATTATGTTATAAAAAATATGTGCATTTCTATTTCCTGCGACGCATATACATATTAAATCCAATAATCTATCTTATTCATTAGTAGTGTGTTGGTATAAGTAGAGGTTCCAGTATATCAATATGCGAATAATGATATTTCGTCGGATAAAAATTTTGCGCGATCGAACATCCTCGATCAAGATTCCCCACGAGTTTCTCTCTCGTAGAATCGTTTATTAGGCCCAAGCATGGCTCATTCGGGGGCCTCGAGTACACAAAAAAGCGAGCAAGGAAGAGATGAGGAGGTAGAGGCGCGCCAAATCAGTGTGAAATTCGGCAATCCTTATTAAAGCTCACACCCTTATAATGCCACTGTCGCTGCTGTTGTTAGGCTGTGTTTTTCTTCTGGCTATTGACGCTGACTCATCCCATCACCGTTCGTATACCGTATATTCCCGCAGCATTGCAAACTTATCCCCATACCCAGATGCAAGTATGCATACGCACACAAGCTTGCCAAAGCCATGTGTTTCGGCGAAAAGATATATACGCGCATTCGCATGTTGCAGCCACGCGCCTCAGCTGTAACTAAATTTAAAATTTTTACTTACTTCCAGGCTACTGCTCACCCTCGCTGTCATTACCCGCTGCAATCAGCGTCTGTCCTCAGTTCCCGAATTATATGTTCTTGTGTGTATGCATTTCACTTGTATGTTTACACATATGTGTCACACATTTATGACTGTGTATTTACGCATGTATGAGCTTAAATTCGTACATATACAAGCGTGTGAAGATAAGTAAAGATCGCGTATTTCCGCGTATCTGTGCTTATGTGGATCGAGTCTTAGGCGAATTCGTTTTTGCTTTGAGTTCTATCTTTTTGCCTTCATTACCTTCATCGTCTTTACACTTCACTTATTTCATTTGTGCAAATCTTTCAAATCGCTCGTGACCAGTTTAACTATCAATGCTTGGCAAATGTCAACGTTTTCCGGGTTTTTGAATTCTACGAAAAATCAAAACATTCGATATGATTAAGCATGAGGAATTAATGTGTCCGAATTTAAATGCGCTTTAATTGTTTTTACAGAGTTATAGATAACTTCACAACCATCCACTGTATTTAATTCCATAGGAAACAACTTTTAAAATTTAATTTGATTACAAATTTGTATATTTAGGGAATACTTTATAGTTGTATTACATTTCATAATTCTAGATTTAACATACGTCAATAAAATCAATGGTTATCCTGATTATTATATTTTTAATTACATTTAACTTTTAATGTTAAGTTTAAAGAAATATCCAGTCATTAAATTGAGCGATTTAAATACCTAGTACTAAAGATCAAAATTTACTCTCAGTGTTAAGCTAAAATAATTAATTCATAAGAGTTTCATATCTTTTATAAATATATAAAGCATCTCCCATATTTAAAAGATATAATAACATTTATAATAATGAAATACTTTTAATCTCTAATCGAACTTTATATGATTCGTAAGAAGATTTCTCCATGTTTCTAATTTAATCCTATAAAAGAACTCTCATATCTTATTTTTACAATTGTATATAAATATATGTTAAATGTCAGCTTATTGAAAGATTTTGTTATAAAATAAATTTCAAGCTTACATTTTTACACTATTTATATATAAAGGTTAGAAAGGTTATAATATAAGTTATTTTCTTATTACTTATTTCATGAGCGTAAAACTGAATATCCTATTTAACCTTACTTATGTAACATTTCTTTTTTCTAGAATCTAACTCACGAATTTTATTAGCATATTTGTTAATAATGTTATTTTATATTTCAATATTAGTTATTATGAATTTTGGGTATATCAGTCTCTCTCTTCACATGTGTATGTGTACCTATATCGATTCATGCTAATTACTTATTTCAGCAAAAAAATGCGAATGAAAAAAGATCAACATCTATCAATATTGCCAATCATGAAATCTATATAAAGAAAAATTTTATATAGATTGTACTTTATTTTAAAGGAAATTAATATTACAGTATAATAAATATAATGAAGTTGTACAATAACATTACAATACATGTTAACTAAATTATTCAGTCGATAAAATCTCATTTACACATTTTGCAGCCTTTATTCGGAATAAAGTTTTCTTGAAAAGTTTTACGTCTGTGAAACCATGAATATGCAAATTAACTGATTGTTTTATGCAAATTGTGCGACGCAGTATAATTAATCACTGTGGAAATCTATCGCAGCAGCAAATTTACGTATTTCTTAAGATTTTTTTACTACAAAACAATGTACTCAATTAATATAAAGAAGAGCAATATAATTGTTTTTAAAATTTTTATTTTCTTTAATATACTACTAAAAATAAATTAAATTTATAAGCGAAATAAGAATTTAGAAGATATATAAGCGGCTGTGTGTCTATATGTGTGTCATGTGCGTATAATATTAGATTATTCGATAGAATAACAGAGAGTTAATCAAATAAAAATAAAATTAGTTAATGATTATCAGTTTACACAAAATATAATATAACTATTTTTCCTTCATTTTCTTCATTCTTATAGCATTAAAGTGTTGATTAAAAGTTTTACGGTAAATATAGAATATTATGCGAGTTACTTTGGTATTACCATTTGCATTAGTTTCTTGAAAATTTTATAGGATGAGATACAGAATAACTTTTTCTTTCCATGTCGAGTTGACTTCCTCTCAGAAGTAAAGACGACACTTCGCAAACTTCCTTTGTCTTTCAACTAGATGACTTTCTCGCTGCCAACGCGAGTTTCTTTAGCACCGAACGAGTAACAGCGTGCTCGTGAAATTAAAAGAAACAGAACAGGGATTGAGAAAAATTGTTTCATTCTAATGAAAATCTACTCATATTTCTGGAAGCGTAAGGAATCGAAGTTTTATTCACATAACTTTGCTGGCCGTTTTCTTCTTTGGTTTAAAAGATTAATTTTTCTCTAAAAATAGTACTAATAACTTTGATATAAATTTTAAAATGAAAAGAGGTATCGTAAATGAAATTGAAAAAATACAAATTTAAAAATCATGTTTTAGAGCTCTTAATTATGAATTATGAATATAAATTATTATCATTGTTAACACTCTAATAATTTTAATATTTCATGACGAACATTTCTTAAAAAATAAAATTTAATATTTTTCTTAAAATGTTGGAGAGGGTATTAAAAATAATTTCTTATTTCAAAATTAGTTTATTGGTCGAAAAGGGAAAAAAACGTAATTGCAAAAATTATGTTTTAATGTGGTTGTTAATGATAAGTTAATAAGAAATAGGTATATTTATATTTATATGTAGTTTTTAACAAAATGAGTAATTATTTTTTTTAGAAAATAGAGAGTAAAATTGCGTTCAAAACATTTTCTTTTGATCGCGATCTAAGAATTAATAATGTAAATCTAATTATTTTCCTCAATGCCAAAAGCTATTTTGTTCAGAATTGTTATAATAATTAAAATATATTGATATTCACTTATTATTAATATAAAATATTGAGAGAAAATATCAAACTTCTTTTTGACTGGATTATTAATAAATTTGGTATTTAAGCTTAAAACGTTAATTACAATCATATTATTATTCCAACTTCTTAAGGATAATACGTTGTATTATTTTCTAAAGTTAAGAATAAATAAATGATTAGGACTTATTTGAATAATTGATTTTTCTAAATTTTCCTAAAATTATCATATCAACCAAATACCTCTTTGCAAAGAAATAATCAAGTTGAAAACAATAAATTGAGCATAATCGTGACAAAATATTAAGCTTCTGGCATTCTCTCGGAATTCGTTCGCGTGAGCATTGATCTACGCCAGAAAGAAAATATATGATACATTCAAATCGTATTTTCAGACTCCATGCAGATTCCATGCAGGCTCCATTGTTGCATCAACACGTAAAAAATTATCCTATCGCGTATTCACTCTTTCCATGAAAATCTGGTCCTGTTGATGAAACGATTCAAAACTGCCACGTATGTTTTGTAAGTATTTGTTATCACAATAATTAGAATTATCCAGCAGTTCGGAACAGTGACTAAATATTTGTAAAAATACATAAGAACAAATCTGTGAGAGGAAGAATGCAGAACCTGTAAGTGAGAAGCGAATGGGTAAAAGGCAAAGGTGGAAAAGCTGGGGGCAAAAAGGCATTCGGAGCGAATTCATTAATTCTGTGTGGGCAGTTAAGTGGAATGGGATTGTGGAAATGTGGTGGCGAGAGGGAACAACAAATAAAAGAAAGAGAAAGAGAGAAGAGGGAAAAGTCAGTCAGTGGAATTTTCTGAGGAATTTTATTTATTATCTCAGCAGACGGAGAACAATTGCAAACTAATTTGGTTCACTTAATTACCGACAAAAGAACAATAAGATTTGGTGCGCTTTTATCTTGGATACAAATAAAAAATAATAATTTGTATCAGCATGTTCAAGTAGGCACGTGGTTCTTTTTTATCTGTTTATTATTTTCTTTTAACAAGTTGTTGTTCTAGATTAAAATTTAAAACAACAAAGAGATTAAATACTTGTTTTTTAAAATAAATATTTTGTTTTTCTTTTCTCAGAAGGCATTCATTCGAGCGCGATTTTATATGCGCAAGCCAACAACTTTTTTAATTAATGTAAAAGGAATGAATTAAGTTATATACTTGCTTACTTTTTCGTGTTAGAAAAAGAATAAGCTGAATTTTTTGAACTTTTTATTGTTTTCTTTTTTACACCTGTTTTCATTTTTATCCATTAAGAGGTTTTTTAAATTGTATAATTAAAAAACTATTTTTGTACTTACTAATGCAATAAAAATACATTCATATATTATGAGTATTAATTCAAGATTATATATTCTACTATAAAAGATTGTTACTATAAGAACAGACAGGTAAAATTTTTTTTTAGAAAGAAAACCTTGTACTTGCCTTCTTATTCAAAACAAGTAAGGTATTAGTTTTAAAAAAATATTTATTAGTTAAAATTATTAATTATGAAATCTACCATGTTATTATTTAATTTATCCCTTATTCTTCAGAGGGAAAAATTAATTTATATTTTAAAGTAATGTTAGTCTAATTGTTGGATCTTAAAAACTCACTGTTATATGTATAATACAATGAAATATGAAGTCTTAATATATCAAACTACAGCTGTTCAAGAAAAAACTTAACATTTTCTTTGTCACATAGATATAGCTATTATAAGCAGTAATAAAAGTTAGGTTTCTGCAAAATTTTAGAATTCATTTCATGTAGAAGCGATAGAAATATTGCAGTAAAGCACATGCGCCTTAGCTTCTATACGTAATTATATTATAATAAAAATTGACTAAGACTAAAATATACGAAACATATAGCTTACTTTTTTGCAGGGGAAATATATTTAAATTTTTCTCAAGCATTAAGTAGTGCGTAAATATTATTAAATAGAATTTTCGGTCGGTCAAATAATTGTACGAGTACTATAATTTAAACATTAATAATGAAATAGTTTAAGATAATGTAGTTAATACTTTTGCTGCGATTCTTTTTATATTAAGTTTTTATGATTTTAAATATCATTAACTATAATAGCCAAATAATAATAAGGATAATATTCCTTGTGAAGTCATGCAAATTCTTAATAAACATGAAGAAAAACTGAATTCTACTATTTAACATAATATATATGGATTTATATTTAAGTATAAAATATCATGAATTTTTTCTGTATTCTGATTATTTTATAAATAGTACACATGAAAAAATTTGTAATTTCTGATGAATTATACATATTTCTATAGTTATACGAGCATCTTATAATAATTTAACACATTTAATTGAACAAAATTTAGAAAATTAGAGAGTTTTTTCCACGTAAATCTTACGAAGGATACTTTAGATGCAAATGAGCAATGTAAGAATTTTGTAAGTAGCTTTTACCTCGGCACGATAAAAGTTAAACTTTACATCAGATCCCTTTTAGCTTAAAAAGCACGAAAAGAAAATATCCCGTGAGTTTTTCTCTGAGCAACAAAAATGTTTTAAGCGAGCTGTTAGATTTAGCAAAGGACTCGTAACAGTTGGAAGTAGAGTTCACCAGGAGAAAGAAAGGCGAGCGATGATCGACTTCCGGTCTGGCTCAACAGCACACGTCACCCCTTATTACGCGTAACTACAATTTCCGCTCTCGGGAGGCTGCACGCGGATTCCCTGTGCGTATTGTATCAACGATCGTGTGACACTCGGGGGCTGTTCTAGTAAGCGATACGTCGACCCCCTATAGTGGAAAGCCTCAAGCGGACGATACGCGTAGAAGAAATAAGATAAAAGAGCAAGGACAGCTTTTATTTTTATCGATATTCCCTTTACCAAATTTGTCTTTTACTCGCTTTCAAGGATTGACTTTTTTAAATACAATTTCACGCGCGTATAAATGTAGTAACCTTATGAAGAATTATTTAATCAAGAGATTTTTAAGAAATAGAACCATTTAAGTAACTCTTTATATTTCGAATAATTAGAATATTCATTTATGTACAATTGAAGTCATAGTTATTACAAGTTATTACAAGATGGGTTTTGATTTGTCACAGTAGATATAACAAACTAAAATAAAATTTATTTTGATTATTAAATCATTAATGTTGTCAAACGTATTTTTTTTCTTATTTTCTTATTCTAGAATTAAAAAGTGTTCATATTACTATAATAATTACTTAAATTATTTTGGACCTTACAAAATGATCGATATAAAGTATGCGTCAGTAAATATGTTGAAATATAATTAATTGTATTTTTAATGTTACAGTATTTTAAGTTAAATAATGAAACGTTGAGAATTAAATTTTATCAGCATAATATAATGACGATAAAATTAAAAAAAATTTTCTGTATTATATAATTTGACTTTTTACAATTAAAATTACATCATAAAAATTTAATCAATAAAATTTTTTTTCTTCATATAAGGCCACGAGTTTCCATGCTGTCTCAGTTATTCAAATATATCAAAGAATACTTACTACTTGAATTATTTAACTATATAATGGCCACATTATGAGATAAATGGATTTTAAAATAAGTTTTTTTGACAAATTTTATTCGTAGAAATTCGTAGTCGAAATTTTATTAATTAATGTATCGCTTTAGCCTCTATTCAATTTTATAATATGGTTATATTAATATTTGATTTTAAAATGAAACTATAGTTATATTTCATTAATCAAACACAATAAAAGCACAAGACATGTGTTCATTATTCAGGACTAAAAATTACTATTAATAATTTTTCAATATCTAACCTTTGTATCATTACAATTTTCTTAAAAGTTTTGCATTTAATGCTATTCTAGGCAACGTGGCACGTATTTTCAATAGAAGGAATGTTGCTTATATTTCATTCGGAATAATTGAAACTTATCTTCTTCTTAGATTCTACAATCAGAACAGTAGACGCGAGAGGTAAATTGCAGCTAATTACGTGAACGACTGACATGTATTAAGTATTTAATCGGATAGGTATTTAATTTGTAGAGTAGTTTTGCAGATCAATAGTGACGAAACTAGTGAAATGAGAATGAAATTAGAGAATATGGAAACACAGCGAATATACGTAAGAGCTGAAGCTTTCGCCGTCAGATTTTCAGATTAATTGATCCAGTCTTGTAGTTCGAATCCAGTGAAGCGCGATGCCGAAGAGGAAGCCCAAGAAACTGTGCTTATTGGGTGCTCCTTCCTCTTCTTCGGCTATATCTCTTTCTTCCGCTTCCGCCCTATTTCTTCTTCGCGTATAAAGCTTCTTTCGAATGCGAGATGTGCTTATTATTATCATTCTTCCATCCTCGCTACCTCTTCTTCTTTTACCTTAATTCTTCATTTCGCAATCGATGAATGAAAAAAAGAGGACTATATAGGCGTGTGGTTCTTTGGCATTTTTGCTTTTAGTAAAATATTTTATTAAACATCATTGGCTTTTTAACTGGTCAAATAATGGAACTAAATATGATAAAAGTTGAACCATTACTCACCTGTACTTTCGCAATAAAATTTTAAGCTCACTTTCTGTTTAGATAATTTATTAATAGCCTCGTATCCATTATATTCCCTTTAAAGTTCACATACTGATTGTATACTTATTTAAAATGTGGCTAAAATTAAGACAAGGTATAATTTCTTATTGAACCGACGTTGGGTTAGATTCGAAAAATATTGTACATAAAGTTAAGTTTAGTGTCGAAGAAAATACAAAAGTATTTCGCGATCCATCTCATTTTGCAACTGATGGCTCCGCCTATGGCACTGTCTGCTACGAATCACGTGTAGTTAGCTGCAAGTCATCGGGAAGTCGATCAGGAACGATTCAAATAAAAGGAAAAAAGAGCGAGTCCTCCCCTTTGAGTGCAAAAAGGGGTGGAGAGAAGGGCTTACAGATCTTCTGGAAGGGTGAAATAGCTGGAAAGACAGCCCGCGAAAACGGTCACTGGTCTTTTATATTTCGATATAATTGGCTGTACAAGCCCCCGGCGTCAAACAAAACGAAACAAGAAAACAGTCGGGGTCGAAGAGGACGCGTCGTGTAACCGCAGAATCGGTTAGGGGGTGAGTATGCATTATGATTCGAGCCAGCTGAGATTATGTACGTACTCAGAATAGAGTGAGAAGGGAAGCTAGGAGCTACTTAACTCGATTCTTCCTGTTTGAGTATTGAATCACTAGCGAATGTTACGATAACGAATACCTTTTAGACCTTCCGACGTTGGGCATAAAACTTGAACCTTTCCTTACAATTGTCTGGGATACTATATGCATAATTGTATTCAGTTGTTTCGGCAAGTCTTACTCACTTTTTATTCGGATCTACTTATGGCAGTTTTAATATTATAGTACCCCGAGTAGTACGAAATTTTTAAATTATTATAATTACTTTCCGCTTATACTAGAAGCTAAAAATAAAATCAGTTAACAATCGAAAAGGCTTATTTTTTCCGTACTGTTTAAAGTTATTAAATTAATTTTTTATAATAGTTCTTTGCTTACAGACGAATTTTTTATACATATTTATGTTTAAGCAGATTTAAATACTGAAAGTATATAATTCTAATTGATATTTCATTAGTCTTAGTATATAATAAAAATAGTAAATTGTATTTTGTAAAATCTTTATTATTAAAATATCTTGCTCTTTGCGATGTGTTGGACCTATAATAAGTATTACATCGAATATTTAATAGATAAATACGAGATAAAGAAGGATAAATAAGTAGTGCATAAGAGAAAGTGTCATAACTTGGTTCAAACAAGTAATTCCTTTATGTACACCTTTCATTAAATAAGTTTCTAAAGATCTACTGAAATTCAACAAGATACTGAATAAAAAATACTTGGTGATATATTTAGAGGCCATTGCTCATTTGATGTCTATCTAACTTAGAAATAATATGTAAATTTGTTAAATTTACATATTATAACATTGAAAATGTGGTTTATATTTAAGAAGTGATCGCTGGTATATCGCCGATTAAATAATTAATTTTTATCTCGATAAACTTTATTTAAACTTGCAGCATATAATTCAAATATTTTTTTAAATATGAATACTGGTTCTTTTTCAGTTCTTTTTTCCTCCATCTTCTTCCAGATTCTGGAACAGACTAAAAAGGGATTGGTAGGTAGACTACCAAGCTATGCCTCGATGAGCTGCTGGAACCCATGTTCTGATTAGATTTTATAGCTAACAAGAAAATTATATTCGAGATTGGGTAGGTAACCATGTGGGACATCACAGATTACGAATAACATTTTATACACTTTAAATTTACCAGTTTAATATTTTAGAGATATAAAGTAATTCAATAATTTTTTATGAAAAAATTTGTATGCGTTAATACATTTTATTCTAGGTAGATAATAAAATGAATATCGAGATAGCCGTTTAAATAACATTAAAACATTCTTCCACTATAAATAAAACCATAAAATCCACAGAGAAAAGCTTTAATCCACTTCTAAGAATTTATGCAATTTGAATATACTAATAAACGAATAAGTTTTCAGATTGAACTCTTTATTATAAGTTTATGATTACAAGCGAGTGTATATTATCATCGAACGAGAGTGATACAGCGATAAGATGTAAGATTATTAAAAAAAGAGAATATAATTTATAAATTATTATTTTATTTATAATTTACACATAATATTTTTCTATTTATATGAATAGTATTACATTTAAAGTAAGCTTTCCCTCTCAATGTGATAAACATAATAATATTTTTGTTGTTTATATATCTTTCTGTGAGTAACTTCAATAATGATTGTATTTAAAAATAAGAAGTTATATTTATAATTAAATTGATTAGAATAAATAGTTTTACCTGTAATTTTATCTTTTGCTTGTATGAACTCGATTTTTAAACTTATTTTCTGAGTACGTAAAAATCCTTTCAAGTTTGAATGTTTGAATTGAATTTTCATAATTTGATAATATTAGACAAATCGTTAATCTCCACTTTTAGAATGTATTTGAGAAGTTTGATTATATCATCTAAGTATACGAAAGCTTAAACAATATTATATGGTACAATGTTCGTTAGTATAATGTTAATCGTAATTTACCAACAGCAGCCTTGATACTATGCCAAAAACCTTATAAGGTACTTACGCATATTGGTTCTCGCTTAAAAGAACATCGTATCTCCGCAAAAATCTCGGAAAAAAAGAACCCCAACACCGAAGGTTCGAGGGTTTTATTTGAAGCAAGGCTGGTTACAGTGTTCGCATTCGTACATGTGTACCGCGCAAATACACACGCGTATTGCCACGCGACCGGTGACGCCCCGCAGGCGCGTCATACCGCCGTCGGGACATCGACTCTTCCGCTGGTTGTCCGTGTATTTCTAACAAATAACTAAATTTTGCTCCATCTACTCGTTTTATTTGCCGTATCTCTGAACTTGCAGTTACTAGTTTGCGAGGCCTCTATGGGTTAACTGCATGCACCCAGGCAGAGAGTCTCGGTCCATTAAGTCCATCGGTTCTCTCTCTTTCCCTCTCTACCACCCATCTGACACTATCTCTTTCCCTTTTTCTTTGTCTCTTTTTCACCACAACAAGAATGCGTCGTGTTACACGTAGTCTTGTCAGCGGGTAACCGCTATTAAGAAGCTAATGAGCCGCATTTTCAGAGATTCATAGGATTCACTGTATTTTCCGGACTTCCGGAGATATAAACGTGTGATTCTTGAAAATGGTTTTATTATGCCAACGGATCATTCGGTGTAAATCACAACGTATCTGAGTATAATAATGGGGAACGTTTATCCTTATTGTTCATTCATGAATTTATGAGCAATTAATAAAATTCTTCGTAGATTCAAAGTATTCAATAAGTCATTTTAAAATCTTTTTATTATAGAATATGAATAATTGTTTATTTTTTACAAAGATAATATTGGAAAATTATCGAATTTTTCTATTTGATCCAGCAATCATTAAGAAACTGCTCTTGTAAATCATGCATATAGTTGTTGTAACTGTTTGTATCCTTATGATCAAAACAACAAATAAGTACCAGATAATGCTTTAAAATCTAGTATTATTTCATTGCGTTACCGATTTTTTCATTTATTTTATAGTATTAAGTATATAAAATATTTACTGACTATAATGTAAAATATTAGTTATTAAAACAAATGAAATTATTTCCGTTGAACCTGCTAATATTTATAAAACATGAGTTTTTTGTATTCATAGTGATGGTTATTATTTTTTCAGCAATTTCTATAAATTTCTATTTATAAACAAATCATTTGAAATTCGAAGTTTAAATAATAAAATTATAAAAAATATTAAATAATATATAAATAATGGATTTTGAAATATGGAAGTACATGAATCGTTAAATATTTTAACTAAAATAGAGATCGTATCGTATATTTTAACTAAAATAGAGATCGATTTTACTAATAGAGATAGTATCTTAACTAAAATAGAGAAATTTCTGATACAACCACTTCTGAATTTTAGTAAGATATATACTTACTACTTTACTACAATAATACAAATTTACTACAATAATACTTTACTACAAATACTACAACTTAAGTAAATATAGAGCTTGAACTTTGTAGAATATAAATATCTGCAGTTAATTAAAAATACAATTAACTAATGGTGTTTTTAACGTTGGGTAAGCCAGAACATAAATTTCATGAATCATGAAGAAAAAGCAAATTTCACTGGTTGTAATGTAATTCACTTCATAAATGTGAAATATTCCAGTCAGTGCTAGTATAGTTCTTTGATCCACCCAGAATAGTGCAAATTGATTTTGTCTTTTACTTTATATCACAAACGTCATCAAATCGTGATTTCAGGTCGTTACTCTCCGACGCTGTATTAAATCATAATGAATCACAGACTGGCCAAAGACATAATGCTACTTTACTCTCTTTCTTTTTAGTTTCTCTCATCGACCTCTCCAGTCTCATACACACACACACACATATACACACACTCTTTCTCTCTTTCTCTCAGTATCAGTCCAGTACATCTACTCTCTTTCGGATCACTTAGGTTGTCTCTATCTGACTGACGGCTTGGAGAAGTGATTTCCTTCTTTTTCCTCAGCAAGCAGCAAATCCTCATCGAGCCGATGCTAACAATGTTTGCAGATATATTGTATCTCACGCATCACTTGCTCGGCAAATTGTTTTATAAACAGATTATAGCGACTGCCGCCACTACGACCGCTACGCTCGTCCCACTCACTATTATGGTCCACTCGTTCTCTTCTACGCTCTTATGCAACTCACTCCACTATTTCACTTTCTACGAGTCTCACTCCCTCAGCTCGTTTTGATTTTTATCCTTCTATCTCTATGTCTCTTTTTCAATTTCCGTCTTAAAGCTGGAGTACAATAGGTTTCGAGTCGAAAAGATTATATCTGTTTGTATTTGATATATGTATAGAACTGCCACACATGATATATTGTATGAGATTTCGACATTTATATATGGTTAATCATAAAGAATAAAAATTCATACATACAATATTAAATAAACTAATACAATAATATTCTAAAGTTTGACTTGAATTTATGACTAATTTCTACAAAAATAATTCGATTTGTATTTTAACTATTGCTTTTAATCTATGTATTGATGTGAACACCATATTAACATTACCTTAAATATTTATATTAAATTGTAGATTTGTCGAATGTTATTAATTTCAAGAAACGCAATTTATAAACGCTTATACTAAATTCAATTTTAAATTAATTTCCTGATAAATTGATTAAAGATGTTATGAAATATAATATAAAATAATGTGTTTCTAGGATTAGTACACTTTCTGTAATTATTATTTATTAACAAAATTAAATTTAATCATAAACGTCATCTTTAAATAAACTATCAATCATAGAAAGCAAAAAACAATGACCTATTCCCGGCTTAATAACTAGATCAGTTTCATTACAAAACCAATTATTTCTTTTACGTTAACCATTATTAGAAACTAATATTTAAAATAATAATATTCATATTTAATTTTTTTATCTACGTATTAATACCTTGATGTCTTAATGCATAAATTATTTTATTGTATTTTATATAAAATTGTAACAATTAAATAAAAGTATTTTATTCTATCTATTTGACTTAATGTTAGTATTTAGTACATTATTTAGTACATTATATTTTACTGCTGAAATTTTTCTATTAAATGGCTAATAAAAGTTATAGGAAAAAGTTTGTTTTCTATTATCAATTAAGTAATTCTAAAAAATAAAATCCATTAAAAAAAGAAATAAAATTTATTAATAATGAATCAATTATATTCAAAAAATATATATAATATATATAATATATATAATATATTCAATTATATTCAATAATATATATAATATTTTCATAAGTCTTTCTACACTTCTATTTTATTATATTCAATGAGTAATAATATTACTAAATTAGCGCATTCGACATTAATGTTGAAATACTTTCTTTTGAAAAATGACTCTCATTAAATCATTCATGTAATAAAAACTTGCAAATAAATATAATTTATGCTCATCTTTTGAGCATCACTTTTAATACATTTAGTATAGATATACATATGTCAAAGCACTGCATTAATTTATTGTAGTTTGACATGTTTCGTTGAATTTTTTCTCCACTGACCCGTGATGTTACGAATTCATCTGCTGATATTGTATGGATTATATTGCTTCAGTGGATTCTCTGTCACAGGTATACATGGACTTGCAAGTGATAGTTATAGTATTTTACATTTTATTACTTTGTATTATTTACTCATGACTTTTGCAACTAATAGCAACAGTTTAATATATTCAGTTATGTAACAAAAAAGCTAAAACTAGTTTAATTACAATCAAATAGTCTACTTTTAATGTTTAAATTTTCATTAAATTTAATGAATAAATTTTCAATCAAAACAGTATCAAGAAAACATATTTACAATATGGTATGAAATTATCTAGTACTAATATGATTTAATTGAATTAAGATTATTATTATATTTATGCAAATATCATTAAACATGAAATAACGTTAAAGTAATTTAGAGGATAAATAATTAATTTAAAAAAATGTATTCAAATAAATATAATATATCCTATAAGAAAGATCATCTTAATAGAAAAATTTGAAATGGCTTAAACAAGGATATTATTTTACTTTTATTTACAATTTAAAGTAAAAAAATTAATTATTGATCACTAAAGTTATTATATTTATTATATATTAACTTTATTTTTCTATTAATTTTTAAAATATATCGAAAAAATGTGTAAAATCATAGAGTATCAGAAACTGATTATTTTTCCTGAAAAATTCATTATCAAATTAGCTGTAAAGTTTACTATTTGTTAAACCTGTTATATTTTTCTCTATAAAACTATTATTCATACTGACAGACTATTTCAATTATTTTTCGAAAATAACTGTCTACGAATTATATCAAGTAGAATTTATAACGTATTTTTTTTATTTCAAAATATAATGTTTATTTTTGAGCAGCACACGTTTGTATAAGATAAACTTGTTACATTATCAGAATATGCTCTTTTTAAAGTAGTAAAGAACTATTCAATTACTCCATAAAAATAGTTCTGTGATATTATTCATATGCATCATCATATGAAATATGTAAACCAATATTCTTTAAAGTTATATAGTTCTAAACTTGCGTAGCTTTAAGAAAAAAGCTTTAAAAACCATAGCATCAAAGTCCTCTTGAGATAAAATTTGCTTGGATATACCTGATATAATGAATTAAAAATTGAAATATACAATACAGAAAGAAAGATAAACTGAAAAAATAGTAAAAATAAAATATCTAGTACTCGTCACTACTCACACGATCTTCCTAAAAACGTGAGCACGTGCACACTTTTTTCATATCGGTGATTCAAGTATATAATATCCTAAAAGACTGATGAAAAAAGTTTGTGCCTCAAAGCTTCTGTTTTAATTAATCTGTTGCCTACGCACAAAATCATTCGCACTAGCTACTTTTATTGCGTTCGCCTCTGCGGATGTACGCGTATTAGAGGTGACATAACAAAAAAAAGAAGTGAGAAATATATGTGTATGAGCGCGCGCACGCGTGTGTGAGTACAGAGAGTGATAGAGAGAGAGTAAGTGAGAGAGCTAAGTGCTCAATTATATTACGTGCTGATGCTCATATTTTTTCGAACGTAGAAAACGTGTGTGCAACCAAAAAATACGCAAAGTAAAAGCGAGTAGTAACAGGTACATATAGTCTGACCGCTGACCAACGTTGGCGACGCGAAACTCAGAACGCATATCACGAGATTGCTTCGTTCTCTCGTTCTCTCTCGGAATTTCTCTCCCACCTATCCTCGCCATTCATTTTCCAGCAAAATCTACCTACACTGTATATGCGCATACGCCTGTAAACCTGTATGTCATCCCTCCGCGTAGCTTTTAACAAACGCTGCCGTTACAGACCAACGGGACATTTAGGACTATGCTCGCTGCTGTACGTGACTCTTTACGCAACAGCAATTTTATCGTTACTTTTATAAATTGGACGACAGTTAACGCTTGGCGTGTCAGATTCACCATCAGTCCAGATTACGGACATGCGAGAATGAGCGCGTTTTTCTATATGCGCTCTGTGAGCTTCTCCTCTTCCCCTGTAATCTACGGTACTACGTGCACGTGAGCATTCGTCTATTTAGTTTTTCTGTCTGACAAACAATTGTAAGTGAGACAATGATGCCTTTTTCCACGTAGACAAGAAGCCAATTTTGCAAAATTTTTGAGTCTGCTAAAGTCGCTGTAATTACCGAAAAATTCTATATGTTATCCATAAGTTGCACGTTATGTTTGTACGTTATATTTTTTAGTTTTCTTATCAAAAAAATCATCTTAGTCCTAAATAATTCCTTCGAATGCAGAAACACGTTTAAGTAAGTGTTTTCAGTAACGCTATATTTGTATATAAGTTCCACAAATTAATTTAATTAAATTTAATAGGTGACATTTTATTTTTTGAGTTGAAAGAATCTCGATGTCATATAATTTCATAAATTCTTATAAAATATTATTAGATAATACGTATAAAAAATTCATAAAACTATGCATATAAATTTTAATGTGAATAATTTAATTGGAAAATTTAATTAATTTAATATTATTAACAACATGTACAATCATGAATAGTTAACAATAAAATTTCTAAGAAGTAATTGTTGATTCATTTAGTAATGTAACTTATATTTTCAGTTTTTTATAGTTTTATAATTTTGCTTCAATAGAATTTTCAGAAAAATTAAGCATTTTACTTGAAATTTTCAAATCAACATTTATGATTTACATTTTTAAAAATAAGAGAAAAATTTCTTTTTAATGTATTTATTTTGAAAGAACATATATTGATACTGTCAGCACTCTTTATTTTCATTAAATTTCAACTAAACTGTATATTACTTATGAGAAAAAGCAGATAACCATAAGAATTTTGCTTTCAGTGATAGTTTCCTATATTCATTCTCAAAATCTTATAAAACGATGTGAAACGATAATTCATTATTCTTAATGATACAGTTTCTATATTGTTACATAATTTTCGATAAATATAAATTAATAGGTACAAGAGAAAAAACTGAATATCAATTATTAATTTATTTCGATATATTAATAAATTTTTCTGTTACCTTTTACGTTACAGTAACATTACCATTCATTGATGTTATTAATTTTTTTGTAGAATATTGAATACTTATTTTGATATAATACAAGTAGTGTGGCTTATCATAAAGATCAACAACACGTACCATTATGAAAGTACTTAAGGTACTTAAAGAATTTAAAATCCGGCAAAATCTTATAAATAATGATAAACTGTTTCATTTGTAATAATCGCTTCATTTTAATATTTATTCGGCATTATTATTATTCCATGAATTGGTTAAAAGTGATAGTAATTTTTTAACTTTTATAGTACAGCTATATAAAGAAATGTCCATATTTAAGACATATTTTTAAATATATTGAAATAGTATTATTCGTCTAAATACTGTCGTAATCTTTTTATAATATATGTATAGGTCACGATAAAATACAAGCCTGACATTGAAAATAGAGCTGGAAAATGAGAGAATTAGATGATGAAACTATCCGTGAAAAAAGCCAAACTGGTCGACGCAGCATACATTTATTCAAATGCGAGAAATACACGAGCTTGCGATTCCGGTAATTAATTCAAGTTTGAGCGCAATATTACTCTTTAATGCCTGGAAATATAAATAGTTGAATAAGATTACTATTAATAAATACTACTTTTCATACATAATTCAAATTTTAACATATTTTACCAAAGTTAACTTTTCCATGTTTTAATTATAGAAAAGAATCTTAAACAATCGATTTTCCATTTCTGCAGACAAGTTTTGTTAATTAAATAAAGAGTCCAATTTGTAGATATCATATACAAAGTTGTAGATAAACATATTATTATCTTAATATATGGATGATAAAAATTTTTTTTTCAAATCATAAAATTATACTTTTATGTATAATGATAACTACATTTGATCCATGATAGTAGCATAAAAATTTCCTTTAATTATTGATATTTTGTTAAAAAATCGGTACTTAGTTGTTACTATTTAAATTTTATTTGTAGTAATATACGATTACTATTTCTCTATATACATTTATATAATAATAAACTGCAATTTATATTATTTATCGTATTAATGTTGTACAATCGGTATCATAAATGTTATGAAAAATATATGAAAAAATAAGATTGAAAATTTTTAACATACTAAAATATATTAGTTATTATTAGTATTAATTATTTTTTCAGATCAAGTATAGCTAATCAATATCTTTTTATGAGTACTTATTTTTCATATATAACTAAATACATTGATCTTTAAAACTAAAAATATTAAAAAATTAGATTGCAGTAAAATAATAT
This sequence comes from Wiebesia pumilae, assembly GCA_018907045.1. Classification (NCBI taxonomy): domain Eukaryota; kingdom Metazoa; phylum Arthropoda; class Insecta; order Hymenoptera; family Agaonidae; genus Wiebesia; species Wiebesia pumilae. The sequence continues at coordinate 11,871,814 of JACCHZ010000116.1, forward strand.
CTATAGATGTATTCTATTATTTTTTGAATTTCAATTATAGTGATATATATATGTAAATATTTTTTAGTTGCTGGTGATTTTGTCAGAATTAAAAAATAAGAAAGTTAAAGATCACTTTATTTGTAACTATAAATCAATGAATGTTCAAAAGATAATAATAGTTATAATATATAATGAAGTTTCTTGATGAAATAAGGAAGTTTCCTGTAATAAAAAGTATTTTATGTATAAAATTTCGGCAGTTTATTGTGGATTGTAATTTATTTACAAAATTAATTTTTAGTAATTTTCATTATCTATTATATTGTGCGTGTATATAAGTTAAATTATTTGTTATTTCAACGAAGTAGTGAATTTTAAAATGCTGAAAGATGATTTATTTTCTCATAATGTATTTTATATCATGCACTAATTAATATAATATGATGGTACGTTAAATTAATAATTTGAATTTAAAAGTATAAAATTTGTTACTTATAATGTCTTAAAAAGTCTATGGCATAAGCAGACTAGATAATTCTTGGGCAGTACGTCGATTATAGCTTCTTTTATAGCTCATTGTTCCGCAGAAAAATCGATCAACCCACACAGCCGTCAAAGCAAATTAAGAAGTCACACAACCATTGTCGCGTGAAAAGCATTATTTTATTGTTCCATTCGTGGCAGATCATTTTAACGCAAGCTAAAAGAGAGGAAGAGATAGATAGATAGAGATAGAGATAAAGAGAGAGAGAGAGAGAGAAAGCGAGATTGAGAGAGAGTAAGAAGGGCATAGTGTGATTGAGATATGCACAAGCAATTGTAATGCTGCGCGTCGAATCGCACATTATAATTGGCGCAACTTGCCTCGCACGTGGCATGGGCCGGCCATCGATAGTAAGACCTGCTCGTTTATTATTACTATGAAATCATAACTCCCCCAACTACAACGAATTCGAATATCGAATCGAATTACATGGTGATCGTATCCCGACGAAGCGTGCGCTCGTGTGTACTTACGTGTCTATCCGCGTAAGATATTGCTCAAAAATATGCAACATTTCATTCCTTTATTTTTACGAGTATATATTATAATGAATATTAAATATAAGTTTTTGTTTCACTAACTACATTTAAAATATTTAAAATACATTATTAAAATATTCCAATTGTAAATAAATTTAAAAGATATTCTGTTGTATTTTCACGTTATTTTTTAAATAGTAAATTAACAGTAAATAGTCAAACATGTGCTTGTACGCAGGAAAATTCATTTCTTCATTTCTTAATGGTATACATTATACAAGAGTACTAAAAAAAAGTACGATATCTTAAAACGATCATTGTAACAATAAGTCTATTGTTACAATCATCATTAACTTGCGATAAAAATAGTTTAGGTCGTATTAAGTAAAGTACTGTATAATTTATTTCGTGAAGTTCGAAACATTTCAATAAGGCTTACTCATCTGTTTTGAGTAGATAAGCGGTTCCTCTACCTTCATAAAATATAAAAGCCAAACAGCATTCACGGGACACTTAACTTTTTGTGAGACATCGTGTATGAAATTGCTTATCGTTTCGATACTTATGAAATAACACATGATAATGTATTTCATAACGGTGATCGTCCGTCAATCCGTCCGTCTGTTCTAAATAGCGCGCACACACATCTATGAATCGCACAGGCTTTCATGCCACGTATATACCTACATATAAATGTGGAGGATAGTGCCTCTCGCGTATAACAGTCAGGACATGCGCCGGTCACGTGCTGAGGGTCAAATCTCTCTCCCTTCCCTTTTCTATCTCGCTCTTCCTGTCACGAAGCTTCTTACTTTAGCCACCCTTCGTGTAATGTGTGTATACGTGCGAGAAAAACTATTCCCTATCGAGGAAATCGAAAAGCGATAAAATATAAAGGAGAAAACTGAAAATAGTAACGAAAGAGATGAATGAAGAAAAAATCTATATGTATAGGAGCGTCTGTGTATAGGATTCGGATCGATGATATAGAAGTAAGAAATAAATCGAAATGATGCGTATTTAGCGAGAAAATTGAAGAATGAACGTAATTATTTGTTAATTATCAACTTACGTTTACAGTTCTTATAAATGGTAAAATTTATTTAATAAATTTCTATAATACTTATGCGGAACATAATCGTTAGATGCATGTTACTATGCATTCATTTATTTCTTTAATATAAAATGAACCAATATAATAGAGTTGATATTTAGTTACAATGTTGATATATATTTACAAAATAAAATTTGACTGTAACTTGTACACCAGTGAAAAATATAACAAACAGTTATGAAAATAGAAAGACAGTTTATCATGCTACACATAGAAGAGTACACATAAAGCATTGGATGACATTTGCGTATACAAGATCTGGCGAATACATTAAATACTACGCTAAGATTCATAACATTCCTTCTTGCAACGCGCTGAAAAAATTGCATTCTCTCCGACAGGGCATCCTAATTGCAAATCAAATAATGATATGAGATACTTCAGCCTACCAACGTCGCGGCAAGGTCAAAGGAAGAGAAAGGGGCCAGTCGGTCGACGCTCTCTCGTGCGAAAAGTCGACGGATTTATATTGCAGCCCAAGCCATGCATCCCGAGATAGGGGTTATTAAAATGCGTGAAGAGAAAAAAGCTATAGGCGAATAACAAGACGCGTGTCATGGCGTCCGGCGGGCGATTGTCGCCTTTTCAAGGGCTGCGCGTTCCCTGCACGCCCCCGAGCTCTCGCCGAGGCTTTAAACGCTGCGCGCGTGGGGCCGACAGGCCGATTGATCGTTTTCAGACCTGATTTGCATTCCATAATGACGCTGAATCGGGGGGCCTACTCCAACGATATGCAGCGACAACATTGAAAACGATCGAGTGCGGAGTGTGCGCAAGGAATCGGTCGCATATATATGGGTTAAGGAAATGACGTTGCGAGCCCACTGTATTATATAGAAGATTTGACGAATGTGCTTCTAGTTAATGTACGCGCTACATCATGTCTCTTCATCAGCTTCGAATTTTATGTGGCCTTATGTATTCTTTCCACATATATGAGTTCGTGGACGAGCTCGCCTGTTTCTATCTGTATTATTTTACTCGATGAGGGTTTCATTTTCGTTGGCCAATTTATTTTCACTAGATCGTTGTGGATTTGATGCTTAATATTAGTATGCTTTCATTATATAACTTTCAAATTTCAGTTTTCTTTTTGTTTACACGTATGTAACAAAGTTTTAAATTTAAATATTTGATTTGAATCAGCTTGTTGCGAAAAAATTGAAATACTTGTAAAACTTTTGAAATTATAATTTCACGTTCTTGTTTATTTTCCTGTATTTATCATTTTATTAATTTAGTTTCGCAAATTAAGTATAAGACACATTTATGATTTAATTATTTATGGGGACTTTAAACTTATTCTATAATATAAAATATCTCAAATTTAATCACTTATTAAGAAAATGTTCTAAAATAATGATAATATTTAACTACTTTAATGAAAGACAATTTTCAAATATTTATTTAACAATAGCTTCGAATATTTTTCATGAAAAATCATTACCAAAGCTTACGTGAGCTTTGCGCTTGTCGAAAAAGTATTATAATTTTCCGATTTCATATATCTTGGTACACACACTTTCAATTTATAGTATTAACCTTATTCATATATTTTATAAAAATCGTATATAAACCTATTATGAGTCTTTTGTAATATTACTATAATCAAATCTTAATTACATATTGTCAATGAAAGTTTTTTAAATGATAGATCTTACTTAATTTAATATTTCATAAATTATATTATCCTGTTATAGCAACAAAGTATTTTTATTACGCAGAACTTGATAAAAATCTTGATTCGATAAAAGCTTATTAAACAGAGTGAATTTCTGTTTCTTCTTTTTAAATTATTGAGACTGCTGTAGTGTGAAAATTATTCACATAGTTTGAATAAAAATATGCGTTTGAATAAAAATAAAAATTTAAATAAAAAAAAGCTACATTGGATTTAGAGAAACAGTATATTGTTATTTTGATGATGGTTGCCTTTATCAGGTAAAAAGGTTATTTTAAAAAATCATAATCAACGATAGGAGGCAAATAAATGAAAAAGTATGATCTGTTGAGATTTAAGATTTGTTTATTTGGGAAAGTTGCTTTCTTTATTTTATAAGAAATATCAAAGATTAAATGTGAATCAATTAGAACAGAATTTTACAAATTTTATTTATGATACTTTGGAAATTTAAAGGTTCGCGATAACTCATTCCGCTTGAGATGTACTTTTCCCTACTCTTGATATGTCCTCTACGAGACTGGTAGAGTATCCAGAACTTATTTCCATAGCAACAGACTAGTGCCGAAGGCATGTCGGTCGATTCCACGTGGAGGATTTCCGCGGATCGACGCGGTAAAAGACAAATGGACGCAATATCGCCTTTTATTTACGAGCGACTTGTATACGTAAGAACGTACGCAGGCCGACGACGGAGATGCAGAAGGCCGTTAGGGTGAGGACACGAAGGCCTCAGGGCTTCCACTGCCGCCTTCAAAAAACATACGAATCAATTCCGCTTGACGAGTCCCAATAATGGCTGCCAATGTTGTGCAACGTATATAAGAAAGAGCCCCCGCACGTTGTCCTGATCGAGATGAACTTGCACTTGGTAGGCTAGAGTCGAGCATCTATTTTTTTTAGTACACAAATCAAAATTTATTGCTTCTTTCTTTGTATTGGTGAAAGCGACGTTCGAATTTCGATTCGGCGAAATTTTTATTGAAACCTTTCTTGCTTCCTTATCTTACCGGCAGCCATTCAATACAATCTTGATTTTCAATATTTGATACTTTAAAGTATATTCTACAATTAATTTATATTTATGAACTTATTTACAGTGGTAGTGCACATGTCTATGTTTGGTAATGAATATAAATCTCTAATGGGTTTTAAAATTCGTGCTTGTTTTTACCATTAATGTAGATCCTATAGTTTCGGACGAAATAACTTATCTTCTTTTTGCTGATGACTCGAACATATCCCTCTCTCCTAAGTAAAAATCTACATAGATGATATAATTCACTCAGAATTATATGACTCAGAATTATATCACTTAGAATTATATCATTATATTAACACTCAAATGCTGTTAAAAATTTTACGCATAAAAGCGTGCGCTATGAACATTTTTAAGATATAATTATTATATACTGTAAATTTACAAAAGACTTGTGCAGTTTAATACAATTTACAAATGTTTTTACTGAGTACATTTATATAAGTTACTATATTTAATAATGGAAATTATTCTTTATAAATTAAGTTTTATTATTTTTTTATAAGGAAATTATAAAATAAGTGCATATAAAAATTCAAGTAAAATAAATATATGTTTTGCATTAATCTCGTAGAGGAATTGTACTTTAATAATTAGGTTACAAACTCAGACAATTTATTTTCAATATCTATCTTAAGCATACTCTTAATTGCCTTGCAAAGATCCAACTTCATTTTTATCAAGATAATTTTGTATGTATTTCACTCTTGATAATGACATAATTTATCAATTATTGTTCAATATTATTATATCTAACTTAATTCATATTTCCTATTGAAGCATATTTTCTTAAAAATAATTATTCTTGAAAAAGGATGTAAGGTCCATTACAAGAATCTTCTTGCATGGCAATTAATAAGGATTTTTGCTAATTCGGACAAGTTTCCCATAAATATATTTTCTTCGAGAATTTTTTGATACATAGACATCCCTGGACAATACGCTTGAAAAAAAGTTTTATATCTTAAGGATATCGTGCAAGATCACTCTCTACTTTGCATATCTTTACCTCGTTACTATGGTACATCTAGGATGTCAGAAGATCTGCAACGGGACGCTCGCAGAAATTCTCTCGAAAGATATTTACAAGAAACACAACAACCGCCGTGCTCCATAAGAAGAGAGTACGATAATCCATATTCCGGTCATAACGATGTACAATGCTGTAAAGCTCGCCAGACAAAAGTTACGGCCAAACTAACTTTTGGCTTTTACACTTTTTATTGCATTTTCTTGCGATTGTCTTTATTCTTCGGAAGGAGGCGCCATGCATATCGTAGATCAAGAACTCGTACTGAACTGTTAACAAAAACATTTTTCTAATTATTCTGCATTACACGCTATTAGTTTACAAACTGTATAACAAAAACTATCAATTATTCAAGTATGACTGAGCTGGAAATAACGTCAGTGAAAAAAGATCTTACATTATAAATGCTCTCTTTAGTAGCCTTAAAGGCAACACTTTAAACTGAGTTACATAAAGCAAATTCATATAAACGTTTTCCGTTTGTAATTTAATATATTCGTTTATTATATACTTTGAACTATAAAGTATTTCAGACATGTTATCTAAAAGATAAACAAAAGTGTTTTTTAAATTAAATGCCTGTCAAATATTTTTGATAAACAAAATTGATTGAGTATATATTAAAAATGTAAACGTTTAATATTTGAACATAAATTATAAATTATAATTGAATTTTTTTTTAAATAAGTTGCTTATAAGTTGGGGTGTGTTTCTAATTTTAATTAGTGTAAAATTTTACGAAAAGCACTATACTGTTATAAGTGAAAATAAAATTATAAAACTTAAAACACTCAAATATTCTCCATTCTTTTCTCAAATTTATAAATTAAATTAAAAGTTTCAAATATATTAACTTTTAGTTTAGTCAAAGTATGAATAAATTTAATGTAATCGAATAATATCAACAATTACTTAGACTATGAGTAAATGAAAATATATCAAATGCTATTGAGATTAAGGTACTTTATAATACGTATACGTATTGTAAGCGGCATGAGATAATATAGTGTACCGAACTAACGAAGAGACTGAACGTGCGACCGGGGAAATTCACCGACGGTAAAATTTTGTACTTAAGTTCGTCCAGCTATGAAAACGTCGAGAAAACCCTTTTGCATGACCCTTGACTAAAATTGACCAATTTAACTGGTCAGGTACAGCTAGTGGAGAAATGTCGATAAGCTGTCGAACTCACCAGAGTGTGCATCCTGTAAAAAGTCTTTATATTCTTGGGTACAAGCTAACTCGAACAGAGATTATGAGAGTGTCTGCATTCATTTTTCAAAACCCTGCAATAAATATTATAATTGAATATTTTCCTGTACAAAAAATCCTAAAGTTAACCCTTTTATAATTTAAATATAATTTATACGATGGTGTACACAAACGATCTATATTTATTAATTGAAAAAGTACAAGTTATATAAAACATTGAAAAAGAATAGAGATGAAAAAACTAAGTCGTAATTCGTTGATTATAAGTAGATTATCAGAATGTCGATTTACGTTCTAATAACAAGAGCCTCAGTAGATTCATATTTAATTGAAATGTGCATTTAAAGATTTTGGTATGATAATAGGAAGTTAAAATGAAATAAGAAAAAATATGTAATTTTACTCCATATCTAAAATATTATAATCTGCGACATTATCAAGCAATTTAAAACTTAGAACTTGTAAAATATTATTCTCCGTAACATCGTACGAAGGCAAAACACATTTCATGAAGTATAAAATAAAGAAATATAGAATATCTGAAAATCAACTGCTTTACAAACTATTTGTGTACAATATTACAGAAAAAATTATGTTAAATTATATGATAGTAAGATAAAAAAGTTTTAAATTTCTTTTGATGTTAATGTAATCAAATGGCATAGATTAAAATTACCGTACTGTCTAACTAGAATATGAAAGGAAAAATTTATTATTATTATTATTAAATTATTATTAATCTATAATTTTATAAAAATATAATTATAATATTTTAGAAAGATTTAGCGTAGAATAGAGAAGAATAGCATTTTCGTATTAATGTAATATTAATTAATAAATGTTTCTAAATAAAATATTGAATTTTTAATAAAATCTATTAATAATTATTACTATTAAAAGCAATATGTATTTGTAAATAATTATGTATAAATTAATATATTTCACTAACACAATAAACGTACATTTTATAAGTGCCAAGTTCAGTTTATACGCAATTACATTTTTTAGGTAAAAAGATATCGACTGAATGTTATCTAAGATAAATTTTATATAAAGTTTAGTATAAATCTAACCTATTCTTTCTTCTAAAGTTATAATCTATGCATTAATTAATTTATCTTTAACAAATACTGTATTGTAACAAGATTTTTTTAATTTCTTTTTCAATTTATATTCAATCTCATCACTTTTTTACTTGTCTTTGTTGAGAGTTGCTCCTACCCCAGAGCAAACTTACCCCTAGTTATATGTAAACCTTCATCATCCCCTTAGGTCAGTCATAAACTTGCTGAATTATATTATACAGTTCACTTTTTGCCTGTTGTCTTCATCTCTCTTGCTTTACTTTATCCTGTTTTCTTTACGGTAACTGATTACGGTAAATGGCTATATCATCATTTTCAAAAGCTCAAAATACTTTTCATATTTATTTTGATTACCTAAAGCATATTACTTATTTATTTACATAATACGTTGTTATGAAAATATAAATTCATTTTAAATTTTTCAACAAAGCTGGTATGTAATACATTTTATTTAACACCTTGACATAAAGTTATTTTCCAAAATATATAATTAATGTGAAATGAAACCTAAGGCTTTTAATTATTTTACATCTTTAAATAATTTCATGCTTATTTTCACAAATTTAAAATATATTTACAGTATTTATTTTAATTATGTAAATATTCCAATCGTCTGATTCAGATTAATTTAAAAGATTAATCTAAAAACTAGATTCACGTAAGCATTGCAAATGTACATTAATTCATAATTTTCGAATAACAGACAAAATTTTAGTAAAAAAATGATAGAAAATTTCGACCGCACGCGTGTGCCTGTTCTCTGCTTAAATTGTCAAAAAGTTGCTCCCTCGTTGCCTTCAAATAAAAATACGCATCTTGAGCTATTTTATCTCAAATGTTCATTTACAGTAATAATATGCAGTAATAAAAATTGTAAAGTAAGCGATATCCACTGAGAAAATCAGGCATTCGCTCGTTTACAGATTTCCTAGTGTCAATATCTACAGCGCCAACATCAACAACATCTTGCCACAACACATCTCTCTCGGACGCATGAAAGAGTATTTTATGTAGCAGAAGTGATGGTTGTATTTGGTCGTTATTTCGTACTGTTTTTGTTTTTCAGCTTTTTCAGTCCAAGCCTGCCACTCTGACTTTATTTACGGCCGGATAATGCGACAGCCACAACTATGCAACGGGTACAGATATCCGGAGGACGCGAATCTCTCTTATTCTCTCTCTCTCTCTCTCTCTCTCTCTCTCTCTCTCTTGTTACATCGTATACTTATTTAATAGCTTGTTATTAGATATTGCCATGAGGCTTTTTATATTGGACGATAATTTGTTAAAGCTATAAGAGTGCATTCACTTTTCTTCCGAATTTGAAATTTGTTGACTCTTGTATTCCTCTTTATGAAAAGAAAACTGGTGGAAATTACAGCACTGAATAAATAAATCACATGGTGCTTATGAGAAATTTGTCCATTTCAGATGAAGCAAAGAGATACAGAAAAATATCATGACTTTATATGCTATACCTTGCATTTTTAAGGTGAATTCTTGTAAGTGATGTTCTTCATATTTTGTAACTTACATTTTTATCTTTATATCGAAGAAAATCACATCTAACGAATCACAGTAACATTAATTGAATTAATTATTGGAATGCACTTCTTGTGTTAAATCTGATACTTGGATATATAAATTCGTTTTTAGAAATTCTTATTCAATGAAAAGAATCGTTAATTATGCGAAAGTAAATCTAATGGAAGGAAATAATTAATTATTTTAATTTTATCAATTATTCAGTTTAAGGGAAATTTATGAAATGAAGAATCATTGGCGTTTAAATCTAAAATTCTAAATCTATATTATTTTTAAATAGTGTTATCAAGTATCACGTAAGTCAATTTAATAATTCGTCTTTCGGATACTTGATCCAGCAATTAGCCAATATATTTACAATGTAAGAATTGGCAATGATCCAACTATGCAACCAATATTAAAACTGAAGACAAATCATGAATTCCGAAAGTAGATAATGAAATAAGTAGTGGATCAATTGTCAAATGAGAAACATCAAATTAATACATCAACACGACGAACTACAAACAAAGATTATTGTTATGTGGCATCTATCAAAATATAAGCTGAACACATATAAATAAAGATATTAATACCAAATGGACTCCTGGAGTTGAGCAGTCAGTCATCATTCATCTACCAGGGTGGACGACTCCTTCGTCAGCCATCGTGATGGGGTGACTCGTTGATCATCCATCGAATCGGGATCACTACGGGATCAATAATCAACGAGAACGGAACCTAGTAAAGACACAAGAGAACCATTGAAGCGCATTTACAAACCGTACATCAGGATTCTCTCAATAATTTGTTGGTACCACAAATTTCTATATTTCTCTCAATACTAATGAACAATGAAGTACGGTCATACATTTAATTCGAGTATAATTATTTAAACCTGATTTCCGCATGTGGTCTAAGGCGACTCTGTTCCAAGGATTAGTACATTATTTCAACTCGGTCTGCGTTGTTTGCGACACAAGTAAGTAAATACTTCTTTTATAAATAATAGAATTTATATTTCTATAAAATTTATTAATAGAATTATATTAATAATAGAATTATTTTATTTCTATAGAATTTATTAATAGAATTCTATTAATAATAAAATTATTATATTTATACATTGTTTATAATAAAATATGAAATTTCTTAAAATAAATTAATATACTTTAATTAATTTCATTTTATGCTTTTAATCATCTGCAAATCCAAATCACTACTTCATGCTGTAATTAATAACCGAATGTAAGATCATATATATTTAATGTTGAAATATCAAGGATTTGTGCAATAAATTGATAGCAGCTTAATTTTAATAAGTCATATCAAAGAAAAATATGTTACAAATATTATTTGTTTAAACTCAATGTATTAGCCATTCTTATAAATAAGAATATTTATTTTTTCTTTACGGTATTAATTCTAAATTAACGATCAATTAATATTCAGTTGAATACGCAGCAGCCCAAGATGATTTGAAATATAATAAAAAATAAATCAATGAGAAATTGGCGAGTCAGTTTTTAGAAGTAGTGAAAGTAATTTCGTTGCGAGATGTTGCCAAGTGTTGTTTTGACAAATCTACAAAGCGTTAGCTAAGGGTGGGAGAGAACACCTATATACAACACCATTAGTTTCGGAGGTGAGTTTTCGCATAATAAATCTGTAAGGCATTTGTTGAGAGGCTAAGAAGCATTTGTCTGCGTTAAGGTATAGCGTGGCATCAGAGGTAAGATGAGTGTGGAGGCGCCAACAACATGTGCCTGGCCGCTTCCATCTATCTACGGATCTTGGGAAACGCATCAATCCACGACGAATGACATGATGGAGAAATTTAAGGGCGAACGAGAAGAAAAATCGATTCTCATTTAAAATATGTTTCCATATTTTTCGTTGTGCCCCTTTATATGAACCTATTATGTCTAGATAAAGTTGTAAGTGTCAATTAGGAATATTTTTTACATGATGTTCGTATTAATACAACTTATACTTCTCTGGTACAGTATTTATGTATCATATCAATTAATCAAGCATCATATTGATGTTTATTAATTTACTTCATTACTTTAGTACATTACAAAGATTCTTTTAATACAATTAAGATAGTTAAATAAATTTGAATATAGGTTTTTAAGGGATTTATTTTTTAATTTTTTCTCTTTTTCCAAAATCATTTCAAAATAAGATTGATTCATAACTTCATATACTTTTCTATATTATATTTCGGACTTACGTTGACATAAAAAATTTGGATCATAAACATTTTAGTTTCTATCCGATTATGTTTGAGTCTGGTACATCCGTATGTCTTCAGTTACATCCACTAGAATAAAAGTTATTTTTTACATTTTATAAAAGATAGATATTCTTAGTAATGGATTCCTACTGTTATTGTTGTGTAACATAAAAGTCACAGCTAAATAAAAATTTATTTCTAAACTTAAAATTCTTTTTTCATTAAACTATTACTCAACTTTGTCTACTTTTAAATATTAACTGCTAACGTTTACATTAGAAATGACTATAATTTAAAAACGAAAAAGAAAAAATGTACTTGAGTTCGAATTTTACAATATTTTAGATAACTGGATAATAACTGTATAATAAACCATTTATAGGTCCTTAAGCAAGTGACGTACATATAATATATGCCTTACAAACTTTCAAGAACGGGAATTCGTTTTCATCGAATAGAACGTGTAAAAAAGAGGTCAAAAAACATACTCAAATCTTAAATAATGAAAAATGAAGTAGCATTGAGAGCGAAAATCCAATGCTTCCACCTAACCCCAAAGCAAGGGGTCGACACTCGAGCACAGGCGTGTGACCGCGAAAATGCGCGAGGAACGCAATGGGCAATTTGGCATTTTTCAACGGGGGTTGGCGCGCGCCGAAAGCAAAGGGCCGCGTCGATAGAGACACCCGCTGATCATCGCGTAATTAGACAGTTGGTGCGCGCGGCCGCTCAGTCACGTGTCGACGATTCATCAATGGCTTCGTATCGGTCGCACGTGCTGCGCACTACAGACGTCTCGGCGATTACCGCTTCGAACCCTATGTCGATGCGTTGTCCATGTATGCGACTATGGTTACCGTAGGTACTTTTGTGATTTTGCGTTAGTCATGGCGTAATGCCTTGTAAACGACTGGAAACGACGTTTCACGTGAAAAATGTCGCGTACCCGACAAAGACATGGATTTTCTGTGGGAAAGGCTAGTTCAGTATCGTCCTGCGATCGCCGATTTTCCTCTCTTACTTTTTAATGTCATTCTCTTCCATTTTATTTTATATTCGATAATTCGTCATTTACTTACCTATTTTTTCTTTCATACAATATATTTATGACAAATCTGTGTGTGGAAGCAATAATAATATAATATTTCTGAGTTTAATCCTGATCTACCTTTATTTACATGGACAATATAAATCTAGGTTAAGCTATTTGGATTTTCAATAAGTTAGATCCTGTTATCTGAACAAATAGCTTCTGATTTTTCTAATTGTATAAAATAAATTGTGAATTTTTATTTAAGAGTAAGAATGAAATTTTTAATTGATGCACTCTTGGTGATTTATCCAAAAATATATTAGAGGCCACAATACTATTGATAAAGTCGATATGCAACTTAAAAACGTTATACTAAGTCAGTGAATCGATACATATTTTATAAAAATCTTTTCTGTAATATTTCGAAATGCAATCATGGGAAAGACATAAATTAGAAGGTTATTATACAACGATAAAACCAATGTAGACGAAGCCACGTGCTTTTTCATTGGTGTATTCTCGAAGAGAAAAAGAATTAGCCATTTTCCCATGTAATTTATTAAAAGTTCGGAGTTTGTAAAAAAATACATTGTAGGTGGTACACCTTGAAACATTGAAAGATGGCGAAGTAGCCGACGGGTAAGCGGTGGCTCTCTTAACGGTCGGAGATCTGGCGTGGGTGTTGCTATAGTAACTGGATGTGTATAAGGGCCACAAAGGGTCGCTAAAAAATAGGTAATGGTGGTGCACACGATAAATTGCGAGGCATACGAGGTGGTTCTAGTACGGGCGAGCAACTACTAGTGCTGGCACCCTGTGGCACGATCCCCACAAGCTCTTGGAATGTTGCCCGCCTTGTACGTACGTACGTAACGTCGCGACGCTGCCGTCGGCCACCCTCCGTCACTTAGCGGTAGACTCGTTACGAGCCGGTATCATCGGTAACAAGTCATTAGAAAAACCTGTGCCTTTCATCGCTTTGTGCACCCGTTCGCCACTTGCCTCACCTTTTTTCTCAGCCATCACCCTCTCGCTCTTTACTTCTTTCACCCTCGTTTGTTCGGTACTTTACATACGACAGTTCTTTATAGCTGGTTTTGCCATATTGTCAATCTAACACCTTCAACTCGAGATATTCATCTAATCAAATATGAGGTTAATGGTCAATGGCTATTATTATTGTTGTTGTTGCTGTTATAATAATAATAATTATTATTATTATTTTACAATTACTTCATTATACATCATTTTTCTTCGTTGATTTGTAGATAAAATTGTCATTTATTTCGTTCACCATTTAAATAAGTTTCGAGTAAAATTCTATATTTGACAAATTTAGATACTTTCAAGGAAATTCACAATATTTTTTATCAAATTTGTATTCAAGAAGTAACGAGTTCAATATGAATAATTCATTTGTTATATATTTTTATATTATTATCTACTTTGATTAAAAAACTTAGTAAGTTAAATTGTAAGTAATTGAATCATAGAAAATCTTTAGCAACAATGTGAGCTTATAAATTTAATAGGTTAATAAGAACTCTGATGACATTTATGCAATTTTTAGCTTTTTACAATTTTTAATAGTTATCAATTTATCTTTTTCTATATTAAGTAATAAACATAATTAATTCTTGAAAATATTGTAGTTGCAGTCTTTTTTTAATTAAAGAATTTTTATTCACAGTCCAATTTTATGAGTTTATGTATTATAACATATAAACATTTTATGATACTATATTTAACGGAAAATCAATACTTATCAGAGAAGTTCTTGTTTAAGAATTTTAGAAATTCTGTCTCAATTTACTTATTTCTCAATATATATCACTAAAAAAAGTTTAAAAAACTCTAATATGTTTCAATTGCTAAATGTATCATATGATAAGAGTTAGATTCATAAAAATGTTAGATTCATACATAATATTTATTGTGTAGAAGAACGAACAACATAATAATTATGGTTTGAAAAAAGGATTTAGTTTTATTTTTATAATACGTATTTGTATATATACTATGTTCTGAATTAACTAAAATAAAATTAAAAAAAATTTATTTATATACTTTCTTTCACTGCTATCAAAACTATTGCGGATTTATTTTTCACTTTTATTCTACTTTCAATATATTATATTTTCATAAATGTAGCTTTTATTTAGCATGAAAAAAAAATTATTTAGTCCTTAAATTTAACATTCTGTCACAAAAATTGGTAATTATAAAATTTAATGAATCAAAACATAAAAAATACTTAACGTTTTAATCACATATAATTACATAAAATTTCATAAAGAATAAAAGAAACATACATTTAATTTTTTACTTTATTCATATAATATGAAACTAGTACATAGTATAAAAGACGTTACGCGTGTGTGCAACATTTGAAATATCATCGCATCAACGTCACCTTCAATGCCACACAGTACGTGACAAATTAATTCCGATTGTCAGAGTAGTCACTGATGAGGCATAAAATTGTATACAGAATGGCTATATAATCGAGTACACCGTAAAATTCCTCGAAATTTGCAATTCATCTATTGAATGTAGAAGAGGGTGATGATCACTTTAACATTCGCTGCCTAGAATTAGAGAAGTGTTCCTATGATTATCGATGAATTCTAGCAATATTTACACGAAATCTAGAATTCTGCTGAAATAAAATAGAAAATTTCACATAAAAATATATTAGACACAATTGGCATAGTTATAATTTAGAAAATCAGAATTCAGTTACAGGCCTAATAATTTTCTTTTTCAGTTGCAACAAATTTCTACTTTATTTCTATTTAAAAGTAGAATCTACTCACAATCCTTTTTCTTCCGAAATACATTTTCTTCATTTAATACTTAAAATAAATATTAATGTGTAGTTAAAAAAGGTATTAGAAAGTATAATAAATAAAACATAATGTAAATAAAATAATATAGTGGGAATGGTTTCTTTGATTTTTATATTTAAATCGAATACAATTGACTGTAAAACCATGAGTAAAGAAAGTTTTACCTTCCCATTAAAGTATTTTAAAGGTATAAGTTTTCTCAGTTTAACGAAAAATTAAAATCGACTCGAATTATTGAAAAAAGGATAAAGTTTGTCCTACAAAATAAAGCTGTCTCTTACTTTACGTCATCTTTTGTTTTAAAGCCATAAAGTGTCGTAATGTCACGAGTAGATTTCTCCTTCCTTCTCACCCATTCTTTCTGTCTTCTTTACTCTTTTAAAAGTTTTAAGAAGACGGCTAAGAAGATTCCGAAGCTGCTTGCATGCTTCCCACAAGGATTTGAAACGAGGCGCCTTTTCGACCCATGACTCCGACATTCAGATTCTATATATCACTCTTCGCAATATCTTATCGTTGAAGCGAGCAACACTGGTGAGACCATAATAACTTAATTAAAGAATTTCCATGAATTTAATGCTCGCGAAAGAGAATACATATTTATGATCTGATCACTTCCGCAAGCAAGCGTTGAAAATTCGAATTGTGATAGCTAAGCGGATGTAGCTTTCCTTTTACTCCGCAGTTATTCTCACTTTTCCCTCGTGAAGAGAAGTATTTCTCGCAGTTAAGGAATGTATAAGTCGGAGGGTAAAGTACAAAGACTCATAGGATAAAAAATTTTCAGGAGAATTCTGCTTCCTTTTTCTCTTCCTTTTATAAGAAACTTATTAATTCGGTAAAATGGAGTGCTGAAAAATTTCATAGTCAATGTCTCTTTTATGCTTCTGTAGAGTTCATGTCTTTTCTGCATTTTATATTCACTATCTGTATATGTAGATACGTGATTTGATTTACGAAAACTTGGGTATGCTTTATTTTTTCAAAAGTTATTTCACTTAATACTATTTAATTGTGAGTATTTTATATTTATAATTTTGTGCAAAACTTAAGGGAATAGTAGACGAAAAATTAGTAAAAGTAGTTAGTAATGGAGGTTACGTATGAAACGAAAGATCAGTATAAAAATAATCTAGGATTGACTATCATCGGTAAATTTATGAATTGTTAAAAGAAATAGTAGTTACTCGAATGGAAAAGCAACATAAATATAGAATAGTAATTATCTTAACGTATTCAATCTGCAATCACTTTTTATTCCTAAAACTACAGATAACAATTTATTAATTATCTAATTTACATTTCACGACAAAATTTAAGATTTCAGAGTTAGTTTAATGACGTAGATAATCATATAAGCATTGATTTTTGTTACTTAGAATTTTTATGCTTATAGATAGATAAATCGATTTTTTCAAGCATCCGTACAAGGAGGAGCAATGCTGGACGAGTCGTGCTTGGTGCTTCTTTCCTTTAGTTCATTTTTTCCTTTATATCCGTAGTTTATTCGGTTATATAACACAAAGATCTTGTCGCAAATTAAAAGTGAAAGACAAGAGAAAGAAAACTAAAGGAAGGAATGTTACATAAAGAACTTAGAAAGGCAGTAGTGGAGCAATTTTCAGCGTTTTCACCATTAGCGGCGGAAGTGACGAGGAGGGTTAAAAAATGGCGCGTCTAGAGGTATTGAAAAAGAGAACTGTACATAAGAAAAAAGTGGGAGCAAGTGGTATGAAGAACAGCCTGCAGAGGTGGTGTGAGAAGGAGAACGATAACGACTGGAGAGCGCGTGGTCGGATTTCATTTCGTCTTGTCTCTTTGATGTCCTTAACGCGAACTGCTGGCCCGCTTCTGCCTTCCTCTTACTTCTCTTTTTTCATTCTCTCTGTATTTTTCTTTTTCTCTTTTTAACAAACTCATCTCCTCAGTGGCCCTTAATCTCCGTCCTCCATCTTCCCACTTTCTTTCCCTCTATGAAGCGAATAGGTCGAGCCCTGCCAAGTCATACCCCGGGTGTTTTCACTTTTGTGTCGGATCAGAAAATGTGACTCGTTTCGGCTGTGTGGAAAGAATGAGAGCCAAGCTCAAAGTCAGAGGGAAATTCTTGTGTGCACGCCCCAAATAAACAAAGGCGATACTACTAGGATGGGAAAGGTATCCACGTTTGGCGTAGATATCCACACGTTACTCAGCTTTACACCATCGAGCGACCTTTTCGCGAAGAAAGTCGGAAAATTTATGTTTAATTAATTAAGTCAGGCTCTTTCAAGAGCTTTTATAATTTTTATTTCATTTACAATCATAGAGACTGTTCCACTTATTTATATTCATTAAAAAAGATGAATAACACTTTTGCTTTATGAGCTTTTTAAATTGGAAATCCGTTTTGTTTCGCATCTCTTTTAAAGAGGAGTTCTGTGGAACTCACGACGATAAAAAACTATGTAAAGTTATATAAAAGAGATAGCAAACAAGAAAAAAGGACCAGCTTCCTTTTTCTTCTTCATGTCGACTGAGAGCATATTACACATACCTATTAATAATATTTAATTCCATATTTTTCGAAAATCTAATTACATAAATTACAGACACATTATAGAATCATTAATCTATGAAAGCAATACAAAAGTTTTTCATATTTTATAATGCATGTAAAATTTTGTTATATCGTACACGTTTTTATACAATAACCTAATAAAATGACAGAAATAATAACAAATAACAGAAATATAGTAATCAAATAGAGTATTATATTTTAATTAACTTAAACAAATAATGAATAAATGCTTTAATCAATACTCTGTCAGATAATTATTTAAAGTGATTTGAATATTACCAGCGAACAAATAAGCTGACGAAACTCATTGGTTACTACTATCGAGTTGGTAGACTAACTTACTAATAATAAAATCTCCAATTTACTCATATTTATAAAAGGCATAACAATATATTTTTATTCGATTCATCTATATATTATATTTTTCTTATATTTTTATTATATTTAGATAACAATTACATAACTATCAAGCACAACTTTTAGTGCACGATATAAATGTTTCAAATGTCTTCAGAAACGAATACTAGTTATAATTCTATAAATTCCTAATAAAAGGCAATTATCGTATCTAAATATCACAAGATTATTCTGATAAGCTTGAATAATCCAAATAGAAAGTACAAGCTTATTTTTATAGATTTTTATTGATTTTATTTTAGGTGAAACATTTTAGGCTAATAAAATCAATTATATTAGAATAAAGACGATAAATTTTCAAGTATATAACGTACTTAACAAATTATAAATGTGGTGACCTAGATAGAATGAACTCTCACAAAATCATTAGCCCAAGGAACAATTAGATCTTATAGTTCTTACAAGTAAATACTTTTTTATGCAAAAAGCCATCAAGACAATTGAAACAAATAAAAAAAGAATTATTTATTAATACGGATTAGAAAAATAAGTGCATAAATTTAATTATCAATTTATATATGTAGGAGTTAAAGAATGTCTAATAAAATATGTATATGATAGATAGAGTAAGGTTCCGTAAATTTTTTTGAAAACGATGATTGAAGTTTTTAATTTATATTTTTATATTAGAAACTTATACATCCTTGTACATTAATAAAAAATCTTAAAATATGTAGTATTTATGAAATTTAGATATGTGAAGTTCTAATAAATATTAATTTTTAGTATTAATTTTTACTATTTTTGAATATATTTAAATGTGAGTTCATTTGTGAATTTACGAACAGTCCAAATGGATTTTTCCACAAGTTGGAACTATTTATTTTGAGTCAGAGAATAAAAATAAATAATTGATTTTTTGATCTTGTAATAGGTTTGCCTCTATTATATTACTTACTAAAAATTAAAAATAATAATTTAGGCATATATTTGTAGAATATCTATAATATGTATTAAATTGTAATATTAGGTGCATGGAAGTGATTTTTCAGTTAAGCAATGTAAAATATGAAGACCAAAAGGGCACGTATAAAATACCACAGAAAGCATATAAATCTCATTCAGAATTCGTTACTTTGACAAAAGTCGCTGGCCTCTACCGATCCTTTTTATCGAAAAGGGTCAAAATGATGAAGCGTTCCCTTCTTATTAACTTTATTAGTTGACAAAAAAGGTGGACCTCCACGTAGCTGTCGCAATTTTATGGATCCTTCTAGCTGAGACGATAAACGAACGCTTATAAGTCATGTTTCGCTGCGAGTAGGTACTCCACCCCTCAGTTGAAAAGGGTAGAAAGTGCGTCGCAGCGCAGTCGAAAGAGGAGAGATAACAGTAAGGACAACAGGAAGAGCGAATACATGAGCTGCATGAGATACTTCGGGGGAAGTGTAGAGAGGCAACTATGGAAGGAACGACTACGTACACGTGTACACGCGATAAACGTCCATTATTCTTCATGCTTTCGAGTGTACACGATTGGTCCCTTGATACTTCCGTGGCGAATTAATAAATCATAAAAGTAACATAGGTTCACTGAGTTGTACATTTATATAAATGTGCTGATTTTTAATAAAAAAATTGACTTACAACGAATTTTATGTTATTCGTTTATATTTAATATTTTATATGTATATAATTTTATTAAAATTTGTTGTAGTATATTTTCCCTATTAAAAAATTAGAATTTAAATTTTTGTTTTGAGTTGTGACAAAATATACAATATATACGAGATCACACAGAGAGAAGGAAATTTGGTTTAGTGTATAGCTAATATTTTAGATTAGAAGCTCTTGTTATCTTGATTGTAAGTATTTAAATAAACGTGGAGAAAGAATTGTAGATTCACAAGGGACTATTGAAGAAAATGGCCCTAAAAATTGTAAAATTTATTATGGGCGATACTAGTTATTTTACTTTAAAAGTATAATATGTGGTTCATAAAATTCATATAAATTATATACATGACTGAGCTATATTAATTAATCGATACAATTAGATACTAGAAAAATATATAATTCTAAATCATTAAATTATTATTTTTGGTAAAAATGATGAATGAAATGAAAATGTCTTCGGTAAAGTAAATTTCTATATTCTGAATGGAGACATTATAAAAATAAATGTAGGATCCGTATATTATTTCTATAAATTCAATTATTAATATATTATATTTACAAGTCTTATTTATTAAACAGTAAGCGTAAAATTTTTTATAAGTGAGTGTAACATTAATGCTTAGATAATGTATGTCTGAAGTATTAATTATATATATTTCTTGTAGCCTTAATGTTTTGTATTTTTTGTGATTTTGTAAGTAATATTTAAATTCCTAAAAAATCCATTAATTATAGCTTTATATTTCTATATTTATATTTCTATATATTTTTAATAAAAATTTCTGGTCCATTTTGAATCTAAACTCTCTTCATAATAAATTATTATCAAAATATATCACTGCGATTGTTACTGTTACACTACCATATATTTTATAACTAGTATTTCTTCAGAAATCTTACTTTTAATAATGTAGTGTTTTCATTACTCTCTAATTTTTCATATGTAAATTTAAACTCTTATTTTGTAATAAATTCTATTAATGAATATAAAGTGAGTATTTTATATAGTTTGCATTTTACAACTAAATTTTCCTCTACAATATGATGAGTTTTGTAGCAAATAGAAATATTCAATATCTAAACTTGCTAGTATTTGTCATTATTACTAACATCCTTTAATTCAACTGTATCTTGACAACAAAAGAATATTTTATGAATTTATAAATAATTCTCTAGACTTTATGTAAAATAAAATTTACATTTACACGTACTTAAATTTTTTTTATATATTTTCAGTATGAAAAACCGCTTTAATCGTTTTTCGTTTAAATTCGTACTCATTTTTTAAATTAATTTTTGTTAAAAAATCTCTTTTATTAAATTGCTCACTTTTTTACTAATATTAAATTTGTATATATTCTAATTAAATGTAGATTCTTTGTTCAGCTAATTTATAAAAAAAAACTTTTTATTTATGAAACTATTACTAATAATAACGTTAGCTTTTAACTAAAACTAAAACATTTCAAATAATTGTGAGTTTAAAAATGTATTTACTTACATATTTTTAGTTATTTTTATATGATTACAGAACTTTCTCAAATTACTTAAATTATATGTTTAAGGGAGAGATATATAGTAAATGGCTGGGAGTGAGAATAAGGCATGTTATGAAAAGTAGAAAAACTAAAGTTGGTACAATGACAATTCATGAACATGTGAATATATCACCAAATGCTAATTAATTTTAAAATATGATTGAAAAAATCTTTTAATGTTATTAGAAATATTAATAAACTAAAAAATTTAGCTCTAAATTAATATTTTATAAAAAGTGCAAATAGGTGGATATTAATTAATTATCATATGGAATATAATAAGGGTTATATGAAAAAGTATTAATGTATTTCGGCGAAACTATTAAAATTTACAGATATTTGAAACATTGGGGAATACAATGTAGTAAAAATAAAATATTTATAAAAAGTCAAAACATCTAAAACTCAACATATAAAAAAACATAAAAAATATAAATATGAAACTAAGTTTTAAATATCGATGTGAATTACAGATATTTACAGCTGTTATATTTAGAGGAATTGGAAGATCGGAAATGAGATTAGGAAAGGAAAATTGCATTTCGGGAATTTGCTACACATTTTTGGCAATCGGTTGCAGTATGATGAATAAAAAGGAGGAAAAGTCACGAATTCACGGAACTTTGGGGTCGTCAGAATTGCATTAACCTTCGAATCTTGAACGATTTTTGATCCGGCTTTCACTTTATCGAACTCGTATCGTCCACGGTGTAATACGACATGCTGTAAAATGAATGTGTCTTTAAATGGAATAAAATTCAATTCCACTGCCACGGATGTACAAAAGGTGAGAACAAAAAATACTAGATTACAGACGGTAAGCCGCAACAATGGCAAAACGACGTTTACGCAACATTATAAATTGGTGTCATCGCGAAAAAAGAGACCGCGAGAGGGAAAAAGAGTCGTCCATCGCCAGAAAGAGAGAGAGAGAGGAACAGAGAGGGAGAGAGAGAGAGTAATTGCCCTATCCCTGGATCACACGTGTTCCGCAACGCTGCATTTGTCCGCTTGTGTATGTACGCTCAAAAGTCGTCAGTAGTCAATGACTATATCCCTATGGTAACGAGCGTTTACCCCTACATATGCCTGAATATTTTTTCTATAATTGTTGCCCCCGCTCTTGTCTATTCTTCTTTTCGTATATGCAATGCCTGCTACCACTGCACTTTCTCGACAGTTCTCAAGCAACATTGTTTGACTTTCCTAAATTTCGACTCTGTCTAATTTGACCATTTCTAGCTGCTTATAATATAGATACATTTTTATCATTTGACTGTTTTTGGCGCTAAATACTATACTTAACGTGCTTCTTTCGTGAAACGGCACCTTTATAAAGTCGATGATCTATATAAGGACTGCGACTATTATTCGTACGACTAATTTTTTTATTAATAGTAATTTATATTTTTAGACTGCAACTAAATTAATTATCTGCTTTTATCTCTATCTCTATCTATCTACCAATCTATCTATCTATCTATCTACTATCTCAGTAATTAAAATTAAAATTGGATTATCATTTACTGAATAGCTTTAATTTAATACGTTCAATACAGACATATTTTGAAATTTATATTTTGAAAACTGATTAAAAAACAATTCCTCACCGTAGTTAAAAGAAACACTGATAAAACAAAATTGAAACAGTTGTGTTCCAATTTTAATGCTAATACTTCAATTATTTTATTTTTATTTATATTATGCCTAATGAAATGCATCTATATTATTCTAATCGAAGTAACTAATAATAGTACAACCTTTTCTTATTTAATCTTACAGTATTTACTAAGAATTCATGTTTTTCGATGATTTTCAAAAACAAAGTTGTGATAATGATAATTTTAAATTAGGCGAATTTTTTACATAGCTAACAAAATTATGATATTTAATAATACTGGTTTTTGTACAAGGATCATCGTATTCGTTTCAGTGTACATTTGTAAAAATAATAAGTAATACTTTAATTCGTTCAACTATTATTATTATATATATATATATATATATATAATGATAGTTTCATTTAGAATACTATTTTTAATTAAATGTACCTAATATAACCTGGACAAATAGTATTTTAAAAACTGTCTCAAAACAATATTTAACTCAGATGATGGATGAAATAAGTGCTCTATCATATGTAATATAAATTTACAAATGCAAATTATATCCCACAATGAAGCAGAAGCTTAATCTTGAGATTTTTTTATAAATATTTTAAATATTTTTTATCTGAAATGATGTATGATTCGAAAAAGAAATTATACGAATGTGAAAAGAATTTTAATGAAATATTTTCGGAATAATAGGAATTTATAGTAGAATCGTTTCTTATCTGGAACAACGGTCAGTTTGATATTTTCAATTTTTCAAAGATCATCAATATTGTACGTAATATATTGAAGTTTCTGTACTAACCAAGTGTCAAATTTTGTAGAGTATAAAAATTATATATCCTGTCTAACTGCTTACTATTGTATAGATATGACTAAAGAAATTTCATTTATAAATTAATAATTTTTTTCGCTGTACATTGAATTTTATTTAAAATTTCAATGTAATCTTATTGTTAAAAAGAATATTTTTGAGCACTAAAAAGAAACGAAAATGTAAAACTATATCTATTTTAAACGATTTTATATAATTTTGTTACTATATGAAACCCAGAAGCAAAGTGTGAACTTAAAAGAATTTGACAAACCATCTTTACTTGAATCATTGCACAATCGGTCTTTACTCAGGCAAGAGCTATGTAGGTAGCATATCTGCCCTAGCAACTGGAAATGTAAGCAGATCGACGTGTCAGTATACCATTGCATAGAAAGAGCATAAGAGTAA
The DNA here is from genome assembly GCA_018907045.1 of Wiebesia pumilae. Lineage (NCBI taxonomy): Eukaryota > Metazoa > Arthropoda > Insecta > Hymenoptera > Agaonidae > Wiebesia > Wiebesia pumilae. The sequence continues at coordinate 11,896,595 of JACCHZ010000116.1, forward strand.
GCATGAGAGAGATAGATAGATAGAAAGATGGAGAGAGAGAGAGACAAAGAGAGAGAGACAGACTACCAATAACAGAGAGTTAACCTCCCCTATATGCAATTTCGAGGAAAGCAACGAAATTCGGGATTCGCGAGGTCGCGCATTGACGCATTAACACTAGAGTTGATGGAGAGAGTGAGAGAGAGAAGGAGAGAGAAGAGAATGAGATATATAGTGAAAAGGTATAGAAGTGTGCTACAAATAGAACAAGCGCGTGTTAAACGCAGATTCAGAGTTAGATATTTCGACATTCGCTTGTCTGTGGTTCTCCTACTCTTGCGAGGGAGCACTAGAGGGAGGAAACAAGAGATAGAGTGATAGTGATAGATGAAGAGAGAAAGAGCGAGAACGAGAGAGAGGGAAGAATCGAGGAAATTTGTAGGGCCAAAGCAGGAGAGAAATAATCCATATATATGTAGGAAGAGAGAAATTGAATAAGAGAGAGTGAACGTATGAGTGCCGGGGTTTTGTTTCGGGGGTGATTCGAAAGAGACAGATCGAGAGGAAGAGAGAGAGAGAGAGGCACGGGATTTCACGGGAGGCTGATCACGAATGGATGCGTCTTTCTCCCGCAGTTCTGCCGCTGACAGGCAGGAATTGGAATTGCATCGGCGTCGCTCGATAGCCAACCACCCAGGCACCGATGCTCTGTTCTGCCTAGGTAGATCGTTTCGCTGTTGGCTGTCTATTGCCAGATACATATGTATGTTTCTTTGTGTCGGTGTTTGAGTAGACACACGCAAGCGACATACATCGAATCGATGAGTCTGCTCGGATTGATCCGCACGAGCGTGATCTTTGACGCCTATCGTCGCCGTCAAAATCTACGTGCTCGAAAGATCTACGAAGGACGTGAAGCGATTGAACGGACGGACAATTGTATGAAAGTGTACGCGCTTGCAAGAGCAAAAGAGAGAGAAAGAGAGAGAGAGATAAAGTGAGGAAAAGATCATATTGCTAAGGTCCTTTCTGGTCCTGGCCAACTACTACCTTCCCCTTCGATAACCTTCGAGAAATAACGTGTCCCTCGAGTGCATCACCGTTAACCTGGATCTCGATTTGGATCTAAAGATCTCTCTTTTTACTGCTAATGCTTTGTATCTTGTTTATCCGTTTCTCTTTCTCAATGTTGACTCACTATACATACAGACACTATGATATTGGATGATCTGACCCGAAAGATATTGTGCCTCGATGCTTTCTGCTATTCAGGTGCGAAACGGCATCCCTCTTCTTCGTGATATGGTATTGGTAAAATTGATTTTATACGAATGTCTTTCTAGTGTAAAATAGAAGATAAATTTGCAATTCGCATTTCACAATTCATTTGAAAAATATATCTTGAAACTACTAACAAAAATTAGCTTTTCAGCGTAAATACTTTGAATTATAACACTAGATGACACTTTGAAGATTCTGTGAAGTTTAAATCTATATTCTTTCATTCTCTGTAACTATTATTTAAAACTTAAAGGTATTTTACCCAATTACATTTACGAAATCAATGATAAGTTTTTCCTACATGCCATTAAAGCAATTAATTTGAAATTTGAAAATTTCTTGCAATTTTTTAAAATAAAATACTAGCTTTTTATCAAAGTATTTCTTTTTAACTTAATAAATTTCGTTTGACAATTATGTTATGATATTAATATTCAATGATGTTTGTAAATTTTTTTTTTTACAAAAAACAATTAAATTCATGCACTCGTTACATATATTAAAAATATTTATAGTTTGCTGTAAATAAAAAGTTTATATTGTATTTATCTAAATCACTGTTCAGATATAATAATTGAATAAATTATTAATCAAAGTGTATTTATTTAGTATTACATACAATTATTTAAATGAAAATTAAAAGTCAGTATTTTACAATTAATAGTTAAAGATACTATCATGTAAAGTATAGAGAATACTAAAAGAGAAATGTATGGGCTGTAATGAAAACAGAGTATTTTCCATTATACGTATTAGAAAGAAAAATTCTTATAAATTAGTACCATATATTAAAAATTACATTATTTATTAGTTAATTTCTATGTATACCTTATTAATATTATAAGTTTTCTATTTTATTTATGATGCAATATATTAATGATTTAAGTAAGATGAAAATTCATGAATATCAAATAAGAATATATCTGGAAAAACTGATAAATATATAAAAGTAAGTGTAACTTACATAACTTCCCTTAATAATATTTTCAATTTTCATAAATACAAAATTTTAGATTTGAGTATACTTATAAAATTTATAACAAAACTATATTTTTTACAAAATATATTTATTATTTATAATTGTATGTTAAGAACAACGTTCATAATACTCTAAAGCTTACGAAAAAATTTGAATATAATTTACTTTTATTTTTATATACATATGTTCTTTTAATGAAAAATATAATAAGTTTTAATACGTATTGTTAATTTTTAGTGGTTAATTTAAAATTAGGCAATTTCTAGAAAATAATTTTGTACCATTATTACTAAAATAAAAAAATACATAAAAAATTATAAAAAATTATGATAAAAAATTCGAAATACATTTTCTAGATAAGCATTATTGAATAGTTTATTGAATGATCTTTGATATATATTAAACACTATCTATTATTAGCAGCTCTCTCTCTCTCTCTTTCTCTCTCTCTTTCCCACTCATCTGTATGTAAGTGTTGTAGGTATTCTATGAGTAATCATTAATTGACGTGATTATATTTGTTTATTCTATTTCATAAATATAGTGCAGCAGATAATAAATACATTAATGCCATATTTTACCGTTATAAATAGATTATAAACATATTACAAATAGTCAAGGTTTACAATAATTAATAGATAATTATAATAACTTTTAATCTTTATAAATTTAATATATTGCATTTTTGTAAAAATATAAACCTTTTGCGGATCTACTTAATTAATCATAAATACTAATACTCGTAGTTTAAAATTAATTAAATCAATTATCTTCAAACAATATTTATCAATATTAAATTTAATTGATTATATTTTTTAATTTATTTATAAAAGAAATATTATAAAAAATTTAATTCCAAATTAAAAATGTTGTTAAGCATACATTAATGTTCAATATTAATACTAAAGGCTTCTAGTAAATTGAAATGCATTGGTTGTAACTTACTTTTTAATTATTTAACTTATTCAATGGCATAATCAATTTTAAAATTTATAATAAAATATACTGTTTAATAAAAATTTCGTGTCGAATGCAGTTTCACACTTTACAGATGCTTATTATGTTCTAACCAAGTAAATTTATGTGCATTTTACAACATAAAATTATATAGGACTGAAGATAAAGGCTCTTCGCACAGTTTGCTGTTCGCTATTAACCATCGGTAACTGAAATCGAAATCATCTACTAATGCATCTACTTCTGCAGTAGACACTATTCTCATGAATATTGATATAAATCTGTAGTACAACATTATCATTATCATAGCGATCTTTGCTGACATCTCAAAACTTATGTGTTAAGAAACCATTTAATACTTTCGGAAATTTTATTATCAAACGTTAAATTAATTTTATTACTGTCCATATTCTTCTTTACCAATCGATATTTCTATTCTTATAATGATCGTCATCGCATGGACTTATTACTATTTATTACTTGGATTTCATAAATATATAAGATGCCATCAAAATCTACAGGTGTTTCCATAAAGTGAAATATATATTTGTCTAACGATTGCTCAACGTATGTTATATAATCGAAGATTCTCTAATGGTATTATAACAGTTTAAATAATTATTTCTTAAATAGTCTAACTTAAACAGGTAAATACTTAATTGTAAAATTGAACTAGAAGTAGCATCCCTATTTTCATGCTATATTTTACAGCATTAGAATTATTTATAAAGATCCAAACGTGTTTATATATGTTCAATTTCATAGAATATTTTTCTGATTTTCTGTAAATATATTTAATATGTTTGTACATAGCATGTACATATATAATATATATATATATATATATATATATATATATATATATATATATATATATATATATATATATATACACATTAAGTCTATCCTCTAATTTACATTCCAAATATTACATTTTATTAAATATCTGAAACAGACGCTTGTTTATGAGTACGTACGCATGCTCATACTCAAATATCAACGGCGTTACTTTCTTATATTACATTCTCTATAGTCAGCAGAACATGCTTTCGTTTCGTAACATATGAACGAAAGATTTTCCGCAGAATATTTATTCCAGAGAAAGAGTGAAGGAGGACAGATTACGTGAGCAGAGAAAAATGAATGAGAAAAGAGATTGAGGAAATTAGAAAAGGACGAAGTAGCGCATGTGCTGAAGAAAAAGAGTGGTTAAATGAAAAATAAAAGTGAGACAATACTATGGAGATAGACTGAAACAGTAATAGATGAAGATGAAAACTAACCGAAACGGAAAAAAGGTAAAAAGTATGAGGAAAAAGTAAACGTAAAAAAAATACGAAGAAAAGTCGGCTAGTAGTGGGTATGTGTGAGCTAGAGAGAGAAAGAGAGAGAGAGAAATTGGAGATGTTCGAGAAAGAGAATGCAGAAGAAGATGGAAAAAGGAAGTGATCTCGAAACTAAGAGACAAAGACAAAACGCAGAGAAGAAAGAAGGGGAAGAAGATACCCCTAATACTACACGACACAATCCGGCGCGGTTTCGTCTGCTTCGATGGATTTTAAAAGATCCCCGAGATTATTACTTTTTCTCTTTTCTTTCGGTTTTCATTCTTCTATTATTATTTTCGAGGAGAGAAGAACGTCTGTACGTCGAATGATGCTTATATATAGCTACATATGTATATATGGTAGGTACAAAAATCTATGCTCGGTCACTAACAAAATGTTAAACATGCATTCACGTACACACACTCGTGATAAAAAATACAGAGTAAGAGAGACAAAGAGAAACTGTCAGTTGCGTGTGCTGTTCGAGCCCACAGACAAGTTTCGGTAGGCTCACTGGATTCCCACTATGGCTATCGGTTAGTATTCAAGCTCACTGTTATGGAAGTAACGTCGCAATCTCTCTCTCTCTCTCTCTCTCTCTCTCATTTTGAAATAGCGAGAGATGAACAATACTACGAACCAGATATTTTATGGAGTTTTCTTTTTCGGTCTGTAGATATATATTTAAGGTCTCACCTTTTCTCTTTTCATGTCTTCTTAATTTTAATGAAGAATCTACAGCGAAGCGCTCGTTATAATGTCCAACGAATAATTGATCCTTTTATCTTTTATTCTAAGTATTTCATTTTTAATTTGTTATAAGAATGAGCTTACTCTATGTAATAATTGCAAAAACGCAGTCGCCTTCTTTATTGTACATTTCTTTTTTCAGTAATTGTACTAATGCTATTGTGATGCAAAAAATATAATTAATTGAAGAAAAAAGTCCCTGATGTAAGTACATATTAATTTTTACAAGTATTACAAATTAAAGTCTCAAGAAATTAGCATTCTTAATATTATAATTTGTCACAAACTATACTTCGTTACTAAACTTGCATGATATATTATTAAATATTTTCTTTGATAAACTTTTGCACAATGGTCTTTAATTTTTCTAGAAAATGCTTCATTTTAAAAGAATAGAAAGTTTAAAAAAAATCTAATTAATGTTGTTGTATAAAAAGTAAGACACAATTAAATACCTATTAAATAAAATTAATATTTCATATTGTGCAGTTACTTAACTAATATTTGGACCACAATACTAAATTATTTTACCAATGGAAGATAGGTTATTATTCATCTTGTCCTAAGTAAATTTTTCATATTAATTTTTATATCTGGAAAAATATGTAGCTCAAGTAAAATATCTGTTAACGACTTATATACCTGTAATATGCAATTGTTAGAACTTCAAAACAATTGTGATTTATACATCGATAAAATGTAGGTATCAGTGAACTGTATAAATTACTAAACATTTTACTTATTTACTAGAGATTATTTGGTTGTTTTAAAATTATTTAAAATAAATTATTTATTAATTATTATTTATGAATAATTTAATTATTTAAATTATTTAAAATAAAATGTTGCACATTTGAAATTAAATGGTTGTGCACAAATAGTAAAATAAATATTTATATACAAAAAAAATTTTTAATTTTTAATATATTGAAAACATTAGTCATCATTAAAATTGACCAAACAAGAAATTATGAAAAGGAAATAAGGGCTATACATGTATTATGAAAAATATTATAACGTAAATATATAATCATAAAAAGTTAATAATTTTATGATAGTTAAAATACATATTTAGCAGCTGTTGTAAAGAATACATTCTAAAAGCGTTTATTGTAAGTTATAACTTATAATTGTATTATTTGAACTCGTAGAAAAAGTCGTAGAAGTATAGTTGTTTAAATTAATTAATAGCATCCCCTTGTTGAATAAACCTATTAATTTAGTAAACGAGTTACGCGATTCTCTTTCTATATAAGTAAGAGTGACAAAGGTCTTTGAAAGAAAAAAATATCGAATTTATAAGCCATGGGCACCGTTACATCGTCAGGTGCTATTTTCTTCACATATTTCTTTCATAGTCGTCATCGATTTCTTACGATTGCTCCCCTCCGATTGATCGAATAAGGAGCTGGAAATCCGATCGCTTGAAGCTCGCTAAAAAAGCTAGATACTTGAGCAAAAATGAGAAGGAATGAGTTTTTTTCTTTAGAAGACATTATACCGCATGTGCCACGAGATCGGCTTACAATGCGTGCGTACGCCCGTGAGCTCGTTTCGCGATCTCCCCTTGCCCCTTTCCACCTCTTACGACACCGCTCTTCTTTTCTCTCTTGCTATAATAATGCATTTCATGACCGAATGAAAAGAAAAGCCGAGTTCGATTATTAACTCCTCGTGATTCCATACAATACTGTGGTCTCCTGTATTTGGCCCTTGGGTCGTATTCCTTTCATTATTTACGGTTCATCACACTTGAGGTGCAGGTAAGTACAGGTGTTGGTATCGAAGTTAAATCCATCCTGGTTTTTCGAGAAAAATTGTGTGTGCGTGTATGAGTGCATGCATGTGTGTGTGTGTGTAGGATGGAGAGAGAAGGAGTATATAGAGAGAGGTTCAACTTGAGCTAAAATGAAAATTGATTCTAATGATCGTGGAGTTGCGCGGTTCACGTGAAGCACGATCATTATTACAAAGAAAGCTTTTCCGTTGCGTATTTACGACAGTACTTCAACAAATACGAAATAATGATCTAAATATCATTTATGGAATTTTATTCTGTAATTTTTCTGTAACTACAATTATTAGGATGAAAAATAACAGAGTTTCTCGATACTGTTATTCTCTTCAACTGCTCTGTTCTCTCAGTTATTCTCTGAAACTATTAGAGAAGCATGATTGCATCATCAGATCTTTAAAATAAAAATGACATAGCTGTTGCTGATAAATGTTTAGAAAAAAGTTTGCTGAATAAGAAAAGCCTTTGAAAAATGGACTCGAACACGCATATGTGATATGCGCAAATTCGTAAAAAAAGATCAGCACGCTAGTGAGTTAAGATCCACGGCGCAAAAGTTGGGTTATAAGATCAATAGCCATAAAATCGGTACATGTGCGCGTTCTTTGGCAAATATATACTTGCAATCAGTACATCCTTAACTGCGAATCAACAATAGCCGCGCATATTATATCTTTAACGGTCCATAGAGCAATAATGAATGAATTCTCCGAAATAGATCTATCCCTTTTGAGTCCGTACATTTCAGTACGGACATTGTCGCATACTTCAGACTTTCTCGATTACACGAACTTATCAGTGGTTACATAATCGTTACGTAATACGCCTTTATGCTATTTCACATAGTGTGAGCCGAATGTGTCGATTTGCTTCTACTGGATTTCCACTGATTATTTAACAATGGCAAGAGGTGAGAGAAGAATGGAGAATCTTTTATTCAGTTAAGCACACGAAGTCCGTTGTATGGTCGAGGAACGCAATTCTACTGCTCATTCGTAGCCGACACCAACGCACTATCTATCTGGCTTAAGTCTCTGGAGTGGCTTATTTACATTGAGAAATGAAAATATTTAAGAGGGATATTTAAGGGTTAGAAAAAGAGCTACGCGCTATGGAAACGCAATTTTACGTGATGAATATTGAGCTTTATTTCGTATAAACATTCTATTTTGAAAAATTTTTATTATAGAAGGTTTAAAAGCTCTTAATATATATTGCTTTTAAAAATATTTTATCTTTTCTCACTTTATTTTAGCTTTTACATTTTACGCCTAAACCATACTGAAGCTTTTTAAAGTATAGTTTTTTTTATTTCATCAAGTCAGTGTAAAAATGTTGACAAGTAAATGAGTTCTTTAAACGTGGTCACTAAAATTAAATAAGCGCAGCTAATCAATAAATGTCATAGAAAATAGAACAAAAATAGTGATAAGTATTACTTATAGAATCTTGGGGAATATTTATAATAGTATGTCAATTAAAATAAATAATTATAAAAAAACAGAGATAGTGTTGATCGGTTGGTTATATTAATTTCTGTAATTCTAGTTAGTCGTGATACTGTTATATTACTTTTTGTCATCCTTTTTAAAGGCATAGTCTATAAATGTATTTCAGGTCTATTACAAAATATGGACTATTTCTATTATAAAATCGTAATTGGGATTATATTAATTATTCAAATTTTGTGTGTGTGCATAGACTTGATTAAACTTTATTCACATTTGGTACAAATAAAATCTGATTACTTATAAACATTAATTCTGCCTTCTAATAACTAATAAAAAGTACAAATAAATATGTACATCAACAGTGTAAAATTAACTTTGTGAACTATTTTTACGACAGTTTCTCTTAAATTATGAAGTAGATACATTTATCTTCAAGTTTTCAGCGGAGTTTAGTATGCATATGACATATCGTTGCACACATACGGAATAGCAATGAAGATTTCTGACGTGCTATCTCGGTGACCATTAGAGAGCATAACTGAAAAGTGCTGAATGACAGAAATATAAAATTCTCCGAACGATTCTTTCCTATTCTTCTTCTGCTATACCACATTTTCCCTTTCGTTTCTTGACTTCAACTTTAATTTCCAGCTACTGCTCTTTATTTCCATGATCCTTTTCTCGCCACTCCAAATACAGATAGAAATGGACGAGCTACCTCTGGGAAGTTATAACTCTCTATTTTTCCCCAAAAACATCTAAGATGAAGACCCTTTAGTTTTTCGTAGATCTCATCATACATTGCTTGCAAACATTCACGCGTACTCGTACATAGTGGCTCCTAAAAATTTGCCGTAAAGAAGATCGATGAATAAAGAAAGACGAAGCATGTACGCAAATGCAGAAGAGATATGGGTAACTAGACAAAGAGAAGAGAAAGTGAGCTTGAAGACAGAGTAGAAGGCTGGGGAAGGCAGAAGTCAACAATAGCAGGAGAGCATTCGTGGTCTATTCGTCGCGCACGAAAGCTACAATACATCATTTTCGGCTGGAATGATCTTACGGTAGATTTACCATTTGTACAGTTTATGGGCGCCGGTCTGAGCCATAAACTTGCTTGGCAATGACGTCCAGCCTGAGCGCAGTGAGTATGCGCGAACCATCAGGCTAGAGGTAAGCTGGATACGGTTGTGAGGCGAACTCTGGCTTTGAAATCGCGTTACACGACGGATCGACCAAGAAATTGCTAGGAGTGGGGTTGCTTGGAAACTGCATCGTCCCATTTTCTCTCTCTCTCTCTCTCTTTGATACGTTCAAGTGTGTGAAAGCATGTAATAGTTGTGCAGGTGCTTATTGTTGTGTGCGTACGTATGTGTGCGTGCGCGCGTATTCCGGAAGTAATAACAACGCATTATTTCACGCACTTCGACCGCGAGCTACGGCAACGGTGATGGTCGTCTGTCCGAGTACTCCACGACACGGAAGCTGTACCAGTTAACTCCCTTGCCAATCTTAATTTTCGATTTCGATATCTCGAGCATCGCTCAAGCTCTTTGCGACGAATTTCTGACCTTCTCTATCCACTCTTCTCTTTCTATATGATTTCTAATCTTAAACTTACAGTTTTTAAAATTTTAGTCTTTTTTGTTCATTTCATTTTTTTCTTTTTTATAAACATTTTTAAATTATGAATCTCTTTGCATATGTAACATAGCGTAATTTTAGCTACAACTTACTCTAAATATCTAATCTTTGATTCTAATCCGCAATAAAATGAATATTAGGCATATAAATAAAAAAAATATTTTTATTTATGTTCTTTTTACATAGTGAGTGTATAGAATTTTATAAATAAATATACATTCTGAATATAATAAGAATTAATATTTTATCAGATATTATGCTAAGGAATTTTTCGTGACCTACATAATGCAATTAAAAAATTTATACATAACGATTTTGAACTTTTACTTTTAAGCATAAAATATAAAATGAAAGAGTGAAAGCGGGAAACTCATTACCAAGTAAAAGAATAGAAGATTCGTTAATTGATGATGGAACAATGAAAGGGAACCCAATTCATCACTTTCCAGTCAAATTTCAGCTCCTTTTCATTTATAGCCAGGCGGTTTTATTGCTTATCCGTTAATTAAACGTCGAGCCAGCCTTTAGAATTGCACGTGCAATTTAACACTCGATGAACCTCGGACCAGTTACGTTCGCAATAATCTCTCTCTCTCTCTCACTCTGCCCCTAAGTTATCCCCACAGCGATATCGTGATAGATCGTGACACCAACACCATTGGCAGCAGCACACCGTGCAACTACCGACATTGTACTATTGTTGAACGACGTAAGTTAACTTACGGTAAAATGATCGCGCTTTAACTACACATAAATAGATAAACTATTTGTCAAATTATTATCTATCAGAGACCAGAAAATGGGACAAATTTTATTCAAGTTTTTACGACGTTTTATCACTTTTTACTTACTATAATTTCCAGTATAATTGAAAAATTAATTATTCCGATTAAATTATATGTCAATATTTTTAACTACATAGATAATTGGTAATTATAATTCATTAGTTATTTTGTTAACTACTCTGCTTGCGATTATTTAATATTTAAACTTCACAAATAGACCGTAAATATTTTAAAAACTTGTACAAGAATGTTACAGACATCTAATTTAAGTATTCTTTAAATTAAAGAGCTGGATTTTTATGTTATAAACTAAACTAATTATGTTTTATACAATAATTTTCATGAGAATACATACTAAATGTATGAAAAAATAACATTCTGATTTGAAATAACTTTGCTATAAAATTATTAATAATTGTAAATATAAATAATTATATTTACGAGTTACAATATTTACAATGTTATAAATATGTTCTTATTGAAGATGAAACAATGTATAAAATAAATATTAATAAGTGATATTTTGTTAGGCCTTATTCTGTGTTATATACTACTCGTAGGATTACATGCATAATTATTGAAAGTGATTTGTAGATAATGTTTGTTATAAATATAAAATAATTTCTTACATTTAAAAAATATAATAAAATGGCTTTTTATCAAACAAAATTAATCACTTATTTGAGTTACTTTTTACCACGTAGATGAACTAGAAAAGTTCTCATTAGATTGCTTTAAGATTTTGCAATTAACCAATCAATAGTATATTAAAGAATAATTAATTATTCAAAATTAATATAATATTTCGATTATTTTAAAAATGATTCTGTAAAGAATATTTAGTTTACATTCTTATTATAAAGTTGTATGTATATGTATGTATTTTGGTATGTGAATATGATTCTATCTTATTGAATCATTATATTTTACTTAATTCATTTCATATTATATCATTAAAATGACTTTAACCTATTGAGAAGGATAGTGCTATAATAATTCTATAATAATGCTACTTTTCGTCATTTTATGCAGCCTGATAACTTAAAAAAAATTTATTTAGTTGCTTTTATTCCATTAATTATAAAAATTATTATGAAAAAAATTGATTTTAAAAATATAATACTTACTTTTAACGAAATAGCAGTGTTATAAGTGTTTCTTTGTAAAATATTTTCGATTACAATTCAATGTTATAAAATAAACAACAGAAAATTTTTTTAAGTTAAAATATAAAACAAATTATTTAATTTATAATCAATATTGACAAAAAATATATTAGAAATTTTTAGAAAGCGCGTACAAATTTCTCAGTGTTCTTAATTTAAAAAGCATAATAAAATAAATTAATTTTATATTGTGATATTATTTTAATATGAAAAATGAGAAACAAATTATCAATTTGATCTACTTATATTACAAAATCAATTTTGAAACTAGACAAAGAGAATTTTCTTTTTTATAATTTCTTTGGTAAATATTTTTTATAATCTATTGAACATTCTTTAAATTGTTATCTACACGCGTAGTGGATTTACTTTCCCATATAATACAATAATATCATATTATATAGGAATATGATACAAATGTTCCATTTGCACTTCCATGTTTTCTCTTGTTTGTAGCACTAATACAGAATAAATTATGTATAGTTTATTTGCTAAAAAGTTTGAAATTGACATTATGTTAATAGTTATAATAATAAAAGGATTACACGAAACAAATAACGATTGAAGGTTCCTTGTAAGTTTGTACTACGAAAAGAGGCTTTTCTTTAAATGTAATCTTAATAGTACATTAATTTATATGGATCATGTTTCGTCATATTATAGAAGTTACGCAATAAGATTAGGTCAAGACCTTGTGGATGTTTAAAGTATAATTGAACGCACCCTGTTTCCTTGTACCTTTTCGCACTTACATTCACTCCCTTTCTCTCGTTCATCTATACGCTTTCGAATAATTTAGATCATTATTAGAATAAGTATATAAAAATAATATTAAATATGTAAAAGTTCGATATATTTCTGATTTTATGCAAAAAAAGCATCAAAGCTTTTGAGCGTTTACAAAAAATTGAACCACTACGCGTTACATATAGCCTTTATAAATAAAAAAATTAAGCACGGATTCCTTGGTTATTACTCTAATTATTTACCTAATATACCAAATGAAGGATTAAACACGGTGCTTAATCATCTTCTTCTAAGATTCATTTGAAGTAGTAGACTATTAGCAGACTTAAACACATTATATTTTCTTTGTAAATCGTTCAATCAAAGATGTAAAAAATTTGACTTACTCAAATCTGTATAAGCAGTTTTTAAAGTTATAAAGAATAAAATAATATTAAATTCATTCGTTTTTACGGGTTTATTATTATATGAAAGCTTTTGCTTCCTTTTGTTATTCAGACTGTATTGTTTCCTTACCGTCTGAAAATTACGTTACGCGTTATATCCAAGGATATTTTTTTACTATATTTTTCATATTTCATACTTTATTTTACATTGATTTTTTCTATTTAATAGATACAGTAGTAAGGTTGTAAGGATTCTTTAGCTCATAAGATAATTTTTCTATGAAAATATTTTCATCATAGAAGTATATTGCATTATTTGTTTGTATTTTCGAGTGCTTTGATATACCGTTACCAACTATTCTACATATACTAGTAATTGTACAAGATATTAATAGAATTTTCTGATAATATTTATTATGAATATACGAACACAGAACTCAAATCACAAAGAAATGAAAAATTTTCATTTTGATTGATAAGTTATTATTTTGAATAAATGAAAATTTAATTGAATTAAAAAATTATTTATTTACTTCTGAATTATAATGATATTCTCAATAATTAATAAAATTCAGTAGTGAATATGTTACATACTTTTAAGTAAATAAGACTGTCAGAAACTGAAAAATCATTACCTTATGAATATAAGAATGATATTTTTCATCAATTTATTCTTAACATATCTAAATCTGATATAATATATATCGCTGAAAATCAAATATTTTATGTGTTTTCAATAATAGTCATTTTCTGAATACTTTAAGCAAAAAATAATTGTTATTATCAAACGTCATTTAAGAATTCAGAACATATAGCGTGTAATAAAAAATAAATTATGGTAGAATACGGTATTTTATATTGAATATTGAAAGGATGTATTTTAAAAATAATTCTTTATGGTACAATTTATTATCAAATTTTTAATCCAGTACTAATTATAAACCAAATGAATAGAAATTTTTGTAATATTGTTACGCAGAAACAAGAGTTTATTTCAGAAATAATAATTTTAGGAAGAAGGTGAAATATATTTTTTATTTATAGTATCATACAAGCAAGTACGGTATAATATAAATAGCGTAAAATATTTTAAATGTTAATACCTTACCATGAAGAGTTTTTTAATCATAAAGTTAATTTTTAAAACGTCGTAACACCTAAACTGCTCTCTTATTATTCTTGGTTACTTTACATCGATGTTTGTTGTATAGCTCTCAGGAAATTGACATTTTTTGCTCAAGTCAAGAAAATAGTATAATAGTAACTATCTTGTATTTGATACAGACAGTTTGGAAGCGTTAATTAATGGAATAATTATTGTATCGAGCTCTCGTCAAGTGTCCACTCTCGCTTCAGGCCTTTGAGTAGTGGTCTTCTTTGATTCTCCGAATGGTCCCTACCTCTGCTTTTATACGTAGGGACCACCTAAAGCATCAACGATCCGCATCACCAACAACGTTGAATGATAGAGGGTAGAGGGGATCAACAGTAGGCAAGGTTGGAAATTAAATGCGCAGTCAACCGTTACCAACTGATTGATTTGTATTCTCCAACGCTACTGTACCTATATATATGCATCCACGTATATGCGTATGTGTAAGCGTTTGATTCGCGAGGAAGTGTACTATAAACTTTGTAAGATTTATGTTCTCCCCTAATTGCGTCGCTTCTCATCACCCCCCGAGCGAACGACCGAGAGCGATCGAGATTGCTTCTGATCTTTATAGTCACTAATCGGAAGCTCATGTAATTGTCGATATGGCAGTTGCAAACATAAAGGAGAGAAAAACGGCTTGAAGGACATTTTGTACACGTTGCACCGAGTATTCATGTTATTAGTGCGACAAGTGTTTTGATAAACGCATGACCATAAAGATAATACACTTCGATATTTATGTTGAACTATTTTTGTTCGAATGTATTTAATACTATATTTAATTCTATACAAACTAATTGCTTAAATCTTAGCAAAATATTTGACTAAACTATGATTCTATGAAATCTAAACTTCAGAAGTTTAGAAGCTTAGATATTTAAATAAATTGATTTTCAGAAGTATCTGTATTGCAAAAGAATCACCGAATATACTACAAAGTAAGATCATTTATATGAGCAATGCTCTTTCAAATATAAAAATATCGTAAGTAATTAATATATGCAGTTTATATCTTATGCTGCATATTCTTGTATTATAAATTTTCGTATTTCAAATTCTCCTGTTAAAGGTTTTGATTTGTATATTTATGTTTTTCCTCTTGATGATTTGATATGTACGCATACTAACCTTAGGTACTTGGATATCTTGCTGCTTTTATCTATTCTTTAAGTATTAATTAGAGATAAGCATTTAAGCTAAATAATCTAATCTAAGTAATATTGTACTTTAAAGATAATGTAGTTTTCGTAAACGTTTAATATTTAAATTTTCATTATTTCAAACAAGATAATATAAAATTTTTATTTTATTGAATTAAAATTAAAATACCTGGTAAAGATAGTAATGCGAATTGAAAATTCTTTTTAAGAAATAAATAAATTTTTTTTCAAGAAAAAATTAGAAACATTTAATTTATTTAATATGTTGTTTACATAAATGATTTGTTATAATTAAGTTAATTATTTAAAATCACACTATAAATGAATATTCTTTTTATAAAATAACATTTAGTTATTTTTTTGAGAATATTATATAATTAATGTAAATATACATATTCGAACATATACATACACACTTACTTCGATCGGCTTAAAGTAATCTTTCGTTTAGAATTAATATCTTTTTATAAGTATATAGTAATATCTTTTTATAATATCCTTCATATTTATTAAGAAAAAATTTATATAATAAGAAAAAATCAATTAATTATTTACATGAAAGTTACCTTAATTCATTCATATTATCACTAAATATTTTATTCGATACTTGGAGTATTAAAATAGGGACATTAAATACAATTAAAAATATAATTAAAAGTCTTTTTATTTATATAAGTATATTAAATTATCAAATTAATGTAAGACTTGAGGATATTATTAGTTTCAAATAGTAGAGTATCAAATTGTATGATTTTAAACCATTTAAAACTATGAAACAACGATAATATCGTTTTTAAAAAATTGAATCGACTTTTTCTGTGATATAATCAAAAAATCAGTTTTTTCGAAACAATTATTTTCTTTATATATTTTTCATTAATAATGTGAAAAACTTATTCACTTATAGAAATTATAAGTGAATTATATCTAATGTAATATTAATTATATCTAATATAAAAATTATATCTAAATAAACTATTATCAATTCTCTTCTCTTAGTATGATATAATAAATAATACTCAAAAAACAGATTTGTAATTTATATATAATAACTACTATTCATTAATTAATTATTATGAAACAAGGTTTTATTAATTCTATCTTTTTTCATCAATGAAAAAATAAAAAATTTTGGCTTTGATTACTAAAGAAACTATGAAAGAGAATTATTAAAATGTTTAATTATGACACATTCAAAAAGCGTATGTCATATTTAAATTACTGTCGACGTCAGCAATTTATAAAAAGTAACGGAAAACATTGTACTAATACTTACGCAGATTTTTGGAGACGGCATTTAAATTTATAAATGATAAAAATACCATAAGAATTTCGTATATGAATGTATTAAAAAGAAATGACAGCTAGGATGACTAAGAAAAGATTATGATATTGTAACATTACATTTGCCCTAGATGTTCAAAATATATATAAATTCATACTGTGAAAATGCTGACATCTTCCATCGATGTAATAAACTAAACGAAGAGTCATTTGATAATTATTATAATAATATAATCATTTAAGTAGATATAATTATAAAATTTTATTAAACAGAAAATAATATTAATTATGAATACTGGGAGTAGATTTTTGCTAATTGTAAAAATTCACGATATTATATATCTTTAATCGGTAATTAAAATCTCTTGACATCGGTCGATAAAGTAGAGATTGAAATTTACTCTTACGATATATAAATTGCATGATATCCGTCAAGTACCAAGAAGCAGTGAAATACATTAAAAGCATTAAAAACATTTGTTAATTAATAAAGAAAAATTTCATTCAATTACGAGTTTCAAAATATTATAGCATAATTGTAAGTAATCTTTTGTAGAAATTAACATTTACGTTATTTTATAGTTGAAGAAAAATTTTTTATTTAATTTAATTAATAGACTGAAGTATATTTTAAACAACTTACAAATTTAAATTTAAGATGGAAAGAAAGAGAAATTAGTGTACTGTTATAAAATAAGAAAAATTATTATACAATATACATTATTTAATAAATTTCTTTATTATTCATATAGTTAAGAATGTAAAAAAACAATAAACAACATAATACAAATAAGAATACAAAATAGAAAATATAACAAAATATAGGCTTTAGCGAAAAATGATTTCAAAACTTTTTTTATTTTATAAATGTGTTTTAACAAAAATATTACAAACAAACAATTACACGATTTATGACTTTATTTGTTTAATTCAGATTTTAATGTAATTTTTACAATACATTATTAGTATGAATGTTCCCAATTTTATTTATATTATTTTATACTGTCATTATAAGAATGTAATAATCTGAAAATATAAATTTTTAACAGTGCATGATATATTTATATTACCACAGTACTATATAGAATAATTTTAACTTTAAATATATTAATTTTAATTATATTTTAAAGATCATTATATAACTAAATATCATTTTTTTATCTCTATGAGAAAATGCATTCGATTACCATAAGTATTGTATTATATAATGAAATAAATACGGTATTAGACATTAATATTATAAAATAATTCATTAAATAGTTTATAGAAAATAATAGAATAAAATATGGAGGTTTACAATAACTATTAATGAGACCAAAGAACTTTGGGATCTCATGCAATATAATTTTATGAAATGATATGAAAAATTGATTATAATTAAATTATATAAAAATATATTTTTACTACACGTATTTACAAATCATTTTTTGAAAAGTCTATTTATTCTTTTTATTTATTAAACTCACATGTACATTACTTTATTCAATGCAAATGCATCCAAACTTAATTGGTTTAAGTTTATATTGAGAGATGACGCCATATACTGCGCTAGAATATTTCTCTGCACTTTCTTTTTAAATAAAAACAAAATTGTTAATAATTGGTGAAACTTATAGGAAATTTCATTTTTTCATTTGGAAACTTGTAATCATCGTAAATTTTATTAAAATAAATAAATAAATGTAATAATCTAATCCTTTATTATAATAAATCTAATAATAAATAAATTACTTATTTTTTATTTTGAATTATATTCAGTATAAGTTTTGAATCTTTAACTTATATGGATTTTGAAAAATAATTAGTGAATAATTATATCTAAAAATAATTTAGAATATTGAATATATGTTTTATATATATTATAAGTTTTTGTGAACAAAAGACAAATATAATGTACGAAAGTAACATAACCTATAATTTGCAAATTGGTAATATAGAAAAAAATTTTTAATAAAACAAAAAGAAATATGCTGAGAAGTTACGATAATTATTCAGTCAATTCAAAAAAATATGAAGATTTCTACTTGCCACGAGAAGGGGGTCGATTCAATCGTATTTTCACCTTTTTTCGTGAATTTTGTATGGCCTCTCATAAGAGTAAAAGTGCACAAAGATACTTAAGGAGTCATGCTTCGATCAATTACGAGAAATATCGCCACTTACGGAAATATATATACATTATTCATCCGTTCAGTTTATTCAGGTAATACGAATTTTTCATGAATACTTTTACTTATGAAAACGTAAGATTATAAAACAATAGGATAGGTTTCATTACAATATTTTGAATGCAGGCTATGGTGGGATTCTATTATGATTGTGACTATAGCTGCTGGTTTAATAGCTTTCCCATATCAGTCCGCCTTTGATATGACTAGAACCGATTCATTGTCATGGACTTTCGTCAAGAATGCTCTCCTATTGCTCTGCTGTTCCGACATTGTCATTAATTTTTCGACAGGGTAAAGTAACTGCTTCGTATCAACATGTACAGCTTAATGTCTTATTTATTTCTCATTTTTAATGATTTGTAATTAAAAGACTAAGGCGATAGAGGATATTGTGAATTTGAAAAGACTAGTATTGATTTATAATTAGTTGCCTTTAATAAGCATTTTAACGTAATAGATTTATTAATTACACTTTTATTCATAATTTATTATGAAGAAAATTGTAATATTTATCATAAGATTGTTTTGAGTTTTCATAACAAGTTTGAGGCAGAAATAAATTATTTTCATTGGAGAAACTTGTTTAAAAAATTAATATACACAATTTATATTATTTGCATACAGTAAAATACAAATATATATATTTGCAATTTCATTAAATTAGATAAAATTAGTTATTTTTATATTGTATTTATATATGATAATTATATTTAAATTAGATTTAATGTTTCGTTAAGGTTTTTCGACAAGTCTCAAAATATGGTGGAGCTGCAGCCTAAAGCAATAGCCGTATGCTACATTAAAACAGGCTTTATTTTCGACTTGCTGGGATCATTCCCAAGCGACTTAATCTTCATTCATACATGGAATTACTATGTTGTTCTCCGCGAAATCACCTCACTTTTATACGTTTTCCGTATTTTCTCATTTCTAACCTACACCGATAAGCTAGCTAGAGATTATGGGATACGACGGCCACTTTATGACTTTTTTAGTACCATTTTCTGGCTTATCATAGTTCTCCATTGGCAGGCCTGCCTTTTCTGGATAGTTCCTGTAGCTGTAGTCTCGCTAACCTCACCACAAGCGCCAAAGAATGAATCTTGGATAATATCCCTTGAACTCTGGAATATCGAAAGCGACATCCTAAAGTACGGACATTGCATTCTTCGATCTATTGCTACATTTATGAATTCAGGATTCTTGGTGAAAACTGAACCACGAACTGAAGAGGATCAGTACCTTGTGATATTCTTTCTTGTCATTAATGCCGTAATCTTCTGTTTTCTCATCGCGCGGGTTATGCAGTTTTTTAAGGGAATTAACTCCTCAAAGTTGAAGTATCAAGCAACATTAGCACATCTATCACAGTATATGAGTCACAAGCAGTTACCGCGCAAGACTCAGAATCGTATAATTGAATTCTACGAGTTTAAATTTCAAAGGCGCTACTTTAAGGAGCTCGAGATTATAACCACATTGTCAATGCATATGCGCCAGGAAATTAGGATGCACTCTTGTCGTAAACTCGTAGAAAACGTTACCTTTTTCAATAATCTACCCTTTTCACTGCTTTTACGGATTGTGGCACTCCTCAAGTCCGAAATTTTTTTGACCAACGATCTGATCGTAAAAGCTAATCAAACGGGTGATTGTATGTATTTTATAGCGACGGGAACAGTAGCAGTTTATACTTTCACAGGGAAAGAGGTTTGCCATCTGGAGGATGGTGCTCACTTTGGAGAAATCGCACTGATTATGCCCGATGCCAAAAGAGTTGCGAATGTTGTTGCTGTTGAGACCTGCAAACTGTATAAGCTAGAGAGAGCGGATTTCGCAAGAACTATTCATCCATATCCCATGCTTTGGGAGAGAATTAAAAAGATAGCCGTTGAAAGGCATGAAAAAATAAGTATATTAAATAAACAATAAATATTGTTTTTTAATTAGTAAAAATATTGTCCTGTAACACAACGAATTTGTCATTATTTAAAGTAATTGTTACAACAAATTACCATTAAATTTTTTTACCTGGTTGTATTTCATTAAAATTATATATTTATAACAAATATTGATTGTTTACAAGTGTTCATGTATTTTACTATTTATTATTTTTAGCATTTTAATATTTATATTTTTATTATTTTAGTATAATTATTATTATATTTCATATAATAAGCTCATACTCCAGCTGAAATCTTGATATCTAGGAGAATTAGTGAATTTGCAAGCAGATCATTAACACCTTTTACAGATAAATGAGGGATACACGAATCTTTTGATAATAACAGTTTTATATTACAGCCAACGATTAGAATGGGGTGGGTAGGAGGGCGGATAAACGAATATTGAAAGGTGTATAAATTTATTTTTTTCTTTCTAAGATTGCGGTCACGATTTGAATATTTCCGACATAGTATTGAATATTTCCATAGAAATTCGACAAAATAAAATTCGACAAGATTTATACATACTGTTGCCTCAAAAATCTCACATAATTACAGGAAATGGGATGGTCCTTATCAATTACAGACGCTGGATGGCGCTCGGAATCGACCAACTATCGTATTTATAAAATATCGCATCGTCACGATTGGCATGAACAAAGACGAAAATATTATTTTGCCTGAAATTTTATAATTATTACAAATTAAAACGTTTAGAAATCCAACTTCGATGTAAAGTATCGTACAACTTGATTAAAAGGAGTTTGTAGTTTCTTGTACATTTAATTAATTTCTTTAATTTTAACACCAATAAAACTCGTAAATAAAAAAACATTTTTTTTATCTGCAAATTATATGTTCTGTGATATACATACACACACACACATATTTATATATATATGTATTTATATATATATATTTATAGAAAAATGAATTGATTAAAATATTTAATAAATATTATACTATTGAAATGATTTTATTTCAATAATTGATTCTTGATAAAATATTTTCACATATTAGTAAAGGAAAGTTATTTTCAATTTTTAACTAGCAAAAGAAATAACATTTTCCTTGTATTCTAAAAAGTATAATAAGAAATTTTTATGTAATATTTAAAAATATGTATTATCACGTATGACGGCTAGGATATTAGCCTTTTGGATAATTACGCCGCAAATATATAACCCCCACACAAAAACGTTTTACCTGCAACTTTAACAATTGCAACTTAAGAATTCGTAATTATATAAACAATATTGAGCAAAAGGTGAGTCATTAACCTAGGAAGTAGATGATGCCACAAAAGCCAACCAGATGACAAATCAGGACTAGCAAATCCAATCATTGTTAAAATAAGCAAGAAGTAGAGTTGAATATAAATACAATTACAGTTGAATATAAATTCAACGCATATAAATAAAGGAAAGAACATGTGAATTGACAAAGAAGAGCCGACAACTGCTGGATCACTCTTATAGGGGTCAATAAGATATCGTGGTGGATGATATTGGGTGGAAAAAGAGTAACCAATTCGCCAGTCGAGACGTTTAACGATTATCTCGATGAGACAAATAGGCGACACATCAACTACGGAGAGTAGGCGATCAAGGAACCATCAACGCACTGACATTCTCGAAAGGTAGAATTACCGCGCATTTTTTTCTCCATCTTCCTCTTTCTCTCCCTCTCTCTCGCATTTCAATAAACAAAAGCAGTATTGTTATTCTAAATCCACAATCATTTATTTAAATATTTATTTAATCACAATTATTTAACCCGATATACTTGATCCGCATATGACCGAAGTCGACTCTACCCTTAGATTGGTACGCCAGAAAATTCGACCTGAGACTTACATAAAGTATATGATAAAATTATTTTTGTGTATTTTTTAAAAAAATTTACTTCAAATTGCAGAAATGAGAATGTGAATTTATTTTAGTAGAACTGAAAATATTATATCTTAGATTATAATATTTATTTTATTATAATAAATATTATTATAGTATTATAATAATTACTAATAATATTATTATTTAATAATTACTTTTATTATAGTACTCTATTAATAAATAACCAATTTATTTTTATTGAAATATAAAAGTAAATTATTTAACCTATAAGCTTGACAAAAAATAAATCTATCTAAATAATTTATTTTATATTACTTCGATTATATTCGATTATATTGTTTTCTGCATTATTTGAATAGATTAAATATATATAATAATTAGTCTTTCAGATTTTAGATTCGTTTTTCTTATTGAAAGAGAAAAATCTTGATTTTATTGATATTATAATCAAAAACAAGTAACTATAATTAACGTCGAAAACATATAGATTAAGTAATGCACACAAGGAAGTTGATATATCATATTTAGTAAATATATATAAAAATATAAAAAGTAAACATATCATATTATCTTTATAAAATATTTAATATGTAGCTATAATCTTCATTTATTTCCATCCGAAAAATATTATTTTATTATAAAATACATATTTTATAAAATTAAATTTTATGCATATATTATATATTTAATTTTATATAAAATATATTCATTTTATTATAGACATTTACAATTCAAAACTTAATATAAAGACAGAATTTTCTAAATGTTATTATTTGACAAAGTTATATAAGACTTTTAAAGTAATTACAGTAAAAAAAGTATATTATAAGTACAGCAGCATAATAATTTATTAGGTATATATAATTTTCTTGACTAATAATCATCGCTAACTATAGTATACTTTATTTTTCTGTAACTAGGTAAATGGTATTAGACATTCCTAAAACCTATTAGACACATAATTACAGGTACGTATAAAAATTTTATCAATCATTTCACTAATTTTATTTATGTAATATTAGAACGAGATTGTTAGTAAGTTCGCTGATTTACATTGAATCTATTTATTACTATTGATTATAAGATACTTATACTTAGATATTAATAATTCTTTTTTCTTTTTTCAAGGCTTTATTAATAAAGACATATTAATTTGTAATTAATTCTTAAGTGACGATGGCTATTAAGTATAAAAATATATAATAAATATATACTTTATGATAAGTATTCATATAAAAAGGATATACTATTATATAATTCCTCAGAATATAAACTCTTCAGAAAAAATAACTTTAAAAATAGAAATCAACGAGTAAATAAGACTATGCAATAATATGAAGATCGAATTA
Organism: Wiebesia pumilae; assembly: GCA_018907045.1. Taxonomy (NCBI): domain Eukaryota; kingdom Metazoa; phylum Arthropoda; class Insecta; order Hymenoptera; family Agaonidae; genus Wiebesia; species Wiebesia pumilae. Next base: position 11,920,762 of record JACCHZ010000116.1, read on the forward strand.
TAATTATAATATAGTTTTGAAAATCCAAATGAATTTTTAAAATTTTATTTATATTCATTTAAATGTATCTTTATATTTATTAAATATTTAATTTTTTAATAGAAACAAAATCTTTACAAACATGTTTGATAATTTAATTTTGAATTTATACCATCTAATACGTAATCAGTAAAATAATGGTTCTCGAAACTTTTGAAACAAATTTTGTTTTTAAACAAAAATTTATCATAATTTAAAAATATCCATGTATAGTATAATTATCACGCACATGTTCCTTATTAATATTTCTAATATTTCATATGTCTAATTTTAATATTGTTAATATTCTAACTTCAAGTAAAATGATTTGTTAAAATTACATAATTAATTACAACGAAATTATGAAATCTTCTTAGTGGAACTTATGAAGCTTGTTATTCATAGAATAGTATGCTTTTTTTAAATGTTATCTTAAAATGCGCAAGTGATTCGGTCATACCTGACTTCCCTTAACTTAATGTAATTATCACATTTTTATCTTCCACAACACATTCTCTATTTTTTTGATCGATTTTATCTGTTTTATTTATTATAGAGATATTTAAACTAATCTATTATTAAAAGTCACATTATCGCTTCGGTCATTAACATTTTATTCTCTTCTGTCACTGTTATTAAAGAAATTTTTATTTTCACAATTTACAAATTTATTAAATTATATATCTAAATGGATATTAAATTATAATCATTGAAAATAATCCTTTTTTTACTCTTACTTTTCCATTTGTGTGATAAACCCAATTATAATATTATTATACTCGCCTGTATAAAAGCCTATATCAAACAAAGAATATTTCCAATGGACATCGTATTAACTAATATACTTTAAATTCTTATAAACAGATTTTCACTAATATTGAATTGAAAAAAATTCTATTATTTTTACAGAACAAAAACAATTTATAACTTTAGAATGATAAATAAAGAAATTGGAACAATAATGAGTTGAATGAATTTATGAATCGTAAATAATGTGGACTAACAATGAAACTATCCGAGATATACCTCACTGATTTTCTCGATATTGTGATATTTGCAGTATATCAAAAACATCAGATAGGTATTATTTTACAAGCTAACTCGATCATTTAAGGGATGAAAATCATCCTTAAAGTTTACCTTCTAAAATGGTTTCTTATTAATATCTCAAAAAGGAATGAAAATTTTACAATAAAACCAATGCCAATTTATTTCTTTTAAAAAACCGCAAAGGAGTAACTATCCCTAACAATAGGATCTTAATATGTACCTTAATATAAAAATTTATAAGAAAAATATAAGAAATATATTTGTACGTAATTATACGACCATTTTAGGGATAAAAAACACCCTCATAGAACACCCTTGAAAAATCATTTTTTTATTTTTCTTAAAAACGAATTGAAATTTTTCAATGAAACCAATGTCAATTTATTTTTTATGAAAATACGTTTTTATGGTAATTGCTTTTACCCTGAGGGATTGTATCCTTTGTCTTTTACAAGGGTATATAGGACTTTCTTCTTTTTCTACGCAGAATATTTCAGATAGACTCAATATCATTAAAAATCGTTCTACTATGAACGATATTGAGATTTAAAGTTGACGTATCTCGAAGTTTTTCACAAAACATATGAATTTTTCTTCTCCCATGTACTTCCGTAAATCGACATATGAACAAGTAAAATTCTTCTAATTATTTTTATATTATCTTATGATTATACCTCTATATAATTATATTTATATTTGTATTACACGTAATTATATCTTTAATTATTTTTTCATATTCTACAGTACATCACAAAATTAAGAAAATTATGTTGGCATATATTAGAAGTCTCTTGTTAGTTAGAGTTACGTCTTTGAATATATTTTTTGTAAAACTTCGAAATACGTCAAGTTCAAATCTCAGTATCGTTCATGGTAGAATGATTTGTAATTAGATTGAATCTGATTGAATATTTCTGGGTAAAAAAGTCATGCAATATATGTTTCTTCTCTATTCGTTCCTATAGTTAAACTGTTACAAACTATCGTAAAATCAAAATTTGTTGAATGTATTACGAAATAGAATTAGTATTTATTATCTGTTGATTATATATATTATGTATATGTGGTATGAATGCCATCTCAAATTATGAATCTATAAAGAATTTAGATACCGTTATAAATATAAGCATATATGAATTAAAATTTCAACCAAGGACCAAGAATAGCATTCTTAAATACGTATTTTACTTGTGAAACTGATTAAAGAGTCTACTGCATTATTTATTTTTATATTCTATTTTTTTTAATAAAAATAAATTTTTTCAAGATCCTCGTAATTTTTACAGTCTCTTCATTTATTAAATTATTAAATATATTTTTTAAATTTTATACAATTAATTTTTTATTATTCAATATTCACTTGAAGAAATAAGTTGGATGTATCTTAATTGTATGGCGTTAGTTTCATAAGTTAAAGTTAGAAACTTTATTTTATGATATAGTTCTATAATAAAATTTTGTTCACTTTTAGAAAATCAAAATGAGTACATTTCAAATTTAATAATTAATTGAATTTGTCAAGAATTATGTAAAATGTAGTTTTCTGGAAATTCTATTCAAATTAAAAAGTTTTTATATGTAAAATGTTGAATAATAAATTTATTGAAAATAATAATAGTCATAGTGATTCTATGAATTTTGTAGTTATATAGATTTTGCGAGAAGTAAAGGATTATATAAATTAAACTGTATAATGATATAAAGTTAAATGCTAAAATTTCATAAAAAAAAATTCATTGGTTATGATATAAAATTTCAGTTATAAATGTATCTAATAAGGTATAGATTTATGTATAATTGTATATAAAAAATGTAAGTAACTAAATATTTGTTTGATGATGTTTTAAATGATGTACAGGGTAGTTCCTTCATATGTGTTAAAAATTTTCTATAAATTTTTAAAATAATAATAACTTAGCTAATTGTATATTTGAATTTTCTTCGGTTCATTCGTTGAAAATATATTTTCTATTAAATATTTTTACCACATCCTAAGTAAGAAAAACAATATATTAAGAAAAGAACATTTACTTCATGGTAGATTTATGTATGAGAAATGTAGTTCAAATATTTCTCACTCATTTAAGGTCCTGTCAAGTCTTTATTTCGATTTATAAATATATACATTAAAAATTTCAATTTTTTTTATAACTCCAAGTGTCGTGTTTTTAAACGACAAATGGAATTATTACCGATAATTCATTTAAGTAAGCAAGGAATTATTGAAAAATTATTTGGTTCTCCTTCTAGGCTTAACACCACGTAAATATGAAAAATTTAACTGTAAATTTCTTTCAGTTAAATAGTTTTATTATAAATTGATAATTTGACATTAAGTATTGCAGTAGAGAGATTGCAATATCTTTTCCTTTACTTGTTTTTCTCTCACGAATGTCCTCTGTAAAATGGCGGTCTGCGACAAATGTCTGATACTTCTAGGATCATTATCCAACGCCCCTATCCGAGAAACAATGGCTCACTAGTATCGACGCATGGGCAGTGAACGCTAGAAAATTTCTCTTTATCTCTCTCTCTCTCATTGCATATATTTTTCTATTTCTATTGCTATCTCTTTTATTATGGAAGCGAGTGAGTGAGCGGCGAGGAGAAGGAGGGAACAGATGCAGATGACAATGGAACGCTTAGAGGAGGGTTGAAGATCCCCTATTGTCATAGGTCGACGATGCGCCTGCCTGGAAGCTTCGCGTATAGGGTTAAAGCTCCCGCGGTCGTCCCTCCCGTTGTTCCTTTCTCGCGCCTCTGCGTTGCGCGCGAGAGGCCTCGCCTCTATTGTGACGCAACCGTTGGGAGGGCCAACAATGAGGGCGTAGGAGAGGAAGCCGCGGCCACCAGAGAGAGCGTATCGCTTTTTTTATTTTTCGCAGACACAAAGGCTACAATGGAAGATTTAAGAGGCTTGAATGACCTATTGAAGTATATTCATGGGAAAAAAATAGATTGTAGTAAAATGTGTTCATAACAGAGTAAACGAATCGGCTTTCTAAGAAAATTGCAGAGGTTCAAATTTCTTTGTTCTATATCACAATGTATTGCAGCTTGGCTATTATATTCACTAATCCGCGATGCTTTGCGCAGTAAATAAATGTTATATCTATTGAATGGAGAAAAATTGGAGAAAAATTAAAGAACTTTTTTTTAACTAATGAAGGGTCTCGGACATGAATTGAAAGAACGATAAGCATTTAAAATAAACAATTCTTTATGTAATTGGATTCTAAGAGTGGCATTATAAATAAGTTTATAAATATTTTTTGTTTTGAAAAAACTTGCTATTATTTTCAATTATTATTACCATAATATTGTTTACATAAATTATAAATAAGGTCTAGCAAATTTACATCAAGTTTTATGTGCAATCCCAAAATTTACCCTATAAAGCAATTTTTCATAAAGCACCTGAAAGAACTTAAGGAATACGTATTTGAAATTTTAAATATTACAATATCTTTTTGTATTTATTAGAATTTTTCTACACAGATACGAATGACCTGAGTAACATGGTATGATAAATGAATAAAGTTATAGAAAGGGGTCGATGTACATTGCTGAGCAAGTACTGATGCGATAAGATTACGTATGAGCGCGAGCGCGGTTGTATGCGATCATTTCACGGCCGTGCTTGTGTAGCCACACCCAGTGAAGGCTAGCCAACGGCAACGCTTCCAGTTTTGAATCAAGCATTCAAACTACCTGACACTCATTGTCTTTCATGTTTCCCGTCTTGTTGTCAGTTTTCAATTGCATAGTACTGTAGAAACCAACGAATGATGTACTCATCTGCATAACACTAACCGTAGTTGACCAGGATTATAACATTTTTATTTTTCGCAATAGAATAAAATCTCATAAAACGTATTTATTACTTTATAAGTGATTGTTATATAATTAAGTTACATATATGTATATATAAACAAATTTCATATATATACAGAGTGCTTTAATATGTTACATTGAAAATATAATGTTATTTTTCAACCGTATTCTCTACTAGTAAATAGTATTAGTATAACAAAAATCGAAAAATATTTTTAAAACATATTTGCTATTCTCGGTGATTTTTTAAATTACATATGATGCAATAATATTATTGAAAAACAATGATTTTATAATTTTATAGAAATTTTTAAACTTATTTTATGCATATGTTTTTGCGTATTTTCAAATGTAATTAGAATTTTGTTATATTTTCAATTTACTTAGTTATTATAATTACCTTTTTATTAAAAGTGTGTTATCTATATTTATTACATATTTTTCAAGTTTAAGATTATTCAACTTTATGTTAACTTTCAGATGATAAAAGAAACTTTGAGTAAGATAATGAAAATAGGAGATAACTGAATACGAGGCATTGATTAATAAGTAAAATAAGTATTAATGGAAAACAAAAAGATAACAAAGAAAAAGAACACGAAAGAAATATAAAGAAGCATGTAAAAATGCTAATCGAAGAAGCAAGAATAAAAGAAAAATGAGTAGTATTGATAGAAATATGTAAAGAAAAGCGCACTTTGAACTTGTGTAGAGCTCGAACTCGATGAACGAGTATTTTGTACTGCAACCTTATTTTTTAAGTAAGTGAATTCGAATCGTTAACACATTTCAGTCATGCGTGGAATAAAAATTTTTGCTACCTGCTAATCTTTGAATCCTTTTTAGATATACCCACATCGATCTATTTTAATTCTTATTTTCTCATCTTTCACTCTTATACTGCTTTTCCTCTCGCAAACTATAAATTCTATTTCACATAGACTAGAAAATGTCATTTAATGCTATTAAATGTTTAAGTATTTTTTCAATTGTTGAATATAAAAGTTTTGAATCGAAAGTTTGACAAGGAATAAGTTTTAGCAACATTGTTTCCATGTTATTCAACACATATCGTCTACGTTAAATCTAGTTATTTTAATATACAACGTTACAAAAGTAATGATAAACATTTTTCTTTGTTTTACATAAGTAAAGAAAAAATTGTAAATTAATTGTCATAATAATACAGTTAAAAATTGTTAAAATTGTTAGTTTTGACGTGCATTTATTGTTTCTGATTTCACCTCTGGTGATTTATATGTATATTTCTAATAAGTTTCGAACTTTAGAAACGCTCCTCTTTACGATTTTTCCCCGTTAAAAGGAAGTTAATTCATGTAGTATTAAGCGAAACTAATGATAATTCAATTATTCGAACACATACAATTAAATTTTTTATAAAAATACAGGTAAACAAAGGATGATGAATATATTTCGGTAATTAGCGTAGTCATCATTATTTATTTAATCTTTTAAAGGACTACGTAAATACCGTAGAAATTTGTATTACTTCGAAAAATCTAACATTTCCAATGCAATGTTTACAATAAAAAATAACATACAGAATTTTCATGATCCTGTAGAAAGTATGTAATGAAAATTAAATAGTTTTCCTATCAATTTATAAAGCTAGAACTTGACAGACTCATCAGTCAGTTTACATGAAAACCCTTGATTTTTTTCGAATAGATAAAGGCGGACTTCCTATGTATGGTAACTCTATTTCTGTAAGACGATTGTGGTAAAAATTGTTGAAATAACGATTTATACCAAGCCATAATGTAGTAGAATGTAAACTTTTGTAAAATATGTGTTGTAGAGTTTAGGTTGAGCGTGGAGGTCGCATTTCGAAAACAACGCACCGGCAGACGAGGCTCGAATTTTGGTTGATGGAAATGCTGAGAAGCTAGTGAGAGAGCGAATTGCGACGCACTCAGGAATTGGGCAAGGCACTTCGCGTCTCCTCTCGCGCTCGGGTTCTAGTAAATGGATACGTGGTGGAGAGATGCCTATAGTAACAAAAACCCCCCGGTGACATGGAGCGAAACCGGCTGCCGTCGCTCTCCTCTCCCTACGAAGATCGGGTCGATACTCTACGGGCCGACAACCCTCAGCTCCCTCACTCCCTCCCAGTCAACTCCCTCTTCAATGTGTTACCTCCCTTATGACCCCACCTTTTCCTTTTCATCCTCCCTCGCTCTCTCTCTCACTCTCCCTCTCTATCTATCTATCCGTCTCTTTTCATCTCTCTTTCGTCTCTCTTTGCCTTTTCTCTCGCGAAAGAGCGGGTGCTTTTTATTCGCTTTTTTGTTTCTGTTTTCTCTTGTATTTCTGCTTTTGCTGAGCAAAGCAGTAGACTCGTTCTACTTTATCTACGGCTTTATTCGTTACGTCGAGTCTATTTTACTTTCTACTTCTACTCGTCTGCTTTTTTACTACTCGCCATCCCATCTCTTTCGTTCATAGTAAATATTTCCCATTTAAAACTTCTTGTATTTACTTCATCAGATGTACTTCATCTTTCTAATAGCTGGTTAATTCATTCTAGCTACAAATTGAAAATTATACAATTGAAAGGTATCACATTCTCTACTCGACTCATTCGAGTAATATCTGTGAATATTAATAAGTTTTCTATTAGATAAATAAAAACTACATTTGGAATTTAAAACTCCCTATCCGAAAAAATTATATTTTAATGAAAACAAATCAATAACTATGTAAACAAGATTTATATTATTATAGAAATTATTTTATGGTAAAAAAATTTGTACGTAAAATATTTAGCTATTTAAAGTTATGCGTTATTTAGTCGAAAGAGGGGATTATAATTATATCATTCCAATGCAAATTTTTATTTCATAAAAATTCATAATTTTTTTCGAATTAGTTGAAAACTAAGTTTTATTCAATATTATTAATTTTATAATATAAAATTAAGTAAGACTGCAAAATTATAAAATAATTTAGTGTTTCTGCTTTTATATTATTTTTTGCTTAAATGTAAGGCTTTTCTTAGCCAAATTAACATTGAATAAACATAAGCTCATAAGTTAGAATTCTAAAATATTATCTGTTTCAAAACTTTTATACTTTATTACTTTCATTTTGATATTTCAAATACAGTTTTACTTAATGAAAACATTGTGACACATTTAAAAATAAAAGCATTAGTAACATGTGTTCGTACAAAGATAAATTCTATTTAATAAATAATTTTTTGAACTAATGTTGTGCTCCGAAGAAGCATTAACATGGCTGAAATTTTCTTGCATTGAATCAATATTCAAATTTAAAATCAAAACAAAAGTTACGTATAATTTAATTACAATTTAGTACTTGAGAAGTCCTGTTTAATACATAATTAGATTACTATTAATTTGTTAGATTCGTGTTTACGAATTTTTAATGAATTTACATTTTAATTAATCACTCATTGTTTGAAAATAAATATACAGAAAATCTTAGTCGCATTGAAAATTTTTTGATAAATATTTCTTTCTATTTATAGTTGAGAATAATAATCACTGGAAAATTTTAATGTTATCTCATTACAATATATGGTCAATAACAACTGGATGTACAATATGACATTTTTAAGTAATGAACTTTTTATCATCATAAAAATTTATTATATTGGAGTAATTATCTTGTACAAACAGTAGTATTATTATTTTATGAAATGCATAGATAATATACGAATACGACATTAATTAACTAATATACTTCAGCGTCTCACGATTCGAATGAAAATATTTTCTTTAGAAATCTCTTTAATATATATGTAATTCGAAAGTAGCATTCCGAAAATCAAGTTTTTGTTGAATTTCAATGTACTCTGTTTGGGTACAATTTCGGTCAGAATTTTCATTAAAACAATGTAAGCCGAGAATATGAAACAAAGTATAATTCCCAAATACTTTATTTTTATTAGCGGTAGTTTTGATAGTTCAAGCAAAAGATCAAAATCTATATGTACAAAGAAAAGACTCTATCCAATGAAATTCTACTATTCTCCATTACGTGCCAATTTATGTGTAATTTATCACATTTCTGGACCTTTTCCTTTATCGTTGCACCTCTTTCTACTTCTGTTCTTTGTCTTAATCTTAACAACATTGCACTATTTTGTTCTTACCCCTGTTCTAACCTTGTCGCAGAAGCAACAATCCCTTCCAGCTAGTCTTTTTTCCCGCGTGCACGGCCATCTTCGCCGTCAGTGGCCACGTCCTTCTCTTCTTCCTTTGCCGTATTCAGCGTAATTTTCTCCTCCCAACGACGCAACCCCTTCGCTTGATCTTCCTTCCCTTCCCCAGCTTTCACTCAGTCACGCGCGCGCAAGAGCTACGTGTGCAGGTGTGTATGGGTCGATTAACTGCTTATAGTACATGTAGTGGGCTCTAGCTCAGAACCCTAGCGTAGTGGGAAAAGCGTCAGAATGGAGCGGGGTGGAGGGAGTAGCGTTGCGCAACGATGCGCACATTATTTATTTATGTGGGCTTCAAACGGCTGGATGAAAGAAGTCGTGTCAAAAAATGTAAGTATGTTTACGCGTATGCGTACATTCTTGCCGAACCATGCACATTTTTTACTGGTCAAAATATACATTTTATATATTAGTTCTTCTTATTTTTTTATTACTTCTTATACTAGTTCTTCTTATTACTTTATATTTATCTATTTTTTAGAGACTTGTAAAAATCGATATCGTTGCAGTACTTTTGAAAGGCTGAATTAGTTTCTAAAATGTTACTTAATGTGTGTGTTTTTGTGCGTGATCGTCAATTATTCCGTAACCTCTATAAGTTATATTATAAACATTCTCTCTATTTCTTAGTAGTACAATAAAACTGAAAACCATCTTAACATTTTCTAAATGGTTTCTTACTTCAAAATTTTTTTATAATATTATTTCTTTTAATTTCACAGAAAATTTTGGCAACTTGAATTAATGCTTTGTAACACATATTATTATGTGAGTGTAAAAAATATAAAGATAAATCATAGTCATAAGTATATAATGTCGATCTAATTTTTCTATACTATTACAAAAAATGATCTGCTACATAAGTATCACGAAAAACAAATGCGAATTTTCGACATATTAAAAATTACACAACAGCAATGTTTTACTGTTCCTAATTACTAGTAATGAATTTGATTTAATTATACATTTCATCTATTTTAAATAATTCTACTTGTTATTTCTTCGTCTATTATTAGATCTATAATATATACTAGGTCCACATATAAACATGTATAGACAGTTTATTGAGTTCTAATTTCTATGTTAAAATTAAATATTTATACGTGAATAATACTTTATTCTGCAAGTAAAGGATTAATTAACTTCTTTAAGAAATGAAAATCCAAAAACATTCTATAAATAAAAATATTCTTATCTGCAATAAAATTTCAGAAAATTCTAAAATAATTTATTATAGTGATATTTATTTTACGATAGTTTCTCTGCTATTTATAATATGAAATTTTTATTTATGGTTACTTACGGAATAAAATTGCTGGTATGAGGAATGCATATTCTTAAGAAGTAAATTATTTAAATATTTACTAAATAAATTATTAGATTTATTAGGTATGAGTTAGTTTAATAGCTATTAGTTTTGAATTTATCGATTACTGCAACCTTAATATACTTTTCTATATAATGAAATATAATATTCATTATTTGATAAAAAGTATTAATGATATTAATAATGATAGCGATTTGAATTGAAAGTATTTAGTTAATATAAAGCCTAGTAACTCAATATTTCTTAGCGATGACCAATAAATTATAAATATTCATTTTTTTAAATCAACATATTGTTAGTAAAAAGGTTAAACTACACGGTTTATCGTTTAAAATAGATTTAATTGTAAGTCTTTTACAAGCTATAATATTATATACAAGATATAATCATAAAACATTGTTGTCACCTTTCATACAATATATTTTCTATTGATTTCATACATATATTATTATTGATCAATATTATAAGTGAATAAATATAATTTACTTTTGTGCTCATTGGCGGCTTTCGCTGAACTAAGTAGTCGTTTACAATCTATCAGACATTCAACTTCAGATGTAATAAAATGCTGGTCTAAAGGAACAAACTTTACTTGATGCTTTTATTTTCCTATATATATACGTTACTGGCATACTCCAATATTTATTTATAAAATTTCTATTTTAAATAATAAGTATATCGAGTATAATGTGTATACTTTAAGAATAAAAGATTTATAAAAAAATATTTACTAAATTCGATTATACAGTTGTGTAAATATTTTTTAAATACAACTTCAATGTTATAGTAGAGGAACAAAATTGAAACAGTGGTATCTTCATAAAAGTTTTAAAAGATCTTCAGAGCATTATTTTGCTCTCTTTTTTCCGAATTGCAGCTATGCGGCTGAAGTATCGAACCAAACTACCGCGGAATTTCAAAGGACAAGAGATACTTATTGATATAGGCTTCCGTTTGCCATTGACTTTCATACGTAAGGTAAAAGGCGAACCCCTCGTCTGCTCTGTACTTCCGGGATCGGCGGTATATCAACTTTTAACGGAGTTCAGCAGCAGATTTATCGCTACTTATATTCCAATACCGGTATTCGTGTTGCTAAAGTATGCAAGTGACGTTGAGATAGGGTAGTAGTATTTTTTCCCTTAGAGGAAAGCAGAAAGGATAACAAATAGTAGTCTTAAGAAATAGAAAACAGAAATAACAAACCACAATTGAGAATTATTAGCAACTGATTAATTGTATTTAGTATTTCCTAGCTTAAAAAATGCGTATTTAAAATATTGTATTCAATTTTGAAAAATTATACTATATATCGTACATAACATTTTCTAAAATTATTAGTTCAGTACATAGAAAATATATTGTATGAAAGGTGACAACAATGTTGTATTATTATATCAGGCTTGTAAAAGACTTACAATTAAAGAAATTCTGTCAAATAATGTACGAAAGCAGTTCCATATCGAACAATTACGTTTATTCAATACCGAGAAAGATACCAATTAATAAACATGTACAGCTGATATAAATTTTCTTTTTTTTATACATTTGTAACTTATTCTAAGTTTATAAAATTATAGCTGTAATGTATAGCAGTTCTTCAGAGTATTTTAATATTACAATATAAGAATTGTACATAGAATGAGAATCAGATTTCTGCTTATAAACAAATTGAAAAAACTTATAATTAAATTAAATCTTGTACGGTAAATGTATTACGTAAATACAGATGAATTTCAAAATAAAACTCAACTACAACAGATAGCTATGTATATTTAAATAATTAAATTATCTTAATGTCATACATAACAAACTAATTAATATGCGTATTATATATATATATACATATATTTCTGTGTGTATTATTATTCGTTAGACATTTTTTTAAAACTTATTTTGAATATTAGTTTTTAAGAAAATGTAACTAAGACAATAAAATAATACAACTAAAACATAAAATTTCTTATTCATAAAAATATTAATGAATACATCATTCAAGCAATTAATTGCAAAATTTCTGTCTGAGAAATTTTTATTAACTCAAAAAACTGTCTCTGTATTATATACTTTCTTCGGTTTTTCTCAAATTATTAGATAATGGTTCCAACAGTTTAGTCTTTTGAATCGGCTGAATTTTTATAACTTTTTATTCATTGTCCTTTTTCGCCTCTCTCTCTCTCTTTCTGTAATTTATTCCACCTTTCTTTCTAAAACAAAAATCTAAAAGTTCATTCACAACGAAGTATAACAGAAAGTAGATTGGTATCCTTGTGAGTTTGTACGGTATCGTTACTTTCTGGATGCATACAATCAAGGGCGATACATTAAATGAACTTTTATGAACGGTATGACAACCGGTTCCCCAGGTCCGCAATCCTACGGACCACCGGATCTCGTTATCTTACTAACCCTTTGTTTCTTCTCTCAACTTCATTTGAAAAAATGAATATAAGTAAAGGAGGAAGAGAATTTCAGTAAAACGAACTTTACTGCTGACTTCTTTAATTAATAATAATATATTTTGACTACAGAGTATTTGACATTTGTTCAGAAAGGACCTTTACGAAATTAAATGCTAATATTTTTTTATGTAAACCTATAGAAGTATTGTTCTAATCATACATAAATGCACGCGCGAACATACCCACATATACACGACGTTCCGTAGTACTGAAAAACATATCAACTAAAATTTCTATACGCAATGTATAAACGCAATTGACGTATATTTTGTAAAAAGTGAAGAAGATAGGACTTGTTTTTTATAATCGAATTATCAAAATACTTGTTCGGATTTATAAATGAAATATTTAATTCAAAATTATAATAGTATGCATGAACAATAAATTTACATTTTTCCTCATTCAGTATTAAAAGAAATACATGACAATAAGATTAAAATTATAAATAGGAATTATTAAAAAGGCATAATGGGAAATATTATATATATGATATTTTTTTGTTTAGCAAACTGCTAGGAAAAAAATGCATTAACTGTATAGATAGAATTACCAAAATAAAGAGATCTAAAATATGCATTACTATCAGAATATTGTTTCTCCAAGGCTATTTTATTTACTTCGAAAGCCATCTTAAAATTTTTATATTTTCGCCGTTAGAATATAAATAATGAAACGATAGAATAGTCTTCGTCTTTACCTAGCTTTTACTAGTTTCTACCCTATACTATGTTACAATTAAGGTATTGATATATTAAATAAATAATTAAGTATGTTGTACTTATTAATGCTGAAAATGATACATAACGAATAATATTTTATTTGAATCTATTTAAACTATTATCTAAATTAAAAAAATATATTCTTTTTTATGAATAAAATATAGTTCATGCATATTAATTTGGCATTAAATTCCAAACTAATTTTTTTAATATCCTTTAATATGTCTAATATTAAATATCTCAGTGATTGATCATCTGTTGAAAAATCCATATATTTAGAAAGAGTTTCAATGTATAAACCCTCCTTCAATTATCAATCATTTTTAATCAATTTGTTTGTTTAAAAATTTTATTTATACAATAACTAATGCTATTTTTTGTAATATATTTATTGAATCGATTATAAAGTTATAATATATAAGTGTAATATTGTATATTAATTATAAATTCAGATGCGTAAAGGGTAATTAGATACTAATTCAAATTTCAAAGACTGTAGTGAAGTGAATGTAGCCAGAAGATTAGAAACCTTGAATACATTTCAAATGTAAATATAATTCATTACTTTAATTATTATTCTGTTAGAGACAATATAGGTTATTTTTTCATTTTATTAAATTTAAAAACTTATACTATGTATAATATAGATAATACAATCGAAAAATAAAATCATTATTCAAATTAAAATGTATTTAAAATTTTCAAATAACCATTTTAATTATTTTCTATACTTTTTCTTCTAATTCATAAGTTAATTAACTATTATATCGTACATTGAAAATAATGAAAGATTAAATCAAATATATAAAGTAAAATGTTATATAGATGAGACATTTAAAAAAGTTTTTAAACAAGCCCATTTTGGCGATTATTATTTTTATATCGATATCAGTAATTATGAACGAAAATTATAATTTATTCTAAGTGCATTAAGCGATTGATTCAATTTACGGATTTTATTAAACGGTTGTTAAAAATTTGCTTCTACTTATTTCACGAATAGTGTAAATTCTAATGTAATATTAGCCACATTATTCCTTTTTAATAATATTTGACAATGAACCCCAAAGTTATAGATCAAAATAGAAATCTTTATAGACATTTGGATATTTGACAGTAAAAAATTATTCTAATTTATATCGCAACACTTGAGTGCATTTGTATGTAAAGATTTGGAAGGTGTTTTTGAGACACAAAATAATGATTGGCAGTTCGCACTGACGATCAAAGGATTCCGTGACACCTTGATGTTCTCATGGTGCTGTGAGTACTATTGCGCATCCAACGAGGATGATGGAGGGACAGAGGGGACGCACAATACATTCCGCGACTCGACGCTGTTGCCTAGTAAATCGCGACCCGCGAACCAAGCGTGACGAGGCACTCGCCACTCTCAGTAGCGACCTGGCGTCCGTCGACCGTCTCTCGCTTTTCTCCCCCCACTCCACCCGACCAAACAACCCCTCTGACGCCATTCGGGATGACAGTGGTGTTTATGTCTCGTTGAAAACGGATTGACGCGCACTGCGCAGCTAATATGCGCATGTGCCGTCACTCCCACCTATTATTTGAGCGCACTGTTGTGGTCTGGGCGACGATCCTTTCGATCCTCCTAACAACTAGCAGTTGGACCCTTTACGTTATGCGGTTCTTGTCGTGCTTCGACACGGCTGGAAAATTTCTTCGCTTCCATTCGGTTCCATGCTTTGACATTCATTCACGCGATCTCTTCAGTCTCAGTTTTAATTTTTATAAAATTTTACATTAAGAAATTCTAAAATCATGTTTTTATCTAATAAGAATCCGCGTAAAAAAAAACTTGCAAAAGTTCGTACTAAAGAAAGGAGAAACGAGCGATTTTTCTACATTTTGATGTAATATAAATCTGCTTACATCGAAAACAGTTATATAGTATATGCCAACATGTAAACTATACCCAATTGCGTAGTTTGCAGAAATAAAAAATGAATAATTGTATGGTGTAATTAAAATTGATCTCGCACTTAAACATATTTATAGATAGACAGGAAATAATTATTATATAACCGTAGTATGGTAAAACTATAATACTTCATTTATCATCCGATTTTATTGCATTTTGGAAGGTGTAACTGTATTTCTTAGGAGATGTTTTGCGCAATTCGAGCGACTTGAAAGTATTTCGAATATATTTTATAGTATTTCCGTATAAAATAGTTCATTATTTAATTTTTTTTATGTATTACAATTAAATATGGTTAAGGTTCTTTTAAACATAAATAAATATCTTTAACAGTGTAAATGTAATCTAGAATTAAAATTTAATATTTTTTTGTTATAATATAATTCAAAATTTAATACAGACGTCTATATATACTGTTGAAAGTCTATAATAAAATAGAACTTCTAATAAGAAAAAATAAATTAGTGTTTTCTATCATATTTTGAATCTATTTAAATAAACAAAAAAAATTATAATATGTCAAAAATAAATGGTTAAATATTTATAATAGTACATTAATAACCTAAATTATTTATCAAATGAAATTAGGAAAACAATATAAGAGCAGTTTATTCTAATGTATCATTAATACTATGTCCGTATATCATAGTCAGTTGTTTTTTGAAATAGTAAAAAATGAGAGATTACAAAATCGGTAAGATGTGGAAGCTGCTCTACATTATCATGAAGTTGAAATGGACTATATGTGAAACAACAATCTTAGATATACACATGTAATCTTTTAAAGGACATTGTATTTTGATTCTTATAAATTACAATTAAAGCCTTGTTTAGAAAATAAATGCAATTTTGATCTGTTGAGATATAATACAATAATGCATTAAGGTCAATTTTGTTGAATACTTTAATTTTTTCAGTTATATACATAAATAAGTTTACTATATCGATAGTTATCGAACACATACAAAAATTAATATATAATTAATTCGTAAGGTGAAATATTTCAATTATAAATGACAAACTGGTAACATTAATGTAAAATATTTAAAATTATATAAAAAGAAACAAAATCACCTTAAAATAGACAAATATACACCTATTCATATCTTAATCATTCAGAAAATTATTAATAGAATTATTAATAGAAATATATCGCATTAATAATATAATAACTAGCAACACAACTATTTCATGAATGAGATGAAAACTCATCAGAATCTAATATTCAATATGTAGATAAATGGAGTTCTTAAAAAGGAGTATTGCAACAATCACTTACTGCATAAGCTTCAGACGACTTTATGTCGAGTGCGATCATTCACAAAACTTGTTATGCACCCAATGTTCAGGTACTAGTAACTTCTAATTATTCATTATAATGCAAAAATCACAAAGAGATAAAAGAGCTGGAGATCCTCGCACCGAGACAATTAACCGAAGCACTTAATCGCAATTTTCACAGCAGCAGAATAAAAAGCCTCTTACACCCTTACGACTTGGGTGATCAGCATAATTTGAAACTCTGCCTCTCTTTTTCTTTCCCCCGTCGACATAAGGATTAACGATCCTCCTCTGCTCCCTCTGACCCCCTCCCTCGAGGGTTGTTTATGCAACTCACCTTTGCGCCGCTTACGCGATTATCTCTGCCTTGTTAAGGCATTCATCGAAAGCGAGAGAGAATTCGATGATTTGCACAAGCCGGCTGGAAACGTTTAGATACGGAGGATTTGACACGCGCCAGAAGGATCGACGAAGGTGGGGGAGATGGGAAAAAAGAGGCAACGGCGGCGATGGTGACGGCCAGGCTGCAAGAAATAGACCGTTTTAACTTTCTTTTCTTTTTTGGCCCGGAAGCCACGGAGTCATGCCGATGACATTTGTATTTTCCTTTCTTTTCATCCTTCTTTCTCTTTGTTTCCTGTTCTTTTCTCCCGCGATGCGGCGACAAATGATAAGATGTGAAATATGCCGTCCATATTACTGCGTATTGATTTCTTAATGCTATAATAAATCTCTTTCGCTCTTTCCTCTACCTGTCATTATTTTAATAAATGCCTACATTATCATGCGACTCATCTTGCGATGCACGTATATGTAATGTAAAAAAGATTACATTGAAATTTAATGACTGAATTGTATAGTATGAATGCATTTTACTCACTAACTTTCTTTAAAAATGATAATAATTAATTTTGCGAAAATAGGTAGTGTTTCTAAAATAAACTTATATATACCTTTTTTCTCTTATAAAAGTTTATGTAAAAATGATATTCTTTAAAAAGATAGAAATTTTTGTATTGTTAATTCTGCGAAAATGGACATTAAACCATTTTGAAGGTAAAAGATTTTCTTCTTGCGGTTAGAACAATCATATTTTATTATTAGTAGTTTCGTAATCATTACTATATATTTAAATAAATTATGAATCATATAATTATTCTTATTATAACCTACCTTTTATTATAAATAAAAAACGAATTTATACATTTTTAAATAATTTCTGCGATTTTTGCTATCTATGGTAACTTATCCATAAGATATTGGATGAATTAATTTAGTGGGTCATATTAAATAATATTTATTACTTATTTTCACGATAAATAGCACATTATGTTTTTTAATTAAAATGGTCTAGAAACAATATAAGGACAAAAACCATATTAAACAGTCTTCCATCATTGCTGCAGTTACATGCATTGAACAAGAGTAGTTTAAAAAATCTTAGTAAATAATTGAAAAATTTTATTCTGCAAAAAATATAAGAGTAAAAAATGTATTCAAATACTTGTGAATATAATTAGAATATTTATTCTTAATATTTATTAATCTTCAGCGATGCTTCATCAACTATTTTACTAATTCGACAAATTTAAAGTTGGCTAGTCAATTGAAGGAAATGATCTATAGATATAAAAAGTTAATATTTATAATGTTATGACTTTCGTCTAAGTACAATAAACTAAGTACAATATTGGTAATATTAATACAGGAATATTTTCATAATATATGAACACCTTACTATTTCATAATACCACTTATAGGTACCACATTCATTGGATTTGCACATGAAGGATTCGATATTATTCCTTATGTAATAGATTTAGTTTGGTAGATTATATCACATTTGTTTCTAAAATTCTCTGTGAATTTTGTCGAAAGATTTTTCAATGAAATTCGCATAAAGAAAATGAGCATGAGACTACGAAATATGGTCGGATTCTCTGAAAATTCATAAGCCTCAGAGAAGAACGTAGAGAAAGCTTTCATATATATAGAAATACCTATATATATATATATATATATATATATATATATATATATATATATATATCATCTGCCTCGGTCCTGTAAATGAAAGCGAGCAAAAGCGAAAATCGTTGGCACTCGAATTCGGGAACTATGACTTCGCAGTTCAGAGACGACGCTCGTGTCTCTTAAACAAATAATTTGTCTGTATAAATGAAGTGAGTTCTGAACGAGTTTCAGTACGCGCTATTCATTATTATGGGCTTCCTCAAATGTACATCAGTAGCAGCGTGACTTCAATCATTTATCTTATTAACTCTTAAACTTTTTATTTTTTCTACCTATGTTATTTCTCCTTTAAATTGTGAAAGTAAAACAAGAAGTTCATTAAAGCGTCTTTGTCATTCTTACGTTATTTCTGAATATTTTAAGTAGTAGATCATTTTAGTATGGTCTGAAACTTTTACGCATTATAAGTAGTTAAGGAACTTCTTGAGTATAAACGGTGGAAAACATGAATTCTCTAATTAATGTTTAGAATGTTGACAACGAGTTGTACCTCAAGACATAATAGCTTTATTTAGGGTCTAGAATATATGTATATGATCATTTAATAATTCATCCCTTTTAGAATCGACCGTTGTTTGATGAAAATTTTAGTCTCAGTTTAATTCAATATTTATTTTTACGTGAACGGGAAAAAATTCCTTGTATTAGTTTTTTCGTTGATTTTAAGCGTTATCGATAAAAACGAAAAATAATTTTGTTAACGTAACAACTGAAAAAATCAGTCAAATTTTCATGAAATAATTTGTGATATTCCCTGATTCTTTTTTTCTGTATACGTTGTATTTGACAAAGAAATTAATTACGTGTAAGTATTAAATTTCTTACGAATGTGAAAAAGTATTTAAAAATATCATTTACAAAATAAATAAAAGATTATTGGTTAGCATTGAAAATTAATTCATATCGTAAATATCAGATTAAAAATGATCTCTTCTGAACAACATACGATAGTTGCCACTATTGATAATTGCTTTTTTCCATACACTCTTAATGTAGCAAAGACCACAGGAAGATACATAGCATACCTATGTGAAGCTTTCAAAACTAAATGAAACTATCAACCGGGTCATAAATCACAGATTAATGCATACTCGTGCTTAATATCAGAAATTAAAAATTTGCTGCGGTGCGTTTCCATAATGCGAACTCGTGTGCTTCATTCCCCAGTAAAATTTTCACCACATACGACACTTTATCATGTGCGCGGAGCTCCTGTGGGTGAGTCAAAATGCAATGAACTCTCGTACGAAGTCGAAGGAGCTTCAACTTGTATCAAATCGAGAGCATTTCAAGGCACGCGATGCGTACATTACATTCGAACCCAAGCTTTAGATAATGTGATGGTGTGTAACGTTACTGAAACTCATGGTGCACATCTGAACACGAATCTGCACCGATACAATCGCAATCTCGCCCACTTCTCTTTTATTTATCAAATTTTAATTTTTCCAAGATCTTATGAAGTGAATTAATTGTAGAATTTGTATAAATTTTGTATAATGCAATAATTCTTCATTATTGATAATTTTTCAATGTTACGCAAGCTCAAAGATTTTCACAGATTTTTCTAAAAACATTGAATAAAAAGTAAGGTTAATAATAATTTTAAAAATTGTTATTAATTTTATTTCTATAAATATAAAAATTATATCTATACATATTTATTTTTAAAAGATAAAATTGAGTAAGAAATCTTTTAAACCTTTTAAATCTTTTAAAAATCTTTAAAAATTTGGACTTAATCTAAGTAATAAATTGCAATCTTTTATTTTGTATATAAATTAATGAAACAGTTAAGAAGATATTATATCACAAAATTTAATTTTAAATATCTGAAAAAAGTTGTAGCTTCGGTACATTAGTATTATCTTAATAATATATTGCAGCTATACTAAGTGCACAGTATACTTGAAAAACTAATGTTTTTCTTTGAAAATCATTTCATAGATTCAAAGTAGTATTTTAAAACTTTTGACTCACTTTTAAATTGAGCAGTTTATTAATATAAAAAATGTAAAATAAATTAAGTAAAGCAACTTAAAAGAATTCCAATGAATTCTTATAAGAAATTGTAAAAAAATAGTTTTATTAGTATAAATATTTATATACTTATAACATTTAAAAAAGGTAGGATATATTTTCCAATGTGATTAAAGAATTATTAAGTGTGAAGTTGAAATCATTTTTTCGACTCATTTTGAGTACTATTTCTTATTATCTTGCACAATGTGAAGTGTGTTGTAGAAATATTTTTATTTGATTTACGATACAAGCTATAAGCACTATTGACAATTCAAGTGAAGAAATATTGAAATTTAAATTTTCACATATTTTCCAATTACTTTAACATACAACTATATATAAATAACATATAAATAACGTTTAACCATTTCGTATGCTTGAATAATTTAGATTTGCTTGGTTATTATGTGTAGCATATAAACTCACTTTTATGTCATTAAAAAATATTGAATCATAACCTCCACTGTCAAATATCATTTGTTGTATTTCTTTTTAATACAAACATTTGATAATGTTTGGATAAATATTTAGAATCAGTTAACTTATAAATTGATTTTAGTTAGAATTTTTCCTATTATTCATTATTTTAGTATCTTCGTAAATTTTCTTTTAATTAATTTTTAATATCTTATGCTACTTAATAAATATATTTTCGATTATTTAAAGAAAAATATAATGTAAATGGAATAAGATATTTTTTAACATAACTTAGCATTCAAGAAGCTAATGTGAAGCTAATGTGGTTGTAACATGATCCACCTTTCTTCTCTCAACTGACGATGCCTAAAAATAATTTTTTAGTGCATAAACGATCGATCATTACCATGTCATTCTCACTTGGGTCATCTCTGGCATTGCCTCTACTTACATTACTCTCTATCTACGTGTTCATTCGATCATTCGTGATCGAGACTTAAAGTCCTTGGAACTGGCAAACAGCGATGTTGCTTACACCCCACGGTTTGTTAAAATACACACATGCGCGTTTGCGGGAGGGACCACCCGTGGCGCCCCGATGCATCTGAATTAATTATTTGTTTTAATATAAAATCCACGGGGTGTGATTTAGTTGGCCGCCACGGGGGCAAGTAGGCGCATCTTTTTCTTCTCCCTCCTTTCTCTCTCTCTTTTCTGCATAATTTTGTAGGGGATTCGAGACACTCTCTCCCTTACTCGCGCTCTCTCTCTTTCTCTCTGAAGCGCGGCTCGCATAAACAAGTCGGTGTCGTGTTGTGTCCGCCGTACAGAGAGATGCATGCGTGCTCGTGACTAACAAGTTACACCAGCGCCGCCAGTGTGAAAGCTGAGAGCGCTTGATATCCTTTACGAGAACTCTATCTCTCTTTTTCTGCGTTCCGTTTTTCGTTCTTCGTACACATATTTGCCCTGTGGAACAAGAACAGAGAGAGAGAGAGATGCAATGTTTTTCTTTACGTCTTGCGCGAGAGATGGTAAATTGACTAATGAGATGATCTCTTGTGTGCGCCTGTATGCACTGCAACTGTGAGTAAGAACGCTTATATTTTATTTAAAGAGTTATGTGACGGCTTGCGCAGAAAGCGAAAACCAAATCGTTACAGTCGTCTTTCGGTATATGTTGCTTTGGCTTCTGGACTAAAGTATTTATGAACTTTGAAACAGTGAGCTTTTTTTCTCGCTTGCAAATAACATCAGACTTCGTATCTGTCCTTTCTGTGCGCTTTCTGAGTCCCATTCACCTTTTTCTTCTTTTAAGTGCCTTGTAAATTTTCTGCTACTTCTGAAGTTCAAAAAATGACTTGGTTACGAAGTACCGAGCAAACTTTTAAATGCGGTCAGTTTTAGTTACGTGAAATTGAAAAGATATGTTCGTCCCATTTAACGTCGGACGTGGAGTTGCCCACGGAAAGAATATACGCAACAATTATTTTCTTGTTTCTTTATTCCTTCAAGAGAAATGCGTCTTTACTTAGGCAGTTAAATAAAACATAAATATCAATATATCAAGTTTTCATGTCTACATTAGAATCTCTCTTTTGCAATCTGATTCTACAAAATTTTTTTATTCTAGGAATGCTTATAACTATTTATTATTCCGCATTTATATTCATTTTTTATAGTTTGAAATATTTTTGTGACTTTCATGTATAAGACTAACATTCTTATTTATTACAATATTTTTCATGTTACATGAGAATAAAGGCAACGAATAAAATTTTTAAGTAAGAAGACATATAAAGGATTTTCTCTTACTATTCGTAATTGTATCAGTTACAAGTTTACACGATCATCATCATGTAATTGCAATGAAGTTATATGCTATCTATATTAGAAAATATTTTATATTCAAATTTTATTAAACATAGAAAGGCAAGTCCTGAAACAGTAAATGAATAAACTTCTTCAATTCTTAAGAGTATTTAAAAAATTTTATTTTTTCAAAATGCAAGTTATACAGTTATAAAAATTAATCCCTAAGTTAATTTCTTTTATCAGTCGTTATTTCTCTTAGATATTTTATTATGAATGATAACTATAATATGTAATACTAATTTTATGAATATGAGAAAAAAAGACATTCTATATACGCTTCCTCTCTGTGAGAAGTATTAGCCCCTATGGAATATTTTATTCTATCAGTTGTAACACTATTAATAAAATATATGAAATAGTTCAAATTAATAAAACCTTTGTTTTAAAATTATAAAATTTGTTATAACGAAGTTAGATAATGTATTAAAGTTATTTATACATGAGATTACCTTCGGTTTAAAAATGAACATTTATCAAAAATAGATACAATAAATTAAGGTTAGACAAAAAATAGTTCAGTCCTATTTTTAATGCATTATGTAGTCTTATACATGTTAGTATTATGTTATATCGTTCCTTTATTCACGTTATAGATTGTAATAAATTGCTAACGTATACTTGTAATTCGTTATTGAATAAAAAAGAAATATCGAATATATTTCTAATATCCAAAATATTGAAAGAATTCGTTAAAGTAATTTTTGCGTAATATTTGCATGTCTATTGGAGTGACTAATAATTTAAGAACTTATGTAGAATTTACGAAAAATTCAATTGAAAAATGATAAAATTTGAATAAATTTTTTTAATGTTTAAAACTTAGTTTATATCACACTAGAATTTAGTTATTTAAAAATACGAGACTTATTCAAATGTTATATCTCGTTAAACAACTCTGAACTATTTGTACATTAAATTAAAGATTTTAAATTTAATAGTTTAAATTAAAGTCATTTGTAATTATTATTAAAAAAAAGCTCGACTAACAAAATAAGATCAATTTGTCAATATTAAGAAAGTATTGAAATATTTTAAAGTTTCATTTTTACAGTATGTTATTTATCATAATAGCATACGCACTTCAATATTTCTTTTCGTCCTCCACCTCGGGTGCTCCGATTCTTTCTTATAAAATTATTCATGTAATTAATTTAATTTAAAATTGAGAAAAATTTATTTACAAGAAAGTTTTGATAATAGTGTCGTTTTTATTTATAATAATTAATTACTCTTGATAATACACTACTATTGATTGAACTATAAATTTCGTCAGATATTGTAAATCATTGAAAATATAAGAATTGTGATTGAGAGACGAAAGGTTTCACGAGCTTGATCTATTATTCTTAATAATCTATTATTATTTGAAATAATATGAGTAGCGCCTTGGAATCCGATTTCTGGAAATTGCGTTTATAGTTAAAGCTTTGACGAAGAGAATAATGAAGACTCTGTAGAAAAAGTAGTAAAATGAAGAGTAATTTGCCTGAAAATACGTCGATCGGACAGAAAATAAAGTTCCCCTTAGCCGCACGCAGGCTAGTTTTGGAAGCAATATTTTTTCAAGAAACGCCGAACGACGTAAATAAGGAGTAATACCTATAATACAGCCTTCTTACTCAAGTAGCGGCGCAATGAATGATCGCTCGGTGGGACTTGAAAAATGTCATTCTCAAATTTTCGACCCTTTTCGAAGCCAGAAAAAGGGAAGAGTGAGAGTACCAGAGCGACATACTATTTCACTTTGATACATAAATACTGGCGATAAGATCGAGTACCGTCAAATTGGCAGGAAGATAGAGTTCGCCCTAAAATCAAAAACCAACAATCTAAATTGCCGGATGCTCTCCTTCGTCTGTTCTCGTTCTCGCGTAGTTTCTTTTTTGTCCGTAACGTGCGCCACGTCGCCGTCTCACTGAATTCCAGAAGCCGTACGAAGAAGAGAACCCCTGTAGGGAAAGGGCATAGACATCACTCCCGCATTTCGTTTCCTTTTGCCACGATGGTGTGGCGCAAGCGCGAGCGTCCACGAGTTCTTGAGTGTCCAGGGAATCTCGTTAATGGATGGAAGGTACCGTGTAGAGAAGGGAAACAGCAGCAACAGCAATAGCAGTAACAGCAGTAGAAGCAGCGAATCGCGAGACCCGGCAGCAGAGCCCACTAATCACCACTAATGTTAATATTATGCAGCAGCCACAATGCTGCCGTTGCTACTTCTACACGGGGTCTCGATAAACCATGAGTGGATTCTCTCTCTACCTCCCTCTCACTTCTTCTCACACACTTTTACTCCCTCTCTTTTTCTCTCGTTCTTCCCCTTAGTCAAGAAGAGGTGCATGCATCTCTTGCATGCAATCGTCTTGTACGGGGTTACAGCAAAGCCCTAGCAGATCTTACTGTTGTTGCTCTTCGTAAGTCTCGCAGCACGATGCAACTTGTTCCATTCGTCCCTGTTGCATTAAAGTTTACACAGTTGCTCTGTAACATTTCAGGCGAAAATCATTTGATGATTCGATTGCTGGTATTGGCTTTTTATTACTTTGTCTTGATGTATGTGCATACGCGCAAATATTTTTATTTATACAAGCTTCACGAATCTATTGATTCTCTTAGTAGCTGGCACTTATAGAAATAATTTTTCTCAAGTTATAGATTAGCTCAAGAATATGAAATGAATAATTATACGGTTAAATACTAGTCCAGTTTAAATGCAGAATTTGAATGAAAATTGAAAAAAGACTGATATTTTTAAAAATTGGATATCTTTACTCTGCAATATTTCTCCACTTTGCGGTTGAAATTACTCGGAATAAGACGCAAATTTCTAAAGTAACATTTTCTTAATTATTTATCACGATTAAAATGTTTTTGCTACTGTATTAATTTCATATTTATACCCGTCTGAAATATGTAATTTTTTAAATATAAATAAAAGTAATTGCTTAATATTATTAATATAAATTAGAGGAAATAAAAATTCACATTAAATTAGAAGAAAAGAAAGAAGTCGCTGAAGCTGGTTAATTTAAGAAAAGTTAAAGAGTAAGTGAGAGAAAATTAGTGTATTTAAGCAAACTATTTGTATTGAAAATTAGCACTTATTTTTTCAGATATCAAATTATATACTTTATATGTTCTAATCTTAGCATATTTAGTAATTTTTTATTTATCTTTTATATATATATATATATATATATTCTTTACGTGATGATATAATATAATACATTATAAAAAAATTGCAATAATTACAAAAGAATAGTAAAACGAAGCTTAGCTTGTCATTTTAAATTCAAGTAATAGAATACATCAATTTTTATATGCCCTTAACTTCAGATCTTCTAATTAAAATTTGTTATCAAAATATCAAAAGAAATCTACTTAATGTACATAAAGTCTTTATACGTAAACGTTCTTTAACAATTAAGTGAACTACTATACATGGTACTAAGTATTAAACTATAACAAAAATAAATCATAAGAGAAATATTTGAAAAGAAATGTACTTTCAAGTTTTAATTTTAATAAATTTATCCTTCAATATTATTTATAAATACATATATTTATTAATATGTGTAGAATGACTATTTGTAATGTTAAAGTAAAAGGCTCTTAACTTATAAGGCTTATTATAAGTTTAAGTAAATTTATAATTAATAATATATCAGTAAAATTTTGAAAGAACATTTCTCAAAATAGTTTTACTATTCCTTCTATATTTTTACATGTCTTTTAAGATGCGCATACAACTTTTAAACATTAATGTTTCAATCTTAAACAAATTTTAAAATATATTTAACTATAAATTATATAATAAAGCATTACTAATTTTATGAGAAATAAATGGATACAAATAAAATAAATATAACTGATTGACGATGATTATAATCTGAAATTACTAAAGATGATAGCTTAAAGATCGTACATATTATTGGATCTATTTTATAATCTAAAATATCCAAAGAAAAATTAATATGTGACTAAGAACACATTATGGTCATTATTATAGTTAGTAAACTTAAATTGTAAAATATCAGGAAGCAAGTATATTGATAATTTCCTAGAACTATGCATATTAAGGTATGGAACTATTAATCAATTGATTAATAAAGATTTGCATAAGTGAATGACTGAAAATATATAACTGAATATAATTCATGAAATATTGTAAACATTAAATTCTAAATATTAAAATTTAGACAAATCATGTCACGAATATTCTTCTGAATTACAATTTTATCACGACAAAAAAACACAGTAAAATATTGTATTTTATAAAAGTACTGAGATGTAAGATATTAATAAATTTTATATTACATTAATATTTTAGATCTTTCAATCCAAATTTAAATATTGTAATGAAATATATGAAATCGATTCAAGAAAAATTTGCCTTACCATATTTCTTTCATTATAGATAAATCTTGCTCTACTACGTCATAGAATTATCAATAAGACATTTATTTAATAATTTATAAGAATATTTGTAAAATATTAGATTTATTTCCAAAACCTTTTCTGTTTCCTATAAATTATCAACGTATATGTAGATAAAATAGAGTAATTAGTGATTGATGAAAGTGGATCATTTTAAATACGTTATAATAATAAATAGCAATAATCTAGTGACTGAACTCTGTTGTTAAAATGGTAGCCAGATCATGTTGTTTTGAAGATAAAATTTCTAAAATAATAATATTTTTTATAGTTTTATAATTTTCAAAACATAGATCAGTATACAATTTAGAAAACAGAAAGTTGGAGTATAGTAATTCTGCAATACTTGAGAAATATTATGAACAATATAAGATATATAAATTATGGGGTATATTCCCTTATATAATAACGGATTAAAGAAATTTTCTCCTTTATTTACTATTATTTGTTATTAAATCAGGTAGGTTATAACAGAATTTAAATGTATACAAGGGAAAATTAAAGAGGAACATATAGACTTTTAGTAGTGTGGAAACGTAAGATTTTCGTGTAGATTAAGATAAAAATCAGAATATTTTATTGTATGAAATTTAAAAAATTAATGCTTTAACAAATATTTAAAATATGAAAAAATTAGTGTATTTATTAATAAAGAACCTGTGAAAAAATAGAATTCTTTCAGTTTTTTTTTGTTTTCTGTTATGCTGTTTAATTTTTAATATATTTTATTGAAAAAAATTTACAAAAACTTAACCAAAATGTTAATTATTTACAATTTAAAATAGAATTTCTAATCCAGATAATAATCTGTTTTTATTTATCAATACAAACAGGATATTTTATCATATATAATTATTATACATATTTAATTTTTATAAAAATAATGAAACATTTTCTGATGAGTGAAATAATGGATCTTAATTGTTTTACGTAAAATAATTAACAATAATAAAGTATACTTATTCATTCTAAAATTTTTAATATATATGAAGTATATTTGCAATTCTGGGATAAGCATATTTATGTAGCATATATTCTGCAGTTAAATCTTTGAACAACTTTTTTTTTCGAACTATTTGATGTATATCCGAAAGTTTTTGGGATTGTAAGTACATTGTTTAATAAGAAATTAAAAACATTAAGTTAACTTAAGCTTTTAAGATAATAAACAAAAATATTAATTTTAGTAAATAACAGAAATTATTTCACTTAATGCGTAATGAATGTAAAATCAAATAAGTAAATAAAATACAATTTATGTGTAGATGCTCCAGATACTTGAAACTGTAAATTTAAATGAAAAATTAAAACAAGCGGAAGAAAAGAGTTGAGTGACAGATATGAATTGTGCAAATCGAGTAATTTTGAAAAGTTAAGCATTCCCCTTTTTCGCACACGTATTGAAATGCCTTTTCTCAGCGATTAGCTATAAAGAGAACGGGGATCTCCACGGATACCGTTCGTTATCCAATTGGCATCTGCCGCGTCGTAGGTCCTATAGACGTATAATCAGGGCGTGAATTCCAGGTATTTAAGTGTCCGTTGCAGCAATGCGCCTTTCTTTATTCACTGTAATGATCTCTTTGTCTGAGCGACGCGCGACTTTAAACGAAAACGTCCATTCAGCAGCAACGACAATAGTTCGTGCTTGGAATATATTGCCCTGATTGTGAGGGAAAGATAAGTGCGACTGAAGCCCATCGTCTGTTCTTTCGCTCTCTTTCTTGGTTTTCTCGAATCGACAGTTTGAGTGCCTAGTTGTCGTTCCTTGTTCTTTATTTGATTATCCTTTTCTATCAATTACAACCGCAATGTTTTTCACGTACTGAAAATATACAAATATACATTTTTATATCTGAAAAATCATTGATTTTCATTTATATTAAAAGCTTACATAATTTAAAAATTGTACATTGAATTAAATATTCAGCTTTATTTATAACACGAGGAAAGATATATCATCTAAATCAAAAAGATTTGATGACCATTTCGTTAACTTTGAATATTTTGTAATAATAATGATATTATCGTTATTTAATGAATTGTTTTCAATTTTTCAATGACATAAAATTAATGATATGAGTTAACCATAAATATTGAAATAAAAAATTTGAATTTGATTCAGAATGTTATTGATTGAAATTCAAATAAAGAATCAATTTTCATAAGCTCTTTCATTAAATTCAATTTAGTATAAAGTTGAATAAATAAAAACGGAAAAAAAATATAAAGAAATTAAAGAATATTTAAAATACTAATAATTATTTATATATTATATTGCTAATAAAAATATACAAAGTTACAATAAATTTTTTTATTGATAATTTTTAATTCATTTAATTATTTCTGAAAATTGAAATTAATATAAAATTATGATTAAGCAATAAAAAAATATTTTTCAACAAAATTATAGATATGGTATTGTTTGTGCACAAATATTTTATTTCTAATATTTTAATATAGCTAATAGGGGGAAAAAGAGTAATCTAGAATACAAAGATATTTTTTATGACTTTCATATACATCATTATCAAACAATTTTAAACTCTGGATCATAGCTGTGCTATCACTGAATTAATAACAACTATTAAGAAAGTGAACATTAAAAATACTTTGATAATCAATAATTATAATTTATAGTTACTTATTACAGATTTTCTTGTATTTTAAAATTAAAAAAATAAAGTATTGAACTCAATAAATTATTGAAAGATCATACCAAAAAAATATACGGTTTCATGTAGTATTTATAAATTTATTCATAAGCTTAGAACATTATTTAAAGATATTTTTAGTAGTTATAAGTAGATTGTTGTATAAACTCATTGTTAAGTAAGGGCATAACTAAGATTTTTCTAAATAGATTGATGGATAGTTCAAAAATTTTAAACGAAATTAACTCAAATTGTAGATAATAGTATCCACCATAAAGTAGATCAAATAGTAGATAATAATTAATCCGTTTAATAATGAAATCTTTAAATAATTTCATCAGAAAAAATTTACGATTATGGTAAGAGTCAAAGATTTAGAGTCAGTGCTGAAAATTCGAATCTATGATATATAAAATATTGGTTAGAAATGGAACTATGTTTTCTTCAAAGAAAGATAAATAGAAGTCAGACAGAAAAGATTTCACATGGTACTCTAAAAAATGTGAGACCATATGTTAAATTTAAATACACGTGAATTAACGATAATCCTCGCTAAATACAGTTTTATGAAATGAATATATACTCAGCTTAAGACTAGTTTACAATAATATAATTATTGATTTTCAAATATAATATGTAATTTTCAAATTTTCAAAAAATTTTCAATTATCAAAAAATCAAATTCCAAAATCAATCAAAATCAATTTTCAAAAAATCAGAAAATTTTCAAAAAAATAGAACAAAAATATGTTTATACTGCAATATTGATTGTTGTAAAAAACAATTGCATTGACATTTTAGGTATTACAACAGTTGAAAATTTTTTGTTACTTCGGTAAAAATTGTTCATTAATACACTTTAACGAAGAATAAAGAGAAACATATTTTATGACATCAAATGCCATTAAAATGATTTCATTTAATTTTTAATTAACGTTATTCTATCGTATTACTAAACATTTTTTTCATTATATATCAACATTAATTTTCATTCTGTTAGTTACACAAGTGTTCTATAATAATTTTCAAAGAAATTCTAAGAAATTTATACTTTTCTAATTGGTAAATTGAATCTTAAATAAATTATGTTTAATTATATTGTTAGTCTGTTATAGTTATACTATAAATATAATTATAGTTAAATAAGGTAAATCAAAATTAACAGTTAATCTAAGCAAATATGGTACCGATATAATTTCAATATTAACAAATTCTGCCTTTCATACTATTAAATCGTGGATATTACAACTTTTGCTATTCAAAATTTTAATAATGATGTTTCTTCATAGGACTATAAAATAACAAATGTCTTGTCAGATATTTAGTATTATCGATTTCTAAAATATATTTGAAATAAAATTAATAAGCCCACTCGTTAGGGATAAAGATATTAATATGATAAAGATATTAATGTTTCAATTTAATATATTTAGAAATATATGGACCCACATATATAAACTTTTTTCCAATTTAAAGTAAATGTACTTTTTATATATTAACATTAGCTTCTCCCTGTATTTAAAATCATCATCTTTGAAAATTGATAAAAAAATTACTAAACGAAATTTTACACTTGGCTTGCCTGACCCAGTATCTTACATAACTACTTAGAAACTTTCACTAATAAGCAAATTTTAAAATACCAAATATGCTTCCACGTTAAATTCAAGTACTTTCATTAACTATATTTCTTATGATAACATGAAACTACTCATAAATTTTAGAGGTTAACAGATACACTGGTATATATATATATATATATATATATATATATATACACACACTGTATTTAAATAATATAATATTTGTGTATATAAATATAATTGCTTACATGTGTTTTGTGTTTCGAAATTTATAAGTGGAATTATAAATAAAATTATAAATAAAAATATCCATAAATAAAATTACAAATAATCTAAAATGTTTTACCTATTGTAGATATTAAAAGCCTTGAAGACTAATCAGTATTAGACACCATATTATTCAAAAGACATTTAAGAATATATATTTTAAATTATTTTAAATTGTATTTCAAATTTTTTCACATATTCAAAATACCAATATAATTACTTACTGTCAAGCATTTAATGAATATTTAATATAATAATTAATATTTAATGAGTATAATGATAAATATTATGTTACTTATCAATAAAAGAAATCAAACATATTTCCACAGATAACAAAATTTATAAAATTCATGTATTATTTTTATTAAAATGTTAGAGGATTCAAAAAATATTTATCGATATGATAAAATAAGAATTTACTAAAATTTACTAAATATAATAAAAAGAAAGGAAATGATTATGAAATCCACTAAACTCAATTTGAATATTATTTTCATATTATTATTTACCGAACTAAGGGTATATAATTGTACTAATATTTAATTTCAAATAAAAAGATGGGAAATTTGTATTACGTAGTAATAGAAATTTTTAATGTTTACTAAATTGTATTTTATTCATTATATTCATTATATATTTTGATTTACCTGATACAATATAATTAAACATAATTTATTTTAAATTTAATTTACTAATTAGAGAAGTGTACATTAATCAGAATTTCTTTGAAAATTATTAAAGACAAAATTTATGTATACCTCTATGTTTTTTTTTCATTTCGAATTTAAAAACAAAAAGAATTTTTATTTTTAAATCTTAGTTTATAAATTTTTAACATCTTATTTATAAATTAATAAATATCATTTAATTATAGGTAAATCGTAATTTTTTAAAATTAATATAATAAAAACATTAAATACTACTTGAAACTTTTTCATTTTTCATAGATATCTTAAAAATAGAAATAAGCCATGTAATTTTCTAGTAATTACCTTTAAAGTAGAAAATAATTCATAATTCAAGACCTCTTAAAAACTTGATATTGCTTAATTTTTTAAATCTGTTTAATACGTTAATTTATTAAAAGTAATCATTAAAATTAAAAAGAAGGGAACTTATCATGTATATATTCACATGCAAAAATTTATAAAAAATAAAAAATTTTTTAAAATGAATATATGTACAAGAAGAAAATCAGAATAATAAATTGCATTGATTTATGTGGTAGTTGCAAGACAAAGGAACTTACAATTATCAATTCAGATAGAATAAATTCACGAATTACATAGTTCAATGGTTACATAAGTCGAACTATTTACAAGGTATGCACAAATAGCTTTATCAGAATAAAAAAAGTCTTTTAAAGTTTACAACTCAAAACAGAAGTATTGAGTTTTGCTATTGAAGTCAATCACTGATCATGAGTTCTCAAAATCCTAGGAGTGTCATAAGAGCGAATTATTGGCAAAGACGTTACTGATCGACTCGTGTGTCTGTGTTCTCTGTCAGTCTCTCTCTCTCTTTCTCTTTCTCTTTCTTATTCTTTTGGCATGCAATAAGCGAAAGGATCATTGTATGCAAAATTATAAAATACACAAACACCGACTACTCGTGCGGTCATTACGCTTTATCTAATGCAACATTCCACTTGAGGGAGGTGAGAAGAAGTAAGTATCGAATTACAAGTGAACAAAATTTTTTTAATAAGTATACGTTACACTAATGAATTATGAACACGTTATAATTTGCATAATTATATATTGTTATAATTTGTTATAATTTCACTAATGAACTAGGAACACGTATACACTTCAAACTATTTACTATGTTGCTTATTATCTAAGCTTGACAATAAATGGAAGTTTAATAATAAGAACGTTTATCAAAGATCTAGGATATTTGATAAGCATTAAAATTCGCTATGATTAAGGTTGAAAATTTTAACTGTGATTGTAGCTTAAGCTTTGTCATTTTACTCATGCTAAAAATTAGCTTCTGATGTGCTGGAAATTGTTGAATAATACTGGAATATATAATGGCAATCGTTGATCACACATTAAGAATTCCATATAATCCTAACAATATCGATAATATTTTATTGCTTGTACATAGTTCCATGTAAAATATATAAATTCAATTGGAAGTAAGTTGTATTTAATTAATTATTGTTATTTCAAGAAAATACAATTTGTTACTATTCTTCGAAAAACATGTTTCTAGCCATATAATGTTTTAAAAACGATACATCTTTGACTTAAATTCATCATAAGTATAAGATTTTTGAAATTTATGAGATTCTGAAATAAAATGAAGAAACACTGATAAAAATAGGAACCAAACAATATTTAATTAGTTTGAAAAAATAATAAAGAAAATAATTAGTAGATACATATTATTATCTGACATAATGTCCATAATTCGTTATGAATGTAGATTTAAAATAAATATATTTAATCATTTTACTGCTCGTTATGGTTCATTATATTATTTCTATTTTATAAATATACCTTAGAAATGTTTAGAATTCTATCAGATCGGATTTCGATACCGATTTTATTCATTAAATGAGAAAGTCATAAAAAATTATTTTCTTTATTTCATAATAGAATAATTTCTGTTTTTTTATTAGTTGTATTTGTAATAAAATTAGAAATTTGTAATAATTATTATTATAATAAAAGAGAAAATTCTTTAAAATAAATTGAAATTCAAATGTAATTAACAGAAAAGGCTATTTAAATTCTGGAAAATCAAAAGATAATCTACTTGTTAAATATATGCTTTCAATAATAAAACATTTAAATTTAGATACATTAACAAAGAAATTCAAATACATTTATATTTTAAAATGTGTTTATTTCAATATAGATTTTGAGATATATATTGGTTTCAATTTTATTAAAATACATACAATATAATATATGAAGCTATCAAAAAATGTCACCAAAGTTTTATTTACTTAATTTATAAATATATATTATGTTTATAAAATTAGAAGAAAATTATCAAGAGTAAATTTAAGGTATCAATTTTAAGTTGAGTCTTCAGTAAATACATATTTTAGTTTGCAAATATTTTTAAGGATTAATTTAGAAATAATAAGCAAGGAATAATATAATCAATACAAATTATTTATATATAGATATATAGTATGCGATCATGATTTTATAATGTGTAATGAATTTATATTAATGCAATACAGGTATCATAAGAAAATGTTTTTTTTTTTAAATGTATTTTTGACAAAAAGAAAAAATTACGTATGTGTGTAAGAGAAATATTCACAAAGTTTTCATTTTATGAGACATTTATAGAAAAAATTACTTGACGGATAACGTACAATAAAATCATTTATTCTATTCTTTTATTAAATCCTGTATATACAGAACAGTTTATGTATAAAATGGTATTGTATTATAATTAATATACTATTACTATATTTTAAACTATATACAGTTTAATTTATAAGACTCTTTGTACTGTAGAATAATATTTCAAATTATATTTAATTTTGTTTTATGAGATATTGAATAAAAGCATACATAGAAAATCAGATTATAATTAAAGATAATAATATGAAATAATAATGACATATAATATACCGTGATTAATATATACGTCTTTAAAATAGATTAAATTGAAATTGGTACAAAACAGATACTAAGTTTAAGAAGTAGTCTACTTTGGCCGCAAAAATATTTATTTTATTATGACATATTTAATGATATAAAGAATATCCAAATAAAATTAGTTAAAATAAATTAACAGATATTTAAATATATTGATATTTAAATATATTAAATGGTATATTTAATATTTAATGTCATGGAATCTTATCTTAATTTTATAGTAAAATTTCTAACAAGAATTTCAATGGAATATTTTGTTGTTAATGTTATTATATTTTTTATTAGAATGGTAGAAATGAGATGAATCTTATTATAAAAACATAGATTGGTCTAATTATAGAGGAATAAAGAATTAAGTAATAAAAAACCTTTATTTTTATGATAATTAATTTGTAGATTTCTTTCATATATTCATAAATCTTTATTCTATAAATTTAAGTGTAAGTGTTTTCTTCATTTCATGAAATTTTAAACAATTTATTTAAAAAATTTATTTATATTTTTAAAAAATTGGAAATTTAGGAATATTTTTGAAAGTATTTGCAATGCATTGATTTTTTACCAGTTAACTGGTTAGAAACATTGTTGTTCAGAAAACAAAAACATATCTTAATATATATATATATAAATCTATTTACATTTCTGAAGTTAAAAATTAAAATAAGAGCACGCATTCCACTAAAATGCAGTTTTTAGTATAAAAAAAGGTAAAATGATTGAAAATATATACATCGATAAACTAAAATTAACAATAAAATTTTATCCTTTTAAGATTTCCCCAAGAGAAATGTCGCAGAGCAATTACTCAAAGTACTTCTCGGTATTTTCATTTTTATTCTTACTCTCTTCATAGTAAATGACAGTGTTACACGAAACTAATGAGTTTCAGCAACTCATATCTTTGAAGGAGACTTAATCGGTTCGTTGCAGTTGTCACTTGGCTTGAAACTTTGCTCATACACTCATGCATTCATATAAATGCGAATCCAAATTTTTGCTTCGAGTTGCGTCTGTCTCTACTTCTGCTACGGTGTCTCAAACCTCGCACTCAATCGTTGCTGTGTCAGCATCCATCCGAGCACACGAGTATAATCCACTTGGCTTGCACGAATGTTACTTAACATCCCGTTCCTTAAAGGGTAGCGCCTGTGATGCAACGCCTCGCGCGTCCAAGTGATTAGTATACACGGACGACTGTGGAGATGATTCGCGTAATGAAGTCCTATTAACGTGTGAGCAAGAGGAACCTGGATAGATGGGGAGAAAGCGGCGAGGGAGGTTGAACCATTCGGCGCAGAAATGAGTGTCTTCTTTTGAAAGACTGTTTCAGCATAAGGAAAAGGTGTAACGATACGATGATGCGTACCAAACGAACTTCAAGAATATTATATGTTTTTAACGACCGACTATGTGTGCAAGTAGTTTAACGGATATATCTGCGTATCTTTGACTCGTAAAACTTGAAACAAAGATTGGAACAGAATGTGGTTTTCTTTCATGTATAATCGCCTCTACATTTTTGGTTGATTAACTTTTCCAAATTTATGGCCATATAACTATGTAGACATCATCGGCATATTTGTTAATCTACAAAAATTGCATATACAAAGATACGTTCTAATGTTGGTAAACATTCCCATGAATTAATTTTATTTAAATGACTAATTTTGTACTGTCATTAAAAAAAGATAATTATTTTATTATTTATTTGATAATGTTTTCTGAACAGAATTTTCTGATTATTTTATTTAATGTTTTCTGAAAAGCCCCTTTCAAATTTATAAGGAAATATCTCATCCATTCATTATCTTAGAAAATCTTGTCCATTTATTAATTATCCTCTGAATTGTAGCGTAAAATTTCTATATGTTTAATGGATTTCTACAATATTGTCATATAAAAATGGAAACTTTATTAAGGCAAATGGTTATCGAAACTAAAGATAGCTTTGTAATGAAAGCATTATTTGTGTAATGAACCGATTTCATTCTGTATTAAAGCAAATTTACTTGATGAAAGTAAAAAATATTTATCTAAAAAATAGATAATTTTTAAAACTCTTGTCAAAGTTTCCAAAATATTACCTATTCTTTTTAGAATCATATTTTCTCATAACATAATTAATTTGCTCTAATGTATTTTTAATTTATACATTTATTAATCCCACTTTCCATGTCTCCATAGCTACTTCGGATAATAACGCGAGCACTTAATTTATAACGATTCATTATAAGAAATTCACAGCGAAAATAAGACAATTTTTCATAAAGAAAATAAACGTAAAGTCATTAATAAAAAGTTAAATATATATGTTGAATATTTTCAATTTATTTTCTTAACAATATTCTTACTTAATAAACTATTTTAAACCAATTCGATCCAAATTCAACTATAATCGACTTAATCATGATGTTTTATATATTGTTTGAAATATACAGTAATGAATAAACATGACCAAGTTCAATTTTATGCTTTTAGTTTGTTTATTCTTAAAATAAATTCAACTATACAATTGTTAACATATTACCTCTTATATTATATAGTAAAACATTTTAATTTTGCGTAACATCTGTATTAATGTTTAAAAAGTAAGAAAGTTAAAAAACTAATGAAATTTACCAAATTTTCAATTTATAATATTAATATTACGGCAGAACCAATTTTATTTCACCACATAATATCATATTTATGTAATCATTTAAAAACTTGGAATAAGTGTATTGACAAATAAGACTGGCAATTATAGAGCTAGTTTGAAATAATGGAATCCTAATACTTGTTATCGAATTCAGTAGTAAATTATACACAATATAGTGGTAGCTCGTGTACGTAAGAGCAAATGAATATTTATAATATCTTATAATACCAAATTTAAAAGATCAATTTCATATAAAAATTTCTGATAATTCAAATTTTTATAGAATTTTAAGCATTCTTTATATAATGAGATTAGATCTTGTCTAAATTATTTTAAAAATAATTTATGCTAAACAATTAATCATGTTTGGAAGTAATTGAAAAATCATATTTCCTTAAAAAATAAAATGACAACATAGTAATGTTTAACTTATGAGAAAAAATTCTACAAAGCATTGAAAATATTTTTTAAAATATATAATACAAATCTTAGTTCTTTTCGATGAATTCGATTAATCATTCTGAAGAAATTTAAAAATCTATTGGCAACAAAGTAACTAAAATGATTTTCTTATACAGTATATTTTGAATATATATTTTATAAAGAATAAGGAAATAATTGAGAATTAAAATAAATCGTTGGCATTAAAGAATATAAAATATTATTTGTTGTTGACTTATAAAAGTAAAATTTCACATTTATTGGAATTATGGCAAATAATTCAATATTAACTATTACAATAAAATAATCATAGTCATAATAAGTAAAATCAACAAAGAACTGCTTTTATATTAGAGAAACTTTCTCTCTCTCTCCCTCTATTTCTTACTATTTAGATAGGTATAATCTGGATGTATAATCTATCTGAAAACGATAAATTTTACTTATCTGTTTTTATAGTGATAATAAAAAATAGCAGAAATAGTATACAGAACTGAATTGTTATTATTTCCTTTTTCTACATTTGCCTTTTCACTTATATAAATAGTTATTTTTCTTCGTTAATTTATTGCAAACAGTACTTTTTTATTATATATAAAACGTATAAAGTATTCAGCCAGAATAAAGATAAAACTAGCAGATATTTCTGAGTCTATTATAATTTGCTTTTGTACATACCTTGGAGAATTTATAATATTTATATTAATAGTGTTATGGTAATATAAAGAATAGTAAAAACGGTATATTATATTCTTTATAATGAATTCAACAAATATTATTTATTTCTTTTATAAAATAATCATTTTAATGTATAAATAATCATTCTTTAGCATTTTTATTGTTCTATGCATTGCAAAAATAATATATAATTTTTCGGGTTATATGAATATTTCTTTATAAGCAACTAGATTTTTAGAACAACTATAATGTTAAATTCAACAAAATATTAATTTCAGTAAATACTATTAATTTATAATTAATTATAGAATAAAAATTTAATGACTACCATGTTTAATATTTTATTCTTCAACAACAGTTATCTTATGATTTTCAGATAATACATTAGTTGAATTAGAAGCTGAAAATATTGTTTTAATATTGAGTTTTATTTTATCTTAATGAAAAAGTAGAATTAAGTAAATACTGTTTTATAAAAATTGAATATTTATTATATTCTTCAAGAATTTTACAAAATATTTACGACTTGAATA